>JACCIA010000001.1:25325001-26646877 GCA_018906985.1 Apocrypta bakeri | reverse complement strand
CTAACCCTGATGTGTTGAATTTACACAATTAACCCCATAACCCAATAACCCAAGTTGGGTTGCGTTAGAATACGTTAGATAAGGTTATTTTCGTTAACCACATAACCCAAAACCCAATAACCCAATAACCCAATAACCCTGATTGTTGAATTTGACACAATTAACCCCATAACCCCATAACCCAAGTTGGGTTGCGTTAGAATACGTTAGATAAGGTAATTTTCGTTAACCACATAACCCAAAATCCCAAAAACCCAATAACCCAATAACCCAATAACCCAGATTGTCGAATTTGACGCAATTAACCCCATAACCCAATAACCCAAGTTGGGTTGCGTTAGAATACGTTAGGTAAGGTTATTGTAGCTGCATGCATGAATAACAACCGTATTTGTAAATATTGTAAGTGAAAATTTACAAAACGCTAGCTTAAAAACCAACATCGCACGTTTATACTGTAATTATTCAAATCAAGATTCCTCTTGAAATCTGAAAACAAATCTGTAATATGCAAGTTTGCATCGATCGAAACGCTGAACCATAATATTCAAAAATTTTGGGAAATTGAAGAAATTGCCAAGGAAAAACTCTTATCATTTGAAGAACAAGCCTGTGAAAATCACTTTGTAAAGAATACTACACGCGAAGCGACCTCGGGTAGATACATAGTTAAATTACCATTTAACGAGAACAAAAGCAATTTAGGCGATTCGTATAACACTGCACTAAAACAATTCTACTCCCTCGAACGATCTTTAGAAAAAAATGTGGATCTGAAGCAACAATATGTATCCTTTCTCGATGAATACGCGAATCTTGGGCACATGTCAGCATTAAACGAATTTGATACCTGCGGTTTCATTATGCCCCATCATGCGGTATTCAAAAAGGACAGTTTAACTACAAAAACGCGAGTCGTCTTTAATGCTTCTCATGACTCATCTACCTCGCTATCTTTAAACGATACGTTAATGACCGGTCCCGTTATTCAACACGATCTACTATCGATCATATTAAGATTTCGAATTCACCAGTATGTGATGACAGCGGATATAGCAAAAATGTATCGACAAATTCTCGTGCATCCCGACGATCGAAAATATCAAAAAATACTTTGGAGAAAAAATAAGGACGAACCGGTTAAAATTTACCGACTAAATACTGTGACATACGGAACTACGCCAGCTTCATTTTTAGCAACTCGCGTTCTTCAGCAGCTTGCTGACGATGAACGCGCTATCTGCCCTCCAGCGGCACAAGTATTGCAAAACGATTTTTACATGGATGATTTACTGACCGGATCTGAATCTCTATCAGATGCTAAAATCTTACGAGACGCGCTAATTCAAATTACATCGAAAGGTGGTTGTTGTTTACGTCAATGGGCTTCTAACGCGCCCGAACTTATAAGCGGCTTATCACTTGATGTAGAAGATACACACGTAAGTCTGAATCTAGACGAAACGATTAAAACTCTAGGTCTTTTTTGGAATCCTAAACAGGACAAATTTACTTACACTGTAAAAAACAATAACTCGAGCAAAAACATAACCAAACGTTCTATTTTATCCCAAATAGCTACCTTGTTTGATCCTTTAGGATTACTCGGCCCTGTAATTGTCTCAGCTAAAATACTTATGCAAAAACTGTGGCAGCTAAAGTTCCATTGGGACGAACCTCTACCTAGCAGCATAACGCAAATTTGGCATTCTTACATAACTGAATTACCGTTGATTCATGAATTTAGTTTTGATCGAAAGGTTACCATAAATGCACACAATAACCTCGAACTTCACGGCTTTTCGGACGCCAGCGAAACGGCTTACGGAGCGTGCATTTTCGTGAAATCCACTAATTTTAACAACCAGACATCGGTACACCTGTTATGCGCAAAATCAAGAGTTGCGCCTCAACAAAAACTATAACTCTTCCGCGCTTAGAACTATGCGCCGCACTCTTATTAGTCGAACTCTACGAAATGGTAAAACGGGCAATGCGAAATATTGGAACAACTAAAGTTACTTTCTGGACTGATTCAACGATCGTTCTGCATTGGATAAACACATCACCTCACACGTTAAAAACCTTCGTCAGTAATCGCGTGGCGAGGATACAAGATATTAGCTCTCCAGCTCAATGGCGTCATGTTCCCTCCGAAGACAATCCAGCCGATCTCATCTCCCGCGGTTTAACTCCTCGCGAATTCTTAGAAAGTAAGCTATGGAAAAATGGACCTAGCTGGCTCCTTCGGAATGAAAACACATGGCCGATAACAAATTTAAGCTTTATAGAGATTCCTGATCGTAAACCTATTACAATCTTCGTTTCCACCATTAACGAAAATGATATATATAAACATTATTCTTCATTCATAAAACTGAAGCGTATCGCAGCATATTGTCGAAGATTTACTAATAATTGTAGTCCTAAAGCTATTAAGCGAGTCGGCTCTCTCACGACTGCCGAAATTCAGGAAGCTTCCGATGGTTTAATTAAAGTTATTCAGTTTGAACATTTTCGGAAGGAAATCGAAATTATATCGAAAAAACAGACACTTATTGGAAATTTATCATCTCTTACTCCCTTCTTAGATTCAAAAAATATCTTACGAGTAGGGGGACGCTTGGGTCATGCTAATATACCTTATTCTCAAAAACATCAAGTTCTTCTACCTAAAAATAATCACATAACTGATTTAATAATTAGAGATACGCACTTGCAAAATCTGCACACTGGCGCTCAAGCCACTCTTAACTCAATACGCGAAAAATACTGGATAGTTGACGGGCGCCAATATGTGAGAAAAATTTTACATAATTGCATCACATGCAGGAGAGCAAAGCCTGTAACCCCTCAATACCTTATGGGTAATCTACCTCGTGATCGTGTCGAGTTTTCGCGACCTTTTTTGAAGACGGGCGTCGACTACTGCGGACCCTTTTTTATCAAGGAAAAGCGAGTACGTAATAGAAATAAAGTAAAAGTGTATGTCGCTATTTTTGTATGTCTATCCGCAAAAGCTGTGCATATTGAATCGGTAGAAGATCTAAGATAAGAAGATTTCTTGCTGCTTTAAAGCGATTTTTTGCACGTAGAGGAAAATGCACAGACCTCTACTCAGACAATGCTACTAACTTTATCGGCGCGAAAAGAGAAATAAACGAACTCTGTCACTTTATATCAAAGAATGAACAATCAAAAACTATTGATTATTATTTAACAAATCAGGGTATAAACTGGCATTTTATTCCTCCGCGTGCACCTCATTTTGGTGGTCTTTGGGAGGCTGCAGTTAAATCTTTTAAGTATCATGTAACTAGGGTTATAAGTACTACTTTACTTAGTCTTGAAACGTTTTTAACATACATAGTTGAGATCGAAGCTATATTGAATTCCAGACCTATTATTCCTCTATCCTCTGATCCTAATGATCTACAAGCCTTAACACCTGGTCATTTCCTAATTGGCGAGTCCTTAACAAGCATGCCAGAGTATGACTTACGAGAATTACAGCCTACTAGACTATCATCTTGGGAAAAGGCTCAGCAGATGCGACAACACTTTTGGTCTCGCTGGTATAAGGAATACCTGCATAATCTGACGACAAAAAAAAGGTGGCACACAGGACAACCAAATGACATTGCCCTTGGAACCCTTGTCATCATGAAGGAGGACAACACTCCGCCTATGCAGTGGCCGCTTGCACGCGTCACGCAAATCCACCCAGGAGCCGATGGCATTATTCGAGTCGTTTCGGTGAAAACTTCTAACGGCGTATATAAGCGTTCAATAAAAAACTTATCACCTTTACCCCTCGATTAATTTCTAAGCTTAATGAAAATAATTGTTGAACTGTATAGTTCAAGGCGGGCTGTATGTAGCTGCATGCATGAATAACAACCGTATTTGTAAATATTGTAAGTGCGCGTCTAACACAAATGTATACAAGTATATTAGTCTACCTTCTTGTACTGTAAAATTCTTTGCGCTATTCAGTGTATATATCTCTGATATTTTCCTTTACAATACACTAAATATATTTTAGAGCCTTTAAGGATGGGAAAAACCCATCCGCGATAATTCCTGTTCGAAATCCTGTCGATACATATTATGACTCTACCTGAATATGCGCATCTATTCAAGGGTTTTAATCCTAGCGCTTGTTATTTCATCTATTTCTGTCTGCGCGCCCAAGTACGGGTATATATTTATATTGTTTTTCTACCTTTTTTTCATCATTATTATAATCACTTTTAGGTTCCCGCCTACTCTAAAAACGAACCAATAGTATAATGTCTTAATTTTGAAACTCCCTCCTTTGTAGTAAACCGAGCTTATATTTATAAGTAAATCCACTTTTGTAACCAGAATCTAACAAAAACTCAAACAGAGAGCATCGAAATCATATGCTTTCTCAAAGCATAGTCAAGGATTTCTTGAATCTAAATAAATTAAAGAGCCTTTACAAAAAAACTGTCTACCATTCATTATTCGGAGTGTAACAATGATAACTCCACAACAGTTATTTTCGTTAACCACATAACCCAAAACCCAAAAACCCGCGTTTGGTTACGGTAGGTTACGTTAGGGTATGTTACATTCGTTAACCACATAACCCAAAACCCAAAAACCCGCGTTAGGTTACGTTAGGTTACGTTAGGGTATGTTACGTTCGTTAACCACATAACCCAAAACCCAAAAACCCGCGTTAGGTTATGTTAGGTTACGTTATGTTAGGGTTTTGGGTTATATGGTTATAGGGTTCAAGGGTTATAGGGTTATAATTCCTTAAATTATGCTGTTCCTGTTCCGATCGTTAGTGGCTTGATCGACGTAGAGGGTTAAAGGGTTATATAATTCATTATATTGTGCTGTTCCTGTTCCGATCATTCCTGGCCTGATCCACTGAGAGGGTTATAGGGTTATAGGGTTATAGGGTCATAGGGTTATAGGGTTATAGGGTTATAATTCATTATATTGTGCTGTTCCTGTTCCGATCATTCCTGGCCTGATCCACTGAGAGGGTTATAGGGTTATAGGGTCATAGGGTTATAGGGTCATAGGGTTTTAGGGTCATAAGGTTATAGGGTCATAGGGTTATAATTCCTTATATTGTGCTGTTCCTGTTCCGATCGTTACTGGCTTGATCGACCGATCGGGTTATAGGGTTATAGGGTTATAATTCCTTATATTGTGCTGTTACGATCATTCCTGGCCTGATCGACCGAGAGGGTTATAGGGTTATAGTGTTATAATTCATTATATTGTGCTGTTCCGATCATTCCTGGCCTGATTGACCGAGAGGGTTATAGGGTTATAGGGTTATAATTCCTTATATTGTGCTGTTACGATCATTCCTGGCCTGATCGACCGAGAGGGTTATAGGGTTATAATTCCTTATATTTTGTTGTGCCTGTTCCGATCGTTACTGGCTTGATCGACCGATCGGGTTATAAGGTTATAGGGTTATAATTCCTTATATTGTGCTGTTACGATCATTCCTGGCCTGATCGACCGAGAGGGTTATAGGGTTATAGGGTCATAGGGTTATAGGGTTATAGTGTTATAATTCATTATATTGTGCTGTTCCTGTTCCGATCGTTTCTGGCCTGATCGACGGAGAGGGTTATAGGGTTAAAGGGTTACATGGTTAAAGGGTTACAGGGTTATAATTGCAAATGAAAGTGGATTGCCATGTTGGGTTGTTGTGTCAACATGTGTAATACTATCATAGGTTTTGGCGTCAACATGCATAGTACCGCCTTGGATTGAAAAAAATTTTTTCTTTAATTTTTTTTTTAACCTTTTAACCCTATAATCCATTAACCCGATAACCCAGAAATGAAAATTTTTAACCCAAGATGGTACTACGCATGTTGACCCCAACTGGCGGACGGACGGACCTCTCGTCCCTTATAATAAACCTTAACTTCCAAGAACCCTGTGTCTACATTTATTCAACAGCAAGTGTAGAGAAAACGAATGCAAACAGGCTTGAAGCCCTCTTCAGATTTCCTCAAGTGAAAATTCACTCCAATTAGAGTGCAAACAGCGTCACCCTAGTTTTATGTTAAATGAATACCCGATGTGTAGCTTCATCGTTTCCTGTTAAAGAATGTGCACGAGATACACGAACGGATGCGACAGCAATGTCTTCATGGATGCTGTCCATGTCGTGGAAATACGCCTCGTGTGTGTGGGTGTGTGTGTGTGTGTGCAATATATACGTATATCTACACGAAGGTATGTAGAGCTCGAAAAAAGAGGAAAAATTCACGAAGCCGGTTGCTTAGCCGTTTACTCTTCTCGCAATGATCGTAGCTGAGGCTCGTTAAAATTACACGTAAGCTTTCCCCGCATCTATTCAGCGGCGCCGATATAACTGCGTTCTTATAGTTACATAGCTATCTAATATACGTTCGTTTATGTCAACTGTCCAAAAAGATCATATCGACCAAATCGCATAAACAAATAGGCAAAACTCATCATATTAGATCTATCGAAAAGAATTATAATATTTTATTTCTAAATATATTATTAAGTGACACACTATCTAGAGTGACGATTTACCAAAATAAACCTTAATTAAATCTCTGTCTGGAAATGCAGTGTCAATCTTTCATCGACTATTCAACGTATCCCACTATCATCCCATGAAAAACTGTTGAAGCATCATCCACAACATTGGTGCAGCATCCGTAACGCGCAGCGATTGTGAGAAAAGCCTGTAACTTCTCAAGCGATCAATACGCAGCAGTAGCAGCAGCGACGGCGTACCCCTGCATATACACGTGGCTCTCTCTCTCTCTTCATCCCTCGGCAGCAGTAGCAGCGTCCCGTCCGCTCCATCTCGCGCTTCCACCCTCGAGTCACTCTGTTCCACCCCACACCCCACCCCCACCCCATTAACCCAAGGCTTCTCTCGAGCGGATGCTGCGCCAGTACTAACGCGCCCGTCGTACTCAACACCGCTGCCGCGGAGAGCATATTCGGTTTGTTTCATTTCTCCACACGCGGACTTTTCTGGTTAGTTAATTTTTTATTTCATGTATTTTTTAATTTCCAGATATTTCAATGCCTGAAGTTACACATATTATACATAACCGTATACAATATCGGTGTGAATGGCGCTTTCATATCTGGACGTCTGTTCGCATGTTTATAATCTCAAACTTTTTCGATTAAGAATAATCGATGTACATTTTTAGATTTGGACACGTATTGGTTGTTCTTCATTTTGCTCTCTGTATGCGAGTGAAAAAAAAACTTTCCAGTAATCCTGTACGATAAAATCATCGAAATCCAACTGACTTAGAGAGCCAGAGTAACGCGATCGAATCTCTAATATTTTCAAGGAAGTCGCCAGTCAATGAGGACGCAATCTCTTTCTACCCTCTCGTTTACCGTCGTTCTTTGCTAAACCGAATAAGCCACTGACCGCGGGCACCCGACGCCCTCTGGCAAAATCTTGGCTCCCTCGGCCATTTCTATCCAATTCGATTTTTCTCTTCTTCCATCGATAACATTGTATCCCTCTCCTTTTACAGTTTGTGTACATCCGAAAGAAGAACAAGAAGTTATCGCGTGTCTCGAGCTCTTCAGGAGACATATCGAGCGCGTATACATAAAGATGGGAATGGCATATCGTCCTAAATAGAAGGAGAGTCAACGAAAGATATAGACGGGTAGGGATGTCGAGTTGCATCGAAAGATCCGAGGATCAATTCGCGGGTCGAGACACGAGTTAAAAGAGGATGAGCTGAAGCACGGAAATACGTTTCAGGTGAGTGTTTCTCGACTTTTCTCATCTACATCTCAATATAATATATCTATATATTTGAATGTGTGTGCGCGCGCGCGCGCAATTCTATGTACGTACGAGTCAGCGTTATCTCAGGCGAGAGAGTAGTCTCTGGAGTTTTTTCTTTTGTCGAGCGCGAACTTTACCACCGACACTGCATTGCTATACATCTTTCGAGTGTATTGTACGTATTTTATATATTATATACCCCCCTCCTTCCCCCCCCCCCCACACACACACACACACTATTTAAATTATATTCTCATAGATACTTTTGTATTTAACAAATAACCCAATTTATTTGGATCAGCTACTATAAATTTTGTATGCATTACGGTAACTGTGCATCAATTGATATGAAGTTTTTATCATTTTCACCTTTGTCTATCCTACAGAGTTCATCGTATTTGCACAATTCTTTATTCTTTTACTGATGTAATCAACAAACGCGTTTTTAACTGTAAATAAATGTGTTCTTCAAGATGCATTTGCCCGCGAAGAAATATATTCAATAGTAAGTACTTTCGTTGTTGATTTTTAATGATTTCTTTTGGAGGTATATAAGTTTAAAATCACTACTACATCTTTGGTAAAATTTTATGTCAAAGATGTTTTGAAAATAAAAACGATACACTTAAAATATAGAATACGCGATTATTTGGAATTCGCGATACGAATCGAATGTTAGTATAGGATTAATGATATTGTTAATGTGTTTGACTTATGCCGGTAGAGTACACTGAATCTACATCGATTACTTACTTGTTCTCTCGTTAGAAAACCCATTTGACGAGACGCTCGAGAGTACCGATTTGTATAAATTGACTATTTGATGAAAACATCGTGTTAAATAATTTTTTATAGTGCCTCTAAAAGAAATACGTATCAGTTGCGATAACAACTGAAAAAATCGGAAAACTCGGATATTACCTACTCCGATAGATTTAACTTAATAAAAATTTGAAACTCGAGTACTTCCGATGACTCTTGAACACGTCTACCTGGAATTACGGTTTAAATATTTAATATTATTTTTGTAGCTATTGTTATTTAAGGAAGCAAGACACCTGTAAATAGCAAAAAACAGCTTGTTCTATTGCATAGGAAATTTCTCATACGACAATATCCCATTGTGCTTAATTCGCTTAATAAATTTATTGCAAATTATACGCATTATAAAAGACTAACTCTTGAGAAATGTTATTGATCCTTTTTTCATTAAAAACGCAATAATACTTTCTTTTCTTAGAATTATCTAAATTTTTTAAGTAAAATACTTTTAAAAACCTTATGATTAATGTGCTTTCAAAATTTAGTTGCCAAGTTATGTATCTCAAAATTTTCAAAAGTTCCCTATATTAATTAGTTGTCAGAAGGTTTTTATCATACGTATAACTCTTACAGATCAGCTAGACCTTTGAAATTGCAGGGAAAACTAGGTAGGTTCTGCTACCCCTACCTAAAAACTACCTTCTCTAATTAAAATAAGTGTTGATTAGGATTGCAGCATTATTATAAACATGAACAATTTTGAATGCGTTTATTTGCATTTTAAAATTGTGTCTTGCCCCCATAAGAATGAATAATCTCACGACGATCGATATTAATGCAATTTTACACGCACTTCGGTCGTCGATAATCAATAATCCATCTAATTTTATTTGCTGATTATTTTAATATTCATCATTCGCATTTACGCGAAGGTTTTATATTGAGCTCCGAGGAAAGGAAAAAAAGTCTATAACGAACGACAAGGGAGAAAAAAATGAGAGCAACTTGGAAGATTAAGCTTGAATTAGTGGATGAATAACTCGTGTTCAATGGTAACGCCATGCTTGTAAGGCATGCTTGAAAAAATTATCATTTGATGAAAAGAAAATTATAGAATATATAAAAGAAAGATAATGAGCTTTTGCGCAATGATTGGTTAACTATACGTTATTTATTATATAACTGACATCGCAGTAGCTTAGCATTAGCATTTCAGAGAATAATAAATTAAAGAGGAGAATTTTTATTTGAACGTCTCAGAGCTTTTATTCGGTTAAATACTCATTTAAAAGTCTGAGCTAGTTCTTTTGCTGTACTATTTATTCTATTTATTTATTCCTGTTCAGACGTTTAGATGCACTTTTTACGCGTGTAATACCAACAATACCGTGAAGATCGGCAGCCAATACTCGTCTCGAACCTCACAGACATCGGGTATGCGCTGCTAAATCCCCATCGTAACGTAAAGTCTGACGTTTATCCGCGACCATCGAGACATTAGACGTTCAACCTCGCTCTATTGTACTTTCGCAGCAATAATCGAGCCATCGAATTTTCAAAGTCGATGAAAAAGTCAGCACCAAAATCTCACACACGTCTCGCGTAAAGAGGATGTAGAAAGGAAAATGTAGAAAGACTCGGACTAAAAAAAGCTAGCACACAATTTTTCACCTCAAACTATTCTCCCTCGCTCCGTAAAAGCCTCGTCGGCCGTTTCCGGAACCTCCAGCTGTAGGCGTGCTTCCGAGCTTTATGCTCCACTTTTCAATTCCGGTTTGCACGCGCGCTCTCGATCTTTCATACTATTACGCGCTTACATGTGTACTATTCTGCATACAAATATATCTGAGTGCATACGAACGCGCGCGCGTGTGTGTGTGTGTGCGCGCGCGTGTTGTGAGAATTGAAACCAATAAATAATAAATACGAGGCCTGTATATATGCACATTGCGATTCTTGTGCCGTGCATCCGCCGCACTTAAACGCATTTAAATACACCTTTTGTGTTTCAACGACAATGATACCTCAGGCAGGAATAATAATTTATTTCGAGGCGACGATCACACGAGAATATAATTATTAATGAATAGACATAATGTCGTATATTAATGTTTTTTGTCATTATTTTTTGTCGATCGATTCAACGTATTTTATGCATACAAAAACTCATATCACATACATTTATATACAGAATTTTAAGTACATACTATTATAGAAAGTAGAAGTAACAATAATCCGTCATGACTTACCGAGAATATGAAATTAAAGTTTTTCAAATGTTACATTAAATGATCCACGCTGCATTCCGCTAAGCGCCTTACTTTCCTACAAATGACGACCCCTGCACAGTCACGAGTCAAAGCTTCTTTTTCAGAAGGGAAAAAGAGAAGCACTTCGGATCTTCTTTTCAATTTTTACTCACACACGATATTTCAAGGAACATCAAAAGATACTTGAATATGTTGCAGTAAAAATTTTGAGGGGATGAACTCTTTTTTTAGCTGACAAGGATAATAGTCAATTCTAATTTATTGTAGATTAATTGTTATAAGCAACAAAAACAACAAATTAAACAATTTCAACGAGTTCTGTAAATAGAAACGCGAGTATTTATCTAGTAAGGAGGCCGTTTAAATAAATCGTCGTATCACTTCAAATTTCCTTGCAACGTTCTTCCAACGTATCGGCTATTAGCAGAGGCTCGGGGCTATTACATACCTGCCTCATAACATCAAATAGTTCTCAGCAGAAACTGTATAAAAAAGCACGCTGATAAGCGCCAAAAACAGCCTCGCATAAATTCGACTTTTCACTCGGCGCGGATAAAAACGAAAATCCTTGTATCTGTGAAATTCTCGCAAGATTTATATATAATATGCATAGTACATGGATTTTAAAAGAACCTCGGATGTACGTATATGAATTATCCGTCGTGACGCAAGGTCCGAGCCATTCTGACGAGAGCCAATTGCTGACGTTCATGAGATTAATAATGCGACGATGCATTTAATCTCCATAGCAGGGCTCAGACCTTGACTACTACACACGGGAGTAGCGTCGATCGATATATATCCCGTAAAGCTTCCGCAACGGGAATCTCGTATCTGGCATATTCTATCCCTCAGCAATACCGACAATTATACATTCTGAAAACATTTTACACGCCTTTTAATTTCCGTATCAACTTTACCCACCCGCATGCGCAATATGCACATCTAATGAATACACAATTAATGACTCATTCTCTGTGACATTGACCGAACCGAAACAAATTTTTTAATTTTTTAATTTTTTAATTTTTTAATTTTTTAATTTTTTTTTATATTTTTAATATATTCTTTGATGAATTATTTACATTTTTTCATCGAGCTTCGCAAACTTACAGTCATCGTACAGTGTCTCATTTAGTAATACTTGGCATTTTCACCAATATTGGCATTTTAAGCTATTTTTCAAAAATTCCAACTTCAAAGGGAAGCACTTGTCGCTAAAAACACAATATACACTTTGCTTGTAAAATAAATTCAATTTTACTAATAAAATACTAATAAACCTGTAAGTTTAAGTCATAATAACAATCTCCCAAGTCACGAAAGTCTAGAAATGTAGTTTTGAGTACAATCCATCATTATTAGAAGTTGGAAATGAAACTATATTTCTAGCTAGTAAGAAAAGTACCTCGCGATTTCCCCAATATTTATAATTTACCCAATACTTAAACTACACTGAATACGGTAAGTTAGTTCAGGTTTGAAAAGGTTCGATCATGGGTAGCACAAGATGAAAACATTCATGGAGATGCCTTACGCTATTATGAAAGTGTCTATTAAGTCTATTTGAATTTGGTAATGAAGTTGCATTTCTAATAGACCCGGAAGACTTAAACGACACTTACGTGAACGCACACAGATTGCCGCAATCTTCTTGCATGCATGCACAGCAACATTAGTGCACATATGGAGAATTTATCTTTTTTTCGAATAACTGCTTTCATTTCCCAGACTCTTACTTTTCATTCTCGATTTATACATACGATATATTTACGAAAAGCCTGCATTCGTAAGTACAAGTGCAGGAGATTCGTAGGTAGACAGCCAATGCCAAGAGTATGAGATGAGCTTTTTGCCAATGAATCCGGTGTTCGTTGCTAGTACGGAAATAGTATGATCGTTACTCAAAGCACAAAGTTTCATATTCATAAAATGAATACAAAATACTTATTTAATCATACCGAATATGATCAATCATTCATGTCTAATCTTTTCGTAATAGACATAAGCTTGTAAACAAGTGATAAAATATCTGATTGCTCAAACATTATTTTTCCGCTTTTAACAAACTAAATAATATTTTCTACTTTTAATTCAAAAGGACTCACTTCTTCGAAATCGGTGAGATTTCTCTTGATGACACCACTAACTCGTTATATTTGACAATTGTATTAAGCCAAACGACATCGCAAACTCCAAGTTATATAGAAAAGCCAAAATAGGATGGACAGCTCGATGGCACTTTGAAACGCGCAACTGCAAAATGAACGATATACATGTTTGGTTGACTAGGTCATCTAAGCAGTCTCGGTACGGTATCCAGTATTCAACCTGAAATTTGCATGCAAATTAATTTGCGTAACCCGCTGTCGCCGCGCAAAGGATTCACATCTCAACCGTAACGATTATTTAATTTCAATTCGGCGTTTTTTTCTAATTCTATGTATATATGTAAACCGAAAGTCGCAACGCGTAAGCAAGCATCCGATTCCATGCATCGACAACTTTTACACTAGTACAACCTTCTATAATCCCGCTCGTGAATATTTACGTTAATGTAGCGGCTGAGAAGCTCGAAAAACACTTGGAAGCTCGACTTGCAAACTCAACTCGTCCTCGGAACTACTTTTGAGGGACGTCGCGCAAATAGTTGACTCAATACACGACGATTTTCCCACTCGTACTCTGTCCATACAACTTTGGCTGAAACATGGCTAAATCATAAAAAAAAACAAAAAAAAACAATTTTCAATGTATAGACAAACGATGCATCAAAGATAAGAGTTAAGAATTATGTTACTCGACAAATGAACCTTGAGTTCGGGAAAAATTCTCGTAAATTTTATTCTTTCGACTGTATCCTAGAGACTATTGGAAATCTATGGGAATTTTAGCACTCCACGATCTCAGAAATTTTATTACGCATGACAGTAAAATTTACCACATAACATAGCAATAGATCTAGCCGCGCGATCGGATTACCGTTCATTTTAATAAAATTTTCCAAACTGCGCGCTATTTATCTAGCGATAGTCTATAAAAAGTTCCAAGTCCGAACAGATGAGCAGTCACGACAAAATAAAGAATAACGGCTTTACAGTGACAAAGGGCGATCTTTCCCGAGGTATCTCAAAGTTCGCCAGAGGTTACGACCCGAAAGTCGATATCTAGGTCACTTTTGAATTTTAATCTCGCAGCCGACCAACTGTCTATCTCACCAGTGCAAGTTTCCCTCTCCATTTTCGAATTATTAGCTTCGGATCGATTTCACTGCTCAGCTTCTCACTACAAGACTTTTAATCCAATCGAAAGATACACTGTTGGCCTGGGCTGAATTTATAAACAGCTACAGTCAATCGTAATTTCCCTGTTAAAATTTAAATTATTGCTCTTCTAAACTTCAATTACGTCGTTGTAAACATTCGTATTATTACCACACAAGCTCAATCAACAAGCTCATCGCAGCCTTAAGTTGTATTGTCCACATTTTTTTACAGTTTATTTGATTAAAAAATTTGCAGAAGCAAACCGCGAGTGCTATTTCTAATCTAGTCTTTTACGACATAATTGGGGTATAGATATTTAATCCATAAAATAAAATTATAGCAACGAAAAATGTGTGTAAAAAATGAAAAAGTAACCAGCTTATCTCGTGGTTTTACATTTTTTAATTCTTATATATATATATATCGTTAAGCGATAAGCGACGTTTGATCGTCAATTGGCCATATCGATTGCGTTCTTTCCCTCACTGACGGACTGTTCGAATATATTGACTACCTTGCGAAGCAGTAGTAGAGTACAGTCAGCGGGGGTGGCATGAAAAAGCGAGTTTACTGTTTACTGATTTCGGCCGAGTAAATTTGAGAAAAAATTTGAGCCTCTATTACCTGTATAGGTTGAAGCTTTTACGACAATATCCTAGGGGCTGATAAGCTCATTGCTCATTAGTGATAATATCGCTGCGATGGACTGCAGTTGATGAAATAGAAACTGCGGCAGAGCGTTAATGACAACGGTTAATGCAGATTCTCTTGATAATTTCCGATTTCTCGAATTTTCAGCTGGCCTAACTTTTTCTCTCTATATACACACGTCGCATGATCATTAAATTACTCGATAAATAACTTGTCAGACAAATCGATGTGTTTATTTGAGTCACTCGGTTCTATTGGAAACGAGAGGCTGAATGAAAATAGACACATGTACACTAGTATTATATACATCGTGCGATAATATGGAACTGTTTAGGGAAGCATTCAACGAATACTGTGTATATTAGCGCAACATCCGTGAAACGCACGGAGAGCGCGGGGTTTCCGACGCGCCTCAGGCGACTTTTCGATCGTTAGACTCCGCCAGTTTCCCTTACTCGACCGAAACTCTCTGCTCGACGCTAACACATCGAACACAGCTACTGTAGGAACGTCATCGAAAATACTCATTTAGTAATTATTTATCGATGATATTAACTTGAAGTACCAAAGAGACATAAGGGGGCGGACAGGTAGGATTCTAGAAGAAAAGCTAACTGTCGGTTGATATGTTTCAGGTCTGGCGTCGCTGGGGAGGCTGAACGAAAAAGAATGGGATTGTATCTGCCAGGAGCCGCTGGACTATCCGGGCTCTACACACTTCTCCTTGCCGTGGGCATATGGGCTGCCGCGACGAGGCGCAGAAGATCACTTGGAGGAGGCGGAGCTGGAGGTGGAACGATTGGTCAACAAAGCCATATGATACTGGCCAATCGGAGCGTTGGGCTATTTCTCGGCATCTTCTCGCTAGTAGGTAATTATCGAGGGAATTTGTTTCACGTTCATCAATTTTTCTTCATACACAAGAATTCATTGAATTGTAATCGCAACGTGGAAAAACTTGTCTTCCAAACATTTCGTCAACTCGAAATCTTGAACTACGACTCACATTTCATATTACGACTCTTCGCTTCTCTTCCTTATTTCTCGAACTTCATCCACTCTCTGACTGGCAATAAAGCGAGCAAGCTACATTGCCGCTGTTCAGTCTCGAGACTTTTCCTCCGCATAAGAAGAGAACGGGAGCAAAAAGAGAGAAATTCTGATCATTTCCTCGAAAAAGTTCTCGATGTCTGTCTGTATATACACAGGACTCGAGTAGAAACGTCCAGGTCAGAAGTGGCTTCCGCCTTTGTGCAACGGCGATATTCCCGAGTCGCGCGAACAATGCTTGGGCTAAAGAACGGCGCGCGCGCACACACACACACACACACACATTAATATATATACACATTACTCAACGAGGGAACGAAAAGCTCGATTCGACTTAATTAGCGAAACCCGCGCGCCTCACCTTTTTAATTATGACGGGGAGGAAAGGGGCAAAGAAGGAACGCGAGAGAGCTGTTGGTTCTGCCGCGAAGTTAACGACCGACGGGCATGATGAAAAATACGCGAGAATAACAGCCCTGTCGACCCCCAACTCACCGGGGAATTAACGTTTTTTCATCGTTAAGTTTAATTAAAATTTAGTAGTGCGCATTATTTATATACGCGAATGGTCTGTATGCATTTGAACGTTTATGCATTGGTTGAAATCTTGGATAAATGCAAGAGCGACGGAATTGCAAACGTTCTAACTGGAATCGTGGAAAAATGTATTTTTTCTCCAAAATCGTACTTGCTTGATGTCAACTAACATTAATCTTCTAATAATAAGTGTACTATTGAAGTACGCGCGTTTCGTTAAAAGTCCCTGGACTTGGCAACGAAGACAACTGGACTAAATATTCCTGAAAAAGTAAGTATTCTTTCAAGGAATATTCTGACTGTGGAATATTACGTTGAAATTCACTCGAGGCAAAAGCTGTCCGTGAGCTTGCGAGGCTGTATTGTCTTCTCGGGAACAATATAATGCACACAGGTTTTCACAGTCGTTAAATCTTATGGAAAATCTCTCGGCTATTCATTCGTCAAGAGTGTGCCCTAAATATAAACTTTACACTCGCTGAATGAAAAGCTCGAGCTCCATCAATTTAGCTATAACGCTCAATACTGAGCTTTTTCTATTAACACTGCACACTGCATCGCGTATATTTGTAAAAAGCAACAGTCAAGAGTTGAAAATGAAAATGAAAATGGAAATGAATCTGAAAGTTGAACAATGACAGAACGAGGCAAAAGCTATATGATATAAGTCAAAAAGCCGCGAGCTGTGTAGGTGAAAAATATTATATGAAAAAACCATTAGTCGGATCGTAAAGAAATGCGTAAACATTAGCTTAATGTGCATATTCGCGTGCGATTGAAAAATTGAAAGACAGTATAGGTAGAGCATAGCTTGTGAAAACGTGCTCGTCAAGTGTGTCGTTGCTGAGAATGAGCTTTTGGATTGGAGTAGCTTTTACGAATACGCTTACGAATTAGGACTCGGTAACTAAAGTAACGCACTGTTGTAGTGCTAAAGTCCATTTTCAATGTTTCTCGTTGCAGCAACATGCGTGGGAGACACCTTCGTAAATGGGACGGCAGATGCAATGTTCCGCAAGGGACTAGCCTGGTGCCAGGTGCCCATCGGCTATGGCCTCAGTCTTCTCTTCGGTAAGATCGATTAACTTTAAGCGAATAATAGGGAAAAAGCATTGAAAAGTCGATTGGTTCGCGCGTGCGAGCATTCGCTTCTATTCGTCTTGATATAATCCAATCGTAAGTTCGTTGATGAATTTTGGCGAATCGACAGGCGCACTGCTGTTCGCCAAACCAATGAGAAAGGCCGAATACGTGACGATGCTCGACCCCTTCCAACAGCACTATGGAGCCCGCGTTGGTGGGCTAATGTTCCTTCCAGCGCTTTGCGGAGATTTATTCTGGTGCGCAGCTCTGCTGAGGGCGTTGGGCGCCTCGATGAGCCTCGTCGCCGGTATTGAACCCAGTCTTGGGATCTGCGCGACTGCTATGCTCGCAGCTACGTGAGTACTTCGACAAGAACGATCGTTTGCAAGAATGTCGCGATTATCGACTAATACACATAAAATGCTAAACGATTAATACGCACGCATGCACAGAATAATACGAATACTCGAGAGGTCATCTCGGTATTAAAGAACGCTTTTCCTTCTGCGCACGCAGCTATACGGTATCGGGAGGCTTGACTTCTGTACTTTGGACGGACGCAGTGCAGCTCGTTTGCATAGCGATCGGTTTGGCGATATCGGCTCCGTATGCTGCTTCACATCCGGCCGTCTCTTTCGAGAAGAGCTTAATGTCCAAGGACTGGTTGGGTGACATCAGAAACGACGATCTCGGCGAGTGGCTAGACGCTATGCTACTCGCGATTTTTGGTGGAATTCCTTGGCAGGTAAGCTACTCGCTCGCTCGTTCAATCTCGTTAATTCTAGCGAATAATCGGAAATTTTAATAACCCATTCATAGGGATACTTCCAGCGTATTCTCAGTATAAAGAGCGCCTCGTTTGCCCGGACACTGTCGATAGCTTCGATGTTCGGCTGTATGGCGTTAGCCGTACCGACGGCTATGATCGGCATCATAGCTCGAGCGACGGACTTGTCCCTCATCGAGTCGTACAATAAGACTGTATGGCTAGATACGAGCAACGCGGTACTACCGCTCGTTCTTCGATATCTTACGCCTCAATGGGTTTCTTACGCCGGTAAGCGTGCCGCCACTCAATTATTCAAAGCATGCATTTTACCAAGACAAATTCTTTGCATCAATTGTATCATTGATGAATACAACTTGTCACTTGCATCATTCATAATATAATGAATATCAGGCCTCGGAGCGATCTCGGCTGGGGTAATGGCATCGGCTGACTCGAGTATTTTGGCTATCAGTTCCATGTTTTCGAGGAACGTCTACAAGTTGACCATCAGACCAAAGGTAACAAAACGATCTATCTCCATTTCGATTGCTTCGATCCTCTTCATTTACATAAGAGGCACCTATGCAGCACTAACATAGCAATATAGCAAGTAACATTGTCCATCATTTTTCAATCTTGCAGGCTACTGAGAGAGAATTGGATTGGATTCTTCGGATTTCAGTCGCGCTGGTTTCTTTTCTTTCCGCAACAATAGCTCTTAGCGTTAGCAGCGTTTACTATTTAGCGTAAGTATACCTATATGTATATATCTATATATCGTAGCCGTCAATGTTACTAAAGAGTAGTATACCACAAAAGTATACCACAAAAGTATACCACAAGAGAGTTGCTTCGAGAGCAATTCGTGGACTTTGACAATGGAGGAGAAGCTAAAGGGAAAATCTGATCTGAGAAAAAAATCATCTTCTTCCAGTTACTTGTGCTCTGATCTCGTCTACGTGGTACTGTTTCCTCAGCTACTCTCGGTAATTCATTGGCCCTCTCTGGTCGACTCTTATGGCTGCCTCGCTGGCTATGCCGTTGCGATCGTCGTCCGCATTTCCGGTAATTCTAACTAACGTAAATTCCAAAGAAAGGCGTTCACGCAATCTCAACTTCAATTCATTAATACTGACTTATTGATAGATGAAACGAAAACGAAAGAAAACAAATGTCTTTTCCATTGCAGGTGGCGAGAAGACTCTAGGTATACCGGTACTAGTCGAGTATCCATTCTACGATTCCCACACTCGCACCCAGAAGTTTCCGTTCCGCAGCGCAGCGATGCTATCGGCCATCTTCACTCAGCTCATCGTCAGCTTTATCACTCGCAATCTTCTCGGGGACGGCTACTTTCCTCGCTGCTGCGACGTGCTCAACGTTTACTCTCCGGGCAACGCCAAAAACGCCAACGGAGTCGTACAGAGCAGTTCTGGTGCCGCCCTCATCGACTGCGCCATGAATGTCAGCACGACAGCTTCTTTTAATTCACCACCTTTTTCCACTCAACTTTTTTCACTTTTCAAAGAAACTTTTAACAAAAAAATAATCATATAATAAATATTTCATTCTAGGACGCCTCACCAGGCCACCTCTCGGACGCTCCAACACTATCGAGTAGCCGAACCGATTACGATGCTAGTAGTACCGACACCCAACTCCAACAACAGACGACTCAATCGCAAACTCGTTACGAGACAATTAGCGTATTGTACGAGTCGAAGCCAGTATCTAGTTCAGCGGTTCACAAAGCCAACCAGAGTCTCCAAGGTTTGCATAATCTGCGCGAGACCATGAGTCCGAAGTCGCAAACAGCGACGGTGACCGGTCGACCAAACCAACTGCATCATCCGTCGATGATCGGTAGTCCTGTGGCTCCGGGACAAATTTTAGGTGTGAAAAATTTAAGCGTTACACCTGCACACTTGGTTGACCACTTGGGTCACCAACCGCCCAGGATAATGAGTCCGTCCACACCGTCGGCTGTCGGGACTACCAGTTTCGGTGAGAGAGAGAATTAAATTCAACTTTTTGAAACCATATCGTAAATAACATTTTTATCGCGTAGGTACACCGTACGCGAAGGTACCGACGACGATCATTACCAACGGAAGACTGGAAGGTGAAAAAGCGGGGGGCGATCGTAGTAACATGGAGCTTAATCTGAATCTTACCGATGGTACCGGAATCGTTAAGAAAAATATCAAAGGCGTTAAACTCATAGGTATGGAAGGAGGAACGCTGAGGAGGCCATCTTTACAAGTAAGCATTTGCAATGGTTCTCGAAGCTGCACAGTACTTGATTACATAAATTATTGACTTTGTCGCCCCTTTGGCTCTAGGGCACTTTCTCACCAACGCCATCCGTCGAGTTGGTGAACATTTTCGATAGGAGGCAGAGCAGTGGATCATATGGGCCAAGCTCGTTATCACCTATTCCAGGAGTCGAGGCTTGTAAGACTCATGGCACTGCCGTTGGAGGTCAAGCCGGTAACGAACACTGCAGGATCAAACGCGGTATAGTCAGGCATCACAGGTGAATTTCTAATAACAATGGAATACATTGATAGTTCATTTGATTCAAAGAAATTACAAAAAAAAACTATCTCATAAACTATTTGGCAATTGTCAGCTTTAACGACACAGGCGACCGAGCTTTAACGACACTAGCTCGTCAACCGAATTACCCATCGATGCCTCTACGCAACGATGACTGCCGTATGTCCCTGCGCAAAGACACCACCACTTGTGCCGGTCAGCAGCAGCAGCAGCAGCAACAACAACAACAACAACAACAACAACAACAACAACAACAACAACAACAACAGAAGAAAACGTGTAGTAGTCAGATGAATCGTTATTCTTCGGAAGAAACAAGTCTCAGGCCCGAAGACGCTGCAACAAGGCTTACGACTTTACGAAGGGAAAAAAGCTGCAAAGCCTCACATCACGCTACCATGAGCCGGTACTCAAGCTCGATGGACGAAAAAGGTGGCCTCATGGGTCACCTTTTGGTCAGCCCGACTTACAGCATGTACAACTCCGCGGTTAAGAGTTGTAATTACTTTGTCGCGGACGACGAAGCAGTCAGCCGATTTTAAATTTTCTTTCATTATTTCTTCTCTCTTTGAGATTTGGGTAAATTTATCCAATTAATCTCGATGATCTCAATTCTCATATCTGCAACTCGCCGAGTAATTAATCATTTATATTATTTATGCACTATGCAATAGTCAGCCAAATATAATTCTATCGACATTATACAATGTCTATCGATTTTCTGTACATAATCACATGTTTCATTCGAGTGCAAATAATTAATACATTATTTATAAGGGAAAACAATAATTGTTATCAATGTACATATATATAGAATTATTGAAACGGTCGATAAGCTTAGGTAAGAACTAATTTGTCACAACCGTCGATGCTCTCGATTGAACACTAATACTTAACTCAACAAGAATGATGATAAAATTGTAACTTTCGAGATGTGTTGAAAATAATAATTCAAAGAGTGAGATGAATGTGTAATGTAATGCATAGCGCGCGATCGAATGCATTGTATCTAACAGTATAGGAAAACGTCCGACAATGTGCAAATTCATGATAATCCGACAAAAAAATAAGATATTTTTGCACCAACATAGCTAAGTAGCAGTGTAGTTTGTAAATGTACATGAAATACAGGAAAGAGATCAGACTTGATATAAATATGAAATTTTCAGACTTTAATTCAACCAAGCCTGTTCGAGCCAGCGTATTATACACGATGAATTAGTATTTGGCTATAAATAAATTAATACTATGTGTACATTTGTTTAACAAGACGTATAAAACATACGGTATATACGGTATATACGGTATACATCAGTCGATTTTTGTAATAAAATTATACAGTTTTAATAACTAATTAAAACATTTAATGAACTTGTGAAAGAAGTCTGCTCTCTTGAAAGCATTCGCGATAGTCGTGATAAGAAATCTAGTTATCCGAAAATTTTACGATAAATTTCGAGACTCGATGTTAACGCCATTGATATATTTAATCAATATTGACTGTATTATTAAATGTAACGTAATAGTTTATATAATTATCGTCAAGATCCTCTTTCGATCCCGAATACGGTAATCTTTTCTACAAATTTTTCATACAATCTCTTTTCTCTATCTCGTTTTTGGAGACTTTTTGTACATGCGAAAGCATTTTTCGATCCTTCAAACTTGATATTATTAAATAATTTATTAAAAAGGTTACTAGTTGGATTCGTCGCTAATGAGTATTTATTCCTTGAAATATTTTTGTTACTACAGGATAGAAAAATGTGAAAGCGAAAATTTGTCCAAGTTATAGATAAATAATTGCGGAAGACAACCACCTTAACTTATAAATCATTTGTTACAAAACAAATTGAAATTATTCATTAAATTATTCATTAAATTATTCATTAAATTTTAAATACCTTTATTAGTACATTGTAAAAGGAGGTGTAGCAAGTCGATGTAGCAATATCGAAGGGGTATTGTTGTTATGGAGTATGATGTTTATTTGAACCAATGACTTTTCTACTTAAAATTCTGACTGCTCTGAGATATCGTACGAGTCGAACGTCTACGAATTTTTTAACCGTCGGATTTTTCTACCTCTCGTATTTTTATTAGCGTCCAGTTGGTTATTGATTGGAACAGCCACGGCGTTTTCTGTACTTTTGTATAAAAAGCTCGAATAATTCGAAGAAAATAAATTAGAACGTACATCTTACAAGCCTGTCATCAGTATTATGAAAATAGCATATAAGAATGCAGCGTTGAATGCAATATTCTACCGCTATTTTATTATGTACAATCGAAGTGTAATTATAAGACAGCGTATTAAGTTGTACTTGTGGGACATCAATTTGCGGGTCGAACGAACGCGACCTTTTATGCAATATCAGCAACATAGAAATCTTAAGCAATGGAAATTAACAACATTGACGAAATTGTTGAATAAAACCCGTCGCTTCAGTAGATACAGATTGTAGCGTAACAATTGATTTTCCGATCAGTGTAACTTCAGTACTATAAGGTAGCCTATAAGAAATCGCATACACATCTATCATTGCATTAGTATCTACAAAGTCATATTGTTTTGAAAAGTGCCTCGAACTTTTGAAAAACCAAATCGAGTCTTGGGCAAAGTGACATTTTCAACACAGACACACGCGACGGGCACTGCTTTCTTGCACAGATTACGTGTATAAACATTTTTCAAGCTGCAAAACTATTAGCTAAATAAGCATAATGAGAAAAGTAGCGACACTGATAAAAAATCAACGTTCGGCATATAGAAGCGTTGATTGGATAAGATTGTTTTTTAGAACGATACCGCTGCAAGGCGACATCGTCGAAGGTGAATCCCGTGCCAAAGCATACAAATATAATAATTTAGAAAGTAGGATAATAATGCGTGGCTCAAGTGCTGCTAAAAGCAAAAGCAAAGAGGCAAACGATCGATTGGAATAAGTGCTGCGAACGCTTCACTCGTATTCTCTTAGGGTACCCGAAGCAACATTATGAGGGAATTTTTTTACTTTTTATGTCATCCCACGATGATTCTTCATTTCTTCCAGAAATTATAATCAATTTTACAATCTATTTGTGTACTAAAAAACGATCCTCTGATGTACATTAATACATTGTTGCAACTACTTTAAGGTATGACTAGTGAAAAATGACGTAAAAAATGTACCTTTAAAGTGATTATAATTTTGCTTTAGGTCAAGTCAATAATATAATCTAGTATAACATATAGCAAGTAAGGGCTGTAATGATAATGAGTCGTTTAGTTGTAAGCGCATGTAAGTCGCTCGCTTTACAGATCCAACTCGCGTCAAACTATCCAACTCGGAATTTTGCGTCGTAGCGAATATCCTCTGAACGAATTTTTTAACAAGCTTGTTTAGTCTAGCTTATCTTTATCAAATAGCGATTTGCTATTCTATGTATTTTCCTTGTCGTTTAATACAACTGGTAATATTGTGTCTGTTACTTTGTTTGCTAAATCGATTATTCAATATTATTGTTATAACTGCCACGAACGTTATTAATGGTACCCACATCTTTTGTACAACCATGACTGTAAAAAATATATTTAATCGATATAGAATCTCAAGATAACATTTTTTACTCCACAATCCCGTACTTATTATTATTATTATTACTATTAACTTCAATTCACTCTAGTTGTCAGTTGACTCTCTAGTTGACTCTCTGGGTCATTTGAAGAGCATATCCGATGTTTCAAAATATTATACATAATATAGACGGAAAACGATAGTAAATTCTCAGTGGTATGGCTTTTTTATGTATTTTTACAATATTCGTATATTTACAAAAAAATCCCGTTGCTTTAGCAACTACAAGAATTATAGTTATACAGGGATAATGCTACAAAGTATATATAGTTCATTATAAAATACAAACTTCATTTAACATGCGAGTATCTGTTAAAAAATGCGACTATTAAAAGTGTAGAAAAAGTCTGTAACATTTATTACAGCGAATTTGCATTTGTCGCATCTGCAAAGTTACATCAATCAACGACGTTCATACGCAATTGCATTTGGAATAATCTATGAACTGCAGCGAATAAGCCCAAATTGTACATTTTCGCAAAATTGCCATCCATGCAAATTCATATTTTGACTTTTCAACCTTTGAATATTATCTTATGCATAAGACTTTTACCAATCATAGTTTCAATTCATTATTTTATTTAATATTAGAACTCTTTCGGAAATTTAAAAATATTTCGAAATCAAAAAATTTGGCCGAAATATTTGTTAATTGTGGAACAGCATGGACAATAATACAAAGTCATTTTAACAGTCAATTGAATATAGTGCACAATTGCATAGTGTTTGTAGCACAATGAAAACATCTTTCGTTCGGTATTAAACTGATTTTGTGAAGATTTTTTAAAAACAATTTATAGCATTGAAATATTTTCATTTGACGAAAAATTAAACGAATGGTAATGAGCAAATTGATAAATATTCGCGAAATTGTACAATTGGCATAACTACTTGAAATTTATAACTTAGTCAAATTTCGCATCCATCATCTGTGTATGATTCAAAATACTCGATCCTTTGAGAATCAACGCAGCTACAGTCAGAGACATATATTTTTACTAGGATCTACAAATCACATCACCTGTATGAAAAAAACCTTAATGAGAACTCATACGACAACGTCGGATAACTTTTTCGAATACTTCAATCGTTATTGCATATGCGAATTGATTTCCAAAGTGTGTACGCTTAACGAGCGCAGATGTATCATAAAATTTTAATTTACGTTAGAACGTAAACGAGGGAAACTTTTAGTTAATTCAAACAGTCTCTATACACAATTTTATCATTCAAATTTCGCTCTAACATAGACTACAAAAAATTAGTAAAATAATTTTAATTTATTGTTTAATGCAGTTTAAAAATAAATAATATTAATATATAATCTATACGGTTTATTTAGTTTAGCTTAAAAAAGAATTTTATTCTGTAATTTTACTATTTAAATAAAATCTCGAGTACGTATGTTTTGCTTTTATACCTTCATACTAATTCAATCTATTTTTACATTATGCGTTTAATTAAAATTGAATCTATGATAAACAAAATTTTAATTAAATTTGTATAAATGTGACATGAAAATTGTAGCAAATGTTTAACGTTGAAATAAAAGGCAAGTTAATTATCTTACATTAGGAGAGCATTAATGCACTTAATTAAATTACAAAGCTTTATCTGCGGCTTAGAAATGCAGCTTTCTATTCGTATTTCTTTATCGGGAAGCCAGAGGATCATGCGCCTCTTCCCGCTGGTAGTCAATATCGATATGAATGTGTTCGGTCTTTTGTAAATATCAAGTGTTTCTTATATGCACATCCATATGCAGTATTAAATCTTCCTTTGATGGATATCGTTTGTTACATATGTTACAAAAATGATTGTGACTGCTGTCCATGTGTTTACGCAACAGATCTTCAGATTCAAAGATAAGTGGTGTTGTACAGTAATCGCACACGTAGCAGCAGACCGAACTCGATGCTGGTGTACTATGACTATTAGTTACGTGTTGTACCAATTCGGGGCTTGAGTAACAAATGAAGTTGCATATGCGGCAGATAAATCGCCTTTCTTCGCCATTAGCTGGCATGAGACGATTGCTGGGAACCGCATGACGCGTTCTTTCCGGTATCTGAATTACTGAAACGTGTTTGGACGGAAGACGTTGTAGTTGCTGATGTAAGTGAACTTCGTTAGTATTTGAAGAACTAGAGATTTGTTTGGATCTCGAATGATTCATTTCGTGTGATTGAAGCATTAATGAACTATTCGAGCGATAGTTGCAACCGTATACTTTACAAGTATAAACATTTTTTCTCACATGTCCAGAATTCGAATACCTAGCAGGATTATTGCCAATAGTGCCAGAATAATTTAGCTCATTTGAATTACGATTATAGGTTTTGTATATTGGCGGTGCACGATGTAAAGCATGCGGTTGAACAGATGAATTCGGTAGTCTATTGTTAAGAATTAAATGATTTTGAGCCGAGCCAACAAGAGGATTGCAGTTGTAAGAAGCACGAGCATTCTAAAAATAACAATACACGTATTTTTAAATCAATCTTAAATTTTAATGTGATATATTTAATATTAATATATTATTAAAGGTTTTGGAATTTTAAATTACAATAATTAAATTAAAATTGTATCGAAATAGCACAAAGCTAACTTACGGCCTGGCGATTTTCGGTGATTTCTTCGAAACTAGGCAATGTCTGTTGAGGTATTCGAGTTGCCGCACCAGATGGCCGCTTAGAGCCTGGAGTATTGTTATCGGTGAGATTTCTTTCCGGCAACTGAATAGTACCTGGTCGACTGGAAGTCATTACGTTCGTAGTGCCAGTATATGCTGGTGGTAGGCTCCGCGGTGTTAATAAGAAATAAGAATCTATTTTATTTAACGGTCTGTTTACAGAACCTTTTACTAGACTTTGATGTTGCTTTTGTTGGTGTTGCTGTTTTGTACTGCAGGCGATATTCACAGTAGAATTATTATTAGCACCAGAGCCATTAGAAGATGTAAACCAATAATTATCCTGTTGCTGCTGCTGCTGTTCCATTCTGAGATTTGAATCTAAAAATAACATTTTTATTACCAGTATTTCGTAGCGCGACTTATAATTAGAAGTCGGTGATTTTATTTACCAGAATTACTAGATGAAGGTAATCCGTTAGAAGTGAGCGCTGATAACTTTTGTCTCATTTGTTGCAGAACTTTCTCATGATTCTCAGGAAAAGATTCTTTACTATTTTGTGAAACCATGGGGGAAATCATTTGCACTGGAGTGGCTCGACCAACTTCATTATGGGTTTCATGTTGCTGCGAATGTTGCTCGAATGCTAAAGGCGTATCAAAACTCAAACCACACACTGAACACAAATGTATCTTTATCTTCTGCAATTCCGCTATCGATCTTACACGAAGGAATGGTTTAGTCGATGAACTTTCAGTCGATTCTGATGATTTTTGCACTTGTTTTTTTATTTGATCCTTTGCTTTGCTAGATTCTCCATTAGAATTCTCACTCAGTTCATCGGTCACAAGAACAACCTCGAAAGGTTGTGGAGTCGCTGATTCCGTACTTGCGGGTGTAACATTGCCACTCGAATTCGAAGTATCCTTATCTAATTCTACACTGACCACGTTGGACTGTGGTTTTTTCTTTGTACCCAACATCGATTCAAAATCAGGATTGACCATTGTCATGTAAGATTTTTTGTGCGCAGTCAAATGGCAAACTAAACGAAAAACGGCATAATAAGAAAAATACAAAATAATTGTTATCTGTCATTTATAAAGTTTACCTGTTTTATCCGTCATTGCAAAATGTTCATTGTTACCAGTAGAAGTACTGGCAGTAGTAATAACTGAGGCGATTTCCGGCATTGGGCTACTAGATCTTGAGTCAATCTGTATTGTTTCTATAGCCGAGTTTCGAGAAGCTTGTGATAGGCCGATTACAGGTTGAGCTAACATAGCGCGTAGCATAGCACTTCCTTCTGCATGAGAATTCGTTACTGAGGGTAAAACGTTTGTAACTACAGCAACATTATCACTAGTTATTATACTTGGAGTCACATTCAATGTGCCTGCATGTATAAGGGGACTTTGCATTTGCATCTGTTGTGTATTCAGCATATTCACTGGAGCTAAATTTTAAAAGAAGTCATTGATAATTGTTTAATCAAAAACATTTGAGATAGCTTATAATATTATTCTTACCCGCATTAGGTGATACTGGGACTTGTGATCGAACATTTCCATTGACATTAGGATATTGCATATAAATAGTGTGCATTTGCATACCAGCATCAGCACCTGGTTGGTCGGCAACCCAAAAACTTGGAATTGGAGGAGATCTTATTGGGAACAATGTAGGCATTGTAGGTACGGGTTGTGAAGAAGGTGTTGCGTTTGTCACTATTAATCTCTTCTGGTGTATAATTTGATGCTCTTTCATTGACCGTTCTGACTCGAAGCCAAATTTACAAATACTGCAAACATATCTGGCAGTAACGAAATACACAAGACAAGTGATCACCTCGCTCTTATGGATGATTCGACAATGTTTCTCGAACTTTTCGTAAGTGTAATTCGTGACATCATTCGATGGTACAATGTTACATGTTTTACAAGTGTAGAGCTCCATAATAGGACTGTGAATTCGCTTCCAGTGTTCCTTCATCTCTTCGTTGGATTTAGCGACCGTGCGGCAAAGACCACAAATAAAAGCTTGTTCATTAGAGTTTATTGGCAGACGTGAAAATTTCGGAGGCGGAGTTTTTAAATGGTTTCGCTCACAGCAATGGCGATCAAAGTTTTCTTTATTCACGTAATATTTTTTGCATAGATCACAGATTAACTTTATCATTTGCAAACGATTGCCGTCCGAGGTATCGGAGCGAGCTGCACTAGAAGTGGCAGATTGGCAAGGATGCTCCTTATGCCTTTGTAATTCGGGTTCTGAACTAAATGGCAGCCTATGAAAGAAAGCAATTTGTTGTTTTTGTTGTTGTTGTTATTATTATTATTATTATTATTATTATTATTATTATTATTATTATTATTATTATTATTATTATTATCTATTCTCACCTGCATTGACGACAAACGTGCTCGGCAATGTAAAAGAAACCCTCCTGAGTCTTATTACTTGGTATTGCAATATTTGGTTCCTCCAGTACAGTTACTACTGAAAGTTTAGGAAAAGAATATCGACTTGCTACGAAGTTGGGTGCTTTCGTATGATTGAACCAATGGGAGTAGAAAATGCCACCAACTCCGAAGAACGCTACTTTACAAATGTTACAAATGAATGTAACTGTTCCTTGATTGTTTCTTCTAGCGTGCTCTTCGAGATGTTCCCTCATTTTCATAAGTGACTCAAGTACACAAGGACAACCACTGCAGAAAAGCTTCGGTACTTTTGTAATTTCATTGCTCGTACGTTTAAGTTGACACTCCGGGCTAGAGCGATAATGAACTTCAAAGCAATCTCGTCGACGAAAGATTACATTACAAGTCTTACAAAGTAACACCATTTCGATTTGTAAATCCTGATTCGTAGTTTCGTGAGCATGACACGGGCAGATACTTATAGGCCTCGGACAAATGTTCTCGCATACAGTTTCGATTTCGACGTTAATATCATTATCAGCCAAATCTATAAACTAAATACACAGATTTTAATCCAATAACATACAAGATTAGTTATCAATAATAATATTCGATCAAAAAATAAGCCAATATATATATGTACTTGTTGTTGCTGCTGAACAATTGTATCGACTCCTATTCTTATTAGAGCTGTTCTCGAATCATCGGTATTGGATTTTTCGTCATCCGTAGACAATCTCAAATTCACTACGCTACTACTACCTGTGCTCTTTTTTCCGTTTTCCATGTCCTTTTTCTTATCGCTGCCACCCGAATCTACGTCTGATTCGCTTGTAGCGGTTTTACTCATTTCTTGGTTTTGACTCCTCATAGCCATAGCTGTTTTGTAGGCCTCTTGAAGCTCTTCTTCATTATGCCCCATTATGTGCGTAAATAATAGTTCTTTCGTTTTAAATGTTTCTAAACAGACATCACACTTTAGATTATCTGCGCATATATGCTTCTTCTTGCCTATGTCTGGTGATATTTCCAATGAACGCGATTCGCTGGCAACATCAGTCGTCTGTGCCTCATTAGGTTTACTTGCGTTAGTACGGAGTACATCATAAAGTATACAGCTCGAGTCTTCGTTATGAACGAGTGAAATATGTTCTTTCAGCAAGTCCTCCATCACGAATATCTTATTGCAAGATTGACAAGTATACATAACCGTGCCATTTACCACTAACATGTTTTTGTTCCGCTTTTCCGATGAGTGTTTTTCTAACACTTCCATTTGCTCTTCGTTTACACTGCTGACTTCGTCCCGATTCATTAATTCAAACATTTGTTGCTCATCTTTATCTGGTACAGTTGTCGCGAGAATTTCGAGCTCACTCGACTCAAGAGATTCTACCTGATCTACGAGAGAAGCTACTGCTGATCCCAATGATGTTTGCGATGAAAGATTTTGCATATCCATCTTTTTAGATATAGCTTCTTTTACTTTATCTCCTTCTTTAACTATATCTTTTTCAATAGCGATCCTCATATGATCTTCATTTGAAGCAATTACGTCATTTTGAACTTCTTCTACGGATATCGCATCATCGATATCTTGCAATTGCGCCTCAACGTCAGATGATACGCAGTCAGAGTTATCAATTTGCTCAAACTGCTGTTGTTGCTGCGTATTGATATCCGCAGGACGATGATAGTTAATGGGTTCCCTCCAGGTATCACAGGTGAAATTCGAATTCATTAGAAGATCTATATATTTGCGAGTCAATACTTCTATTTCGCTGGCTGAATAATCCTTAAAACTTTGACAAACTGTTTCCAATTTGATCAGCTGAACTTTCAGATCCTGAGTCGGTGCAGTATTGCTGATAAGATTTATAATGGGTTCGTCATGTCCAGAATTTAAACGAGATCGCGTAATCTGCGACAATAGGGTATTAGTTAAATGTCGTGTTGATCGCAATGTACTTAATTTACTGCTATTGCAAGATCTTTCTCTTCTGCTTCGAGATGGAGTCATCGAAATGTTTCTCGTAGTCCTGCAACCTCTGGACAATCGACCGGATGCAGGGCTATTCTTATTTCTCACGGGTGTTGCTAATTGTCTTTCATCGATTAGAGGTTCTTCCTTCATCTCTGTAGTATCCGATTTTCTACACTCTTCTAACTGATTGAGATTAACACTAGTAGAAGAATTTAAAAAACTAGTATCAGGACTCCTGTTCTGTGATTGAAATCCTTTATAATTACGGGTATGTTCTTCAATTTCTTTGTCAAGCTCTGCATCCTCCTGCTGCAAATGAATTATTCTTTTGAGTAAATAATGGCAAATAAAGACTGTAGAGCTAGCGGTTAAACTTACCATAACACTCTGTTTATTGAGTTCTCTGTGAAGCGAAGACAATTTAGTTTTCAGTTCGCTTTGTGGTACAGTAAACGGTATTTTATCCGGATCTAAGAAATCCATTTTCTTCACTGGTTCAGTAATTTTAGATACTCGACTCAGTGAACGGCTTATCGTACTGGAAGATTCGTTGAATTTCTCTGGATTTGAAATGTTAAGATTACACTCATGTTCTATACTGCCCTCTGACCTACTCTTTCGACCAATATTCGACAACACTTTTACCGCATTGTCATCTTCGTTCTTTTCTCGATCTATTTTCTGCTGATTCTTTTCCTGTAATGGCGAACCCTGACTCTGAGAACCAAAAGTTACGATTTTTTAAAAATATTAATAGGAAAATTAGTGTTTTCTTTGCTAGCTACTGACCTGTGATCGAGTCCGTAATAACGGGAAATTCAATTTATCATCTTCCGAGTCGCTGAACTCCTCTAAATAATTAACGGGATGCTTTTTTCTCTTGATACGTGCAATACTAGACGAATCAGTAGACATTCGACTTGATGACCTTCTTGCACTGCTCATCGGCTTTAATAATTTTTCATTGCTACTCGTAACAACTTCAGTCGATGGTTGCGTGTCATCTAAATTTTCTAATATATTTGCGACTGCTGCAGTATTTTCTTCTGCTTCGGAAATAACTGATAAACTAGATCTAGCTGATGATACATTTGTGGCTACTTCTTCCGCTTTGTTCTCACTAAGAATTATTACTTTAGCACAATCTGTGCTTATGCTTGACTTTACATTCTTATTTTCCAAATCCAAAGGTATATCAGTACGAACTTTTCTTTTTATGTCAGTCTTGGTAAGGTAGTCAGCAACTAATGGGTCATTCATACATTCTAATCTAGTCAATAAGACGCAAACCTCTGGCGTGTTCACCTGAGATAACTGATTATTCGCCTTATATGTATGGTGATGATCATGTTTTGTGCAATTCAGTGATAAGAGAGAACAAATAGTCCGTCCAGGAGATACACAGGTTGTGGCCGCTAATTTGTTCGCTACAGTTGTCTTGCATGGAGATAATGATGTAACTTTTAATTTTTTTTTAATATGATTTTGTCCTTCGATCTGAAAAAAATAATATCGTAAACAATATATAGAAATCAAAGTACAAAAAACAAGATGCGTTATGCAACAGTAGAGTCAATATTCCATTTTCTAAAGTATTATAAAATAAATGAAAATCCATGTTTAACGTAATTTTAGTAATGTAAGTTGATAGTACATATTGCAAAAAATACCTCTGATTCTTCCTTAGAATTTATACTTTGACGTTTTCTCCTGAATTTCCATTCTCCATTTTGTACTGATGATTCAGAATTGTCAGCTGAATTCACATTAGTACTACCAACTAAGCGATCGGCGGCTTTATGCTCTAAATTTTTAGGAATGTTTCTTTTATTTTTACTTTTGTCAGCTTCAACTATCCCGAGTCTATTTGTATTAGATTCGGGTTGTGGATTTTCATCAGTTTTTACATGGTCTAATGCAACTTTTCCTTTAGTCTCTGAACGTATATAAGGCAAAGTTCTGCTACAGTGAATGGAATATTTAAAAGGTTCTGTCCTCCTACAACTTTCATTCTCACTATCTATAATTTGTGATTCTTTAACCTGAGAATCTACGTCATCAAGTAAACTGCCGGATCTAATACTTATATCATCATTTGGAGTATGAATTGTTGTTGGGGTTTGTTCAGGAGAATGCAATATATTTGGTCTGTTTGAAAAATCAGTCGTGATCTTCATAGTATCAACAGAGTCAATAATTTTATTATTATTTTGATTTTGAAAAGGTTCAGATTTTGATGTTGCTTTAGTAGTATTGTTATTTTTGGAGGATTTTGAACTTTCATCACTACTTGTTAGATTGAAATTGAACTTTGTTTTTATGTAATTGGAAGAAGTTTCGGAGTCATTATGAGTAATGCTTGAAGAATTTTGTTCTGTATTCGAATCTATTGATGGAGAGTTAGGTCTTATGTTTACATTATCCTTCATAGGCTTTAACTCTGCATTACCACCATTTTGGCAAGTTATATCTGTAGATGTTGCAGGTACACAAAGTACATTTTTTTTTAAAGTTGTACCTTTAAATGGTATTGTTCGTTGACAATTTGTCTCTTCGTCTGTGTTTTCTTTGGTTTCATTGACTTTTTTCAGCATGTTTTTTGTTTCTTCATTGACCTGTTCTATTTCTGCATCTGCAATATTATTTTCACACTTATCATTATGTTTATTATTATCTTTTGCTTTCTTCAAAACTGTGCTATTTTCAGACTTGTTTCGTTGGCAACTTTTACTTTTTGTTCTACTAGAATTAGGCTCACAAACCGATCTTGTGCTCTTGTTTTCAATGTTTTCTGGCATGCCTTGGTTATTATTTTGAATAAAAATCCCGCCTTGTCCTTTAAAAATTTGTTCTATGTTTAAAATTCTATCTTCTTTAGTTTTTAGTTTACCGATAAAAGGTTCGGTTCTTCTACAGGTACAAATTTCCATTTGAAATAGAGTCTCTTTATCTGATTTAATTTGAGAGTCAGTCATTTTATCAGAAATTTCCGTAGAGTCAGAATGCGAAAAACACGTTTCTTTTTGTAAATTTTCATTTATAACTGGAGACTCTAAATTATTATCTTTCGTCAGCTCTTGTCTTGATAAAGAATTGAAATGATTATCTGGAGTTCCTTCAGCATTTTGATCAACCAAATGTCCCTTATTCACTTTGATAACCTTAGCACTTTTACAACTTGATTTTCTTTTCCTTGCAAGCACTCCTAATTTCCATTTGTTAATACGTTTCTTTTTACGAATTTTGCTTTCTACTACTGTAATTAATTTGGGCACCGCTTCTAAATTAATCAGTGCCTTATCTATGGTCATGTCTTTGCAGTTAGATAAAACTTGAACAGAATTAATCTCCTTCAGCTTTTCTTCTCTTCTTCGATTTCTCATCTTTGCAGCAAATATTGTATTATAAAATTTTTTCTTCCCTGGGCACTGCACATTTGCGTCAAGAATCGAGGGCTGTTTTCCATTGGTACCAGCCTCTTTCGATATTGTTACTTTTGACGTTTCCATTATAATTAGCTGCTGTTTCTTACCTCTTGACCAGTTAAGTCATCAACTTTATAGAAAAGTCATTACAATGCAGTTACTTAAAACTGGTAGACAAACAATTGAGTAGCTTCCTAAAACAGTAAAATTGACTTATGTACAATCCATTTACGATGAGAAAATCAAAATGATCTTTAAATTAAAAGTAGCTCTATTTGCAGCAACTTTGCATAGGTATTAAAATTGTTGATCAGTCCAAAGATAATATTGCACTGTAAGGTTTTGAACTTATTCATTTAACAAGAAGAGTAAGCAAATAAGAAAATAATTATTTCAATGGCGTGAAAAATAAAGTTCAATAGCTTGACGTCCGAAATGTTACTAAGCTTCTAATTGAAAGAAAAGCTAACGCGATAAAGTTTTCCGGGCATTTTACTATTCTGTCCACTTCCGAAACGTTGTTGTGCCGGCGCAATCGAAGCTCAAAAACATAAATTCGACGATTACCAATAAATTTTTCGAAAGACGGGCAATTCTTTCAGGCAAAACTCTCAAAGGTAAAGCATCAATGAACAATCAATTGTTCATTATACTATCTCCACTAGCATGTTATACATACAAACTGTGCAATGTCAATATGTACTTTGTTGCACAGTATACACAGCATGGGATAATTATATATACAGTTATCTATTTAATGTTAATGTATAGACAGATTGGTACTCACCTCATCAGGAAATTATTGCATTATTGCAACGATTTATACGAGTAGAATCGGTAATAATAGGTTATGTTACGACAGTAAATTATTTATCTTCAACGACACGTACTGCAGAGCAACGACTTATTGTCTTTGGATATAAAGCACGATCGCGGCGATATCATCGACATGACTGCAATGTCCATACGTAGCATAAGTTATATCGAAGTAATAAAATCGTAACACTACTACTGTGTAATAAAATAAGTCGACGCCATGTTGCTGTTTCGCAGGCTTACCAATATAATGTACTTTGAAGTTCAAATATAACACGGAGTTCGCAAGTCGTAATACAATAAAATACGCATACGATGAGGTTTGCAGAATCAATTCTCTATCTGTGTTTCATATGGCGGGAATATTTCTTGATAATATATTGACACTTTGCAGATTTTCCAAGAAAAGATATTTCATAATCTCTAAATAAGAGTAATAACGTTAACTGACGATCTAGATGATGTGTCATCTCGACGACATTTTTTTATCTAGTCTTGCATAAAAATGCGTTTACTATCTCTTTGTGTCGATGAAATCACGATCGAGCGAGGCGTGTTATAAAAGCGTGAATTTTGCAGTTGTCGTAAAATTTGTTCGCCAATCGCCACGCTTACGATCCACGTTTATCAGAAATGCTAACCCGAGAGCATTGCTACTCTGAGAAGTGAGCGGGATAAATAAAGCTAAAGGAACAAGGCATTGAAATATAATATATAAGTCACGCCCTAAAAAGCTCGAACTTTTCGAGAAAGCGAAAGGAAAAATAAAAGCGACACTTCTTGTCTCTTTTATTTTTCCATTTCGTGTCAAACAGACATATCGCAATGCGCGAACATTCATAGACGAACGAGTAGACAAAGAAAAACCTTTTGATTCGTAATCTCGGAGAGAGTAAAAGAAGCTAATACGCCTCGTTTCGCCCACGCGCTCCCTACTCTTCTATAGGTAAAGAGAGCGTACAGTATGCGACTGTTCTATTATGTATATATATACATATATGTAGAACCTTGACTCTGAACATCGACTAAGGCGATTAACCCCTGGTTGCCAGACGTGTAAATCAAATTACAAGCGTATGAGCCATAGTGTACAAAGTCATTCTTTGAATCCTAGAGTAACGAGAGAAAGAGAGGCGACCATTTTTCCAATCGTAACGACGCACACTCTGTGCAGCGCTCGTCGAGAGTCGAGAGAAAGGCGCAGACGAAGAAGAATAAGAAAGCTGCGATGAGAGTGAGAGAGGGAGAGAGAGAGAGAGAGAGAGAGAGAGAGAGAGAGAGAGAGAGAGAGAGTGGAGAGACGTACACGAAGCAAAGGAAGAGAGAGCAAGAGAGACGCTCGATGCGCCATGTGGAAGTTAGTCTCTCTCTCCACTCAGCACACAGAGAATCGTTAGTCTCTCTTCTCGACCTCTCCCTCGCTGTTTGTGTCACAACGTAATTACCAAATCGAGTCGCGACTCTCTCTCTCTCTCTCTTTCTCTCCTTCTCATGCACAGCGGTAATTATACAGCATGCCTATAAACTGAAATGTAATAAACAGAAAAGCAGGTGAACAGTGCGTGCGTGTGTGTGTGTGTGCGTAGTCGCGACGACGTAAACAATAGAATAGAATGGAGCTCGTTCAGAGTGCCGTGTTTAATACTGTAATCGCGAGAACGACAACGTCGTCTGCGTCGGCTGTAACTATACTGGCTATTTGCAAGGAGGAAGGCTCGATTCGAGCGAGAGTGAGACGCGAATAAAAACAAACTCCTCGCTTTTTTTCTATCCTCGGTGAATAAAGTCTGTGTTGAATAGAAGAGGCCAGGCCCTTCTCTCCCTCTCGTTCTCTCTCTCTCTATCTCTCTCTCTCTCTCTCTCTCTCTCTCTCTCTCTCTCTCTCTCTCTCTCTCTCTCTCTCTCTCTCTTTCTCTTTCTCTTTCTCTTTCTCTTTCTCTCTCGACCCGCCACCTCTGCGCTGTTCTGTATTGCTGGCTGCTGCTGCTGGCTCTGCTGCTACTGCTACTACTACAACAACTACTACTACTACTACTAGTACTACTACTACTACTACTACTACTACTACTACTACTACTACTACTACTACTACAACAATATATAATACTTGTTCTTCGATTTTGGAGAAGCCCCGGCAGTGTTATCCTTGTGCGTATGAATTTCGTACTACCACTACTTAGCGATTCGCGGTGAATTTTCACGCGGCTCTTCAATCAGGGAAGATTTCAATCAACCCCTTTAGCTTCATATTTTCATTCTCATTTCGGTACGGATTATAATTGGTCGAGGCGCGGGCTGATGTGGGAGGGAAATTCTTCATTGTTATTTTCTTTTCGATTACTTGTCAATTTCATTGACAAGGCAAACAGTATAGATGCATTAGTGTTTGGAAACTATTTCAAAACGTTCATCATCAATGCCACGCTATTTTTTCATATTTGCTTTTGTAAATAAATTCAGTTATTTTGATAAATCATTTTCTCTGTACAGGTAAAATATCGCAATGGACGAAGAGGAGCCTGCAATAATTTCTGGCGACATTGAGACAATTGTGATAAAACCCGAATCCATAGAACTATTATTATTTGACACTGAAGATGCAGATTGGTTGGAAGAATCAACCGAAGAATTTAATTCTGAACTGACGGACAGTAATGTTGATGAGTGCTGTTTTGTTACTTCGTCTGGTGAAGTAGTTACTATTAACAATGTGGACACAGTGCAAACTCCATTTTATTTGGAAAGTTATTTCATGGATAATGATGGATATAGAAGTAGGTCTCCGCTACTTAACCAACATCAAACCGTTATTGAGATCGATAGAGTTACTTGCTATGAATGCGACATTGTTTTTTGTAACGAGAATAGACTTTTAGAACATCTTATGACCCATATTGATGTCTACAGAATGGGCTGCGATGTTTGTGATAAGGTTAGCTATTTATTATCTAGAAAGCTTTTGGAATTGAGCATTTTGAATATTTTTAAAATATTAACTTTAAAACAAATTTTCAGGATTTAAATTTAGAAGAGAAATTCCAATTACACATGATGGCAGTAACTTGGCAAAGTATTTATTACTGTGATTTTTGTAGAAAATCTTGTGCTGGTGTCGTTAGATCGAAGGTATTGAAAGTGACTTTTAAATTTCACGTATACTTCACCATGATGAGAGAATTCACCATGTGTATCTTCTATGATTTCAGAGTCATCTGCCACCGCCTGGTAAAACATATATGTGCCATGATTGTGAATATCACACAAAACAAGAAACAATGAACTTCCAAAATACTATACAGCTATATGAAAAAGTAGTTAACCATCCTGCATATGTTCCTGTCAAGCCATTGAAGGACACATCTCCTTTACTCGTAACTCCGGTACTACCTCAATTACCTTCAGCAGTAGAATCTCCTACGACTTCACTTCCAACTGTACAAAGCTCTATGGCATCGTCGCTACCAGCTCCCAATGAAGTACTGCAGGATCACAAGCAGAAGCCTAACAGCGATGCTAAATATGAAGGCGAATATTACTCATTAGCAAATTCCACAACAGAGCTTCAAGACTGTTATTTCCCTCGTAAGTTTCCTCCAAAAAAGGAGAACATGAAGTGCAGGCGACCAAAGCCTAAGGTACAAATCGTCAGTGAAAGCATGAAACAAGCTTTAAAGATAAACAGCAGATCACATTCAAAAGAAAAGACGAAAATGCTCATGCTAAAATGTAGGTATTGTCCAGCAACATTTTCGGAAGACTTCAATCTAACGACACACTTACGTGAAAAGCACAAGCTTCACAAGCTCAGGTACGTGTGCAAGCTCTGTAGCAAAGAGTTTGTCCAGCAGCGTTCTTACGAGAATCACTTGAGTTTTCATCAACTAGCCAAGAACCACATGTGCTTTGTGTGTAATCTCGCATTTCTGTCTAAACACGAGCTTGAGCAGCACGCGTTGATGCACGATAAAAGCGACATTATAAACACATACTGCAACAACACGGACTGCGTCGCGCTTGATTTGCGTAAGAAAAAAACCAAAAGTACTGCGTGATCAGTGACTCGCGTGTGTTGTGCGAATGCGGTTTATCAGAAGTAAACTATAACGAACAAGGCTAGTGTTTATATTCGCGTTTTTGTACAAATTTTTGTTAAAATTAGCTCTTAGTTACTAAGGTGGCTTTTTAGCGAGTTTTCAACTGGTTCGGATTTATCAACATGCAAATCAATGACATTTGCAAATCAATTGTCTGGTATCGTCTTCATTCGATGTTACATACTGAAAAAGAATTATTATTGTTAGAATTTTCATTATACTTTTATCAAATTTATTATTATCCCTAGGTATATTATTTTATAAAAATACTGTTCAACAGAACGAATATACCTATAGACTCTAGATATTTATTTAATATAGAATGAAATATATAACTGTGAAAATCCAATCGAATTATCTTAGTAGCAATTAGGTTATAATTATAAATATTTATCGCATTATTCCTTGTATCTACGATTTACATATTAAAAACTTAGTAGAAAGCCACTTTACAAACATGAATCTCATACGAATTTAACATAAATAAGGCTTGAATATTTGATATTCTACATTATATTGTGTGAGTATGACTGAAGATAGTAATATGTAAATTAAGTAGTACATTTAGATTGTATCATGAAGGGTAAAACAGAGAATTGCAATTCTTTATTGGCGGTGTTTATTTTTGCAAATTATTATTATTTTTTTTTATTATTTCATATTTTACAATGCCATAATTCAATTGATTTAGGGGCCTTCATTTGAGTTTTTGCGAGTACAAAAATAGTTTACGTTGCAAGTCCTGCTGAAACAGGTTGGACAAATGCGTGATCGTTACATTTATACATGTTTTTCTTAATAAAGAAGGATACAGTATACCGTCTTTTTATAATGTTGTATTTTCTATCTTATAGTTAAAATATAATTTTAACCATCATTTTGAAAAGATAAATCTTGACTTTTTTATAGCAAACTATCGACAGCACATTATTTTGTGGCAGCACCTCGATACACACCATATACACACGCCAAAGTGGAAAGTATCTATATCATTATTTTAAGTCGATCATTTTTATTTTATCAGGTTCTAATTAACCATTTAAAACTTACATTTCCAAACGTGTTTTGCCGTTTTGCCATTTCAGTTTTATATGTTAATAATGCAGGCGAAAATCGCAGCTATCATACATATTCACAACCGAATGAGGAGACGAATGATAAGCTCAGCTAAAAGCAAATAATTATAATTTTTATTTTCAACAATGCCTATAATATATATTATTATTATATTTATAATGATATCTTCGGTTACTCCGCATTAAACCTTTTAATCGAACTAATAGAATTTTCAATGATTTGGAATCGAGCTACTAAAATAATAATCTAATAACTACTAAGCATTTTCGATACAAATCTTGACTAAAAATCACTGTTAAAAAATAAATACATCATCAAAAAATCTTATACAATTCTCGTTTAATTCACTCTATTCGCGTAAAATAACAAGGACATTTTAAATAGTAACAATAATAATAATAATAATAATCGCCAAAAATTATATTGAATTATAAACATTCACTGTGACAGACTCCGATGTCCAACATATATTCAAACATTTGTTCACTTGAGACTTATAATTCTTTTCCTCTATAATACAATTTTTGAACATTTATAAAAACACGATTATATTAATCAGACGTACCGATCGTTGTACAAGCGCGAGAGCGCGTTTGTTCGGCTCTGTAAATATGCTTGAAATGTTCTTCTCTCGTTACTCTTGAAATTGCCATGCAGTTAAACTTTGACTGTTTACTGATACGCGAAAAATCGGTAAAAGGTATAAGAAACAAGGATCTTGCTAATAATGGACTAATATACATAATATAGTAGAAATACGAATGTTTAGCATGCAAGTTTTCTCTTGTCAGTCTTCAAAGCGACCTGATTACTGCAGTAGCAGCAGCAGCAGCAGCAGCGGGGTAAAAACTACAATGTCTTACTCGTACAAGCATCTTGTCTGTACAAGCTATAAATATTTTTCCAAACATGGATCTTCACATTTTGCAATTAGAGATTGCAACATCGAATCTAATGATCATTATCATCAGACAAAAGCCAACGACTGTGGCGTGGTAATGGCTCCGTCGTATACGACCGGAGATCGACGATACTCCTACTATCTTGCGGGTAAGTTTGGCATCTTCTCAAGGAAGTCCTGCTCGATCACGGATTCAAGATGAGCGACGTTTAAATGGGCTTGAGATTCCTCTGGTCGACGCGTCAGAGCTGCGAAAAAGTGTTGGAGATCCTGCAGCGAACGGATGTTACTCGAGGTCAGTAACAACTCACCTGCTGGCAAATTCGATGGAGATTCGCTCTCCTTAAACTGAAAGGAATAAGAAAGAAAAAGCTTAGAACAAGTTATAATTACATATTTTTTGTATTTTCTGAGGCGTATTCATAAACATATCCACTTTTGTATATGTGCGAGTGTGTGCGTGTGTGCGTGTGTGCGTGTGTGCGTGTGTGCGCGCGCGCGTGTACATATTCGACTCCGGATTGGAATACTTGGATGAAGTCCAGATACGCGGGACGAGTTATAGAGAGACTTTCGTATTTATAACTCGTGGGTTAGCGCGAAACTTTTTGACACACCGGGGAAAACGCGTTGGGGTCTCTTCTTTGTCAGGTAGTCGAGCGCACAGTCGTCTCTTGGGGAGCCTCGCTTTGTCTTCGCGAGAACAAAGCGCAAACGAATCGATACTAAGAGGAAAAGAGTAATGTGCAAAGAAGAAACATCCGCTACTTGTTGAATAGAGCTTAAGAGCGTGAAACGGTCTACGAGAGTATCTATACGAGCTTCTCGGTATATGCAATAGAATACATATATAAGCGACTACGTAAAAAGAAGGAAAAATCCCGCGGTTATAATTGCGCTGCTCCTCCCACGGATGAGACATGCGCCGGGCGTCCGACGTCGATGTATCGGCACGCGTCGCGTATTAGCCGTTAAACTAATTTTGTGGATGGAAGAGGTGCGTATATGCGAGAGGTATTTAGAAGAGTTATTTAGAAGAGTGCAGAGAAAGAAGAAGAAGAGTCGCACGCGAGTCGAGTTGACGCAGTAAGCGCTTGACCGGCGTCATGACTGGACCACTATTAGCGTACTCTAGAACAACCGGTTGGATCCTGCTCGTGATCTTTGGAGTTTTGCCTGCTCTTACCAGCCCTCGTGAGTATATTTACACACACACACACACACACACACACACACACACACAATATAGATAATACGCATACTTAGTACGTAGATTTGCAAAGTAGGTCACAAGTTTTCGAACGGCTTTGCTTTTCTCCTTTGCTTTACTAACTGAATTATATTCAAATGAAGAAATAATACAAATTTCATTTTCTACTGCGGAATGATAAAATCGTCCCCGATCGCTCGACTAACTTCTAGTTCATAGACCGGACGTATTTCCATGTCCATTCATGAATCACGAATAAATGATCGAATGGCTGTTTGAGCCTTGACAGGCCCCAATGCTCGATCTTGCTTGCAATTAATGAATTTTTAAATGCTTGTAATCGCTATCAATATTTATACGAAATTTTCTTCACTGTGACTTTTTTTTCGCATTTTTTTCTCCGAAATTTCAACTCAAAGCTGCTTATGAAAAGCTCGAGACGCTTTTAGGTGGTTTACGCGCAATTAACGATGACACTTGTACGCTCGGTCGGTCGTCAGCTTTTGTCAACCGATTTGAATGACGTTTAATTTATCTCCTGCGATTGTACAGAGTTTCACGTGGATCACTCGAAGAACGCGACCCATAGGGAACAATTTTTCAATTATTTCTCATTGGCAATGAAGCAATGAACTTTTTGTCAAATCTAATTATGTGCGGAAGTAACGATGGCTTTGTTATTCTGCAATGACCTCGGAATTAATAATTCTCTCGATTATTAAATAATTGCAATTTGCTTTTCGCCGGATCTGTACAGCACGAAGTTCTGAATAAAAGTATGGAATGCTCTAAAGTCTAAATAAACAACAACCGCGAATCGGCGAATGTCCTCGTGCCATAACATACAACGTACGTATACATTCTATATGTACATAGATCATATACGCATGTGGACTTAATTCAAGACAGTTGCTATTAATTATGTAGCCACTAAGCCTCGGCTCGAAGGCAATTTAATAGGATCTTCGTGCGCTAGACGTTTCCGTTGTCATTGCAATGTGCACATGAATATTCGTACGTTCGTATATTCGTATATTCGTATATTCGTATATTCGTATATTCGTATATTCGTATATTCTACTAAGCAAGTAGGTACTAAATAATAGTAACGGTATAACTCTATTTCAGACTACACTACTGATGACTCGGATTACAATGACTTCGATTATTACAAGGATCTGCCGGAAAAACGGCCATCTGACTACGTAGCGATCGATGAATTACAAGATGATTTCTACATCGTCAGTGAAGCTGCTGATGTTGAAGAGTGGAATCGGCGCAGTAACGTCGGCGTTACCGGTAGCAGAGAAGGCAGACAAACGCACGAGGGAATTATGCGGGTTAGTGCGACTGGATGATTTGAAATGTTATTCCTTTCTTTTTATCAGCAGTATCGGTATTATGAGGAATTTTATCGAATCATTGCAGGACAACTGGCCGACGACGGAGCGAGTTTATCGTTATACGAAGCACCGGATACCTGGTTACGATTACGAGGAACTTGCGTTTCTCGAAACACGACGACCTACTCAATGCGACGAACGATCAGTCTGGACGCACTGCCTCTGTCAATTCACTTGTGCCGAACCGAACATCGTCGATTGCTACACGCCTTGTAATAGCGGCTGCGAATGTCGCGAAGACTTTGTCTACGATCCCAAGATTCAACAATGTGTGCTACCAGAAGAGTGCCCACCTAATGACGAGTACTTTCTCTACTGATCTTTTGCGAATTTTCCAAGAAATTCTTTTTAAAAACGACTTGCTCTAAATACTTACTTTGCTCTCCATTAGTTTTGCTATTCTCGTTATGTGAGGCACAAAGTCAGAGCTCAAGTTGTTATTTTCGCTACTTCCCGATGCTGCATCACCGACAAAGGCCCAACGATACCTGTAATCCATTTTGAAATTTGAAAATCCACCTTAAACCAACGTAAAAAAAGTCAATTTTTCATTCAATCGAATTCTGCACTCTTACATTTGGAATTGCGGCAATCGATGGGCCGGCAACAGAAGGGCTAAGTCTAATAGCTTTGCAGCAGCCAACTGCAATTGTAGCCAGTGCGGATGGCCATGCGCTTGTAGGCCATTACTCGCGTTCACAGCCCACGACGAATCCAATGCCGAAAGCAGCTTTATGTGCGAGCTGTTGAGTAAATGTCTATCGTTAACTTTCACTTGTCACTTTTCACTTTTTATGTCATATGTCACGAATGTAGACAAATGCTGTCTTTCTTTCATTGTATTAATTAACTGATTCGACGAATTTGTTTATCCATGAGAATTCAGTCGCGCATACATTAATAATCTACACTTATTATTCGTGTTGTCAAATGATTTTCAAACTTTCTTAAGAAAATACTTACTCCCCTATGTATGATGTCTAGTTAATGAATATTTTATTTTCTAGAGTATGTGCTCCAACTCTACTTTATTGCAGCTATTCTCAAGCGTTGGTACATTTGCGTTTTTTAACATTCAGTGACAATGCATATAAGTTAACGCGTAGTGAAAGAGAAAATAGGGAGTACATTTTTTCTTTATAATTAACAGTTCACGATGCATCCGAGGCGAAAAATGAAAGATTTTTAATGAATTACCTGCTCTGACGACTGCCATCCCAACACCAACCAACCAAATCATGGTGGCACCGAAATTCCCATCAAATTGAAGATGCCAAAACAGAGCGAAAAAACATCACATCATTAGGATATGTCGATTGTTAGTAGGAATAGTTCGGATATGACTGTCCGTTTATATTTCTAATGATAATTTACTGATAGTGACTTGAATAATTTTAAGTTTTTCATCGTAAAAATTATGCATAATGTCAAAAATAGTGTCCACGATATTTATTTTTAACGTGTCTTCATTCGTACATAATAAATATGTGCCTTACACGTTTCAGTCCTTGTAAATTAGATCTGATCAATTCCATTTAAATTAAAATAATTATTTTCTTTGTTAATTGCGCTTTGTAAGTTACATTTTATAAACATTATTTTTAATAAACAGTGTCTGTACAGCGAAAGACTTGTGCATTGTTTTTGTTGTTAGTCAGGGAAATCCGGGATACAATGCGGTTTTTTCACAGTCGTTGTTAATATACCATATTAGCAATACAGAAATAAGCAAGTAGTATGATTTAGTTAAGCTTTCTCGTATAGATGGTGTTAAGCTTTGGGAAATGCGATAAAGAATTTGAAATGAGCATTTTCACCGCACCGCAATAACCAGCAAAAATAATTCTAGGTAAGCGAAAAACGCTTTAGAAAAAGTCTACCATACCTGAATTCCTCAGTGTCGGTACTCAACTCTTGCTCTATGTGCAAAAACACTTGAACCAATTCACTGACTATGACTGGCCAAAGTGAAGTAGCATGTTGCGGTGAGACGCGGAGAAGAAGTACTCGAAAGCAAAGAAAAACTTGCGCCTGGATAGAAGGTATCACTTGTGGTAACCGAAGACTATCTGCTAGTCGTTCTGCGGGGTCCAGGTAAATGTTAAAGAGTTAAATTTTGTATTAATCGTAGAACTAATAGTAGAATTAACCGAAGAATTAATCGTAATTACCCTGAATTTCCGGCATGTACTTGTGATATTGGTCCATTTCACTGCAAAGTATTACAAAGGCCAATCTTTTTAAAAGTTGTGCTCTCTGTTCATATTCTTGCTCCTTTGATGAAAAAATGCTTATGCTGCTGCTCTGCGCTATTGAAACTTTGGCTGAAAATGCAATTAATTGACAATCGTGTATTTATTAACCCGATAATTTAAACTATTTCCTTTCAAGAGTTACTTACTCAACAAATCTCTGAAGGTCGTATTGTCGTGAGTCATCAAATTGTCGATTACCGTTCTCCAATAAGGTAAACAGGCGGCTGTCATTTGAAAAAAGGCAGGGTCCAATAACAAATCCAAAACATCCTTTCTCCATGCTTTTCGCGTATATGGATATCCGGATAACGAACTCAGTAGTTGAGAGCAGGCAGTGAATGAAGCAATATTTTTCGTTCTATAAAAAAAACCAATTAAATCGTATTATATAATTTTCAAATCTAAATTTGTCACCCATACAAACATGGTTTCCTGACACTTACGTGTGATTTTTTAAATACGGTGTAACGTTGTACATCAAATTGGTTAACAATGTGGCGACGCGTTCCTTTTCTTGTGAACCGTAACTGACGTCGAATAACGGGGCTAAAATTTCAGCTAGTACGGCCTGTGCTTGTACGCTGTAAGCCGAATTTGGTGGTGTGCCAGGCGTCACTGCAATCAAATTAAAATATTTATTTTACGATCCGGTGATCGGTGAATCTATTTTGCACTAAGCACACGCACACGCACACGCACACGCACATACCAGTGCCAGTTTTTCCTTCTTTACCCTCGGAAGATCCTTCCGAAACGTCCAAGACGTCTTCGCGCACGGCCAAATTTCTTCGTAGCCAAGTGGTCTGTTCGAGGCATGCTCCAGCGATTTGGGAACACGACTCAACGAGCTTTAAACACGAGGAGAGCAATTAATTAAGCGATATTATTGAAACTAATTCGTTTGTCAAATAGATATTTCGGCGCTGTAAATTTAAGGCGAAAATATTCTACCTTTGCGGTTATATCTTGCAAATCCCTGATGTCTTTTTTCTCTTGCATTGGAGGGCATTTCTGCACGTACTCATTTAATATTGCTAATAAGAGAAACTGCGCCGGAGCCGTCAAGGCAAGTCCGTCTTTCAATAAACCAAGAAGAGATGCCCATGACTCAACGAGTGTTTGCGAAGTGTTACTCTGCATGTAAATATATAATAGTTCCAAAACCGACACCTCCAACGAGAAATCTTGCTTTATCCCATTTATTGGCGGTGGAGTTTTAATGACTTGATGAACTGTTTGCACTAACGTATCAATCGGCATAACCCTAATTGCGCTCACTAACTGCACCAACACTTGCTGATTTGGACAAGCTTCCGGTAATATCTAAATAGAAATAAAAAAAGTTAATAAAACATTTAAATAAGACATCGGCAAGCATTGTGTGTCTATCATTATGTACCCTCTTGGAATTGACCGAAGAATGTCGTCTTTCGTGCCAAGCAACAGCCACTGCTGCTAAAAAATTGACACCGTGATGGAAGGAAATGGGCGAGAGAAGCTCTAACAGCTGGTGCTTTACTACTCGTGGGCTACCAACGACGCAAGTCGCCTGTTCGCTACGAAAACACACAGCAAACGATATATTATACATCAACGTAGCCACTCTCGTTACGTTCTTAAAGTGTTATCGGCTAGTTTAAACAGGTTTTTCTAGAGATTACTTACTTATCCTTCGTCACGAGAACTGCCTGCCAAAGTGTAGACAGTGAAGCAATGATTCTTGGTAGATGACTTAAAGCCATACGCCTAGCATTTAACAATTGTTCATTTGTAGCACTTTTATCTTTGGCATTTGTTAGTTCCTACAAAGCAATGCCAAAAATATCAATGCCATTCCATATTTATAAGCTGATATTTGAAACTCACCGCGGTAAGTGGTGTAGGCATAAACACGTGAATAAGATTATTGAAGATCTGACCAGGGTTAGCACCTGGAACTCCAGTCTGTATAGCGCTGCTTGGTTGATTAAATGAGAAGACAATTTGTTGCGAAGTATCCAGCAGGCAATAGTGTAGTAGGAACGTTAATGCTTCCAAATGCGTGACCGTATAATCGGCTGGCAAGCAGCATTCGATCATACTGATGTCTTCGCTCTTACGAGATGATAGTAATGTATCTTCGCTAACGTAATAGGATGCCAGTTGCTCTATGTTGCAGCAAAGCTGATGAATAACTGACGTTACAATTTGGGTCAACGATGAACTCATAAAGGGTAGACTAGAGGTGACAAGTGTTGTCCAGTACTGGTGCAGATGCCTCATGTGTTCCTACAATTTCAATGACCAGAATAACTTTCCCTTCGTTTTTCATTAATTAACATTTCACCCATACTCACCAATTTTAACGCGCTAAGTATACTAGCAAGAAACATGGGCTGTTGCGGTATAGGCGCCCCAGCCACATATTTCAAAGTATTGCCTGACAAATTATGAGCATTCCTAGATGGACTCGTAGGGGTCGACGATGTGACTAGCACTTCTTCTCCCTTTTGAGCTCCGCATTGGTGCTCTAACATTATTAAAGCTAATACAAATCTGGAAAGATATTAGTTTTATTTTTAAATTCGATTCGTTTAATGATTTATTCATTATTAATTTTGAAGGCGATCTGATAACGCACCTTAACAATTGCATTTGGAAGGCTTCTGTGTGGTCGCTCGCTCTATATTTACATTTATTGACATCATTTTCTGTGACGGGATCGTTAAATTGAATAATTTCTTCGGTAAAGGTAAAAACTTCGTCGCTATCCTTCTGCGCGTTCTTCATAGTAAGAACACTCGAAACAAGGCAGTGGAGCGCGACTTTTTGAACTTTGCATTTTGTCAGCAAATCTATGATATAACAGCTAAAGCCTTTGCCGGAGTCACGGACTATTGGTATCAATTCAGAGAATACAAGTGTCAGCAATTCTGTACTCGCCAATTGAACCTAAGACAACATTGTACACGAATATAAGCTAATGAACCAGTCAAATAACATTTAAAGAATGGAATTTACACACTTGTCTATTGCCCGAAATTTCTTCCTGCGTCAGTCTCATCTGACCAAGATTTGGGTAGTAACTCCTGGCAAAGTAAAGGCACACACTTATCAGTAGCTCGAGGTACATACTGCTTCTGTAGGCTGCGATGAACTCGGTATTGGCGACGTCACCGTGGTAATTCCTGCCAAAAACACTCTTACGATGTCGCGCTAATAGCGTTAAGAGTGAAGCACTTCGCGAATTGTTCGAGACACCTGTTGTTGCAGCAGCACACAGGAACATTCGAGCATTGGTTAAAAGCTCGTTGCGGAGAATTCGCAACGCGTAAAGTGTTCGATTCGAGTCGTAAACCCCGCAGTACAGGAGCATATGGGAATGCAAGTTGTGCACGCCAACGCCACCAGTGCTGTTGCGTTTAACGTCACCACTTTCTAGTTGAATCGATTCTTCACTCTGTAAAGAAAAATACTTCATCTATCAAAATTCATTCCATCCAAAACTTTATTCTCTTTATGTACAATAATTGCGAACTTACAATTTTACTGTTCTCATTAGCTTCGCAAAGTTCAATTACTCTATCAACCACTTCATTTAGCACTTCCTCGACAACACTGACACCACTTGAGTTACTAAAGTATTCCTCGGCGATAGTACTCGTTTCTAAATCTCCCTCTTCGTCACCCATTGTCCAACTCGGTATTTCAGAGGTAGCTTCAAAGCTACCTACAGCATCGTTTACCTCGTAGTTTGCATTGTTGAACTCGCTGTTCATGCTATTGTACTTGCCCTTGATAATCGTTCCTGCAACCTCGCGTGCGCTGTTAGGCATTATCGCGTGTTCCTTTCCTTTCGTCTTCTATAAATTAGAAAAAAAATGAATATTTGATTCTTCAGTGGAAAATTCAATTTATCAATAAGTATATTACCTGTGTTGGCTTATTAATGGCACCTATATCAGGACTACTAGAAGTCAAGCTGTTCGTTATTGAATCGAGCGATGATGATCCAACCTCTCCATTCAACTTTTTGCTGTTATCGCTTTTATTTCTAGTTTTTGCCGTTGTTGTAGTTGAATCTGCAGATTCAAATAAACTCTCATCTAGACTACCAGTCGATCCTTTGTTGAATTGAGGTTTTTTGAAGCGCCTCGCCGTTCTCAGTACTTCTGCAGCTGCGGCGTTCGAGCCTTCTCCAATGATTCCAGAGCTGTTTTGTTTCGCCGGCAATGAATCCTCCTCCGTTAGCGAGTCATTTGTACTCTCATTGCCATTGAGTGAAAGAGGATTTACAAATACCGATATCCTACGATTTCCCGATATGCTGGCTGGCACTTCCAACTCTCGCATCGTTTGATTCCGTTCCGTCACATACTGATGGCCCTTGTTGTCAGACGTCAGAGTTGTTACCGCAAAAATACGTTTCACCTTAACTGGATTTATTATGGGCTTCTTCTTACGCCCACCTTGCAATATCACAATAACAAGAGTGAAAGTTAGAATGAACATTGTAGATGTTTCATTGCACTAACGGAAATTCGCAACTCACCTTTCCTCCACTTTTTCTCATCGTTACTGCTCCGTTCATCCTGGCCGTTGCTCACGTGATATATAACGTTACCGTCAACCGAACTAATAGCATAGATATTAGCCGCGCCTTCGGCCTCGTCTTGAGCGCTCTCGGACTTCTCGAGTAGGGCTGCCGGATCGCTTTTTGTAAGAACGATATTGCTGTGCTGGATGCTAACGTGGAGCACGCTCAGGCGGCAGGTGGACGGATCAAGGAGCATTGTCAGGACGGGATTTACAATACGAGATATGTCATTGCGAACGAGACAATGTAACAGCCAGGACTGCGACTGTAATTTAAGCGGCGAGTTGTCGGGGAGTTGCAGGTTATCCAAGAGTTTCAAGAGTGACCTAAAATTGTCATCAGCATCAAATTCAGATGTTTTTAATTTGTTTAGCTTTTTCAGCTTTTTTTTAGTTAAAAATACTAACTTATCAAAACCTCGCAAACAGCCTCTCAATCTAGGATTGGCCTCAATGTCCCTTCCAAGGTGCCACAATGTAGCAAACCTATTGCACGCTTCGATTCTTTTTTCCATACTTTCGCACATCAGTGCCGAACCGATCACATCTTCTACTGCATCGCAAGAATCGTGCAATGCGTGATGTAACTCATGCAAAAGTTCAACACACCGAATTCTGTATTTATGAACAGGAAGTTCTCCAAGATGATGCCACAATGAATGCGCTAGTATCTGCAATGAAGAAAATCCAATTAACGTAAAGTAGTATTTCTCTTTGACTTTTGCGGATAAGTTTAAAAGTACCTGGAAAACATTGGTATAACTCTTTAAATACGATACGTGCCACTGTTTCAATAGCGGCACGATAACAACTGTCGTCACACCTTCTCCATGTGCCTGATTAGCAGTATCGCTATGAGCTTTTGACAAAGCGATCAGGTCCAGCAGTGTAGCAATGCTAGTTAGTTGGAGGGACGGTTGTTTGCCTAACCAGCAAGCGCAAACCATTAAAACCTTCAACCACTCCGGCAAAGCGACCATGCCTCTTGGTTCCTCCTCTTCTAAAAGGCCGTCACCTGGCAAAAAATAAGTGGGAAAAGTTGACAATTCGACGAGAAGGCTCGACGCAACTTTTAACACTTCCTCCCAGTCAGATTGATCGACAGATTCCACATACAGATGCAAAATATCTAATAAAAAGAATAAAATCTTAATGAATACCACCTATACATATTTAATCGAATTCTCGCAGACGCGCATTACCTAATTGTTTGACGGCTGACGGTGATAGATCTTGATTGAGAAATTCCGAATCTTCCAAATGAAGTTTCGACTTTAATAATCGCTCTAAATGCTTTGTTCTTTCGTCAAAGCTCTCCTTGCAAGAATCCACTCTTAGACTCTCAAATAGTTCAGGTACCGATCTTTCGCGATCGAGTATTCGTCGCTCCACAAGTTTCACGTAGAAAAGCTCATAAAGTCTTAGGCACTTTTCTAGCATGGAATGTTGCAATTGTTGCGCAGGTGATGGGCCTCGACTTAGAGAATTCAATGAGCCGACCGACGATGCATTTCTCACCTCGAGGGCCACACTGAGTGCCGAATTCGTATCTACTCGATAGTCACTGGATTTAAGATCCTCCATACTCTTATTGCGGCTCATAGTGCTCGACGATTTAGCCTCATCGCTCACAACCACCGATATGCTACTACCATCTGCTTGAATCGTGTACGCATCGGAGAGCTTTGAAGTACTTTTGCTGGATTTTTTCTTAGATTTTTTATCGCTCTTTTTAGGAGCACCACTTGAATTGGCTCTTCTTCTTGGGCTGTAAGTAAAAATGGATAATTATTAACTTTTCTATCAAATACTGTAGTACTGATTTAGCCAACGCCGTTATCTATTTGATTTTTGACCTTGGACTGCGATCTGAAAATGAATTGTTTGTCGATTCATTCATGATAGGCTGGTTTAATTTGCTGTCGGATTGGCTTTTCTCCAATGGAATTGCCGCGAGACCACTTTCAACGGGTAAGCTAGTATCCTGTTTCATGTCACTTTCTGCTTTTTCTACGTTACAATTTGCCGATACAGTAGGTTGTACTTTCGATAAAATTTTTCCGCACAACTTTAAGCTTTTCGTTATCTCTAGCGGTGAAAGAGGTTCCAAACGTAGCGACAGTTTCTCAACGATGCTATAAAAAAGGCTAAAAACGTACAATGGATTGTAAATAAATGCAACGGTATTAGTAATACTTTCATAGTAATTCATAGATATTAATATTCGTTTACAAACCTTGGCAGATGCTCGGATGGAGTATCTATAAAGGCATCCAACGATACGGTATCCAGCAAAAACTCTGTAAGCAAGCAAACCTCGCCGAGATCCGGCATACCTGATCCAACTAGCTTTACACTAGGCTCTTGTAAATGTCGCTTGAACTTAGATTTTACGCTGGCGCTTTCATCCTTCTCGCAGGCTTTTTCGAAAAGGTAACCGCAATGTATCCAAACGTACTGCGGTTCCAAAGTCGAGAAGAGCAAATTCACAGATTTTATAACTTCGTTTGATCTTGACTGTTTACCGGATATCGAGCAAGCGTTATAAAATGTTCTGAAATGTGTATACATATATATATATATATATATATAATAATGTATATATATGTATGTATATACATATATAATAATTATTATATATATAATTATTATTAACTTTATAACAGAAGAGTGATTAAACATAAGGTATTCATTTACCTATATACTTCATAGAGAATGTCATCGAGAATGACAGGTCCAATATCGGGTTTATCCAGAAGCGAAATCAAAATTCGATAAGGCTTCAAGTCCTGGGGATTGTTCTCGCAAATGGCCTTCAAAGTTGTTTTAATCGCTTCGACTAGCATGTCCTTGGAATAGACGTCAAAATAAGCAGCCGAAGTTTCAGCTGCTGCGCGATCAACCTTTTTTTTCAAAATTGACATATTCACTTCCGTACCCAAAAGCCAGGCGAACAATCGTCTATTATAATAGAAGCATAGCAGTCAGAGTATTTGAAAAGTTGTTAGCAAAAATAAAACGTCGAGACGGTTGTACCTGTTTAGGCTCATGTCACGACGTAAAATAGTAGTTAAAGCGGCGGTGAGTATGTTGACCATGTCGTTTCGCGAAAGTTGACTGTTGTGGACCGGAAAACCAACTAGCAATAAATCCAAAGCACTTCTTTGGACTAGCACGGAACTGTCTTGGACTCCGGAGCATAATGCATCTACCTATTTTTAAAATGTTTTCCAACACTCTCATTATTCTCATAATGCAACTATTAAAATAACATTAAATTTACATGAAAGGTGTAATTTTGCTATTTTAACCAGGATGCAAGGCATTGTGCGTTCATTTTTTTGATTTTGCTTATTAGAAATAATTTAATCTTAGAAAGAGCAGATGACGAGAAAGTCAGGACAAGTGCGATATTGCTAAATGTTTTCTGCCCTAAAGATCAAATTATGAATCATCTTTATCTTTATAAGTCCATTGTAATACTGATATTGGTTAGTTTATCTATATTGTCGTGTTGTAAAAACATATATTGTTCAGTGAGCCATAACGTTGTAGACAATACGACCTTCATTCTATTGGAAAATTTGAATATCTTATGATGATAAGGTGACCATTGGTGTCATATAAATGTATAATTTTCAATGAATACCAAACTCTCCTAATAGTATTAGATTAAATTACAAGCTTCATTTTCTAAGCTTAAATGTAAAATTTCAGTTTTAGCAAATACTTTACCATAATATCAACATTGGTTCCCATTATAAAAAGTTGATCTTCCATTGTCAACTTTTTATTGAAGTGTGCCAAAGCAAAAGAAATTGCTGGCAGTCGTATTCCAGAGTTAGAAGCAAGACAATCCCACAAGCAAGCATAAAAGTGCGCTGGTCCCACACCCTCGCAAACTTTTTCTAACAACGAATTTGTTCTGTCAAAATGATCGGAACCTTCTTCTAATCCTGGAAGAACTCCACTGAGAAAGCCACTTAGTGCTGGTCTCAGTCTTTCGCCAAGGGGAACAAAATGTGTTTCATAAACTGTTAAGAGTAATGGTCGAACATTCATTGCTGCATTACCCAGTAGAGGGAATAAACCTTTTCAAAATAACAAATAGTCAAATGTCACAGCTTATATCAGAATTAAAGTAATGAACTATAATCATAATCAGCAAGGTAATTAAACCAGAAAATACAAAGCTGTATTCATAGACAATCAACATAAAAAAAATAATAAAACACGACTTCAATATGATAACTACTAAATTATCTGCAAATTTCAGAAGATAATAAAAATATGTTTGGATGGAACAGTAATTAAAGAGAGTATGAATTTCACAATGTATTTTTTGTAATGAAATACAGATATTTAGTACAACACAATAAACCAAGGAAAAATAAAAGTTAGAGGAAACATTAACATACCTGCACTATAAATAAATAGTTCATGACTCAGTCTGTTTGTACCCATACATTTGAATATTATGTCGTATGTTTCTAAAGCTTTCAGATGAACTCCCGAGGGTAAAGCTGGATGCATGCATTGAGCAAGTCTTTTTGAAATTTTAATCCTTCTGGGAATGACTGGAAATTTCATATTACTCAACAAAACTTTGTTGAGTTTTCCCAGTGCTGAAATTAGATCTGCCCATTCACTGGTATAGTCAAAGCTCTTAAGAGCCTTGTCTACAGCTGATACATAGCTGTAAAATGGAATTGTTTATAAAGCAATCTGTACGTCATGTTTCTTAATAAATGTAAGTTTGCAAATAGCGTCTGTGAAAGCACACAGCCTTTTTATTAGACTATATCATTATCTTTATAAATTTGGTAGAGCTCTATTATATAAAATTTCCTAAGAACCGTTATTTGTTACTCAATCATAGTCCTACTAAATTTAGATTTATACTAGGCATGTAATTTTTTATTCAGATCAAGAATCGTTTAAAAGAACTATAAATTGCCATGATCACTTAAGTGGACGTAGCTCAATTGCTCTCCATTAACACGGTACAATGATAGAAAACTCAATCAGCAATCGTTACAATGTAGTCTGTTCTAGAAACTTAGAAACATTACAGACAGTGCAAAGCTTAGTTTCTCATGTGTACCACTGATTGAAATGTAAGTTTGGAATTGACATTTTAAAAAAAGATCACTCACACTCGATATTTTGAGTCCTTCATGAGCTCGTACTCCTCCAAAGCTATGGAGCCCATTTTGGCAATGACAATTGGGTAAGTTGCAGAAGCGAGGCCTACAGCATTGATCACTCACGGGAGCTTAAATTCATCGGTACCAGCATTCTTTTGCACTAGCATGGTCTACTGGTAAGAATAACAGCAAAGCACCAGAGCTGACCTCATCAATCTGTGAATCATTAGTAAGTAGATGTGGTGTTGGGTACTTCTAGCTAGTAAGAAAAAGCTTGCCCGATGTAGACTGGCTCGCAAAGATAATGTCGGGATAGAGAAAGAAAGGGAACACATTTACATAGGTATCCAAGGGAATAACTGCTGTCTTGCTGGCAGCAGTATACCAGTCAATGTCAAAGTCGCGCAAGTAAAGAATGGTTACATACTAAGTCGATAATGATGAAATACCGTACGTGGAACGTACACTTTAGCTCGATTATCGCCTCGAGCTAATGAATTTACTTACCTAGCGCTGTTGACATTTGCTCAATCTTGACATTAGTGTTCGATCCGAATATCCGATTTCGTTTCTTCATTCGCACATATGTATCCGAAGAGTCGAACGCAAACGTACGCTCGTACACACGTACATAAGACTCTGAGATCAGCTTCAGCTCTCTGCTCTCTGCTATCTGCTATCTGCTATCTGCTATCTGCTATCTGCTATCTGCCTTCTTAACTCGCAAGAAATGCTCGTACACGTATATACCGTTCGACACTTCGCAGACGACTGAAACGTCAGTTATTCTATAGACTGTATATACCGAGATAAAGAAAGATACGACTACGAACTACGAGTAGGCAACAATGACGGCACAGACACGGCTCACGGGAGGAATCGAAACTTTCAGTTCAGTTCAGCAGACTGCGCGCTCTATGCCCGATGCGTATGCCGCTGTTTCGCGCGCGCGCGCGTCAACCAACAATTCTCCATTCTCCGTTTTGCATTTTCAATCTATCCCAGCCGTCCAGGTCTCAGCTCCGAATCCCTCTACCCATCCTACCCTACTCCAACAACAATATTGAACAATACTTTTGTTCTGCAGTTCTGCTTACCTCGATTCTCGAGTAAGACAATAACGCTTAGCAGTGCTACCTCTTCATCGTCAAATCTCAGATCTCAGATGATCCCCATTCCCCCACGTATAATATATATATAATATATAATATATATACGCTAATAATTATAACGTGTATTTGTTATTGTCGAAGCGCTTTGAGGTTACGTGTACAAGGTTGGCAGTGCTGGCTCTGCCTTATTCATTCGGGCTTCTGTTCAGCATCAGCTGATATACGCGAACGCGAACTGAGCAACCGAACATCGAACAGCTGTGTGTCACTGTGCTGTGTGTCCTGCGTTACCTTTTTATTAAGGACAGACAATCACTCTTATGCAAGTCGTTGTTCAATTATATTTATACCAAGACTATAAGGAGAGCTCTCGTAACGTATAAAAAAACACTGGTAATTACAATATTTTCAGACTCCATTTAATAAATACGAAATCTCCGAAGCAGTATATTCTCTAACTGATTACGAATCAACGAATTAATCCATGCAAGCGCTTATAAGTTTTTCAAAAAAATTGCCGCCATTGCCGCGAGTTGCGAGTTGCGAGTTGCGAGTTGCGAGTTGCGAGTTGCGAGTTGCGTGTTGCGAGTTGCGAGTAACGAGTTGCGAGTTGCGACTTGCGTAGAGGCGCATCGGCGCATGCGCGCATGCGCGATTCGACGTAACGAAAAACCCTAGTTCACAATAAAAATCAAAAAATCATCATCGGAATAAACAAGATCCCTTGGCAAGTTACCGCACTGCGACTCGACATGCGATATATATGAAAAATAATCATTCTAAATTATGTCATTTACGTCGTTTATTCGAGACTCGCGACTCACTCGCCGTTAAACGGCTTAACACATTCTGTTGCACGTATAAAAAATAGTTGTAAAGTACATCAATAATATATAAAATAAGAGTGTTCGTAGAAATGAAGCTCAAGAGAGTTAGAGAGTGCAGTAATCGATGATCGCATAGCGGCAACTATAGCCGCGCCGCGCGTATAGTATCTGCGCATACCGCGGCGGTATATAGGTATAGTATAATACCATAGCGTACTGTAGTGTCGTACTGTATAGGGGAAAAAAGTAAGAAAGAGAAGAGAGACCCTCCGAGAGAGTGAGAGCTGGTGAGAGACCGAGAGATAGAACGCGCAATTTTAGTATGGCGGCGTTCGTTTCAGAAGCAGCTGCTCGTGTTTTTGCGAATAGCTAGCAACGACGAGGACGTTGTTGATTTTCTGCGCGTCTCTCGCTCTCAGGGAAGACGTTGCGAGCTGTCTCAACTACGAACTCTTTATGTGTGCGTAGAAATAAGATACTCGTTTGTCTCAAAGCGAGAGAGCGCGAGAAGGAGGGACGAGCGAAAAAGTACATAAAGAACCGTGACTCTTTACCGTGACTCTTTACCGTGACTCTTTACCGTGAGCAGCATCTTCTTTCGAGCCATTCGGCAAAATAGCCTTTGCCTAACCTCTTGAATTCTGCTTCTCGACAAAGTCAAAGATTCGCGGCGGCAACAATATGACGGCCGACGTGTCCGAGCTGCGTATGAACGTGGCCGCACTCAAGAGAGTCGACCCTTACGTCCGGGACATCCTCGAGACCGCTACCCATGTAGCACTCTATACCTTCAACGGTGAGAACAATGAGTGGGAGAAGACCGACATTGAAGGAGCACTTTTCGTCTACTCCCGTATCGGCGAACCTTACAATAGCATTCTTATTATGAATAGGTAAGACTTTCCCGAGTCGACTTTTTTATTTCATTATTATTGTTGATCTCGTGCTCCGTAAGATAAATAGTAATTGGGCTTTTTCCTACCATTTGCCACAGATTGAATACAAAGAACCAAGTGGAACCTGTGACACCCGGTCTAGATCTACAGCTGCAAGAGCCATTTTTATTGTACAAAAATGCCAAAGGCAACATTTACGGCATTTGGTTTTATGACAAAGATGAGTGTGTACGCATTTCATCCATGCTGAATAAATTGGCTAAAGAGTCAGGTACTTCAAACAAAGCGACGCCAAAGAACAAAAAGACTGTGCAGAAGAAGGCCAACAACGTTGACATATTCAGCATGTTGAGTAAAGCTCAAGAAGATTTTAATTCCAATAAAAGTAGCGGTGCCACCTCCGAGAAAGGAGTCCGAGGAATGGAAGCCAAGTCTCCAATGAGCAATGCGATCGGGGAACTTTCTGGAGCCATAAATGCCATGAATATGGCTCAGGATGTAACGTCTAAAAGTGTGATGGACTTTTTTGCCAAGGCGAAGGTTAATACCGGGCACTTTAAGTCGGGCGATCAGCCTCAAGCGTGTAATGTTGTAAGCGAGGGGAAGCCTTTATTGGCACGTTTGATGTCACACCCTGCTGCGCATACATTGGAAAATATCGAAAAGCAGCACAGGTCAATAACACCGCAACCAGCAGTTCCAGCTCAACCTCAAGCTGGAATGATTCCTATGAATAATCAAAGGTTCTTATTTGAATGTTAAACTACTGCTTGTAAAAAACGTTACTCACCGCTGAAAACAAATAATTCTCTCCTTTATTTTACAGTTCTGTAAATTCAATAATAACGAAACTTAGAAATAAATTGCCACAACAGTCGAATGCAAATGCAGCATCAGCTTGTATGAATAATCAGGAGTACTCTTCAGTACACGCATTGAATGCAGACAATTCGCATAGTTCCTCCAGTTTTCTTAGGATACAGTCACCTACAGCTAACACCTCTAACAATTTAATTAATCAACACAAAAGTAATGCTAACGTGTCCAATTTTGTCGATGCATACGAATTACTTCACAAGCCAAATGATTCTGTATCTGGTAATACTATGTCGTTTGATACATTGTTTCAACACAATTCAACGGTAATATTTAACTGCTGTTTTCGAAATCTATCTTGGTTTTGAGTAATTATTAATGAATTAATTGACGAAAAATAATGTTACAGGCTAATGCTTGCGAAGACTTGATAGCTCCACCGCTCACACCTAAAACTGCTGCACTTTCATCGAGCAGCTCAGCACCTGCACTCATTCCTCCAGGAATGTTCGCTGCACCAAGTCCAGCAACAGCAGAACCAATGCACAGACCGATAGAGCCTCTTACTAGGAATCAACTACTTCAAGCTTTTAATTATTTATTACGCAACGATCCAGAATTCGTTCACAAGTTACACGAGGCGTATGTGAAATCGTTGGGCGAAATTCTTTCTTAGGCATGCAACAAATCAAATGATCACGGTGACCCATGACTTTAGTTTTTTAATAATATCGTATCTATACCTGTAAAAAGTTGCGAAAGATTAGTGATGAATGCACGCGAGAGTTGTACGTAATGTTTTAGCATTCCTGATGCGATTGTTGGCGCGCATGTTCGATGATTTTAAAGCTCGCTGTTATATTATTATGTATATGTACGACCAGCCAAGGGTACGCATACGCTGGCAATCATTTTTCTGCAGACTTAACGAATCTTGCGAGTACGAGTGATCATCGATGCGAAATTTTATGAAGAAAGATTAACTTGCTTTCAAAATACCTAACAAAATAAATAACAGACGGATGGCCACTACTTAGCTTTCGCGTGCCACGAATTCGCCTCGAATTCGCCTCGATTTCGCCTCGATTTTCAAACGCTCTCATGAAACTTCCGAAATAAAGAGCCGAGTACTTGAAACAGTATTTTTATATTCTGGTGTGTAAAAAAATGCGAGTGTTGTCAAACAAAAAAAGAAGCATAACAAAAGAAGTGAAACCGTGAAATTTACCGAGAACAGATATCGAAAGCACTAAGTGCAAACCAGTACTTTCAATTAATAAACAGATGTTTCCTTATGACCTGTACCGATGTGGTTTGTCAATTGAAACGGTCATGATTTTATCAAAAACTGTGATGCCAAAATAAATAGAGATTAGAAAAAATACTTTTTTACTCTGATTCTGGTTTCTCCGAGATCGATTCTGCGGATAATACAAGGAAATAGCTCAGCCCTTTTTCTTTTCCAAGCAAAATATAATATCGGCGTTTATCAGCGTTTATCGGCATTTGCATACGTAATACGCGTCCTATCCGAAGAAAATCAAAATAAAAGTCAGTTGGAAAATAAATAAATAAATCGATGAGTAAATCAATAAATCAATATCAGTTTTTGCAAAAATTCACTGTTTCTATTTTTATCGTATATTTTTCAGTCGGGCTTCTCAACTCATTATCGAGAAGACCATTACATGTCATGTTATACAATCTTCAATAACGAGATACAATTATTATATTATCGTTGATTAATGCATAATCTATCGTAATTATATCGTATTATCACAATATCATATTTTCTTAAATGGAATACGATTACGGGTAGGCTCGACGATTAAGACGTAGAGATCTCAATTTTCGGCACTTGTGTCTTCTCTATGCTCTACACGTACACGTAACATATACATTAACATTTTTTTACCACATTTTATTCTAAGTAACATAAATAATGGCGGTGCTGTGCTTGTTCTTCTTCGAAGGCAAGCAATAAATTAACGCGAATCTCTATTGAGAAGCGATGAAAAAAATCAATTTGTCCGAATAAAACGTTTGCATTGCATGCAGCCTTTGAGCGTTTTCAAGTTCTAAGTATACAAAACAGATAACAATTCGTCCTTTTCATCTCTTCAAATTCATCTAGAAGCTATCCGACGACGATTGCTTTCTAGATGTAAAATAAAACTAGAATCTCGCGTAATATTGTTTCGCGCGCGCGCGCGCATGTGTGTGTGTGTGTGTGTGTGTGTGACTGGGTATATTCGTATAACCAATTAACCATACGCGATACGCCAAACGCCATTCGACATACGACACACGTACACACGTACACACGTACACACGTACACACGTACACACACGTATACGCGGAAATCTTAAAATTTGTTTGTATTAATTATTTACAATTGGCATTGCATTCTCTCGGAAGAAAGCAACGTTTTCACTTGGTCTCGCATTCAATTCTCGCTCGCTCATATAAGACACATTCATACGAAAAAACTGAAACGATGCAGTGATGTGCGAATGATAGGAAAATCGTTCGAACGTATCTTCTCTATAAATGTACAAATAATAAATGATTTATCTTTTAACGGAAAGAGCATTGAATCGGAATTACGCAATTAGGCAATTAGGCAATTAGGCAATTAGGCAATTAGGCAATTAGGCCATTACGCAATTACGCAATTACGTACACGTATGTAGCACACTTGTAATGTACATAGAATGTCGTTCCTTCAGAAAATTCACAGCCGTATGGAACCAAGGCATACGAGGCTCGCTCTATAGCTTTTCAAAATTGAAATAGCCCAAATTGTCATCAATTCATATTCATTATAGAAATCGAATGCCCACGCGTGTGGTAAAAAAAGGGCTTGCGGAAAAATGTCTCGACAATCATCCTTCATATTCTGATACATTGATCATAACATTGTAACATGTATCATTACGTGTTATAATTACGTGTTATAATTACGTGTTATAATTACGTGTTATAATCTTATGATTGTATATCGTTATACATTATAATATATATTATACATAATTATACGAACTATAAGGCAATAATTTAAAAATTCTGTACAAATTGAAAAATCTTCCAAGGCAACGCGCGTCTTCCCTACGTGTTCTCTATGCGCTCTATCTACATTGGCTTATTTTTCTTTTAAACGAGGCTCGTAAGAAGAATTGTGTTACTCTTACGAAAGCTGATTCTCAATGATTCGTCATTTTCTATACGTTCCAAGTAAGAAGAACTGACTAGAAAGTGAAGAGCCCTTTTCTCTTGAAGAAAAAATATAACTGCTAGAAATTCAAGGCGTCGCTTCGTCTCAATAATGATTAAAATAACGCATAAAATAATGATGAAAAAATGATTAAAATAATGAGAACGCGAGCATCGCAAAGAGGAAGAGTCTTTGGGTGTCCTTTTTTGACTGTGTGTGCGTGTGCGCGTGTGTGTGTCTGTGTGTTCTTTACAGCAATTACAGCTCGAGGTCGAAAAATCGTTCAAACGAGAGGCATCTTGTTGTTGACTCCAAGAAGCGGCGGCGTCGTTTCCGGCATCCGAAGACCGTTGAGTTTGTCTCCTTGGGATGGTAGCGGCTGCAGTAGTCGGATGGCGAGACTCGCGAGGATCAACAGCACGACGAAGCCGCAAATCGGTACTGCGATCGTCGCCGTTCTGAACCAACCGTCGGATGTTTGAACTTCTTGACCAGCCGGTTGCATCGAATCGAAGTACGTCCTGTGTTCGCCGAGAAGAACTGGAAACAGAAGCAAATAGCAGACGATAAAATAGAATTTGACTTAGGTACCTCTATACTGCTCTCTACCGCGCTTTCAATCTAGTCGAAACAGCAGTGACAAGAGAGCATCTCGAGAGCAATGGCAATTTATCGGGCGGCGACGCAACATATTATACTGCGCAATATATATTTATATATATATATATATATATATATATATATGTATATAGGCCCGAGTATGCGAGTCGAGTACGCGTTGTACGCAGATGATAGCGTGTCGTTGACTTGACAGCCGATCTAGAATGCACAGATCGGCTGGAGACTCTAGTCAATGACGTACGTCAATGTAGTCGTACACTGTGTCGGTAAAGTTCCGTAGAATTCGATGATCACCTTGCAATGTCTTGTTGAGTCGACTCCTCATCGCCGGACTATCGACATGGTTGCACATGTCTTGTTCACAGCAAAGCTTTCCTGGCGGACAGGGCCTCTCGGTGAAGCTTCTCTCGAGGCAGCCACTGTAAGCAGCGTGCTCTGGTCGGCTAGTCAACTGTTGATGATGTCTAACGTTCACCGGAGGAATTGGCAATTCCGTGAAACAACCCCGACCTCGGCACATGTAACCCTGGGACACGCAGTGCGGCTGATTACAATAACAGCGCACTTCTCGACTCTGCGGATTGAAGTTGCGCTCGGGTAAACCTGCTCTGCTCAGGAGCAGCCTCTCTGCAAATCAAAAGACATTATTACAATTTCATTACGTGACGCATCTCCCGCGCAATTATCCCGTAGAATGACGGGATTATTCCGGAGATATAATGGAGAACGAGCTGATGCGCTGATGCCTCTTATAGCTATAAACAGCATATATTTTCTTCGTTTCCCAGATCGAAAAATATTCTCTATCGCTCGTCTCTATTCCGAGAGTCATTGCGCATTCCGCCTCCTTCTCGTTCGCGGAACCGCGAGAGTCGTATGCGCAAAGCTTAAATAGCTAATATCTACGCTTAAGGGCAAACAAACAAGCTAGCACGCCTCACACACACACGTGTGCGTGGAAGAAAGAAGAAAGAAGAAAGAAGAAAGAAGAAAGAAGAAAGAAGAAAAAAGAGTAGCTGCTGGAGGAGAAAAGACGTCGTTCGCGGGTGGTCCCATCCTGCGCGGATGAATTAAGAGCCCATTGGCCAGTCGCGACAGGAGACGGTATACTTTGCGAGTCAAAATCCTCATCATTAGTCAATACTAGATCAGCAGCAATAGCAATTTCTATCGCAATCCGGTCGATTTGATTTTTCCACTAAATACTCGGAGGAGCGTCGAGCCGCTTATAATGCGCGGCATGTGGAAAAACGTCGGCAAGAAAAAGAGCCTCGTAAAAAGAAGAAAAACACAGGTTTCTCGCTATGCTCTATAGATATAGGCAGGTAGGTATATAGATATTAGGTATGTAGATATAGGTATATGTACAGATGTGGGATACGCAGAGGATACATAGGAAATAAGCGGAGATCCACGCGTAAGCGCAATATGATAATAATAATTACAGACGCAGCGCTCGCGCGCGATTATCTCTTTTCGCGGCTGCTCGTCTCCTAATGAGTAGCCGCTCGTCGAACGTCGTAAAAGATAATGCCTCCGTCGTACATATTCAGCCTCGTTCCATGCATCATCGCTGCAGCTCCCTCTCTCCTCTCTTCGAGAAAATCATTTACCTTTCGCCGGAGGGCTGGAGTTGCTACGCGCGCAAATTTTTTTTCGGGCGCCGTGAGAGACTTTTTTCTCGCTCGAATTCTTTCGTTTACTGCATCGTTCGATCTCTACATTTTACAACACATTCCTTTTAATTGTTCGGATTGCGTGTCCAGAAGGACACACGTTACTCTGCTGATTAAACTATAACTTTTGTCATGAATTTTTAGAATTCATTAATCAGCGTTTACCAATCCTGCCCAACCAATAATATCAATAATAACAATGATCCCAATAATACCAGTAATACCAATAATACCAATAATACCAATAATACCAATAATACCAATAATACCAATAATACCAATAATACATGATCTCGATCCTCCAACTAATTCAATAACAAACTCACGATATCAAGCTCCTCCTTGGCTAATAAATAAATCAATAATAAATAAGTCCATTATCGCGGAGACCTCTCGGCGATTGCTCGTCAGAAAACATTATAATTATGTTTCTCTTTCTTTTATTTTTCTCTCTTCTTCGATCGGTAATTCAATAATTAGTGCGCACACGCACGTGAATTGTCAAAAATTCCGCGAAAAAGAGCTCGAACGAATAATTCTTGGGATATATTAAAAAGTAGAAAATTAACCCATCAATTAGCAAGCGCTCATTACACTCATTACCACCGATCTCTCTCTCTCTCTCTCTCTCTCTCTCTCTCTCGAAAGGACAAAAGAAAGGACAAAAGAAAGGGGAAAAGGGAAGAAAAAAGAAGCCGTTCGGGAAAGAGTAGCTCAAGTTTACGATGAAACTGGGCCATAAAGCATCGACGGCACCCAGAGCCCAGAGCGAGCTATGCACACAAACGTTCTCGCTCGCTCGCGAGCAGTCGTCGTCCCAGAGCGAGTAAATAAAAATCGCACAGAACGAGATCCTCCGCCGAGATCCTTTGTCTTCTCTCCCTCGACTGAGGCACTCGTACACACAGACCCAGACCTCGAGAGTATTCGGTTCTCTGTCTTACTCGCTAATAAGCTCGCGGCGTGTCTCACGCACACATACACATACACATGCGCGCACTCGCGCGCAGGTATAGTAGCAACCTCGGCTTCTTCTCTCCGCCGGAGGCCGAGTGTGGATCCCTCTTCGCCGAATAAAAAACGCTAAAACAGTCGAGTCACAAAAGGAAGATTAAAGTTGAGAGAGAGAGAGAGAGAGAGAAAGTCCCGTGGTTTCTTCGGGATCCTTGTGTGGCTTGCCGGTGAATCTCTGTCTCTCTCCTCTCTGTCTTTGCGGCCAGACGAAGGAATGTTACCGCTGGAGGATGAGCCACTGCTGAAGCCGCCGCCGTCGCCGCCGCCGCTGCTGCTGCTGCTGCTGCTGCTGCTGCTGCTGCTCATTTTCCAGACTTTCTTTTTTCCACAAGTATTATCGTATAGGTATACGTATGCGACTGCTTGCGTAACGTGGATTGTGCACTATTTTTTCTCTTTTCGAAAGACTCGTTTCAACAGTATTTGCTGAAGTTGCTGTCGCCCGAGGGCAAAACTTTCCCCTTCGTCAATTTACAACTACACGCATGAGAGTCATTAATCGCCGTTTCGCGATGAAATTTTTCAAAAGCAACGCGCGAGCCGGAGATCATCGTGTTTTAAAATAAGACCGACACAGCCCAGCAGCGGGAGGTCTGTCGAGGAGCAGAGAGCAGGAGAGGAATAACTCAAACTTTAAAGAGCGCAACGTAGAGACGGAGAGAGGTGGAGGGTGGAGGGACCGCCCGAAAACAAACACACTCAAACACACTCAAACACACGCACACACGCACACACGCACGCGCGCGGCATATTAATTATTTTCCGACAAGCCAGAGTGAGCCCTCGTTTCGCGTTGTTCTCTCCTGCGGTCGAACCCGATGACGATGACGCTCGCGACAGAGATCGGTAGATAACCTTATTATCTTATTATTCTCGAGGAGTCCAGCTCGCTCTGCATATTAATATAGACTCGGAAAATGAGAATTTTCCTACAATCAAGATCGAGACAAAAGAAATCCAATTCCTCGAGCCTGCGCGCTCCCCTTTCATTCGATCCGCACGCGAACTCTCGATCTCTTAAGTAATCCCATGGCGCGAGCACATTATTTGGACTCGATTTACAAGCTGGAATTGGAAATCCAGCTATAAGAATTATAATATTCCTAGCTATAATGATAATCCTCGCTTAGTCGTTCGGATAATGTACAGACAATCGATCGGAACGTCTAATGAGCTCATCTCTGCTGCTATCCTTCCGATTATTGCTGCGCGAACGCACTTGTGCATCTCATAACACCGACGCGATGCAACCGACGCAATGCAACCGACGCAATGCAACCGCCTTTTTATCCTTTTATTATCACTTGCCATTGGGCTATATGAGTTTCACAGATCAGACTCGATTTAGGTGAGAAAAGGCTGCGATTAATTCATGCGTTTCATTCTTAATATATAATTATATTTGTAGTCTTACTTCTCTAGAATACGTGTCAGTACATTGAACTATGAACGTTTCATTAGTCGCTATAATTAGAATGCGGCCTCTCTAATGAGCGTCCAGAGTAGCGAAAACATTGTAATATCGTCGTCGTGGCGCGCATGGCTCATTCAAATATTTAATGCGCTCGCTCTTTATTATACGCGTATTCGCGGTCGTTCACATCTGCTGCATATGCGCCGGCAATATATATGGTACATACATGGTGCGTATATATATGTATACACGGGATACGAAGAGTTTTGCATTTCTTCATTTCGCATTCGACTTGCGCACTAACGCCTATATATACATATATAATACTTATATATAGGTACACAACGCTTCCATATACATTCGCGGCTATTCTTGAAATACACTTGTATACCATTTCGTTAAATCGAGACTTGTTCGTCCATCTATAGGTATACTACAAATCCTGATGGGCTATTTACAAATTTCCGGCTAATTTCACTCCGACGCTCCGACTCTCCGATTCTCCGATTCTCCGATTCTTCGATCCTACCGAGCGATAACCCAATAAACACACGGACTGCCAGGACGTATGAGCGGAAAGAGCAGAAGAATCCGAGCTATGCCGAAAATAGAGTCATTAGCGCCAAAGGGACACGAGGCTATATATGCTTCTTGCGAGTAAAGTGAAAAGAGGACAGGTTAGTCGTCGGCTGCCTCGCAGTCTGTAGTTCTGCTCTTAGGAATGCGCTCGCGAGAACAAGGCAACGCAGTCTGTACTGCTCAGTTCTTCTTTCTTTTTCTCATTCTCTTAGGCTCGTGGCTCTCGCGGGGTTCGTCGTCGGAAGGAGTCGTGAGAACTCGAATTTCGATCCCTTCTTTCTTTCTACTTCTTCTTCTTCTTCTTCTTCTTCTTCTTCTTCTTCTTCTTCTTCTTCTTCTTCTTCTTCTTCTTCTTCTTCTTCGTCTTCGTCGCCGCCGCCGACTTCTTCCGCGAGAGATTCAAATCACCCAGGCTGATGATTAATAACCGAGTAAAACGGGGTACTCGCGTGTTTCGTCATACGTGCCGATATCTCTATACCTATGCGTATTAGAGACGGACTCGTTACAACACAATTTGCCAAACTACGGGATCGATGACGAGATAAAGACGGTATTTTTTCTCTTCCATTATTCATTAAAGAAAATTCTGTTTAGCAGGACACGAATGCGAGGACGCGTGTATCCGCGGCTAATAAGCGAAGCTTGTACGCAGAATCGTCGTATAGAGTGAACGGCATCCGAACGATTAATAACGATTAATATAACCTTCTAGAAAAAAGGTCTTCGAAAAGGAAGATCTCTCGATGCGAGGAGGCCGATCGTTTGGAGAAAAAAAAGTTCGAATGGCGAAAACGAGACGAAGATCTAGATAGCGCGATAGGCCATCGACGAGACGCAAACGCGTATACCTATAATAGCTGCGCGCTCTTTGGGGGGTCTTTAAGCAATTTTATGAGACGAGAGAGCAAAAGGTTCTCCTTCGCGAAGATCGCGCGCACCGCGGGACTCATTAGTCGTCCGTACATTAGTACGTAGCGAGAGGTTCCGATTTCATTTTCCCTTTATCCTTTGTCAATGAGTTTGAGTGAGAAAAAAGAAAGGAAGAACTGGTTTCGCCATGCGGAAAACTACAGAGATATGGGATCTCTTCTCGTTTCGTCGTCTCTCGAAATCGGAACTTAACGAGCCAGCAATTTACGATCGGCCACCTTCGTCACGTTTATTTACGGCGGATATGAAGCTTTTAGGGGCTCGAGCCCGCACTTATTAAAAAAACTGCGGAATATGGACTCTGTGGTATGTAGAGACGTTGTTCTCGTTGAAAAAAACCAACGGCGAGAAGGAAATACTAAAAGAAGTAGACGAGCATGTCGATGCAAAGCGCTTCGGAGAACAGAAGGCTCCCGCTGTGGTTCGGCCTGCGACGACGACAAGTGCACGCGCGCTTTATAATGGCTTTGCTTCTTCCTCCTCCTCCTCCTCCTCCACTCTCTCTCTTCTCGCTGGGACTCAATGAAGGTTTCTTCTTCTTTACCTTCGTACCCCAGTGAGTATTAAATATATAGCTGCGCTCGAGAAGAAAAATTCTTGCCGAATGTGGACACATTTTAAGTCCCTATAATAATAATAATGATAATAATAATAGCCTTACACATTGGTATTCTTACAGTATACTCTGTTGAATTTCGATATAGGTAAATAGTTAAGTATCCGAGGAAAGGCAATTATAAAAGGTGATTCTGAAAAATGTCTCTCCGCGAATACGCATAGGAACAAAAGGGTAGATAGAGAGCGAGAGAGCGACGCGCAGTAGCCGCAAGAAAAGCCATTAAGCCGACGTTCGGATTCGCCAGAGCTTCATTTCACGCGGCTACTCCTCCTTTTGTCGACTTGTAGTAGCGGCATAAACGACGTTTCGGAATAAGTTCTCACGTCAGAGGGAGGTGAGACGAGAGTGTGCGACGCGACGGATCTGGGACGTACACCCAGTTCAACCAGTGCTGTTACACTGATGCAAGGTTTAACGGAGAAAAAGCCATAGTTGTTTGCTCAAGTCGTCAAGCTCGATAAATTATTCTCGCTTTCGAGCTTTTTTATTCTCTTCTCTCTCTCTCTCTCTCTCTCTCTCTCTCTCTCTCTCTCTTCACGCAATTTCTATTTATGTATACGCTACTGTTCTTCGCAGAATCCGTATAGCTCGAAGGGTGTATTACGCTGAAAATGTATAACCGTTCGATATCATATTCGGATATATCGAATCTATATTACGAACAGTGCGTTTTTGTCGTTTTAAGCCGCGAGCAAACGACTCTGCTCGTCAAATCTCAAGCGAACCAAAGCGCGCAGTTTAACGCGCAATGACTTTTCTCTCTCGGCTATTTATCCCTGCGGACAAATAAAGACGTCAGACTGAAATTCTTCTGTAACTCGACGAAAAATCGTTCCGTCAACGCTCGACTGACAAAAAAATACATACGTATTGCACTCGCCAAAAATAATCCCAAGAAACGTGTACAGATAGCTAGAGTCTCTCTCTCTCTCTCTCTCTGGTCCCGCCACTTAGACGGTAATTACGGGCGGAAGTCTCTCTATCCCTCTTCACCCAGGCTGCATTCGAGGTCAAAAAAGAGGGGCGAACGAAGGATTTCTTTCTTTCTTCCAGGCGCCGGCGTTTTCGAATGAGAGACACAGAGAAAGTTCGTCTGATTTATGCGTCGCAGACGACGCCGTGACACCCAAACACTGCAAAGGCCTTTGCGCTGCTTTTACGCTGCCTGTTTTATCGAGACCGACTGGAGAGAAGAGACAAAGCGGTTTCTAGAACCGCGCACGATCTCTATGATATTCTCTATGTAATCATGGGATCATCATCCCGAAAATATCGTTCAATGAGGAAAAATCAATTCAGCGAAAAAAGACTCCGGTGAAGATAAAAAAAGAAGCCTGCTCCTGATTTATGACGCGGAGAGACGAGTTTTTTTTATATAGAACAGAGAGAAAGACAATTAGCTTATAAACCGCAGAATCATAATATACCTCTCTCTTCGCTTGTTTCTTGAGAAAGGGAACACTCGCGCGGTTCAAAAAAATGTTGCTTGCTCGAAAGTCCGTCCTTGAACATCGGCGATAGAGCGAGAGTAGCAAATACAACTCGCATGATTCAAGTATTGAATCGCTCGTAAATACCGGTTCATTCGGTTTCGTCACTCACTATGTGTAATATAGAAATAAAGCCGCTAGAGAGATTCCGATCGATCGAGGGACAACATTGCTTGCAGTAGATATTCACTTGAATATTTGATTTTTGTCAACAGAGAAATTTCCTTCCATAAGCGCGCGCGCTTTCGATGTAGCCCTTTTTTCTCTCTTCCAGTTTTCCAGTCTTCCTGTCTTCCAGTCTTCCAGTCGATTACTAGCCCTTACGCAAACTCTCGAGTTCATTGTTAGACTGCCGTTCGCCGCACATACCTATACCGGTATGTCCATTGGTATGTCTATAGGTATACTCTTCCTTATCCCAAGCGAGGATCTCGCTCTCTTTTCTCGAGGAGAGGATATCGGATTTCGGATTTCGTTTTTGCTCTGGGGGTCTGTCTTCTTTCTTCGAGAGTGGCTTTTGTTGCGCCGCCGGTAATTCGATACTCATCTCCGGGCTCTATAACATGCTTTATCAATCTCTCGTTCCTCCTTCTCCGGAAGACAGACTCGTGGCATACCGTGTACATCGCTCTCATTTGCGCATTGGCGGATGTCTTCTCCTTTGAGCGTTCGATTACACCTTACGTATAGTCAGTCGAGTCGTTATGACACGTTCGTGCCAAATTTATCGAAAGTTGCCTATTGATGATTAGCAGATTAAGATTTTGCAGGAACGACGAGGGGCTATAGGTATACCTCTCGTTAAGCGTACAGGTATAAGCTGTGGCGCAGAGAAAAGAACGGCAAAAACCATCGCCGTCTCTCGCTCTTATTTTTTTCTCCAAAATCAAGGAGGATGCAGAAACGGAGGATGCAGAAACGGAGGGACGAGTCGCAGACGCTCGATTTTCGGTCCTGTTATGTGTATACCTGCTCTCTCCTCCCCCCTCTCCGCCCCTCGGCGAATATATCGCGCGGAGAGAGAAAGAGAAAGAACAGCAAGGATTCCCCGCTGTGCGCGACATTGTCCCGATGAATTTTTCTGCTATCTGTATACAGCTATTGCTATGCCATACCTTCTTTTCTCAAAACAGAAAGATAACTTATAATAATAATTTGGTCTTTCGAAAATATCAATCAACACTCAATTAGACTACATATATTAATAATGCATGAGAGGTGACTCGCATCATCGATATCGTCATCGGCACCCGATGCCTCCTTCCCAATTCTTTCTTCAAGAGAACAATCACTCCGGGCGTCTCTCGATTGATACGAAGCCACCTGCACAGCGTACATAGCCCGCAGCGAATTTCGTTGCCGCATCGTTGCCGCATCGTTGCCGCATCGTTGCCGGTCCTGTAACTAGTCTTCCCGACGCTCTCTTCTACATACGGCTTGTATATAGAAATGAGCGTCGGGTATACCTATACTTGCGTGCGTATACCTAGTAGATAGCTGAGATACGGGCTGGCAATTAGCAAGAACAATAGGGACTGAGCACCGGGCGCTCGCTCGAGTTTTTCTCAGAAGTGGGAGGGTCCCTTCTTTTTCTTCTTCTTCTTCTTCTTCTTCTTCTTCTTCTTCTTCTTCTTCTTCCTCTTCTCCTTTTTACTACTCCTTTCGACGTCGGTCCTTGAGACCGACCTGTCTCTATGTGTGTATATACCTATTATAAGAATACTCAAGAGGCCAGCTATACAATACGAAAATGCGATTATACTGCACTGGCTCCTGAGGCTCCTGCAGGCTCTGCAGCTTCTTCGCTTTTTATTTTTCTTCCACACGCACGCTCCAATTATCAACTATTTATCGAATGATTAGATGACGATCTTGGACAATCTTGGACGATGTTGCTAGTGTCGCGCAAAAGTCGCGCAAAAGTCGCTCGCTAATAAAAACTCATCTTGGAGATCGCGAGCAACAGGCTGTTTCTTGCTTGGCCGTTCCGCCAGTTTTTCAAGGGACCGCTGGCAACGTTATGCAACTTTTATCGGCGGCTTACATATTATATCGCGGAATAAAGTCAATGGCGCGTTCGTATGTTATATATACTTCCTGCGTGTACGTTTCAACGGACTTTTACAAGGTGAACGCGCGCTTCTCTCTCTCTCTCTCTCTCTCTCTCTCTCTCACTGTAAAAAATATATACTCGCTCATAGATTTATATATCGGCATGGTTAATGAGCTCCCGATCTCTATATAGTATATTGCATATACATATGCGATATCGGCAAGAGTTGTGAAATTTACATCAACGCGACGTTTAGTTTCTTTAATTAACTGCAATTCTCACTAGCTTTCATTCTTACACGTCGAGAGAGACTTTTTCGCTTCTATACAAGTCTCTTTCTCTCCCTTTCTTCCTAAATATATAGCATAACTATGCGCCCGAAGGAATGCATAGGCAAGAAACGAGTCGTATAGTAGAAGACGAGTTTTTGGCGAAGCCGGTGATTAGGGCCTACTTAAGTCGAGAGAACTTCGTCGGCGGGAAGTAAAAGCCCCATAACCCAATATCCTCTCTCTCTCTCTCTCTCTCTCTCTCTCTCTCGGGACGATTATATGCAATTGCCGAAATTGCGATGCGAAATTATGGATTGCCATTTGGCCAAAAGATGGCAAAGGGGGAATTTCGTCGCTTCTTCTCTAGTTTTGAAGAATTTCGGGAAATTGCCTTTGCACTGTTAGAGTTCTTCAGTATAATTAGTTAGATCTTAAGAGACGCGTAAAAAGAAAAGAAAAATAATCAATTCACAGCCTGTGCCTCGTTCGCTCTATATATTCTATGTGTATCGGTCGGTATCCACGCGAGAGCTGTGTATGCTGTGGCATATACCTATATACTGTGGCTGTGTAGTGTGTATATTATACACGTCCATCCCGTCGAAAATCGAAAAGTTGGGCGTCGCCGGCAAATTCTCAGATTGGCTCACGAGGCCCACGGCGTTGTGCGCACGTCCTGTAATCTTCTGCCGAAAGCCCGCGCGTAATTGGCTTTCTGCGCAATTATTGCGTCTCTCTCTCTCTCTCTCTCTCTCTCTCTCTCCGTCTCTCTCTTTTCACTGAGCAAACAAAATCGGCGTCGAAATTCCTCGGGCTCTCGGCTCTGCCTTCTTGTCCAAAGCTTTTTCGAAGCTTAACGAGCGGATTTACGGAAAAGTGCAAGAAGCCAACGTAAACGTGTGTCGCAATAAAACGCATATAATACACTCGAGTTAAATAGATATAGAGAAGTGTTCGTGCTTTTCCAGTTATAAAAGTTCGTTTAAAAAATGTGCACGCATGGAGTCGTGATTTATTAAGAGCGTGACAGGCGCAGAGGAAATGATCAAGTCGAGCGAAGGGAGAAAGAGGGAGAAGAGAAAAAAGCGCAGCCAACAATGCGCGCACGCGTCGGGACGCGAGATCGAGATGCACCGGTTTCATCATTATGCATTCTCAGCTTATTCGTGCGGATTCTCCTCTCTCTTGCCATATATCGGTATTAGTACAGAATACACGAATCCCACGCATTGTGCATTTCTATATTGGTATTAGTGTCGATGCGATAACTACTCATTACTGCATTATTCTCGCATCTAGACTCGATCCGCGAATCGAAACTGGATTTTCCCGTGTACCCGAGTGATATGTCAATATCGCGTGCGACTTTTTGCCAAGCGAAAGAGAAAGTGTTCTTTTGCGCGCGTGACAAAGTCTATATCTGTTTTGCCTTGCGTACGCGTGCATATACCGGGCTAGATGAGATAGTAACTGCACAAAAGAGTCGACTTGCACGGCCACACCACTCGGATGTTGGCCTTATCGCGCGTTATAAGTGCCAGCTGTGTACGAATCGTCGCGAGTTCGAGAGAAAACGATCCGAGGTGCCGGACTATGTTTTTCATCGTTATTTATTCGTCAAAAAGTCGAATAGCGTGAAAATAAGGATTGCAACAATAGCTATAGATTATCGATCGAAGTAGATTCTCGTATTACGTGTAGCGTGCCGATCGCGAGCCGAGAAATATCGCGTGTAAAATTCGAAATAAATCGCTGCTGCGAATACGCAATGCCGCATTCCCTCGCGCCTTTTCTATGTACGTATACAATTATACATCCTCGAGATAAACTCTTCCCAGTGCGATTAATCGCGCGCGAGACGATTCGACGATAAATTCGAAAATACGCCAGCGATATCTCGCACTGCATTCTCAGGCTATATAGAGCGATTTTCGAAAAAAAGAAAAAAAAAGAAAAAAAAAGAAAAAAAAAGAAAAAAAAAATCAACGATAGAGAGAATTTCCAAACAAGTCGATGCAAGCATTACGTTGCGTGCAGCATACACGAGAGGGTGTATTCAAACGAAATGAAAGGATGGCCGTTGACTCGGCGAGTATTTATAAGAGAAAATGACTTCTTAAGATTTTTCAAGTAGCGCCCAGTTACCAAGTGTATACTACGAGCTAATAATAATAATAATAATAATAATAATCGCCGGGACTTACGTCGGCTTAATAATGCCGAGTCGCTTCTTTTCGACCGATAGCCAAGCGTTTGTGCTTTTTAATGTTCCTCTTTTACATTCACACATACACAAATACAAAGAGTGACATATCTCGAAGCTGATATCGAGCTCGCTTGCGAATACGATCCCTCGCTTAATTCGTGTGTCGAGCGATTTAACGAACGCGTCATTTGCTTCGAGTATAATAGCGTTTCCGTGTACGACAGACAAGTTCAAACAAATACATAGACTGCTCTTCATCCTGTGTCGAAAATATTTATTTACACATCTCTGAACGATCGCTAGAGCTCGCATAATTAATAATTACGAGTACCGACCGATCGTGCTGCTGCACATACATGCTGTACGCGTGTGTATCTCGAGAGCTCAATGTCGACAGAGATGTGCGAAGTTGGCGTAATCGCGATTCCGAATTTTTTTTAATCGACACCGCGCAGATCTATTCGCGGTATTCAGATAGACGAGGCTGGCTTTTATCATTAGATCGCTATGTTTTGCTCTTTCTTCTTGCTCCTTTTTCTTCTTTCGCGTCTTCAAAATCGCTTTTATAGATTCAGATTTTTTGGAATTTCAATAAAAAGTCTCAAATGCGTTGCTATGATTTTTCACTCACGGAGAAAATTGAACGCAAATGTACAGGCGGCAGACTGCTTCAGAGTTGCGCGTTTATTCTCGAGTTACTCACCTGCAACATAAAGATAAAATTTCATTAATACAATTCGTTTTTCTTTTCTATTCAGATACGGTAATCGCTTTCTATATCAGGATTTGAGAAATTAATTAAAACAAGATCCGCAAATGGAATCGATAAATCGTCACGGCCGTGGCTAAAAATAAATTCATCGCGCATAAGCAAATGGCGGACATGAAAAAGCAGAGCTAAAAGTTCAAACCCGTGCCGCGCGACACGCTCGAAGTAAAGAAATCCATTTAGGAATCGCTATTAAACGCATCAGATTCCACGCGACATCCTTTCCCCCCGAAAATAAATCTATCGAAGTACCGCTTTTCTTTTTCACTCTACTCTTTTACCGCTTATTTTTTCCTCTTGTATTTTGCTAATCGCATTTCCGGCTTCTCGCCGCTAGCACATTTTCCATTCGAAACTATCGAGTCCATCTTTTTCGCGAGCTTTTTTCTCGTCTAGAACAGTCATTTACGAGTTCGCGTGCTGTATCAGAGTCGTTGTGAATTTCGCGGTGATCTAGACGTCCTTGAACGGAAGACGCTTTCTCAACTCTTCGTGTGTCTTTGTTTATTTATAGCGGGTCCGAAGATCGAGCGCAAAGTGGCATCTCCTTGAAATCGTCGGCATTGCTGAGTCTCTGTAATCTCTCTCTCTCTCTCTCTCTCTCTCTCTCTCTATATATATATATATATATATATATATAACGATATGTGTACGGTGCCCGGTATTAATAGGCATCACACGCCGACAAGTGCACGTAGAGCCAATAATCTCTTACCGATTTTTTACAATCGTTTTGCAACTCGTTTCTCTGCTTTGTTCAACATAACGTACTTGCATGGAGAGCATTTTTTCTCACCTAACGAGCGCATATATTTCAACGGTATAGAACAGAAGAGTGCAATGCAAAAGCACGATATATAGTCCCGAGTTTAGCCGGCGCGCGCGATTTTACGTAACGATCGGAAAAGCCATCGGCGCGAACGATCTCTTGTATAGGCGTCAGGAGAATAGACATAACGATTTACGGCCAAGAGTTGCAGTGAGAAAATTAATGTTATATCAAAGTTTCTTTTCTATTTATTATTTTTCTAGTTTCTTAAAAAATCGAATCGTGGGAAAAAACGAACGATCGGTATCGCGTATCGTGCATGTCGTATAAACGTGCTACCATAACGATTATTAATAACGATCGTTTTTATTTCCGAGCAGGAAAAAAGCGTCGTTAGATACAGTATTAATCATCGACGAATGCACAGCTCTATTATTTAACATTCGCATCGTCATTAAGAAATTGGCGGAAAACAGCGAAGATTAATTATCTATCTATCTGGAATATGGTTAATCTACTAGTAGTAGTGATCGGCACGCGTAAATAATAGCTCCATCTCGGAAACTCGCTATATGTTCTGAGCTATTCTGTCTTTTAATTGTTCCGACGAGCGCACTGTTCACTGCATCATAGCAGCTGGAAAACGCTTCGGACTTTAATTTTCGAGCCTGTATATATTTATAGCTTGAACGAAGGAGCTGCAGTTCGTTACTGTACATCGAGTCTCGACTAAATAATGGATGGGATTGTCTGGCTGCGATATTTGTTAACTGCATGTTTATTACACTCGCTCACTCACACACACACACACACACACACACACAGACAGATATAACAATGCGTACGACCGATGATTCATCCATGCAAATTGCACGGGTTTTACGAAAGCGCGAAAGCGTTTTTTTACTTTTTACTCCCGCTGAATAGAAATATAAAAATGAAAAGTTTAAAAAAGAAAAAAAAAACATCCGTTGCTGTACATCAATTGCTGTACACTTGAATACATTGAATGTTCGCTTCATTTCCCAGAAAGCGTCGGATTTTTCATTGGGAACCTTCGTTAGATTGGGTTGCATTGAATGGTATGCAGAATTCGCGTGTGCATAGTGCTGCTAACCTGACACGTATACATACACGCGATGGTCGTTCATTCTGATTCAAAGCATCGAGGAGAGAGAGAGGGAGAGAGAGAGATGTGCATAAGGACGCGGACTGAATGCGCATGGGAGAAGAGTCATATGGCATACGAAGTGAGAGCTTTGTTTCCGAGGAATCAACATTATGTGCATAGTGCAGTCTTCCAAGCAATTATTATGCCCTCTTGCGGAGTACAAAAGAAATTCATACGTCAGGAAAATCTGGCAGCGATCTTTCACATTCTCGACGATCTGTCACTAATCCAAAGAAAGAGTCACGACGTTCGTGCCAATTCTTCATTGACAATTATTGTCGGTCTTTTCTATGTATGTTTTCTATGAATATACCACAAATATAGAATGATACATATATACAGGCTCTTCTACGATATCTCTTCTGCGAAGCTACGATTAAAGCGGACTCGCGGTGATTAGCCTTTAAACCTTGTGCACTCTTTGCTGATCACGTATGCTGATTATATGCCGATGAAAAATTAAATACGCAACTACTTGCGCATATACAGTCGAGCGCCTACTTGTCTATTGTTTTTGAAGACTCTCGCGTGCTCACAGGCGTCAGGATCACAATTCAGCGCTCATATGCGAGACGGTGAACGAGAGAAGAAAAAAATTTGCATACTTCGCGCTCGGCTGACTAAGAGTCTCGAAACTATTGTCTTAATATTGTGGTACATTGTTTTTTGAAAAAGCTGAATCAAGCCTAATAATGTCCGTTGCCCGTTGCCCGTTGCCCGTTGCCCGTTGCCCGTTGCCCGTTGCCCGTTGCCCGTATTCTATACCAGGCGTCTATACAATATCTTTGGTCATGGAGTTCGCACTTTCCATATTCGACGCTGATACGCTAAGAATAGAAAAGATTTTTTTTCTTTATTTATTGTCTTCGACTCAACGGTAATATCCTTAGAAAAAACGGCGTCTCCTCCGCAAACATCTGTATTATTATACCTATAGGTTCTTTCGCTGTGACATGTACTCAAGTATAGAGTAGGTATTTATGTGTAACCCAAATGCATTACAGATAGAATTTCGAATAGTCTTTCGATTTCAAGTTGAACGAGTTCATTCCTGTCTAAAGAGAGCAGGCAATGGAAGAAAAATAGAAAAGTAGGCTCGTTAAAGGATTTTCGCGCGGTGAAGAATCATAATCGCAGTAGTACAACGATCGCCGCCTTATTAAACCGAGCGCCGCGACGTAAATCACTCCGCGCGAGATATATTTATTGACGCTTGGGACTTAGCATTTCCGCCGTCGCGATTTGCCTCACTGACGAGAGTTCCACAGTTCCACGCGTACGTAACCGTAGGTTTTTTCCACTAGTCGAGAGCTCGAAAACATTTTAATTGACTCTTTATGATAATGCGGCGCTATGCGAACGTGAAAACGCGAAAACGCGAAAACGCGAAAACGAATTAACGAGGTTCATTAAAGTACATGTACGTGCCTGCTGTCTCTCTGCGAGTCGAGCCATTGCGTAACGAAACGATTTTTTTCTTCTCCACGTCGCCCGGTCGTTGGGCAAGATTCCACTGAAATTTCGTCTAAGAGCTGATAAGGGGGTAAAAAAAGTCAAAAGAACGAGCGTGGTACCAGCCGTCTAACTTGCGCTTGCGCTCATAATTCAAAGTGCTAACGTAACGTTTCGCAATGCATCGAGTCTACGCGTGTGTAGCGTATATTATGTGCGATTGCGAAATTAGCATATAATCGGCTGCTACACTGTCTTTCTCCCTGTGTGACAGCACACAAGTGCGCGTCCCTCTGCTCTCCTTCATTTACAGCTAGGTAGCTAGGAAGGTTCCTATACAACTATTATATAGAGAACTATTGCGGAGAACTATTGCGAGCCCCGCGCGAGTGTCGATACAAACTCTCATTTCTCTTCTCGCGCTGTTATATAATATATATAAATGCTCTACGGATACACATCATATCGCCGAGTATTTTATAAAGACAAATAAATTCAACAAAAGGAATATGTAGGCAAAGAGAATCCTCATCGAGAACTTCCGCGTGCCAACGCGAGTCGCTTGCAATTTCGTTTAACGAGATGGAAAGTTTCGGTTGAAACCTCTCAGAATAGACCGGATACTTCGTTTAATAACTGAGATATACAGGCAGTGGAAGAGAGGCTGACGCAAATACCAGCGCGTCTGTCAACCACCAAAAAACAAAGAGACATTCCTTTGCAAGTAGAGTCTTGCGAGTGTCTTGCAAGTGTCTTGCAAGTGTCTTGCAAGTGTCTTGCAAGTTCCCTGTCATTCGTATACTTCGTGCGTAATGTCTGCGTATCCTTTTGATCCGTACATTACACGTATGTCCTATTCCATATATTACATACACACACACACACACACACACACACACACACACATACACGCAATATTACGTACGAAAAAACTCACTCGTACAGTCGTGTACGCGCTCCTTCCTGGTATATGATTATACGTAAGACGGAAGAGCAAGCGGCGCCGCCTCGTCACGCACGCATGCACAGTGCACACAGAGAGCAGACACTTTTCGATCTGCTCTATCTAATGTATATTAGAGAGGCGCCAGTCGGCCAGTGCTACGTATAAACGTATACATATGCTATACCCGTGTTATATGCTACACACATGTATAGGTAGAACGCAGCTTCGCGCGATTGCGTGCGCACGAACGATCATTAGGCAGAAAGAGTAATATTATTTGGAAGTCCAGTGAATTTTTGCCTTTTGCGAAAACGAGCCTTGCTCGGCGATAACAGCTAAATGCAAGATGCATAATGCAAGAATTTGAAATTTCGCGCCGAATGATTCAGCGATGATGATTCAGGCTTAGGACTGACTCGGACTCGGACTCGGACTCGGACTCGGAGCTTGGCTCTGATCAGTGTGTGTAACGTGTATTGCATCCATACCATCCATACATCCATAGATATGTAATATGGATACACGTATAAAGAGAGGGAGCGTAGGGAGCAGGGACAGGGAACAGGGACGCCACTGAGACTGTATTACATTATCGCATCCGAATTCCGATAACGCAGACATACGCATATACCTATAAATAACACACACACACACACACACACACACACACACACACACACACACACACATATGCCGTATATATAAACACGTCCATTCGAAGAGGAAACAAAGCGAGAGACGTGCACGAGAATGTAAGAACGGACGAGCGAACCACTTGATGTTTCCGGCCGACGAAGGCTACATTTTCGACCTGTACTTAGCGCCGCTTTGCGAGAGCAGAAAGATCTACTTCCGGTCGCGCGGGCATATGCCTTTATTCGTATAAATGCGTCGACTTGTATTTTAAGCAGTTGGAAGAAAAGAAAAGATTCGCGATTACGTGCGTACTTGGCGTGCGATGCACGCAATGCACGCAATGCACGCAATGCACGCAATGCACGCGCGCAATGCTTCTTGCGCAATTTTACAATTCTCTAACGGTCGCTGCAGTTGCTTTCTCTCTTGGCGTGTATATTTTTCTCGCCAATGCAACCGGTCATTTCCTCGCTTGCTAACGCCAGCAGAGTAGAGAAAAAACAAGCCTAGACTAGACACGGACAGTATAAGGCGAGTCGCCAAATACCTCGTAGGCCTTTAACGGAGTAAAGACTCCGTGCGCGACGATGAGCGATAAGGAAGTCGCGATTTTTTTCCCTCGAACTTCTGTATTACCGCGTAGAAAGAAACTTTAATAACCGAGAAAATAATAAAAGGAGAGCCTATTTTTGAAGCGAGCAGTCATCTGTTATACGTATGCACTAAAATACCAGTCAGTAATCGACTAAACTAATATAGGAGTAATAGACTAGCATCAATCCAGCAAGGGGCGCCAGCTCCGAGCCAATACATGCATATATGCATGTATGCATGTATTAGCCATGTAGTAGAGAGTTGGACCAGTCGGCACTTCGAGTTGGCGCAGTGAAAAATCCCTACACTATATATAGTCAAATAAGAAAGTTCAAAAGAAAGATCGGCTGATATTATACGAGTTGGCGAGCGAACTCGATCGATCGTAAAACTGCCCGTTGAATCGCTCGACATAGAATGGGAATTTTCTTTATAAATAAATATGTCGGTTCGTTCTTTTATACCTGTATGTACAATTGTATATATTGTACATTTGTACATACACGTGCGATATCGATTGTTGTTTATGCGTTGGTGTATGCAGAATAGTAGACTACAACATACCGATGTACCGATGTTCAACAAGTGAAAATTTCAAGTGGAAATTTCAAGTGGAAATTTCAAGTGGAAATTTCAAGTGGAAATTTCAAGTGAAAATTTCACCGGCCTATCTAATGCAGGTGAAAGTCAAGAGTATAAGTTAGTCTCTGAATGGCACAAAGAGCGCACAACTGACGCGCGCGATTCAGCCATTCCGCGAACCAACAGATAAGAGCGTTGTACTGTTAATGTTGCGCTCCGGGCTATTCTGCTTACGTCCGATAAGACGAGAATGTATTTGACGGGTCTGAGTTGCGAAATCGATATATTTCCCAATAAATCATTGTGAAACTTTGATCTCTTGAAAATGAAGATTTTTAATAGAGTCAAAAACTTAGACACAGAGACGTCTTCAGAGCTGGTTAACATTAAGAGGTCAGCAGCTGATTAAGCGCAGAGCGCTTAAGTGAGACCGTTTCCGTAAAACGGCCTTTTATTCAATTCCATCGCATGCAACGCGTACTATACATAGACATTTACGTACTCGCGACTTCGTATAACGATAATCGCTCATTATTTGAAAGCGAGCGCGTCTATGTGCATGCATATATGTATATATAGCGCCGTTTAATAAGCAGCTCCTTCGAATTGATTAGCCTCTTGCGCGAGCCGTCCCTCGAAATCAGCTCGGAAGATCTGGCCCGCATAAATAAAGCGCGCAACTAGGCGCGCGAAAATAAATTCCCGCTTGCACTCATTAATTTACTCCTCCTACCACCGAAGCGCGCATATTTTCGCGCGCACGTAACATTAAAGCTTCGCGCAAGAGAAAGAGAACGGACGAGAGAGAGAGAGAGAGAGAGAACCTATATCGGGGCTAAATGCGAGTTCTCGTCTCCTTCTTCTTGCTCTTCTTCTTCTTCTTCTTCTTCTTCTTCTTCTTCTTCTTCTTCTTCTTCTTCTTCTTCTTCTTCTGCTTCGCTTATTGTATATACGTTAGCTTGTGTATGTCGTTTACTCGTATGTACGCTGCATATCGCGAGTATGCCATTCGTGGACGACCGACCGGCGCCTCTCACTTGGCCTCTCGCGTGTGTATTTTCTTTCCTTTTTTTCAATAATTTCGTTACGTGCGACCAATAAAGCTCGTGAATGCGCAAGCCTAGGAAAATATACAGAAAAGTATACGCGAAAGAAAAGAATCTAACAGCTGCTTTCGCCCAGCTGACATCGTAAACATTCAAGTAGCAAAGGTATATTTAACACATATATAGGGGCTGAAAATGCAGGCTATTTCCTAATGGATGCGGGTTATTTCGTAATATTCGTAGAAAAAATGGAAGATCAATTGAAATGAGGTGAGCAATCGGTATAGAGCAAAACCTATTCGATTCATCGCGTACATCGCGTAAAATTGACGCGTTCGCCTAATAAGCTCATGCATCGATGCACACAGATAAGCATCGATCTTTTCTTTGGAATTGTTATGTTATACACACAGCCTATACGGAAAAAAAGTTTTTCGCGCGCTGAGGGGATAACCGATAACTGAGGGGATTACCCCCTTATTTACGCGATAGACCGGTTTTTTGCTTCCGTCAATGCTCGGGAGGCATTTCTCTCTTTAATTTCCGATCGCGACATGCTCGATCGGAAATTAAAGAGAGAGTCGCGTAAGAAAGGTTTCGCGATCGAGTTTTAGCCTAATGTGTTATCGAGAACGCTCTACGCGTTCTAATCTACTGTACGATATGCATACTATATATGTATATAGATGTAGCTAGATCAGACATTGAGAGATGAAGAAATCGGTATAGGTGAAAGACAATTTGCGGATTATACGTGTATATGTAATTAGCACGATACGCATCGGGAGATATAAAATGTAATACAATAGCTTATCGTAATCGCGCTCGCGCGCGGTCTTGTCCGTCAACTTATCGCTAAATATTCGATTTGTACAAAGTGTCGCAATAATCATTCTGTGTGGGATATAAGAAAAATAAGAAAAAAGAGAAGAAAAAAGAGAAGAAAAAAGAGAAAAAAAGAGAAAAAAGAGAGAAATAAACTGTCGCGCGATGACGCGCAACTGCGTACGTTTGTACAAATCAGACGATGGATAGACCCATCTTGTAAAACAATATAATAATCTGTATAATAATAGCTCGTATAGCATTCCGAAGTCAATCAAGATTCCGCGTCGAATCGATCTCAATCGAGGTCTTCGCTCTTTCTTTCTTATTTTTTCAATATTCCTATTGGTATAGGACCATCGCGTTAATACTAATCAGAAGAATCTTGTATTTCCGGGGTATTTGAATCAAAATTAATAATTTTTGATCGCATTGAGAATTGAGGACTTGGAGAAGCTTGGAGACGCTTCCCGTTGAAATCTTGTCGATAAATCGTGGAAAAATTCGCGCAGGCACATTAGCCATATTAGCCTGCTGAAGGTCTCGTTATTTTCGACGTTCGGCCGAGAATCCTCGAATGAGAGGGAAAGCAGAGGGTACGCTGTACAGCCACGTGCTCTCTGCAGAGAGTCATAAACGATACATTTGGCTATTATTAAACATTGTGTACGTACGAGGGACTTTACCGCGGTTATACGTAATAAGCGAGCTAGTCGCGACTAGCTCGTCATTCTGGGGGATGTCAAAATAAAGGGGCGGGATTTCGCTTCGTATATGAAAAGCGTTGAACGATTTTGTTCGAGTATTCCTCGCCTTAATATGTACCGAAATAGAGATGGTTTTTTAGACTTTACGTTTTTTAGTCGCACGTCTTGCCTTATAGAGCGAGCGCAGCTTTGTATTATAACTACCAGCATGGATAATGTACATAAGTTCTACTCCCCGCTTCCTTTTCTTCTTTCTCAGCTTCTTTTTGCTTTCGAGCGAGGGTTTCTCCTCTGGTTCGAATGTAAAGTAAAAGGGACCAGAGCGATTTCGATGAAATTTCGACTGTTTATATATTTACGGCAGAGTTACTTTTCGGAATTCGAAATTCGAAATTCGCTACAAAAATAGAATACGTTCGACGCGCGCGTGACTTTTGTATCGCGTAACGCGTCGATTGAATCGTATGCCGTACCTTACGCGATGATGGTTATTCGATTATAAGGAGAATTCTCCCCAAACATATCGTATACATTCCTTGGGCGCAGATGCTCCGAAATTGAAAATGAGCTCGCAAATAAGTAAAGAGTACACAGCTGTATCTCACGTTATATCTCATAATATATCTCATAATATATCTCATAATATATCTCATAATATGAGATATAATATGAGATGCAGCTGTGTACTCCGGCATTATTATTGGCATCATTATTGGCAGGCGCGCACGTGTTCGGCCCTCTCGTCGCTATAATATATATCCTCTCTTTGTTAACGAGAGGCTGTTATAGTCTTTCTCAAGCTTCGTCTCTGGCAGAAGAAAGAGAGAAAAAATCTTCCGAAGCAGCTCTCCGCGACAATTAGTCGTGTCAGTCTACGTAGCGATATAACGAGGTGCGCGCTTTCCAGAGCCGTAAATCATTCGTCGCTCTATAGATTTACGCTCGCGGATCTTTATCCGAATTGAATTTTCGCGCGCGAATAAGCCACCTGTCACGATGCTTTCAATATTCGATAAACTGATTGCAGCAAAGGGAAAAATGTACCTGGGATGTACCAAGGATCTACCCTTGAAATTATTACGGCCACTGCGCACACGAGAGAAAATAACCGTCCATTTATGTGAAAGATATATATATATGTTTACCGGCGACATCGTCGTTGTCGGCATTCGACGTCCTTTCCTCCGTGTCGGCGGATGGCACCTCGTAGTCGCCGCCGCCGCCGCCGCCGCCGCGCCGGCACTCGTGAGGTCGAAGTCAATCGAGGGGGCAGCCGCCGCGACGGCAGCGACCGACGTCGCGACGCACAGCGTCGTCAGCGTCGCCAATACGATCAACTCCCGTGGCACCATGTCGCTCTACTTTTTCCTTCTCTTGCGACGCCAAAACTCGCGACTACGCGTGTATGCGTGACTTGTTTACTCGACGACGATGCTTCTCACTCGCTGCACACGCGAGGAATTTTCCTCAACGTCTCTGGAGTTGGGTTCGTATTCCGAATCCACAGCACTGATCTATTCCGGCACTGGTAGCATCGATCTCACTGAAAAATCGCTGAACGATCTGCACTCCGATTTGCCCTTAGCGAAAAAATGGACTCTTTCCAGAGCAACGGATCACGCGACCGGCTCTACCGAGCGCTCACGGGCGACTGGCTGCCAGGCTGCCAGGCTGCCAGGCTGCCAGGCTGCCACACTCGGCAGCAGTCGGCCTCTTGAAAAAGCAGCCGCGCTTCTCTCTCTTTTCGTCCAGCAGCGCAGAACCGAGGGAGATAGACGATACGGCGGTGGCGGTGGCTGCCGATAGTTTTCAAACCGGCGGCGCTTGCAGTAGCGCGAGTGCAGTGTGCTCCGTCGAGCGGTGGGATCCGGGGAGGGGCGGGAGCTGGGCGAGATCTCGGTGGCGAGGGGGGAGGAGGAGAGCACGTGGGGTAGGGGAAGGCGCACTGGCGCCTCAGCCGCGAGACGCCGCGAGACGCCGCGAGACGCCGCCGGACTGCCCGCGGCTCGACTGCTCGACGACGGCCGGGCGCCTGGCACGTGTGACGTCTATTGCGCGGATAGCGTTGCACAGTTATACAAGGGGGAGGACGTTTCCAGGGGAGCTCCTGCGAAAAGCGAATCAGTCGAGATTTCCACATTTCGCAAACTCTCCCTCGTTTTTCCACGTAAAACCCACGAAGCAAATGACTCGGTAATTTCTTCATCGGGGAGACGAGAGGCAGCCGCCTTGTACGATTGATGACAGAGTGCTGATTGAGCGTTGATTGCGACCCGTAATGTCATCGTTACATGCCATCACTGCAGAATACGTGCAACCTTCGCACACCGTTCGCATCGTATTCCCTACGAAATTCTTCTATTTCCTATAACGCAGTCATCCAGTTCTTCCTTCCCATTTTTCTCGACTTCCCCGACTTGCTTTGTGTCTCTACACGTAATGCATACCGTGCAGCCGTGCTGCCTGCCAGCCTGCCAGTCTGCCAATCTGTCACGCAGATCGTTCGTATACACATACCTAGATAGGCAAATACTTTTCATTTCACAGATTTACGAAATATCGGTGAACGCGCAACAACGGAAATTGCCGATTTTTCTATCGATCTAAATTATTGGCGACCTCGCGAGCCCGCGGCCCGTCGTCTCTTCGCGCTCTCAAACGCGGTAGCCCAAAAAGAGAACGAAAGAGACAAATCGAATTTGGGTACGGTCTATATAACCAAGTCGAAAATCACGAGCGTAACGATATTTACTCTAGCCCGGGTTAGAGAAAGAGAGAGAAAAAATATTTTATAACGTGGCTCTTGTAGAGCAAAGGAAGAGAGAGAGAGAGAGGGAGAGGGAGAAAGACTGGCACGAATGGCTCCCAACTGCTCCCAACTGCTCCCGAGATCTGCTGCCGAGAACTCGATCGCTCGTGTGCACGCGCGTAGATGAGAAAAAGAAGCGCAGGAAGCGAATGACGAAGTAGAATGAGAATAATTCCTTCGAGAGGGACGGCATCATCCAAGGGGATAGAGCCTGCCGACGTCCCGAGGCCGTCCCATTCTAAATTCGAGGATGAGTAGAGCCTTTTTGCTCTCGTCTCGTCGATATACGGAGCGGTCCTTCAATATTCAATTACGAGCACTCGTTGTACGAGGTAACACCGGCAATTCTTCCGAGAGTCTTTCGAGAGGACTCTTCGCGGCAGGAGGCAGAGAATCTCTCCCGCACAAGAGGAGTCCAAAGCTTTATTATTATTGTACCTTTGGCCTATGCCAAAGCAGGTAGGCACAGGTCTAGGCATATACTATCGGCACTTGATTCCTATCTCGAGAATTTGGCCGTTCTCCGCTTCCCGAGAGCCGAGTAGGCTCGCTCGTTTCTTGCCGCTTCTTACTGCCCTCGGTAGAGGATGAGCATCGAGACGTATACCGATTTTCCGGAAACGCAAAATTCACTGGAGTAAGTATGGCTTCCTATGCGCTCGCTCGCCTCGCTCTTTTCAAACTATTCAAACTAAGTGACGAATTCGATGTGCGTCGATGCTTTTAATGGGGATTCTTACGCGAGGTTCATCATCTTGTCGATGCGAACTTCATATTCCATTCATTTTCCAGCATCGTGCATATGTGTGTGTGCCACGGTACATAGTTTTTGACAATTTTCGAATTGAAAACTGGTTTCGCTCACATTCGCTCGAATTCGGTGTCCAGCGAGCAAGCGTCCGGCACAAGTCACTCGGAGAACCCCGATTCGGCAAGGAATGCCCAACATTGTGACGTCGCTGTAGAAAGATGGGCCAAGTCTATTTCCGACGTACATTTTCCGACCGAGTTTTCTACACGTATGTATCCTATGTATACCTATAGAAAAAATGTGACAAAATTTCAATATACGGTATACGCGATCTTCGTGTTTTCTACACTTCCGATATAAATCGCAGTTGTTTCGCGCCGAGTTTTAAACTATGTGACGCATCCTACGCGCGTCAAGCTTGACATTGCTCGTCGACAACGCCCTCGCGCGCAGTTGTTGTTTGCGCGCGACCCACGTGTCTTTACCGGTTTTATTTTTAAAATTACGCATACTCTACGCATTGCACGCGTGTTAAACACAGCTAATTTTCAAGATAATTCCGATTTTGCCACCCGTTTTGCTTGGATTTCGAAAGCGCGCGTCGCGCGTCGCGCTATTGCGACACTTTTATCAGAAATGATTTAGTTCCATGGCATCTAAGACATCTAAGTTCACTTCTCGTATAGGATATTGAATGATCATTTTCCTACTGGGATTGTTCGACACTTTCTGTATATTAGAGAGGAAAGTTAAAATGCTCGCGAAGCTCTAATTATAATGCCTATAATTTCCATTGAAAATAATAGATATAACCTGATACATTGAAATAATACCTATAAAACATAATACAAATATGCATCAGTACGCGATGACTATGCATGCACAGTGAGAGACGTCAGATATGTACGATTGTAAATGATATCTAATTGAAAGCTGCGGGCACGACATTAGTTAGTTTAGTAGCCCAAACGGCCATGCTAATACTGTTCTACATATTAAATCAATGCATCGATTACTTTTCATTCCTGCGCACATTCGCACAAGTTTTTTATACCTTATTTTTTAAGACTTAAGTCTGGCTCTGTGTGCTCAAGGTTTCATTATATTTCATATGATGTACATTTGTATGTATATTTGTATGTATATTTGTATGTATATTTGTATGTATATTTGTTGTCAGTTCTGTGCGTCTCATTTTTCAAATATGAAAAAGCTAATTTTTGGCTAATGTTTCGTAATAGCGTAAAATTTCGACGTGCAACAATTGAATGTAATATTTATTATGAAATTGCATTAGCCATTCGTATGTGTGCCTATTTCAATTGTAAAGTCTCTAACTCCAGTGAGACTTCTATTGTTAGCGATAGGAAAATAAAATTGTAATTGAGATTAATTTCGATAAAAAATAGTATATATTATGGTATATTACAGGTATAGTACAATGCGGCGCCGCGGTCTCAAATCAAGACAAAGCCTTCCTGACTTTTCCCTCCCTCGAGAGGCTAGAAAAGAGGCTAGAAAAGAGGCTAGAGATAGAATGCCGTCGAGAAAATTGGCACGTGATAAGGCTAGCCTCCCACGCGCATAGCTCGCTATTTATTGTGTGCCGCCGCCACGACCGGCAGAGAGAGAGGCAGAGAGAGAGGCAGAGAGAGAGGCAGAGAGAGAGAGAGAGAGGACACTGTGCGCGAGTTTTTAGTATTCCGTATCCGATGAGGGAAAGGAGGGAAGTTACAAGCGCCAGGCGTCCGGGCGTCGTCGTAGAAGCCGAGGACACGACGGCTCCATGGCAGGAAACGCAGCCGGCGACGACGGGCCGCGACCGTTCGGCGCAAACACGAGCATTACGTGTCTCGCCGAGACTAGCTTCGTCAAACGTTCGCGCTACTGTTCGCGCTACTGTTCGCGTTACCGCCCTACTATGTACGCGTCCTGCTCAAGGGAGCACCACTTCTCACGGGAGCACTTCTCGAGGGAAACTATACAAACTCAAAATTTCAATAATAAATCCAAATCTTCATTTTCGATCCGTCGCTGTGGATGTCAATGCCTAGTCATGCTGTCAATTGCCTAATGTGCTTTATTATACTTACCGGTCGAGAAAGTGGCTTCGAATTCGTCGCCACAAGATCGTAACTCGATCTTAAAACTCCTGCAACCGTGCGTTGTAGGGGCCGATCATCCGAGGAAAAGCACCGCTGGCGTTTAGAAATCTGCAACAAGTGTCAAATGTAAACAACCACTTCAATTGGTAGCTTCGAATGTGTAGCTTCGAATGTGTAGCTTCGAATGTGTAGCTTCGAATGTGTAGCTTCGAATGTGTAGCTGCGAATCATTCGGTCTAGCTTCATTCATTATTCTCTATCAGCCGAGGAATTTCCACGGCACCGACCTCCTCTCCCGACGTATTCAATTCGATTGAGCGAGAGAATCGTCGGATCGATATGCGGCTAATCCTGATATTCAAAATGAACGAGTCTTATCTCGTCTTGTTCTCCGCGAGAAAATGAGCGGAGCCTCCGAAAATCCCAGAAACAAAAACAAAAACTATCGTTATCGAGTAAAAAACCGACTGAATACCGCGAGATGCACTTAGAGGAAATCTCGCTGCACTTTTATCTCTCCCTAATTCACCTTATCCTCTGCCCTCGACGATTCGTTCAGTGCAGGCCGTCGCAGCAAGAAAACGCGAAGGTTATCGGATACTCTCTTCTCGGATACAAGCACAACCTGTACTATATGTATAGTATATACTATATATACTGTATAACGTATACATATGCAAAGCCGCACGCAGTGATCGCTTAGATTCGAAGAATCGTCGACTCGCTGTGTCTCCCGCCTTCGAATTCGCTTCGTTGCTTCTTTTTTCAAGATAAAATAGCCTGTCGAGAATACGTGACTGTTATCGGTACTTATACCGATACGTGTGTATTACGGTTAATTGCGTGCATATAGTCGGCAATAAATAATTTCTTCGACAATTCGTTTCATATAGGGATCGATCTTTTTAAAGACGCAGTAAAAATATTATTTATAACTCACTGCACTCGAAGCAGATTCCCCATATAATTAGAATATTTTCATTAATGAAATGTTGATATACGAAAAAGGCCAGCTCGTTAGAGCCTTCAGTCGTTCGAACAAAAGCGGATCGAGCCAGCTTGTGCAGATTAAAAATTACAAGAGAAAAAAGAAAAAAGAAAAAAGGAAAAAGGAAAAAAGGAAAAAAGGAAAAAAAGAAAAAAGAAAAAAGGACGAAAAGGACGAGAAGGAAAAAGAGTGAAAAATAAATAAGAGTAAAGAATCGTCTGACAAACCCGACAGAAGAGATAACTGGCGAGCCATTAAAGACAAATAAACGTCCATCGGTTAGAAGAATGAAAGCCCAAAGAGATCGTAAAAACGCGCTCCGATCGAGTCGCGCGGATGATGAGAACCTAAAAAGGAGCTAAAAAAGACCTCACGGCCCCGAAAATCCAGAGGGAAAGAAGGAGAGATATATAGGATATATAGGAGAAGCACAGAATGAGACGTAAGGCGATCCAAAAAACAATTGCGCGCTTTAAAAGAGAGGAAAAAGAGAGGGAAAAAGAGAGGGAAAAAGAGAGGGAAAAAGAGGAAAAAAAGACGTAAAAAAGAGAAGAAAGCACGAGAAAGAGGGGAGAGAGATGAGAGAAGAGTTCGGAAACAGCAGACGGAACGCGGGAGGCGAAAAATGCGAAACAGGGCCCTTCTCGACTTCCCCGTCGAGAGATACGCAGTCCCACGAGACCGAGACATTCTCCCGAACTCGAAAAGCCACTTAGCGGCTCGCGCGGGCAGAGCCCTGTGTAGTCGCTAGATTAGAGGGCAGCAGTGAAAAAGGAATATGTATAAATATATATGGTATAAGAAGCAAGGCCCCTTCGGGGCTATCGCGCACTGATAAGAAGGCGGTACGAGGATGGCTTTTAGCGCGTCGCGACAGTCGTCTGGCTCTCTTTCGTAGTTAGTGCAGGAGTCGCACTGCCGAGACGACGCGCCGCCGAGCCAACGTGATATTTAAGCTGCTGCCGCGAGTCTATCGAGTAGAGTCTATCGAGTAGAGTCTATCGAGTAGAGTCTATCGAGTAGAGTATACCAAGGTATGAGCAATCCTGGGCAGTCCTGGGCAGTCCTGGGCAGTCCTGGGCAGTCCGGGGCAGTCCGGGGGAAGGGGCTATCCGCAGCATAGCTCGTCTCGAATTGCCAGTCGGGCTTAGACTAGTTTTCAAATATCGCACTAATATATTATATCAAGTTTCGAAAGATCAAGTTGTGCGAGGACAAATGACGCGAACTGTCATTTGTCGGTGCTAATTCATTTGTCGAAAACGCGTATAGACAGAGGGCCGCTATCGAGGCACCTCTAAACAAATATCTTTGAGCTACATGTTATATATACCTATAACTTTGAGATGAAATTTGTTTGCTCACAGTCGGCGCCTGCGCTATCTATCTTCCTTTCGCTCTCCAAAGCGTTTTCAAAGCTTTTCGGCTTCAAGGATAGGTCTTTTTCACTCTACTGCGCGATGGTATACGCGCGATGGTATACGCGCGATGGTATACGCGCGATGGTATAGGTTACATATATGTATAGGTTATATAGGTATAGGTATAAACTTAAAGAGAGCCTCGCCGGTTTCACTGTATTTATTAGTATTTACTTTTTGTCGGAGCAGATGTAGAAGATCGGACACGGCACCGGTGCACTGCATGTACGGCTTTAAAGCCATCATAGTTCTGCTTTCCCGGTGCATTCAACATTTTCTTTCTTTCAAACTGATGAAAACTTATTTCGCTCAGGAATTAAATTATTTCTCATTCGAATGCTGGGTTTGAATTTTCGGCATTTACTCGTAGAGAAATGATTATTTTGTCGATCGGAGAGGCTCGGGATTAAAATATGTATTAACGAAGAGGAATATTGTTAGCCAGCCAAGTACTGTTTTTCGTTCACAAGCACTGTTAGTCGAATGTTATTTTGAATTTATTAGCAGCTACAGAGTTTAATTGACATGCACATTAGCGATCAGCATGTGAAATGAATAATATTTCGATGATATGTAAACATATAAATATATGTATCCATTAATCCTGTCGTCATTAGTTCTCTTTGATCCGATGATTATCGCTAATGAGACGATGATTATCGCCTGACACGAAGCGAGGAAAGAAAGAAAAAAAAAGAATAATCTTGAGAATAATCTTGAGAATAAGCTATAGAGATGCCGAAGATTTAACGCCGTGAATGGCGATGAGAACAGCAGCAATGGACCAGGAGGGCTTAATAATCTAAAAGAATAGATCGCACAGTAAGATAGAAGAGCAGATAAGGCAGTAGATCGATAAATAAGGAATCGACGATGATAAAATGATAGCGTCGCGCGCAAGCTACCTTTACTTACGGGCGTACCTTCACGAGATTCTCGTGCGAATAAGTCATGTTAACCCAACCGAGTGTGTCGGGCCGTTGGCGAGAAGTTTTCGCGCATCCGACGGTATGAAATACCAGCGGATGAAATAAGTTGCCAGTCGAATCCGTGCCGAAAACTGTATGACCATCTCACCGCCGTAATTAATGTAGAATGTGTGCGCGACGAAACCTAGGCCTATGACGCTCATTCGAAACATCAGTCGTGGATTGAAGAGATTTGTGCGAATCTGCGAAGCCAAAGTTCACATCTCGTTACGCAGCTCTGTCTTATCGGCCGATATCAGCTGCGTAATAATGCTAAGAACTTGTTGAAACTCAGGTCGAACAAGACCAAAGCGAAGGCGCCGAAAAAGCAGATCTCTATTAAAAAGAAGGAAGTGCAGAATATATATCGAATCTCGGCAACTCCCCTGCGGAAAAGAGAAATCGCGTATTGGAAATTGTGCATTCAGTATGGGAAGGCAGAAGGAAAGGTAAAAATAAACTTTAACTTGATTGCCTCTTTATGCTTCGTCGTAGTATCGATCAGTTCCGATACAATGTCGTAGTTTAGCGTCCGAGCTGTCGCGGCTGTCGCGGCTGTCGCGGCTGTCGCGGCTGTCGCGCGAGCTTCGGGCTCGTCAAATTTTTCAGCCTGAAACTGCGTTTCGAAACTAGTCTTTATCTTATTACAAGTCGTCTTCTTCTGCGCGTTTCAACTTGGCATTCTTCGCATTTCGCGATGCACGCGAGAGCCGCACACTATTTATGTAGACATGCAGATTACTCTACTCACGCGGCGATTGCATAAATCCCGCAGAAATGTTCGACGCTACAGATGTAAGTCGGTGTAAAATAAATAAAATGTCGCGATGAGCGTGTGGACGAAAACCTGGAGATTCCGCAGTCGTTCGTCGATGATCGATCGTTTCGAATAGTACGGAAACGTTTGCGAGGCATCCTTTTTACCTTCGCCCAAAATCTCCGGCATATTTGTCAGAATCATGAACGAAAAGTAATAGAGGATGCTGATTCCTATAGAACAGCGCGGATCCTCTATTTACTTTGAATTGTTTTCACTGCTGTGTAGCGATGCAGCTAGTCTACTATGTAAGTCCATATGCATAAGCATTATCCACGTATTGTGCATACTTAAAAATAACCGCAGCAAACTTCGGCCTTGTCGAGCGAAATTCCGAAATATCGCGCGTTCCTCGACGTTTTCGAATTTCTGCCAATTCGCGTCGATCCCGTCGCACAGTTTCCTCAGCTATGTCGCGTGAGCGCGACACAATTATTCTTATATATATCAAGAAAATCCTCTAAATCTAATGCTACACTGTACTACTGGATACTTCCAGTAGTACTACAAGCTCGCGTTATACATTGCTAATATTACCTGTTTTTCTCGCACGTATAGAGCATAGTGCATTGCGTCATCAAGCACACCACCCAAAATCATCAAGGAGGTAACGATGGTTTCGAGAAAAATAACGATATCGGTGCTGCTCTCGTCTCCTAGACCTTGAACCTGATCTTTCTTTATCAGAGACAAAAATGAATTAGCTCGCACATCCTATCGAGTACAGCGAGTACTTAGTATCTTTGATCATTGGAACGATCAAAGATATCGACGTTATCGAATACAACGAGTAGTTGAAACGTTTCGTGAACTTGGACTGATACGGCCATAGGCCATAGTACGCCAGCATACGCTTGTTACGAGATAGAAACGGGGAGTCGAATATCTTCGGTTCCGTCGATTAAGAAAATAATTTCATACCTACTCTGTGCTCGACAGCATTATAATTCATTGCTTCCGCTCGCTACGACAATGTGAATTATTAAGCTCGCAGGGACTATTTCTAGGTCTGAAAATTTTCCTCTTAAAATCCCCCAACAGCCATCGATCCTTTAATCTCCTGTAAGTCTCCTCGGACGCGCGCATCGCTTGAAAAATTAGCCCTACCACCCTATTCTAAGAGCTTCATTGCGCTCTAGTCGTCGAATGGTGGCAAAAAGCCTGAGGCGGCGGGCCTCCTCGTCCGATTAGCCGAAAAACTATCTCTACTTTACTATACGCACGCGGCATCTGCGCAACGAACGCTCGTTGACACGAGAGACAACGAGCGTTCATTCAACGCGAACTACAAACGATTTTCTCTACAAATTTGAGTCTATTGTAATCTTTTTCCGCGGCACAAGTTCTATTATTGCCAGCTAATAAGCCATACGAGGCATTTTCATCGTTAATGCGGTATGTGTATTTTTGCATAATTACTCCCCTCTTGTCCTCTCAGCTCGTCTATACCTGTATGCTTTCTCGAGCTACGTTATTAGTTACGCTAACTTTTTGTTCTACCGATGGCCGCGCGATTTACTTGTACGACCGAGTACTCGATCGCCGCTCGAACTATTAAGCGGAATTACTCGAGTGCGTGCGGGAACTTTCGTTTTTGTTTTGTTTTGTTATGTTTTGGTTTTTTTTTATTTCCTATACAGCTGTACGCACCTGTACAGTGTAGTTTATTAAGTGCAGGCGGAAAATCACGTCGCCGAGTAAGAGATTGCGTCGTATCACGAGTTGCACCCAAGTATTGCTGGGAATATTCGTTTCGCGCGTATGCACGTATTGCATATGTACGTATACGCATAGAAAGCGGAAGAAAAAAGCTCTCGATGCTAGTTTGTGCGTACGACGGGTTCAACGAAAAGACGAGCAAAAGCCCCGTTGGATTTTACGTATACGCACCGCGTAAGTTAGAGATAAGTCCCCTCCGCGCCGTACGCGCCGTACGCGCCGACGTTCGAATTATACAAGAATTCACGGAGAAACATCTTATACCGCTTCGTTGTGCTATTTATGTAAAAAAATTCAAAAAGCTACGATACTCCTGCAAGCCGTTGCGTAACGAAATGACATTCCACATACGATACTAATACTACTGATATAAGCATTGTGTAAGTACCGTAGTAAACACAATTAAACATTACGCATACAGATACGTAATGTTTAATTGTGCCTGTGCATTTCTACACGAAAGTTACGCAGAGACGAGTGCGCTCGAAGAATTTAGCATATAAATGTGTCTACCACTTTGAAATAAGAATATTATAGCATACGTTCGCCAGAAAGCCCCGATCAATTCTCTCGCGTGTAGACTATATCGAAAGACGCGCGCGACGAAAAGATAATTGTGAAAAGTTGCGTATATAGAAAGGAGATGGCGACGCTCGTTATCCGCGTGGAATGCGACGAATTATGCTAATCGAATCCGAACGGCGAGAACAACATTCGACTGACAAATAAGATTGAGCTTACGGAAGCGATGTCCCGCTAGTCGGATCTCAGCACGATTTCTGATGATTGCGCTATTCGTGAGTTGCGCGTGCAATCAATATATGCCGTGAAATACATTAGAATCGATATAGGATAGAATGAAAAATATAACGAACCTAGTTACAACGTAACATGCGGCAAAAACGGATATGAAAGCAGCAATGGCCAGTACGAGAGCGGCCACGCGAAGACTTTCTACACCTTCGGATCGCTGAGTTCCTACAGAGATCGGTCTCCTCAAAGGCCTTCCACTGTAAGCTCGATCCTGGTAGTTTGATTCCGTCTTCTCTTCTGCGTTCGATTTCTCCGAAACGTTTCCATCGGTTGCCTCGAAATCTTCGTCCGCGGCGTTACAGTAATCGTGAGTGTCGCAGCAGGTCAATCGAGGCCAAACCGCTGAACGACTCGATTTCGCCAGCTGATCCGGTGCGTTGCTCGAACTGTCGTCTGCATCGTCCTTCGAACGCCAAGATTTCGTCTCGCACAGAAGTGGCGTTGCTCCCCTCAAAAATTACATTCTATTATATCAATTGTATATTAATTACATATTAATTACATACTAATTACATATCAATTACTCAATTAATTACTCAATTAATTGGCCTGGACTGTATAATAGGCGTGTATGGAACTCGGTCCCTGACATGTGACATACATCCCTCGGTACCTATACAGATAGAATCGTAGGCTTGCGACGCGCTGCGAGTAACGAAGTTGGAAAAAAGTAGTGAAACGTTTGCGGCCAATCGACAGAATGAGACGGTGAAGTTACGAAGAAACGAACGTTCACGAGACGAATCTACGCGAATAAATGAGAAGAAAAGAGAAGAAGAAAATCCTTTATTTCATTATGAAAATCAAAATCTCTACACGATAATTCCAATATCAAAAGTTACAGCTTTTGATAGATTGAGTTGTCTTTTTTGCGAGCGATGCAACAAAAATATAATATAAACTAATAAACTTACTTGGCGAATATCAATTAAAAGCAATGATCTACAATAGCTGAGAGATTTCGCGGAACGTTCATTACGTGGAAAGACTCCTGTCACAGATTAATCGTATGCAGTACATAATAATATAAGTCATTGCTCTCTCTCTCTCTCTCTCTCTCTCTCTCTCTCTCTCTCTCTCTATCTCGCACGACGCGTCTATCAAAAGAGAAGATAAAAGGCCAGATTGTCCACTCGATAAAGTTCACGACCTCTTCGCTGTAAACGATCGAAGCGTCAGGATAAATAAAGACAGCTCACTCCTTGTTATTGACTGGCGTACAACGAGCCATCCGCTTCGCAAGTGAAAAGTGCAATTGCGCAATACCGATCGTATCTCTATTGGCGCAGGATTATTATATATTATAACGAAACTCAGGGTATTCGTTACTATTTTTCTGAATTCCCCACCCCCACGGAATTTTCAGGAAGAAAACATTCGGTAGGCGGCGATTTTCAATTGCATAGGCACTCGAGAGAAGATTTTTCAGGCAATTTAATTTTACGATCTTTTGCCGAGTCAGTTGATTGCATCGGAGTATCTCTCTGTGCTAGCATATATGAGTTTTCGATCTTGCGTACGACGTTACGTATTGCACCGGCCTTTCTCATTTGCATTTGCGTGCAGATTCATGTTATAGTCAGATCTGGTGTATATATAAAAAAAATAGCAAAAGGTCGAAAAAGAGATAGAGAGACCAAATAATAAACGTCTTTTCGATGTAAAAAGCCTTTTTCAGATGGACAAGCGCGATAAAAACTGATCGATTTTCTTTTGTTTTCAGGAGGTATTTTTGGACTTTCCATTTTGTGAGCACACGCGAATGGATCGGAGCCAACGAATGAAAGCTTTGATCAATTTGTTGTTGATAAATGAGAAACTGCAGAGCCAAGACGCGTATAAGAGGCTTTCGTGAATCGGCCCTTGTTTATAAATAAGGGTTCGCGCGTCTTTTGCCATATTTTAGCATATTTGATCATTCGACGAGATTTATGATAGACGTATTACTCAGTGCATCCGCGCGTTGTCCTGGCGCCATCGGTCTCGCCGCTGACGATCAGCTCTGTGTAGCAAGAGAATCGCGTTCTGCAGGTCTTGGCGCCGCTTTCCCTGCAAGCTTTGCTCGTACACACGCATTTTCGACCTGCGAACATATTCATTCGTGTACCGTTAACTATTTGTATTTTCGAATATACCTAGGAATAGCTCACCTGCAACATGAAAGACACCGTAGAGAAGCATCAGAACTATCAACTTCACGGGCACTCGAAGCATCGCGACTCAATTGACGCAAAGAATCGGTGCAAAGAATCGGTGCAAAGAATCGGTGCAAAGAATCGGTGCAAAGAATCGGTGCAAAGAATCGGCGCAAACACCTTATCAATCGCGAGAACTTTTCGGAAATGTCGAGAAGAAAGAAGAATCTGAGCTCCAGCGCGTCCCGGTGCGTTCCACTAATTTTAGTAACCTCCCACTGTGTCGACGCAGAGTGAGCTGCCAGAGTGTGGACCTCTATATACATATGTCGCTATTTTAATTCGGTCTTCGAGTGGACACTGGTCGACTGGACGTGTGTACGCTGAATGCGAATGTGTACGTATCAACACGAAATGCCGGTTTTTTCGGGAAGGTCAAAGGGGACCAGTTTCATTATAAATACGCTCACTCATTTTCACCAAATCAATTATTAATAGACGGTCCAACGGCAATATTAGAATAGACATACAAGAATAGAGCTAAACTTTTTAAATTATTGGAAAAAGAGATTTGTGTAACTCTCTCTCTCTCTCTCTCTCTCTCTCTGCTTGTATATGTCACGTGTATATGTATACATATACACGTAAAGACATATATAATAAGCGCAAGACACGCGAAAAAGACCGAGAGTCGCGATTATATTTTCGATGCCGGGAGCGCCGGTTTTTTTACGAGCAAGCGTCATCGCGACGGCTCTAAAGTTCCTCAATTTATCGGCAGAAGCAACGCATTAACAAGAGAGAAAGAGGATATCTCGCCTCAAGGATTCTGCCGCTGCTGATGCTCTTTACGCATTTTCGAACTTTAATCGCGCCGAGTCGTTCTTATATATTTTTTTATTTTTATTCTTTTCGGAAAAATATTTCAACTCGCGTACACACGGACTTGACCCACATGTACGCGTTGCAGCACACTTCTACAGATGTATGCGCGCAATGCCAATTCCGCAAAAATTTATAAAGTGCCCGACGAGCGTATTGTACAGTTTTATACAGTACAGTAGGTATGCGCTCAATTGAAAGCGACGCTGCTGATCGACGAAACGTCGGCTCGACACTGCGGCAACCGATTTATCCTCTATATCTGTGCTCAAGAAGCTTGCTTCTTTCGACGCAAACGATTGGCGCAACTCTCTTTTGTCTTTTTTTCTACGACCATTCCAACAGAAATGCATACGATTTGGTGCTTCGTTGGAAATACACTCGGCTCCAGCCCGATGTCGTAGCAGCAATTTCTCATAGAAAAAAAATCTTTCAATTAAATGAGCAACTTAGAGCCCCGCGGCGAGCTGATTAATTCCGCGAACCGACGACTCGCGCGCGCTCTAAGGCAAAAGGAATTACGCGAGCCCCGGAATTACAAGCGACCGGCAATTAAAACTCTCTCCCTCTCTCTCCGGTGTGTTCGTGAGCGCGTACGCAGAAAAAATTGGCTTTTATCTTATACCTAATTACCGAGCCTGTCGACGACGTCGTCGCCCGACTCGGCCACGGTTTCCCTTTCTGTATATGCGATACATAGCATACCTATACCTATACCTATACCTATACGACATACACATATAGCGCACTCGAAGATATTGCTTTATCGAAAATATGCTCTGCTACAAAGCAACATAAACCGATATGAAACGAACGCAATGGCCACGAACGCAATGGCCACGAACGCAATGGCCACGAACGCAATGGTCACGAACGCATGTTCGTTTCATATCGGTTTATCGCAGCGGCTGCGCTGTATCCTTTTTATCTTCCGACGCATGCACAGTTTTTTTCACCGTGTATATGGTGAAAATGAATGTTGTTATCATTGTGGGCGCGAGCTTTGATGGACTCGGGAATTCGAAGAATCTGAACGTCGAGGCTTTTATCGAACGGAAGAAATAAGAAAGGACGATGCTTTTGAATTGTTCATTCTCATCTTGCTGCGAGAATGCGAGATGAGTATAACGCGACGAAAAGCGGCGAATTTCATATGTATATACTTTGCATGCAATTGTGCAGAGTGACGTTTGCAAATTTCGTACGAGCCGGCTAATGGAGAATGAAAGTTGGGATGCCATGACGTCAAGATGACGCATACATTTATATTGAAATACAACGCGCTACATTATAGAGAAAGGTATTTGAAGCACGTATGTGCCGTGTGTACGGTGCTTCAAACAGAAAGTCATGATTATTAGATGGAAAAGCGCTTATGGATCGAAACCTATGCCATTCGAGTAAATAAATAAATATCCAACGCAGATTCGGATTGGCGAAAAAATCCGAGCTCTCGTGGACAATCGGATAAGCCTTATATACATATAACGTCGAGGCTATGCGCATTCGCGGATAAAGGTCGCATCGAGATAAGCCGTAGCGAAGGGAACGAGATCCTCGGCATTTCCATCGTCGCGGTATGCTTCGCTGTACACTGCACCTTTAATTAACTCTCTCTCTCTCTCTCTCTCTCTCGCTTTCTTGGGTGCACTTGATGTTTCCTTTTTTCCTTTTTTCCTTTTCTCCTGTTCTCCTTTTTTTTCGAGAAACAGAGAGAGGGACGGAGTCTAGAGTCGGTATGCGAGTGTTCAGCCCCTTTTGTGCATGTACTCGAACGTCGAAGAGGACGTTGGCAGGAAATTTTTTGTGGCTTTGCGGCCCGCTCTTTTTTACGCTCTCGTTACGAGTTGTGCATTAAATTGTTGCTTTGGTTTGGAAATTTGTAAAGGTCGCGTCGAGAAGTATTTGTGATTGTATGCCTGGCGTTAAGAAATCGTGTAGCAGTAATAGTCGATAGATATACTTTTTCACTTTTATTTCATTAAGATTGAAAACATTGAAAGAACCGAAAGAACGGATAAACTCTTGAGGTGAAAATCATCTGCTATTACTAGACTCGGTAATAGAGAACCGGTAAAGAGAAGTAGAGCCATTTCTTCTCGCAGACACAGGAGAATAAGTTGGCGCTGTTGCTGGATTGAAAGAGTGATCACAGGTCGGAAGTGGCCGGGAGCAGCCGGGAGCAGCCGGACTTAACGACGAAAGGCCAAGAGCAGCAGCTCTTCTCTTACTTCTCCGTCTTTCACCGCCTTCTTTTTCATCGGCTTCTTTTTCATCGGCTTCTTTTTCATCGGCTTCTTTTTCATCGGCTTCTTTTTCATCGCGTTGTTTGCACTGCGCAGCTTTTTCGCTGGATCCTCTGGTAATTGCGCCGGCATCGTTTGTCGGCGTTTACGAGCAGCGGAAGGTCGTCCGTAGGTACGTGAGGTTCCTTAGTCGAGGGGCTGCTCGCATCTGCTCTCATCTCGCGAAGTAGACCAATGGCGATGGAGCAATGGTCATGCGACGATCGGCGCTGAAAATCGCCGAAAATTATAAGTTAGCTTACGCAGTTGTTTGTTGTTCGACCACTTCTCATTCTTTCTCGAACACTCGAAGGCTGATTGCGCTTTGCTTTTTATCTTTTAGTTGCGGCAGGTTCTCGACTTTCTATAGAGCGTGGATTATGTGCTCTTGCGCGGTATTTTTCTTTTTCGCAGACTAATTTTCAAACTCATTCACGCTGCGTGGCTTTACTCATGGATGGATACAGACGATGGAAAAAAGCAAGCATTGCGAAGCATCGATATTAGCAACGATATTAGCAACGATATTACTTGCAGTTGACGTGGATTTTTTCTCGTGCGGTTAGTCATTATTGGCAAACTTACTCAGATGAGAGCAGCTTGCTTGCGGAGCGATGAGCATAATTTTCTTGTGCGAAGACAGTACCGCCGAAGTCGGTATTACGTTTATGGAAATGTCATTCCTGCTAGACTGCTGCTCGTCGTTGTTACCGGAGCCAGCAGTTCCATTCTGGTTCTGGCCATTGCCGTTGCCGTTGCCGTTGCCGTTGCCGTTGCCGTTGCGCACGCCGTTACCGTATCCTATGGACTGGAGGTTCAGCTTCAAGTTCGAAACAACGTACGTTCCCACCTTTTATTTCACAGTATTTTTAGTATGAAAGTAGTATATGAAAGAAGAAAATTCAAATGGAACTCGTGCGAGAAAGTCTTGCACTTGCCAGTGCTATATTTATTTTGACAAGCGAAACGAAAACCAAAGCTTCTGTTATCTACATTAGTATAGTATAGTAGAGCGTACAATCGATAATCGATTTTCCCCCGACAGTAGTCTGGTACTAAGTAAAGCTACACGGAAAGAAAGGAAAAAAATGTCGCGAGAAAGTATTTCAAGTCTCTGTTAAATTTGCGATTATGCTCCGCAGATTCGCGAAGTAGATCAATCGCGTAAACTGCTTTTATATATACTTTTCTTATATCGACCTTGTAATGAAGAAAAGAAAACGAACCGTTGACAGCAAGACGACGACGAGGAGGGCAATACCCAGCCAAAAGTACCAAGCTTCCCAAAAATGCTTGAGAGGCCTCTTGTGTATGAAGTAACAGCATGACGGGCAGCAACAGAAGAGACAGTATTTGTCCGGTAGGCAAGGAAAGTCTTTGCTCACCGCGTCATCGTCGCCGTCGCTCTTCGTCGAGTTGTCGCACTCGAACGGCATAGGCGCCATAATTCTTTCAACTGCGTATACAATATCATATTCTTCTGATTCTTAATGTATTAATTGAGCTATTGGCGAAATACGAGAGAAGACTGCACGAGTTAATCCTCGAAACGAAAGGAGTAGTCTACGTGGCGTTTTGCGGCTATAAGCCAGAGCTTCCCGAAACAATCGATATCCGACTGCTATATCACATCTGACACGGTGACCGGCTGACTCGTGGCTCGTGGCTCGTGGCTCGTGGCTCGTGGCTTCAAGCTTCAAGCTTCAAGCTTCAAGCTTCGAGCTTCGAGCTTCGAGTTTGAATGTCGATCGATGAATACCTCCCCTATGTCTGACCGGCTAACAACTGCCTCAAGCTTATCGTCCTGCCACTGATCACTCGTTACATTCGTTCGATTCGCTAGATTTCTGGCTAGTAAATCATTGTAAAAACGCTACAAATTCGAGAATATTACACTTTATTTCAGTCAATAATGCTCACGTCGTCAATAGTATAGAAAGAAGTTTGTTTGAAAATAAATCGCTGAATCGCTCTTAGTCTGTCTTAATCTGCCTTGAGGTTAGATGAGATTTATCATTGGAACTGCTGTCCATCTTGAGGCGGAGGCGGTGGCGGTGGTCCTCTGGGTGGGAAGGGAGGCGGTGGATGAGGATGCCTCCAGCCTGGTGGTGCTCTGGGCAGCGGTGGCTGGAACTGTCCGAACTGAGGAGGTGCTCCACCGGTTGGCGGCGGTGGTGGTGGAAATTGACCTTGTTGGGCCCAGTGCGTGGGCGGCATCATCCTCTGTTGCTGACCCTGCTGATTCGGCATTGGTGGAAGAGGTGGAGGCATACCCGGAGGTAGAGGCGGATGGGAAGGCATATTGGGCATGGGTGGCAACGGTGGCGGCGGTATATTCGCTGGGAATCCCGTTGGCGGTGGTGGAACCGGAGGTGGTGGTGGATGACCCATAGGTGGTACCGGCGCCGATGGCGGCGGTGGTGGTGGCATCACCATGCCGTGCATCATGTGATGCTGCGGATGCGGCTGAGGCATGCCAACGTTTGTCATTGATGTTGGAATAAGCGGAGGCGCGTCCGCGAACAGCTGGTGAGGCCTGTCCGCCTGACTGAGAGGATTTTGCGCTGCGAGAAGACGTTCAGCTGCACTTCCGTGACGTTCGCCTTTAGCGTCGCGTTTAAAGGCATAAGATACGGAAATCGGTCGATTGCACAGGTATTGCCCGTTCATGGCTTCTATACTCGCGTCACTGGCGTCGAACGATGCAAAATTTATAAAAGCAAATCCCTTGGAGTTTCCGGTTTCTGGATCTCTCATGATCTACAACAAGAACGGTTATTGTGTAACTCGTCTTATTTTACAATACTGTAATATCAAAATATAAATTACCTTTGGTGTTTGGAGAATCACTCCGAATGCACTGAATGTATCGTAAAGTAATTTCTCGTCAACTTCCGGATCAAGATTACCAATGAAAATATTTGCTCCAACATCAAGATTCTTTTGATGTGCGCTTGCTTTATTTACTCTGATTGGTTTGCCATATAACTTAATCATATTCATTATTTTTATAGCATAGTCTGCGTCCTCTTCTCCCATAAATTCAACAAACCCATAGCCTTGATGCATTTGCGTTACTCTATCTTTTGGCATGTGTACGTTTACTGGAATGATCAACATAAGCTTTATACATATGTTTCTTCATTTGGTTAACAGCTAAAACGAGTCATTATTTCAACAATCAAACTTACCAACAGGACCAGATTGAACGAATAATTCCCACAAAAGGGATTCCGATACTTTGTCATCCAAGCCTCCAACGTATATCGTTGCATCTGGAAATATTTACTTATAGTAATATTTACGAATGTTTCTAGGACTAATGAAATCTTGGGATAAGAAAAAAACGATATTGAAACATTGAGAATTTATTTAATATACTTTGTATTCAGGCAATTTGATGACTGTCATTGAACGCGAAATTTATAGGTTATAAACTGAAGTATTAATTTTAATGAAAGAAAAGTTCGCGAATGTATGCTGTTACTTGCAAATAAATTAAAATGAGGTATGATCTTTGGAAGTCGATTAGCGTTAACGATATAATTGCAATAATTATTCAACGTAATTACCTTGATTACGTTCCGCTATCGGGCCGGCTGCCATTTTCAACCGAATGTGGAATCGCACTGAACTTAGCTCACTAATACTGATGGTTATTGGTTATATACTGCCGTCAGCCGTGCCCCCAGTGCGACGATGCCGCGCTAGACGCCAGATGCCAGACGCCAGACGCCAGACGCCAGACGCCAGACGTCAGAATCTTTATTTTCTAAATGAAGTATTTTTCAAGTCGTAATTACGAATCAAAGGTTTTAAATAATTTTCTAGATTAGTTCATGCATTTTTTAGCACAAGATTGTATAATTTTATTTCTTTCATGTTTATAATAGGAAACTGTGACAATCATACAGAATATTGACAATTTACAAATCAGTGAATCAAAATTAATTTAATTTACACAGAGTCCACGCAATCACTCGTTCATACTATCAACTAGTTTGAAATAGATACAAAATTACTCGTCTGACGCAGACGATTGCCAAGTCGGAATTGATCCTTAAGCTTTACATAAAAGACATACTGATTCATAACTAAAGCGAGAGATTTTTTATTTTTATTATACGATTTTTAGGAATTTCTTATTCCAAGAGCCTGTTCCAACTCCGCACGTTTTTGCTGAACTTTCGTATAGAAATATCGACAGACAGCTTCTTGAGCCCAAGGCTGATAATAAAATTCTGCCCGGCGTTCCTCTTCTGGATTTCCTACGACGTCGGTCATAGTTTTTAGGTCTCTCGTTTGTGATATGATCCACTTGTTGATAAATTGTTGTGGATCCTTTGCAAAGCTCAAGAAAAATTCTCGATTGGTTTTCAATTGATTTATTGTCTCTACAGTTTCGTGGATTTTGTTATCGAGACTTTGAATTTCTTGCTGACTCGCTGTCGATAGCAAGAAATTGTTCATCTGAGTCTTTAGAGTATCATCAACTTCAACATCAATGTCATAGCAAGCAGTTTGCTTAGTTTCTGTGCCTGTTGGATAATTCGAACGTTCAATTTCAAATGTTCATTCTTCAAAAGAATCTAAATAGACTACGCTACGTTATTTTCTACGTTAATTAAATAACAAACCTTCTACACTAATGACATGATTGATAACGATTGGATCTGGTGGATGAAGAAGCGGATTAAGACGTTGGGGAATTTCTGCAAATTTCATCCTTGGACAAGCAAAGATTTGTTCAAGGTATTTGTCACAATTAATGTATTCGCGTTCGTGACTGTCTTGCAGCTTATGCGTTTTTATGTATTGCCAGAGCGCTGAAATAATAACTGGTCGCGTTTGCGTATGGACTCCAAGTAAACGTGCTAATCGAGGATCTAATTTGAACTGAAAAAAAAAAATGAAAAACATTCAATCTCAAGTACCCCTTGAGCATTATTGGAAATTCTTATTAGTTGCGAGATTTCAGTTTCTTACCTGCAAAGGCTGATAATCAAGAAGTAAAAGAATAGTACAACGAACATTTTTGTCCCCTGGTCTCTTTACTTGGAAACCATCAGTCTCTTGTGTTGTTAATGTACGGTGCCATTCAACTAAATGATTGTCCGGCCCATACAAATCCTTGTCTAATTCTATGACTAAACTCTTAAAAAATGACGAAAATTTCCTCTTTACCTGAAATATCATTCAAAGATAATTATTTAAAAGTTCTCATTATATTGTAAAGAGATGGGTTACACATCTTAGTTGAAATAACAAATTGATTTACCTTGTTTGGATCATTTTTAGTATCATCTAAAAGTCTCCCTTCTACTCTAAGTTCCCATGATGCTACCGTACCCTCTTCATTTTCTGTAGCTTCTTTTGCTGGATAAAATGTATTGGAGATAAAAATTCTTAGCTTGCGCTTTTGCTTCATAGGGCGTTTCAAAGCTTCCTGTATATCTAGACGTTTACGCATAATTGTTGCATCCAGCTTTCTTTCAAATGCAAGTAAATCCATATAAGCTTGTGATTCCGGCACTAAATCACGTACCTTTTGCGGTAGAATTTTATCTGCTAATTTTTTCTTCTTTTTGGACGTGGAATGTGAAAAGTCACTGTTCCAAAAATACCTAGATAAGTTTTCACGAAAATAATGGAATTCAAAAATCAAAAAGAAATTTTGAACAGTTTTGTATGTGATGTTGGCCACGGTGAGTATACTTTATCATCCTTGTATCAGATTGTTGGAACGTAACAAATACAAAATCATAATATAAAATGAAAAAAAATAATAATAAATAAATTAAATAAACATTTGAACATTTGAGAATGGTAGTTGAAAACTATAACAATCTGACGTCGAAAAGAAATATCAAAAATGAAAAATGAAAGATGAAAATGAATGAAATATAATGACAATTTGTTGAGATATTCTTACGGTTTTTGCTGTGACATTGGCAGCCGTTGGTCTGCGCTTCTCTTTCCACCAGGAGGGGTTGCCAAAGGTCCTTGTCGCATGTTGGAGTAAGGTTGATTCGGCCTCATGATACCTCCAGGACCAGGACCTCCAGTACCCATTTGTGGCGGTGGTGTGAAACCTGATCTCTGCTGGAGCTAAGTGTTTATGAATAATGATAAATGAAAATCCGTATTAAAATATGTAAAAACGAAGTGATTAGAAAGATTTCATTAGATTATTCAATCGATTGATTAGTAACTCACAGGAAAGTTTGGCCCGGAATACTGTCTCAAGTTCGGTGGCACTGATGGTGGCGGATATCGCTGTGGCGGCGGGCCATTACTCGCTGCATTTGGCACTGGAAATCTCTGAGCCATTGTTGAGGGAAAAACTTGTCTTAACACCGACACTTGATCATCTGAAATTCTATGAGACGCGTAGAGCGTATAGAAGAAACGCCTACAAAATCGTTCGAATATCCAAATATATTATGCCGCGCAATTTGAAGGTTAGAAACTTGACAACACAGAATTGAGCGATTATTCGTGAATAAAAAATCGCATTCAAGTAGTTGGATTGAATCTCGGAAGCTTAGTAAGGTACGGATAATCGAAAAAAAGGTTGAAAGAAGCCGAATATGAATGTATGCTGTGCAAGAATCAGTCGTCGTTACTTCTCGTTAGTGTACAGAGAAGTAGACACCCGACAAACAGGCGTACCAACGATGTAAACCGTACTTCGCGGAATCCATTATCCAAAATCCAATAGCATAGCCGGCGCCCCGTGCCAGCTCGTGCCAGGCCAGCCCGTGCATTAAAATGGTGGCTTCGTGCGTTCGTATATTACATAGGCGCACTAACACTATATAAATATATATATATATATAGTGGGACTGAACATGACGCCACTGCCACGATTCACGAAAACTCGAAAACTAAACGATCGACAAAACACGCCAATGACAATGATTATCGAGTCAATTGAATAGGCCATGTGATTTAACAGTAACATTAATATCACATCATTTACCAGTAAATGAAAAATAAAACATATTATTTTCCCAATATTTATTGAAAACAGGCGACAAAAAAAATTCACAATAAAGCACAATTTCAACAAGTTTGAAGCAAGGAATTAAATGATACAAACCAAATAGTTTTAATGGGGACCATATATTTTCTTATTCGAATATCATCAGTGTCTTTACAAAGAAATTGTCATTATCATGTTGGTTGCATAGTATTGTTGATTGGATTAATTTCTTAAGATACATTTATCTTCTTTCTATTTATGATAGACAGGAAGCAGCTTCACAACTATCTCTCGGAACAAGTTATTCGTTATTCTATGTATGTCGCTGAAATTAAACAGACAAGAGATTTTAAAATCTAAGTTAGCCTACTGCGCAAAAAATAATTCTTCATTGCCATTATTGATTTACTAGCAATTTGTTAATTCTATAAATCGTTGATACGCACATGTCACTTCATTGTACAATAATTACAAAGACTTCTTTTTTCCAACGCTACTTCTGATTCGCCTTAATATTTTAGGAATCACAGTTCATATTTTTACTGATTAAGAATAAAAATTCTGAATATCTGTGAGCTTTCTTATCATTTTTACACTTCAAACACAATAAATTATACAAAGACCTGAAATTCATAGACGTTACTTCTAGCTTTCAGTTCTATTCAATACTATATTTTTTCTGGCTTTGAGCCCTTTTTTTCCGATAAAACGTATTTTGCAAAACCAAAGTTCTATCTTTGGAATACCACTGAATGATACATTAATCTGATTTTGTTTCAACCATCTTAAGTAATATGCAAGTAAAAACGCGTTTTTTTTTGGTAAATCTTAAAAGCACTTGCTTTCAACTATATATGATTTCATGCATATTTTCACCTCAGAAAAGATTTTATTTAACAACTAAAATAGTCGTTGAAAACTTATTCATTTATAATCTTGGAATAAGATTATTCTTATTATATTATAAACAGAAGTATGATTAATATACTTAATCATGAGTTATGTACAATATTCACTTAAGTAGAAATGTTCCAATAATCATTTAATGGTGTATTTTCAAAGTTGAAATTTATTTGAATTATTGTTTATAAGTCAACAAATAAATAAAAATATAAACAAGTATATTGTGCATAATTCAATGAATAATAATGGATCTAGAGTTTTGAAAATGGTTCAATCGCTGACTTTAACTAATTAAAGTCTCTTTTCGCTAATGCATTCACTAACGATAATAGTGATATTTCTACCAGAGATGCTGTCATTTGCAACATTCAGCCCTGAAAATGATAAAAATGACAATTGTATAATGATTTTAACATCTGCATCTATTCTATGAATGAGAAATACAGTAAAATCATGTAGATATTGAATTGTTTTTTAAATGTGGAGACACATTGATAATATCTGTTCTAGCTTAAAGTAACAATACAAAAATAGTATTTAATAATAAAGTGTGGAAAATCATTGTACGAATTTGAAATGGCAAATATTTTCATCTGTTATTATTAATGATTATAATCCAATGTGAAATATGTACTGAAAATAGCTACATGTGACTAGTGAATGTAACTATTTTTAAACTTGAAAATTAAAAAAATTCATTCCTGACGTGATTCTTACTGTATATCTTTAAGGTACATATTCAAAAAAATAGAAAAAAAATAGAAAAAAAATAGTAATAAACACAATATATAATAGGTTGCACAAAAATATGCAGGTCTCGGTAGATTTACAAGTTCGTGTGCGAATGAGATAATCACAGTATTAAATGCCGTCTACCCTTAATGCGATTAACCAAGTTACAAATTTTCAGTGCTGGCCCAAGCTTTAATCCCATGTATTTCATCATCATGTCAGAATTTAAAAGAAGTAAGGCCTTTCCATCTATTTCATGTTTCCTAAAAAGATCAGCATGTTGCTCTAAAGCAGGATCAGTCATAGCTATATATTGTATCACATCTTCAATTGTCCATTCAGCTGGTTCAACCGACTGCACTCGTTGTATTGGATTTTCATTCTGTGTAGTTGACGTGGCTGCTTCAAATTCAGGATCAGATTTTTTGGGCTGCTTAGCTGGGGTGGGTTCCACAATGGGGTGTTGATTCGCAGGTGGATCTGGATTCTTTTGTACTTGTGGCTGTTGTGTGGTTGTTGGATTTTCTTGATTTTCACCTGACCATCTCCTTTTCTCTCCCGCACCATTGCTTAACTCTTTATTCACAAAGTTCTGTTGTCCAACAGGACACTTTTTACATGTTTCTTTTTTCTTTGATAACATATGTTCACAAGCACACAGATCTTCGAGTTGTCTTTTCATATATACGTACAAGTCTTCTTCTTCCATAAACACAGGTAATATAACTGTAGTTGGCTTACTTTCAATAGTTAAAGTAATACTTTCACCTTCACCACGCTTGAACAAACTCAATATCTGTCGAGGGCTTATCGCTGCCATTAGAAATGCTTGAAAGATATCTTTGATAACTGCCTGTGCTTGACCACTAAACTGAGCAGGTAATGCTTTGACCTTTCTTGGATCGAAATAAGGTCCACACGAGCAATTCTGATTGACATGAAAATTGATATTTTCAATGGTCACTGTTTTATTACTAGTTGTACTTGTATCTGGCTCTGTTGCTGGCTGTGGTGGTGCACTTGAACCCGCTGGACTAACTAAAGCTACAGCTGGCTCTCTTCCACTTCCACTTCCAGATACAGCCATGACTGGAAGTACGTTACTCGTCCTGGACTTAAAACGGTTTGGTCCAGTTGATTTTGCTCTGGGAGGTTGTAGAGGATGGCCACTTTTTGCACACCATCCACAAGGAAAAATATCTCTGGAGTCGAATCTGCACCAATAATCGAATGCTCCTCTCCAACCATCAAAGGTAATATGAATCATGTCTTCTTTTACTGCACCAATAGTCGCCGTGCAGATTAATTGTGGATTCTTCTTGTCGATGGCTTCCAATTTCTGTCCAACCTGGAAAAAACACCAACGGGGTGTTTTGGGTTCGTGCTTAAATACTTTAGCAGGAGCCATTTCTGCTCCGTTCAGGGTTTTTAATAAAAACATAGGCCACCCAGAGGCATTGATACGAAAACCAAGCGGAGGCTGTAGCATACCACCAGACTTTTCGCAATGGCCTATTGGGTTGATTTCATTACTATCTACTAATCTCCAAAAATCGTTTTTATTATCTGACCCATCCAACCTCAATCTCAACCTTGGACCATGTAGTCCCACTACAGTGGCTATACAAGTTGATGTGACATTACGAGGATCTAAAGCTTCAAGTTTCATTCCAATTTGAAATTCATTGGTTGGTGGTTCTTCGTGCTGCTTGAAGCACATCTGTGGTGCTGCGGTACTACTTGTTTCTTTCAAGTACGAATCCCAATCAAAGGTTTGATAAGTTTCGTACTGAAAGGTTCCACTAGATGTAGAGGCAGAATGATTTTGGGTTGCGTTTAATTGTTTGTTACTGGAATTTGGCACTGGGGACGTCGCAATAAGCGGCTGTTCCTCGCTAACCTTTTTGGTCTCTTCCTGGGTTTCCTTCTTTTGATGTCTGTTCAAGCACACCGAGGAGCAGAAGTCTTTGGGAGGCTCGTTTCTTTGCTCCAATCTGACCGGAGCTCCTCGAATGACATTATCACACTGTACACAGGCTCCACGAACATAGGCTTTACGAAACTCTGCCAAACAGGTTTCACAGCAAAACTCCTTCTTTCCATGCTGTGTGGGCAGAACATACTTTAGAGGTAACTTTGTTTCGCCGCACCAGGTGCATACGGTTCTCAGTTTTGGAGGTCGACCGCGACTTCGCGCCTCGGACTGCGATGTGGACATTTTGCCGTTCATTTGCATGGAATGCTCGCTGCGCTGCGCTGAAAATTTAATCGTCAAGCTGGCGGGTCTTGCATAGCCACAGCATTTTCATCACCGTACGGCAAAGCACATCGTCGCAGCGAAATATCTATCGTCAACAAACGATGTGTACGGGGATTGCAAAAGTTCAAATCTACTCACTACTGCTCTCTCAGATATTCAACTCTGTGCATCGAAAACCTTCGAAGCATAGTGCTCTTATTATTTTCACCTTACTTGTACACGTATGACTATATGCTATCGCATATTCCAAGAATATAAACAAATTATTGCGGCGATTATGAATGAGCGATCAACGCCATTTTCGATTTTGCTTCAAACTAGTGCTGCCAACAATGCAGATGAAAAAAGTGGAAAAATCCGATCTAACCAAACCTGACAGTAGCGTCGAATTTCGCTGATTTTTCATTGGTCGATTCGTCGATCATAAATTATTTCTATTCTCCCTTAAGGAATACTATAGTGTGTCGTATAATTATATCAATCTCTGCAATCATCAATTTTCACTCTAAAATTTTACGTATTTCACTCGATTCTAGATAATAGTCCATTCGTTTCACTTTTGATCATCGCAATTTTAATATTCTATTTAATACAAACGCCGCAATTTATTAATATGACTGTAATAGTATTTATCAGGCGGTACATAGTGACTTTATTTCATCGAAAAAAGATGGCAACATTTTATAATGGCGATTTAAATATATTAATACGATACTTCTTAATATTTATATAATATAATATTATATTATATAATATTATATAAATATTAAGAAGTACTATAGAAGTACTATAGTACACTATAGTGGTTAGAATTTTCGAACTTTGAATGTTGCACGAATCTAGAGATTTTAGCTGTAAAAATATACCGGTCTGAATGTCTGAACTCTGAAGTCTGAACTGATATTTCGTACCATATTCTATACACATACACACACACACACACACACACACACAGAGATGGCGGCGAGTCGAGGACAACATAACCTCTTGAACGTGTGTTAACACACACGTGTTTACGTGCTGCCGTGACAGGCGGTGTGAATAATTTTTTGAATTTTTGAATTTCTTCTGAAAGTATTCAAAGCTACAAGAATGGGAAAGAAGACGAAAATTGGAAAGCAGCGTCGTGATAAGTATTATCACTTAGCGAAAGAAACTGGTAAGTTATTTGAATTTATTCTCATCTTACCAGAAGCCTCATGTAATAGGAATAACAAATTTTAGGATATCGATCTCGTGCTGCCTTCAAATTGATTCAGCTGAATCGAAAGTTTCAATTTCTTCAAAAATCAAGAGTATGCATAGATTTGTGTGCTGCTCCTGGAGGATGGATGCAGGTAGCCCACGAGAATATGCCTGTGTCTTCGATTATTATCGGAGTAGATTTGTTCCCCATCAAGCCAGTTCCCGGCTGCATTGGCTTAATTGGCGATATTACGACGGATAAATGCAGAGTAGAGCTTGCCAGAGAATTGAAAACTTGGAAAGTAGATGTAGTTTTAAACGATGGTGCACCTAATGTTGGTAAAAACTGGCTGATCGATGCTTATCAACAAGCTACCCTTACACTCTCAGCTTTAAAGTTGGCTACGCAATTTTTGAGACCAGGAGGATGGTTTGTTACAAAAGTATTCAGATCCAAAGATTACAATGCTTTAATGTGGGTATTTAAGCAAATGTTTAAAAAGGTAATTGACATTTTTTTACTCTAAACTTTTCGTAACATAGTGTCGCAACGATTTTATTAGAATATATTTCATTTTAGGTACATGCAACTAAACCACAAGCTTCTCGTAATGAGTCAGCTGAAATTTTTGTTGTTTGTCAACACTATCTTGCACCTGTTAAGATTGATCCTAAATTCTTGGATCCAAAACATGTATTTGCTGAAATTGATTTGGAGCCTAAACATAAATTGGACGTATTCAATCCAGAAAAACAGAAAAAGCCCAAAGCTTTGGGATATCCAGATAACGATTATACATTGTATCATCAACTGTCTGCATTGGATTTCATTAAGAGCGACAGTGCCATTACTGCCCTGCAAGATATATCAGAAATTGTCATAGATGATGAGAAAATTTTAAATCACAAGAAAACTACGAAAGAAGTCATAGAGTGCTGTAAAGATATTAAAGTTTTAGGTAAGAAAGACTTGAGATTGCTTCTCAATTGGTACAAAGTGTTGAAAGAACAATTTGACAAAAGCGATGAGAAAAAGGAAGATCCTGAGAAACAGAAAGAAGAAGAAAAGTCAAAAACATTAGAAGAAGTAGAGGATGAGGAAGATGAACAAATAACTAAAGATATTGAAAAATTGAAGGAGGATAAAGTAAGGGAATTGAAAAGGAAAAAGAAGAAATTGAATAAGGAAAGAACAAAATTAAATCAAAAACTAAATCTAAACATGGTGTTGAAAGGCGATGCAGGCCCTGTCATGGAAGGTGACGATATGTTTTCACTCGATCAAATTCAGACATTTGAACAACTTAATACAGTCACAGATCAAAGTCCAGACATAGTTGCTGAAAGCGATGATGATTCTGATAATGACATTAAAAAGCCCAAGATTATAAGGTATGAGAAAGGTGAAGGTCACTTGGATAGTAGTGGCTTATATTACAAAGATGAAGATAGTGAATTAGAATTTTCTGAAGATGACACCGCTAGCGAGAAATCTGGACTGGGATTCAGTGAATCAGAGGAAGATGAAAAATCTCGAAAGAAATCGGCGAAAAAAGTGAAATTTGTTAACGATGAGAAGGCGAACGTTAACGAGGAAGAGGATGAAGATGAAAATCCCTTGATAAAAGATTTGGACCAGAAAGATAAAAAATCAAAGAAGGCTGCCAAAGCTGCTTTATGGTTTGATAAAGAAATTTTCCATAATCTAATTGATAAAGATGTCGAAGAAACGGAAATAGACAAAATGTTTGAAGTTTATAAAAAGAAGGGAGGTAAACTTTTTGGCGAGAAAGATGAATTTGATATTAAAAAGGAATCCAGAAATGACGACGACGACGACGACAGCGACGACGACGACGACGACGACGACGACGACGACGACGACGACGATGAAAAAGATTCTGATTATGATTCAGATTACAACGTAAACGAAGAAATGGCTCTTGAAAAATCAGGCAAGAAAGTTGGGGGTAAAGATGGATTCGAAATTGTTTCAAAGAATGAAAGTAAGTACGATAAATGAAAGATTGTTTATTCCGCGGAAAAAATGTTGTACTAACTTAATAATCCACGTTGTTTCGTAGCACAAAAAACAATGAAAAAGAGGAAACTAAGAACGGAAGATCTCGCGTTAGGTTCATTATTAGCTCACAGTAAGAAGTCACGCAGAGACTTGGAAGATGGTGCCTGGAACAGATTCGCTTTCAACGATGATCATCTGCCTGACTGGTTTATCGAAGACGAAAAGAAACACATGAAGAAGGACGTGCCCGTACCAGCTGAGCTCGTGGACGATTACAACAAACGCGTTGAGGACATAAATATTAGACCGATCAAAAAGGTGATGGAAGCCAAAGCTAGAAAGAAGAAGAGGGCATTACGTAAATTAGAAAGCGCGAAGAAAAGAGTCGAAGCTGTAATGGATAACACTGAGATGAGCGACCGAGAAAAGGCGAAACAAGTGAAATCGTAAGTTTATCTTTGAAAATACAACAATACATTTTTTTATTAATATGCAAAAGTCAGTTAGCCTCTTGGATACAAGAACCGTGATTGCTAATTTATCTCTACAGAATCTACAGAAAAGCAACGAAGGAGCCAAAGAAAGAAGTGACGTACGTTGTCGCGAAGAAACACATGGCTCAGAAACGGGCATCCAGGCCTGCTGGAGTTAAAGGGCGGTACAAAGTTGTCGATCCTCGAATGAAGAAAGATTTGCGAGCAATGAAGGCCAAGGAAAAGACGAAGGGTCGTGGTAAAAAGGCGAAAGGACGTGGGGGTAAACCTTCGAGAGGAAATGCACGAACTAAAGGCACGAGGGAAGGCACAGTGCCAAAGAGAAAGAAAGCGAAATAGGCGATTTATGTAATCGATTTATGTAATCGATTTATGTAATCGATTTATGTAAAGCATTGTTAAAGAACTAATTAACAATTGCTCGATTCAGTTTCCACCTTTACTTTGCGTAAGATAAGTTTGTAAATAATATTTTCGCTCTCAGAATCGTATGTAGCTCATGGGATCTATTTGTTCAATTTGTTCAATTTGTTCCCGTGCGATATTGTGCATACGCGTTGACTCGTTGATTAAACGAATTTCTTTTACAACTTTTCACTTCTACTCATTTCATTTGACTTTTTTGAATAATTCAGGACTCGAGGAGAACAAATCGATCTCCTCGAGGATAATGACAACGGAGAAAGTAGCACGATAAAGTTATAAATACGAAAGGAGAAAAAATAAGTTACTACGTTGATTCGTGTACGAATGCGAGGATCGTACGATGATTTTACATTACATATTCATAGATAGCGCTCGTGTGTGCGAAATCCTCGAGTAGCGTCCTCGGGAATATGTCCAGTATGTACAGTATTCGAATGCGTGGCTGAACGATTCGTCCCACGTGGTTTGATCATCGTTAACACTGAAACGTTAAACTGAACTACTGCTTGCGTCAAGAGCAGCCTCGATTTTTCTTCGCTTTCAATTCGCAAGACATTCGAGCACTCGAGCTCTCCGAGGGAGTGGACGAGTTTTTTTTAATCCGATCAGCGAAGGGGCAAAGTGAAGCGAACAATTGTTAAATTTTTGTTTTTCCGGCTTTATGGCGTTAGCGAGGCAGAGTGTCGAAAAAGAGTCTCTAGCAGCATCCGAACCCACGTAACTTTTCGTTATTCTCGCAGACTTGAAGTTTTAACTGCAGCTTTAACTGCAGCTTTAACTTCAGCTTTAACTTCAGCTTTAACTTCAGCTTTAACTTCAGCTTTACCAATACTTAATCGGCATATGCGGCTTATTGGAAGAAGTGATAAGGTCAAGGCCTAGCTGGAATAGAGCATGTGCAAACATGCAGGTTTGGCCTTTTAATTTTCTGTTCAGCCTGACTATCATTCAAAGGACATCCATATTCTACGCAGTTTCCCATTTCAAGTGGGAAGAGAATAGAAGGGAGGGAGAATAGAAGCGGAAGCGTGCAACCCTTGCTCGTGCCCCTGACTCGAATAGATCGCTGCGCGCAAGCCATGGCCAAGGTCTTTTCCGGTCACGGGCACCTCTGCTTTCTGCTTTTCTACTCGAGCTTCTCTCTCTCTCTCTCTCTCTCTCTCTCTCTCCAAAGCTTTCACAAGTTCACCACATTTCAAGGCTCTTTTTTCTTTTAGTTTTCACCAATACTTCTTGTCAATTAATACTCGTTTACCTCAAGCGACTTTTCAACTAGGCTTTTCAACTTGCTATTAATCCTTTTAAATGTTAAAGCTCTTCGACTCGTCTGTCGCAGCTCTCATAGGGCAGGGCTCAAGGATGCGATGTCGCGTGGACTCAGCGATAGAGCTGGCGAAATCGACTCGAATAGAGCACCGGTCACTGGCTAAATAGGCCAAAACCCAACTTGGAAAACTAAAACGATTCTTTTGTTTATTATCAAACGGCTGTAAACAGAGTTGTACATTGTACAATGTACATAGGTACAATGTACACTGGCGAGCAAGGTCGCGACAGCCAGTTCAAGGCCACGTTTCCCACCAAATTCAACTGCTCCACTTCGTGTCCGATTCATGCGGAGTTGAGCGCCTGCTCTATTCCTACTCGTCTTTGCGTATATCTTCTGTTTTATGTCGTCGTCGTCGTCGTCGTCGTCGTAACGAAAAAAAGAAAGACAAGTGGAAAGAGAAATGGGAAGAGAAGGGAAAAATCGATGCGACCTTGACGTTGAAATGTCAAATGAAACGAGCCGCGCAATTCATTGAATGCCTACATAAACTCCGCCTGTATAGTATATTAGATATATTTTTAAAGAAGGGCTTGCCGAATGCGTTATATATTCTTACATAGTTGATTATCGAATCCTCCAAGCCAGTTCTACTTTTAAAATAATCGGAAAAAGCATCGCGAGTACATTCAGGTAGATTTATAGGTATAGAGGCGATGTAAAGGCGATGTAAAGGCGCAAAGGTAAAAAATAAAAGGCAAGTAATGTTTAGCGTAGTGTGACGTCGCAACCGTAGAGAGCTACGAGCCCTCTGTAGCTATAGATATGCTGGACAATAGCAGGAGTCGAGGCGAGTCCGGGCGCGTGGGTCTCGCGGGTCGCGCAGGTCGCGTCCTTGAACTTCTTGCCGGCGGAGAATCGTTCCGACGTCACGGCTATCATCGACGTAACTCTCGGCGCGCGATCAACAACAATTATATATAGCTATGCTCTTTTCATTGGAACGCCTTCGAGGGGTTATTTCGGTGACGAGTTCACAATAGCGGGCTTCAATTCAAAACAATATGCATATGATAAGAATGCATGCGGTACACGTAAGAGGTAGAAGATTCTCCAGTCATTCAATATGTATCGATATTTTCGTAATCAATGTCCTTCTTACGTACAGCATCCCCGAGCGCGCATTCGATCGCGTTCGTTCTTTCTTCCATTCGCTGTTGCGCTAATATCCGGAAGAGCGTGACGAGCGGACCTGCGGACAGCGGACCTGCGGACAGCGGACCTGCGGACAGCGGACCTGCGGACAGCGCGTGCAATACATGCTATACATTTCTTTTATAATCATAAAATCGAACATTACATTCTTTTCCTAACGCACTTATTACGAGTTTTCCAACAAATAACTCCTATTCTGTCCTATTGCGACATATTGGGTTATATCACAGCATCTAAACGATTCGACAAATTTCGACAATTATTTACACCAAAATTTTCATAAAACTTTGAATTAATGTCACATTTTCATTGACAAAATCATTTCCAAAGATCCGTCTCGTCGTCTCTCGTTGACTCGTCGTTTTGAATGAAACTTTCCAAGTTGGCGCGTGGGACAAGAGATGGCGCCGTATGTTTTCAAATCGAGTCAGCGTAAATGCAAAACATCGAACGTCTATTTTCCTGCAGATTTCCAGAATAACGAAATGCAAATTAAAGGTAATCGTGATTCCTATACGAGAACAACAAATTCTTACTAATAAGCCGATAACCCAAATTCCCGAATTCCAATCCCACTACGGAAAATAAATAATAAACAAAATAATTCTTCGGCGACGCAGTTTTATTACAATTAGTAACTTTACGCGTTCGTATGTATATTATTATGTAAACACATCTCTGGGTAACGTCAGCAAATCCCGCCACTGATTTTCCCACTCTGCCTTATAGCATACCACGTACGTATGCTGATATACGTTATTTCACATGCTCCATTGGAAGATCGGTATCTCAATCAAGAGATCGAACTCTTCTTCAGTGCGATAGTATACATATATTGTATATGTATTGTATATATGCGTATATTGGGTTATCGTGTCTGCGGCATATATACAGAGCCGACCTTGACACTCTCGCGCGTCGCTACGGCGAGCGAGCGGCCTTGTCGAGCATTTTCCGCATGCAACTGCCGTTGAGTCTGTAGTTGAAAATTGACATTGCGAGATTTTTTCATTTCATCTTTTTATTTCATCTTTTTATTTCATCTTTTTATTTCATCTTTTTATTTCATCGCGCTAGAACTCGAGCTTTCCGATGATTCTTCGCAAATTACCGTCGTCGTAAATTACCTATAGTTAAATGGGACACGCGCGAGTTGACATTCGAGATTGATATTTTGACGAGTACAATCGGCGAGAATAGCCAGACAAAAACGAACGCGACTCGTCCCTTCCCTTATACATACAGGGCGGCGGAGAATCAAGATTAATTTTAAGATTTGAATTAAAAGAGATAATAAACGACGTTATTACGTTCATACACTTTTCCACTTTTCCATTATTTCATCACTCCATTATTCCATTATTCCATTATTCCATTATTCCACGATTAGAAAATAGAATAAACACGATGACAAGTCAATCGTTCGCGCTGACAATAGCCCAAGAGCGCAGATGATTTACAGAGGCGAAAAACGACTCGTACTTCCAGTTTCATACAATTTTCCCTCAATTATCCTCACAATCCTATACAATAACCCAATATAACTTACAGGTAAATATTTAGACTCCACGCGTACGCTGGAAATATATTATACATTGTATACATGTGCAGAAACGCCACGGCGAAGGCCACGCGGCTTTTTACGATGCTCGAGCTGGAGGCAGCGCAATAAATCTCCTCGTACTTTAAAAGCAAAGTCAACGAAAAAGAGAGAATCGCCCGAGAAAAAGTAGCCGGTGAATTTTTATTTCCGGGGGAAAAAGTCCGCGCGTCCTCATCGCTCGTAAATCTCGTAATTGCGAAATTTTGACGCGCGTCGAACGAGCTGTTGTAAATCATCCTATCGGACTTTCGGACATTTTGCTTTCTAATATGCATCGAGACCGTTTTCTTCCGCATTCGACAATGCTCTTCTTAAATATTGCGCAACGGCACTTATCCTTTTTTATACTTGTACTACGAAGACTCAGCTTTTTTATCTTCCCTTTGTTTATTTTCCCTTAAGTCTTAATGTAAAAAATGATTTTTTTTTAAACAAACATTTCAATTTGCCTCTTATTATAAAGCCTCTTACACTTCGTTCGCTATAATTGACAAAAACCGTCACCTCGATCACATTTCAACCTAAATTTATTATTAATTATAATTTGATGAAACGGTAGTTCGCCGAGGGCTACCGTCGGCGCAAACTCTTTCGTAATAGTTCCGTTAACTGACACTTACACGCGTTTGCGTAAACCTAAATAACATATGGCATGCCCATTCGCAGGTACAACGCCGAAAGGTCGCTTCAATCGATTGTACACATGTTATTATATATGCATTATGCAGAATGCACACACCTGTATATGAATATTGCCTGACTAGAGCTAATAGAGTTTACGGAACTCGAGCTAGCGAGTCTTCTGCAATTGCCTTTAACGAAGAGGGCCAATTCCGTAACGGATGTCTCTTTTGCTCCAGCCAACGATGACGGAAGCGGCAAAGCTGAGAAATCCTGAAACCATCGCACTCGAGCACATAGTAGTTTCGAGTCTTTTTACCAAAAGAAAATAACTTTTTTTTTCAATATCAATTTTTCCATTTTTCCATTTTTTCATTTTTCCATTTTCAGACACCGAGTTCTTTCCTTTATTGTATGTGTGAATTTCCGGTTCAAAAGTATGAATGCCTAGAAAGAGAGAGAGAGAGAGAGAGAGAGAGAGAGAGAGAGAGAGAGAGAAATCTCTCAATGACCCCCGGCAGTTAAATTAGTCGCAATGAAAAACTAGGATTTAACGCGTGCGTAGGTGTGTCCCTCGTTAAAGTATATTACGACGCGTTCAAAGCTATATATCTGCGAAAAATGAAGTCAAGGGTGCGAATTAAAATATGTTTGCGTTCATTTCTAACCAATACGAAGGGCCATTCTACTGGTGAACGACGAGACCTTCTGTACTGTTTACGGTTTCCGTAGATTCAATCATCGCATTTTATTCAATAATTTTTGTGCAATTTCAAAAGTGTTAAGCGATGGCATGACTTGAAAAATATTTACTCAAAACAAATAAAGCCTGTATCGCTATACAGCGAGCACACAGAGACTCTTTTCCTGTCTATACTCGGGGAAATATTACGACTGAAATAGACGTCTAGTGCGAATATAATATAATGAGAAAGGACGGCTTCTCTCGGCGATTTCTCAATTCTTATATATTACAATGTTCGAAACGAAAGCGAAAACGCGTATTTTCTCATTCTCTCTGCTTGAACGATCAATGATTTGGGGCTCTTCTTTTCTCGTTGGAACCGGGGTAATTTCGTCAAGAGTCTCAAACGTATTAACGCTCTCTTTGTCATTCTCTTTCTTCCTCGTTTACGCGAGTAAACCAGTCTTTCAGTTCTGCCAGTTTTCCATTATATGCTACATTATATACTATATTATGCACTATATTATGTACTATATTATATACTATATTATGTACTATATTATATACTATATTATATAGAATATTATGTATTATATATTTACAAGTTTGCAAAATGTCGAAATTTTCAACCGAACGAATGAATATAAGTAAGCGAGATTCGGAAATAATGCTTGATACGCAATGCTTGAATCTTCGATAAGCTATGCATAAAAAGCTCGCTAGCGGTACTTACTTGTGATTCTATTCGAATGTTTCGCTTGAAATTCACGATTGTTTCGGTATAATTATTATTTCGGTATATTTATATTAACAGCCTAACGATAAACGCGAATGATGATTGTTGCGGTACCAAGGCTTCATTATAACAGAATGATAAATAAAAGAAAAAAAAGCCTTTTAAAAGCCCTTTAGTTATAATAAAGTTCTATTCGTGCAAATCCTCTGTAGTCTGTTCGCCGTTCGATCCATCGGCCCTACCTACTCCTCCTCCTCCTCCTCCTCCTCCTCCTCATCCTCTACCGCGACCGCGTTGTTTACAAAACTCATAATAGTTCCCGGCCAAGGCCTTGGACGCTTCTATAGCAGTTAACGAAATTTCGGACAGTACGCAGACTCTGCGTGCGTCTGCGTGCGCGTGTGCGTGTACGTGTGCGGTTTCGTCGCCTCAGCTCAGCGTGTCGCCGTCCGTTTGGTCGTCCCAAGGCCGGAAAGCGGAACTTCTCTCTCTTCTCTCTCTCTTTCTCTCTACACCTCTCGACCTTGTCCCCAACAAGGAGCAAGATCGATTGGGAGTTGAGAAGAAAGCGATTCTTCTCTTCCGGGTCTGACATAAATGACACCCCCGCACAGATAACTTGGCTTTATTCTAATAGCCGAGAAGAGCTACAGATGTATTTGCGTAAGTACCGTTTCTTCCGAGTTCTTCTTTAAAAATACCTAGTTATACTGAGCGGCTTTTTACTCACCGAGAACCGTTTTGAATCGCGATTCCGTGCACAATCCCTCTGCGGGTCATGCGCCTTCTTATTTTCTGTCCTGGTGACGCGACGACTATACCTATAGACAATTTATTATCTACTTCGAAAAGAGGCCCTGATTTACGATGCTGTATACGATACATATACAGTCCCGCTATCCTCTATAGAGCTATAGCCATCCTCCCGCGCAAAACCGATGTTTATCCCCTAACGAACAATGAGCCATTTTCTTGCAGGTTGACCTCGTCGGCTTCGTCTTCTCTCTGTCGGTGACAAAGCACTTTTTCCTCTTTTTCCTCTTTTCCTCTTTTTCCTCTTTTTCCCCTTTTTCCTCTTTCTGGTCCTCCTATACCTCCAGCTAACGAAATCATAATTTGCTTTTTCAGTAGGTCGAGTCATTGCGCGAGGACGCGATGCAGGGCGATGCGACGAGGCTAATAAAGCACTTTTTCCTACGGCGTTTCGAGGGCCTGCCGTGTCCTCGCACAAGGTCTTTTAAATTTTGCCTACTTTTCCGAACAATCGTCCAGTCTAATCACAGGAAAGAGAGAAAAAATCCACTTGGGAGAACGATGATTTATGCTTTATTTATTTTTACCACGTTACGAGATAAATTGAATTTGAAGATTGAATTGTTACTTCTCTTTTCTCTACGAGGGTCGGCCCTTTTTCGGATGATCTAGTTTTTCTGATGATCGATTTTCAAAAGACAGCAGATGAACAATTAAACAAATAAGATGGAGATTTGATGAATGGCAAAGCACAAAGACAGGACGGGGCGGCTGTCACACATCTCGTCGTTAGGATCAATTTCCCATACCTCACGAGTCTACGCGCTAGCGCATATTATCGGGCCAAGGCTTTTCTTAATCAACGATAAACATAATCAACGATCAAGCTCCATACGTTCTGCCACTGTAGCAACTCTGTACCAACTGTCGCACACATATACCTATATTTTTATACTCTTGGGAGATCCGAAATCCGTAAAAAGAATCATCCCCGCATCATCGGCAAAAGCAGAAAAGCAGAGCATCCGCATGAAAGAAACCGCGGTTGTACAGGTATGCCCTGCCTGGTTGTAGGGTCCAAGCCCAGTTCTGCTATATAATATAGGTATACCTATAACCGACGAGTAGAACCATAAATAATCCGGTGAGTGTATAGAGGCTGTATACGTGTATACTGTATACTCTATGGTAGAGTGTATACACGGCTGAGCCGATATTCTTTTCACTTTCGTTGAGGCTGTCTGCCCTGGCGCGCAGCCGCTCTGCGAAACTAGGTCAGGGGGTCAACGGGCCATTGGCCGTGTTCCACTTTCACGTTTCCTTTCGCTCTTCCTCGGAGCAGTCGTACCGCCGCTCTCGGTCTGGCTTTGTCACTGTGTCAATACATACATACATACATATATATATATATATATATATATATATATCGATCTATGGACTACTCGGCTATCGCTTCCTCGCTTCCTCGCTTCCTCGCCTCTTTTTCTTTAACGTTCATCAACTTCGTATTGCGCATTAGAAAATATATTAAAATAAAAAGTCATTTGGAATGTCGACGAAACTGGCACAGAACAACACTTTATTTGTCACTGACTATAAAATTATCTTACTTTCATTCGTTCATCTCGCAGTATATGTAAATCAATATTGTAATGATGCATTGTATTGTATGCCCTATCCGAACACGATACATAAATCTCTTCCGTGACGGGTGGTTATAAGGCGTCGAAAAAAATGACATTTCGTCCGCCAGGAAACGTACAACTTTCGAGAACGAGCGAAATCTGCTAAACGAGAGCGCATGCATCATGCATTCGCCGCCTCTCGTACTCGTACTCGTACTCGTACTCGTACTCGTACGACATCTCCACTCAAACGGGTCAAGGAGCAGAAAAATTCGGGCGGCGACTCCCATTGATAATGGAAGTTTATAGTAAACCTGAGTTACATAGGCGTTACATTCGAAGAGGAAGGAAACTCCGCTCTCGAAATTTTCGATATTTAAACAACAAAGATTAAACAAGATTGAAAAACACAAGCCATTCATTGCCATTGCTCGATTGAAGTTATTATTAAAGAGTGCGAACAGCAGCCCGGAAACCCGGAAACTCGGTCGGTATACATACGTATACGAACGCTTTCACTTTTCCCTGCACGCGCGCTTATGTATACGCTTATACCATATATACATTGCACGCTTTCCCCTCACGTGTGTAGGCGATATAGCTTGCGATTGCCGAAAAAGTCTCGGAAATGAGGTTTCCAGGTCAAGCCAGCTAAAAACCTTCTACAAACCCTCTAAAAATCTGCTCGAAACCTGCTAAAAATCTGGCTAAAAATCTGGCTAAAAATCTGGCTAAAACTAACAAGAACGGCTTTTCTCTAATTTCGCTCTCACTTTCTTTCATAAAATATATTCACTTCTCGACTTCTCCTTTCACTTTCGTTCGAGGCACTTTGTCGCGCAAACGATGATTAGCAAACGCGTTTATATATATATATATTTGGCTATAATTATATAGTTACAACCTTATCAACATTTATATTTTCTTATTACAATATACAGTTATGCATGGAGGGAGATTTTCCGCATTGGAGGTCAATCGATATACACGGGCTCTGTGTCCGATACGCGAGAAGCGAAACCGCAGTTTCCTTCTCCTCTCGAAAGTTCATTCCCAGACGTATCACCTACGTTCACTATGCTTTGCCCAAACAATTTATCGCTGACAAAAAGACTTTGAGCCGAGAGCGAGAGAAAAGACTCCTCGAAAGCTTTGCTCTCATTTTCTCGCTTATACCTATATATTTATACAGGTATAACTATATGTGTGTGTAACTATATAAATATATCTTACCAAAGCTTTCCCTTCTTTTCTATTTCTTCTTTTATCTCGCTTTCTCGATATGTACGTGGCGCGCGTGTGTATTATACCGTGTGTATTATACCGTGTGTATTATACCGTGTGTATTATACCGTGTGTATTATATATGGTATATATAATGTAGCCACAATTCAGGTATACGTATACAATATAGAATATACATACATATGAAGAATCGGAAGTACTGTGGCCGTCATCGATGACACGATTATCGAAGGTCTTTCTCTCTCTTTCTCTGTCTGGGCTCTATAGGCATAACTTCGCACATTGCGCAAATTTCTCGGGTGGTCCTCGCTTCGGGAGAGCGCCTCATGCAGGTATAGAGGTATGCAAGAGCGAGGAGAGCTTCAAGGCGGCTTTCGAAACGTCCTTACGGGACAGCAGCTTTCTATTTCGAAAGGATCCGAGAAACGGAACATCTGCTGCGTCGAGTTCCTTGGGCGAGGCATACTAAAAGTCTCGTATGTGTACGAATACGTGTATGTTTAGCCGCCTGTCGAACAGACGATTAAATACTTTTTTTCTTGTTCACAGTAGACTGCCATAACTTCGAGATTATAATATATATGTACCTATGTATGTATAACTATATATGTACCTGTTGAAGTATATAAAGTGACAGAGACCCTTGAACGCAATCGCGCGGCACGCGTCGTACATAAGCTCTGCTGTGAGCAGCTACTAATAATCGTAAATACATAAAGTCATAAAGCACGCGCTGCTAAGTCTCGGATTTTTCGAAAAGTCTCTTCTGCCGTGATCTTTCGTAAGAACAATTTATTCCTCGATCAAATTTATCTGGTCTTACGTATATATGTATATTTTTTTTCTCAACATTTTTTTCAACCCCGCTACCCCCGCAATCATTTTTCCAATTCACACTTTTAGCAGCAGTAGGAGATTCTCCGATTATTAGAGTTCTAAAAATGAAAAAAATCATAAAAAAAGTTTGTATCGCTTGAAAGCAGATATCGTTTAAGCAGAGAAACAATATTTTCTAATGATCTTCGATGTGAATACTATAGCACAAACGTCATTGCGAATACGATACTCAACAGCATAATGTAATTTATTTCTTCCTCGATAGGCTTCCTCGATAATCTAATGTTCAACCCAGTGTGTCCTTTCCACAAACACTTTTATAGCCAATAGGTTGAACACTGAACAGGTATAAAGATATTAATTATCCGAGTGATCCGAATGACAGCATTCGTCTTCCGCGATGACTTCACTTTGTAATGGAACTTTGTGTTTGTAACGGAAGCCTGTGCGAAAGGAGTGTCTCGTGCTACTCAATGTTTTCTCCTCCTTTTCGTAGCATTTCATACGTTCGATGATCAGTTCCGATGATCAGCTCCGATGATCCAGTTTATTTCAGTCAATACAATCGCACACGTTGAGGAAGAAGGCCACAAGCTATACAAGTACAATATAACGCAGCTATACGAGCTGCTAATTGAAAAATTGCATCGTCACACACGTGATCGTATTCAATAAGAGTATAACTTTTACGACCGAACGAGACGATCTTAAGAATCTGCGAACATCTCGAAAACGCGCATTCTGCTCTATTTTTCTCCCGTGAATCTTGTCGCGTAAGAACTTGACTATCCGCGATGTGATTTGCAAGAGCTGTAGGTTTTACAGTTTTACACTCACACACGCACACACGCACACACAAACGTCGAAGGTCCGAACGCCCTTCGTACGAGTAAACCTTCGCCTATATACGAGATATATCCGAGAACGTTTTGGATAAGGCCATTGTCGCCTTGAAACGGAATCGTTGAGCTGCGCTCGAATTTTCGGAGATTATTCTTCGCGTAATCGATGCGCGCGCTGACGGATCGCGTTTTCTGCGCGATATCGGATTTGGCACGAGATTTTGGCTGGCATTGACGCGCAGAGTCTCTATTAAACTCGACCTCTGCATGTAAATAAAGTAATTGCCCTGTAATTGCTGCTTGGCTGCCTCTCAGGGGAAAACGCTCATAAGCAGTACATAGATTTTAGTCATATTAAGAGCAAGATCGATTAGCGATGAGAAGCGTTCTAGGCATACTTATAATTTACGTATATCTAGCTTTTATCTCCTGGAAATATGCGCTGTGTGCTGTGCTGTGCGTCAACGTTTTATTCGGACTTTCGATTTATTATACGATAATGTCGACCCAAAGTCGATCGAGGTCTTTTCGATCGCCAGCCTTCGCGAGTTTCTTCTTCTTCTTCTTCTTCTTCTTCTTCTTCTTCTTCTTCTTCGTTTAGGCTTTAGAGAACTCCTTTCTATCGTATATAAACGTCGGATGAACTTTGAAATAAAGTTATCCGGTATTTCGAGAAATATTCAACCTGCGATGAATTTGCCTGAATCTGTCTGAAATTCAGCGTCAATGCTCTTAACGCATCTGATCGCCGACCAGTCGAAAGACCTATGGTTGTATACGCGTGTAAGTGTACACTGTACGATCTGTATATACGCGTGTATATGTTTATGCGATTACTCAGGTAACTCAGGTCCGGCACTTAAAAGCCATCTTTGAACGCGTTCATTTGCATACGAAGAAACTTATCTAGCGGACTCGCACGCAACTCTCATTATTATAATTGACACCTATATCTCTCGGCGCGTCTTCATCTAGTCTTAAACGTACATTATGTATATACATATACCGTGTCACGGCCGGTGAGTGTACTTGATCGTGTGTAGGGCACGAGTGAGCGCTAAGTAGGTCGTGACCCCAAAATCATTGTAAACGCAAACTAGGCGTTTTCGCTCTCCTTCTCTATTAGAGCTCGTGAGGTTGCCGTGGCACGAGGTCGAGGTGGGAAATAAAAAAATTCAATGTCAGCTTCTTTAACGACGATTATCGTTGACGGCTCGATGACGGAGTGTAGGAGAGAAACTGCGCGGTTGCGCGCATAATGACATTTTCATTTCATTGTACACGCGACTTGTGCGAAATTATTCCTCGAACGAGAATTTTTATCTTTATTTGCGTTCACTATAGTTAATGATTTTATGCAAGTAATTTTTCGATCTCGCGCAAGCGCGTGTCTTTTCTCATTTGTCGTGTAACATTGTGTAGAAAACATTTGTTACGATGTTTTCATAGATAAGATTGCGCAAACTTATCTTATCTAAAGAGAGAGAGAGAGAGAGAGAGAACATCGCCAGAATGCAGAGGCTTTGACAGTCGGTTGGTCTTGTAACCAGGTCATTATAGGTGTAATCCAGCATGTCTGTTCAATATGGCCATAGGAAATCTAACCTGCAATGGATTGCAACTTTAGCGGGTTTAAACTTTTTTCCTCCCTATTACATTACATGGTATTTTAGAAAAGTGCCTCTTCCCGTGCTTCTCGAAGCAGTGCAGTGAATCGAAACTTTTTCATTTCAGTCTTCTTGCTAATGTTACAGATCGGAATTCAAATAGGCTGGGCATCGCCGAATCTTGCGCGTTTTGCAAGCGACAACGCAGCCATCCAAGTGTCAACCGACGAAATCTCTTGGATTGCATCGTGTTCCGCGATCGTCGGTTTCATCGGATCCATACTGTCCTCCCTTGCTTTGGAATTTATCGGCGCTAGGAGACTGATTCTCGTGGTTTTTTTAGCCACCGCCGTCTCATGGATATGCTTGATAATGGAAACGAATTCCGTCCTTTGGATCTACGCTGAGCTAGACTAACCGGTGGATTTTGTTGTGCAGGATCGTACAGCTGTTTTTCCATCTATTTGGGCGAGGTCGTGCCGTCGAAAATTCGCGCTACTTTGATTTTTATTGCAGCCGGTGGTAACGTCGCCGGTGTCCTGCTCGGTGTCTGCGCGGAAACGTACGTCACATCTACGAAGATATCCTGTTCGATTTACTTAGTTCTTTGCGCCTTGGGGATTTTTCTCTTCCTTTGGCTCAAGGACACGCCGTACTACTTTGCGAAGAAAGCTGATTTCCAAAGTGCCAGACAATCGATAGCTTTCTATTTCGTATAGGATTATGCGACGTGGAAGAAGAACTGAAGCCGGTAAAAGCCTTTGTCGAAGCAGATGCTAATAAGAGTATAAGGGCCAAGTTTAAAGAGCTGAACGCGCCTGTTACAAGAAAGTCAATATTATCGATATTTATCCTTTTCGGACTGTCGCATGTAAGTGGCCTCATTAACATCATGGCCTACATGGAAATTATTGTGAAAACTTCCAAATCAAATCTCGTCGAGCCGCAAGAGTTTGTCAGGCACGTTAATGTAGTCAGCATCCTCGCAACGCTTCTAACCTTCTAAGTTTCCGATAAATGTGGAAGAAGAGTAACGTTGATGATCTCGAGTGTCGGTACTTCGATCTCGATGATGTCTTTGGGATTACATTTCTTTTTGCTGAAACAGCGCTTCGACGAAAAATCCCAGCATTGGCTGCCGGTTCTCTCCATTCTTATGTACGTAGTTACCTATGCAGTTGGCTATACGCCGGTTCCAAGCACTGTATTAAGCCAACTTTTTCCTCATAATTTCAAGAGTTTGTCCGCTTGTTTCGCAACTCTAGGCACCTCGTTTTCGGATTTATAGTCACTAAATTCTTTCAACCGGTTATCAATGTCTTCGGAGAAGAATACATGTTCTGGCTTCATTCTGTGCTTTCGTTATTTTCAATACCGTACGCGTTGTTCTTGCTACCGGAAACTAAATGCAAAACTTTCCAGGAGATACAGAACGACGTCCTGAAATTCTAGCAATAATCCATTCAGTCATTCGTTTACTCATACCATGTGCAGTCTCTCTCTCTCTCTCTCTCTCTCTCTCACACACACACACATACACACACACACATAGACACTGTATTAGAACAAGAATAATATATAACTTACAATTCTATCGTGCAACTGTACGCAAATGTACGATGTAAGCGAATTCGCCTACGTAACATCTATATGTATTTATTTGATTATTTAATTTACACTCGGCGAAAACCGAATGAACGCGAAATATTGTCCGTCTTAGAGAGGATATGATTTGAGGTATGAACAAACGTATAAACTTGTGTGAACTGAGCTCTATCTGCAGCTTCAATTGGCTGGATGGCAGGAGATTTTCAGCGGTTGCATTGGAGCATCTAACAAATTTGAGAGTATTCGAATGGGCTGCATGACCGTGTGACCGCGTGGAATGAATGAAGCATATCTTTGGATAAATTTGGAGTCGCTAGTAATATTTTTTATCTATCGATTGCAATGTACGAAAGTTATCATTGGCATATTGAATGTAGCAATGGAACGGAGCGTCACGCTAACTCATGATGCTTGAATTGAGGCAATTGTAATTTGAGGAAAGTGCCAAGTAACGGAATACTTCGCATGGAGATGCCGAGTATAGGTACTTTTTTTTAACTTGTTTTTATCTTAACTTCGTTGTTTTTACTCGCATCAAGACAAAAAGACAAGGATTAGTTTTTTTTTTTTTAAGAGAACTGCAGATTATATTACGATCTAAGTAGATCTTATTATTCGTATTTGATAGAGATTAGAAATTATGATATCCTCCCTATCTTCCGAACGACAGTCGCACTAGCATTAGCTAGACGCAGAGCCACGGGATTCAACACTTTCACCCATCTCTACGCCTTGCTTTCGCTCAGAGAAGAAAAATCTTTCTTTCTATACCAAGAGAGCGAAACGCGCAAATCAGCCCATCATCGTCTATTTCGGATACAATACAAGGAGTACCGAGAGAGCTCACGGGTTAAGTGGGTTAACGGGTCACAGACGCCCACGATAAGTCAGACACTTGGTCGGTGAAAAGAAGCGTTGCTCTCTCCCTCTCTTTCAGGCTGTATATCGTGTACAGCGTGTATAGCGTGTATAGCGTGTATAGCGTGTATAGCGCGTATAGCTGTGTGTTAGTTCGGAAAGAGCGAAAGAGGAAGGATGTGCCGGATGAACGCGCTTTCTGTTTTCTGGCTCGACTGTAACGTGCAGCGAATCGCGAAAGTCGTTCAGGAGGTTAATCTCATGTGCGGCGGCCGAATTTTCTACAGTTTTACATATAAGCGGATCATAATCCGCATCAAGTATTTCTACTATGTATGTATTGGTGTGCACGAGTAAATTCAGAAAATAAACAAAACTACGAATTATTCGCTAGGGCACCTCTACTGGACAGCTACTTTTCGCCTTCCCATGGCTAGTAATATTTACAAAAGTCTTAATCAATATATTTAGGTTAATTATTATATTTCGAAAAATATGATAAACAATTAGTTATCGTTAACTAATGTATGTTATTGCACATATACAATATAGTTAATGACGTTTTTAAATGTTAATAATAATTATTTAGCTATAAAGGGATTAGCTATGAAGTAAAAGCTTGAATTATCAAAACTGATGATGAACAAAGTTCTGGTTAAAAAAATATGAGGATTTGAGTGATGCTGGAAATTAGGCGATTTTTAAGATTTCCTTTCACTTCTAAAAAGTCCTGCACTTGACAGTCTCTTTTGAATGATTGTTTTAAATGGAACCTCTACAATTCTACCTTAATTGTAGCCATCGTTTGTTATTGCTATTGGAAAACCTCATTTATTAGTAAATAAATGAGGTTGTCTAATACATAAAAGTAAGGGTAATCTATCGAGGTTTGATTAAAAAAAGAATGGACGAAAAGGAGTAATCGAGTAAAAATAATCGATAATCGTTTAACTAAATAGATTGTAAATTAATGCCCGAGAATGAAAAAAGTCAGAAAATAGAAGAATAATATTGAATTTAAATAAAAATCGTTTGCAAACCCCGACAAAATGTGTACTTTCTATTTTTAAAGGCAAATATAACTTTTTATCGGTACATTCCATTGAATGTATTTGAATAATTATTTTTTTCCGAGACAAGGTTTTTTATATTCGGAAGATAATAGAAATAGTCTGGAAATAATTGTTCGCTTTTCAGGTACCGAGTAGTTTAGTAGTTGCTGTATATTGTGGATTTACTCGTATATGCATAAATATATCTGTAAATCGATTGAGTGGACGATGATGATATCACTGGAGCGTAAACAAACTTTATTGCAGATTGCATATGGATGGGCTTGGAGTAACGCGCTAACTTTGATCCATAATTTATGAAAAACACATCAAATAAATGAACTCGGAAGAATCAGCATTCAGGAAGCGCGAACTTACGAAGCTCTATATGTAATAAAACAATTAAAACTCTCGTCTCGCAGTTGATGAGCGGAGTTAGACGAGCGGACTGGTATAAAAAGAATCTTTAGGAGCTGAGGAACGAGATTAATTAGAAATCGTATATTTGCGTAAGATTGGAATTAAATATGTCACGAGTAAATATGTCTCTATAGAAATGAATAAATCACTCAATCAGCAAAGCTGAGGGGATCATCGGAACGAACTGCGGATCTTTGTTCACGATATTCTCGACTAACTCGCATAATTATTCACCGAATAGTCATCGAAGTCTCTAGACTGAATTCATAGAAGAAAAATTGGCAATACAAAAATAGAAGAGGCGCAGTTCAGTTCAGCAGTACACTCGAACTCCAAATGACTTTTTCGTCTCTTCCGCACTCGCGACTCTCACTTTCTCCAGAGACGCGTGGATATCTCGCGACTGACCCGATTCCGATGACGGGCTCATCGCGAGAAAGCGAACGGCTCGGGTCGGAACGGCTCTTTTCCGGAGACATGTACATTGTACATTGTACGTGTGCGCGAAGCAGCGCGTGGGCTGCGGTGAAACTCGGGACTTTTTTTTCTTATTTTCCTAGATGGAGGTGAAAAGAGAGCTTTCCTCGAGCTGTTTCCTCGAGTTGAATTTGCGCGTACATTCAAAATCGTTATATGCAACTCGTCGACTACTGTCCGACGACCATAGTATGTGGTTTATTGGGCAAAGTATTGTTTGTCCCAACATTTTGGACAAACATTTATCTTGCCGGTTTGCATTTTCTCACGTTTCTTTTCGTTATCGAACAGTTGGCAATAACGGTTGCTCGCCTAAATATCAAATGAGCAATAATGCGCTTTCGCTGAATCACGGGGATACTTACACAGATATGAGATCAGACGCTCAAATCGTACAACCGAGTTTTGCAGTACAACGCGAGCGCTTGACAATGTTTCTATTAAATTCTATTAAAGCGTTACAATGACTCATCAGCATGACCAACGTCTAAGAAAAGAGCGTTTATCGTTGTGTAAAATATCGTTGTAAATCATCTCGACTCTCCTCCGATGTGTTGTTTTGGAAAGGAAAAGTGAAAACACGAAGCAGCAATGAATCTCCTACATAGCGTCATTGCGCCTGTGCGATGCTAACGCGCACGCACGTACGTACGTACGCGATTTGTTTCTCGATCTTTATACGTATTCTACGTACTCTCCGTATTCTACTTACTATGCCCCCCTCCCTTCTGTGCTTCGCGACAGCAGCGGCGGCGGTAGCGGCGGTAGCGGCGAGAGAGTCAAGGACGACAATGCGACATTCAAGGTCCGAAGTCACAGAGAGAATCGCGTTTCCTGCTCCGATATGCGTCGATTACGCGCGGGATTCCATGCTCTCTAGTCTTCCGATGTCAATTATATAGCGGGAATTCTCATTGTCTCGCGCGCTTCTATGTATACTCGCTGTCGTGAGATCGCACTACTGTAGCTTATACACACACACACATATATATTTATATATATATATATATTGAACGGAAGGTTGAACATTTTGTCGAGCATAAGTGTAATAAGGAAATCGTCGCGACTTTCAGAGGCTGTGACGTTTTTCGAATATAACGCGCAATCGCTGACGAGTCGAGGTTTCTATATATAACGGCTTCTCGTTTATAGTTTTACCGCTTTTGACTCGTTCGCATGGTTTATGGAGCAAAAGCTGCATAAGTAAGAGAGACCATTCCTTGCTCATTTCCCATTTGCCCTCGAATTTCTTTCATCGAGAAAAAGTGAAAGACGCGCAAGGTACACCTCGTCCGCTCAAGCTTCCGCTCAAGCTTCCGCTCAAGCTTCCGCTCGCAATATTATTTCATTATGCTATCCTTCATACGACAAGAGAATAAGATAATAAGATGACCCGTCGAGGACCAAGGAACAATCGCGTCTCGAGTGAGTCTTTCAATTACATTGCTCAGCGCCGCAATATCTAACGTATAGAGGCTCTTTATTTTTATCCTGTAAATCCCCAACCTGGAGAGCCTCTTGCGAAAGTACCCACGAAAATATCCCAATAGTGAGAAAGAGAAAGTGAAAGAGTTTAAAGAAAGAGTTTAGCAATTGCTCGAGTGCGTCGTCGCGTCGGTAGACAAAGGGGAACTCGATGTGGAAATAAAGAGAGGACGCGAATTATTAAAAATAGCCTCCGATCGATGTACTCTGGCGATGAATTTTTCCATTTCGAAGAGCATAAATAAAATGAGCGTCGAGTCTGCAGTATGTGGTATGTATAGAACCGTATACTGCACGTGCGAGTGACCGAACCCACACTACAACGCTGCACTACATTCCGAGCATCCGACGCGAGACGAGAGGAGAAGAAGGAGGAAGGAGGAAGGAGGAAGGAGGAAGGAGGAAGGAGGAAGGAGGAGAATCTCCTTCTTTTCTTTCTACTTCTTCTTCTTCTTCTTCTTCTCCTGCCTTTGGTTCGCTCATTCGCATGATTTGTGTCGCTAATACCGCCTACTGTCGCCATATTCAGCCTCTGAAATTCATTTATTTCTCAATGCTGTATACACAGGTTTTTTTTAAGTCGCTTCTCCGAATAGTTTCACACGCTCGTGAAAGACGAATTGGGAAAAAAGATCTCTAACCCCGTACAGCCAGCCAGCACGCTCGGCGATACATCGGTAAAAGCTTTTTCCGATGGTACGATGGAAAGTTCGTTAGTTCATTCGAATATCCCGAGTACCTACAGTTTTCACATTATCGATCTGAAAGCTTAGGGCGAATAGCCGTAGAAAGCTAGTAGTAGCCCTTCGTAGGGAGGGGTAGAGGGGCAGAGGGGCAGAGGGGCAGAGGGAGAGAATGACTCGGCCATATCCGCTCCGGAAGTCCCGACGTATTGCGGTTAGCGCTCGTGCGTACGAACGGCTCTACCTATATAATGCGCGTTGACGCGACTTTTTCCTCTCCCTCGCGTGGCCTCGAAACTTTGAGAGCGCGAGTACACAGCATCGAAAATTGTCACGGCCTACTTGTGTCGCGCGCAACTGCTGCACTCACACAGGTGTGTATGTCGCGCGCAGGGCTCTGCGTGCATTAGCATATTTCGAAAAGGCGCGACGGTCTCTATCTCTCGTGCGAGATCGTTGCGTTAAATTTCCATTTCCTGTCCTTTGTCTCCTCGAGCCTCGAGCCGATTCGAGGTTAACGTGCGCGAGCTCGCCGCGACGCTCGTTGGCTTCTTCATGCGGGAAAGGTGAAAGTCATTTTTCGAATATAGCTACGCGTGATTTATACACGAGCGAATTCGCGCAAATCCGCACACCCATACAGTACCATTACTTTTTAAGAAGGAATTTTTCAATCGTCAACACAGACTGACTAAGAGTCTGACTAAAGCTCTGACAAGCGTCACCGCGCAGTATGCGAAAGTTCAAAGCCTGCCAATAACAAAGCCATTACTCTCAAAATTCAAGGCAAACGATTCATCGTAACGTTTGCTTCATCAAAGTCGACATTGTAATAGTCGTTAGTTCGTCTTGCCAACGAGAAGCCCCGAGAAAACGGGAGTTTTTTTAACGTTACCGCGCGTTCTATCCCGCCTGCCGAAAACCAGTAGCTGGCACAATATTCGCGAGAGCAAAATGACCGAGTACCTCGCGCTCGTGTCATTTCCGATTTCGCATGTCTATAACTTAGCGACCGCCGCGATATTCAACAAAACGCCACTTGGCACGTGCTCTACAAGAGGAAATTCCCTTTTAAGTTGTATACTCGCAGCATTCGAACAGTGTAGCGCGCGTCTAAAGACTTTTCGATTCAGATTTTTCCGCGACAGATTTCGCCGGGCCATTCCATTTTTTTATATACAATGTATAGACTAGAGTGTCAGAGTAGCTGGCACGCGGCGCATTTCGATCTATCGCAGCAGACAATTAGCCATCGCCTAGTCCATTGCCCAGCGATCGATTACCCAGCGATCGATTACCCAGCGATCGATTACCCAGCGATCAATCTGCGACGAACGACTCGCTCGTTTCGAACTCACTCGCGAGAATCGTCGTCTAAAGTTTATCACAGTTGCAGTTTATTAGTCGAGTTGGTTAGAACTGGATAATAATCGAATTACAACGCGTCACATCCGATTGTCTTCGCTGTATTAATTCGGCCTCTCGATGTGTGTCACACACATCGAGAGTATATACACATCTATATACTACACAAGTGCAATTGTGCATACATCGCTCGATCACGAACACCACTCGTTTCCTTTTTGGCAATTTTTTCAATTTCAACTTATTAACTACTTACGCAAGAAACAACGAATGACAACGACACGAAGGGCTGATGATGAAAGGAAAAATACTTGTAAGGTTAAGAGAGCATTTGAGTCGCGACTTGATCTTCTGCTGGCGAAGATGAATGATTTGGCGGATTCAAGGCCGAGCGATCGAGTTCGTGGAAGGTCGAGTGATGACCGAAAGAGAACGATTAATAATCGCCGATGATTATTGTCATGGCGAGCGATCAATTTTCCAGGACTTACGCAACGCATGGAGTGGGGCCACCTCGCGGAAAATGTGCGCATATCGCGTTATCATTGTTTTCAGCGGTGTGTATGGCTTTGACTGACTAACGATTTCGAGCGTTCTTTTTTGCCATTCCCGGGGGTAAACGCATAATAGCAGTAAGTAGCTCGAAGCAACTTACGATTTTCATCCTTCTCTACATATCGTTAAACTTAGCGTTTAACTTTGCGTTAAACGTGCGCAAAACGTCTTCGAACAAACATTCGTCCTGCTTATGTAATGTGGCATTTGCATCATCGATTCCTTGCATCATAGATGTTCTTCTTTGATGAAAGGAAAACTCGGACTAACATGCTATTCTATAAGACGGGAAGTGCAAACGCTTAGCCGACGCCTTCTTGAGATTTAATCGAAAATCTGAAAAATGAGAAAACGGCACGTTTCACACACGTCTACTGTACACATATATGCATGTACATTCTTCAATGAGACCTTCCGTACTCTTTTGTACTTTCTTTCAACCAAAGATTTTCTCGGCTAGTCAGAGAAAACAGCGAGGCTAAAAATAAGAAAACCACTGCAATAAGGAAATGCGCGTAACACATAAGAAACGACACACATTGCTCGAGCCGTTCCGTAACAAACAACACCGCTCACGCGTTTGTCTCTTCTATACCTATAAAGCATGTTTATCCGAACGCGTAACGAAGCTTGTATGAACTGCAACAACGTTTATGATAGGCGAACAAAAATTACAATTTCAATCTTATAAATCTTTGTGTATTCAAGACAAACAGAAAATAATTCATTTCGTGATTGTAATCGTAGTTACAGCTTCCGAAATAAAGCAATATACTCGTCTAATTAAAAATTTTTTCATCCTGGACTCTTTCAACGCGATTTCAAACTTTTCCTACTCACTTTTCCAACCCTTTACTCCTCAAGAGCTATACTGCTTACTTTTCCAATTCCCAAATTCGTAAATAGATAGGTTTGACCTCGGCTCCTCAGCACCACAAACATCCTGTATTCATTAGCTCATTGAAAGCGTCGCCCTCGGCGTCACACGCTTATTCTGAGCACAAAAAACCTAAAGTACGTATACGCGATCAAGGCATACGTAGGAGGGCCAAATGAAAACCGCAACATCCTCAAAGTCACTGAGCTTTATGTGCACGGTTCGTAATATTATACATATTTTTCGTGAAATTCGAGTTTGCTCGATGATCGATCACGCCTTTCCCAGCACACGCATACATTGCCAGTTCTTCTCAACCGTTCTTCGCTCTCTCTCTCTCTCTCTCTCTGGGAAACCTCCATGGATCGAAGTCATTGTCGTAGTCGTCAACGCTGACACCTACCGCTGTAATCCCGTTCAATCAGCGAACAAACAGATGATGCTCCGCGAAGGTGAGCTTAATCGGCGCAATTCATATTCAAACGAGCAGTCCGCGAGCTCGACCTTGACTGTTCATCGTGAGATTATATTTTATACATGTACAGTACATGCGCTTGCACTCAATACACTCATAGATACACACATACGATAAATTGACATACGTCGAGTTTGAGTTCGACGCGGAAAACAGAATACTCGTCTGCTGTATCTACTGTATCTTTTTAGCTTGTAGCTCTTAGTTTTGAAAGTGAAATCTTTCACTAGTTAATAATAGTTCAATAATCAAAAGCACGATTTCGTTGACATTGCCTTTTCGTTAACTACGTGACTGATAGTAGATTATTAGACTTATTAGTAGATAATAACAATCCAGTAGGAGTAAAAGCGACGCTTGTGCGTTTTATTCTCAGAAGCGCCACATCGAAACGCGAGAGACACATACTCGCATACTCACGTGCATACTGTACGACGAAGTACACGTGACTGGGGTGTGGACAAGTTGGAAATTTCAACAATATAACTTATTCTGAATTTATTCTAAAATGACATTTCTTCATATGTTTTTCTCAAAATCTAATGCTAATAAATGTGTAAAGCACATTTCTAGCACACTGAATAGTAGTAGTAGAAGTACGTACACGTACAGTGTTATTGTATATTATTGTATGTAGATTGTGTGATTATGATAATGAAATGCGATAAATTTTATCTCGCAAACCGTTACTCATTCGAATTTCTCTTGAATAATCCGCGTTATTGACGAAATCTACTCCGGAAGCGATAACTATTTCCCTTGGCCTTTTTTCGACATTGCAATTGCAGATAGCCGTCAGACTGCAGTACTCAGGATTACGATCACCGCCGCGCGTTTTATCAATGTCATTGAATTTTAAAAGGAAGTACTTTTTATTGCAGCAGTTCCCGCGCATCTGACGATAACATGTCAGATATGAGACAATATGCGCGAGACACAAACCCGCGAACTAATTGTTATTCATAAAGAAATACGCCATAGAATATGGAAAAATTAAACATTTTGAAAAAGAATCCGTTAGAGCGCGTTCTCAGAAGGGAAACTTTCTTGCTGAATTTCCGCTTATTTATTTTTTATTTCTTTCTCGTGTTATGCACGCGGCCGCACTAGAAACGCGCTACAGCAACATCCGTATTAATAGACAACCTCGACCTTGGCAGAGTCGCTCGGTTGCATCGTGCGAGACACAACCGCCGGCGCTGATAAACCGAAACTGCCTTATCAGCCGAAGTTACACGTATATTGTATATATACATATCAGACAGTATATCTATGTACGTTGTATGTGCACGTTGTATGTGCACGTTGTATCGACTCGCGCCAATAGGATTTATATAGAAAATACATAGAGACAGAATTTTTTCGCGGAAAAGCTCGCGAGGGAAAACGAGTTGGCCGTGAGCGAGGCAAGCGCTCGCGTCACGTGGCCGCGACCCTGAACTTGACTCACCGTGACGGCTGCGACGTCAACGCGCGCGCTTTCAGCGCAATAATACCTATCTTGTATGTCTCTCGCAAGCCGTGTGCAGTGGAAGGAGAAGAACACGACGCGGTGGGACGCCCGTTCAAACCGAGGAGATCGACTGAACTTTTTTCAAGAGGTGGGAGAACGAGCTGAGCCAGCTGAGCTGGCTGAACGAGCTGAAGGGAACTGAAACTCGGAATGCTGCGCAAACTGCGGAATGTATTTGAGCTATGTTGAGCGTACCGCGAACGCCGTAACGTTCCAGTGTACACGTGCGATCGACAAATGAGTTTTTCCTTTTCAGAACTTTTTCAGAGACACAAATCGATTGTTCGCGTAAGCTAAAAACTCATTGACGAGCAACAGCTGGAAGATCGTCGACGATGCATACGCGCATTCGTCATATTAATATACAATTATACTATTAATAAGTATACAATGAAAGTATTGTTTTAGCCCTCGGCAAGCTCGCGCGGTCTCTCTGCGTCACTCATCGCTCGTACATAGCCTGCTTGGCGTAGAGTCGAATACGCGGTCAAAATAAAATTGCGCAATATCGCGCACTCGACGAGAAGCAATAACAATTATAGATATTCATATTTATTTATCTGATGATTGGAATAATTCTCCTCGTTGGACATGAACGTCGTATAAAAACGGGTTTATATTTCCAGAAAAAAGAAAGTTACGTTACGTTCACGAAATGGAAAGATTCGGGTGGGCGAGTCAAGTAGTTATTCTCTCTGTTGATGCGACTCGAAAGAAAAAAGACAGAAGGACGCCTAGTTTTCGGAAAGCACGCGTGTACATTAAAACCAACCGATCTCCTTTTTTCAGCTCGAAAAAATCTAGCCGAGCTCGTATACGGCTGGCTTTTGTGTGTCCCTGACGAAATCTAGGAAGAATTCGTCGGCTCGTGCAAAAGAAGCGAAGCGAGAGTGAATATCAAAGACGTGTATGATAATCGCTTCTCGCGCCTATTATCCTTGAAACGCGAGAAACCGCAAATTAGATGCGGGACTTTATGTCTCCAGAGGAGAGACGAAACGAGAAGAAGACGATGAGAATGAGAGAAAGGGAGAAAGAACATAAACGATAAATCGAGGCGTTCGAGCCTCGAGTCAAATAGCAGACTTCCTATTTGTGCAGGGGAGTGCGAGCTTCGAGATTTCTCTTTCGGAAGATGACGAGATATACGGACGCCGAGGCGGAATCTATTCTAATCGAGGCGGGGCCGGATCACAATAGTGTGAAATTTCAATGCTTCTCGAGTCGACGATCCCCTTTTGATCCTGTAATGAAGATCGGACCGGCTGATCTGACAAATTTATTACAAATTTAATACAAATTCCGATAGATTATTAAATATTACGCTGTACACGCTGTGTCGCCCACGTTGGTTAAAACTCGCTCACCTGCATGAGAATAGCCGACGAATGAAGCTCTAAATATGTGAGAGAAGACAAGTGCAAGAACTAAGCATGCGAGAGTTTGACTCTGGGAAAAACTCGAGACAGAGTCGAGACAGAGTCGAGATAGAGTCGAGATAGAGTCGAGATAGAGTCGAGATAGAGTCGAAGGAGAGCTCTGAAAAGTTATATACTCCGATGGGTTATTGATGGAGGAGATGCTACACAATCAATTTGTCGATACATTACGAGCAGTAAAGAAAAGTTACTTTCCGCTATGAGTACCCGTCGTAAAAGACCTCTCGTATATACACTACATTTATAATATACTCCAATTGATGAATGACTTTTATCTTTCTACCCTCCGAGAGAAAAAAAGATGATTTTTTTTATACAAGGAAGATGAAGGAGCCCTCCGCCGACTGGGACGCTCTCTTCAGATATTATCCAATTATTCAATTATTCACGAGGGTGTGCATCTGTGTTAGACACAGATTTGTGTATCTGTACATATATGCGTGTATACATTACACAAAATAATACAGTTTCATAAAAAACGTCCGTTCTTTCGTCTTCGATGAATTTTTCAGCAGATTTCAATATTATTCAAGAATTAAACGGTTGTTAAACGAATCTTAATTGGCAAATCCCGGATCACGAACAAATGACAAATCGTCAATAATATTCAACGTGTCATTGCTAGATGCAGAGATCTGCAATTTGTAACGGGCTATCTTCACGAGTATCTAGGCTTTCAATGTAAAAGCATCGTTGTCTGATGCTTGTAACGAAGTCATTGTAGAACTTGTGTCTTCGTTACAGCTATTAATTGTATTTGTTTTCTTCAGAAGATATCGCACATTTTTTCAAATTAATGCAGTAAGTGTGCCTTTTGTGCCCTTCTGTTGTGAAATGTGAGTCCTTCTTTCGTAACTCCTCATTTTTCTTCTCATTGAAATTTCTTTTTTCTTTCGTGCATTGAGTCATTAGTGCAATGGAACATGGAACCTCGAGTGTAGCGTGAACCTCGTAAACCGGACGTCGATTGGCTAAAATGACTGTATCTATATTATATGCAGATATTTTTCGAAATAAAATTCTATACATAATCAGCTAGGAGGAATTTTTGTAAACTCCGGTCTTTTATGTTTCGAGCATCCATGCGTATCTTTCTCTAAATTACGCTTTCTGTTAAGCTCATTGGAAAATCTTTCGGTATATCGATACCGCCAAGTTCCATTAATAAAAAATCATCTTTGTTTCTGAAGCCTGGAAATTTGTTAGTCCTTGTATATGATATGCGATCTAATATGCGATTTCAGGTAAAAAAAGTCGGTAAATCCTGAAGAATCCTTGCTTTAGCAAGTCGTTTACGGTTGTTTTTTCCCTGCTTTCCCCGTATATCGACCTTGGCCCCGTCTGCTACACAATTGCCTGGTCGAGTCACCCCTCGGCTCTGAATAGCCCTTAACTCGATGACGAAAGGGCGACACGCGCACCCGCCATAAAAAGGGACGAGCAGAAGGTTACGCAGGTCCATAATTCGAGAGAAAGAGCAGAATCTTGATTTTTGCGACTTTGACCTGTATATATACTTATGCCGCACCTTTTGTCTTTGCCCTTGTACTAGAGAGAGGGAGAGGGCGCGCGAGAGGGCGCGCGAGAGGGCGCGGGAGAGAGAATTGGGGGACACGTTATCTGGTTAGAGCGAGCGAATTTGTATAGAGGAGAATGATACGTGTGTGTATATGTAATATCTATATAATATATATAATACAATGTACAATGTACACATGCGAATGTGCTGACGTAAGTATTCAGTAAGTACAATAGCATAAAATAAATACTTTTGTCCGGAATTTGTCGAACTTGTTCTACTCCAGGTGAAAGCTCATTAATTTGTTCATCCAGTTAGTTTATTGAAATAACCGAAGCTATTTTCATTGACTTAGTACCTAGTCCCAAGAGTCATGCATGGAAATAGTCAGACGGATAGAGCAACGGGACTATTTTCGACAAACCTTGATTTTATTTTGGGCAAGGGCTCGTAACGAATGCCGTCCTTTCGTTAACCTCCCCGGCACCTTCGTCGTACGCTCGACGGCGCCGCAGTGTCGCGATCGTCCTTGCGCAAGTGCACGAGGCCATCGGACTCTCCGTCTACTCTATTTGAACACGTAGGTGCACCCTCTGTACAGTGTAGAGCGGTCTACATCGAGTTTTGCGTGTGGAGGGAGTTTTGCAGGGGAGGAAGGAGAAAGAGAGAGTAGAAGCTGGTAGAAGCTAGTAGAAGCCTCACCCTTGACTGGAAGTGACCCTGACCCGATCATCCCCTCGCAAACTCAATTGCTCCAACCCTCTGTATTCTTTCACACGTTTCCAAGGGAAGAACGTATTTTTTTTATTCCAAATATATATTATATTTAGATCGTGCGAAATCTCCGAGTGGCTCTATCTTAAGCGCAATCGGATTATTATAGTCGCAATATTCTTTAATACGAATAATATCTGTAGTATAGCACAATGTACCGTGTTAATAACAGATTTATCATCAGACATACGGAAAATGCCATACAGATTAACCAGCAGCAATATTCTCTTAAAACATTTCTTTGAATGTCTTCCAAACCATTAGCGCGCAAATTAACGCACCCGTTTCTGTGTCTTTGCGTCTGACCGGCGCCTTACCTTTACTACTGGGCGATGGTGGAGACTCGATATTCACGCTTTCGTTTTGCTCACAACTACTTCCAACTACATCTCTCATTATAATTATAATTTATCACTTGGATTTTCGGTGAATTCTATTTATTATGGCTATTACTGAATGCGGCCAAGGTGTGCGAATAAATTTATTCGACGCAGTAGAATTATCACTCTAGGAGAACGTGCAAATTATTATTTTTACCAAATGTTTAACAGCCAATTGAATGAGCCTTGATTACAATCACAATCGATTCCTCTAACTATCTCCCCTATGAGAGTAGGACTTACCAAATCCTGCGTAGACCATCTTTCGTTCTTCTCCCCTAAAGAATAATGACGCGCGTGTACTCACGGAAGACGGACACACGAAGGTCGACGCGCCAGCAAAAACACGTGGCAGAATCAGTCTCTAAATCGACCTTGACGCTGCGGGGAGAAAAAAAGATATCGAGGGATCTCTTTGTTTTCTCTTATTCACTTTATTCACTTTATTCACTTTATTCACTTTATTCACTTTATTCACTTTATTCACTTTGCCAAGACGGAAATTCAGACCGAACGGTATATGAGCTGCTGCTGTTAATGTTTTCGGTCGGTTATATTGATCATCGACGAGGGTAGGACAAGGGTAGTTGGATTTTTATACATGTAATGGGGTTTAGCAACTTCTCTAAAAGAGTTTAGACCAAGGAAAATGAGAGAGAAACTCGGTGAAAGGTACTTTCGGATCTCTCGGGAAATGAGCTCAATAAAGCTTGTATGGTTCATGAAGTTCTATAGGAGAAAAATATGTCGGATATAAAGGACTTTTCACTGGATGCTATATCAGAATTGGGTTTCGTACGCGAAACAAAGTCATACGGATCGAAAGCTCAATGCTCTCAAAGAATAGGCTAGTTTTTAGTAAAATAGTAAAGTAGTAAAATTCTTTAAAAACAAATCTCCACGGGCGCTATGATTTTATTCTACGTATGCATCTCGCACACTTGACTTGGCGAGAAAGCAAGGAGCGATTATACGTCCACGCATTTCTCAGCAAGACGACGAGGCTTTTGCGCACGTGCCGGTTATCTGCCACACGTCCACTCGAGTGCGCACTCGGCTCTTTCACATTCCTAGAATAAAGCGAAAACCCATGCCGGCTGATATATTCTTCTTGTAATACTCAACGCGATAAGCTCCACATGCGGCGTTCTTAAACCTTACTTTCTTGACCTTCAACTCTCTCTCCCTTGTCGTCTTTATTAGATATTCGACTCTTCTGGTCGTCAAGTATGCGCATGCTTTGTTATTACGGCATCTGCTGAGCGCCGCACGTGCCGCAAGCGCCGCACGCGCCGCACGCGCCGACGAGCTTCTACAAATGCAAATTTAACGAGTAATCCGGAGAATAAGATTTTTACAAAATTCTTCGTTGGTTCGAATGAACGAGTATCTTTTAGATGCATACGGTGAAAAAGACTTTGCTCTTGTCAACGAGGAATCGAACGAACACTCGAACGAACACTCGAACGTTATAATTTGATTCTACTGATAACTTATTCCACCGAAACATTCGAATGTTATGCAAGCTGTGCATTACAAATTGAATTCTACTCACGGGTTGATGCACTATTTCACATTCTATACATCTTTTACACTTCCTATATATATATAGACATCAATAAAAAGCTATATATTTATACATATAGCGCTGAATCGATCGCGTGGTGCAACAACCCACGCACCGACCCCCGACGTCCTTGCCAAGCGCGTGAAGTTCACCTCGGCGCAACCTTTCATGACTTTGGAGCAGCTAACCATTTCATCTATGCGAAGCTCATATACGTACCTGCCTCCAAGAGAGAAAAGGAATTTCCATAGGTGCTCGGACAGGTGCATACGAAGTAGTTTATGGCCAAGCACGTGGAAACTGAGCTTTAAGAGATAAATTTACCTATTTCAAAATTACTACACAAGTACTTAGTATGTGGAGTTTCTTAACTCGAAATCGAGCTTTCTTTATATTAATAATCTTAATTTGCAGGGCAGTCGTGAATAATAGATCAAGAATATTTTTCAAAAGTACAAAAAGCACAAAAACTTTTCATTTCAAATGAATATTCTAATAAAATAATTATAGTTTTTGAACTGATTATTGATTGAAAATAGAATTTCAATCTGGCAACAAACAAATAAATACAAAATATCGAGGCAGTTTCCAATGGCTTTTTCTATTAGATTCGCAGCTGTACATTCGACATCCACGATATTCATTATTAAAATGAAGTTAATACTGTTGAAATGAATTTTTATGCACACGAGGGAATGCAGCATATTACTCGTGTAGCTAGCTATTCGACCTATACAATCATGTATACGTATCTTGTATGTATATCACGTCAACGAGTAGTAAACGGATCTCAATGTTCTATTCGAAGAAAAAATGTCAAGTAAACGACGCACTATACTGTTATTGTTGTTATTGCTCGAGGAAACGACTAATTTGACACGTAGATTTAGATGTGGTTGATGAGCGTTCTCGCGCACATTCGGCTGAATCATCAACACTACTTAATGCGCCTGAGTTCCGAAAATATTCAATTAGAATAAATGTAAAAACGTCAAATTACGTAACGATGTTATAAAGTAGATAAAGTAGATAGTCACTGACACCTTCCCTCAAATATATATCATACATCCAGTTAGAGTGACCGATGAACGTAACTGATATTACAGCCACGTTAACCAGTAAGCAGTACACCGTCTCAAATTTTGTAAACCATATACATGTGCCCACGTGTATGCCACCGATGTAGTATGTACACGAATGTCTACACATATGTGGCAGGTGCAACCTAAATGAACAGCTGCTTTACTTACTATATTTTTCATTTACCTTATATGCATTAACCGTTTTACTCTCATGAGGTAAATCTCAAAGCTCTTTACTGCCTAACTCCCTACAATAGCACAATAGTATAATATATAATATAACTCAATAACTAGACTATTATAAAAAACCGACTAGACTTTCATCGGCGAAAATATGCATTGAATTCGAAGACATTGACCTCTGAACTGCTGCACTCGTCCCCATTGTGAATATGCCAAGGTCGCATAACTCGGTCCATAGACAGTGATCTGCATGCGATGCCCAGACTCGTGTTGCTAAACTCGTCGTGCGTACACCGACGTACGTAGCCGACAGCTGCGCCTCCAGATGTACGCGTCAAGAGGACCTTGACACGCGCTCTGCATAAGTATATATCCCTAGACAGCTCTTCTTCTCATCGAACAAAAGGGTTGCGAAGGTCGCGTGCTGTATACGTATTGCGTATTAATTCTTTTTCATTTAGCTCACTCCTCGCTTCTTGCTTTGGCAACGCTAATTGACTATTTGTAATTCTAATTACAAGCAATCAAAAATTATTAATCAAAAATTACCTTCGGAAATAGCTAATATATTTATACGGGCGGAGGCCAACTGAACCGATGATGTCTTCGTCAAGATGCGATGACGCAAACGAGACTGTCAATGTAATTGAACGGCCGAACGGCGAATGCCCGACGTGATGGCGATGACGATGGATCATATGGATCATGTACATACATTTATGCATATATTTTGTCTTTTTAGCCACAATTGTCGAGCTCTTTAAAATCGAGTAGACGGTACGTACCGTCCGTAACTCATCGTAGCCGCGAAAAAGATAAATGCCTCCAGAGAGATAACGATTATCCGAGATCTAAAAAACTAAAACATTCACGCTCCTCTACAATTAGCCTTTACTTTTATGCACTTGGAATGATAAATTGCCTCGGCAGGAGATTTAATTAACCCGAGACTGTCATAATATTCCATGGCTAACTGTCGGTCTTTGCAGCTTATTAATGCTCGCGTTCTCCTCGGTCTTACTACAGTATCTTACAGTATATATTATACATATATATACAATACACATAAATAATGCATATGCATGAGCGCAAAAGTGAAACCACTCACGGGCGACTACTTTCGAATCAATAAAATTCCAATGCTTCGATATGCGATTGTGTCGCGAGTCTTGCACATGTATATAATATATAGAAAAGAATATAAAAATAACAACGTCGAGCTGAAAATCATGCCGAAAATCATGCCGAAAATCATGCTGAAAATCATGCTGAAAATCATGCTAAACGTTCATTAGCCCTTTTTACGATTGCGCATGTATACGCATCATCGATAAATCTCGTCCTCGTATACATATGTTATACATACGTTATAAATATGTATATATCTATGTAACGTCGCGAGGTTGCATTTTTCTTTGAATAATACATCAAATAATACCCATTCTTTGTCTCGCGATTTCTACGTGAAAAGTGTGTCATTGCTATATATATTCAGGGATAATTTCCGAGCTGCGCTTACACGCACACCTCTTTCCATCCCTCGTCGTTAGTCAACTTTATTTAACACTCTCTCTCTCTCTCTCTCTCTCCCACTCTCTGTCTCGCATTAATGCGGAAAACAAGTCGAAACATGCAATACAGTGATCGCATCGGTTCATCATACAGTAAAACTCTCGAGCTCTTAAGAAGCAATTAGCCGTCCCATCTGCGACCACGGACTATAAATAGCCTCGTCTGAAGTATTAGTACGCGAGCTTTGAAGACGCGCCTCGCGGATCACGAGGCGCTTGACGGCTAAATGAATTTCGCCTCGACTCGCCGCAACCTTTCACTTTGTCCACCAAGTGTCACGCGTGCGTATGTACTGCACATGTGCACACATAGATGAATATCAAGATTACCGGAGAAGTCGAGATAAGAGACTACCGCACAACACCTGTCCGTGAGATGTATCTCACGGACTTTTTGAGAGGAGACAAGCGCGCGTAACGAGAGCAGATGATATTTTTCCAAAGACTCGATGATGTTCGATATCGATTGCATAAGAATGAGGACGTCGTTGCGAAGACTTGTTTTACGTTGAGTAAAGATGAGGGATTGCATTGAGGGATTGCATTATTTATGAGATACTCGATTAATGTAATCTTGGGTTATTGGGTAAACAAGTAGTAGTTACTTGACGCCACAGAGTAACTACTTGAACGTAATTAGTTGAATGCAATGTAATTTTTCTCTCTTCTTTCGTTATTCGAACCTACTTTACGTACAGCGTGACATCGTCACACGCGTCTTTGTTGTCCGCGAAAACGATCGTTAACTCAATGACCAATATAGTTTACGAGAGTTTGACTAAAAGCGTGTAGCCAAAGCTTGTACTCGAGGTGTTTGCGAAACTGTACGTTCTGTAGTCGGATCTCGCGTCGACGTCGATTTGACCTTTCGACGTATATTTTTAGAACGAAGTCATAATCTATACACGAGATAAACGTTGCTTTCTGGCTTTTATCTAGCGTGTGCTGTGGAACAAAAGTTCAACGCCAAAATGTACATCAAAAATTTGCAACGATTTTTTCAATTTTCTATGGCATATTACAAACGGTATTTAAAATTCATTAAACTGGTGCTTGAAATCTTTAGACAAATATAACAAGTTTTGTCGTATAGCATATAAGCAGTTGACATCGGCCTTTCAAATGAATTATGTGTCATTTATGTCGAGGCGCGTACGTCGCGATCTAATAATGCATCAATTACAAAGCAATTTTCCAACATATCAATCGCAAAGCACAAAAACGCTGTCGTTTCTTAATATCTCTGTCTCAGAAAGAAAAAGGAACTTTCGAAAAATGAAGATTTCAAACCGAGCGGGACTTTATACTCGGAAGAAGGGGGTCGCACCTGTGGCCATAAGCCAGCGGCGGTCAATCCTCTTTCCTCCCTTACAAATAAGAACACGTTCGTCGATATATTGTCGTATAAATATATATCGACGATCCGTCTACTTACTTTTAACAGCTTACTCTTTTTTCTTTCTATTCTGCTTCGAAATGTTGATGAAAATGTATTATTACGCCTCTAATGAGAGGCAATCGGTCTATACATTTGTAGTATAAGCGCAATCGACTGATTACCGTTACTTCGAGTTGATCATGTAGGTATAGACCTCGGAGAAGTATCGAGGGTCGATAGCGAGAATCGCTTCGACGATGATCGTTCGATCCTCGAGGATATTAAGACCTCTCTCTCGATGACAGTACATGTATAGCTATAGGTCTCGCGCGATGTGTATATAATAACAGATACGCCGTTGATTTACCTTCTGCCGTGCGACCGACGGCTTCGGCGTAACTATGTCAAGGTGAGCTTTGTTCTATACGATACGCGTCCGTTCGTCTCGCTCCAAATAGCCCCAGCTACGTTGAGTATATAGTAGCCTATATATACGTGTACATATAGCGTGTCGAGAGCGCGGGGAGGCGCGGGGAGGCGCGGGGAGGCGCGGGGAGGCGCGTAAAACGCGCGTAAAACGCTCGTGCTTCGTTTGTGCGCTAGAGTTTTACAGAGAACTTTCGGCCTCGTGGCTCTACCTCGTACCAAGCGCCATCGCAACCACGACGATCCGTTACATTCTCTATGCAATATACGTAGACGCGTAGGCGATAGTCGCGTTTGTACGTATAACGCGTGACTCAATCGTGAGGAATAAAAGAAAAAATAAACAATGACACTGCGACAAATCGGGTTAATTTGCAGCGCTTTGTGCCATACCTGTTATAGCACAACTTTCGTCGTAGTCTCTCTCTCTCTCTCTCTCTCTCTCTTTATACTCATACATAATCGTTATTTATATGTGACTTGCGCATCGCGTACACGCGAGTCGGTTGCAATTAACGGCCTCTTGCCGGCACTCATTGTAGCACGTGCGTACATTCAGACGTGTATACAGATACTGGAGAAGGCGGCACGCGTTTTATTCGCCGGTCGCGTGTGTTCGATATCGCGAGAACGAGCGATGTACGTACAACTCATTCGACCACGTGTATAGAAGATTGAACTTTTCACGGCTTCAGATTTTTTATCAACTTCCACGGCGTTGATACTTTTCTTTTCGCCTGGCCAATGACAAGTCGAAGAAAAAAAGGTTCAACGGGCAGGTGGCTTACGAAGCCGGCTGTTGCTGGTCGACACCTGCCCTTACCCAAGTCCTACAGACGCGCGCGCGCTCACACACACACACACACACACACACACACATATGTATATATACATAATAAAACATAAAATTGAAGCTTTTTAGAAGCATTATCAGGAGTGACGCGTGCCCGGCTCGCTTATTGGGCAAACGGCCTCGCCCGATTCCTCGTATGAATCCGAGGCCGAAATTATATACAGCGATCAAACGAAGTCTTCGATGATCCAACGCGGCTCGCATATATATTTGAAGTTCTTTTTCCATAAGAGCAAGTGAGGTAGGATAGTGCTTTAGTTACGTGGAATGGCAAGTTTTCGTAGATTTAGAATGTGTGGATGTTGTTAGGAAAATCGACGAGTTGGCAATTCAGAAAAGACGTACTTGACGCACGATGTGTATCGTTGTTCGTTGTTCGTTGGTCTACGCAATTGCATTCCTGGCTACCGATCACATCGCGTACGGTTCGTTTGTTTTTCCGAATTTTCAAATTTACATAAAAGCAATCCACGAGTCCAATATACAGATTAACAGGCAAGCAGAACATAAGTTCATTAATTAACATTAATGTGTACCGAGAGAGAGACTGAGAGAGAGAGAGAGAGAGAGAGAGAGACGAGTTTCTTCTTTAATAGGAGGGTAAAGAGACTTTATCAGAGCCCGAAGAGAACTGGCGAATGTGTATTAAAATGTGTATACTCGCATATAACGATTTTTCTTTTTTACGAGCGGACGCCCTTTGCACTCTATATTGGCTTATTATATAGTATGTACTTGATTTTTCGAAATTTCTTATTTTCTGCAAAATTCGACGAAATAATAGCCGTTCATTTGATCTCTATACTCAATGCTTGTAACTCTCTCTCTCTCTCTCTTGCGGCTCGGCCATGTACAATATGCACATGTACACTCTCAGGCAGGAGGAATCCTCTGGAGCGACCTCGAGCAACGACCTCCGCTAAGGAGTATACGCGTTCTATACACACATACCGCGAAGGAGTATAGGTGTGTGCGTGCTGCCTCGGCAGGTGGGCCCGAAATTTGGCTGGTGAAAAAAAATACAGTAAAACTTCCCCTTTACGATGCCACTCGCCCTGCACGCTCGCTGCTGCGTACGTGTGCGAATATGGCTAATGGGTATACACTATATATTATATGCGTAGAAATCTACATTCTCAAGATACATGCGAAGCGAAGGAGGCAATGGCCGAACGCGAAGCCGGTGTCGAGTTCGAGGGCGTCCTGTTTTTTATATACTTTTTCTTTTTGCCTCATATGCACAAGATTTTAATAGTATAATAATAAGAATTCAATAAAGTAAGCGTTATCCCATTATCTTTGGCGACATACGTGGCGGCGCTGGTAATGCCAATGCATCAATAGCTGCAAGGTCTTGAGAGCACATGAATTAACAAGGGACAAAACATAATCGTATTGTTCAACAGTAAATATCAGAATGAAAATTAATTCTATATACGAGAAGAGTAAAAAATAGAAAAAAATTCTATGTACGCATGCTCGTGCAATATACACATAGGTATAACGCGGTAGCTCGTAATCGCGAAGGTCGATGGTTATTGTTGGTCGGTTTTTCGCGTCCAACGATTCGCGATCTCAAGGTTGGCCTATTGAGTAGGTATATAGCCCAATATAGCCCATCCTCTCCTTTATACATCTACCGTATAGTTAGTTTGCTTGTACTGTATTCATCAGAATATATCTACTCGCGACAGACGTAGACGTAGATGTATATTATGCTACCTATATTGTGCTACCTATATTGTGCTACCTATATTGTGCTACCTATATTGTGCTACCTATATTGTACTGCTCGGGTAATGCGATATTACGGTATATAACGTATTACCCGGCCCTCCCTTTGTCCCTCGAATTGCAGGAGAAGTGGCTCTCTACCAGTAGTCTGCTACGAGTCAAGAGCTGCGAGTCGCCGGAAGTGTGCGGAACCGAAAATCCACCGCTGCCTCTCGGGAACTCGTAGGTAAACAGCGTTTTTCACCAGTGGCAAGCGTGCAATTACTTAATTTACGGGACTTTTTTCGTAATATACGTATTTCTACGAGTTATTTCTTGTTTGAAAGTTAAAGAATTTTCATTCATCGATTTGAAAGCCTCCGCGAGGAGGATAATTTTCTATATGCCTAAATACGATGGAAGAGCATAAAAACGATATCGTAAATTTATCGACCTAGAGCAGTGACGCGTGTAGAGGTCTCGTCGTTGCAAAATTAGCACGGAGGGAGTTCGAGCGAAGGGTAAACGCGAGTACAAGCTCAACCGACAGTCGTTGCAGCCCATCGTCATCTCTCGCTCACATTCACGTTCATCTCCATCCCTCCTACTCGGTATAAAAAGAATGATCGAACGACCTTCGAAGAGTACCTTCCGCGGACAAACGGCGCAAATAAATTCCTATAATTGAGCACGATCGCTTGACCATCGCTTGATCGCGTGACAGGGCATTTTCCATTAGGGAAAGAGGAATAGATCATAAGCTCAAGTTTATTCTGGACTAGATCAACAGGTTGCACTAGCTTGCGCCACTTTAAACGAATATCCTAATGACACGATGATGTAGGCTTGCCTGACAAAATATATTACCAGTATAGCATACCAGAATGCGAAAAGAGACTGCTTGCGCAACATTGTGTTTCCTGTTGCTCTCACGACCGACAGATTTCGACGTATCCGTCATAGAAAGAATAATTTGATGAAAATGAATTTGTCCAAATGTACGCGATAGCATTGGAAAACATCGTTGATCATCTGATCATGTTTTTTCATCTCTGGGAGCTTTCGCTCTCGGCACGACGATGACGTCAGGACACGAGAGGTCGTGACGCAACGCCACGTGCTGCCGGCTCGGGAAAAGCGGGGGCAGCGTAGAGCATAGCTCTCCCGACCGGCCGGCATGTCCTAGGAATGACATTGACACTGGACGCCCCTGTAGGCTGCATCGATCTGCGCTTGCGAGCTTTTCTCGGTCACTGGCGCGACTCCTCTCTTTCCAGTCCTAGTTCGAGCAAGCGAAGGGAGGGAAGCGATGAATGAAAAGCGAAAGGGGTGGTAGGTGGTAGGTGGTAGGTGGTAGGTGGTAGGTGGTAGGTGGTAGGTGGTAGGAGCTTGCAAGCTAGGTGTGGCCATGAAACCAACTGAGAAAGGTTGATGCGTTCGACTTTCTCAAGGCAAGCGTGGGAATGTGTATTTTTAATACGCTCATGCCCTTTTTTTATAGTTTCGAGGACCTTCCACTGTTCTTTTTCGATATGCATACGAGATTAACGAGGCAACCTTTGAATTTTTCAAGGAATACCGCGATCGCGAGCTGTCACTGCGAATCTCGTTCTCTATCTCGTGGTAAACTTTTAAACGAATGCGCTGAATAAAACGGTTTATTATTTTACACTCGATGCGCGCGACACTATGAGCTTTGAGCTAACGAAATGTCACATGAAAAGCTCGATTACCATTGCTCAGACGAGATCAGTTGCATAACGGAATTATTGAGGCAGCGACTGCGGCTGAGATTTTGAGAATGAGAATGATGATCGTCACTCCCACCGTAACGCGTCGATCGACAATTATAGATTGTATATTATATATTGACTCGCGACCTTCGCCAAACTTTCCACCGGCCTCCACCCGATGCCTGTTTATTTGATAAGACTGTATACGCAGAATCGCGCAGAGTTGTTCGAATTTTATCAGGCGCGTGTACGAAATTTCTGGGGGTAACCTTGGCTCGGAACGCGATCGATGTTCGATAACGACTGATTCGGATAAAACGCGTATACCCGCTATATGTATATGTGTATTCTGTACGTTCTATGTATACCATATGGCGATGTTTGTTCGCGTTTCTTTCTCTTCTTCCTGGTCTGGTCTGAATGTATGTAGGACATTAGATGTAGGCTCAATATAAGCATCCAATAAGCAGGAACAGGGTAAGTCATTGGAACGAGAGGGAAAAAGGCGGCGAAAAAGGCGGCGAAAAAGGCGGCGAAAAAGGCGGCGAAAAAGGCGGCGAAAAAGGCGGCGAAAAAGGGGCGTTACGCACGTAATCCGGTCATCGCAATGTTATCTCGCGACAAAGCAGATCTTCGAAAAATAGCCAGAACAGTAAAGTCAAATATCTCTTTCTCTTTCTCGACGTAGCGCGGCAACTAATTCGCTCATCAAACCGCTAAATAAAGAACAATGCTCACTCGGCTGACCCTGAGTTACTCCGTCTTTCTCTGACTGTTGCAGTCGAGTGAAAGAGAAAGAACTCGCGAAAGAAAGAGTATATCTGCAGGTAATATACACGTATATACAGCAACGGGCAGAGAGAGAAATGCAAGGTCGTGTCTTTGCACAATGAGACACTCGACAAATGTATACACGACGATGCCCGCGTTCACTCGACGCGAGAACAGAAAGAGAGTGTTCCGTCGCGTGAATTACAATGAAGTTTCTCTCTCTTTTTCATTTACAATGATATACCGCGTAAGAATGCGCGTAAGAATGCGCGTAAGAATGCGCGTAAGAATACCTCCTTTGATGCGTGCATATTTACATATTTATATGCACGTATCGGGAGCTGCTCGTCTTCGTCTTCCTGCGCTCTGCTATTAATACGAGATTACGTATATATATATATATACAAGCATACTTGCGTGTGCAAAGTACGCGTGCTTAACGCGGCTTGACCTTCGATGACCCGCTCTCCCCTCTTTTTTATTCTTCTTACTCTTTCTTTTATCTCTTTTCTCCGCGAAGCGTCTGCCGTTAAAGAGAGAAAGAAAGAACTCTCTTGTATCCTTGACTTTCATTAACATTCCGCTTATGACTTACGTTTTCTCGCTTATAAATTTAGACACAATCACTTATCGTTGTTGAGGGCCCAGGCGTTTCTGTCATGTTTGGAGATCGTTAATTAGCGCTTCGCCGCTCATAATCAAGAGCGAAGAATTTCATTGCTTTCACAGGGTTCTCTCTCCGTTTTCATCCTATACGTCTATGTATGTACATATATTGCGCGCTCAATCGTATCTCATTTGGTTCAATTATAGAATCTCCGTTTATCCTTCGTTTATGGGGTGTCTAGAGAAGTAATTGAATCTGACTGAGATTTTATACTCGGCGGTACTTGATCGCTGCTATATAATTTGCTCGTGCGTTATATATCTGTATATTTGTTTGTTGATGGAGTGTACGATCCGGTCACGCGCGGCACGCGGGCTTTCTCGCGGACTTTTTCGCGAGTTTTCGCGGGTTTTCGCGGGTTTTCGCGGACTATCGTAATTATAGAAAGAGTGGAAAAACAAAAAGACGTTGTTTATCACGTGCAGAATTCCATTTCCCTTGCGCAACGGACAATAGAATCGAAATTTAGATAAGCAAAACTACCGATTGTACTGACTGAGCGAAATAGACATACAACCGTATAGTAGTATTGTTAGAAAAATAATTTCCGCATCTATGTATAAAAAAAGCTTTATTTATAAAAACCGTCTTATCGACGAGTGCATCTAATCTTTTTCGCGTGTCTGAGAAAAAAAGAAAAATCAGTATGTTTATTCGAATTGTCCTTCGATCGGTCAGACAATACAACTGTGCGTAATGTGCGTCAGATTCACAATCATATATTCTTGTAATCAGTGTGTGGTGCATAAATTACACGATAAGCTGAAGTTTCGCAGTTGATGAGCGCTTTCTTTTTGACAGCGATCAGTTTATACTTTCGATTTCGCTCAGACAAGTGAATTTTCTCAGCTGTACTCGATACCCATTTCGTCACCAAAACTTCATTATTTTTTTAGCGTTCAACATGTAAACGTAACTTCGCTCGCGGTCCACTTTCTTTGTGCTCTTGGTAACTCGAAACTCGATAGCGATATTCGATACCGAATTCTGTGTATCGTTTGAATTCGCCTGTTTTCATCATTTATTTCTTCTTCTCTTTTTCTTCGTTCTACACGTATATTGTCAGAAGTATTTGACTAGCGTATCTCGGCTGGCTGGGAGTCAATTGTAAAGCATTCACCGCTGTTCGGCATCAGTCCAAATCCCGCTAGTCCGTCTCCCATAATGTTAGTTTACGTTCAAAAGCATTAAGTGGGCTAAATACCGTCCGACAGGAAGTAGTAAATCTATATATGTATATACAATATACAATATATATATATATATATATATATATATATATATATATATATATATATGTATGTATATGAGTCATTCTATGACAGATTAACCGAACAAAAAAAATTTGTATTTTAACATTTTTAACCTATAGTTTGGCACTATACCTATCTTTATGAATTCTGGCATTTTAAGTCGATTTTCAAAAAATTCTTACTTCCAAGGGAAGCATTTGTCACGTAAAACACAAAAAATTTAGGAAGATGTCTTATGAGGTGAAGACATATTTTATTATATAAATATTAGGGAAATCGCTAGATAACTTTATTTCTCGCTAGAAGTAGAGCTTAATTCCCAATTTCTTACCTCATGAGTTATATTCAGCATTTATATTCGTCGATGGCATCTTCCTGAATTTTTGCATCTTAAAACTCATGATCGAACCTCTCAAAACTGAATTTCAAGACTTTCATCACTTAGGAGATTGTTATCGCTTCAATTTACAGGTTTATTAGTATTTGATTAGTAAAATTGAACTTATTTTACAAGAAAAGTGTATATTGTGTTTTTAGTGACAAGTGTTTCTCTTTGAGTTCGAATTTATTAAAAATTAGCTCAAAATGCCAAAATTGGTAAAAATGCCAACTTTGACACATACTGTAACTTTGAAAACCTTGATTAAAAAAATGTAAAAAAATTCTCAAAGTTAGATATACATAGTGCCAAACTAAGAGTTAAAAATTTGTTTGCTCGATCAATCTGTCATAGAATGACTCGTATATACATGGTATATATAAATATCTAACGCGACATCTTATCAGAGGCGATTAAAGCGCTAAACTCTTCATCAAGGCCAACAAGTGCGCGTCGAAAATCGCAAATTCCTTGTAAAGCAACTTCCTATTCGAGCAAAGCGTGCATAGCAAAATACTAAGCTTTTTGCCTAATGTACATATGTACATATGTACATGTGTAGATTAGGCAAAATGTGTACATGTTATGCTTGATGCGAACTTTTACGTCAGTCAATTCTATCTATACATCAATGAGTGCATTGCAACGAGAGACGTAAACTGCAATCTCATTGTCCTGTAGCGCTCGTCACAATCGTCTCCGAACTAACTCAAGCTTTTTGGACATTCGTTTTTGGACGACGCAACACGTATTATTTCCGCGAGAATTTAAGCGTATTTTTTAACCCCGTCTTGTTCGGTCTAATTTTAACATCGAGATCGATGAGCCATAAGGTCACAATCCATGTAGATTCTTCTTTTCTACAGATTTGTCGCTGTTTGAAAAAGTCTTCTAAGGAAAAACAGGATCGACATTGGACGCAACCCTCTTAACAGTACGCGGAAGATTTAATTCGTAATTATTGTACATTATTATGTTTGAACGTTTATAACGTTTTTGCATACTGATAGAAACGTCACTCGTGATAAACATGTACGACCCCTTAATAAATAAATAACGAAGGTGCATTTACATTGAGTCACGTAATCATGGAGCACGCTCGTAAGTAAACCTAAAAACGTGATTTACTTTTGCAGATAAAAAATGAAATAATGAGATATAAAAACGTCGAAATTAGATATAATGATTGAACTTGGCTTTACCTTCGCATTCTTGTCTCTCTATGCTCTCTATGTATGCTCTATGCTATATACCTAGGACGATTCATTTGAATTAACAGACTGAAAAGATTTTTTTATCAGCGATGTGCGTCTAGTTCGAGTATAATGACAGGCTCGCGTTTCTGCATGTAAGAGAGAGAGAGAGAGAGAGAGAGAGAGAGAGAGAGAGAGAGAGAGAGCCTCAGTGTCGTGAGTCATCGCGAATAATCCGAATAAATAAGTCGCCGTCGACGCTGACGTTCGAGCGCAAGGCCAAGGTCGCCAAGTCGGTCAGGCGGCAGTCGGTTATCACGGAATAAATTAATACAGCCCCTTTTTTACGAGACTCGGCGACAGTGCACTATGAAAACAATGGCACTTCGTTTTGACGCACTGCCATATAGCACATATCGAATGCTCTACGTGCTCTATTCGATTATATCTGTATAACGTCTCGTTGCCATTGTAATTGGCTTGTTGCTGCTGCTGCAGTAAAGACTCCTGCTGCCAGGCTCGTGTGTACAGTATACACATCGTGATTTGTGAGTCTATGCGAATTTATTTTTGGCTTGGAGAATCGATTAAAAGCCTCTCTCTTTTTTGATTTATTGCGGCTAGCGCGAATGTACATACCTATAGTTAGCTTACTACGAGCGCCAATTATATATTTATCATTATCTTATGGCTGCGGTATTGTTTCTATTTTTTACGCACTATCTTATTAACCTGCGTTATTGAAAAATTAAAAAAATCGTAACGATAAAAAAAAAACACGTTCATTGTAGATAAATATTTGGAATCTGTATTACAAGTACAATGGCACGACGTGGTTTATTAAAATGCGAGAGTTGCCGTGCACTGAAACGATTAGCAATTGTGTCGAGCCGAGTCAAACTGTTTGGTAAACAGAAAAAATTCAATATCGACTAAGAGTGGAATGCCGCGTACGTTGAAAAGGTATTAAAAAAGGCGCTTTATCAACGAGCGTACGCTACCAGAGGCGATCAGCTTTTTGAATCAACAAACGTCGGGGTATATCCGTTTCGGAGAAAAGCCTTGTTCTGTGTACACTTTTGGTTAAATATTGGCACTAGACTATTTCAATGGGGGTTAACGATAAGCGAGCCTTTTCATTCACTATCGTTCTGTTGTGCGCATACGCAAACTGGTACTAAGCTGCAAGTACGGTATATGCATTAATAGACATTCTGAACGTATGATTTTGATTTTTCGAAATGTATACAGATCAATATTTACAGCTGATGCACAGAAAGGGCTCGTACGCGCGCGACATCGCTCTCAGACATTTTTACACGCTGACACATCATCGTGTAAAAATGTCCGCGAGGCAGCTGATCCAATCCAACGAAGCTCACAGACGAAGCACAGACGAGCAGGAAGCTTTATTAATTCATTCGAGCGTTATTACTTGTTATATGCTTCGTTCAATAATTATCGAAAATGTGGATTGGAGAATGTGTCTTTAGAAGGGAAAAAATCCCGATCGCTCGTACGAAGCATAGAGTAGGTTAGGTCTTATCGTATAGTCCGTTCGGTTTTATGCGGAAACCAATGCTGACTCTTTAATAAAGTACCCCTTTTTCTCTTGAGAGGGACTATATTTTGACATATTTATATCTATCTATGTAGAAAATTCGAATGTACATTGCACGTAGCGTTTACTATACGCCTTTATTATACGGTTTTAATATACGGCTTTATTATACGGCTTTATTATACGCGCTTATTATACTCGTTTGTACGCGTGATAAGATCGGGCTATTCTCGCGTCAAAGTCAACCGCGGACGCGCATAGCCGTCAGAGCGAGAATCGCTTATTTTATTACACACGATTGAGATAAGGCTTTTATCTGCTCGCGCTTCTATAGGCGAAACACTATACTTTTTGACTTTTGTCTCAAGCTGACATGCCTACGGTAGCGGGTAGAAGAATATTCTTGTGTACCAAGCGATTCTTTCCTCTCTTCCAGCATCCTTGCAGACTCTCAGGGCTATATTGTGAGTGAAGGAGAATCGCGCCCTGTGCGCTCGATGACAAGCGCTGCAGAAAGCGAAGGCTCCCCTATTAGAAGCGTATGGTCCCTCTTGTGCGAGCGTACAAAGTGCATCGCATTCGAACGCTCGTCGTCTCTTTCCTTCTCCTTCTCCTTCTCCTTCTCCTTCTCCTTCTCCGTCTCCTTCTCTTCCTCCGACGACGAGAGGACACGAATCACCGAGTAGAAGGGGTCTCTTTCTCTCTATATATTTTCGCTCTTTTATTTTCGAGTCTACGCAGGCAGCAGCAGCAGTCGACTGACGAGAGTGAGTGCGTTGCCCCGACTCAGCACGCATCAACAACAAAGAGATAGCGTGCGCCCGGCCTCGTTTCTTCTGCTTTTTCTTCTCTTCTCTTGCTTCCCCTCCCGCTTCCCCTCCCGCTTCCCCTCCCGCTTCCCCTCCCGCTTCCCCTCCCGATTCAACTCCCGATTCCCCTTTTTCTGCATACTTTCATTGTCGCTGCTGCAAAACTGGGGACGAAGGACGAGGCAAGGGACTTCGAAGCTTGCATCAATTTTTTCCTACGAATAGAAGAGTAGGGCAAAGGAAGGAATATGAGGAAACGAGCTCTCTTGCGAGGGGGAAGAGCACCAACCAACATACGAGAAGAGACGTAAAAGAGCTCCCGATATAGGAGATATTTTTATTGGGCGTCTGCGTCGACTGGATTCAACGCAGGCCGTTAACCCTGCTGTAAAGACAGCGGCAACTTCGAAGCTCGTCGGCGATAAAGAATTTGCCATAGGAGAGAGATTCCGCTGCGAAGATGCGACAGGTTGCACCCGTGCTATTTACTCGCTGGAATTGATATTTTTAAACGTACATCTTTCTATTCCATGCCTAATCTCGGCTCCAAAGCAGATTGCGTTAGGCAAAGTATTCGAATACCGCATCACTCCCAGATAAAGGAAACAAATAAATAAATAGAAATAAATAGAAATAAATAGAACGTAAGCAAGCTGAAGTGCTCGAATAACTCTGGGACAGAACATTCTAAATCGGACCTAAAAGCGTCTGTGACCTGCCGTCTGGCTCCTTGAAATTCTCTCATCTCCCAGTTTGTCTGCGTTTCCCTGCAGGATACGGGGCAACTAGGCCCCGTTGGCCTAGTTGCCCAGTTGCCCAGTTCCCTGGCTCCCTAGTTCCCTACCAGTCGAGATCAATATAAGGGATATCAAGGGATCAAATGAAATTCAATCGGCAAAGTCGATCGTACGCGAGATGCTTCGAGAAGGCGTTTTCAAAGAAGAACACCAAACGCATCCTTTTCACACCCCTCGAATGAAGACATCTCCGCCTCGACGTCTGCAATTTTTCATCTCTCACTCTCCCTTTCTCTCTCGTTCTCTCTCGTTCTCTCTCGTTCTCTCTCGGGGCGTTAATGAGTCATCCTGGCAATCTCGATGACGTCTCGTTTGCTGCCAAGTGCGAGTCTCTCCGTGATCGTTGTCAGCTCGTCACGCGTCGCAACGTTCGCCTTTCAACGAGGGCTCGACGAGAGGACGCATGCCCTCGTACGTATACTCTCAAGTGCGTTCGAGATGAACGCTCGTTTTGGGAGACGCTTGAAACTCGTGTGGAATAACGTCTGCGGCGAGCGTAAAACGAGAAGTCGAGATCGAAATCCTTCGAGCGTCGAAGCTATCTCGGAGTAGATCTCGGAGGCTCGTTGATCAAACATTTTCGCACCACTGCTATTAACTGCGTACTTGCGACGCGTGCGCTCTTTCAGCTATACGACCGTGCGTGGGCGAGTCTGATGCCGTGTTGCACACAGGAAGAGAAAAGTCAAAGAGAGTAGGGAGTTGACCACCGGACGCGGCTACTATACGCAGGGATGCACCGACCTTGAAGGGATTTTTGCGTCTACCGGCGAGCGTTAACCCCGAGCTTCTATATATCCTCTTTCTTCTTCGTCTTCTTCTTCTTCTTCTTCTCATCCCACTGGTGCCGCGGCCGCTGCCGCTGCATCTCGTTTTTTTGCAGTTCTCTCGCCCCCTTTTTCTCTCTGTCTCTCTTCGGCCCTTCGCGCGAGCTCTCTGTGTATACAGATACTATATAACGCCGGTATATACCATTAGTCCTCTTCTTCGAGTTGGATCTTTTTCATTTCTTCTCCTTTCTTTACGAGTGATTTTTCCTTTTTGACTATCCGCCATTGCCCCTTTCTCTCGCGTCGTTCATTCCGCGTTCAGCTTCTTTTCTCGTTTCGCTCGTTTAACTTAAGAACAAGACAGAGAGAGAGAGAGAGAGAGAGAGAGCAGTGGGGGGAATTTCCTGCGCGCTTTTCGTTTGGCCCGTCGTTCCTCCGTCTTCTTGTTTCTTGCAAAATCGTCGTCGTGAGCTTATACACTTTTTTCCCCTTTGCTGCTCGTCGTTCATTCGAACACATCGCTCTTTTACGTCTATTTTTCAGTCTGTCCTTGCCCGATCTCGATCCTTCTTTTTTCCGAGAACATATAGCGATGCCAGTGCGTTCTTCTCTTCCAGCTCTTTCTCTCGTGGACGCGCAAGGGACTACGAAGACGCGTTCCTTTTTTCCGTCCTTTTTCCGTCTTTCTCCCGAAGCCCTTCTGCACGCGGGTGCGCGATCGCGCGATCGCGCGCCTTCTCGATATCCTCGCTTTCGAAATACGTTGCTCTGCGGATGGACGTAAAAATTGGAATTTACGCTGCGTCGAGCTTGCTGCTTACTTGTCGAGTATACGCGCATACCACGTCAAAAGAAACAAAAGACTTAGCGAATAACTCATCCCCCTTTACGACAAGATGCGTATCAGACGAATTCACGCAAGCGAAAAAAGATCGACGCACGCGAAGAGGGTGTCGATCGTCGAAGCGTCGGAAGTCTCAGAGATGAGTTAATCGCGATAAGTTAATCGCGATAAGTTAATACGAAGAGATAAGGCCGGGCTGCGCAAGTATAATACTTAAGTCTTGTATACAAACTCGTGTGTAATTGAAGGAGAAAAAAGTCTTAGAAAAGAGTAGCAAGAGTATATGGATCTCCTGGCTTATCTCCTGTTTGTCCACCTTGTTTCTTTGAAAACGCCTTCATTTCGGCAATTACAAGAGAAGAGAGAGTTACTTATGTTCGTATGTTTAAGCATACGACTGTGTGTATTATATTCATTCTTATATGCGTTCGCGGACAAACGATAAGGACGCGCACGAGCGTGAGCGTGTCCGGCGGACGACGAATGACAGACGCCTCTCCGACACTCCTCTCTCCGCGCAATGCATCTATGTATGCGTATACTGTATATAGTGTATATGCGTGTAACCGGATAAACGAGGTCGCTGGGGAGAAGTGTATTTTTAAAATTCACGATTACAACGAGATACCGATTTTCGTTCGAGGAGAGACCGAAAGTATAGAGACTGAACTGGAATATCATTGATTGACAAGCCAAGCAAAGTTTCGTGTCTTTGCCCGCGCGAATTAACCGACTATGCATACAATATTCTCTGTGCAATTTGCAATATCAGTTTGCTAAACTCGACGATTTCTTTTCTAATATCGTATATACCTTCTAATGGTATAGAGAAGACGAAAAGCTGTGGAGTCGATGAAGTTTAGTGCTCGGCATTTCCCGTACGCGAAATCCTCTCTACTCGAGAGAAAAAGAATGAGACGAAAAAAGAGACGAAGAAAGAGACGAAGAAAGAGACGAAGAAAGAGACGAAGAAAGAGACGAAGAAAGAGACGAAGAAAGAGACACTAAAAAAATCAAGTGAAACGAATGCAAGATGGGGTCGTGACCTCGAGAACTGCAGCTGCGGTTCGACCCGTGTATACGTCGTGCATGTGTAAATGTGTATACATGTGTAATTATGTATATAGATATATAGGTATGTAGTTGAAAGATCCCATTCTCGACTGGTACTTCATTTGGAGGCTGAGCGTCAGTGTGCCTGTGTGTGTCTGTAAACCTCGTCGCTCGTTAATTGTTCGAGAAATCGAGGGGTTCGTCGAAAGGATTTTTAATTGCAATTAGACATGCTTATTCTTTTTTTTCCATGTCGTTCATCCGGGGCGAAATGCATGAGTTTTATGCGAGACACGTGGGCCGGTGCAGTTTTCATTTTGGAAGGATGAAGAGAGGTAGGCAGCGAAAGAGAGGAAAGAAACGGGTGGCGTTGACTGGCCTTGAACTCATCGCATGCGTTCATAGCCGAGGGGTGTATTTGCTGAAAATAATACCGGACTCGTGACTCGGTTCGGTAAACATAGAATTTTTTTTCGAATCTCCAAAAGTTTTTCCATTTAGTTTGCTCATTTTTTCCATCTCTTCTTGCAGGCGCGTAAATTTTAAGCCGCCAAACAAGTCATATTTTTAGAAATACATTTTTATTTTCATTCCCGCCATGCGTTTTTTTCACGAGTATGAACATTTAACATTACATTCTACCCGCAACAGCTATATCGTATAAATAATAATTATTGGCTTATTATTAATATGAAAGTCAAGGATCAATCGAACAAAATGTAAACACAATTTCAAACAATTACACTAACCAGTCGTCCAAATTTTTCATTATAACAACTGATTAGCAAAACCGATCGAGAAATAAACACCCATAAATTTATTTTGCTCGATAAAAAAGTTTGAAGGTCGCTACTAATTGACTCACGCATTCGCTCTTAATTAGCATTACGCGAAAAAGCGATAACTCAATAAAAATCGATAGGTGATAGAGAAGTGGCCAAAGAAGTTTCAGCCAAGTCGTAAAGCTATGTACCGTGTATCGTGTATCCTGTAATCGTATAATCGTGTAATCGTGTAATCGTGTAATCGTGTAATCGAGTAATCGAGTAATCGAGTAATCGAGTCATCGAGTCATCGAGTCATCGAGTCATCGAGTAATCGAGTTATCTATTCGCGCGTACAAACAAACGTATTCAAGGTCTGATCTAATAGTTCAGTGAGACTAATAATAATCACTTCTCCTTTTTTCTCATAATTTTTGTTCATATTCGTGTCCCACAAATTCACCAAGGTTTGGAATTTCGATAATTTTCAAGGCATAATACGCTTTGGTTTTTAATGAACTTGAAACAGCGTTTGATTCATAGAAATCGACGAAAAAAGAGCAAGCAAAAATATCCGAGAAATTTTGAGGAGATGAAGGAACAATCGCCAAGGTAATCTGTGCGATAGAATGTAAATTGGAAGAGATGCTGAACTCCGTGACCTTTTTGGATAAGAAGGGAGAGAAAGGTGGATAGGGAAACTTGTGGGTGGGAAGTTCTTCATCTCATCTCGTTGACTTTCTTGCTGCTTTTTCACGAGGGATCACTTTTGTCGTTCATTGTAACTTGTTGTATAAAAAGAAATTCAAGTAAGGGCATTGAATGTGCAAAAATATTGTTTCCGCCCGGGTTCGAACCGGGGACCTTGTGCGTGTGAAGCACACGTGATAACCACTACACTACGGAAACGTTCGAGTAATTATTTCGTGAAAATAAAATTGCAAAAAATAAGTGAGTAACTTGAATTGTAATTTTGATAGTCAGAGTATTAGTGTATATGTGGAAAATAGGATGAAAGGGATTCGCGATTAATTTATATTAAATACGAAAGTATATTCGCCGAAGAGATATTCGCGAATGCGATGAATTTTTCATTGTCCAACGTACTGCCGACATAACGGTCAGGGCTAAAAACATTATGGAGAAGGACACAGACTTTGTGAGAAGCAGAATAGTTCTCGTCGGACAACTGCAGCAGCGTATCAGAATCTCCCTACTCCTCGGCGATTCCCTCGTCCTCGTTCACCTCCATTCTGCTTCTCCTACTGCTTCTCCTACTGCTTCTCCTACTGCTTCTCCTACTGCTTCTCCTACTGCTTCTCCCTTCGGCAAAGGATGCGGCTGAGGACGTGCACTCATCGGGGGAGGGAAGGTTAGGAAGCCGTCTCAAGGTCGAGTAGGTGCAAGGGCATCTCTCTCACGGCAGACGCACACGTCGATGTCTAGTCTTTTTCTCTCTTTCTTTCTCTTTGTCTCTCTTTCTCTCTTTCTCTCTTTCTCTCTTTCTCTCTTTCTCTTCCTCCCCTTCTCTGCGTTATATACACTTTATACCACCTCTATATACATTATACAATATATCGTTTATCCTTAGAGGCGTGCATTTTTAGAGCTATTTAGAGATGCGAGTAGTCGTGCTCCTTATTTCTGGCAAAACAGTATCAATAAACACATTTTTAGATTAATAAATCATTATTCTCATTGAATACTGTTAATACTGATTAGTATAGTGATGCTTCTCACATACTCTTCCTTCGTTATATTTCAAGCCAACGACTTTCGTTCAACCTTTCTAAAGATTCTTCATTTTAATGAGGATCGATTGACCGAGCTCTTTGTCTATGCACCGTTCAAAAAGCGATCTTTCGTTGTTAAGATTAGCAAACACACGAACAATCTGTAGGGTTTGAATATTTCATTAATAGTCGTTTCCCGAACGCAAAACATTTCAAAACTTCATGAATGAATGACCGTACGCGAGAACGCGAGAACATTTATTTTATTTATAATATAATATTGTTAAACATTTTTCAAAATCAGCTTATATTACTTATTATAATAAATGAAAGATCATTAATAAATTAGTTAAAATAAAAAATAGCAAAATTAAGAAAGATTTGTTTCCGCCCGGGTTCGAACCGGGGACCTTGTGCGTGTGAAGCACACGTGATAACCACTACACTACGGAAACGATGTGCTAGTCAATACCAAATCTACCTATTTCATCAGATACTTTAGATGTTTGCGACAATTTTAAGAATTATTTCATCTCTAGTTACTTGCACATTTTAATTATTCAAATGAATAACGTTCTTGATTTATCATGAAATATAACAGTTATTATCTACAAGTGGATTAATTCACAATTTGATTAGATCAAGGTTAAGAGCTATTGAATTATCAAAGCATATAAGTGAAATATTTATAAAGGTTTTAAGTTATTATTGGAAGATCGATAAACTTATACATAAAATGTTGTTAAATATGTCTGTCAGGAGTGAAAGGTTTTATTGAAAATACGGAAATATGTAGATAGATTAGTAATTATTTTGGTATAAGCATTTGTTGTATATTTTGTATATTATTTGTTCGGTACCAAACTCGTCCGCTGAGAGATGCTAAGATTTATTAAATTTCCTGATGTCGTTCTTATGTGCATGCAAACAAACACTGTTATCTCTGTTTTTTCCTGAATATTATCAAAGACTCCGGTTAAACGCCATTTCGTATAAAATGATAAAACCTATTTTGAAAATCTATCAAAACTAACAAATTTATATCCATATATTATGATCAGAAGCTATGCAGACAGATCATTATTCGCAATAGACTCGCAATATTCTCTCGATATCTGATATCAATTCAGTCAGTCAACGAGTTGGTCGAAAAAGGTTTTTCGTCGATGCATAAAGATGTCCTCGAAAAATAGCTTCTCCCACAATTGTTTATTAAAGGATGCATGGATAGCCGAATGTCTCTCTTTCCGGAGCAGTATTTCGAGTGTATCATATGTGTAGAAAGCGAAAAGGAACAAGAGACAGGATCAAGAGAGAACACACAGGCAGACCCGACCGCAACGCAGGTCAATTTCATTTGAATATAAATCGTGCCATTGTAAATTGTTGGGTCTATATAGGATTCGCGACGACTCGAAGCCCGGTCTACGGTCAGTATACTAACGTATACTAACTATATTATTTAGCGGCGTCTTTGACCGGAAATCAACGTTTAAAGCAGCTTTCTTTTTTCAAACGTATCGCGAGACATGTCCGATTGTACCGGCTATATATCTATATCGTATATGGGTTTATATGTACACACACACACACACACACACACACACACGCGCGCGCGCGCGCGCGCGTAAAATATTCTGTTAAATTTAACGTTAAATTAGCAAATTCGAACTTCGATGCTTGAAATGTTCTTAAGACTCGTCTAGTTCTATTTAGTGAAGACTTTTCAGCAAGGAGCAGTAAAGATCGCGCAACACGATGATGTATGATACGTGTACGTGGTGTTATTGAGAACCGGATAAAATTGAACAGTTTGAGCGCATTTGCAGCCGCTGTCGGCTTTCCGCAGCCGGCTTTCCGCAGCCGGCTTTCTGCAGCCGCGCTGTGCCAAGAAGAAACTTTTACTTTTGCGACGGAGAAAGTAGGTGCTTAATTCGCAATTTATTTTCCGCCAGCAAAAACCTTGCATGAATGGAGTGCTGCCGCACGGCGCTTCTCGTTATAATAGTTAAGCTATACTCTGACTGAATACATATATAATTATATACACAGCTTGTCGCAAGATAACGATTCGAATTCGACCCATTTCCACAACGAATCTTGATTGCTCTACATTTTAACGGATCGTACAATCCGATGTCGATCGATTAGCTTTACTAGGGTAGCATATACTAGGGTGCTGTAGGAGCAGTAGAAATGTACTTTGTCCCGTGTATCAATTACACGAGCCAATAGCAATGCAACCGTTTATATTTTGCAACGCGCCTGAGGCTGCATAATAGCACTGAGCTCGCGACTCGGCGGACTTTCCAGCGATTTCCAGTGTGATAAGGTCGATAACCGATAACGAGACGCTGTCGTGGAGTTCATTTGTAGTTTCTCGGGCGCAAAGTCAAGAAAACGCGATAGAAAACTAAGAATAAGCCAATATAATCAATGACTCGCAGGCATTTTGATTTTTTCATTCGGACGATTAGCATTCCGATACGAGGAGGATCCAATGACCCGCGTGCATTGATTATGTTTCTTCTAATTTCATGATTGTGCAGTCTATTGAAATCTAAATTTCTCCTCACCAAGCCATCAAGATTCAAATAAAGATTCACATTCCCTTTAGAATAGAAAATATCTGTTTGCTATCATCTGGCATAGAAAAGCGTATTTCTACAGATGCCTGTTCTCGGTCGCACGTCGCTGAAATCATGAAATCACGAAATCATGAAAGGTGTTAGGCAGCTTTCAGCAAGCGGTAATCGCGGGAAAACGTGCAATTCACCGGGGCGCTCATTTATTTCCTGGATAGTGCAATGATCTACGCTGCCATTATCCAAGCGCCATAATGCAATGCGGTGCATTTTACGCATCGCGTCTGCGCCATTTGCAGTATGCGCGATGAAAAATCTCAGTTAATTGCTCATCTTTTTCATTATACGCAAATCTCATAGGCATTGAAAGAAAGTGCTTTTTGCTTTTTCTTTTCGCTTTTTGCTTTTTGCTTTTTGATTTTTGCTCCCTTCAAACAATATTCGTAATGTCAATTAGATCATTGCAAATTTATTTCCTATTGATCATATTCGGCTTTTATTCCTGATTAATGGTTATATCGATGAAAAGAATATCAAGGTGAATTCACGATGTATACATCGCGTCGAAGTCATCCGCACAATAATTATTATTCATGGGTATACCGTAAAGTAGGTCAACCGATACAGTTGTTCGCGCTCGGTCGTCGACCTTCCTCTCTCGCTATATTTAGTTGTTTTTACAACTCGACAGTTAATGTTTTGATTACGAATTTTTATGATTTTCGATAAAAATAATATTCATGGTTAAGTCTCCGAGAATCATTGACCATTGGCGTATACCAATACGGCTAATCGAATATTTTCAAATAATAAATCAATTATCATGCTTACTTGCCAGAAAATTCACAATATATAGTATTGCATGCACATAATTATAAATACACATAATCGTAAAATTAGTTTTTAATCGTAAGGTAACCTCGCGATTTCGATTAAAAATCAGCCCATTTAATAAAATCGTGTATGTATAGGCCAATGAAAAGAACTAGGTATACATATGCCAAGCAAGGTCCAGTATGTCGTTATATAACATTCAGATGTTTATACATTTCTTATCAAATCCTTCGCTCTCGATACTTTCTCACACACGTTTGCACCCGTCTCGCCCCAATTGCTGCAATGGCCAACAATCGAAGGCTTCAACAACAATTCGGACTCAAACATTCTCGAGTACTCCAGTCCAAAGAAGAAGAAAATAGGTATACAATATCGGCTATATCTGGTATAATATTATACACAAATATATATATATATATATATATATATATATATATATATATATAGAGAGAGAGAGAGAGAGAGAGAGAGAGAGAGAGAGAGCTATGACAGATGCGAGGAGCAACTTCTCTTTTGCCGAATGGAGGTTACCGCGGGGCTCGAGAGAAAGATAGTGAAACCGAAAGTTCCGCGCTTTCTATGTATGTACTCGTAAACAGGCACGCTCATGTATACGTATATTATACATGCAAGGCGTTCCACTTTCCATTGCCGACGCTCTCAACAGCGAACGTCGCCGAATAATTGGGTAGCCGAGTGCGTGTCTAAATGTTTGTAAATCTTTTATATACCTGAAGATTTCGGCGTAGGATTTTTCACCACCTCACCTTACGTGGTCTCTATTACCTCGAACATTCTTGGGAATAGATCGTCGCAGTCTTTTTCTATCCTACATTCGAATGCTGATCGGCCGATACTTTCTCGGTCGTAACAACGGATGTGCGCTTCTCTGAATCAAATAGAAAATCAAGTTCCTAACCGAAAAATAGTCCACCTCTCCGATACTCTTTTTACTTCTCGATTTTTTCTCACTTTTCTTTCACGACTTTTGGCCTTTCTCCCGCGCTCGAGCTATTCCATTGTTTTATATATACGCTATAATTACAAGGCTCGCCTCGCAACTTTGCTTCTTAACTGCCTCGGTAGTTTGCCTTAGTAGTGAAACGAAAAGAGAGAAAGAGGAAAAAAGTCGCTAATAAAGGTACAGCGGCTATGCAGGAGTTCGCCGTGGAGTAATCGAGCAAAAATCTAACCGCGTTCTGCAATATGTTTATCGATACAAGAGTGTGCATTTTAACGAGCCATTAAACTACTTGCACACGCTGTGTAGACTTTTTTATCATCACTTTTGCGTCGCTCTAGTCGACTTAGGTAGACTTGCTAAGCCAACAACAACGGAGCCATGCGTTTGCGTAGAAAAATGTTGAAAAATTCAGAATATATGTCATTTATAGCGCATATCAATACAAAGGAGAGAAAGAAAATTCGCCGCGTGGGTGACCCGCTGACCTCCAGCGGAGCGAGTCCGAAGGAGAGAGTCGCAGCTCGAGAAACTCTCTCGCGCTCGATCTACTTGTTGCGTATACGGATATATGGGTAGACGAGTGTCGGTTTTCGGAAGCGCTCGCTCGAACGCGATTGAAAGTGTTGTGGGTCGTTGAAAGTATATATCCTTTATGGATGTTGATTTTCGAGATTTTTGGCTTGAAATGATGCCGAGATCGCGGTCGCGCTTTACCTTTATTTCTTCCTTTCTCTCTCTCTCTCTCTCTCTCTCTCTCTCTCTATCCCCCCCCCCTTTCCTTCCCGACTTCGACGAGTGAAATCGAAAGTTTAGAAAGCCCAAGAGATAGTTACCAACGAATGGCTCTTTCATTGTCGGAGAGATTATTATTCGTACTTTAGAACCGCTGCTCTTAATCAAAATTTACAAATCGTTCGCTAGAATTGCTGACATTTCCAATGAACTGTAACGAAACTATTATAATCTGTTTACCGTTGATAGAGAATGAAGGAATGAGAAATGAAGGAAGCTTTTCCCTTTCACTGCCGCCTTTCTCCCAACGTGCAGTAGTGAAAGGGAAGAGAAGAAAAGCTTCTTCCATAGAGATCGGATCTTTGCATTCGACTTTTCTATATATGTACAAATACGATATATATATGTGTGTGTGTGTGTGTGTGTGTGTGTGTGTGTGTGTAGAAATAACGATCGAAAGGTTTCTAGGGCAAAGAGAGTACGCGGGAAAATCTTTCATGACTCGAGGAAAAGAGGATCTTGGATCCCATCCAAGATGTCTCATATCCCTTTTTTCGTATGTCTTACTTTCATTTCGTTTCATTATTTCTCCCTTGTTTCACGGCCGTGAAGAAGAATTAGCAATTTCCAATTTCTTCATAGCCCAAAGAGACTAAGATACTATAATACTGATTTAAAGGCTATCTTCATTTTGATGTTAGTGATGTTATTAGCGTAGGATAAACTATGCACTAAGTTATAAGGATCGCGAGAAAGTAACTTATGATTTACGAGCTCGTTCCAGAGAGAAATTCCGCGAGAGATTTATACATAAAAATCGCTTTTGCGTCGATTTTTTCTCAGCCTTGTTGAGCTTGGCTAGCTTGTTTTAGGAAACGTGCTGGCAAAGATTGTGTATTGAGAAATGACTCGATTATCGATTACAAACTCAAAACGAGTGAGATTCCGTATATACATTATTCGATGGCACGCGATCGTAGGCCGCGATCGTATAACAGATTCGCACTCGCATCGAGACACTTTGACACTTTCTTAGAGAGTAAATGTTTGATAAGCTCGTTGATATTCGAGAGGCATCAGAGCGAGACCTTGAAGTGACAGAAAAGAAGACGTTCCAATTGGCAGGTTTTTTCTTCTACACGAGAGATAAGAGAGAGATTTATGACGGTTTTAGGATAATTTTTTGTCGTTGTTCGAGGTTGTACGTTATACATTCAGTAACGAGATGATCGGACAATAAGAGGCTTTGATCTTTGTCGAGTGAATTTTTCGATATGCCAAAAGCTAATGCTCGACTCATTGCTATCGACGAATATTATCGGCAATTTTACTCAATCCTTTAGAAGTGCGTGTGGAATGTATATGCATAAAGCAAATAAGCCAAAGCTCGGAAACAGTTAATGCGCGTGTATTTGTGCGCTTTGTCTCGCTTGGCTGTAACAATCGTTCTACATTCCTTATAACCTCCAACAGGCGCGATACATCAAGCGATTAACCGATCGAGATCGATATATCTCCTCAAAGTGGTCGCATGTGTCACTCGCAGGTACACGTTCGATCTGGCGAAGAATTTATTTTATCCCAATTACACAATTACGATAGGCTGAAAAGAAAAAAGTGAGGAAACCAATTGTACATAGACTATATAATTCGCTGCTGCGTGGATTATCGTTCTTTTACTTTGCTTCCAATTCTTCTATTATTTATTATTTATGGTATTAGCGATAATTGATATCGCTGTACAAGAATCTGATCATTCTACTCAGCTGTAAATAACTGTAAAAGTAAAAAGAAATAAAAAGGTAATTAATGAAGGTTCGGTGCAGTGACTCAATTGACTTTTCGCAAAGCAAAGTTCACCTTTCTACGAGACCGTTGCTCTCGTACACGGTAGACTATGCAACATAATGCGCATACTTGCCGAACGTGACGTGACTCAAGCGATACACTGCTTTTATCGCTACAGCTGATCGATCGATCAATCGATTGTGCTCAGTGTGTCGTACTTTTCTTTTTCTCTCCCGCGAATAACAAGTGCCTCCGGTAGAGAGAAAGAGTTTCTTCACCTGTAGTAACTATAATGTATACAATATATATATATATATACATATATGTGTGTGTGTGTGTGTGTGTGTGTGTGTGTGTGTGTGTGTGTGTGTGTTTATATACGGATTTATACATAGATTTGAGCGACGTTAATGGAGACATGAGCATAGAGAGAAGCCTCGTCAAATTAATCGGTGCTATTTCAATGGACATTGTGATGTCGAGGAAAGTGAAGTTTCAAACTTTCTCTGTTGGTATACTTGTATTGATGTTTTGACCGGTGTACACATTACTTTTCCTTCCTATAAATTAGCGATCTCTTAAATCAAGCTCGTGTATAATATGGTGTAATATATAGAGTGTATAATAGAAAAAATGAGCGATCGAATGGTGTAGAATCTTACGCCTTACTCTTGTCTCTGCATATTGTACATTGCATATTGTACATTATATATTGTATATTGTATATTGTATATTGTATATTGTACATTGTATATTGTATATTGTATATTATATATCGTACATTGTATACTTACGCAAGAGCGCGCGAAGTTCAACGACACCTTCTAGGTGCCGAGCTCTCGACTGGAGCTCGTGAAATCGTGAGAGAGCACGACGTTTGTAGAGAACTGCATACTGCAGCAGCGGTAGCTGATATCGCTTTCACGTTTTAGCGAGCGAAGCTGCGTGGGTGAGCGAAGCCTTGACAAATGGGAGAGTCGCGCATGTATTAGTACACCGAGAAAGAGCAGAAGACCGAACGTTTGCACGTTTACACGTCTCGCCTTCAGTTCTTGTACTCTGACCCACTTTTCCTCGTAAGCCGATCGCAAAAGATGGCCAAATTTACGCTTCTATTCGAGGTCTTTTCCATTTGTCATTATTTTCCAATATCGCTAATTACGTATCCTTCTAGTTGTTGAAAATCGCCAGACTAATTAAACCGATCTCAACTTGCATCTTTGCTCGAATGCAAATCTGCTACTCGGCGAATTCAGATGGAAGTAAAAGAGTTTAATGTGTGCACATTGTAAAATGTAAAGAGGCTGAGGAGTGAGGCGACTTTCTAACTATATAATGTTTGACATATCTTTGGCTTCTTCTGCTATACTTATACATATCCACATCGCTGTTTGCGTGTTGCTCTCGTTGTCGATATACGCGTGTCAGGAAAGATAAGATTTCGGAGCGACGAGAGTGAAACTTTCGCGATTCGAGTGCAGAAAAAGGAAAGTTTCGAGGCTTCTTTTTAGATTAATCGTGCGCCGATGACGGATATGATGCGATATATAAAGAGAAAGATCGTGCCAGCTAAAATCGCAACGTGAATTTCGATATTTTTTATTCTGATAGCAAATAAACGATATAAGTACGCAAAAGAAAGCAAAGCGATACGTTCTCTGTAAATGCAGCGTCATATTGGAAAATATTTTGAAACATGGTTTTCGGTGCACGGATACACTGGTGAAAGGATCTTATATTGTTAAACGCGCCGATTACGATCTGCCGCGTTTGAGTTAGATTTTGTTTCGTTGAACCTGTTCAGATACATATGTGTGAGTGTGTGTGTATGTGTGTATACGCGTGTGCAGGATGTAGATGACTACATAATGAATATAATGCGCATCAGTCGAGAATTCCTGGAAGTCTAGTTTTCGAGTCTATGTATAATATTATAATGGCAATTGCCGAACGAAACGAAACTTTACAATGGTCGATGAATATCCCAAATCTTTTCATCGCAAGAAGAGAAAAAAATGTTCAAACACGGACCTAAGACGACGTTCTCGAGAGCCCAAGCAGAGTGAAAACGTCGATCCAGGTCACGTGCCTCATCGAGATCAATGCCATAGCAGCAGCAGTCGCGTCTCGCGATCTCTCGAGAAACGAGACCAGACTCCCCCGCGAGAGAAAGTATTGCCGGCTCGGCAGCGACAGACGAGTACGACTTTCTTTACGGCTATATATATAAATTATATTATACGCATACCTCCTCACCAGTCGCTTCACCAGTCGCTTCACCAGTCGCTTCACCAGTCGCTTCACCAGTCGCTTCACCAGTCGCTTTTAACGAAAAAGCTTTTTTTTCCCTAAGTGACAACTATCGATCGGTGAATGTTTTAACCGATGAATCAGTCAGCGGATAAAATGAAATATTTATCGTTGAATTTTACGAATTCGTGGCTTTCGATGTCACTCTCACTCTTTCCGCTTCCAGGCGCAGCTCAGCGATGCATCGCTCAGCCCCGACGAATCGCGCAAATAAACGATCTTATATGAAAGACATTGGTCTTTCATATAAGAATACCTCTATAACAATGGTGTCGACAAATCCTCTCCGGTTCATTAATGCGAGGAATATAATTTTTACTCGCCCTCAACGAGATTGTGAAACTTCCGGATTTGCCGTAGCGACCCCTTGACCCTTTCACAAATTATATTGGATATGTTGAGCGTAATCTGCGAGAGTATCTTTTTGTACATTAGTACTAAGTCGATATACCTGCTTAGTTTCTCTGGCGAATAAATCTCCCGAAGAAATCTCCCGAAGAAATCTCGCGAAGAAATCTCGCGAAGCTCGTTCTTCCTCGTACGTGAATTATGTCTAATAATTTAATACACGTATTGCTCACGGTAAAGATGATTTTTTTACACTTGCAGTCCAGGCCGTAAGCTCGAGAACTTTTACTTATTAGACTCTGCTTTCTACTTGTTCGAACGTGATTGGCCATTTTTCAAATACTAAAACTCAAGCTAGATGCTGAAAAGTTTCATTATTGCGCGTAAAAAGTTATTTTCGATATGTCGCGAGCTAATCACGCTCCTCTTATGCTGCGTGGGTATTATATGCTTATATACTCGCTAAGTACTTTCTTGGCCTTCTTCGCAACTTTCACAATTGGGACCGATCCAATTTTTCTATACGTACTGGTATAGTCGCTTTAAATATCAAATATATAAGTACCACATGTCCAATACGAATGACTAATTTAATTTATTTAAATACCTGTACACGCAGTAAGCAGTTTTATAGATGCAATGCGCGCACCGAAGGAATTCCGAATGGAGATTCTGGGCAAGCAGTATTCCAAAATCTTGGGCATAAATTCTACTCCACATTCTGCTCGCGACACTTCAAATACACAGAAAGGCGCTTCGACTAAACGAAGCTTTGAACAGTTTTTCAATGTCAACCACTTGTATTCGAAAAGAAAAACTATTTGATACTGGCAAAAATGAGAGCGAACAACGTTTTCGACCCAATCAAAGTCAAAGTCAAAGACGCGGAGGAAATCGAAAGTTTTCTCGTCGCGCTTTGTCTCCACCGTTCTCTGCAATTAAGTAGATTTACGAACTCGATAGCGACGTGAAAGTCTCGAAGCGATAAACTCTTTTGTTCCCTCGAGCTCTTTTATAGCTCCGTTTCGTGCAGAACACTCTTTTGCAAATGAGTATTACACGATGTTTAAAAATGAAAAATTTCTCGAACTCAAATGACAAGTTCATTTTCTGCGTTGCGCGTTGAAATCGAGAGTTAAAAGAGAAGCCGAGAGAAGAAGGAAAAATAACGGACATACGGCGTCACGCAGACCGCGCTTCCAGCTGACGTCGCGACTTCTCTCTCTTTCGCCTTTAAGTAAGTCGCGAATACGTGTACCGGCGTACCGGCGTACCGGCGTACCGGCGTACCGGCGTACCGGCGTACCGGCGTACCGGCGTACCGGCGTACCGGAGCATCCGTATCTGCCTTGCTGGAGGATTTCACGTTCAGCAAACCCTCTACAAATATACAATTATTATTTTGTTAAGACTATTAAGAAAGAATTTGCTTCCCTCAAAAGTATCTATTATCTGTGCGCGTAGGCGCAAGCGTCTCGCTGGACTATATCGTTGATTTTCATTGATCCAGATATTGTAATGAGGTCGTTTTAGTGTTTCGCTAAGTTGCTAATTAAACATACTTGCAGTTTTCGTATTAACCTTGATTGGTATATCGGCTGCAAAAAAGAAGAACGAAAAACTCACTCAACACTCTATTGCAAGTGTATAGGGTAAACAAGACAGTTAACGACCCCGCGGTGTAGTTAAAGTAATAGACCGCTGCGCCTGCATATATAGGTATGCTTACATTACTCTTTAGCAAGTGCGCTTTCTACGGGATCGCGCCTCCTTCGTTCGCGAGTTGATAACTTTATAAAGTATCTCTCTCTTTCTCGGCGAATTCAACATCGACGTGCAAAAAACAAGCCGTATCCACTCGTCCGATTACTGATAAAATATACATGCACACACAGATATATACACACACTCTCATACTTGAAAGTGCCCGATATTCTCACCTTGATTAATCCATTAAAGACGCGTCACACATAACGAGACTACGAAAGAGAGAGAGAGAGAGAGAGAGAGAGAGAGAGAGAGAGAGAGAGAACTTACTTGTTCAACGAGGCTAATAAAGATCAAGAACCTTGGATTCGTGGCCGAGTCTACATGAATTATTAGGGTAACAAAAGTCGCGGCAAACGATATTTTAATTAGAACGAGCTTGCGTTTACGCATTGAAAACATTACTTGAATGTGTGTACATATATTTCCTCGTTGAACGAAAGGCGACTTATCGGAAGGCTCTGGCCGTGTGCCGATTTGTATTATAGTTCGATCGACGCCGGAATAGCGGAAGGTCTCTCTGGCTTCTATCGTTTGAATATTTTATACAGCGTGTGCTCGATGTTTCCGTAAGTCTCTAACGATTGTTTGAGCTCTAGAAATTTAAAGCTCGAGAAATCAAATTTGGGTTAATACAGTACAGAGTACTAACCCAAATAAACGTGGATCATCGGTATATGCGTACTTTTCATTTCTCGGAAATACTAACGTGAAACGAGAGTAGGCGCTCGAGTGTTAGAGTTCCGAATCTTGTTTGCGAGCACGTCGAGAAGCTAAGCAGGAATTTTGTCATTTACGTGTAAAAAGGTTCGTATGATGAAACGCGCATTAGCACATGACACAGTTTAGCCGATTGAGGTCTCGATCATCTTCCCCGGCTTTCCTTGACCTAGCCCAAAGAACTATTTCAACAAATCGTCAACCTTCAATTTTCAGACGTATTTTCTCTCTAGCTTTTGCCTTCTAATTGTCAAATTTAAAGCCTCTCAATTCTAGCTATCAGCTCGTTTTCGAGAAAAAAAATGTGCGAATCCCTCTCCACTTACTCGATCGTACAAATTATCCTCTTAAACCGAAGACCGACTCCTCTCTCTCTCTCTCTCTTTCTCACTGCTGTAAAGAGATACATCATCTTAAACCGCGATTACAAGCCGCCAAGCTAAAGTTCAACAAGGACTAATGGGAATTAGCATCCGAAACCGAAAAACGTCCGGTGGCGACCACACAAAATATATCTCTCTCGTTCTCTGCTCATCTCATAGGGGACAGACGAGTGGTGACCGCAAGCCAGACACGCCCGCTATGAAAAATCAAGAGCGACGAGGACGCAGACGCATCCCAAAAATAAAAGAGGAACGAGAAGAAAAAAAAATGTATGGGAACCGTGTGCGACTGTGCGTGTACGTGTACGTGTACGTGTACGTGTACACGCACAGTCGCGCCTGCTCTCAGGGTCAGCGGGTTTACGACTTCGTCTCTTCTTCTTCGATTCTTGGCGCGGTCGCCGAGAGGGGACGAAACGGCCGAAAAATCCCTTGACGATTACTCAGACGTCGATGGTTTATTCTACGCTTTTTTCTCTTTTCTTTGAGTTTCTATTAGTTTAGTTTAGTTGTCGTTTAGCGAGGAGACGATGCTGAATGTCTCATATCTATGTGAGTCATACAATAGAATATCGTCGATCATTCAGTTTGGGAACTTTTTTTTCATACGTCGCTTCCTTAAACATTAACAACAAAGCGAACAATCCTTTTGAATTTTATCGTTGGATAATTTTGCCAGAGACTAGAGACTAGAAAGCCGTATTTTGTGTATAATCTAGTATCTGTGGCTAGCCTCACACTCTTCGGCTTTCGAGACAAAGAGTAGAAAAGAGATCGAAAAAGGCCCTACTTTTACCTATACTCTTCCGATAATACGGCTCTGAGCTGAAAGACTCTCGTGAAATTGACCAAGTCTATTAACACGGCTGAACATTCGAGCGTGACACCATACAAATATAACGCCATAAAACCTACTATGTGTGTAATTTAAAATATTTCAATTACATTTAATATGGCAATTACGAAGCTGAAATACAAAGACTAATTTTCAATTTCCAAATCGATTGTTTACGCTAAATCAAACAATAACAATACTATCCGATATAATAATATATCCAAGCGTTAGGTGTAAAAACGTTCGATTAACCTTCGGTTAGTAGATGGTGGCATTCGCGAAGGGTTTCGCACGTCAGACCCTGACCGTTTAAAACGCAGACTTTCTTTTCCAATATATCGACGCGTGTCGAACGACAACCTCGACGACTTTTAATCACAATGTCGAAGGTTAGCGATTCGTTATTACCTAAAAACTAAACTATAACTGGTACACAAATCGATCGCGACATTTGGATCGGATCTCTGTTGTCTCTCTCTCTCTCTCGCACCTATTACCGATAATTCAATATTTAGATCTCATGTCTGTAATGACACCTTAAACAATTGCGCTCGACTTTGTCAATTTTCTGTGCTATGTAATAAATGACAAATGTGTCTGTGTGTGTTTTACGTAAGCGAATGTATGTAAATTTTGGCTTAAATATTTTTTTCATTTAAATGTAAATGACGAATGAGCTGAGAACAAGCGACTCTAGGCCTCCATCGTGTACTCCAACACAAAATGTTTCTTTGACTGTGTGTACTTGACGAAATGAAAAATCGAACTCCGTTCAGTCGTGATTGCATGCAGAGGTCAAAAGAGCCATTACCTTTTTAATGGTTCTCGTGGTTCATAAAATAAATTTTATTGAATAATAACTTGGCCTAGTCAATCAACGCTTCTGCTAATTCGAAGTAACTGATGAATTTTTAATAATAATAGTTTAAACGATTCAACGATAAGAATTCATTCTTACTCGGCCAATCTGCAGTGAATTCCATATAAGCCAAAGCAATATAATAATACGCTTTTTGTCCAATTTTTCTACAATTTGCTTATGTAAACTGCGTTCACGTGCCTTCAACCACTCGATTCGAAATGCTCAATTAGAAGGATGTATGGAGCACGATCAAGCATACTGCACTAGTGTCGAATTAAATTTTTTTCTCAAAATCATAATTACTTAGTCTTTGTAAACGAAATGGAGAGGGGACGGGATGACCCTGAATTATGTAACCGAACGCGCAACGTTGCTAGATGCGATCACGAATATATCGACAAGGTCGTCGCGCGTCGTGCGGAATTCGCACGTTGCCGCGAATTTTTTTTCTTTCGACGCGTGCGCACCTCAAGGTCGCGAAGTTTTTTTACCGAGAGCTTGACGAAGAAGAAAATGAAAAAAAAAAAGAATTTACAAGAATACGTACATCGCGTATGCCGGAAGCGAGCAGCGACGATTATGTCACTGCGAAAATTAATATCGTCTTTTGACGCTTGATCGAATAGCTATTTTAACGAGAGCCCTATATATGTATAGACATTATAAATGAGTATGTGTACGTGAAATATCGTTGCATACGTCAACGGATTATCCGAGAAATCTCGGAAAAAATTGCGTATAGCTTGTACGATTAATTTTCTACTTATGACGTTTCAACAAAATACTTCATTGTGTAACGCGATTACTTTACGTACAAATGATAACTAAAAACTTGAAACATATGCGATTCCGAGCATCGCCCAGGATATTCGTTCTAATAGGTACATACATATAAAAAGACACGTACTAGCTACGCAGCTAATGCCCGTGGCCGCGAACTCGAGATAGAGAGAGAGAGAGAGAGAGAGAGAGAGAGAGAGAGAGAGAGACAGACAGACAGAAGCGACCGTCAAAGCCGTGACCTTGTCCTTGCCCCTGAGAAACAGCGGCGCTTGCCTTGGCCGCAGATCGATGCGCTCCTCTGCAACTATACAAGGCACACAAAGTTTCGCTCTCCCACTTGGGGTAATTTTTAAATTTAAGTTAAAATTTCATTTTAATACGTAATGCAAACGCTTTCCTACATGCAACGCAGATAGAGAGAGAGAGAGAGAGAACCGAAATGATGATTTGAATCGTCGTTGCGTTAACGCGCGAAGCTTTCAACGGGATAAGTCATACTATAGGGTTAGAGAGAGATTTTCACGGATTGCGAAGTATATAAGAAGACACGATATGACTGGATGCGATTATCAACGACAGAGATAAAAGAACATAAAACCGTAGCTACAATTTTGTCTGACGCAAAAGAAGTCTTAATTACCAAGTCTCATGAGTGAATTTGTAATGAGGTACGTTATAGTCTCGACGAGTCGTACTGTGTTGACACGTGCCAAACAGACATAGCTTTAAATTTCGTCGAGCTTTTTTCGGTTACTTTCAATACGATATGTACATAAAAGTTTGCATAATACCAAAAGAAACGTTCGCATCTTGTATAATGAATACACTCATTTATAGAGTCTCGTCATAAAGAATTGACCGAACGTGGCTTATCGGCTAATGAGATATATTTGCGCTTATAGAGATATATTTGAGTTTTGAATGTTAATGAATAGTATATTCTTATCAATGAACTTGAAAGCGTAACGCATTGTTAGACATTATCGTTGAGCTATTTCAAACAATAGGCACAGACAAATTGGTTTCCTCATTCGAATTGCCTATTCTTATCATACACAACTGTTTTCTTCTTGTTTTCTAACGAATTAACGCACACACAAAATTAGTACAAATACAAGTAGTCAAAAACCAAGGAACAAGAAAAAGAAAAAGAAAAAGAAAAAGAAAATCTTCCGCGACTGATAATTCTTATTTTTTTGTTATACACCGCGAGCCGCTTCGCTCTATAGCATCGATTGGTCACGCGTTTACACTTTGACATTGAAAATGCATTTTCTGCATATGCACGTGCGTTGCAGTCGGAATCAAAAAAGCTACACGGATGTGAGACTTATATTGCATAATTCTGAAAGCACCTTCCAAGCGCACCGATACGAGCGCTCACGATTCCATCATCGTCGTATGATCGCGACGAGATGACTTTTATGAAATATTATGTACGACAGAACGACGTATAGGTTTTATTATTGTAGCTATGCATTCGCCACGATAACCGAAACAATAGTTTTTTCAATTTAAATACTCTCTTTTCCTACGCTATTTATTAATAACTATTGTTACTCGCATCGATGACGTCCCTATTGTCAATCGCAAATATATATAGCGAAATAATAAATAATATCGCATTCGTTCGATTCGTTCAATTCGATCATTGATTTAAAAAGTGGAAAAAAAATGAAATACAAGTTGTCGAAAGAGCAGAAGATTACGAAGAAGATTGGGAAGATTTTTTACTGACTACTGACTACTGACTACTGACTACTGACTACTGACTACTGACTAGTGACTACTGAAACAGAATATGGTAACTAAATCTGATGATGAAGACTCGAAAGCTTGGCTAAGCGTCGAAATTTCGCGGAAACTCCTCGCAGTTTGTCAACGTAGCTCGAGATTTTTCTTTCTCACGCATTTCAGGCTCGGGAAACGCGATTCCTCAGAATGCCTTCGTCGTCTTTAACTTTCGTTCCCGCACTCGATATACATACTAATGATGCGGCTAGTTTATCTCGACGCTATATACACGACGGATCTTGTCAATAGGCGCATAGGCCTTCGACGTTCATTACGTATATGTACAATTTTATCAATTATTATTTCTTTCAGTTAAAAACGATCAGGTTCGATTGAACGATTCTTCACTATTGCAATCGACATAACGACATCGATTTTTCTCTACTTCCTTCAACAAATCTAGAATCGAACATTCCAACTGCACAAATTAATGTGGCCCTTAGTCGTCAGTTCGTCCATCGATCGAGGAAAAAGACTTATTACGAAAGAGTGAAAAAAAGATATTCTCAAAGAGGGCTTAACTCAATCTGCGTAACAGGATAACATTATATACGAACGAGTCACGAAGAAGAGCACTCAAGTTATAAATCATGAATATAGTAGAAGGAAGAACGACGACAAAGCATCAGCAGCAAGAGGAAACGAAGGAAGGAGGTGGTCGGAAGGAGGTGGTCGGAAGGAGGTGGTCGGAAGGAGGTGGTCGGAAGGAGGTGGTCGGAAGGGGGGACGTGACTTCGCGTTCGTTCGTCCGAAAGCGACCGTCCGTCCGTGACCACGTGGCCTTGTCCTTGCGCGCCTCGCGACGCGGTTTTCTCTCTCTCTCTCTCTCTCTCTCCCTACCTTACCATCTCTACGACTTGCTTACTCGTTGCAGCTTTGTGTCCGTTTGCGCATACGTATTCTGTGTATCGATCCATCGCGGGGGATCAACAATCTTCACTCATTTTTAGGCAATCCTTTCTTTTTTTCGCAACGACCAATCGCTCAGCAGATTGAGCAATGACCCATTGGATTAAAGGCCCTGCACACGATAAGGTAACATATAGTTGGCTTCGATAAATCCTCAATATTACCATCGCACATATAAGTGCGATCCAACTAGATTCACGTTTCCCTATACGTATCTATCCAGTGTCTATATATATACATACCTATTAAGAAATCTCTTTTTTTATTCTACGCGTACTGAGACAGAGCAATAGCCTTGCTCAAGGTTGAATATTCAAGCTGAAGCAGATTGAATTCCACTGGGGAATAATAAACGACTTTATATGTAAGAATACACATGTTACAATAGAATATCGTTGCCGACAGTAATTAACATCATATATATATATATGTGTATATATATATATATATATACCAGGTGATATTACACATACATGTATATGAGCCTCTTGAGTATAATAACCCTTGCGTAATTCCGAAAAAAGTCCGACGACCACGTGGAAAAGTTAGAGAAAAATTCTTCACAAATGACCTTTGCTCGCGCGTGTCACCCATATGGTTATGTTTATACATAAATGAAAAAATGTTTTTTCACGCGCCAGTTTCTCCGCCTTATTTTCCTCTCGGATAAACGCGATATGTTACGAAACTTCGTTACGAAGGACTTTATTGTATAATATAGAATTAAGCTTCGTAACGACACGAGATTAAGAAGCGCGCGCAGGGCGTCACGTATTTTATATTAAAGCCACGCGACCTTATTGCGTAACGTAGTAGGTTCATCGAGCGCTAATCCCTTCGATAATAATGAATTCTCCCTTATTATCATTATCGTTATTATTATCGTTGTTGTTATTATCGTTGTTATATCACGTGCTATTTACACGTATATTATAAATGACAAATATGATATGTAGGTAAATGAAAAACTAATCTTAGATCAAGAAACGCGTTGATTCGATTAGCGCAACAAAGACGAGAGCTTGTAAGTAATAGACGGACGAAATGTTTGCTCGGGAGCGGTTTGCGCGCTCCGGTCTATAACTGAGGATCGCGTAGACAAAGAGGAACGTGTGCGCTGTTCACGTTTTTCACGCCTCATGAAGATGTCGCCGTTGCGGACACGTTACCGAACTACTATATAGGTATATATAGACGAAGCGCTTATCACCGCTGATGCTCTAAATGATTCTCGTATGTTGGTGTATCTACATATGAACATACTACTTACACCAACAAATAGTCAAATACTCGCGCTATTTCCATTCTATTTTCTCTCTACTTTTCCACATTAATTTATATTTCATATCAATTGAACAATTGAGTTTTAAGAGAAATTTAAGACACTGCAGGTGATTCAACTATTTCCTCGAATTTCCTCCATCTTCAGGCAATCCATGGAAATAAACGGAAACTCTTACTCGCAATTGCAATGCTCTTTTGTCGGTTATATTCTTTTGTCGTCCGATCGCCAAATATTGGTATGGAAATACGATTCAGCGGAAATCTGACTTTTCCCAATAACTTTACTCTTTAATTATTATTTGAATAAAATGCGTTTATTTGAATTTAATAAAAAGCATTTAAAATCGACGATCCAAGTTTCCCAACGCGTTTCCGTGTATGTCGTATAGAGGATATTAAAGATTGCAGATGACATTGAAGCTTCGCGCAAATTATCCTCCACGATCATTCACGGAAATTGAGTAACTTATCCACCGATTTTTTTGCTTCCTCGTTCGACTTAAACGCCACTTACATCTCTCCAAGGTTCGTCTCGACAAAACATACACACACGTAGATGACTGACTTGTGAGTTGTGACTTGTGAGTTGTGATTGCCGAGTTCATCCGTGTATACGTAAGTTCTCGACATGTTTTCAAATATGTTAAAAATGTCAAAGGTCAGATGATACATTATTATTTATGGATAAATAGTTTGGAACGAAAAGTTTTTACATGACATTTACACGACTCGTAATCGTAAAGATCTCGTCCTCGTATTATACGTATAATGTATTATACGTAGTGAGAAGCACGTATTCCCTAAAAAACGGCGAATAGTTAGCAAATATAGTTAGCAAATAGTTCGCATTTTCGTACAAGCTATACTTGTTGTAAGGAGCGCTTTGCGAAAAGATGATGATCATATATTTACGTATTCAGAGCTTACGGAGAAACGTTTTGACCTTAGGAGAGAATTCGTCGGCCGATTTGCTGTACAACACTTTTTGACGCTCTTCGAGTTTAGGAATCCACAAGCTCGGACTGAAATCTCTAATAATATAAATATAAATAATTAATCAGAAGAGAATCAGATGCAGAAAGCGAAGAAATGAGCTCGAGTCAAAAGAAGAAACAGCAAACTACGGAACTAATAGAACGACCATTCTCAAGTTCACAGCTCGACGCTTTCGTTTATTATATATCTCTGATACTAACATCAGGAAGGAGAGTATGCGCGAAGCGCGAGCGCGCGAACAGAAAAACATATACACACGCGCGCGCACGAAGGTGAACGCATGTTTTTCCGGCCTCGTCTTTTCTCTCGCGTTCGGTCGTGACGTAAGAAAACATACGAGCAGTTTATACCGTTTGAATTCTCTCGCTCGAGTCGATGACGTCAATGAGACAGTGGCTCTCTTGTGGCCGCATCTCAGCGGTGTACGTAGATACGTACACCACGAGAGATCTATTGTCCTTACTTACATTTCCACCTAAATCAAATCAATGTACTTCTTTCGATTTTCTTTCGGTCGCTTTCGGTCGCTTTCGGTCGCTTTCGATCGCTTTCGATCGCTTTCCATCGCTTTCCATCGCTTTCGAGTTTAAACGTTTCAGTACTCGAGGCTCGCAACGCAGCCTCGACGAAGTCCGATAACGAGGAGAGATTATTTTCAAGGACAAGGTCATGAGTTTCTCCGTCTCTTTCTCTCGACTTCGGCACTGCTGTCTTCATCCGTTTCTCGCACTTTTTTCTTTGTCCGACTGTACTGTACTGACGAGGTTCCGCCCTTCTCCCGTTATCATTAACTCCGTCTTCGTCTCCGTTTTTATCTTGTTTGCTTCTTGTTTTGTGCTGTGAATGAGTTCGCATTTTCACTTTCTTTGCCCGTTCAAATTTCTGCAAGGTCCTGTCGAGATTTTCTTAGATCCTTAGATTTTCTTAGTCGTCCAGAACGCGAGAAAGAAAGCAGTTAGCAGTTATTCAATGAAATAAATCGACAGGTAGCCAGAAGCTAAGCTAAGAGTTACAGAGACGTGAATCACATCTTAAATCACATTTAAGAACCAGCACGTTAGCGCAACTCTCTTAATCATTTATGTGAATTCACATAAAAGGTTATTTACAATAACGAATGGTCAGTGTAAGTGTAAACAGTAATCGTAATCGTTGATAATCGATCGGGTTTCTACGAATCAAGCTTATTTCTATATCTATTATTGTCACATACCTATGCAATAACCTATGCAATATGCGTAGTTGAAGAAAGAGAATTTGTAGACGAATCGATGACGTAGCTATAACGCAAGGCTTCCAAACGAGCTTGCGCGAGAAAAGAGGCTTATGCACTTTAATGAACAAAATCGCCTCGTCCACTGACACTTGTAGTACCTTTTGCGTGTCACCTTTTCGCGATATCGACCAAATCGTTTTCTCTCCTCATGCCGACCCCGCGATTTTTTCGAGACGCAAACGGAGATGCGCAATCAAGTTCGACTCCGATGAACTTGACGACTCGCACGTGCCGATTTTTTCCTGCGGCTTTCGATATATAAAACCGTTACGTAGTCACGACGATGTATACTCACGACTCAAATGTTCGCTTTTCGTTATTGAAAATCGACATTTACGGATTTTTTCAGAACTATCTACCAATATGTACACGAAGGTAGAAGATAACGAGAGCTTTTACTCTGCCCGCGGGAAGAAGAAAAAGATTATTGTAGGCCACAAACATCACAAGTTGGTTTTACGAAAACTCACACTGCTCTCTCTTGCGATACAAGCGATGACCGTACGCGCGTGGGATGTATATGTAGGTATATTTAAACGGTTTCTACCTACACCTATGTATAAATGTATATACCGTTTAAAGGACGTCCTCGCGACTGCAACGACGACTCGTTTGAAACTTTATGGGTAACGTGACTGACGGGCCTCGCGTGGAAAATATTACATCTTCTCTCTTTCTCATTCGTTTTATTTTACTCGCGTTTACCTAAAACAAATTATTCGCCTGACAGCTTGGAGATATATATTCCGGCAATGAAAACAGTTGAAAAGTATATTGCGCGTATAACGTCTAGCCCATTAATCGTCTCGACGTTATTCATACACAAAGTATTGTATTTATAAACACAAGCTTAAAAGCCCATTACATTAATATCTAAGTCGGGCCATCGAATCTTTCACACCAACGTCTCTGCATTCTCTTCCGCAACGTAACCGACCGACAGTTCTTTCCGAGCTAACCGAATATCGGCAAACTGTCTGTAGCTTGTAGCTTGTTACTAAACTGCCATGCGGCCATGAGACTTAATTCTGGAAATTGCTACTATAGGTGAGTCATTTGGCCCGGCGATAGACGCAGGCGATAGACGCAGGCGATAGACGCGGGCGTCCTTCGTTCGTTCAACCTATCGACTACCTAACGTGCTTGTACATTCATGATCATTGATTACCCTTTCGTGCTTTCGTCATTCATAGAGAATTAGAAACACGAGTTTCCTTCTGTTATTGCCATCGAGCTTCGGTGCGCTTCGAGTCTGACTAAGCGTCCGGTGTAAGATTACGTGGAAACACTTGCCTCTTTTTCATTCGAAATTCGCGCTATCGCCCGAAAGAGGGAATGTGAAAAAACAAATCGATCAGTCGGACCTCGCGGCACAAAGCTTATGATTTTAAAAAGAAAATTCGGGAAATGTCACGAGTTATCGCAGGTATAGGTGGTTTGCTTCTTTCGAGCACGCGTAAATTATTGATACGCAGCTATATATAATTAATCGTCAACCGAGAGTGTTACGAGATTGTCTTTTACGTAACAAACGATTGAATGGGAAAAAGTTGCCGCGGGAGCTTTCATCTACGTGTACAATATATACATCTATACATTCGCATGAACGAGCATTTACGATCTCTTAGCACATGATTTAGACTCTCAGTTCAGACTCTCAAAGAAGCTATGTGTCTGTAATGTACAGCAAGAACGATCGTTTTAACCGCGAATAAAAAGTTTTATTAAATCGTTAAGTCAGTCAGAGACTATAATATTACGTCGCCGCGCCACCTCTGCCGCGCCACCTCTGCCGCGCCACCTCTGCCGCGCCACCTCTACCGCGTTACTCCCGCCGAATCGTGAAAAATTTTATTTTTTCACATTCGATCGTCCGACACTCCCTCCTGTAAGTTCCTTGCGACCAAAAGACAGCTTATAATAGAGACATTAAATTACCTTCCATCGGACCTATCCTCGAAACTTTCCATCTCTCTTTGTATCCTGCTCTTTCACTATACGCATACGTACGCGTATAATGTAATACACTTGGGTTGACGACGACGGGTTGACCTTGCGCGATTCCGGCGAACGCTAATAATAAATACGCGAGCGGGTCGTTTACTCAATACACTTACGCCGGTCGCACGTGCCGCTAAGCGTCGATGCCGATGCTTTCCGAGCTCTTTTTTGCACGACTCAAGGTCGAGAAGCTACCGATCGAAATGACTCTGATCGAGACTCGAGATTTCACTTGACTTTTAGATGTACCCTTTTCAGGCTATGAAATATATGTATTTAACATAACTTTACAGGATGTTCCAGTGGATTTTTCTTCTGAAACTTGGACTAAGTAGGCCAAGTGTTTTTGTCGGCGCGTGCAGCCCTTCCATTCTGAGTTAACTTATATCGTATGTATGTAACCTACGGAGGGTAAATATTTCAGATTCTGACTTCTCGATCGTTACGAATTTTTGAATTTATATTCGAGCTTGTTCAGTTAAGAGTCTACGTTTAAGAGTCGCGCGTGACGACATGCAGCTTTTACAATATCGTCTATCGAGACAATTATTATATTTTCAGCCGCTCGCGTCCTTCGACGAATTGACCAAATGCAAAAGAGAAAGAGATCGACGCAATTGAAAATTCCGTATTCGCGTAATTCGTTTTCAAACGGAATAGCTTCTTGCGAGAGTCTTTTTTGTATATACTTTTATACACTTGTATATATTTTGCGCGTATAAAATTTCGCATTAAACTTGAGACTCGTCAAATTATGAGCCAAATCTTTCACAAGAGCGCGGCAATGCAGTTGCTTAAAGAAGCGCCACTTTGCGACAAGATCAAGGTTTTCATTTTTCGCTCGAGCCACAATATTTTAGAATATTTCGCGCTGCATACCTTTGCGGTAAATTACCGCGCGACGCACGACGCACGACGCACGACGGTGTTTATCAAAATCACGCCGACGTTACTTTTCATAATATTTTAACATTTTAAATAAAATACGAGGAGAATCGTGTACAAGTTTTTAGTGCAACCTTTAAGCGAGGAATAAATCTTTCATTCCTGTCGCGAATAATGCTTACATACGTTAATCATCCACGTAAGTCGCATAATTCTGAACGATCAACGATCTGAAAATCCGGAGAATCTTGTTGAAAGATAAGAAGAAAATCTGTACACATCTGTTACATGATTGTCGAAAAATGTTGCTACATGGAAAAAAGCGCATGTTTCCAATCATTCTTTTTCAATCGACCCTCCGAATCATCACGTATACATCAGCGGTACGCGCACTATCGCACGCGCACTATCGTACGCGAAAGCTCTCTCTATATACCTGTATAGTTGTACACACACAGAGAGTGAATTCCGAGAGTAGTGGGGGTCGAGCGCTTTATCACCTATTACGTTCTTTTTTTCTTGTCATCGGCGAATTACGCGCGCGGCGATGAGCAGCATTATTGTATTTGCGCACGTGTACGCTGCTGCGCAGTAATATACAGTGATTTACGCTCGCTGGAGTATAAACGGTCGGAAAGGGTTATTCGAAGATTAATCACCAGCACTTATAAATATAATAATAATAACAATAATAAACATACTCATATAGAAAATAAGAAATGCAGCCTCGGAGGCCCTAAACCACCTACTAAATATATTATTACCGAGACGTGACTAGCAAGAGACTCACTTTCTATCAACGTATATATCGTACGAATCTTCCTTTCCGAGTGTTTGCGTATGAGCGTATGTGTACTATGGTACACATACGTGGGGTACCACGAGGTGTTTAATAGGTACACACACGTGGCACGTGGCCTCCCTCTCCTCGACTAATACGGCACTCCGTGATAAGCTGTCCTAAACTGTACTAGAGCGATTATCGGAAGAGTCTCTCTGGCGAAAATTCGATAGCGCTTAGAACAAGCTGGATTTCTGTGATATATATACATAAGCGCATCCATAGCCGTAAACGCATTAACCTGTTTCACCGAGTAAATTGTCAATCTCCGCTACTGGAAGCAACTCGACTCCTCGACACCACTCATTCACTCCACTGATTCACTCCGCTCATTCGCGAACTTCGCTAATCGCTCGCGCGTGCAAAGCTAACTTTGACTATACGTATGGGAGGACGGTGAGGAGAATCGAGACGACTCGTGCGCTTCTAGGCATGGGACGAGTGGCGCGCTGGGAATAATTAATGGAATAACGGATGACCGAGCGTGCGAGGCCGTGACCGGGAGCGCAACGACCTTGAACCTACAGGCTTATCGCGCACTGCATTGCATTGCTTTGCGCCTCTCTCGCGTGGACCTCGAAATTTCACTTTTCAGGCTGATTCGCTGAAACGCGAGGACCTTCTAATGGAATTCAATCCGACTCTTTTATTTGCTTCTCGGAGTGTCCTATCGAAAACGGAGGATCGTGACGCGATCAGCCCACCTTGAAAATAAGCCCAATTGGAAATTCCAATCTCCCTTCGAGCGTAATAGCCGCGAGATAATGCACTGAAAATATTACGTACAAGTGTGAAAGTTGCCGATGCCCTTTTGAAAAACGATATCGTCGAACACAGAAGCGCTTAACAGCTTAAGCTAATGTATGGTTATACAGCCGTTGTAGTTTGTAAGCCCGACGCCGCCGAATCCACGAGAATTCTTCGGTCGATCGTGATCGCGAATGATTTGCATTTGATACGTACATCGTAATAAGACGATGGATATTACACACGTCGAGAGACCAATAGACTCGACAAGGTCATCGATTCGTTAATATGAGTATGTAGAAAGTGAGACAGAGTGTGATTCTGCAGGTGCGCGTTGCGTTGATTCTCGCAACTAAAAAAACACTCATCACTCTTTCCAGATATAGTCTCGTTGGTTTCGCGCGTGCATAACGGCAACACTCCGAGAGAGCGAGTATGCAGAACGATCTCGTAACGGGAGACGCGTCATTGAGACGAAATCGTCCGAGTAATTGGACTTGTCAATTACACGACTGTCTCCTTCGCCACTTACGAGTCTCTGTGTACACGCATTCTATACACACATGGCAACGACGCCGTAATCGCTCTTTCAAGATCATCGCCGGGCGAGGACGTCGCGTGATCGAACTGACAGATGGAGAGACTATGACGATCCGAGGATCCGACCTCGTCGCATTCTTCACTAGGCTTCGCATTTAACTTTTTCACTCTGTAGAGTGCGACGCATCGTCGAGTCTACGGTGCATTGCACTCACTTTCTACCATGTGCGTACCAGCTTTTACACCATTCCCCGTCTCTCTTTCTCTCTCCTATAAGCAATGGCTCGAGTAATCGCTTAAATTCTGTCGATATGTCGACGAGAAAATCAAACGTTTAATGCACATAATCACTAAACGAATTCGATCCTCGAAATTTCTGTATAACATTTTGAAGACGCTCGCGTCCCTCCGAATTCGGACGAACGCATCGCGCTCGACAAAAAGTACAATTCAACCGATAATCCCACAACGCCAATCGATCAAACGAAAAGAATCGATCGAAGCCCAGTCCCTCACCTCTTCCGCCTCTTCTACCTCTACACCTACGCAGTCTACAATCTCTTCCCCCTAAAAGAGTATGTCAAAGAGTTCGTGTGTGTGAAAATACTGTACATACAAACATATATATTTATACCTATCTAGAGCTCTATGCATCTATACATATATCTCTCTATATATCTCTCTTCTCTAAAGCGAGCATATCGCGTGTCAACGGCCTGCTCACTATTCAGCGCAAGTACCGCGCGGCGCACACTTTGCGGATCGCGTCTGCAGCGGGGGCGGTAAAGAGAAACGCGAGTACGTGTATGGCTGTACGTCTGTATGTGTGTACGTCTATGCAGCCTAGCCGAGGGGTCGTTGCCTCCGCGCCCGAGATCTTCGCCTTCTTCTCGTTCTACTTTGCTGCACTTTTCTCTCCGATGTCTGATGCACCGAGAGCTGAGGATCTTCGCCCCCTATACATAATGCGCTCATTCTCTTTCTCGTTCTTTCTCGTTCTTTCTCGTTCTTTCCTTTTTTCCTTTATGATTTCGTGATTTTAAGGGGAATGTACAAACGCGACTACACCGTAATATTTCAAAGTAAACATTGTAGAATATATTCGAATACTAGTAGAGAGTGCTCGTGCAATTCGAATCTGCAATCGACAAATAAAGCTGCACTTAATGCAGCAAAAATTAACAATTTGTCATCGTTAGAAACTTGAAAATCAAAAAAACCATATTTTATCAGAATGACGTCTGCATTATTTTTGTTATTTCATTAAAACGCAATAATCGTGAACTTCGGTTTTGCCCATCCCCAAGCTATTCGTTATTGTACTTTCAACGCACTCCCATCATCGATATTGTGTAATCTACTTAACTCGTGTACTAGATCGAAGAAAGTGATATGATTTCGGCGAGAGCTTAGTGAAGAATAAAAAGAAAAAAAAACGCTACTTCTACCGATTTATTTATTGGTAGTATTCATTCTCAGAGACATTAAACATGGAAAGAAAGGTTTAGAAAAAGTAAGAGAAAAGTGAATTCTATTGAAAGAATAAGATCGACATATACATATGATTTGAAGTGTAGAGCACGAGCGCCAATGGAGCGAGCGCGTGCGCGAACGGAGGGCACATGTGACCTAATACGGGGGCAGTCACCTCTGGGGCGATCGCGCTAGCTCATGTACTACTACTATTACTACTACTTGCAGACAGTCCGCCTAGAGATATGCCTCTTTCTCTCTCTCTCTCTCTCTCTCTCTCTCTCTCTCTCGCGCGCGCGCGCGCGCTTGCGTAAACTAGCCACTGTGCGTGCGAGAGCACGAGGGATTCTATTTGTATCTCTCGTTACTTCCTAGGCGAATTCGCGCGACATACAGTGTTCATTGATCTGAAAGGAGGGAGAGAGAGAGAGAGAGAGGGAGAGAGACTTCTATAGTTGTTTGTTGGCCTCGACTAAGGAATGACTATAGGCGCTTACTCTGTATACGTAATCCGCGCGATGATAAGCAATTTATTCCGTTACGCTTGTACCAGTGCGACTCGCACTGGCACAAGCGTTTCAAAGATATTCGGACAACGCGCGCCACACCATCACAATTTCTAATAAAGCTCCCCTTCTCATCCTTCTCTTATTCGAGCGTGTTTTTTTTTTCAAAATTCGATTAAAAATAAAGTTATTGAGCTAAAAAGCAAAAGTTTCATGAACGCGACATCGTGAGTGAACGTAAATCGCTTAATGCTGAAGAGCTCACACGAGTCATGATTGTTCTGCTTGCGAAGGAGAGTGAGACGAGCGATTTACTATGAAATGTCAAAATGTGAATTATAGCTTGTAATAAAATATTGAAAGAACTCAATGCGCAGGTGAAATGTCTGTCCATTTGATGTCATTGTTACTACGACATCATTGCAGCAACATTCTCGAGGGTAGAAGTGTGTAATTCAAGCTGATTGAAGTACCACCTTGAAGATGGTACTTCGATCACCTAACTTCACCTTCTACTGGAACGCCTCCAATCGACTATTTGGAGCGCGGAAATTATAATCGCGCAAATACATCTTATGTTCTTACCCGCGGGATAGTTTGCGCAGCTATGGCATACTGTGTGTAAAGTGTGTATCTCACTTGAAGGTATACACGGAGGCGATGAACTCAGAATCACTCTACAGTTATGATTAGCGGGAACCGTTGTTATTTTCGAAGTTTGTCAATTCTTCTAAAAAAAATCGGTACGATCAAATTCGTTTTAATACGGCCATTGTTTCGTCTTCTTTTCTTCGCGAAATTCTACGTACAGGGACACGGCTTTTCAAAGATTACTCATCAAAACTATTCTAAAGTAATAGACAATGTAATGTAATGTAGTGTTGAAAACGAGTATAGATAAGTATTACCGAAGTTGGTGATAAAAAAATTCAGTGCTTTTGCTAATGAACGCGTTGTTATTGAGTGAAAATATTTTTTAACTACTTGTCATTGTAATTATTTAACGGGAAAAATCGAGAGTAAGTATCGAATTGTATATCTAAATGCTCTCGTTCATTGATCTGCGTGTACAGGCATATATAGAGTCTCATCACTCTCTTTGCTCTAGACTCAGTATTCCTATAGATATACATACGAGTTGTACGTAAACGCATCGAATCTGCGACACACGGGGCATCGCACGCTCTCGTCGTGCCAGTGAACCTCCGTCAGCGTGTCGTCTAGAGAACCGAAGTCGCGTTGCGCGAGTCTATATTGATATGGTGTATGGACACTGCTGACAAGTGCGCATATATCGATATAGCCCTCCGAAAATATTTCGAGCGCGTCCCATTTATTGGATTCGAGGAGCGCGCATATGCGCACAAGTATAGAAGAGTCAACGAACTCGACTGCACCTCTCCTCGCGATAATAACATCTAGGCCATCCGAAACTCCGTGTGTAGTCTATCACTAATGCGTAACCCACGTGTCCCATACAGCATGTCCCCTTCCATTATTTCTTCTCTCTCTCTCTCTCTCTCTCTCTCTCTCTCTCTGCCTCTTTCTATAGATATAGGCATGCATCGTTTATACACAGACCCTAGATATGTAATTAGAAGAAAAACACACGCGCATCTCGGAGCTGTCGATGCATCTCTCAAGAGCGCGTCATCGGGCGAGCAGACAAAAGCGAGCTCGCCTCGGAGAAAAGCCAACAATACACAGGCACAGAGAGTCACGAGAGTGTATAGAGGAGAAAATAGGCGCAAGCGCGAGAGTTTGAACTCTCGGCGGCGCTCCGGCGATGGAGAAAGAGAGAGTTTAGCTGCGCGGCACTGATGCAGTGTGTCTATGTATGAGTCCGTGCGTGTGTCTCGGGGCCAACGACCGCCCGCTGCACCGTATAGCTCGCGAATTCCCGAGTGGCATTCGCGCACGGTCGTTGATACGCCGCTGCAGCTGCTGCAGTTGCAGTTGCAGTTGCAGTTGCAGTTATCTATGTATGTATATATATATATATATATATGGCTGATTCTTTCAAAGGTTCACCAGCGAAACCGATCTTTTCTTCTAAATAATTTTAAACTGTTCCTTGGCACAGTACCAGTATCTTCCTTCGTGTATTTTTTAGTTTATTTTACATACTCTTTCCAACTTACGCAGTCTCAAAGTTTGCATTTTCAGCATTCTTTGTATTTTAGGCTTATTTTCTTTTCATGATTTTTTTTGTTTATTGAATTTTTTTCTCTATGAAAAAAGGGATGTATATGAAATCGAGGGACCTACGGGGTATTTCAGACATATAAGCGTGTAAAGTGCGTTAATCTGAAATCTTATTCTCGAATTGATGTTAAGTAATGAGTGAATAGTAGTACAGAGTGAATACTAAACAACATTGCTGCTGAAAAAAGTTATAACTACTATATTTACTGTATGTTTATGTACGGAAGATTAATAAATATTGGAATTTGAAAATGTGCCGATCATTCTTATGGGCTCGATGAACTCTGCGTACGCGCGCTCATCGCGGACAGGCCAATCTTAGGGCCTCGACTTTGCGCACTAAGGGGCAACGACTTTCCTTCCTTTCGCCAATCTCTCTCTCGCTACCGCTGCTCTGCTTTGTTTTGCGCTCGGAAACTGCGCTCGGAAACTGCGCTCGGAAACTGCGCTCGGAAACTGCGCTCGACGCCTTTTTTCCTCTCTTTTTTCTTTTGTCCTTTCCAAGCTATAGTATACCCCGTATCGACGTTACGCGACGTAGTACATGTGTTATGTTAGCCTTCGTATGACGTAGACACTGCTGTCAATGGATTAACGCCATGTGTTAGAACACTGGATTTGTTATACTTCGTTTCATTACACGGGCGACGAGATAACGGAGATGATTGTAAATGCTTTCGTAAGGCTCGTTTACGTTTATGAAGAAGAACCAACGCGACGATCGCCTTCGATATAGGAGAAATCCTTTGAGAAAACAAAGGCTACATTTCGCGAGACTTTGTTTTCCTTAAGGTTATTATCGTCGATCGTCGATCGTCGACGATCGCACTTCGCCCATACATATCACGAAATATATATATATATGTGTGTATAGGCGATATGTTCTATATATCAATGCAGCTGAAAATTCTGGGTCAGCAGTGATCGGAGTGTGCATCTCTAGCTACTCTCCCATTATAGTGTAGCGTAAGCACTTTGAATCGTATTTTCCAGAGAATCTATTTTCCAGAGGTTCAACGAACTTGGCGAACGCGAGCGCGCACGACCGTACAAAATTTCATAAGTCGTCATGCTAACGAGTCATTAAGGTTGTTACGTCAGAAGGCGGCGGTGGCGGCGGTGGCGGCCACTGTCGAAATATTTCGGAGCTCTTATACGTATATATGTTCTTATACTCTTGCGGTTCCGAGACGGAAAATCCTCGATTTCGTATGTACTCGACAGTTTTTTGTATCGCGAACGTAAGATCATCCTTACATGTATGCATACTCAATCGTGTATAAGAATGATCGACGATAAGCACTTTTGTTTGCGCTTTTGGGATGCGTAGATATACTGACAGGATATTGCGAGATATTCGACGTGACACTACAATATATATTATATTATAGTGCTTTTTGCTTGTTTAAGCGATTTTGAGAGATCGGATCTGAGCTTCATAGATTTATTCTAATGGGTATAGCTATTCGGATTTCTGATAGAGCGAAGAAAGCGAAAGTCCAGCAGCCGTCGATGTTTATTCTCTGCGTACAGATCGCTTGACGGAGTGGGCGGATGTTTGGTTTGATAAATACATTACTGAAATAGTTCAACTTTATACGCGTTACGTCATATCTGCGGGGACGGTATTGCCGATAAGTCGTTTATTTTTTAACGCGTCGTTTAATCGAATGATTCATTTTTCAGTTTAATGTTACTAAATTTCTATATGCCGTAACAAAGTAAATGATAGTAAATCTAAGTAATGTCTATGTTTGTAGCTTTGCGCTTTGATTAAGGCATAGTTCAAATTCAATCGATACAGAGGTTTGTTGAAATTGAAATAGAAAGGTTAAAGATTACGTAAGATACATCTTACTTATATATCTTACGTATGGAGAAGGTTTGTAAAAACCTTCTCCATAAAGCTCATTGGTAAAGATTGAAACATCAACGGCAATTAATGGAGAATAAATAGGATTTCGAGGTCGGCCAATAGTCCGGTATCCCTGAGCAATTTCAACCATTCCTATAATGGAGTTATGTATTAACTAATGCCGATGAACATCAACGATGTATCGATGGCTGCAGAGTAATAATTATAGTAATAATTCTTGAGATAATCCTAAAATCCATTGCTTCTCAGCATCCACTCGTCTGCAATATGTGCTGTTAATCAACCGATCATTCGTAACAACGCCACGGCATTCCACGATTATCCGTCGTCGTACCGTGAGCGAACGAACTGCTGCTCTTGAACCAAGTTGTAATACGTACGCGTATCTGTCCGAGAGAGTACACGGACATATACAAAGATATTTATATAAATCGTCCGATAGCGCGACGAAGGTTAATTCGATAGGGACCGTATACCGCACATTGTACGCGCGATGCCTTCCACTTCGAGCCAACAGTTTATATTAGAAGTATTACAGTGGTAATGCGCAATGATCGTCAAGCTAATCGTGTAGAAGCGGGTATTCCGTTGAAGAGAGAATCTTGGAGAGAAATAGAAAGAGCCGCGGTGGAACGAGACTGTGCTTAATGCACGTTAACGCGCGCTTATCGAAATGACCACATCGGATTCGCCACAAGCTACCCCTTACCCTTAGTGTTGTAAATAAATCCGTTAATAAAGCGTATACCTCGTACCGAAATCGAGAGAGCTCGATAATTCGAGCCCTTTCCTCTGCGCATTCCTGCACTGCGATGATGAGTCATGAAAAACTTGGCCATCTTCTTTTATTGTATTATCGCCGCTCTCGCGATAATATAATAAAAGAAATAAAAGTCGCGGCCGTTGAACCTGCAGCAGCAGAGCTCGAATTTACCGGCGCATGCACCTTCGCACCGGTTTTTTTCTTCTTTCTCTCTCTTAAGTGGGACTAGTGAAGTTGTAACACTGTGTAGTGAAGTTGTTAATCTCGTTAGTGCGCGGTATATCAGACTATAGACAAAACAATCGCTATGCTAATTTTTATACTCTAATCTTTTTTACTGTCATCATAATCCTCTGTGTCATTCTTCTCGTGTATATCGAACGATGTGTGCGCGAAATATACCAGTACCAGTTTAAAATCTCTTCCTCTCAATAAGTAGACTATATACCGCTTACGAGAACGGCGAGAACTCCGAGAGTCCCCGGAGAGCTCGACTCGCTCGATGGGCGGCGGCCGTTCACCCGATGTTCTTGAACCTTCAGGGTCAGTGCGCGCTTGCGCGCTTGCGCACTTGCGCGCGAACGACCGAACGAGCACGAGAAGTGCCTCCGCGAGAGTATGTGTATTGTCTATATATATATATACATACATAGGTATACAGATACATACATACATATAGGTATACAGATACATACATACATAGGTATACAGATACATGTCTTTGTTTCTCTATGTATGTGTGTATATGTACAAGGGCACATTATGTATATAGTATATGTTCATGCCAATATATATGTACAAATACACATAAGGATGGCTTCTTCCGATGGCTTCTTCTGATCGTCCTCCTATAGAACGTTCGATCGACTTACTGCACTTTATTCCTCGCGGTATGCTTCTATCGCGCTAGTGCTTGTCCGATCAGAGACGAACTTATCAAGAGTTGTGTCTAGTCTCAATTCTTGAGATTACGAGCGCTGGACACTTTTTTCCGAGGAAAAATCGAGACGGAAGCACAATCAGGGGAGGTTTACTTGGGTCAGATGATAACGCTAGAGGAGGTGTTAACAATACATAATATATATGTACACAGAAATTTCTACATTGCTCATGGTCTAATTCATATTCAAAGTCTGCTTTAGGATTAGGTAAACGAGTCAACATTATAGTGGGGAACTCTGCGATCTGAACAAATATTCGTGCATTCGTGAGTTTATTTCATATAAATTACATGTTTTCAAATCGTCAATAAGGCTTTTGTTATGGTCTTAAATAAGATTTTAAAAAATTAAAAAAAATGGCCCATGGGGGGATCGAACCCACGACCTTCGCGTTATTAGCACGACGCTCTAACCAACTGAGCTAATGGGCCGAGATGAAAATTTAGCTTTAATCATTCCATAGATCGAGAAATTTTTCCTTTGGATTCATAATAGAAAAATAATAACTGTCAACAAAATGATATTTAAAAAAAATTGCTCGAATTTCTACTTTTTCAACGTATATATTCAAAGATAAGGCACCCCCCTCCATGGCGGTAGTTAAAAATAAATTTTCGATATAGTATAATAATATACATCTATTTTTGTAATTGGATTAACTATGGATGACGTAGTGATTAAATTTCTATAAGCGATAGCGATAATCGTGAAATGTTGGCGACTCCTATTACTTCCTGGAAAAATAGATAAATGGTGAGTAGTTCTAAAGGAGAACGTTGAACGAGATTTAGACGGGCCATCTATCGCAGACTTCAAGGTCCAATTGGACATTTCTTCCGGGATCAGTAGGAGTAACGACCTTTATTTTTAGCTAGAGGCTTATACCATCGACCGAACTCATAAGCTCGCTGTACAACTTTTCAATTTTATCATCACATATTCATTTTAAAATAAGTTACATTGACAACCGAAAGTTCAATTTATATTTTCATGATTTATTACAAGATCATTCTAGCGTTAACCTAATGATACTAAAATCCTGGAATTTACAAATGCTGAAAGATCGCACCATGTAACTTATCGAAGAAGTGTACGGCCGAAGCGAGAATATTCCGTATAAGCTAGAAAATGTTATTTGCACTCAGCGAACAATGCTCGATCTATAGTTATTGGAAATTTCAAGTCTATCGGATGCATAAAACAATACGCGGCTCTAAAAATAAGTACAGTAGCGGGCTATCATATATTGCGTTACGTGTCAACGTCAGGCAACGAGCACACACACACACACACACACATACGCGTAAACACATACACGGGAAGAATAATACGAAAAGGAAGAATTGCCTTTTGTACAGTCGTACAAAAAGAAACTAAGGGGTCTTTGACCGAAAGCATGACGCAGACAGGACACGTTTAAATTTCATCTGCATCGACGCCGTCGATTGAAGTCAAGCGGTAATATTGTCCGTTCATAATACTTATGTGTTATGAGCAATGAGCATGTTTTACATCGTTTTCCGACTGATATTTTAAATTGTAAATTTAAATACTTGTAATGTACGCGATGAGCTAGATGAAAGTTTCGTACGAGGACGAGATTGCCACAGCGCTTGAGCTGTGGAGCTGTGTTCAATTGTTACTCCCATTGAGTTAGTTGTTGAGAGCCATTATCGGATGACAGGCAGAATTAGTGACACAGTCTTTAAATACAATGTGCCGTCGCTTTCCTTTCAAATTAGTTTAAACGAAAATCTAATTTTTTATTGCTCTCTTACTTCTTTCCCTGTAAGCTATCACCGCTTCATACATTTTCATTCAACGAGATATTAAACTAAGCTTGTCGTTGCATGGATGCTGTTGTCGTGGATGCGTACAGAATTATGCGACACTGTGATTCTACGACATCATAAATTCACATACTATCTGACGTTTCGGGAGTAAAGAGACGTTTCTTTAGAAAGCAAGCGGTCTCTAATGCAACCTCTACAACGTAGCTAGCCCGTACTACGATGTATCGCGATCGCGAAAGTAGGACAGTGTGTAGCGGCGGCGGCGACGGCGGCAGCAGCAGCACGCGCCTCCCTAACGGTATCGTGAGTAATCAAAGAAGCGCCGCGAACCGCTCGCACATATACAGTCTCTTTCCGTGATCCGCCGGAAGTATTGTCGTCCGCGGGACTGTCGCTGAGCATCGGGTCGTCGAACTCTCTCGCTGCTTACTCGACAGCGTTATAGGGGGCTGCATTATGTCAGCAAAAGCGCGAGAGTCTGTCTGATTTTCTTTCCTTTTTTCTGCCAGAAGAGCTCTTTGCACACGTGCGTTCTCGGGCGGTTTTCATTACGCAATAAAAGCCTGTCTGTCTGCTATTCACGGAGTTTGTTGCGACGTCGGTGCAATGTACACTCAATATGGTATACTCGTATTGTTTGCTTTCGCGAGGACGAAGAGAAAAATGTAGGTCAAAAATGATTCGCTTGTTTCGATGAGGACAGTTCTAGGCCTCATCGAAACAAGCTCTGCGCACGCGTATTCCTACCTTGTGTACAGACAGATATGATAATTGAAAATTCAACGAGATTCGCTATCGTTGAAAATCGAAAAACCATTAAAACGAGATTCTCCTACGAAGTCATATAGTTCAGCATAATGTAGGCACGAAGGTCGATCAAGCGAAGATCGTTATCGAGCGTCGTTAAATGAAAAAAAGGACCTGCAACATTCTTATGTTCCTTCTACCTATGTAGGCATGGGAACTATATATCCTACTTTTTCGATAGTTTTCATTTTTGCGATTATGTTCAAGGCGACAAAGTTAATATAAATACGTATATTTTTCGACAAGCGGAATCAGGCTGTGCGACCTTTCGTATGAATTATATAGTCTTTCGGTATTTGAAAAACAACGGATGTGTCATCTTCGTATCTACAATATATAAGTCCAAGGTTTTTCTTCATTCAAAATAGCTCTAAATAGCTTTTCTAAAATGGATTTTTTTGTAAGTTTAATGTAGAATGAGAGATTTTCATGACCAGATCTGATATACTTTCACTCTAGGTAAATCTGACACGTGCATAGACGAGTTGCTCAACCGAGACGATGCTGTGCAAACTTTTGCTTACGTGTATATATATATACGCGTATATATATACGCGTGCATTTGTATTATGTATACACGAGCTAGCAAGAGGCCGTTAACCGAAGGAAAGCGCAAGTCTGCACGCGGTAACTCTCACGCTTTTCCCTTTTATTCGTCACGGTTTTCCAGTCTTTGAGCTACTGGGTCGGCTGTAATTAGACTTCTGGTGCGTCGAACCTGACGCACGCACGCCTCAATGTGCAGCTTTTATATTATTATATAGTTTGATAGTTCGTTAATCAGGATAATCGTTTGAATAGTGCTTCGATAGCAATTTCGTTTATACACGTGTGTCTGCGCCTATCACGAGTCTCAACTTTCTCCTTCGCTTTTACCGAGAGATTCCACATACAACATCGGTATACGAGATACACGCGCACTTGCTCTACTGAAAAATACAAAGATTATGCACGTGAAAGTGAAGTGTTTCATCGACGAGAACGATATCGCGTACTGATCGTATCCGATAAATTTTTTTCAACAAACCAGATCTACGGTCCGAATGATTACATGGTAAAGCTCATTCTGCTGCTGAATCCATCGGATTCCGTATATACACGCGAAGATCGTAATCAGATTTTCGGATCTTTCTCACGTACAAGACTGCTTCTTTGCCACGTGTATATATGTAAGAAACTCTCGTACGCGTAAAATATGCTACCATTTTCTCAACGCGATTGAGCAGAAAAATGCGATCGGAGGAAAACTATTCAACTAACTCGCCGTTTCGAGAAGAAATAAAATCCTGACATAATAATGACTCAGTACTGTGTTTATATCTTAACAAGTGGTAACGCTATCAAAGCGCTTAAATAAAATATAAGAACCTCGCAATTTTCACGCACCGTAGACCATCACTCATCCGCTGCACGCGTTTTCCTTCGAAATCGCAGCTCATACGGGCGGTCAAGAAACATGATCGAAACCTCGCCCACTTAAAAACCGCGCAATAGAGAGGAAATACGTTTATACGATGACCTACGTTTATATATAGGTATATTATACAAACATAATGCTTCGTAAAGGACGAGTCGTTTATTTATTTTCGTAGGAAATGTGTGCATGTAACTGTTTGATTTAATAGAGCCAGCCATACTTCTGATGGTTAACCTACACGACCAAGTGTGCGAACACTCAAGTATTATGCTAATTGTGACATTAATAGGCTCATAATCGACCTTTTCCACTTCGGATGTTATAACCGCATCGGTTTAGTGAATCACCGACGCACAATCTTGCCTCATGAAAACTGAAGAGTCTTTACAATAAAAAAATTATCGGTGTAGAGACCGCATCTAATTACATTGCGTATTAGCATTGCATTCGTTTTTTTTTCTTTCAGATCGAATAGAAATGAATTATAAACTGATGGCTATATTTTTACAGATATATTCCTGTAGCAAGTAGCTTCATGATAGTCAATGTAAGAGAACATCTTTGAATGATATTAAATCATTTGACTTCCTGATATCTACGGCTGACTAATAATTTTCCATGAAATAATGTTAAAAAGATCAATATCCTTATCTCTTCCACGACGCATAAAGCTTCTCACATCAAAATTTACGTCCTTCTGTAAAAAGAAGTGTGCGCTCAGTTGCTTAACTGGTTCATTCGATTGGTTGATCGGATCGTAAATGTGCCGATCCGATTCGGTAATCGTTATATCGGTGCGCAATTCGTACACTAGGACTTAACGAATCAGATAAGAAATGTAAGTTAAAATATAAGTCGATCTGATTTCTCTAAAAAGTCATTAAGATGAAAATATTCGCTTAAATTGGAATAAGCACGTGAAATCTCACGGTGAGACGTGTAAAATAAATGAACGAGTAAAGGTTCCTACAGAATGAGAATCAGAATCGTATACTCGCACCGTGACTCGTCGCGCGATAAGACTAACGCGCGCAATTTATCGAGACTCGCGACCTTGTCCGACGGCACGCGCGCGAAAAGCTCGGTAGCGTAATTCTTAAGCAGCGATAATGCGCGAGCTCGAACTCTCCTCGTAAAGACTACCGCTACTGAAGAGAGAGAGAGAGAGAGAGAGAGAGAGAGAGAAAGAAAGATTCCTTAAATTTGCCGTTCGATTTTCGCTTCACAAGCCGTAGCAAGTGGAATAATGCGGTGCACGCTGTAGAAGTACTGTTATTATTATACGGGATCGTTGCGAGTGGCGATGGTAATTGGGAATAATGAGGTGGATGCTCGAAGGGCATCCTGTTATTGTCGTTAATAAATTCAGTCTTGACTCGAAATAAACAAGAGCAAACCCAGATAGAGAAAGATTGAAGTTCTTCTCGATTTTTTTTTCGCCGGTTGTCTGATGTGTACCGAGAAGAAATAAGCTATATTTAGAGGATAACGTAAACATTTCGCAGCCCAATACCGAGACATAAACTTTATTCTCCTTCTCGCTCACTCGCGATTAAATTGATGAAGAAGAAGAAGAAAAAAGAAACGAGTCACGGTGAGCGCTCGCTTACGAATTATGCTAGATTCTTCCTTTTTTTAAAGCAACATCCCTGACCTCACAAAATTCAATAAGAGATGCGATAATTAATGATGCTTATTTAAGCTGGATAATTTTCCCAACAAATTGTATCGTCGAATAAATAAATAAATATTCATTGAACTATACGTAGGTTCCATAGACGACGCTCAATAGACAAGGGCTTCCAGACAACATTCTCGCGAGGTTCAAAAACAAATCGAGCCTTCAAATGTTCCTCGAGACTCAACAATTCCAAGTTTTACGGCTGTGCGGGGGAGGCGAATTAGAGACGTAGAAGACGCGAGCGTAGATAGTCTAGCGACTGCCGTATAAAACCGAGGTCAGTAGGGAGAAGCGAAAAGCGAAAAGCGAAGAAGCTTCGACAAGGTCGGTTTCGGCTTCGAGAGCTTATTTTAGTCCGCGGTGAGTTCGCTGCGTGCGCGAATTTGTCTTTTCTCTTTTTCTCTTTTTCCCTTTTTTTCTTTTTTTCTTTTTTCCTTTTTTTCTTTTCTTCTCTATCCTTTCTTTCCTTTCTTTTTTTTCTTCTTTTTTCTTCTTTTTTTCTTGTTTTTTCTTTTTTTTCTTTTTTTTCTTTTTTTTCTTTTTTTTCTTGTTTTTCTTGTTTTTCTTGTTTTTCTTTTTTTTCGTCAAAAGATTCAGACCGAGCGAAGAGGTTGGATTAGCGCGGATGAAATAAACTATGCCAGTTAGTGTATACATAATCTGGAATTGCGGAAATTCCTGAGACTGGTTTGGCGAACAGTCTATTTTACACACTTACTGCCACGTGTATGAATTAAGATTTGCGCGCGATTATCGCGGAGAAATTATATCGATTACTTTATTACAATGTGTTATACTCTGATGTTACATTTTCTAATTACTTGTTCAATTCTATCTGGAAATTTGAACAGTCAATTATTCATCAAAGTTACTAATATAGCTGTATATTAAACGCAACGTCATTAAGTCCAAGCGCGTGTTTACGTATCATTCAAGATTTTACAAAGACATGACACGAGCAAACGAGGCAAAAAAGAGTACAGCAGACAGAAGATATTTCAAGCAATTTAAAAAACGGTATTGTTTACGGGCTCGCGCACAGTCCAGCTTATATTAACTGCCGATAAAAATTCGCCGTCGTCTCGCAAACAGGATGTTCTTCGAAAAATGTGTATACACGCGCGCGCGCATTTATATGCATACACATGTATATATGTATATATGTATATATGTATATCGAAATAAAGACATTTTTGAAGCGTCGATCGAAGGTCGATGAGACCTTGAGCTCTCTTTCTCGTATTTTACTCTCGCACACTCGAACGGTGGTCTTTCTTTTCTTATCTCTCGTCTCTCTGCGGGCGTGTAAACAGGTCTCCCACTCTCTCTCTCTCTCTCTCTCTCTCTCTCTCTCTCTCTCTCTCTCTCTCTCCACTATGCACCGGTTGCGGAAATACGCATAGCGATGAGTCAAGCGTATATAGCCCCGATAGCGTTTAATTCGACACCGATGGAGTTAGCGACTAAGCGAGATACACGCCTAGTGAGTCGCCCGTGTATGTTTATTATGTATATTTAGACTCGGATGTTTTAGAGCGTATATCGATGCTCATGTATATGCCATTGGATTTTTTCGTCTTATGATTGAATAATGGGCGTGTCGACGAGTCTTATCACTGCGGCATGTTTGAATTCTATATCTATAGCTGTACATGTACAATTATACATATTGCAACGAACTTGGAATATACACTGAATGATTTTTTTCGGTTTTATCTCTCGAGTGAGCTTCTGGAAATATAGACGAGTGCGCGGAACACGAGCTCATCGCGATGAGTCCTACGAGCGTAAAAGAGAAAAAATAAATAATTGAAAAGTAAAAGGGGAAACCAGCTCGTTGAGAAGGAATTTTTCGCTTGATGAGTGTAACAAAGATGAGTATTAGTCAGCGTCAGTAGCTCTACTAGCTCAACTGCACAGATAGGAAAAAGAAAGTCGCTCGTTTCTTGTGCTGCGATGTATGCGAAGGTCATGAGCGTGTATATTATATACCCGCGTTTCGGTTCGCGGCTGACCGAGTTGGAAATCTCATTTGTTTAAACTGAAGGAAAACGAATACGTCTCTCAAGAGAGCTTGGGCATAGGTGTGCGCTCATACGTGTGCGCTCATACGTGTGCGCTCATACGTGTGCGCTCATACATACATACGTGCCCGGTGTATTTTCACCGAGAGTGCTACTTTCACTGCCGCGCAGTCAAATGACTTTCATTTATTCTTTTCTCGTTGTCGCGAATTCGCCAATATTTGCCAATATTTGCCAATATTTGCCAATATAACATCGACGGGTTTAAAGGATGAGAAGAAAAAGATGAAAGTTGTTGATGAAAAAAGTTGAGCGCAATTTCGACAGTCTCAAATCTAATAAGAACAGGACGGATCTCTTCGGCGAGAAAAAAGAGCCGCGATCAACAGATATCCGCATAGCTGTGCGTAGGCGTGAGAGTGTCCAGTGTGTATAGAGCGATTCGTGTCGCCAGGAGTCTCCTCGATTCTAAATCTGGATCGTTCTTCTTCTCGCTTTCGGATACGATCATTTTTTTCTTTCCCTCTTTCTCGGTCTCTTCGTCTTGGGCGTGAGTTTCTCCTTGACCTTGGAGGAAAAAAATTAAAAAATTCAGCCAGGACTTCACCTTGGAGGCACACGCCGTCTGTGCGCGCGGTCGGCATTAGTCTTGGCGAATTTCGAAAATAAACGATCGCGCAAAACGATATCTGCTCCAGAGAGGTGCTTCGCTTATTTCTAGATTCATTCGATCTCGACCAGAATCCTCTTGTATAATACTAAGCCGGAAGATTGCGATCGAGACTTCAAGACGTCTGAATTTTACTGGGAAAGTGTGTCAATTGTTACGCAATTTTTGAGAATGTAAAAAACCTCGGAGAGAAGAGAAAAAAAGAGAAAAAAAGGAAAAAAAGAAAAAAATGAAAAAAATAATCGACGATCCGTCAATCCGTCAATGTCATTGTGAAAAGATCTCTCGCATCGGTTGCTGTGGTATCCCTGAAAAATTTCAGCAGTGGCTAAAATCAAATCGAAGTCATTGACCACTCACTGCTCAAGTGCTGAAGTAGTCGTGAAAAGAGCACAATCGCAAGCCAACGAGGGTCAAATGTCCCCTCTTGATGAATGCACGAGATGCAAAAAAATGCCTCCTGGCATGCCACGGTTCTTTCTTCTTCTTTCTCTTTGACGTTGCCGTTCGGCATAAACACGCTTCTACAATCACATGCAAATTTCCTCGGTTTCCTCTCTTCTCGAGCAATCGAGCTTTTTTTCAGGCAATTAAGCAAATTGCATTAGAAAACAATGTTCCAAAAACCAAATTGTTAATCATGAATGAATTGGATAAATTATAAAATTATTTTTTTTTTTTGGAGCTAACCTAATGTGTAAAGCGTTACTATGAAAATCCGCTATTTCATTGAGCACTTCTATATAGTTGTGATACCCGAACCAGGCTCTATATATTTGTATAATGCAATAATCGGTGAATCTCGGGTTCCTCGAAGGTACTCGAGATCGTTTAAATTCTCCGAGTATACCGAGTATATATATCGAGTGAATTTCGGCTTCCTGAATACAATACTTCGAGAGCGTGATCCATAGTAGAAGAAAGGAGGATACAGAAACAGCAACGCGGAAAACTCTTGGCGTAATGCGGCTTTGAGAGCAGGGTAAGGGTAAGGGGAAGTGTAAGGGGAAGTGTAAGGGGAAGTATATATACTTAGTTAAGATCGTGTCTGCGGCACTGCGGTGAAAAAACGCGGCACTTTCGCGTTGCGTGCAATGTGTATGGACGCTCGTTAGGATGGGACATTCACACTGCTTGTTTTTCTACCGAGGTCATAGACTTCGCGAGAATATCGGTATGTATGCGCTCGATGCACATTATAATTGCAGCTCTATTTTGACGACTTAGGCGAAAAATTTCAAGGATTGTTTTACGAATTTGAAATGAAGCGCGTTAAGTTGCGCCTATCCTTAACTTTGAATTCCCATTATGAACTGTCAAGAACCTCTGCAATGGCAATGGCAATGACACCTTGTCTGAAGAAAATTTCGAGATACGGATGTGAAATTGTTCGAAGAAAGAAAAAGAGAGATAATGATTGCCCGATCGTCAATTATGAAGTCTCGCGAATGAAGTGTGGCTGAGGTTACGCTACGGGCTTTTCTTATCTCATCTTTTATTATGTACAGGAAGAGAAGTTCGGAGATGACAATGGAAATGAACAGGGAACGAAATGACGAGAAACGTCCTTGCCTCGAGTACAGCCTATAATCGTCAGAGTGTTTATATACTAAAAATCATTATTTTTTTAGCCAAAAGAACTTTACCGAAAGTCAAGCTCTCTATTATTGACTACACGCAGTTAAACAAATGCGTATGAATTTCCCGCGCGAAGCCCACCGCACGTGTACAGCCGCCAGCGTCATGTCCTCCTTCATTCTCATTAATAATCTTATCGCGCATTAACCCTAATTTCATCGTATATATATATATATATATATATATATATATATATATATATCAAGTTTTGCGAAATATATAAAAAATAAATGTATTCAAATAACTATGCAGAGTGTGCGTGTTTATTTAATAATGATTATATCGAGAGTCTTTCGGAAGCACATCTGTTACAATAGCCGAGAGTCTCCGCATACACGTATTTGGTTATTATTAATTTTTCTTTTCTCGACGACTCACAACAAGTGTTATCGCCATAGACGTTGGCATCACGGATATTTTTACAAGCTCGCATAGAGTTTGCCAAGGTCGAGAATCATCATAAATTTAACGCTTCATCTAGCGATAAAAGAACTCATATTTGAGATACGCGTATACGGGCCTATATGTGTATAGGTATACACGTATAATACACACATAGGCGTATACGCTTCCCTCATAAGCAAAAGCCCAATTGAAATCTGAGACTCAGCTCGTCGAGAAGAAGAAAGCCATCGGACATCGGTAGTCGATGCTAATTCCGAGTGTCGCTGCTGTCCTTCCAAGTCATTTTAATCGTTCGAGGGACAAGAGAGTGTACGCCAGGACGGTGTACAGTGTACACACTGACACACAATAAGAAGCACAAATACACGACACGTCAGGCGCGTATGTGGATTACGTGAAAAGGCACACGTGCTCGCGTGCGTGTATAGACGTCTACGAGTCAACGAGACCGGCGAGCGGCAAAGCGCCGAAGGTCGCGCGCGCATGTGTGCGTATAGGTTTACGAGAAACGCGGAAGTAGGAAACTTTTCTGGATTTTCCGTCGGTTATACCCTTCGGAAAAATCGACCTCTTGTCACCGAGTATTATAGACGTCGAGGCCTTTTCGATGATGCGTGCTTCGAGTGCGTAGGCATGTATGTAGCATGATGTATATATTGTATATGTATAGGGGAGGGACAATGTATGTATAATGTACACGAATTGGAAGGAGTTTGAACTTTCCTTTGCGTAAATGCTTCCCGATTCTTTTGAGAAATTTCGAGCATAGAGAAGAATCGCGTGTCTTTTTCGTCTCAGGTATAATCGACGTATATTTTTTATTATCGTTAGCACTCCGGAAGGAGAAAAAGAAGGAAAAAGGAAGGAAAAAAGAAGAAAAAAGAAGGAAAAAAGAAGGAAAAAACAAAAGAACCTCGTAGGTTAGTCTCGTAGTATATCTATAATAGTAGTCCGTGTATAATAAAATCTGTCAAATGAACGTAAGTGCGTAGTATATACGGAAACTGCGACGTATACGTGCGTTTCCGAGGTCGCAGATTTGGAGCATCGCGATCAAGGAGGGAGAATATGGAGGGAGAAATGGGGAGAGAGAAATGGGGAGAGAGAAATGGGGAGAGAGAAATGGGGAGAGAGAAATGGGGAGAGAGAAATCGAGCACCTACGAAGCACTTGTATTAACCCCCGAAAAAGAGGGTGAATTGACAATGCGAGCCCGGTAACCTTGTCGATGGGCTCTATTCTCCCATCTCTCGATCCACCGCTACTAAGTGTGTTTACACTGTACACTGTACATTGTGCACGCTTAGATCAACCAGGACCTTCGCGTGTAAAGGGCTTGTGCGTAAATGCGTCCGAAACGATGCGCAGATTCCGGGAGGAAGGAGAGAAGAGGGAGAATTCCGAGAAAATCGAGCGCCCTTTTTCGAAATTTGGGTTACTTTGTCAAGGTCTCGTGAACTCTTATGTACGAACATTGGACATCCAACAGAAATTCAAGCGGGTTAACGGTTCGTTTTCTATGTTGTCTCGTTACTTTCGCGCTAGATAGAACGCGTGTGTTATCGAAGACTCTTTTTTACGCTATAGTGCTTTCCGAATGTCACGATCCTCGTAGATCGCCTCGCGTTGGGATAGGAAAACCCTCGGATTCTCCCTTGGCCTCGAACATCGCGACTCTATATTATAATACCTGTGTCTAGCTCTATGGTATACGCATCTTTCGCATTCTTTCAATAAACCGCCTAGGTTCTGCCAACATATTCTGTGTCGCGCTCTTCTTCTTTTCGCCCTTATGCCCCATGGATCATTCCATTTTTTCTTCAAGCTTTCTCTGCCAGTCGAGGTTTCAAGGATGAACGTGTCTGCGGTGTTCGGGTTAGAAAAAAAATGGATCAGGGATCTCTTTCCCTGCTGATTTCCGACGTGACTCGTCGTAATCTCTTTTTCCCGAGAAAATTGTTTTATGCTATGGTTTCGCGATTCGACATACGCGATTCGAGACACGCTTCTATCCGTTGAGTTATACACGTGATTCGTCCGGAATGATGGAACTGAATCGAGTAATAGTTAGTTAGGAGAGTAAACACTCTCCATTGAATTGACTCACGAACGAGAGATTAACCAGTCTATCTAGACTATCTAGTCTATCAATTTTTCCTCATAAATTAACCGTTTGATTATCATCTTGTCGAGTAGAACTAGTGAATTTTTCGCTAAGATACATACGTACAATACGTATGTATATACGTATAAAACGAATCAAGTCCTTTAATTAACGATAATTCCGACATGAACGGGTTAATGTCGACCTCGTGTAGTCGTGAAATGTGCACACTTACGCAGTTGCATCGAGCGGGGGTAGGGGACAGACGCCCCTGGGCGGGGGAGAAGGCAAATTCAACTATAGGGAATCTATAAGGTATATACATAGGTATGTGATCTATCTATTCAACTATAGGATGACGGAGGTCGTGACCTTGACACGTGTAGTAAGGGGAAAAAAGTAGAGAACCGGCGAGAAGGATATGGAGCTCGTCGACGTAAGGGGCTCGAAAAAAACATCGAGACGGCTAATACATACATCTACGCGCTCCACTCGACTGCGAAGCAAGGGAGCGAATTAAGAACGAAGCTCTCTTCGAAGAACATGAAAATCCCCGGGAACGCAATTATGTGAAAAGGAATTCCTTTTCGTAGAAAAGGAATTATGTAAAAAATGAGAAAAATAAGTTAGGGGCCTTGACTTGCAAATCTCGTGGTCGCTAAATCGAGGGCATTCGTATTCATGTCGTAGAAAAGTACAAATCTGACAAATTAAACCTTCTATCCGTTGAGACGAAAAAATTAATCGACTAGTAGCCTTTACGACTGTCCACGCGAGACGAGTCCTCGCGGATGTACCTATACGCATTAAGCGTGTTCCGACGAAAAATCCAACTCGTGAATGAATCTATATATATAAAACAGCCGTGGGGGGTATAAGCTGACAGATATAAGCTGACAGATATAATCTGATAGATGTAATCCGACGTCGAGTAGGTTTTCCTGAATTTGCTTTCTTTCTCTCGAAATCGATCATAAGACGAGGAGTGGGAAGGAAGTAGTGTCTTAGTCGAATGTGCCATTGCTGGCATTGCACACGGAACGATCAATTCAGCAAACTGTACGCGACCTTGACGTTTTCACGGTTATGGGTTTTCTCGGTTTATGGGCCTACTGGGATATACCTACAGGTATGTTCCTTCGTCTATATTACGCACAAAGCAAAGGGGTCGAGCTTCTCTGTTTTTAATTCGTCGTTACTTTTAACGAGCATAACTTCTCGCCGCTTCGTTCGCGCATTTGTATATCTCTAAAGCTATTATAGCTTATTCGACAGTTAGCTGACTCGAACTGTTCCGTAATTGGCCGGATTAGGTCATAACTTTTGTCGATATTTTATTCTCCCCGTCCAAGCGTGTGCGCGCTCATCACTAAACTCGAGCGCGTTCCGCCATCGAAGGAAAAAAATCATCTCATACTTGAGCATAGCGATTTCGCCGTAATATTCGCCGTAATATTCGCCGTAATATTCGCCGTAATATTCGCCGTAATCCGGTTATAACGATCAATAAACTGAATACATCATATTATACAAAATCATATTATACATATCGTAACTCATCCAGTCTGGATGAGTATCGTGTAAGCTGTGTATCTCGGAACTAGCCGCGGCGCTAATTGACAACCAAAATGTATTCCGCCGATCCTTCCTGAAACTCGAAACTCGAAATCCAAAGCACCTTCGTCTCGGACGGTCCTTGGCTTGGCTACTCGGTACTTTTTGCGAGCTCCAAAGAAAGGCGGGATATACATATAGGTATAGGTAGACCGGGATGTATGCGGTATGGTGTGCACGTCTCTCTTAGATATATCTATAGATATGTCTAAGAGAAAGAGTAGAGTCAGACCGCCTTTGACCGTTTCACTGTATACGCTATTAGACATCCGCCATCTGGGAATTAGCGTGGATTCACAGACCTACGGACGCGCCGATTGCCAAACGTCTCGTGTATTCTTCTACATCTTCTTTGATCTTATATTTGATTTTAGAATACGTCGGTAGAGATCAAGCGAGTTATAAATGAATATAACTAATAAGGAGTGATGATTTTAAAATTGAATTCAAAGACTTTGTCTATGCGTCTATGAATCGAATCGTACAATCTCACGTCTCTAGACATTGTCCCGTGTGACACGCGCAACTGCTGGCAGCAGTTGCACTGCCACTTGTCCGAGTCAACGGACTGCGCGATAGCGCGTGCAACGGTAAATCTCTGTACAGCGTACGACCTTCGACTCTTCGAGTCTTCGCCTCTCCATCGGGGTCGACCTTGCGTTCAACGAAACCGCGCCGCAACCTTATTAGCATATCAGACTGACGAGATAATGAAAAACACTATACAAACAAAATACAAACGTGTACGTGAAAATTGAGTTAAAATTTCGAAAGTTTACCCAGCCCGTGAAAGTATTCGAATAGGGGAGATACAAACCTATGGACCGTCCATTGTTCATAGTATTGCGGAAACATGTACGGCGAAATTTCATTCATCCTTCAATTCATATATTAACAAGTAATAGACAGAGTCACATGCGTCGGTCACTCGGTAAACATATTCAGATGCTGGCTCAGATTATATACTTATATACTGTTATTTTATTTTTCTTCTTTTGCATTGCAGATCAGAAATTATGCAGTTGTAGATAAACTACAGATTTCCTTTGTATCTCTGTGGATGCATCTAAAAATTGCTCACAGAGACGTCGCAATACTAATTGATTTTCGTAAGTGTAGATCGGCAATAGAAGCGTCAAATCCCATTGTGTAAAGAGATTTGAGAAATTCGAGACATCCTCTTATTTCTGTACAGTTCAAGGGCCGAATGAGCTTTTCATTGTTCTCTTGTGCTCGAAGGACAAACGGCAGCAACGCAGTCGCTCACTGTACATGCGTCGCGATAAGATAAGCAAGTGGCCAAAGTTAAATTATACTACAGCAAGAGCAAGAAATGAAGAAAAAATTCGAAAAGAGAATACGAGATGACAACGGCCTGAAGAAGATAGTGAATTACTGCTATTCGCCAGAGTGCAGTCTCTCTCTCTCTCTCTCTCTCTCTCTCTCTATATATATATATACACATTTATGCATGAGCGATAGTCGCGTTAAGTTTCATTGAAGAAACGAGCGGACTATACGAGCTTAAAGGCCTCGGATCCACCGTCGCTGCTTTGTGCCATTATCCCTTATTCGTTTATTCGGATCAAGGAGTTTACTTGGATTTTACCTCGAACGAACTGCATAAAAGTATATAAACAAAAGTATACATATAGTGCTCGTAAAGTAGTGATTTTTGTAAAAAAAAATATAACTCAATCGTTAGTTCTCCTTCATACTTCGTTGTGCCCATGCAACACCGATTGGCCTTCAACTCCTCCGGTTTCTTCGCTTTTCTTTTTTTCCTCAACGTATTAATGTCTCATTACTGTGTGAGAAACAGCCTCGTTGCGTTTTATATACTCTAATTGCGTCGAAATTCGATATCTCTATTGCACCGATCTATATAAATGAAAAAAGAGAGAAAAATACTATACGTATCTCTCTGCAAAAAACAAAAGAAAAGTAAAAAGAAGCGTCAACATCGGAGAAGAACACAAGGGCGAGAAGAAGGGTGGTATCGGATGTGTCTGTGACCTCGGACTTGGGCCTTGAACGCGAGAACGTCTCCTAAGTCGTTGAGCTGCACATTATGACGAGAAGGAGACGAGAGAAAGGCAGAGAGAGAGAGAGAGAGAGAGAGAGAGAGAGAGAAAGAGTGTGTGTATAGCAAAGAATAATGAGGAGAGAAGAGAAGAGAAGGAGACTAACGTTCGTAGAAGAAAAGAAGAAATCGAAAGGGACAGGAGGTCCAGTCTGGGAATGCGAGGGAGTCGACTAGTGTATATAATACCTATAGGTATACTATATATACTATATTATACTATAATATACCTATACAATACATATACATGCATATACGTGTTCTATGTGTAAGTACGTATATAGGCGGATGCGCGCTCTCCTCTATATCACGTGGTAAATTCTATACCGTAGTATGTGTTGTGTATATTATACGAGGAACTCAAAGTTCTTTTGTGCCATGCGGACGATTTCGATATTTTCTAGGTCAGCGAACAGGACGAAGGACGTCGTGATACTTTTGGCAAAAGAACACGAGCTTCGTGAAATTCGCCAATCAGTCATTCGAGTCTTTTAATGTGGATCGCGAAGCGTATACGTTACAAACTATTTTTCTCAGCCATCGAGTTGAATAAACATTAGCGGGACAAAAATAAGAAGCAGTGAAAAGGGTGTGCACGAGAAAGTTTGAGCGATCTTCGAATAAGTTTTCCCGCTTACGGAGAAAGAGAAAGAGAAAGAGAGGAAAGAACGATGAATAATGAAATCTCGTATAGCTGCTGATATTTACGACTGCGCGTGACAAGCAACAAATTGATTTTTCTTATCCCTCCCCGTCTTCCTAGCCGACCACTATAACCTGTTGCATCGGGGATTTTCTCTCGTTTGCACAGGAAGAAAGTTGCGTAGGTGTATTTTACTCTATGCTCTCCGCGAACCTCACACCACTTAGTGAACTCGAATGCATACTCGTAAAGTTATTCGTTTTTATGCCTACAGTAAAGAAGAATCGAAATTTACGAATCATCGATACATAAAAAATTCAATAGTTATCCTAATCGCATGCGTCCACGCGTCGATGGAATTAAAATCCCATCCTTCAGAGAAGTGATAATCATCCTTAGCTCGACCTCTCTTATGTACTTTCATGAGTATGTAGGTGTCTCTCTCTCTGTATGTGTGTGTGTGTGTGGGGGGGGGGGGGAGTGAGTGTGTGTGCAGGAAGAGACATTCGCGAGAGAAATGTTCAATTACGCTCCCTGTAAATCACGCAAAATACACAGTTGGCTCTCTACGTTATTATTTACATCATCGCAAATTCAGACTTGCTTGCGAGTCACTGCACTTCTCTCTCTTTCTCTTTCCATTCATGAAGTTGCTGCTGCACGCGCGTGCGATTCCCTCCAATTATTATCCGCTCGTTTATCACTCTCTCGGCGTCGCGTCACTGCGCAAACGCTGTTGCAGCCGTCGCCCGAGGCCGTGCGCACCGTTACGCTTCGAGAAGAATGCGAAATTCCAAAATGAGAGCCTCACTCATTGACTCGATCATTAATTAATATATTCTTCATACAATTCTCGATACATTCTTTCAAGTTTTCTAGTAACATTACAAATTCATTCGAAGAAATAACATTGAAAGTTATTTATTCGTCTCTTTTATTCTTTCACTGGAGTGTTCTCTACGTCTTCTCGTTTCTAATTGTCGGTTCCTGATTTACCGGTAATTCGCCGAAGGAGCTCCAATCTAACTGGCTACTTTTATACGCGGCAACGTAGTTGACGAACGCATGCAACGAAAACTGTAAAATAAACGCGTGTTCGTAGAAGGAAAATGGCGTTATCGCATTTGAAAATTCAACGCCCAACTATATACCCAAGCATACCATAGGTATACCATCAGTGTACAATAACATCAATGCGTAGAATTGACAAAGAGAATTGACAAAGTGAATTGACGGCACGTGCCGTGCACTTGGAAAATATCGCTTTCAATAACGGTTCAAGTTCAGAGTTCGCGCAATACAGATCTGCACGCGCAAGCAAAGAGAAGTTATGGGGGTTGCTTTGCTGTCGTCGCGAGGGGCAACGCCGCCCACCTGTCGCCACGAGGCACCCACATTCGTGCCGCTTCGATGTTTACGCGAAATATCTTTGCGGGTCAGACGCGTGCGTCCGGGGTGACTTTTCGAGTCCGATCTAACGTTGCTTTTATATACCTAAACATTTATACGTATATATATTTCTATATTTACCTTCTACCTGTTAACACGGATGGAGAAAGAGATAGGGCGATTAATTCATGAATGCAGAGGTTTTTTAAACCGAACTCCCAAAAGAGCTTGTTATTTCCGAAGAGCCGTACGCGAGAGGCTGAATATAAGCCAGACAATGCGTATGGAACGAAAAAAAGCGCATTGCCATTGGGTTAATATTATTTTTTTCGATATATTATCAAAGATATTAGAAATTAAAGCTCGTTTCTCATTACACGCTGGTTGTTAACTAGCGCAGTTCACGGTCGGCGTTATAACACGGCTAATCCAAGGACCGATGATAACGAAATCCGGGAAGTATGATGCAAAAAGTCCGATAACGAATATGCGTTATTATTATAATATACAAAGACTATGGACTATTGACTGTTGACTGTTGACTGTTGACTATTGACTATTGACTATTGACTATTCATTATTCTATTGATTATGAAGCATGGACTATTGACTATGAGTAATAACTCACTTATCTTTCAGATTTGTTTTTTTTTGTTCGAGCGTGTGCGCGTCTATGTACGTGCGACGAGACGAGGAATAGTTTAATTTGGCATCGAATTTCGTCAACGCGACTTTGCGACATAATTCGAGAATAAGCTGATTCAGACCAATCGAACAATCGTTCTGTTATTACTTCATTGTTGTCAATGATCGATAAAAGTGACTGGGCATAGAGGAGTAAACGAGGGAAAACATGGAGTTTGCCAACCATCGATGTTTCCAGTTCTTCGACCTCGCCTCGGCCTCCGAAATCCGGCGATCCGTCTTTTTGTCCATTTGTAGCTTTCGATATAATGTAATGTAAAAATGAGATTTTTCTAAGGATAGGTAAGAGGGAACGGAGAGAGGATGTAATCGTTGATAAATAAATTAGAAGATGGTATTTATAATTCACCAGACATATTTATTCAGACGACCTCACAACTCCCAAGCGTACAAAATGACGTGCTCACTGGGCAATATGCGGGGCTGCTATGTATAATTGCATGGAGTATACCTCGTTTTCATTAAACTTTTGCCTCTCGTTCATCACCAAGAAAACGAAAAATTGTACGTCTTTTTCAAAATTGTTTACAATGTTTATGTATGTGTGTATTTATTTATATTTTTTCATTAATCATCGTGGCTGTGTGTTGTGTTTGTATATTTTTTCTCTCTTATAATTCTTCTTATCAACTCTTATTTAATTAATATTTATTTTTTTGTCATTTATACTCCAAGTGTGTAATATGTATATGCGTGTAATTTAACGCTCTCGCGGCTTCATTTTTTCTTTCATCTGTATTTGTAGTCTTCCTCCTTAATGGATAGAGAAATATATCATACTTTATGTATCGTTTACTATAATAATTATTATGTGTAGTTTATGCATAACAGTATACGACGATTTATCAACGCTAGTTTCCTGCACAGACTTGGGTATACTGCAAAGGGAACGAGGGTGGGATAAAGAATTGGGTGAATAGATATTCTGATATCTGAGTAGGAGGGAAAAAGGAGACTGGCGTGTATCTTTTTTTTTGGACGAGTAGGTAAAAAAACATAACGAAAAGAGTAATAGAGGCATTGTTTTTCGGATTACGAGAAACAGAGGATTTATTTTTCTTTCGAAAAGGTACAAAGGGGGACACTTGATAATGCACAGGTTTCTAGGCTTCGCTTCTCATACTCGTTACAATTTCTTAGTCTCTCGCTCGAGACTCGCCGCTGCTCGCTCTCGTTTTACAATAATCGCGTTGCACGTTTATTTTCGTTCTAATAACTTGAAACCTTTAGGGATATACAGAGGAATGACTCCAAGTACAATAAATACATCGAGGAGCAAATAGTACATTAGCATTTCGGGGAGTGAGTGGATACGCAATTTTTGTTTGTTTCTTTCCTATTCCGAGCTTTCGAGGAAATACGAGTCCTATTACTTTGCGTGATGAGCGTGTGCGTGTGCGTGTGCGTGTGCGTGTGCGTGTGCGTGTGCATGTACTTCGTTCTTGATACATGGGAAAGAATAGGTCACAGAAAGAAGGGAGAGCATTACTCTGCGTTGGCTAAGAAAAAATCTGCCCAATTTACGATGGTCTCTGATCCGATGATCTCTCTTCTGGTTGGACAGCAAAAAGGAGCTAGTATGATGCATATACGGAGAAAGGAGATTAGCGGGTTCTCTGAGGAGTTACTGACAGGACAGTTTGTTGTTGTCGTCGTCGGCCGCCGCCTCGCAAGTCACACGCCTGTAAGGTTTGTATTTTTTGTATTTCTTATCGCTAAGAACTAGCCTTACCGAGACTACTATGTACAAGTAAACTCCTTACGCGTCTTTGCATAGCTTTCCTCCTCTGCTCTTCTCTCGCACACGAATGCATACGCACAACACATAATTATACTCCGTGTATTTTTTTAACATTTACGTCTACGAATATTTCCTAATAAACTATTTTTTTTGTAGACACTTTGCTTTTGTGGACTTTTTTCTTTCTCTCTATTGAGTCGAATACGGTAGCACGTAAAATCATCGTATTTTGTCTTCGCGAATTCGGTTTCGTGTGTGTCAGCTTCGGCTAGGGTAAGTAAAGAGGATGCATTGGGATGAGTCGATGAAAATTCGAGGAAAATTCGAGGAAAAGTCGATGATGAGGGAGGGAAATACGAGGAATAAGTAGTGGATGGGTGTGGGTATGTGTATAAGATTAAAAGGGAGTTTAAGGAAAGTAGGGGCCGCCGCGTTGGGCCGTTCAGTCTCATTTGACAAAACTTCATGTCGCGAAATCATCTTGGATTTTCTATGTATCATTATTTCCTCTGCTTTTCTCAATAAATCGCTGCTGTGTTTGTCCGATTGCCCCGACATGCTCACTTGCGCTCTCGCATATAACCGCTCGCAGGAACCCTTTGGGTTCCTTAATAATTTTCTAATATTATATAACTCGATTCACACTTAATATATACACGCGCTCGCAATCACTCGGTCATTGATGCAGGCACACTGAGAAATATTTTTTTCCACATACGTACTGCACATGCAAGATGATATAATCATTTCTTATACGATTATACACTATGCCTTAGGAGATATTACAATAATAATAATTACTTGCATAAAATTCAATAATTATAGTAGAGTAGATGATCGATGAATGAGGTGGAGACTGTACAGGATGCGCGATTTCCATGATTATCACATGTAATAGATTATTAACCTCTTTTTCAGTAACGCTTAAAATTCCATTACTCTTCTTTTCCTTCGACGCGGAGGCTACTGTCCTCGAGAGCTAGTTTTCTCTCGTTTATCTCGTTAGACTCCTCTTCCTCTCCGTTCGCTTCTTCGAACGGCGATCGATCGACGAGGGAGCCCTATGATGAGGAGGTGGTAGTAGCAAAGCTGTGGATGGATGGGTTCGTCGTTTACATTTGTCTCTTCGTTCAATTTTTCGATTTTTCAATTTTTCGAAATTTGGATTTTTCGATTTTTCGATTTTCCAATCACGACACGTCGGCACTTAAACATCGCGAGAGCGTCCGACTTTAATAAATATACATAGGTTTATGAAAAAATGATTTTTTGCACTGATTTATCCCGTCCCGTTTCTCGCCGAGTCGAGGATTCTTCTGCTCCGGCCGTTCGGAATCGTTTGCAACGACCTCTCAATACGTTCGGGAGAAACGCGGGTACCCATCTTCTCCCATCCGTTCGCACACCTCTCGTCCCTCGCCGAAGTAGCTTTTCCTCCTCTTCCGTTTAAATAATAAATTATTTGGTTTGTATAACGCGCTCAGAGCGTCCTGGCACTTTAATCATATATATGTAAGAGATACATATGCGTGTGTGTGTGTGTTTGTTAGTTGTTTATTTTTGTTACTTTCGCAAGTCTCGTGTGGATCCACGGCGGTTCAACCCCATCAACGCATCCCGTACACGATCCGGAATCCGCGTTCGCAGTGGGGCTGGACGAGGGGCGACGAACCGCCACCGTCGAAGACGGCCTCAACTAGGTGGGTACGGTGGTTTCTTGAGTAGTCACGACAACGGCACTACGCCTCGAGCGAAAGGGCCTTGCACGCCGAGCCCTGGGGCATGAGCGGCCTGGGCGATGGGGACGGTGACTTCTTCGAGAGGTTGAGCGGCTGTTGGCTATCGGCGATATCGACCTGCAGTTCGACCATGTTGCTCGGGAGCACAAGGTGAGCACTACCGCTCGACGTGGGTCTAGGGCTCGTGCTCGTACTACTCGTCGCCGCGGCCGAGAGGTACCTCGGCGAGCTCGAGGGCGACGCCGCAAGGTAGTTCGGGGAAGACTGTTGCTGTTGCTGTTGCTGCAGCTGTTGTTGCTGCTGCTGCTGCTGCTGCTGCTGCCTCGCTCCCGTAGTCGTCGTTATAACCGACGTCGGCCACCTCTGTTGCGCGTAGCTCGATTGCGAAGCGCACTGTAGGAGACCCTGTTGCTGGTGTTGCTGATGGATGGGCGAAGAACGGGCGGTTATGGTTGTGGTGGAGGCGCACTGTTCAGCAGGAGACGGGGAGCAGACCGAGGCGGGCGAGGACCTCGGCGAGAGGCTAGCCTCGCCGCGCATGATATAGTTGTGGATGATGTCGGTGCGCTTGAGCTGTTCGGCCGTCATTCGGGGACTCTCCATGAGGCTCTTGGCGAGCGTCGAGTGCGTGCTGCTCAACAGGCTGGCTGTCTGCGGGCACTGACTTTGCAGGGCCGACTGCAGCGTCGTCTGCTGCGGTTGGATCTGAGGCTGATTGGACTGCTGCTGTGGATGCTGTTGTTGCTGAACCGGGCTCCTGGCTGGGGGCGAAGTGAGATGGAGATGCAGCTGAGATTGGCTGTGTTGCACACTGACGACGGCGGGTTCGGCCTCGGCGCTGTCCTTCTGTCGAAGCGCGCGGAACTTCTTGTGCGGCTTGTACGCCTCGTCCATCAGAGAGTTGGTGTCGTAGAGCGGCGGTGCCTGGAGCACGCGCTTGAGCACGGGCATGTCTTCGACCTCTTTGTCTTCGGCGGACCTGGGGCTCGAGCAGACGCTCGTGGGTGCGCTGTTGGTGCTACTGCTACTCGCGGGTTTGTCGGGTTTCTCGGTACCGGACTCGATACCGCTGTCGCTCGGCGAGTCGAGCTTGCGGAAACGCGGACACTGAGGAGGCTGGGGCGTTTTGGCCATGCTGGCGCGGTGGAGCTCGTCGTCGCCAGAGCTCGTGCTGCCGGAATTGGCTCTCCTGCGGTGTGGGCAGAGGCCTCCGGCCAGCGTCGCCGCGAGCAGAGGCGCGCTCGACGCGTGGTGTCCACTCGCAACGACGTGCTGTTGGTATTCCGTGAGACTGGCGACTTCGCCACTGCAGGTACTCTCGGTGCTGGACACACTGCCGAGGGGGCTCTTGACTGCCTCGTCGAGGGCGACGTCCGAGGTGGATCCCCAAGATCCGGCGGGCTCATCGCAGTCCATGGGCCAGTGCTGTTGCTGCTGTTGCTGCTGCTGTTGCTGAGCCTGCTGTTGAGCCTGCTGTTGCGCTTGGAGCTGCTGCTGCTGCTCGGTCATCTTGAACGCGAGAAGTTTCTCGGAGTGAAGAGTGTTGAGGGTCCTCAGGTCGGGGATCTTCTTGAGGAGTTCGCGCAGTATGTCCGGGTGCTGCGGGTGATTCTGAGCGAGGACAGTTTGGAGGGCGCTGCGAAGCTTGTTGTGCATGCGTTCGACGAGTTCGGTGTTGCGGAGTCCGGGTCTGTCGGCCGCGATCACGACGACCGAGCAGAACAGGCCGAGCTCGGCGTCCGAGAGTCGGAGCGAGTTGACGCGCTCGGCAAAGTCGAACATCGAGTCCATAAGGAAGCGAGCGTTGCTGCTGTTGTGGATGGACTCGCGCTTGAGCACTTGGCCGTTTAAGCAGATCATGCTGTTGGTCTGAGCGTCGAACATACAGGCCAGCCGGACAAGGAGCACCTCGAATACTCCAGCCTTGAGGAGGGTAACCTGGTCGTCCTGTGCCAGCAGGCTGAAGCCAGGGATGCGCTTGGCGAATTCGACGACACCGCGGATCGCCGGCGAGAATCTCTTGGAAAAGTCCTGGAGGAGTTCTTGCTGGCCGGTAAGAGGCTGCGGGTTGGGATTCAGCGGGCACGCCTGTAAGATCAAGCAGACACAGAGGGAAATCCTCGGTTAGTCAACTGTAGCACTCGGAAGATCGTCGTGGAAAATGGAATAGAGCGGGCGTTACTCACCAGAGTTGGCGGGCAAGCGGTGTAGTTTGGCGTCTCACGGGCGCGCGCGAGCACCGGCGCGACTTTGTCGCGGGTGAAGTCGCACGTGTCCAAATGAGCGCGCACTACCGTTGCGAGCAGACGCTGCTCGTCCTCGAGCTCGGCTGCGACAGCCTTCTCTTGAGATCGGCTGTGCGAGCTTTGCTGCATGGCAGCCAGAATCCTGGCCTTCTCGCGCTTGGGCACGCGGCCGAATCGCACCGCTGTAACAGAAAGCACAAAAACGATATCGCCTTTAATTTCATTGTTTCATTTTTCTGACCCCTTGTTTTGCCTATCTATCGAGAGCATCTATCGAGAGCATCTATCGAGCCAGTAGTATTTACTAATAATCAAGATATAGCCAGTAAATGGCCCCGGGGAGAAAGTGAGAGTCGCAAGAGCGGGACTTTCTCGCGAGCGCGAAAGCGTCGCAGTGGAAAGTGCCGGTCACAGACAGGCGTGCGAACACGTGCGTTCTTTCGGTTTAAACGGAGACTTTATTCTAGCGAAAACGGGCTGCGAACGTCGATGACACCTACGTGCATTGTGGTAGTTGACGACTCCGTTGAGAATCCCTTTGAGAATCGGCAGCTCGTCCCCCATGACGGAGGGCATGAGCTGTTTTTCGAATTTCGGTGAAATCTTGAAGTACTTTATTAAGCACTGACCGAACAAAATCTCTCCCTCTCTCACTTGGTTTCTCTTTCACGCGAACACCGGCACTATGGAGTATCGGGATATATCTATATGGTCTTCTAACTATGCGTTTTTTTAATATACTCGCGTTGGGTACTTCACATAAACGAAGAGTAATAAATGGCACACACAAAGAAAGCACAATCTGTCGAAGTATAAGGAACAACGGTAAAGTTATCTAGTAACTGCTCTTGTACTGTCCACTTTGGTGTACGTTCACGTAACAATAGTAGTAGCTGTGGCTTGTGCTATCGAGGCAATGCGTTTCTACGATGTGTGACTACGCGCGCACGCGGTTTCTCTCAATAACTCCTCGGCACTCGAGGAGCGCAGGTACAACGCGTGCTCACGCGAGACAGCATCACCGCCGACTGACTGACGTACCGCGAGTCGCGTTCAACAGCCGGCCCCCACCAGCCGCGGCGGCGGGCTCCTCTCGCCCCCACCACGTACACCGTCGCCGCACGCACACATGTAGGGGAAGAGTCGGAGAGAGCGGTCGGCCTTTGCGCCGTGCGCTCGCCGAGCCTTTGGCCTTGAACTTGCTTGAGAAGATAGCCGCCGCGCAGCGCGCGGAGATATTATACGCGTTTGTACGCGTGTGCGAGTGGGTGGAGAGGTGGTCAACGCGCGGAAAAACATTCGAGTATCGACGAGCGAGGAGAAATTTCATTAGGAACTTGGATAATATGGTCGAGAATGTTCAGATAGTCGGAGCTCGCTTTGTCCAGGATTATGAAAGGCAACGTCTTTCGAATAATAATTCGTTTTCTTTCAAATTCGCGTCTGATCAGCCTCGACCCAACCTACTGATCATTTGCTCTTGCCAACGCGCAGATTCGAAGCTAAACTCAAGAAAACTCGGATTAATCGAAAATCTAATGTGTCGACATCGATGATCGTTTAAAAAAAATCATGCATCGAAAGTAATAATTTTCAATTGGCGAGCTCTTGACGGCTCGGCGGTCGAAGGCCGAATGAGTCGCGTCGCGCAGTAGAAGGGGTCGCTTGGTAGTCAGCCAAAGTGCAGGTTCGCGAGGTCTCCGTAAACGTTCGCGGTAGCGCCACCAGTCGGTCTCTTGCCCGTCGAGTGGGAGGTACCTCCCACTCCCCGATAGCGGGGTTGAGTCGTAGGCTGGTGGTGGTAGGCTAGCGTAGCGGGATGCAAGAACGAAGGGGAAGAGAGCGAGAGGGGAGGAAAAGTGTGCGAGGACGTAGCGGCGCGTAGCGGTACTCTCTTTCCACTGACGGAACCACTTGCAAGCCGAGCAACGACCGTCTATTGACCCCGCGGACGTTATACGCGCGAAAGACGGGAGAGCGGGAGAACCGACTCGCGAAAGGATCGATTATTATTAGAGTCTATTTTGGGATTTCGCCGAGAGGATTTATCAGATTCGTCCATTTCTTCAATTCCAACATCTCTGGCCGTTTCGCGTGTTTTCATTGTCATGCGCGAATTGCCGTGTCAGAGGTTATGAACTTTTTTATCGCGATTTTTAGGGTAGGAAACGGATTTTCCGTCGCCCCCCGCGTGATGCTCTGCGAGAAGAAAAGAAACGTCGATCGGGCAGTATACTTTCTCGCGTCCACTTTCGCCTGCGAGTTGCGACACTCGACTCGAAGAGAAAGACTACTCGCGTGTAAGTGCCGCCAGCCGCAGTTGCGTAAACGGTCGATGCCCTGACAACCCAAATTTCCAAAACGTTCCTTTTTCTCCCTCTTTCTGCGAGCGATGAAAAATACCGGAGAACGCTGTATACTCTCTGACCTCCGTGAGCGAATATCGCCTTTTTCGCGCTTTCGCGAGCGTAAGCGTCTTGAGCAACGCGTCTCGAGGTTAGCACCGAAAAAAAGTCTCTCGCTGCTAGTCCTGTATCTGCTTCTCTGTGTTTGCACGTATGTCCAAGATTGCTTATATTCATCGATGAATTAAAATAAACTATAACGGGTATAAAGAGTACTCACCATCGCGACTCATGCCCACAGCGATGCACTTCTTCAGTCGACAGTACTGGCAGCGATTTCTATTAATTCTGAGTATGCTGCACTGTTGGTTCTTGGTGCAAGGTCGGTACTGGATTTTCTGCTGGATGCTGCGTCTGAAGAAGCCCTGAGAAGAAGCAGAATCGCCGAAGCCCTCGTCAGTTAGGTTTCCAGAGTCGCTATCGGAGGACGAGCCCGAGCCAGTAGAACCCGAGCTATGCGCGGGACTGCTGCTACAGGCCAGGTCACATTCGCACAAGCACCCCATGGAAAAACTAATAGAACTCTATCCTTTCTTCGCTTTTTCTTTAGCTCTTTTTTTCGTGTCTCTATATTCTCGGCAACGCTAGACGCTAATCGCACTTTACGTTAAATCCTATCTCAGCACAAACTATAATATACTCAAATCAAAACGTAATCACAGAAGCAAAGCCTAAAACACCGATCACATCTCCCGCCAACGATAGCTGATCTATTTTTCTCCGTCGAATACAGATGCATACGTGTGTATATACTCAATATAAAAGCGAGCGGAGCGACAATGCGCGCGACCGTTTCTTACGGAGCTTGACTGTGGACTGGCGCGGCTGCGGTCGTCGCAGCAGCAGCAGCAGCAGCAGCGGGAGACAGAGAAAGAGAGCACGTACGCCTGCTATAGGTTTCTCTCTCTCTCTCTCTCTCGTTCTCGCGCAACGGCACACACAGCCTCGCGTTGCCGAGAAGGATAGAACGAATGCGAGGTGGGGGCCCTCTGACCCGATTCCCGGACGTTCACCCGCAGTTCACCGCGTGAAAGTGAGAGTCCCTGCGCGCACGACTGCCACTGCAGCCGTCTCTCTCTTTCGCCTCGCTCTCTTTTACTCCCCTCCTTAGCTCACTTGCTTGGCCATATACTTCTCTGACGGAAAGCTCTCTCGTGTGTCCTCGCTCCCACTATTCTAGAGTGATTAGAACACTATGTGTGGGTATCTATGCGTATATATGTGAACACGATTACTAGGGGGAGAGTCAGTTCTTCGAGGGTGTCCCTTTTTTCCGAAGGTCTATGCGGGGGTGGAGGATCAATCGTCATAGCCTTAGGTACACAGGATGAGCTTAACGATAATTTAAGCTTGATTAATGCTCACCACTCCCACTCTTACTCCCGCGCTATACATCGAGTCTGGAAAATTTGCGGTTCGCATTTGCGCGGATATGCGTAATTATAACCAGAGAACTAGTATATATTTCAGCATCTCGCACGTTTTTTCCTTTTTTGGAATTAGAAAAAACTATTCTCGGAATCTTCCCCTGAAGCGCTGGGCCAAAAAAGCTAGAGGGTAGAAGATTCATGCCGAGCGGGGGTAGGGGAAATGGCGCTCGGTCAACGACCTCGACGCGTAGCGAGCGAGATGCAACTAAGGGGAGGAGGTTGTACGAGAAGGAGGGGGGGGAGGGGTAAGGTAAAGACTCGTTACGTAACCGCTGTGTCTAACATGTAACGAGGGATTTTCGGAGACTGGGTGTTGTGGGTGAGACGAGCTTGCCACAATTCGCGTGATTCTCTTCCAGGAATTCGGTACAATTCTGTTGTGAAAGCGCGAGATCTCTCCGTGTCGCAAGTTCCTTTGTCGAGTTACACGTGCTCTTATATCTGTGTCCTGGCAACAAAATTTCGAAGGCGCATAATGCGTTATAACAAAACATAATAAGTGTCGCAAGCTTCGCTTTAAAAAAACGAAATCGCTTTTAAAAATATATACAACATGCTAAAGTAGAGGTAAATGTTTTTGAATTTTCGCAATGATGAAAGAGATCCTCAAGAGCGCGAGCGAGTACGCGCGCTAGCAGGCCAGAACGTTCTCGCGACCTCGCCTAGCAGTAGTCGAAGTGTTTATAAGAAGCGAGCTGTACCGTTGCAGCTCCGAGCGCAGGACGACGACGGCGATGAGGCTCGGTAAGCGCTCTGCTACACAGCCACCGCTCGATCGTTGCTCTTTTGTCCCGCGAGAGAAATGGGACACGTCCATGTAGCAGTCGCGGGCGCGCGCCTGCATCGAATGTTAATTGGCTCAGGTGTGAGTCTTAGGATTAGAATTCGTAATCGAATGCCTTAATGGTAAGCGAGCAATCGCTCGTCGTGGTAACTTTACTCGCGGCCGAGTGAGGACGTTGCCCTCTTACCCCGTATGCTCAGGAACGAAGGAGAGAGAGAGAGAGAGAGAGAGAGAGAGAGAGAGAGACAGCTTTAAAATAAGCCACGGCTGTATAAGCTCGTAATCGAATCCAGTTCCCAGGTTATCTTCTTGCTAGAAATATGGAGCAAGCTGCTACACAAAAATTCGAAAGTTCTGGACAACGAGCGTGTCCGGGACGATGCCCGGACGGGGTTGCTGCCCCTGGATGAACCCCGAGGGTGAGAGAACGCACAGAGAGCAGTCGGAGAGGGGTGGTGGCATCGATCTCCGCGCGGCATCCCCCCAAACGGGTCACGATGGGGTCGTCGACCAGCGGTGACTGCACATATATATGCAACCAGCTTGAGTTCAAGAGTCGTAACGAGCTCTGCTTTCCCACTTTTCGTAGATGCATCTGTATACGCACTTGCTCCGAGCTTTATCTCCAAGGGTGAACGACCCAGGCTCGCGACGCTCGTTCTCTACGTAATCGTCTGAAGAGAAATTTTTCTATTTTTTTCAGCGGCGCTATCATTGCGTTCGAACGCACGCGAAGGGTCGAGCGAGGACATCGCACCCTCTGTATAAAAGCGGGTCAATCGCGAGTTTCCATGCTTATTATCCCGTGTGAATGGAAGGGGGAAGGGTGAATTTATAACCGAGATGTAGGTCTCCGATATCGAAGTGTAGGGCCAACGATCGCTCGCGCGAATCGCAAAGTAGACGCGCCTCTCTCGACGCGATAGAATAAGAGAGAGAGCAAGAGAAAGAGAGGGTGTAAAAGAGCGCGAGCTAGTGCCGCGACTATATACGCGATTCGAGGCCAACGACCGGAGCGGCTGCATGCAGTACACGGAGGAGAGAAGGAGAAGGTGAATGCTGAGAGAGGGGAATATTCACTCGAAGAGAAGGTACAGAGAGAGAGAGAGAGAGAAGGAGCGAAACGGAGTAACGGCGACGTACACACGCGGGCGCATGCGCTCAACGGCATTACGCTCGCCTGCTCGAGGGCATTAACCGGCGCGCGAGCTGCGACCCCGAGAGAATTTTGCACTAGCGCCTAGTTGCAGCTAGACTACTGCTATATACACTGCATATATACAAGTGAGAGAGAGAGAGAGAGAGAGAGAGAGAGAGAGAGAGAGAGCGGGGATAGGACGTTGAGCCCGAGAACGGCCTATAGGCGCTAATGGCAAATCGCGTGCGTTCGCGCGGGAGCGAGAGAAGCGAAAAGGCAATTGCACTCTTTTTTTCTCCTTTCTCTCTCGTTCCTTCGTTCTTCATAGACGACGCGTGTGCATACAGTGACGTGGAATGTTGTTCTACGCAAGCTTTTTCGTCTCTTATGACGATGCTCTACGTCTGAACGCGTTTGCTCAACTCGAACATCTCGTGACCCAAATTTTTTTAGAGGGGGAGCAGAATTTTTCTCCCCAGTACGATGTACGCACATATATCTGAGAAAAACCGAACTTTTTTTTCTGCAGAGACCGTGCTCGGATAAGGCACACACGTACGATGTGGCAGTGCGTTATCTGGAGTGGCCTCGCTCAACTCAACTCGAGTGAGCGAGAGAATGATATACACACTCTCCTCTCCGCGAACACCTACCGCAATAATAAGCAGCTGACCCCATTCTAAAGTAGATTCGCTCGGCGGGTCAGTAACCCCGAGCGCGTTCGGTTCGCGTCGTGCAGCCCGAAATACCCAACGTTCTCTCTACTGTTGCAGCTCGCAATCAAATGAAAATGAGATCACGACTCGTTACGACATCAAAAGTGGCGACAGGGTGGGGAGTAGAAGGAGGAGTAGTAAGAGAGACAGACGAACACGTGACGTAACAACGTGCAGTAGCAACGTTTATAATACCAAGAGGTCGACGACCGCCGAGGGTTAACGTATCCCTCCTTTCAACCCCTATCCTCTCTTCTCTCTCTCTCTCTCTCTCTCTCTCTCTCTCTCTCTCTCTCAGCGGTGCGTTGACTCTTCTCGCTCTCCGTTCGCGGCCACCAGAGTAACGCGAATATTGTACTCTCGCTTTTTCAACTCGCGCGCGTTTGCTCGCTCGCTCTCCAAGCTGGAAACCCGCTGATACATTTCGAAGTAAGTTAGCTCTCGCCAAATATGGGTCGCTAGCGTGGATAGACTCGACCATAAGTATATAGCGAGTCGCGCGCTCGCGCGCTCGCGGGAAATGGGTGCGCAACAGTAGTGCGACCAAGCGACCTAGTCTTGCGGGCTTCGCTTCAAAGATATACCCGTCGCGACTAAAACTCTCTTCCGCGTTCTCTTCCCTTTCCCCTCTACCACTGTCTTTCTCGCTACACTGACATATACACCTCTCCAGAAGAGAGCAAAGACCGCTAGACCAGGGATCCCAGCAATTTTACTAGCTAAAAACGGATACGCTTTGCTATTTCGTTACTAGACTATTATAAACGCAGTAAACAGCATTAAAAAAGTCACGAAGGAGAGCAGCGGCTGCTATGTGTTCCGAAATAGATCCGTATCCTCATCAGCTCACGAGAGCAATGGAAACTCGGTTATTCCAGGTAAAATCGCCTTATCGATTTCAGGGGATATCCCGTGTATTCCAGCTACCCCCACCAAGATTTCCCAGCTTCGGGGGGGGGGGGGGGGAGCGTGATCAATGGTACGAGCTGTCCTATTTTCAGGCTAATGCAAGGAATTATACTCGCGTGCGGTTTTATTTCATTTAAACGGGCGGAAAGCGAAAAGAAAGTTTGCAGCGCATAGAGCCACCCCCCTGTGCACTTTCTCGAATGGCCCATTGTCGTCTCTCTGCGTATACCTGCGACTGGGGGACATGATTTCTCGGTGGGCCGCAGCTAACCTGTTGCGGCCAACGAATCCCTTTGTCCGTCTACGCACAGCGGGTTCTTCTATGACATTTTCTCTTTTCCTACCTTCGTCGCGCGGTACCCCCTTCCTCGCGGCACCCTTTGTCGCGGAAAATTTAAAAAATTTCCACCTTCTACTTTAACTATTATAATTCTTCATTTTATTCGCATTACGCAAGAAGTCAATCATTCGCTTATCTTTTCTCGCTGCATCGATAAAAGTATCATCAAACATCATCATCTTTGATGATACTTTTGATGAGTCTTTAATTCGATGATTAATCGCGATAGCCGATAAAAAACCTAAGAAATAGCGATAAAACATTGAGATAAAAGAATACTGGAGATTCTCATTAATCATCGATACTCGCGCTCCGAAGTTCAGAGCAGATCCAACGATCTCACTCGGCACCTGGCGCACTCTCTCGAGGTTCTCACCCAACTGCTTCCAACTCGCGTTAGGGGAAGCTCGCTCTCGCTGTCCATCCCCACTACTAGTAGCACACGCGACTTACGAGACGCGATGTGTCCCCCTCTACCGTCGGCTCAGCTCTATACTGGCCAGGGCCGCGAGACGACAGAGATGGAGCTAGTCGAGGACGTTGACTCGGCGCGAGCAGCAGCCTTCGGCGAGCTCGCCCTCCCCCTCTCGCCGCTGCTCCCCTCGCCGCTGCTCCCCTCGCCGCTCTTTTCCTCCGTGTATACGTCTATATTATGTACGCGAGTGTCTGCTGTTTTCAAAGCCGATATAGGTATACACGTACACACACACGCGTGTGTACATGTTTGAAATAGAAATTTTACGGAGCGCGATCGGTTCTTCTATGTGTATATTTTTTATGTAATAGGACACCGATTTTTCTGGACAGGAAGCGATTACGTAAAAATTCGAACATATTTGTTCGATCGTTTCGAGGACGCTCTTCAATTTTTACTTATGGATAGATACGATATATGTTCGTTGTGATTTTTCTCCCAAGAGAATGGCTCTGATTAATTGATTGAGTTGACTGCTGGCTGGAAAGAGTTTTTGCTAAAGTAAAGACTTTCGATTCGATTATTCCTGAGCGTGTAGAGGAGAAAGTAATATGCACTTCGGACTAACAGCCACGCTCTCGCCTCAGCGTTTTCGAGAAAATAACATTCAGGGGTAACGAACTCGCGGGAGGATGTTTTACGTCGATTCGAAATTATTTCAAGACCAGAAGGAGAATTCAAGAGGAAGAAATACGTTTCAGCCGACGAGAGCAGCAGACTTTGCTATCCGTCTACCTTGTGTTTCCATTACGTGGCAGCGGTCTATTAAGAAAATTCGACACACATTTTCCACCATATACCTATATATTTTTTGTGATCATTCGGACAGTAAGAGACCGCCGCATTTCCTGGTAATCCGAGCTCCCGGATCTACATCAATGTAGATACTTTTTTCATCTCAGTGATGTGCGGTGGACCATGAGATCTTTGTGCGGTTTTGGTATAACGTAGGTGGAACGATTTTCGGAAAATTGAAATAATATCGCCTCAGTACTTAAGAGCCTTCAAATCCGGATGTTGAAGGAATCCTTGAGCGCAGTGTTTAAATTTACCGAGAAATGAGCGAGAGCAAGAGCGAGAGCAAGAGCGAGAGCAAGAGCGAGAGCAAGAGCGAGAGAAACAGAGAGGGAAAGAGAGGGAAAAAGAGGGCCTTGACTCCGGTTTCCGCGGTCGCGAAGGTTCCGCGCGGTCGATAGCTTCTTCGCAAAGACGGCCTCCAACTTGCAATTACTATAGAGCATAGGGACACGCGCCAAAGATACACTCGCACAGGCACACGTACATACGCTCGAGTTTCCATTCACTTCCTGGCCTTCCACGGGCATCGGTCTCCCCCACGCGCGCCTAAAAATCCTCGCTCGAACAGAACACCGTCAGCAAGATACACATCGTATTTTGCGTTATTTGCGCTCTTTCGCGCATTCGAGTCGTCTTTGTTCGTCCATATACGTACGAGGATAGTTGCGACTATTCGTCTTTTCCTTTTTTTCAACCGCGGGTTTTCAACTGACGAAATTTTATCGAGCGAGGATTCCGCGCAACAAGCAATCGCATTCATCGTATTCATCGTAATCACATGTATATGTACTGAATTGCGCTTACCTTGCATCCTTCGCAGGAATGAACACCGTAATGGAAACCTGACGCCTTATCGCCGCAGACGCGGCAAAGAACGGTGGTCCCATCGAATTCTGAAAGAAGGGAAAAAGAAAGGAACGTGTCTCATTAGTGCGTCGAGTGCAGAAACCAAAATATTTCGAGCGAATCTGAATTTCGAGTAGCCTGCATTACAAGATACCAAGATTAGTATAGCAGAACGATGGATACTAATGTGGAGATATAGTAATGAAGCTATACGAAAAGAGAAAGAGAGAACAATCAAAACAAATAGCACATATACAAGAGAGCGTGCGCGCTTGCGCTGTTCCCACGTGTCAGAGGCGCGCGAGCGAGCGAGCGAACGCGAGAACGCGCGCAAGATAGAGGGAGAGAAAGAAGAACACTTTCTCCGCGCTCGCGCCGAGAGAGTTACAGCATCGCGGCGTGTTACAACTTTCTGCTTTCACTCGCCGGCTCGCAAGAGATAACCGCGATATCTCGCCTTTCTCGCGAGAAAAACTTTTATCGTTGCGCGAATGAAAGTCCACGCGATTCTTTTCCAAGCGGCTTTTCTCCGCTCTTTTAATTTTTTTTTCTTTTAACTTGGCTTTAGAGATCACGCGATGGATACAACGACCCCGGCTGAAATCTCCATTTTGCACAATTCTTTTGCCAAGTTCATTTTTCCGTGTATAAAAGAATCTTTCCCAGGAGTTTTTCCCAATCCACTCTATATGTACGGTAAATATCCTCCCATACCTATGTTGAGTTCAGGCTCAGGCCTGGCGGACGAGACAGTCGAGTCCATGGTCGGCATCGTCGTGGAGATCGGCGGCGAACCGGTTGGACAGACTGTTATATTGGTTTGATAATGACAATAGACGGGCCTTGGAGTGAACGGCCCTACCGACGAGGGTCTCGAATGTGGTGCCGTCGACGACATAACTGGTGAATGTGGCTGAACCAGAGTTGATGCCGGCTGAGCCAAGCAGTGCTGCACACTGCTGTCTGGTGACAGGATCATCATATCGCGACGAAGACACGGTTATTAATTTATTTTTTAATTTCCTTATCTCGATCGCACACCTGTCACACAACACTGACACTGATGCAGTCGTAGTTTGACATTTGTGTCCACTTTGCTGGATAGTTGCACAGATGTTTTTTTCCGAGAAAATAATCCGAGAAATGCGAGGCACACCGCGTTGTTAATGGATAGCGCGCACTGCGGTTAGGATCTTGACGAGAATCAAGCACTGTGTATGTACGGAACGTACGAATCTAATGTAACGTCGCGAAGGAAGGCACTGCATAAACACGGTCTTCCCTGGACGAAGGACGAGCGAGTAGTGACGGAGCAGGGTGGCCGGCGCACTATATAAAACGCTCTCGGTGCACCGTGTCTTTCTATCTCACTCGCTATGTGTAAGATCAGAGCGGAGAGTGAAAGTGAGTCTGCGCTCGAGGGAGGCTCGCCAAGCTCTGACAGAGAGTGTGCTGCTCACCTGGCGCTTGCTTGCTCGCCACTGCAGCCCTTAGTCTCCCTCGTGTACGACTCTGGCTTGAGAGAGAGAGAGAGCGAGAGAGCGCGGGGAGTGGGGAAGGAGCAGCGGTCTGTAGTTTTAGGTCTCTGCCGTGTGTAGTGTAGTGTCTACGCCCTGGCTACCCACTGTACACAGAGAGAGAGAGAGAGAGAGAGAGGGAAGGTTAGGGGCGTACAAGAGAGAGAGAAAGAGAGAGAGAGCGACAGAGAGTTCATCGCATTTTCAATGCTGGAGGTCACTGACAAGCGGCGGCGGCGGCGGCGGCGGCGGCGGCGGCGGTTCTACAATGCCGATTCCGAGGCATACGACGGTAGCCAATCGGTGAGACGCTCGGCACATAGCTATTGGTTGACGAGAAGCGCGGCGACCCCCTCTCTGCCGACTCCCTCGCTCCTTCCTCTATCGTCGTCGTCGCAGCCGAGGAAGTTCATCGGCCGAAACCTTGACTGAATTACCCCGCAGCGGCGGCCAAGGCCATGCGCTGCTGCTGCTGCTGCTGCTGCTCTGTTGCTCAAAGAGCGAGTCGAGCCAACACACACACACACACACAGAGACAAAGCACACTGATAGTTTTTTGTGTGCATGCACGTCGGTCGTTATCTATATTTTCTCTCTCTCTCTTCGAGGTTGATCTTTTTATTTTTTTTTTTTCCGACCGAACAACTTCTCCGAGGTGCTCTTCTTTTTTTCTCTCCTTCGGTATTCTTGGATGCTCGATGCATTTTTTTACTCTGCTTCTGTATTCCGTGTATACACACATACGCCGTAAACTGATATATATATATATATATATATATATATATACATATATATCTATATACATATATATAAGCTCGATCGTTGCTTCTTCTTCTTCTTCTTCTTCTTCTTCTTCCTCGCTGCATGTATTTACGCGATATGAGTAGGGGAGAAACGAGGCTCGCCTGAGCTATTAAGCGATATTGTTTACGTTTTGGCTCTTTTGCTTTCTCTTTCGATTGGGACGCTCTCGCCCTCTTTCGCGAGCGTATACTGTCGAGAGAACGATGAATTTTTTTCTCATCGACGTCGCATCACTTTCTCGAGTTCGGATAATCCTCAACCAACGAGTTTATATGTTATATATGTATGTATTATATGTGCATATAATAAAGACATATATGTATATGTGCATATACATATATGCACGTTTTCCTTTCACTGCCGGGATCATTATCGTCATCGTCATCCTCGCTCCTAAAGCCGTCAACAGCGGAGAAAGGAATCGCTGCTGAAAAAGCGTACATAGCGTGAGCCGGGGAAAAGCTGTACGCTAGAGAGCAAGCGTAAGAAGAAAGCGGAGCGACGGGAAAACGCGCGAATTCAGCGTCCTCGCGGAGGAGAGTCAGCGGACGCGAGTTCGACGAACTTGCCGAGTTCATCGAGCTCTTTCTCGCTCTCTGCATCGAAGCTGAGAGGGGGGGGGGTCGCTCTCTCTCTCTCTCTCTCTCGCTCTCTTTCTCTCTTATACCACTCTTTGCAGCAAGAGGACGAAGTTTGCCGCAAAAACCGAGGCGAAACGTTGAAGGGCGCGAGCAAAGAGTGTGTGCTTTATATATAGCAAAGATCTGGGTATTTGTGCGGCTATACCCAACAGAATGAGGCACACCTGCCCGCACTTTGTCTCGCATTTGCATTTGTATTTCCCTTTTTAATTTTGACAGTGTGCTCGATGATTTGTTTTCTTTTTCTTCTTTTTCTTCTTTTTCTACTTCTCGATGCCCATGCTAATCACATTTCGAAATTCATGCAAATGCACCCGTTCTGCATGGATTTTCATTGGAAAACTTTATAAAGCTCCGCGTAAATATTCGGATTATCTATTTGTAATCCTATCCTCTGTCCACGTGTCTTATATACGATGTTTTTCTAAGAAGGTCGTACTGTTCGAGAAGCTGTGAGTACAAAGGGTTCTTAACCCAATTAAGAAATCCGCTCAGCCGCAATTTACAGTCTAATAGTCTTGTAATCTAGTCTAATAATCTTGGTATGTTGAAAATCGAAAGGTGAACATTTGAAGATAACTTTGCGGTATATGTCCTTGTTCGTTCAATGACACTTAGGTGCGAAAATTGAAAAAAAGTGATTCTACTAACTATTTATGTAGACTATACTTCGATTGTAGTACAGGAAGTGCTTATTTTTAAAAGAAGCGATTTCTGCGACCTTTAGCGAGAGTCTCCGCCGTCTCGCAGCTCGAGACCTTGAATTTGGACGCTGAACCGCGCAAAAGAGTCCGAAGGACGTCGCGTACAGGACTCCCAATCGAATTCGTTTATTTTTTCTTTTGCAGTTGTCCTTCTGCTCGTCTCGCTTCTGAATCGAGATGCGCGATAGGAATTTAGTCTAGGCTAGACTCGTGGCGTATAAAAAAAATTTTATTTCACGCAGAATCAATCGACCTTAGAGCAAAGTATCAAAGGACATCGAACTTCTTCCTTTTTGCAACGGCTGGACCACTCGTTTTCATGTTCTAGGAATGATTTTTCGGCGGCATACGAAGTCACATTATTTTCGAGAAGGACGTTTAATTTTTTTTGAAGTCATCGATTTTCAGAATTGTTCAAATCAGTCGGATGTGCGTGACTTAGTTCGCACAAGCTTACGGCTTCATTTGAGTAACCCACACGAATAGATGAGTCGATCTTTGATCTTCAAGGATAACTCGAATCCAATTTAAAGAATCCAATTTCCTAGAAACTAGACAAAGTGTAGGCGCCCGAAAAAAGGCCGCGACATCCAAAAAGAACAATTGTCTGAGGTCGAAGGCATAAAGAAGAGGAGGCAACGGATATATTATATAGCCGTACTAAAGGAAACATAAGATCAAACGAATTCGAGGGAAAGCCCTTTCTCCGTTATTTTTGCAATAATAGCGTCGATCCCTTTTTCCCTAAAGAGCGCAGAAAGATCGGGTGACCCTCTTTAACCCTAGAAATGCGTGTAAAAAGGCCCCGTGGAAAATGTACACATATATAAACAGTGCCAGCTCGGGAAATCCGATATTTACGGGAAAAAGCCGTGCAATAACAATATAAAAGCATCGAAGAGGCCCACTGCTAAGGTGGCAGAGAAATACTGAGCTGTAATATAAGAGAGTGGGGGGTAAAAGGGTCTGTATAACCCGCTCATCCTTACTCTTCATTGCAATTCGTCCATCGACAAACCAACACACCCCCACTCCCATGAAACGTTTATATATATCAGGTCTCATTCGATATTGCAGGCACTTTTTTCAATGGAAGCCCAACGACCGTTTACTGCTCCCATAATAAACGCATAAAGTTCGCTCGCGTGGACGAACTTTCCCTGTTCGAGGCGCGCGAGCGAGGTAAGGTGGGGGCCTTGAGTATTTGCTTGCTTTTACATTACCCTTATTATCGACGCAATAATTCATTTTCATGATTTTACGACGGGTCTCTCCCGAGGTCCGTTAACGAGAGACAGAACGAGAGAGATAGAGTGAGTGAGAGAGAGAGAGAGAGAGAGAGAGGGGGGGGGAGGAGCATATAACTCGGAGAATCCAGTTTTACTTAGCCTCTCGTAGATGTGTCTCATGCTTGTGTTTGGCTTAGTGAGGATAGTTTGGCATAATAATGTCGTTTGCAAGCAAACGGGCGCGTGCGACGCACGGGACCTGCGAATTTTTATGGCGGTACAGGCGAGCTCTTCTTCGGAAGAAAATTGCAACTCTCGCTTGCTCGCGCGCGCGCGTGTCAATTTTTCTTAGGGCTGCTCTATCCACAATGTGCTGGAATTACTGCTTTAGTCGATTTTTATAGGTGTCTCCTTTTTAGTCTTTCTAGTCATCTTCTTCGAGGATGAGGATTGTTGCCTCATGGACTTCGGATGTTTTGCAACACTACATTGTCATACTCGCTCTCTCTCTCTTTTGCGGGCTTAAATATTCCCAATGACTTAGAATAGCCGTGGTGCTTTATTGATTCTGAAGCGTAACTTTACACGCGCAAACATCGTTCTAAGTATAGTTTCGCAAGACGCAACTCCTAGCTATTATTAGCCCAAAGCAACTGAATATTTACGGACGTATAGAATAAAAGAAACTTCCAAAGTCAGTATTAAAAAGAGTCGAGAACAGCTCGCTCGATATACATCTCTTATCTAATCGTCGATTAAGCGCGTGTGTATCTCATAAATACTTGAGAGTCCTTGGGATCTCACTGGTACATATAGAAACGCTGATAGCTCGACGCGTAAAAGCGAATGGTCGTCTTGTCGTCGCGGAAGCGACAGATCGTCATCGCTAAATATCGACATAAGTCTCAACGTACACGTGCACGTACGTATTATAAGTAAGTTATTTATTAATTTTTTTATTGTTTTCTTAACAAAAAACAAATAATGAGCGGAGGTCGTACGTGGCGCCGGGAAACTCTCGTTGTCAACGTAGTATCTTTACCTTGCTCGTTGACGCGCGAGAGAATAAACATGCTCGCTTCCGTGATCGCGCGCAGGTCGTTTTGTAATTCGGCGCGCGTGATCTAGTTTTCGGATTCGAGCTACCATATATTTAGACGCGGACAAACGAAGCAGTTCGTTCACAATGCTCTGATTTATGCAAACGATAAAGAGTACTAGTTATGACTTGTCTTGAACTTTATTGCATATACTTGCGCAGGGGTAATGGAATTACGAAAAGGCTTTATCGCTTGCGTGTACAAGTGTATTAAGTCACACAGGCATTTTGTCATTTTCTATACAGTTCAGTTGAATTTTTTTTCGCTTCCTGGCAAATACTCGCAAGGTACCCGAACTTCCTGAGAGAAGGAAAAAAAGAAGAGCCGGAAAGTCCACGACCTCGATTAGTCATGCATTGTTGATGTACAAGTGACGTCACGACAAATTATCACTTTTGGAAAGGTGAATAAACCTGTTTTACGCATATATATTTTGTATTATTCTTACGATCAATGAATTTTCGTTATGAACTGTTGATAAAAGGAAATTTATAGGCATCATACGCTACGGTAAAGCGATCGCTTTATTAAGTGAAGGATATTAAAATCGAGGCTGAATTTACAATCAAATAATAACTGAGTGTGAAGAAAATTTCGGATACGTCATCCGAAAATATATAATCTGCTTCGCGTAATTTATCATTATCTAGTTTTGAAAAAGCCATTAACTCACGATAAGGCTCAACTCAGTCGAGCCAAGGTCAACACATAGTATATTTAATTTTCATAAAAGCCGTAGATGAGGAACTTGAAATGTGAAATATTAAATATAGTATATACGTATTATAGAGAAGTACGCTGACATCATGATAAATAATTTAATGCCGAAAGGAAAACGTATGTGTATATATTTTTATTTCGCTTCTTCGACTTTATGCTCACGCTTGCGCTTGCATTATAATGGAAATAGAGGTGTTTCATGGCGCGGCGATTGAATTTCATGCATCGTATATAATTATATGCGAGGACGAGTCGGGTTCCGTCGACTCCTGTGCTCGATGGCTCGGAAATTTTATTCCTTTTCCAGTGAATGTGCGCTCAAACTTGAAACATAATACGGTTAACAATGTACAAAAATCAGTTGGCGTTTCTTATTCTAACACCGAGCTCGTACAAATTCTCAAAACAAGCTTCTGAAATGAAAATAAAAAAATCGAAACATTTGTTTTTCGCTTACTCATCCAACATTCGTGGAGACATTCTTATGACAGTAGAAGTTTTTTTACTAGAGAGAGAGATAGAGAGAGAGAGACGTCGAGGCGACACTGCGCAGAAACTGTCCGATACAGCCTTGAACTCCCTGTTCGTATTCCAGCAAGCTGAGCAGAAAAGTAGTAGCCGCCGATGAAAAATTTCCTCAATGAAATCGTCGTGCCATCGTGGAGAAGTCATCGCACTCAATATATAAAAAAAGAAAATGTGAGAATAAAAGAGTCATAAGACTCTAATACAAGACTTCTCGAGAACGGTTTCGACATCGTCGTCGTCGCGTCTGCTGGCAAATAACCATATTATCCGCACACATACGTTGATGTATACATGCATGCCACACGCTACTTATACAAAAGTGCAGCAGGTTCAGTGACATCACTCCAGAGAGTGTGCGTGACGTGCCGAGCTAACCGTTATGCCCATAGCTAGAGCCCCGCACCAGGAGCTCGCGCGCGATGCGGAAGTGCATTGTGCACGTTGCACACACGCGGTAACGAGCCGCGAAATCGAAGCCTATAGACAGTATGTATAATATTCTATATATATATATATATATATATATATATATATATATATATAGGATATAGGGTTTTTGCCCCTATATATATATATAAAGAGACGCTGTGGCTTTTTTACGAACGACTTGTGCAATGTATAGTAGTCGAGGAATAGATAGAGAGAAGATAAAACGTTATCCTCTGGCCCTCGGCTCCTGTGCACTGCACTCCTCTCTTTCTCTGTCTCCCTGTCCTTCGTCGCCCTATACCAATGGTGTGTGCGCGAGCTTGGGACTCGGGTCGCCGACCGGTCGTTCAGTGCCAAGGACTCGAAAGGAGAGGGAGGGTATAATACACTATGACTGAACAATCGCTGCTTTGTTTCCGCGAGTTTATATACGGAAAGAGTGCTATTATTATGATTGTTTCCTCTTTTTTAGACGAAACTATTGAGATTTATACACGTACCCGTAGAGCTCATCGTCGCCGATCAACTTCAGTAAATAAAGATCAAACTGTGATCAAACTTTGTTCTCGGTTTCGTCAACTTGCTCGTTTTGGCCTCGTTTTTGGCCTCGTTAGCAGGATCTAAAATTCGCCGCGTATGCAGTCCACACTCGCTGACACAGATCCGGCTTCCCTTTTTTCCTCGATGCGTTAGTGTCAGAATAAACGCCATAATATATGACATCCGACAGAAGGAAAATTATACATAGCGAGTCCGATAGATAATTTCCAGCATGTCTTTGCAAACTCGAAAGAGAGTTTCTTTATTTATTCTAACCAAAGGTGTTTCTCGTTGTTGATGATTTTTGCGTATAGTAGTTACAATCATATAAAGAAGAGTATGGTCGTAAGGACGGTATTTGTGGACGGTATTTGCGGACGGTATTCGTGGACGATCTTTGTGGACGATATTTGTGGACGATATTTGTGGACGATATTTGTGGACGATATTTGTGGACGATATTTGTGGACGATATTTGTGGACAGTGTATGCGGAATTCGTGCCAACAAAGACGGCTATAACACTTTTACTGACGCTAGAGGTCACACGAAGCCCGGCAAAAACGAAGAATTATCAAACAAACAGCCAATTAAAGCGACTTTTGCCCCGACAATCGCAAGTGTTTTTCCTCTTTTCCCTTCGCGAATAGATTGTATCGCTAGCGGTGAAAGGAAACAACACCAACACCAAGGCGATGATATAAAAGAACGAGCGCAATTGTTTTCATTTGGTAGAACCGCGTTGAACTTTGATTGTGGATTCCATGCTTCGCCTATACTCCCACTTCGACGATTACACTCTCTTACTCTCTTGCCTCTCGAGGTCGAGAGCTTATTCTTCTTCTTCTCGTCCTCTTCGTCTCCGGCTCTTTTTCTTCTACTCCGATGAGAGTGTATTCTTGCATAGGTCGTTGTCGTGTCCACGGTCACCGGGTTTTTTCATCTTCCTGCTCGTTCTGCTCTCTTGCTGCGCGTCAAATATACGCGCCCTTAGCCGTCGCGTATATCGTACGAGCTTGTAAGGTCGTGGTTTGCAGAATGAAAGTGAATTATCGAGTAAATGTGGTGACGATAATAATCTTTTAGTCTCCTTCGAGTCCCCTGGAACGTCCGAGAGATAAAAAGTTCACACTCGCTTTCTAATTCTGAGCAGTAGATCTATATATCTTCTGTTATACTCTCAGTCGGACAAATCGTGGATGTGTTTGTGTGGTTCATCATTTTTCTCGCAGATCAGAGACTCGTCCACTCGAGAATCTCCCAGTGGGGCTCTAGAGAATCATTAAGAGTACCTGCTTGAAATATGACTGTAATGCGATTACCGCAGTAGTTCTTGTTTGACGGTACAGCATAAGATTAACCTCCGCGCGTGTCTTTGACCCGGAAGGGATAATCCAAAACAAGCGAGAGAAAAGTCCTATGGAGTTAAGCTCAACTGATGGACTCCTCGTGGTTTGTTGTTTCAATATTTTCGGAAATTAGCCTGAGCGCGTCTCGTTAATCCGCCGGATTACCAGACAAATTCTGGCCTGTGAATAATTAAAAAGGACTTGATGTAGAATCGACATTTTAATTAATCTCGCTAAAGGAAAGTGTAAAAAGTAGACGAGGCAATAAAAATAGACCCTGCAATTTCCTCGTCCCTCGACATTCACGACTTAACCAAACCCTTTGAAGTCTCGATCACCCCCCGCATACTTGTGATCAATCCGTCGTTATTCCGGCGAACCGCAGTTTACAACCACTGCGAATAACAAGAATAGCAATATAGTCAATAGAGGAAAAGCAATGCGGAGAGCGTGAAATTTCTCGGCCTAATTTACGATAGGAGCTTATAACCCTTTCCTGGTCGCTGTCTACTCTCTTCAACTCTTAAGCACGTTAAAGAACCACGCCCCAGAGAGTGAAGAGCAAGCGCATGGATGAATGAAAGACTGGCGGCGCGCCACAACGTAACGACGCCGTCATTGTCCGGCAATTATACACCGAGAGCGTTCCCTTAACCCTTTACCCCGCAGGGAAATCCTTTCACCACGAGAGAAACAGGCTACGGTGTCTCACACCACTGAGAGAAATGATCCTCCATTTTCGTGCTTGTGGCTTCGACCATGTGACAAGCTATTAATCCTCTTGAAATGTCGCAGAGTAGGAGAGACACGGAAAAAACTTGACTTTCGGCTTACGCTTTCCTCGAACTCTATACAGGTGGGATTAACCTAATAAATCTCAAGAATCATTATTACGTTCCTCGCGGAAAAATAACTAGTTTCTATACGCAAATATACCGTAGGCTATACACGACTGAGAGAGAAAGAGAAGATCGTGACAGCTCAATCGCGAGGCGGCGCGTAAAAAGCCCGCGATCAATTTGTAAGAAGAGTCGCGCAAGTATACGGGCGAAATCAATTTGCCGACCAATCTCTCTCTTTCCCTTCTCCTACGTGTATAGAGTAAGAGAGAGAGAGAGAGAGGCTTCTGCGAATGTTACGGGACCGCGCATAGCTCGACGTGGGAGTGCAGCTACAAGTGCATCGCGCTGTCGACAAGAGCGAGCTCACGCAAGTTCTCTCTCTCTCTCTCTCTCTCTCTCTCTCTTCTTTTCTGCACATGTACGCTCGCGGTCAGTGACCCTATCTCTCGGATATATAGGGAGAGGTAGCTTTCCTAGTTGCCAAGCGCGAGAGAATCGCTCGCGAATACTTTTTTTTGTTTCGCGCGAGCTTTGCTAATGCGTTGATATACGCACATTTATCGCGATTACTCGTAGCACTCGAGGGATGCTTTCGTTTGCATATCGAGATCGTTGGAATTTTTCGCTATAGACCGTAGCGTGAATTTTGACGGTAATACGTAAGCTTGTCTGACTTGTATGACGAAACGTTTCGTTGATGCTGTCGTGTGTAGCGCAAGTGGACGAGAAGTCTAAAGCTCTTCGCGACTGGCTCATCGTCATTCTGCCAACGCAGCAGCACACGCTTGCATCGGAATAACGAAAGGTGAGGAGAAAAAAATCGTTGCGGCGATCCGGTTTGAGCTGCATCGATAATTCAGGACTACTATTAGATGCGCTTAGCCTTGTGGAGTAGATCAGGGATGTCGTGGCTATGTGGGCGTGGCTGAATAATTTTTTTTCAACCATCGACATTCTCGAGAGGGAGGAAGAAAATATAATTTTGTCAACGAAGAGTTTAAACAGAAATTGTCCAGACTATTTGAAACGCCTTTTCTCGTAATTGGGTCTCGAGGTATAGCGAGAAAATCTGAATGAATGAATGTCACCCGAGTTTGCATAGAGAGGAACCTCACGCGTCTATTTATTTATGTAGTTTACACGCGGGTAATCGCCTTAATAAAGAGATTATAAAGTCACAATCGTGACATTAGTGAATTTACAACGCTCGTATAAAACACGGAGGAGAGAAACTTTCGATCGGGGCCAGCGACGGACCATAACCTATCGTAAACCTTTGCTTCGACGAAGTGGCCCACACTCCACTGCTCCTCTTTCTCTCGTCCCCCTTTACTTGGGAATTTCGGCCAGTACGAACCGAGGAACCGACAGGTAGAGATCTCGAGTATACACTCCGTACGCGAGCGATTGATAGACAAATGGCAAAAAAAGTGCACGTTCAAGTGAAGTGCGAAATTCTTTTAAGATCTCAACTTGTTCGAGCTCTTACCGTGGTCATTCTCCGCCCCGGGCTAGCTAATCCGATTACAGCGGTCGAGCACGAGAGAGACCCGTTGTATACGTGGGTATATGGCTCTAGGTTTATAGCAGTAGGTGTACCTAGAGCTATAACTAGATGCATATACCTGTCTCCCGCCAAAGCTAGAGCGTATGACCCAGTGGCCAACAATGAAATTCGATTACGTGTTTGTGTACAGGACCTTCGCTAGCCTTAATTGTATTACAGTACACACTGCATATGCAAAGCTTATATTATATATATATTATAATGCGTAAGGTTTGTAGAGAAGATTTAATTATGTCGAGTTAATTGAACAAAAATAATCTGATTAGCCGTTCGACTTAATTGCCGAATAAATGACGAGCTAAAAATAATCGACGAACAATGCTCGCAGTCTATCGATCTCTTTCTCTTCAGCTCAACAGATCAGAATGTGCACTACGTATCTAAACATAAACAACCAGTAATTTCGTATCAACAATACCAATGCTCAGCGAAGCGAGAAGCTTATCTCGGTAGATCTGTTAAGAGTAAAAGAGTCAGAGAGAAATAGAGAAGGAGACGTGCGGCATAAGCGCGAGGGTGTAATTGGCAGGCCGCCCCGTTACTCGGAAAGTCCCAGGGAGTAAGGAGAGGTGTATATATGAGCGCACCGTTATAGTAAATTTTCAGCTACTGGACGAGGCCGCACTTGACTGTAAAGAAGAGCGCCACAGTGTTGAACTGCTGGGAAAATCCACGTCTGTTGTAAAAGTTAGTTGTAAAAATGATGCCGCTAGTAAGAACTTGGGAAGGATTTAGGATCTATTTACAGCAAGTTAAGGCGATTCTTAGAAATACGACAGTTCGCCTATAAGTTGCACATCGGTATCTTGATAAGGTGCAGTGAAGTAAAGTACCTATAACACTTTTCAAGGAATATTAAATTTCGTTTCATATAAATTCGAAGTGATCAGTACTTTCAACTCTGTATTATATTATATGTGCTTGTGCCTGTATAAGAGAGCAACTATTGAATTTCGCTTATATCAACAAAATAAAAAGCAACTTTTTTTCTATCGCCAATGTCGAGTTACGAAGACACTCAGCATCGAAACGATGCATCGATCCTAAGTAACCCCGAATTCGACATGCACCTTCGTTTAAACGAAACAATCATTGCACATAACCCCCAGAACAAGCTCTTGTACAAAAATTCTACACAATCGCTTGCGAAAGGAACTGCTGCAAAACAAGTAAATAAGTCAGAGCGTGAGAAACGGATGTAGTCTTTGAGAGAGTATACTAGGACTTGTACATATACGTATTCTTTGCTACTGCAGGTGAGTCGATTGTAGTGAATCTTCAGAACGAGAGTCAGTGCACAGCGACAAAGCCAACGTGTGGCCGCAAAACACACACACACACATATATATGGGTATATGCATACAAGAGGTCGATCGGAAAAGGAAGAGGCATAAAGAAAAGACTTACCTAGTGCAATGCACGACATACAAAGGAGATAAGAGAACTGCTTCGCGAAGTCACGAAGTGCGGAGAAGAAAAGAAAGGAAGGGGAAGAAGTGTGCTTTCTCTCTCTTTCTCTCTCCTTCTCTTACTCGGGGCCGTCCTAACGGTAGGGCGGGTCACTGCACGCGGACGTCTTTCTCTCTTTCTCTCTCTTTCTCTCTCGTTCTCTCTCTTTCTCTCTCTTTCTCTCTCGTTCTCTCTCTTTCTCTCTCTTTCTCTTTGCAACCGTCTTTCTGCAGACTCGCGAGTGAGCGGGCTCGTCGCCCGACGGTGCAATGCCCTGCCTAGGTGTAACGATCCTGAGCGCCCTTATGCGCTCACTCCCTCCTCTTACCGCACGCGCAGAATCTTGTCCCCCTTTAGCGAGAGTCCTTGAACTCCTCGCAAGCCGAGCGAATGCTCTCGTCTCTGATCGCGAGACTCGCGAATGTATGTACATTACGTATATACGTACATAGCAAAACTAGCTGTTTGTTCGAGTGGAATTGTCGACGGTTTACTGTGGTGTAATCTTGATTAATTCTCATAAATTTAATGAGACTCGCAGCGTGAATAATAGAAAATCGATGACCAAGTTTTTCTCTAAAATTTAGGTGGCTTTTCAACGCGCGCCTGACTTAACACGAGAAACAATGCATGCTTAGGAGAGAGAGTCAGCCACTAGGATTCCATTCTCATTCCACCCACGATTAAGCTGATTATCGTTCTTCGAGGGCAAGGCACCATACGAACTGGCCCGTTTCTCAACAAATTTTAAGAGCTTTGCTCTTTTTTACACACATCGTGTGTCTTAGCATGCGAGTTATTGTTTTCTTTTTTTTTGGTTCAGGATAGATGGTGATTTGGTGATGGTGATAGCCCACGCTGATCTTAAAGATATCATATTTTCAGCAGGAAACTCGTAGTTTGTACGTTATATATGTAGCATCAGTTAGCGCATCTTCCGCTTCTTTGAGCAAAAAATAAATATAAAAAGATTGAAAACACAAATGTACACGTACGAGAGAGTTCGTCGACATCAGAAAAATATCGCATCGTCTCGAATTTCGCCAAATCTTCACCAAGGTTATTGTGCGATACGCCTGCATGAGATTCCCCTCGCGATGTTGTACAAAGTTGGCGCGAGGTTCGTTGATCCTCGCGCGCGCGCTTCGCTGTATACCTCCTTCTCTGTTGCTGCATTGCATCGCGAATGAAAAGAGAGAAAGAGAGAGAGAGAGAGAGAGAGAGAGAGAGGGAGAGAGGGGGGGAGGAAAGAACTGTCTTAGTGCTACTACGGCCGATGACCCGCGTAAGGTGATGGACTTCGAGTGGGTACATTGTTCTATCTAGAGACACGTTACTGCAACCTGTTGCAACGTAAGGTTGCAAGATTTTTATCGATTCAATTTTAAAGGCTAGATAACTTTATACACGTGTAGAGTGATTTAATTTCTCAGGTTTAATTTCTCTTCACGTAACGGTAGCGCAAAGTGACTCTGACAAATCTTCGGCGTATTAGCTGTTATTCTATACGATCTCGAGCAAAGAGTTTTGCTGCGCATTTTCAAAATAACGCTAACGTCAACGCATAATCGATCAACTCCACGACCCTTAGCTGGCGTTAAACTTGTTCATCTCGATTTCTATTTCGATTTCTATCCCGATAGAAGAGCATTTGCTCGTCGCGATCGAAATTCATTCCCGGCAGTCATCGTGGAATCTTGAACTCCCGAGGTGGTTGCACCCATGTGTATACACACGCAGATATCTCCCGGTGACGCATTTACGCGCGTACACGCGGCTTTTCCAAAGAGTAACTGTACCATGCTATATACGACGACACCCGCGCCTCTTGGGCGTCGGCGCTTCCACACGCAACCTTTCGATGCAAAGTGCAGCTTTGTGCATACGCGTATGTCTGCGAGTATATAATATAGTATCGGACACGCGCCGTTTTCTTTTATTCAATCGAATGCTCGTGCTTTTTTCAAAGCGTACATGGATATATTTAATGCTCGTTAAACTGTTCATTCGTGCGCGAGCATGAGAGAACGAGAGAGAGAGAGAGAGAGAGAGAGAGAAAGAGAGAGATACAATTTGCGCATTGTAGCGGTATAAGCTCGATTCACAGGATGCTTATCTCATAACGATAAAAACGCTCAAAACTTTAAGTTTATACTCATGAATATATAAATTTGTCACCATGTGTCTCAGTACCCCATATTAGACTTTATCAGCGTTACAAGGCAGATCTGCTACTGCGAGGCGAAATTGACCTAGATAAATTAATGTACTGTTTGTACGATTTCGCGTCGCTTATGCATAAATATAGAATGCAAAAAATTGGCATGGTAATGTACTCTCTCTCTCTCTCTCTCTGACTCCTACTCTCCAAATGAAACCGTGTATAACCGAAAAAGCAAGACTTATAGATGAAACAAAATTACGAGATTATATCCCCACTAAGTATGCAGCTTATTAAGGAGATATTTTTTGTAGAGAAAATCTAAATTCATTATACAATGTTCAATTGAGGAATAACGTTTGATGAACGGCCACGTACTACAAACTTGAGAGTTAATTATTACAGGTCTCGCGTTTATTCTCAGATCATCCCTTTGTCCTTCGTTATATACTATCAACATGACTTCTCTTGCATAGAAAAAAGTCGCGATCGAAAGCGCTGTAACTGTTGTTTCATGTACGCCATCCTATTGTGTGCATATAATTCTTATGTATATATAAATATATATATATATATATATATACACACACACACACACACACACACATAAATACTGATCCTAGAGCTAGTCATGAATGACATAACGTGGCTCGGCGGACGTCGACCCTATATATTATATTATAAAGATTACTGCGACAAAACTGCCTCGACTTTATGAAAGACCGGCTACAAGAGCGTCTGATAGAGATGGCCCTAATCGATTAGACTGCCTGTTTTTCTTGCCTTGGACTTGATTCTTTCTTCTATGATGGATTTCTGGTTCTACCATGGTGTTTTGTCATTGCCGGATGACAAAACACCCCATGGTCGATGGTTTGTTTAATAATCAGTATGAAATCAGTTATGCTTTGTTAAATAAAAAGTATGAAATGGAACCCCATCAGCAATTTTGTTGGTTTAACATATTCTACAGCATGTACCTAACATGACGAAAACTTAAGTTACACACCTGCATAACGCACTCTATCATAGTATATCATAGTATAAGTTTAAAGCGAAAGAACGTAAACGCGTATTTACGCGTAAATACTTTCTGATCCAAATTGCCAAAAGTTCATCGGCTTCATATATGCAATTGATCATACGAGATAATAGTAGGTTGACAAATACATCATACTCGATTGTCTGTAAAAAATAACATTAACAATATAACATTGGCCTTCGATCCATTGTTACATATGACGTAACGCATTAACGCAATGATCTATTTTTTTCTCAGAATGTGATCGATAATCGTAGAAATTTTACTTCTATAAAAGATAAGTGTTGCGTATTCACGAAAAGTAAAGAGATTCTTCGAGAAAACAAGGAGAATCCCAATGTGAACGAACTTGGATGTATCTGGTTACTGACCCCGAACAGCACCGATGGAAAGAGATAGAAGACTGAACAGGTCGCCAACAACGTACACGTTCGTGCGTATAAGGATTTGCCGAAGATGAACTAGATATGACAGTACTGCAGTCGTTTTGGGACTTAGTCACACATTTTGTATCTTTCGTGAGTAATCGCGGGTTCAACGGCTCCGCGTGATTTAGCGGCATGAAACGCGGCTGACCCCATTTCTCACGATAAGATCAATTGTGTGCATAATGTGTGTGTATAATCCCAACTAAAGGCGTGAGCGATTATTTTGGAGAGTCGCGCGCAGCCAAGAAAGAGATATTTCGGAAATTGCATTGAAGTGTCGAAAACGCGTGTGCCGAGCGCGCGCTCCGTACGATTATGCAAACGATCTCGCGATCACAATTAATTCGCACGCGCCATAAAATCGGATAAGATTACGCGGACACGATTGCAAATAGTGATTCGTATATGAAAGCTAAGAAAAAAGCAAAAGGGAGCTAATAGCACGGCTCGTTAATTTTTCAGCGTCCGCTGTGAGGAACTCTCGATTCGATGCGTGTGCGTGTAGCGCGAAGGTGAGTGTCACGCGAGCTGCCGACGGGAAAACGCCGGAGAAAGCACTTTCTTCTCTATGCGAGTCTGCCTTTATGTATGTATACCTATAGAGGCGATCCTCGCACGACGATGTTGTCTTCTGTAATATTTATTCTCTAGCTCGATAATCGTATTAGTGGCGTTGCATTTTGAACGATTGATAAATCAAGCTCATCGATAGGAACCGTAAACAGCATATTAATACGTGGGAATAAAGGACGCATCGTCATACGCAGCACGTCGTTGCGCGCGACCTTAGGGAACGAGTGCAACAAACTCGCGAGGAAAGGAAAGAAAAAGAAGAGGAGAAGCAAGAGAAGTTGCACGCGCGAGCGCACAAGATTAGCCAAGGTGGAACGAACCTCGAGGACCGATGCCAGTGAACTCGGTTGGCCGGTCACTAACCAGGTAACCCACACTAGCTCCTCTCTCTCACTCGAGCTCTCCTGTATAACGTGCTATGCAGCCGAACGGTTATAAGCTTGGTTGCTGCTGCTGCGCTTTTCTCTCTGTCTCTCTGTCTCTCTCTCTCTCTCTCTCTCTCTCTCTCTCTCTCTCTTACCTGCCTTTTTCACCGTTCGCCGACTGCGTGTGCCTCCCCTGGGTAGTCGCGGGGTAATTGCGCTCGCGGAATGCCTAGCTTCTCTCTCTCTCTCTCTCTCTCTCTCTATCTATCTATCTTCTCCGCTGCCGGTTCATCCGCCTTCTCATAGGAGTAGAACCTATGCGTTTTTTTTTACTTACTCTCTTGTGAGTGTATACGAACTAGCTCGTTATCCTGGTAATCAGGAGGGTCGTTGAGCAGAGCACCTTTGTCTTCTTAAAGTAGGGAGTTACTTATCGAGAAATCTCACGTATCTCAATGTGTCGCCCTGCTGGCTAATCATCCTCATATATTGCCAATATTTCAATTGTGTTTTACAGAGATATTTACCAGATTTACGAGATTTATTTTTAAGTGAAAATATTCATATTATTAAATATCTACCATAGAAAATATTTTCCATTTCGATGCTTCAGCGTCGATGGCAAATAATAAAAGTGCACAGATCGATTGCTATTGTGTGTATATACAGATTAAATTTATCCCTGAGAGAAAAGTGTACAAGTAGTCCGAAAAGTTACTCAACATAATGATCGAGCATGAATAAGAAACGGCAATGCCAAAGTGTGCCAATGACCGTATAGCTCATTGATAAACAACAACAACAAACGTTTCATCGACGTACAAGGTAGAAACTTCTGGACGTTGTAGTTACGCGCGGGAGGAACCGCTATATCCATACGAAATGCGTCGCGTACAACGCAACGCAACGTCGGAGTCGCTGACCCCCTATACATATACGTAATATACACTAAGTGGCTTGGTCATCGTGTTTATCGGATTTCCCCCTTTCTTTCTCCCGAGCATACTCTAGATAGGTGCACGGCAAAGTACGTCTCCTTTGAATTCCTTGGTCATAAAGTGTACGCTTTTTTCGGCATCGCTATACGTTTCAGCAGATCGTACGCGAGGAAAACGATCATTCGAAAAAATCGAGGCTTACGCCGTTAGTTATGTTACTTATGTTTGAAGACGTCAATGATGTGAAATTTTGACACATCCGTCCAACTGTATATGTATGTACTCACCTGAAACATAGAATAAGCAAAATAAAGGATTAGTAATTGAATTTTCGTCAAGACCGTTTATATTCTATTTTATTAAAGTATATAACGAAATAATTTTCGCAAAAGGAAAGCATCGAGGTCGCGAGTTCAGGGTTAAAGGACCGATGAAACGCGGATAGAGAAGCGTCCAGACTGTGTATACGATGTCTGCGTGTTAAATAGATGTACGCCTTTGTTAGTGAATTCCTTGTTAAGAATAAGCGCGCGCTTGCTTGAATATCACAAGATTGCGTATTCCGCCATGTATTAAAATCATCCTACAATGAGAAAGTGACGATTTTCAATAGAAATTGCATTTTATTCGAGACTATATTTGACCGTAAAGTTAAAGTGTCTAACGCGTGTATCTCTGTGTGTCCCTCCTAATCGAAGAAAAACGATACGATCCGTCATATCTCATTAGAATTCTGATCACGGATAGCTTTTCAGAAGCTACACAAACTTAGTGTTTCGGTGATGTCGTAAAGATGACATCAGAATCGCTCCTCATTAGCATTTTTTTCTTTTCATACAAAACTTATCACTGCGTTAATTCTTCAAACTCGATATATCCTAATACAATATTTATATACTATTCCCTATGGATAAAAAAAGGCTCTTGTGTCACGATGACTAAAAAAATTATTTGAAATTATAATTTTGGTCGCGCGAGGAAACAAACATGATAATGAAAAGGAAGGATAAAATTAAAAATTTTAAAAGTTAAAAATTCCAAGGAAACGAAGGAATGAGCCGAGACAGGAAACAAAAGGAACGAGGACGAAGACCGGACAGTCACGAAGTACAAGCAGCAACAGAAGGCTAAGAGCAAGAAAAAGAGAAGAAGAAGCAACGTATAAAGGAGGCACGCGCTCAGCCAGCAGTTTGTTGCCCGGTGACCGAGTTCATCGCACCTCAGCGAACGTTCGTTCACTCGACTCGGCCCGATAATTCCCCTCGAAATCGAGAAGCTTCTCGACGAGGGCGTGAGTTACAATCTCGGGATCTCAGGGCCAAACAGCAGACGATACAGTTTTTTTTCGTCTCCTTATGAGTGAGAATTCAAGAAATTGCATCGATATAATATGAGTATGTTTAGCCCGTCAATTATTGAATTCTCAATTCTATTGAAAGAAATTTAAAAGCAATCATATTCCCAATGCTCAATTACTTACACATATGTTTACACACGTATGCACACCCACATCCGTTTAGAAAGATCAACCGACGCTCGGCGCTATTACGCTGCCATAGCTACAATACCGCTAAGCGCAATTTGCATCTAATCCTAGAGTCACTCTCGAAGATCGACGACACCGTAGGCATACCTTTTGTCGGGGATTTGGCTCACGAGCCGGAATGCACTCGGAATCGCTTTTATTATTCGATTCACGCGAATATCGGTTACGCTCTATGCGTAAGTGCACGAGAGAAAAAATACCTTGGGTCTTTATATTTAAATATCTGCTGGCCTTTATATTTAAAAAAATATATGTATATATTGATGTTGCCCTGACTCTCGACGTGTAATTTGCTGCTTTTCAGCGCGCGAGTGTAGCCTGCAGCATTTGCCTGCTGGCCAAGTGTGCATTGCTAGACTCTTGCGTGTCGTTGCCCTTCCGTCAAGGGTCTACGTACTTGATGAGGGTTGTTGCACGCCGGGTACCGTTGTCTACACGAGTTCGAGCTTTCTGTGGCTTTTCTATCCTTTTCCTTCTAGGTATACAGTCGTTCTACTATACTACAAAGGTGCTCTAGCTCTATCTATCGCATATTTTTATTGTCTCGGAGCGAAAGGATTGCGGACGGATTTTTTTTTCGAAAAGGTCTTGAGTGTGCTTGTTCCAAGGTGTCGAGAAAATTCTCGAACTCGTTACGGGAGTCGAGTTGGACGGTTACGTACTTATCACGTATTCACTGCAGTGCTTTGGTCGGTCATTGGCTACTTGACCCTCGATGGTTTCTTTGCTTTTCTATAACAGCTCGTTAATGTTTAGATTTATTTTCAAATCGAATTCGCAAGGATAAATTGTTGCGTTGTCGATTCTAAAGAGAGATTGAGCACGAGCACCCGTCAGTCCCTTCAAACAGATTTCGCGTGACTCTTTAAGGATCCAATGCAAGCCATTGGAAACTCTCCTTTCCTCTCTCTCTCTCTCTCTCTCTCTCTCTCTCATTCAGCGTGAAACCAACGAAACGTATACGTATACTTCCCTTAGCGTAAGCACACCGTACGTCGTAATGCAAGATCGACCGATAGGCTCAAAAAACACGCGGAGAAGAATACCTAATCCATTCTAGCGGGGTAAAACGTAGAGTGACGCGCATGCACTAGAAGATATTCAAATTTCAGACCTTCATTCAATGTTACGTTATAGTTTTTTAACGAGCTATCGTAACTAAGCTATACGTACATATAGTACGAGATGAGAAAGAACGAATGGAAAAAATATACCTCGGGAAAGAGAGATATCCAGGTCGCAGTTTTTTCACGTGTAATATACCCAACGCAAACTCGTTCCAGTTTCGCGTCCCAAATCCCTCTCTCGCTTGCATACCTATATACATATGTATATATGTATGCTTGCGTACGTATACCTACGCACATATAAATATATATACATGCATATTCGCGAGCGTCGACCGATGCTGCATCTGCTTTGCGAAGTTATATAGTAGCGAACGTGGTGGGGAGGAAACGAGCTTAGGTTAGTGAACGCTGCAACTGTGGACGGCCGCGGTCAGTCACCTCCAATGCCGCCTTCTGCTGCTCCACATCGAGTGTAGTATATATAAATATGCACTTAGTTGTCTATACATATATATACATGTATAATTGTATATACACACGATGATGAAGGAAGTTACACCGTATAGCACTGCATGCGCAGCAACTAGAAAATTCGTCGCGAATGAAAATGCGAAGATCGATGAAGTAAATTTGAATACGCACACGTACATACACACGTATATACGTTTATACGTATATACAATAACACATGCTAGACTAGTCAAAAGGAGTCAATGAACTTTTTGTATTCTTCCTCCTGCTGATTAAACGATACTAAACCTTGTCCGAGAAGATCTCTCGAGAGCGTTATAGTAGTAGTCACGAACTTGTGTTTCAGCAGAAGAGTAAATAGTGACGAGAGATAGCGAGAAAAGAGACAATGCACAATGCGCTTCGTGGAGAAAGTATACCTATATCGTACCACGGCTGCTAGCGAGAGTCGAGATTCAGCGAGTTTATTTCGATATCAGCTCTTTCTCCTCGATCAAAGTAGGTACAAGGGTTACGTACTGTACGACGCGCGTTTGACTTCTGATCGCATAGCAGACTTTTCCGTTCTCCTGTTCCGCGAGCAAAATAAAAACCGAAAGTATTACGTAGTAGTTTCTAATATCTGACGATTAATGAGGAAGAAAGGCTTATCTAAAGCGGAAAATCACGACTCGAGAAAGCCGAGGCTTACGCAAGCGGAGGAAAGTAGGCAAGGCACGACAATTTGGTTATTCGGTCAGTGTAGCTGTGTTGCGCCGCGGGCCAATGAAGACACTATAATACAAGATACTGTACACGATAGTGTACACGATATTGTACACGATACTATACACAGTATAGTAGTAGTAATTCACGATACTATACACGTTAAAAGGAAAAGCATTTTACACTTAATAAATCAAATTAAATGTATATCAATGTGCAAGTATACTGTATGTACAAATAAAAAGAAAAAGCAAACAAAGTTGCAATCTACTCCCGCGAATGATAATTATATTATAAACTGAGCCGTTGTGCAGGATAGCGTAGATGCATAGTAGTGCGGAAGCTCGTGAAAAAATCTGACCCGGAAGCAATGCTAGCGGAATAGGCAAAGAGCACGGTCGCACCGCCGCACCGCCGCACCGCCGCACCGCCGCTACTGTGCAGTGCGCAGAGACGCGCGTATCCCACGGAAGCTATCGGTCCCATTGATAGGGAGGTTAGGAGGTTCGTTGAACCGCCAGAGCGGAGTAGTCTCCCATTGCGCGTTCACTCGTCTACCTATATATGTGTGTGCAATGTGTATACGACATGTCTGTCCATGTGTGAGTGCTATGCACTTCTCTCTGTGCTCTTCCCTCGGTTGGTGCAGTGCAGCTGTCACTGCGAGACGCGCGAGAACGGCAGCAGGTCGCTGACTCTATTTCGCACTCGGTACATGCTTTACATGCGTATGTATAATTATCTGCATATCATTATCACGGTTATGAGTCGCGGGATAAATGATCTCCCGTGAGAAATAATGGGAATAGCTATATAAATTGAGCGCCGATGGCGATATTTTTGTTTGTAGCGCGCAACGCGTCTAGCGGTGCAGTCGAATCCCTCGTAGGACTGCAAATGAGATCGTTAAAGGCGCGCTCTCGGTCCGGCCGGTCGATATTCTAACGCCTATTGGCCGGCGTGTCGATAGGCGATAAATCAAAGTCCCTCTCGCATACTATATACCTATACTTCAAGTACGCGTATGTATAAATGTATATACATTCGATCAGCGCGAGTATCGGCCCGTGGAAGCGCCGCTGGTAGTAGTTGCACGTGTACAGTTAGGCGAACCAAATTCGCGACAATGAACGAGGAAGTCGACTCGCGATGCGTCGACCTATTTTTACCTACCTTAGAACTAGTATACCGTTTCGCGAGTAGTAGTTTCGAGAGTATCGGACCAGTCCAGTACACGCACGGGCTGGTCCAATGCACGTCGAATAGCGCATCGGATATTCGCACGGATCGAACTGCAGCCGAGACGAGCTCTGGAATCATCGGGAGCCCGCTGAAGAACCGTAGTATGTCAGTGGAGTGGCCCGGCCCGATTCGAAATCGAGCGTCCGAGATCGCGCGCTCTCGACCGCATTCCTTCGAGCTGCCTTTTTACGAGGCTCGCCCCATGCTCTTTCGTACGTTCTTTACTTCTGTTTACTTCGGACAGCTAACCCCGTGGTAAATTCTTTCAATAATACAACAAATCGACACGTATACGTATACTGTATACTGTTTATGCGTATCGCAATTCTACATTACGATAGACATTATAATAATCGATGCTTATAATCGATATAACAATCGTATGATTTTGGCAGCGCGTGCGCCTGCACGAAATTTCACAGTGAATCGTGCACGTGCGCGATGCATGCACGTATCTGCACGCGCGGGCCCAACGATGGCCTTGTCGTCGGTCACTAACACTTTTTTATCCGGTGCCCGAGAATCCGCGTGTGCGTCATACGCATCAGGTTCAAGGGCCTGTGTCCCGTGGTCAAGGTCCCGGAACAAACTTTATTCTGCAAAATTTCTTTTTTTTTTAGCGCGAAATAATGATTCATAATAGTTTTCATTCATTAAAAGGAAGATATATTGAGTTTTTGTTAATTGGAATAATTACAATGACGATAAAAATAAAAAGTATGAACGTCATTTAAAAGTATGAACGATTAAGTCGTATTCGACATAATTAAATGTTATCCAATACAGCTTTTATTGTCAAAGCATTTAGATGTAAAACGAGTTTTTGTTCCTGTTTTACGGGCTCAATGAAAATCGCTAAGCCGACAATAAGGACACAGATTATGAAGAAGGTTTTTTTAGCCTAATATGAGAAAATACCCCCACACTATACTTTGTCGTTTCTTACATTAAATGTGCAAATAACACTGGAAATGAATATTTTTCAAGTTCATGCGTTTCAGAGCTCTACATTATACAGATATTAAATTGTATATACAAGCTTTGCGGTTGCTAAACAAGCTTAGTGGACAAAAATGCGAGGCGGAAAAATCGTTTCGCAAACATATTTAACCAGAGAAATTATATTACCCGCGGCGCGAGTCTCCATACAGTAAATTGCCCGGTAATAAAGTCGTACAGTGCGCTATAACTGTAGCCTCTCGACGCTTGGAGATCGGCTCGCGGGGCTATCGTAATTCAGACATCATTAGATTGTAGATATTTCATTAGTACACGCCGTATAGTTGCTTGTAGGAGCGTGTGTTACGTGTTGCGTTCGTTTTGCAGACCTGTTTATGCGCTCTTATTAATACACTTTGTTATGATACATCACCATGAGGAGAACTGTTGTAAAAAACCAGTTATTGTTTATATCTCACAAACAACTTAACCGGTCAATCAACGAGCCGAAAATATAACGACGAAATTTTTCCAAAGGAAGTACATAATGCTCTTGTTGAGTAAAAATAATTTTACTGAAATGATTCTCCCAATGGAGCAGTAAAGTGTATTTTCTCGACAATCATCAAAGCAGCCCAGAAGGAACGAGAACAAGGAGCAGTATAAAGATACAGAGAAAGAGAGGAACTAACGAAGATCGTTGATCCTCGTCTCGAGGTGTCACTGACTCCCCGTACGTAGGTGATCGACCTCACCGCGTGTACTCTTCTCTCCTCTCTTTCTCCTCTCTCTCTCTCTCTCCTCCCAAGCTGTTCACTACTGCCACGCACTTCTCTTTTCCTTCGGCTCTTTTCCTTCGGTTCCTCGAATGCTTGTGTATGTGTAATTGTGTGAGTGTAGTATCCACGCGAGCGTGTGCCAGTGACGTAACGCCGGTTATTCAACCTGGTTGCGCGGCCAGTGAATGCCAAGGCCCTCTCGCAGGAGTAGCTTTGAAAAATCGTTTTTAAACGAGCCATACTCCGTTTGCTCCTTGTATAATGGAGGATATCGTGATCGAGGGATTCGATTTAATGGACCGAGAATACACCTTCTTTTTTGTAAATGTACGCTTCGGAGTGTGGAATTATTATCATTATTATTATTACCATTATTTTTTTTCTATTCAATCTTTCATATATAAGCCTGAAGTATTTTCGTCGTGTACGTTTCTTAGGAAAATACGCATTGCGAGAAGCATTAGATCATTAGATAGAGTTAAAAAAGACTTGCGCGTAGGCACAGATTTGTCAGGGAAACAAACAGTCGTAAGGATGACGTCTGCAAGCGAAAGTTTTGGCGCTGATAAAACAGTTCTCTAACGATGATCAAACGAGCGTGTTTTTTTAAAAACGAAAGAGAAGAGGAAGCGACTCAGCCGAAAAATAGAGGGTAGAGTGAAGGACAGGGAACGGGGAAGAGGAGGGGGGACTGGAGTAACCGAAAGTGTTTGAGTATAACGCGTGCCCCCGTTAGACACGATGTGTATTAGGAACCGGCTTGGACTATTACAGCATCGGGTAATCCGTTCTTTCTTCGGTTATATACATATGCAGACATATACACACTTTTTTCCGGCCGTATACATGAGACGCCCCGGACGGGCGTGAAATTATCTATTTACGAGATCGTTACGCTGAGCAGGTTTTATAATCGATTATTCTTCTATGACGCAACTTTTCTACCCACACTCTTATAATTTTATTTATTTTTCTAGAAATATCCATTTATTGAAAAAAAAAGATTCAATGTAATTGAGATAAGCATCGATAAATCGTATCCTCTGCAGAAGAGAATTAAAAGAAGTCGCGTATAAAAAGAGGTCGTTAACCTGACCGCAAAATCCTTCGGAGGAATAAACCTCGTGACCAGGACATTTCCTCGATTCGTCCTGGAATGTTCCCCTCAGCAGCCTTGAAGATATATATTCCGACACGTGCGAGCTCCATGACTGTCTTGCGCGTACATATATATACCTATGTTCATATGTGTGTTTATGTGTGTGTGTGTGTGTGTGTGTGTGTGTGTGTGTGTGTGTGTGTGTGTGTGTGTGTGTGTGTGTGTGTGTGTGTGTGTGTGTGTGTGTGTGTGTGTGTGTGTACGTGTGTACGTGTTTGTGCAGAAATGTGCCGTTACACATAATCATTCGAGATTGGTATCCTGTAAGTAGAGGACGACGAGGTGAGGGAGTCCGCCGTGTAGAGCTTGATTTTGTAGTCAACAGGATTTTTTTCGATCGAGGAAGTACGTGCGCTGTTTTTTACGAATTTTTCGTCGGGAACATAGATATATTGTCGATGGACTATTTTTTTCGGCCTGAGACCAAAGCGTGAATAAATTTTTGAAATTTATTCTATAGAATGTCCAAGCTATTAGGTATATACAATAAAGAGAAGATAGAATTAAAAAAAGAATAGCGCCATTCATCTGACAAGTAAGGAAAAAAACTGTTTCCTGTGCCATCCACTCATACTTCAGAAACAAACTCGAAAAAATACAATCAAAGACCAAAGCACAAAAGACTTAGTTACGAGAAAGAGCTACTGGTAGTAGGAAGTCCAACTTCCCCGTATGAGTTTCGCATGTGTACGACTCGTCCTTTGCGTATGAACCGAGTACTCGCGCGTGTATTATATACCTTAACGGTTCACATACGCGCGTCGGTGAGTGACCTATGCCTTCTCGCACACACACGAAACTTATACCTACAAGTCTACCTCTGCTCTCTCTCTCTCTCTCTCTGCAAACTTGGATTATGTAAATATATATAGCTATGCGCCGCGTTAACGTACTGACGCGATAGAACAGATAATATAGATATATTAAATGGGAACAGGCGTTCGCGAATAACTATAATACTCATCTACACATCTACATATGAGAGATTTTTTTTAATATTCAGGTTTAGTGACCTTCTGTATGTACATACTCGAACGAATTTTATTGAAATTATTGAAACTGTACAAAAATATACATAATGAGCAAATAAGCACCAAGCGTATTATTAAAAATAATACAACACACACGCTGAACTTTCTATTTCAAGATCGTAGTCCGCAATCACGCCATTAATTCTCTCTGCAGCTCCCGATCGCATAATGAATTTCATATGCGAGGAAATTGAGCCGTCAGCGAAAAAGAAAGTGTGTATTTAACATATAAATCCGAATTTATACTTCGGAGATTGATTGCGGGACTGAAGCCAATTATATATATATATATATATATATATTTAAATTTTTGTTTTCATAAGCACGTGTCGACACTTCTCGATGCAGCGAACGAGTTGTCATTACGAAAAGCGAGGCCTTATAAATCGAACAAAGAATATCGGTTGCGTGTAAATTGAAATCCAAAAGGTGTGAGAAGGTCAAAAACGAGGTTTTAGGCCGTAAATATTTTCAACGGATTGATCAATTAAGTGTAAGTCCAAAAAAAGATCGAAAGTGAAGTCTGGCCATGTTAAATATATATTTATGAATTTCTGACCTCGAAAACCCTTCGCAAGAGCGAGGAATTCCTGGAGCGACTATTAGAACAGCGCAGTGGCTAATAACGTAATAAAGGACGTCCAGGAGACAACGGCGTAACATTGTCTAAATGGGTCGCCCGGACAATGACCATCGAGTGAGAGCAGTCGAGCTACAGCTTCGAACGAAAATTTGATTAAAGTCACCTCGGGTGGCTCTGCTGTAACGCTGTGTCTCGGTCTGTGATGTGTACCAAGACCGCATTGCGCAAGTTATGCGTTTCTTTTTTCTTCTCTTTTTCTTCTCTTTATCTTTTCTTTCTCTCTCTTTCTTTTTTTAAGGCGAAAGCCAATCCTCAATGACGGCACTCTCTCCGCTGCGCCTGTCTCGTTTTCATCTAATTGACGATTGCGCTGCTGACCTCCCGAGAGACTCTATTATGTATTACATTTGCAGCGTCTCGAGTTCTACCTATATACGACGCAGACGGTGTGTTTGTTATTTGTACAGCCACACGTTGTTTGAACAACGAATATAATAATATTTACGAATGAAAAAAATGGAGAAAGAATCGCATTTCACACCATAAGCCAAATTGCGCAAGTGCGGTAACAAAGCTACATATTATACATAAGAGTTGGTGTCAACGAACGCTGAATGCCATGTTGCGCATATAACCGATTGCACGCGTTTACTGCTGAAAAAAGGATCGTGGGCGACGCGAGTACATATAGGTATAGTCAATCTCGCGGGCGTTTTTCGCGTGCTCGTGCGTTTTGCAAAATACTTTTCGTCGCGATTTAGAAGACTGAGATGAACGATTGCGACGCATCTCGACGAATTTCAGCGATTCGATGTAGAATTTTTTGCAATCAGTACCTACGCACGACAGAAACAAAAAAAAAAAAAAACTGATCGAAACCGAACTGCGCGATACATCCGCTGGAATTATGCATTACACCAATAAATATATAAGCTTCGACGGTTCGTTCGGCGGAGCGTCGTACCGATTTCAATAATTTATCGAGGTCAAGAGACTCGCGTTCGCTCGACACGATTCACTTTATCGTGTAAAATCGTCAAGTATTATACTCACTGTATTGGAGAGAAAAAAATCATTAGCCATTAAACAAAGCTATTGTATAGAAAATGCACTAGCGAACGACATTGAAATAGCTGTAATAAACTCGGGCTCTTTACGACCTTTCTATATAGTTTAACGCGTGCACTTTATAAGTGTTCTCTCTATCAACATGATATTTCATTCGACGTAGCTTGAGGAGAGTCAATACCTACATACCTATATGTTCAAAGCCAGTTCGAGAGTCGCACCTTCGAAGATCGTATTATCGCATTGACACGCTTGCATATCCTGTTCTTATATATACATATTACGTCACAAGCGAGACAGTAACGCATGTCTTAGTATATACCTGTATAGACATACAGGTCTATCTGTGTAAAAGGTTATACATTCTAATTGGAATGACTGTACACAGCTGCATGTTTTTAATAGACTTTTGTACGACTTTGAGAAGCGCGCGTTAGTACACTTCAGTAATGGATTCATATATGAGCGATGAGTTTTCTAACCGCGCGAATATCATTGACACGCTTGAGAACAATATTTAATAACACGCAATCTATATACAGTACATAGCGAGCCTCGCGGTACGAACAAACGAAAGAAGAGAATTTTGAAAGAAAAAAGGAATTTGCTCATTGCGGTAGAAATTGGCCGTATTATAGAAATAATAGAACTCGTCATGTCGAAATCGCGAAAGCGAATCCCCCCCCCCTCCTGCAGATACGCGTCAGTGCGTACATGCACGTATATCTAAGGCGATTCTTACTTTCTACACGTACATACGAGAGCAGCGGCAGCGGCAGCAACAGCAGTAGCAGTAGCAGCAGCTCGGCCTTGATTCGTCCGGGGTTAGCGTCCGACATTCAGGCCAAGCCGCTGTCGCCGTCGCTACTGCTTGCTCAATCGCGCACCGCACTCTCGGACACATTTGTCGGTCGCGTCGCCGCGTGCTCGCTGTATATAGGTATGTATGCAATATGTATATATGTATACACATACACAGGCACACACACATATATATCTACAAGCTTGTATGGATAAACGAGGTCTCATAATGAACTCAAGAGGTACAGACTTGCGAAATTTCTTTTTCGAGTGATACAAGCTCTGCTTTGTTTTTTTTTCCTGACACAGATTCGTTAAAAAATAAGAAGAAAGAGAGCCAGAAAGAGAGCGCATATCGAAATCAGTCGATACACTTCCTAACGCGCGTTGCTTGACGAACGTTGCTTTCTCCGATCGAGAGTAAAAGCCGTCCCGGAGAAAGAACCGCCGGCGTAGCTCGATCATCGGTGCGGAGAAAGGTGAAAGCACTCTCTCCCTACCCACTCTCTTCTCCTCTATGTTTCCGCGTGTTTATGTACGAGTGTACTTGCAGCCGGGTCGTCTTTTCTTTTTTTATTCTCTTCGAGCGACATAAGAGTACGCGTCAGTATGGTAGATTACATATCTCGGGGACAGAAAACTATAGCTATAGCTTCAAGTGAAAGCGAATGCTTTTTCGTTGCATTACGTAAAAATGACGGTGAGAAAGAGTCGACGAAAAGAAAGTCACTGGGCTTCCTAGTTCGTTATACATTGGTATTTGTGGGAGGGCATTGAATTATTGGGTATAAAGGGTGAAATAAAAATGTTGAACTCCTCGTCGTGAGCGCACACACGAGTCGCGCACGCACGAGCCGCGCACGCACGAGCCGCGCACGCACGAGCCGCGCACGCACGAGCCGCGCACGCGTCGTTCTACCAGCTTAACGTAAACAGTTACGCGGAAAGTCATTGTCCATTGGCTTGTGGTGCAGAGTCACGAAGATTTAAAAAGAAAGAAGAAACGAAACTGTCGAATTATATAATGTAGGTATACCAACTTCTCTCTGGGTGTATCGGAGAAGGGCGGATGTACGTGTTTACGAGCCGTCGTCAGCCGTACGGTTAGTCGGAGTGTGATTCAGCGCTACAACACCGAAGGGTCGAGAAAGAGCAGGAGACCCCGATAGCGGGCGTAGACCTCTCATGTTATAGAGTAGTGGATTGAGTGACGCAGCTCTATTGCTGTAGGTTTTTTAAACTCGGTAAACTCACGCGTGCGTCACGTTGGGCCACGAGCATCGACGAGACACTTTTCGCCTCGTTCCCAAATGAGTAATGAGAAATTCATTTTATTTATTTTTTTATTCCAACACAATGTATACATATTACTCGAGGCGAGAAAAATGTTCTTTGCACAACCACAAAGGTCAGATATTGCAAAATCAACGAGGCAAAGAAGGAATAAAGAAAAACGAACTTTTTACATCACCGAGACCTTGCGAGCGCGTAAACATCAGAACTCTCGGGGAAAACATCTGCTGAACTCAATAATCGATTATAATAACGTGTTTGAACGCGAAGGTCGTGCGCGCGCGTTTCTTTCTCAATGTTTGAAAAGCTTCTGAAAGTATATGAAGTAATCGGCAAGGAGAAATTAAAAATAAAATAAAGTAAAAACTCGCCCTATTGGCCGAAAATCTCGGCTCGACGGCAATTTGCCGTATAAGCAGGCGCACAACTACATTATATAGTAGATTAGCCGTATATATCGTGCAGTTGGAGTGTATTAGCCGCGAGCTGCAGTAGGTTGCGCAATGGTCGTTCCGTTTCCCAGCGCACAGAATGTGGGCCATCATCGCCGCGAAAAAAAGCCTCGACATTCCCCCCTTTCTTTTCTTTCTTTCGTTCGTCCTTAATAAAATAAAAAAAGAACCTCGTCAACTTACAAGCGAGAACGCGTACGTAATTTCGCCGTTACGACAGTACTTGAACGAGTCGAGGTGTTTTCGCGGAGCGATTTTCGAACGCAGCTTCTTTGTTATGCGATGTGACGGCCTGAAAAGAGTTCTTTGCACACTTCGTACACGTGGGGCTATTTATCCGACGAATTTTCTTCTTTTTTTCTGTGCCACTTTGACTCTTAGGCTCACACCAAGTGACTTGGTGTTTCTCTTGTTGTTTACTTCGTAATGCGTTGCCGAAGATGGCTACTGGGCTATTTTCGTTGTGTTTATCAAAGGCTCCTGTTTGTGTGTGTCTACTCTTATTCGTTTCTCGATGAAACGGTTATTCGGAAACAGAAATCGATCGATGCATTATTATTAAGAATTGTTGAATTCTGAGCGTGGATTTTCCGCCGTTATACAGTATGCGCGTATAGCGACTCTTGGAATTCTTTCAGAAAAGCGCGCTAGCCGTTTGTGTGCTTGTGCGCCATCTCGTCGATTCGCGAAGAATCAGCTGTTGGTCCGCGCTTGGTTCGCGATCGCGAGATGGTGCTCGCGTCGCGGGAGGCAATGTCAATGTCAGCGCGCACGTGTGAGCCACGGGAAAATCGATAGCGACACAGTCTCAAACTCTCTCTCTCTCTCTCTCTCTCTCTCTCTCTATCTCTCTCTCTTTCTAGAGGTATGTGTGTGAGTGAGTACGGTGTACAGAGTACATCCCGCTCCCGCAGCTTCTCTCTAGGCTCTTCTACAGGGATCGAAGGAGGGAGGACGTGACCTTCACCTTCAGAGAGTTGAGAAGGGGTGGTGTTACGACTATGTGTGCGTGTGTGAATTTCTCGATTATATTTGAACTGGCTGAACGAAGGACGTGCTCCACGAGCAATGTTTTGAGAGGTTCGGGTATCGATTCGAAAAGAGAAAAAGAGAATGAAAAAACATTTAAAGAGGCGACTTTCCCATGTCGAGGGTCCGAACGGGCATTCGCATAAACGGAGTTAACCCTCCTTGATAGCGGGGTTTCCCATTACAGTACCCCGAGCTGAGGAACATCGACCGATCATTTTCGCATAATAACTAGAGCCATGTCTACGCTGCGGATACGACATCATAAAGTTGGGCGATCCGTCTTAACGGTCAGTCTGTATAAGCGACGGGAACCGTCCCGGAAAACCACCGCTACACTGGTAAATTATCGTCGCAGTTACCCTCTCTCACGAGGATGTCCTCGTTTTTTTACCGCCCGTTTATATTATACCCCCTGCAGGGCTGCAGGCACTCTCTAACCATGATTTTTTATACTCTATCTCGCGCAAGGTATACCTAGAGTACGCCTACTGTACTTTCATGCAATAGTGCGCAACACAGAAATTTGTACAGGTGGACGATAACATAGGAAAAGAAAAAGAAAACAATGGCACCTCGGCTCGTGTGTCTTGGATCCTTCTGCTCGGCAACGACGATTTTGACCTCGCAAACCTCTGCGGGATGAAACTGCATTGCGACCTTGAGGTTGCCGGCAGCATGAACTATTACACCCGCGACCTTGCTCATTACTACGTCGTTAATGCTTCTTAAAGCAGAGACGAGGGTTGCTAGTCAGCGAGCGGCAAGCTACTGACTTCGATAGAGACGCAAAGCTCTCTTAGCAAGAGGGTCCATATCAGCTGTCTCGGGAGTAGGGGATGAAACGATAGCTGTCTATGTGCACGTATGTAAGCTGTATATGTAAGTTTACATGTATACAATAGATAGACAAGAGGGTGAACGAGGGGAAGACTCGAATGGGGGAGTGAATCAGTGTGCGCAAGCGTTTGCACACGCGCGCGCGCGCGCAAGCTGAACATTCCCGAGAAGGAGGTGATGAAAAAATATTTCTTTTCTATAGGATAACGCGAGTATTGGCAACGGAGAAATTCGGCGTTGTCAACGTAGTATGGCTAATATAAAAAAAAGTTACTTTTGCAAACTCACAGTAATATGGAGACTGCGCGAATACAGCTTCTGACTTACCTGAAACAGAAGAAAGCAACTGGTCAGAATTGAAAATTCAAATATAATCCCGCCATCATTGAATAGCGAGGCATGCGTACGAATTGTAAAGTTGGAGTTTCGCGTTGAGCTATCTCTTGTTACCGACGCGACTCGCGAAACTCGCGTTCCCTGTCATACCGACTCGGATTCGCGAGCTCACTGGCGCCGCTTGGCGGCATTCTCGCGAACCCTTTGTACTGATAAGCATGCACGATACAAGGCGCACGACAAGGTGCACGATACTATGTGCCCATAGCACGTGCAGTCGACTTTTGAGGTGTTTTGCAATTTCAAGTGCTCCAACATTTTCAATTTAGCAAAGGATTGACTTTCTAGCAATGCTATGCAATTTTGAGTCTGCCAACGAATTTGTTTACATCAGTCCTATTCGGACTTTTCGTGTAATTAAGGTTCACAATCTTTTACGACCTTTACGCTCTAGTATACTTGCACCGAATTAACTTCACCGCTGCACGACCCAATTTCTCGCAATTAAAAATGTCCTTTCAGAGCTTTATCCATCCCAATCCTCTGCGAAATCAGGTCCCGTTCCAGAAAATCAAACAGTTGCCTAGGGCTAGAAGCTTCTGGTTAAAAAATGTTTTGCTTTCGTTGATTGTCATTGATTGCATAAGAGATTTGTAACTTATAGAACTCTCGCTGAAGAAAGTCGGCTCTCATCAGGTGCACGAGTAGAAGCGACTACTAGACTGTCTATACACAAGCGAGAATATAGTACTCACGCTACCTTGGCGGTGAGTTACACGCACTCGGCGCGGCACAGCGGGTCGTTGACCGAGCACGAAGGAAAGTAGGACACAACAGCGTAAGTCTCTCTCTTTCTCACTCTCTCTCATTCTGTGTCTGTCGGCATATCGTAAGTTGATGTGCGCGCTGTGAAAGAGAATCTAAATGCACGAGGCCTTGAGAGTCGTGATGACGCATGTCTGTGTGTGCGACTATTAGTGCCGAGCTATTTATTCCCTCTTGTTCTCTCGAATGCTTTTTTTTCTTTCTTTCTTTTCTTTGTGTGTGTGTGTGTGTGTGTGTGTGTGTGTGTGTGTGCGAGTGTGTGTGCACTACCAGTTTTAGTCAATTCAATGAGACAACATGCTAGAGCAAATATTCAACTACGATTTTCGACTAGTAGCTACATAGACCAGTTTCATGCGGGTCATTCTTTTCTTCGATACAGATCATTTTTACTGATAATCGGTCATAGTTGACATTTTTTTGCTCAATGTACGTCGTGCTGTAGCTTATAGCCAATAAACTCATCCAGTCTTTGCAATTACTCTCTTAACCCTCCTTGATAAGATTATGTTCTTATAATGACTTCATATATAACGTAGCCCATCTGAGATCATTATAAACCAGTCTCCAGCAACATAAACACTTCATGCATCTGTGAAACTAAGAGGCTTGCTATTTGATCATTCGCGGTTTTAATATTCGAATTTCTTTGTCGTTCAATTTCGTCGATAATAATCAATTCCGAATTCATAAATGCACTAATACTTTTTATACTCATGCATTAATACTTTTACTGCTACGGAGGAAATGGAAAGGAACTCGCGCGATTCCGAGAGCGGCACTGTACGCATACCGCGATCCACCTTTTATGTAAGCTCTTTCTTTCTCTCTCTTTATCTCCTGAGCTTTTACATAAGAAGAGTCGATACGGAGATTTCCGTAATGACCCCGATATGCCAATGGGGTTCAGCGACCCATGAGGAAATCCGGAAAGAAGGACGGAGTCGATGGCTGACCGCCAGAAAGAGAGAGGGAGAGAGTGAACGAATCTCGTGTACAAAGTGGTCCTGTGTGATGATGTAAAATGCGAAGGATCGTGAGAGAAGCCACTACTTACAAGGTCGGCTTGCACCACATGGCTGGATTTTGGTATTATAATTCAGACATGAATGTTGATTTTGTAATGAGAGCGAACGAGAGAAAACAATATGGTTTTCGAAACATATACCTGCAAAAGAGAGAAAGAGAGAGAGAGAGAGTTGGCTACTTGGCGAATGTAAAGAGTATGTATATAGTACCGAGGCGAGACACAAAGCAAGAGACTTTTACGAGCACACAGGTGCGGAGGGAAAATCTTGCGTCGAGATATACGATCGCTCTAGAATCTGAACGTCGAATAGCGAAACGAGACCGAGCGTGTATACGATTGCAAAGACAGGAGGGGAAGAGAGTCAGTTTGTGAAAGTCCTCTGGGCCGTTATAGCGTTCGTTTATTGCGTAACTGTTTAAGGATTACATCGAGAAACAAAGAAGCATTATCCCTGAGTGTTGCCTACGCAAATCTATAATAATAATCGCAAATCCTTTAAAAGTATGCAAAACGCTTCGATATAGATCATAATCTAGCAGTCCGCGGAAAAGACCTGCAGAATAGAAGAAAACACAAAAGAGGATTCACAAAGCATCTCCGAGCGAAAATGCAACACATACACCCCAGGCATACGTGTACATAAATGTGAGAGCTGGAGCTGACCGGGTTAGAGGTCGAAGCTCGCTCGGTGAAACCCACCTCCCACCACCGAGTTCGATGAACTCGCGGCGCGAGGTCAGGCAAGGGGGTGAGGTTCACTGACGTCAGAGACACGTGGTGAGTTGAAAACGGGGTCGAGCAGCCGGGGCAACAGCCCCATCGAACTAGAGAGAGCGAAAAGTTATCCTACTCTGCTTGCAAGCTCTCGCAGAGCCTATACGTAGGGATGAAATGATTGGCCCTTTATTCTAAGAGGGTAGGGTGAGTACAATTATCTCGACATCGTTTATTTGTTTGCCCCTTTCCAATACATTGAAAATACAATTCCCCAGGGTCAGAAAGATGCTTACTTAACGAGACGAACGAAAGCAGTAACGTCCTTGGAAGGCGGACTGATAATACTAGCTCGGTTCATCGACACTGAATGAGGATACGCGTGTACGCGCTTTTTATTCTCGCTGTTATGCATATAGGTATATAGGTATGTAGGTATAGGTGTTCATCGAGATAAGCAAGTAGTATCACAAATTCTTCATTCCTCTCTGTTTACGTTCGTCGTGTATTATGTGATTTTGGGCTACATGGAGAGAAACTCGTTTGTTTTTTACGAAAAATCGAAAGTGGGACGCAGAGACGAGAAAAAAAATTTCGCGTCTGTGCACTCGCATTTCCAAATTAATAGCCAAAGCGGAAACTAAATATCTCGCAATGCGCCGATTGTTTACAAATAGACACGCATATACCATACATGCGAGCGTGAAAGGAAAGTTCGCGCGAAGCACCGATAGAAAGTAAATTAGCGACTGTATATTATACTGCGCAAGCGGTGCAACGTGAAAGTCTCTCGCGCTCCGTGTGTAATTTCGCGAGTTTGAAAGCGGTGCTGTTTTTATTTTACTTCATGTAGCAAGTGTGTCTGTGTACGTATAACTCGCGGAAATCAGATGGCCGAGTTTCAATGATTTTACATGTCGGTTACCACATCGACCGTCTTTTTGTAATTGAATAATAGGCTCCGATGACGGAACTTTGGAATTATTATTGTCCGCGCGAAGAGAAAGGGGACATAGAGTACACCGTATGTAAGGCAGAGAGAGAGAGAGAGAGAGAGAGAGAGAGAGAGAGAGAGAGAGAAATAATGTCGTTTTATATATTGAGCGGTGATCGAAACTATAATACGAAAATTTAAACGTATACCTTCGACTTCGATTGCAATGAATTTGTTTCTTCTTTAAAATCTCAATCTTCCATCTAAAATAAAACTATACTCGGTAGAACAAGGAGATTATACGTGTATGTACTTCCAAAATAGAAGAGCAGCTATCCACACACTCGCACAGGCACACGTATATCTGGTATACAGTAAAGCGTAACCGAGAAGCGGAGATTCGAGCGCGTCCTTCGATTTTCCCGACGAATGGGGCCGCTGATCCAGATATAGGAATCGACCCCGTGAACCCGCTCGCTGCCCTGGAGAGAGGTTGTACCACGGGGTGAACAGCATCGCGACGCACACCTGACCCGAGCTTATATTCATAAATTTTGCGTCAAATGCTATAGTTATTTATTCGAGTTTGTCTTTTCTTATAATGCGGATGATACGATCGCGTGCAGTGAAAAATTTTTTCGTTTAAAAGTTTTCTTGTACGCGATAGAAGAGAAAAAAAGTAACGACGTTAACGTGCGAACCCTTACCGACATAGAGAAAAACTCGCCCGGCGCTCATGACAGATTTAACTTTAGCTTTACGACGCCCCGCCGAGTCGTAAAAGTAGACGTAGAAAGAGTTGCGCGCGTCCAGAAAAAATATGTCACGCGGAAAGATTCTCGCGGATATAACTGTGCGCAGAGAAAAAATCGTCATCCCCGCTGTCCATGTCCCCGTAATAAAATCTAACAGTAGGCATCGGTGCGTAGGTAAAAACATGGGTAAAGACCCAGGTTTTAACCTACGCAGTAAAACGCTCCTATCCTTTAACGGATTTAAAAAGTGCCGGGAGTTAAGCGATGAGTCCCTTCGACGACATTATTGGCCATCGGTCATAAAATCACCGAGAAAGAGAGGCTCAAAGGATTAGCGAAGGGTTAAGACTTCATAAAGCCGTATTACCGGCAAATGTTTTGGCTCTCGGTCGTTTGCAAGTCAGGAACGGGAAAAACGCCGCGGACTCGGCCTCCATTTTATTGGAGGGTGGTCTATACCTATGTACAGTGAAAGAGGACCGTTTTTACCCTTTTTTCTCGCACTTTTCGAGATCTAGGGACAGTGGACACGGAAGTAGAGGTCGGTACAATATTTGACAGTCCGACAGCTGCTGGCTGTACCGTTGGATTTTTACGACGATATTGCTTTATTAAGTATGTCGAAAACGACGTGCAATTTTTCTCCGTGTACTGAAAAAAGGGTCAAGCGAGCAACTCAACGAAGTTTATGAGCTCTACAACATCTTTGGGTATGGACCTGAGTAAGGATTACTGTTAAATTCGTCATGTCGGTCCGTTTACTTAGAATTCTGTACAATAAACATAAATGCTTTCGTCATTCAGTTTATAATGTAATTCGACTGTAAAAAATATCAAATGGAAATGAGAGTGTGTGTGAGAGAGAGAGAGAGAGAGAGAGAGAGAGAGAGCTAGAGAAAGAGGAAGAAAATAAATGAGGCGATTCCGTGTGACTTCTATGCGGGAGAGTTATAATCAGGACAAGGAAAAGGCGCATGCGTTTAGTCTTATATAGCTCCTGTCTCTCTGGTAGGGGTGGAAAAGCTCGAGGTCGCGAGTTCATTGACCAACGGGGTATTACTCTCACTCTAACTAGGTCAACTTATACCACCGCTTCCTTCTCTTCCCTCGATGAGCTATATGTTTTCTACACTGACTTTCTAAGCCTTCCTTTTACACCTTCGTCTGATAACTTGTTTGAGAATCACTTTTGTTCTCTTTATAATTCGAAATGGGAATGACTGATTGAGTTAACTAATTTCTCAAAATTATCAGAGCAATTCATACTTAAATATACATACGTTTGATTTTTCTAAAGGTTCTATTATATTCACTTGCGAATGGACATTTCCCTCAGATTTTTAATCTCTATATTTACTCGACCATCTCTCTCGATCTATTTCGATCTCCGTCGACTAGTGCTTCAAGCTATTTTCGCAAAGCTTTACTGCCGCCATGAGTCTTTCTGTGTGTGTCTCTCTCTCTGTCTCTCTCTCTCTCTCTCTCTAACTATCTCACTGAAGATTTACGCTATTGAGGCCATCCACCTTACTCGCGTGTGTTGTCTCTTAGCTTGTAATGTGGGAATCACCCCTAGAAAAACTAATCCGCCCTTATTCCCGACGAGGCAGTAAACACGCGAGCCGCAAAGTGGAAAAAGAAACACGCCCGTATCAGTTATGATTCGCGCTAAAGTGTAGGAGATGAGAGAAAAAATTGCCTTCTGGTCGTATCTGGAACACTATACGGAGGGATAGCGGGCGACAGGTCGCTGTACTTAATCTAGGGGGGTGGAAGCTCTCTCCGGGACTGCTGAAAAGCACGATAGAGGGGAGGGGTCGTTGTCGGGATTCTGGTTGCCCTCGCTGGGTCAAAGTTCATTGGCCTCGACGCAGCGGCAGCTACCCCACTCTATTACGATATAGAGTAGAAGAGCTTCTTTCGCGGGTGCATTGGACTCTCGTAGACTCGTTTGAATTTTTTATGGATGCTCGACTGCGGCGGTTCATTTTACGAAATGTCATTTTGTCGAATTGAAAATCGTAAAAGCTTCAGAGCTTCAGAGCTTTCTCGAGAACCGATTATAATTCTGTATTGAGAATATACTTGTTTATAATAATGCAGGAGAGGATGTCTTGTACGTCGAAATAACTAATTCCTCGATAGATAAGTATTCCGCTCGAAGTCAAGTATACAGGAAATAATTGGGAAAAAATGGCATGCGATCCGTGCCAGAAGAGAACGAAAGTACGATCCCTCTTGGAAGAAAGTGAAAGACATCCCAAAGTTGAAAGAGACTCTCACCGTTCGGTAACATCAGCAGCATCCGTCAGGCCCAAAAGTTGTTGCCTTCGCTTTCACGATTTACCTTTCACGATCGAAAAAAACTCTCACTTCCACTTTTACTTTCGTCTCGCGCGGGGCCTCAACCGAGCGACATTGGGCAACGCATCGCGTCATCTGGTTACCGAATACGAAACAGAGACAGAGAAAGGATGATGCGAGTGTTTCTGCTTTCTACACACGCCAAGAGCCTTATACTCGTGCCGATATAATCGATGTAACAGTCACGGAGTTCGTTGCACCTTAGAACTATTTTTTTATTTATTTCACTCTTTCTTTTGTATAATATTTGTACAATATTTAAGAGCTTGCGCAACGCCGAAAATTTCCGTCCTACGATATACACATTGTACACAAGGAGATCCTGTCGCTGTGGTTTATAAATAGCTCGTCACGCTTAATATCTTGAATATTTATAGATAATAGCGAGGTTACGAGGTATTTAGAAGATTTTTATCTGTCTGTATTACAGGGAGTGTATTATCGAGAGCGCGGAATTTCGATACAAACAAACTATGTAATCGTCCCGTTAACAAGCAGCGCTCGCAGAGCGTCAAAGCGCCATTTCTTTTATCGCCCAATGTTTACAGCACTTTGCCTTCGGCTATATGAGACTCTTTACTCTCTCGGCGCAACTGGGACGTCGGCTATTAACGAGCAAAGTCAAATAATAGCGACGTTCCCGCGTATTTCTTCAAGCCTTTATATACGATCGCATTTTTACAGCACGGGGAGCGTTACGTAAAGGCGGCCCCCTTGAGCTTTTTCACGAAGGATCGAGCTGAACAATTACGATGCTGCACGAAATAAGCTTTCGCATACAGTACAGAATATAAGAAGAAGAAGGAGAAGAAGAAGAAGAAGATGAAGCCAGCGGCCGATAAGCTAGCTAGCGAACAGCGTCAGGCGATAAGCGACTCGCGACCCCATTCGAGGTTATTCACCTCGTATACTCACCTCGGTGGGGCGGTCGCACAAGCTCTATTCGTACTCTCGATTTATACACACATATACACACTTTCCCCCTTGTTGAAGCGGGGAGCTCCATCGGGATTATTCGGGCATCGAGTTGACCTATTAAGCGTTTATTTCTTCGAGTGGAAAATCATTCGAGTGTGTCTTTCGAGTTTTTTTTACCTCTCCCGAGCAACTTCTTTCTTTTCTTTTTTTCGCACCCGGGGAAAAAATTGTCGAAGAGGAAGTGCCGCTATCCCGATAATCGCTGCGAAATAAAAAGAGACAGCGCTTGTTCGCATAAAGATAGATACACATTTATATCGAAGTTCGCTTGCGGCCGTCGCTCCGCAAGCGGCGAGTCTAATATACGGTAGAGGGGGAGAACAGAGCGGTGGCGGCGGCGTCGATCGAGGTCAGAAGCGCCGGGAGGAGGAGGCTAGGTCATTGCCCGTGCCTCGGCTTTTGAGGTTAGCGAGTAGCGTCATCGCGCAAGCCACACGAAATTAGAAAATTCACCGAGATGATGCGAGCGAGCTCTTTCGTCATCGTGTTCTGCCTCGTTTTCTTTCCCCCCTCTCTCTTAATCTCTCTTTTTGTTTTTTGAGCTCTTGCTTTCAATAGGCTTCCGAGCAATATGGATACACGCGCGCATAACAATTGTTTCGAAAAACGTTGACGTACCACGAGTCGGTCACTTTGCAAGCAAAAACCTTTTAGAAAAAAACCACCGCGGTGTTGTTCCCTTTTTTCTCATCGTTCTTCGAAAAACGGAGCACTAAAATCCGGAAAATTCTGTAGTCTAGAAAATTTACGAATATGCGCAAAAAAAGGCAAGACATAAATCTGTAAACATTTTTTCATGCGTTTGTCCAAAAAATCCTTGACTCCCATGATTCGGCAAAAGCATGGTCGCGAACGGTATACGGTATTGAAAAAATTAGACGTCCGTACAATAAAGCCGTCAAAAAGGGGATGAGCGAAAAAAATGTAACTGCCTCCAGACGGTCGAAGAATGTAACGGCGAACGGTTGTAAAATGGCATAAGGCCCCACGGTGAAAGCACGTGGCTGCAACGGGTGAGAGCGATCGGCGGGTCCAGTGTACTTTCCACGCATGCGTAACAACCTCTCGCTTTTTGTTCTTTGTCTTGGCTCGTTCCTTTTTAATAAACTTTCAGGGTCGAATTGCTTAACCGAAGGGATGGCTCGATAATTCGATAGTTGGTAAAGCAAGGTGCTGACTAAAAGTGTCACATTTCGCTCTCTCTTTCTTTCTCTTCTTCCTTTCAGTCCCGTAAATCCACTCGTAAATGCACTGTCGTCCGCGCGATTGCGTAAGTGCGAGAGCGAAATGGGTAAAAAAGTCGCGTTCCTAGTCAACGCACAATGCGCACGAGTCGATTGCAAGTTCGTATGCATATACATGCATACGTACAATATAGACAATAGTCGAGTTTCGGTTGGTTCATTGTGCAATTCTAACGAGTGTTTTATTAGTTGAGAATTAATCGATACTACTGAATATATATATAGCGGTTTTTTTTAAACTCTTGAGATTGTTCATAGAATTTTATTTTTATAAGTCTGTTTTCGCCTGTCGGCTGTTTGTATTATCACTTCTCGTCTGCACGTGCAAAACAATATTTCTGAGAATCGGTATGTTCTCATGATGAAAGCGACTAGACGAAAAATGTTGCCTTATCAAATCGCAAGCGCCATTCACGAAAAGCATACGAAACGATAAACGAGTCGGCACAATCACCGATTTAGCAATTCAAATTGCCATATCGGACGAAATCATTCTACCGTTCACGCGAAAAGTCATATCCTCTGCGGTGCGGGCATGATCTCCTCGTCTCTTAGTTTTGACTTTTCTCAGCTCTTTCGAATTCGCTCGCGATAATACCTCGCACATATACACAGATGCCAGTGTCGGTGACCTTCGAGTACGACAAAGAGCGGGTGGGGATTATCCGTGCCTGTTACCATACTGTACGTAGACTAGTGTGCACAAGTCACTGTTTCAATAAGGGGTAAAGCTCAACTATCGCACACTTGCATGTACAAATTTACGCATACGTGCACATACGTATAAGTATACGAGTAAAGAGAGAGAGAGAGAGAGAGAGAGAGAGAGAGAGAAGAAGGACGGTTAGATAGAAGATCATAGACCCAGTTGGAGTTCGTTGAACTGGCGCACACGAGAGTTCAGCTCACGGATATACGCGAGCTTGCGCGCGCGCTATATAAAAGACGCTGTGGTGGGGGAAGAGCAGGATCGACTAGTACGAGAAGGAGGGGGAGAGAGCGCTCGAGAGAGCATTTGCTCGGTTAATTTCATCTTGCCCCAGTTACGGGCCGAGTGCGGTAGGGTGAACGAACTAGCCTCGCGCCAAGGCCCCCGCGACCCACTTTCCTCGCCTGCGCCAGCCGTGCCTCTCTCTGTCTGTGTGCGTCTGCGTGTGTGTATGCATGCATGTGTCTATACATGTATGCGTTGTATAGACAGAGAGAGTGACTATGAGAGATTGAGTGCCTACGACAGAGAGAAGCTTTGGTGATAAGGCAAGATACCGAAAATTATGTGTAGCAAAGTTTTTTTATCTCTTATCGTGCTGGTTACTTAAATAACTACTATACTTAATTACTGGTAAATTAATTGTCGTGGAAAATATTTGCTGAAGATCAAAATGCACTCGAATTCTACTTTCATTTTTTCTATGCGTCAACGAAAGCAAACGATTAGCTCGTAAACAAATCAAGTTCGTAACGAAATTGAAAACTACTCATCAATGTTAGGGTCAGTTAGTTCTTTCGGGAAGCAAAAAAATCCCTCGCAGCCTCCGAAAAACCCCAAACATCTTACCCAACCCAAGCTTATTCTCGCTTACACACATTGACGCAAATGCTCGTATATGAGTGACGTACCCCACAAGCGCATGCGATGAGAGAGAAAGAGAGAGAGAGAGAGCGGGGAGCTATATCGAGTGGGGGAAAAATCGCTAGCGCGAGCGAGTGGAAGGCCGTCCGAAGAGGGCAACGAACTAGCCTCCTACCCGGCCGTCGCGACCTACATTCCACCGCTGGAAAGTGAAACTGCTGCCGCCTCCGCTGTAGTTGACCGAGCGCGCGGCTCTTGCTCTCTGTCCAAAGAGAGAGACGAAGCGATTCACTTTTTCTTTCTTTCTCTCTCTCCCTCACTCTCACATGCTTGTTCTTTCTCGTAATATTACGTACACTATGTGCTTATTACACTCTTGTTTATCAACGACAGAGGTAGCTCTTTATGCTTATATTCTACTTACCGGCCAATACTCTGCCGAGTAGATTCTCGCTGTCCTGAGGTCTATGAAGGTTCTGTTGTTGTTGGAATTGTACAACGGGCTGTAGGTCCTTGTCATTGTCGAGTGGTTCAGCTACGCTTAGGATATCAACGGCTTGCGCACGACAGCAACCACCGTCCTCTGCTCCGCGCGACTTGTACTCCTGCACGGTCATCGCTTGCACGCCGCACCAGTCGTCCACGCGCCTGTCTATCATATGCTTCACCTTTTACTTTCTATCGGCTCTTTTTTATTCCTTGTCGTTTGTTTTTTATTTATCACAACGACTCAATGTGCACACACATATATATATATATATATACATATGTACATATATACATATATACATATACATATACACTCTCTCTCTCTCTCTCTCTCTATCTCTCTTGCTGTCTCTCCTTTGGCTGTGTACCACGAAAGCTCGGAGGTAAAAGATTTTTTCTCGTCCCAAGTGTCAACAGAAGAAGAAACTGCTCCTCAGCATACGCACTGCTTGTTTATCCTGGTCGGGCACTCCGCGAACGATGACAGATTCATGCTTCGCACACGATGTATTTACTCCGAATAGAGTCCAGTCACTCACAACTCCTCACAACAACAATGATGACGACGACAACGACGACGACGACGACGACGTCGAAGACAATGACGATGAAACTTTTTTTCTAGCTCTTTTTCTCTCTCTTTCTCTCTCTCTCTCTCTCTCTCTCTCTCTCTCTCTCTTACTACCTCTTTTTTTATTTATCTTTCTGATAAATATGAATTTTTCACATTTGAAAGGATAGAAACCGCGTGGCCGAACGAGCGTCGAGTTGGTGGTTGTGTTGATGGCGTGCGGTGCGCTGCGCGAGTGACTTTGCCGCCGAGTCGGCGTATCGCGAGTTCGCGCGCAAGCGCAACACCGACCGAGAGAGGAACAGAGACCGAGAGCTCACTCCGGGGCTGTAGAAGCGAGAGAGAGAGGAAGAGTTCACTGCATGTGTACGTGCAAGCGTGTACGCGTACACATCTATGTGTGTACAATGTTGGAGGGAGAGGAATGGACCGAGAGAGTATGCGCGCGTGGAGCACACGCGGTCGTAGCACACTGCAGTCGCGCGCCACTCACACACATGTTGTTGCTTTTGCAAATGCATAACGTATATAACGACATATGTATATCCGATCTGACGAAGTGCGATCCAGCGTGCCATGTGCTCATCAGCTCGTTTATGGATTTCTTGGTTTGGAATTATTTTTTGAAAAATAATTATGAAAACCAAGAAGAATTATGATTGCGTTTTGTCTGGCGACTAGTTAAAGCAATTTTTTACAAAATACGACAAACGGAAAAGTCATTTCTCTTCGTCATCTATTCTTTTTTCCGAAATATAAGGACGGCTCGGTAGTTAGACGCTAAGCTCATTAGGATCAAGGACTAAGCGGATATATGTATATCTATCCACGCGTTGCGAAGATTCGCATAGGTGGAGGTATGCAATGCTGGCGTCGAGAGAACGCGATAGCCTCGAAATCCAGAGCGGCCACTAGCCTACAGGAGTTAAATTTAATGCCTGACGGACATAGCCTCTCGAGTTCGCAAGCTCTAGATCTACTGTACTACTCTCTTCTGTTCTTCTTCGCATGCAAACGTGAGCGAGCGCGGTTTTAGGAGAATGTTGATTTATGCGCGCGCAAACCAATATAATATAAATAGAAAATAATATTTCCTGTACGTTGTTGCGAGTATGCGAGATCAACGTGTATGTTCACCGTTCCCCATACGTCACTCCGAGAGACTCCAAAGGCTGCGCTATATCGATAAACAATGCACTTACGTTTTGCATGCAGGTATGTATGGTTTAAGTAGAAGGAGGAATCCATTGGAGGTGATAAGACACAATGAACATACATACATTGGAAATACGACGGCAGAGGATACGAACGTTGTATTGTTATTATATTGTTGTTATATTGTTGTTATATTGTTGTTATATTGTTGTTATATTGTTGTTATATTGTTATATAGAGAGAAAATATATTTTATGTAACGGAACGGAAATGAAGCTGTTAAAATAAAGAGAGGAACAGCGCACCTCGTCGGACACGGATTTTATCTGTGTTTTATCGATGATTCTCTAATACTTTTTACGACCAGTGCATTTCATGAACTTGACTTTTTTCTTTCGTAACTAACTTCCCCAAAGTTAGAAAGAACTTTCTCCGCGTTTCGTCCACAATGGGCTGATCGAAAAATTTTCCACGAACACGTACACATTATCTGCGGAAATACGTGAGCTCCATTCTAATAATCAGGGACCATATAACAATAATAAATAAATTCGCAGCTAAGCATCTCCCCTCGTCGACCGTAACCCGAGTAATTTATAAGCCTATCATTACTTGCACTAATGAATGTTAATAAATATATTATTCGAAAGATGCTAGGCCAGTGCAGAAAGCAAACGTCCGACAGTGCCGTGATTCAGAGAAATATCTGGCAGGTATACGGACGGACTTATACAAAGCGTCCAGTTACGGGTTTGCGGGCAAACTTTAGAGCTACTGCGGTTTTGACACTCGTCGTGTGCGGCCGGTCGAGCTCATAAATTTTCGCCCGTAAGCCGTAAATCAAAATTCACGCTGTACTTCGGTAGTAGTAGTAATGCAAGATCTACAAGATCAACAAGTCCGATGACTTTTTCTTTTGAGACTTTACTTGGGTGTGATCCTGACAAAGTGACGTCCTGTTTTCTTAATTCCCGAGATGGGCAGAGTTTTGCAATTATAAGTAATTTTACAATGGAAAAGCCAATTTCTTGTTTTAATATATTTACTCCTTCCAAGAGCGTATCCAATATAACGAGACAGTTTTGTTAGTTGATTTACTCGAAGAAATCATCGGCTTCGTAATTAAGAAGGTTTTCGCAGTTCTTGCGGCACCGAGACCGACTCTGCACGTAATATAGGCTCGTCCTCGACTAATCTGTGCCGCAGTAGCTCGATTTTCTAAAGAAACACCAAAGAACTTCCAGGTGATGCTATGCGCCGTTAATAAAGTTCAACAGGCTGTGCGTCATTTATTTTAATTAGATTTTCGTTTTAATAAACATTTGTATTTATTCGGGTGCCATTTCGGTACCCGTTGCATATACTGCACCAGCAATGTTTCCATATGCAGTCTGTATACGCTTGTTTATTTGCTCGCATTAAAATAATCGCGCGATCAATATCATTGAAAATTGTGATTTTTTATTCACATTCCAGCAAGGCACAGCATTGTAGCTCGTGAGAGAAGCAATAGCGTTAAGATGTAATTTTTCATCTGAAAATCAAAGTGTATCGATGAAAGAGTTGGTCCATCGAACGATACACATTACACGTAAAAACGTGAAAAATGAAAAAATATCGTCGTTGCGCCGCAGACAAAGGGAATTCCAGTGAGTTGCGCAAGGAATTCGCAATTTGCGCCGCCCCTGAAAAATCCGCAGCGCGACTCGCGGTGTGGGCCGTATTATGTCTCGCGTGCGTCGAGTGGAAGAGAGAAAAAATAGAAGCCACTCTCGCGCGAATGTCCTACGCACAATCGGCCGTTTAACCTGTGCGGCTACACGGAAAACGCATTTAAGCTGTCGGTGTCATTGTGTCTCTGTCCGATACTTGCTGCTGCTGTATTTCTTAATTTGCCTGGCGCAATAGATCGGCAGACCGATTCTGTCGGAGGCAATACCGATGGCAATTTATCACGCGTCTAACACTGCGTGGATAATTGTGAGTAACGGATAAATATATGAGAAATTTCATTTTTGCCGCCAAGCTAATCGAGTCACCAAAAGGGCGGACACTTCCTTCTGTTGAGATGTGTTTTACACGCGTAAGAGGTGTGGGATAGATCATTTACTTGGAAGTTAATTTACGAATATTGATTTTAATGTAAACTAGATAATTCACTGATATCGTCACGCTATTTTATTCATAAACATAAATCTATTAAATAATACATTTATTTCTAACCCGAGTCACCGAAGCTCAACAGTATCCGTTATCAATAGAATGGTACAATCATTTATTTCTACAGTGAATATAATGCAACCTCCCAACGTACACATCATCTCGGCGTATCATACATACCCATATCTGCACAAAATATCGCGACGTATTCTGTGTAATAATTTTGTCCCTTCTTCATTGTTCATTAAATTTCTCGAGCCGAGCCCCGATATCGATAATCTATTTCCGCGTCATTTTCACACGTAGGGATTTATACTACGGGTTAATAAACGAAATTCCGCCGAGAATTCGTTGCCGCTATTTATTGCTGGGGTTGTGCAAGCAGTGAATATTGCGGAGGATGAGGATAGGCCTTGTTTTATCGAGTGGAAATTCGAGTTTACGATTTCGCTTAACAGTTTTTTTAATAGCTCGTCGCTTTCTCGCGTTTGAAAAATAAAAAAAGTTTGCGAGAAAATCTTTCGCGAACCGCTTTGATTTCCAAACAGCTCGAGGCGATTTTCTCCAATCGACAAAATCATATCCCGTAGAGTGTCTTTCTCTCTTACTCTCTCGTTGAGCAATTGCAACAGTGATCAACCATAGACAGTCGTTCGCCAGTGTACGCAGGCTCGAGTTACGCGGCGCCGAGCAAAACGCGCAATTAGCTTATGAAAGTTCGTTGTACCCTTCGGCGCGATTTATCTTGCGCGAGAGCCACGTGGGTCGCCGTCGCCGCCGTCGCGTATGTGTCTTTTCTCCGGGCCTGTCTGGCGAGAGATACTTGCGAAAGTATGTCTATGCGATCCGACGTATATATATATCGAATATGTAGCGTTCGACAGAAAATTTAAAATTCATGTTTGAAAATCCTTTGTAGATGCGGGATCAGTTCGTTGCTATTCATGCGATAACCAATCGGTAATATTATTTTTCTTTATTGACCTGGAATTATATGTACGTTGTAAGCCGAAGGGGTCAGTAAACGCCAGGGATAAATAAGAGTGCATCTGATTTAAGTGAATCGGTCGTACAAATGACTCGCGCAACGCCCTAAACATGTACACAGGTATACGATATAATTTGAAATGTTAAGTGATAAGACTGCGTAAGCACAGCCACAGAAGCACGTTTATCTACGCAGTCGTGGCGATACACCACTTGCTTACTTTACCAACTATACAATGCACATATTTATAGATATTCGAGTAATGGACTCTATTAGCCATCAAGGAGATATTATCTTTATAAGTATACACCGTTCGATTTATAATATCCCTCGAGCAAACAACGTTCTTCAAGTTAATTTGACTATTCATTCGAAAAATCACACTCAGAAGTCATTGCCTTTATAACGTAAGCAGTAAGAAAATAAGAAAAAGAGAAAGAGAAAGAGAACGAAAAAGGAAAAGAAAAAGGAAAAGAAAAAGGAAAAGGAAAAAAAAAAGGAAAAGAAAAAGAAAAAGATTAGAAGTGTAACGGCAATTATATGCATTGCGCGGGAGTCGTCGACCTAGTGAAAGCGTTCGGCAGCAGCAACAGTAGCACCTTGATATTATACGTGCAACGTTTTCCTTTTGCCGCTAGTTCTATTGCTGTATAGCGTTACGCGTATATATAAACGACAGCAGCGCAGCGCTCGACTCGTTACGAGCTACTGCTGCTACTGCTGTGTGTGAATGCACTTTCCCGCACTTTCGGCCTAGTTTCGCGAGAGCAGGAGTGCGCGGCTGATTTTTATGGTGTAGCAGAGAGGACGTCGACACCAAGAGAGATAGAGATATGCAGAAGCGAGGAATAGAACGAGCTCTACGTAGTTTGATTGAACTTTTTCGCGTAGCTTGCCAACGTCCATAGGAATGAGATTTTCAATGTTCTCGCTTTGAAGCGCGTCCGTGGAAAATTTGAGATAACACGCCGAAGACCCGTGATTCCTTGGTGACGAAGGAAAAATGTGAGAAAAAAGCGAGCTTTCATTGTCTTTCGCGAGTTCAATACTCGCGAGTTACTCGCGAGCACATTATACCATACGTGTCTACTCTCTCATTCGCTCTATACCGGTATATGTGCAGTCTATAGACGTACTTTGACGCTGAGCACGCGACACCACAGCACGCGACACCACAGCACACGAGCGTTCCTCGACTTTAATGGAGATCGAAGCAGACACATCGAAAAGCCGTACAACTAGGTATAACGCTTGCGATAAGTTATTCGAAAGTTTCGGCTCACGCACGTACCTTCTTTTTCCTTCTCTTCCACTAGTTTTTTTTCCGCGTCGTTTCGCGCGCTCGCGGGGTTGAGAACGCGCGTTTTAATGTATGCACGATTAGTCGAGAGAGAGAGAGAGGGAGAGGGAGAGGTAGAGAGAGAGAGAGAGAGAGAGAGAGCGGAGCGGTACATTTCTTTGTGCATTGCCAGCACGAAAACATATGTGCATAACTGCACATGTACACGTATGCACATTGCACGCGTTGTCTAATCGCACACGGAGACTCATTACTAATTCAGTTAACCGAGGTCAGTCTTTCAGTATATAATATGTGTCTTGTCTCTTGTTTCGGTTACTATGATATAGAAATTGCCACGCATTGCCAGTAATTCAGTAACCCCTTTCAATTATTTGGGATCGGAATTATTCAACGGTTATAATACATATAATATATCGAGTTTATACAAGTTATTGCTCAACAAACGTCTCTCGTAGCTCGCTATAATAAAAAGTCACTTTTGCACGTAATAAACCGACTCACCTACATGTATTCTGTACGTCTGCATATTTTTGTTCATAGTGTGTGTGTGTGTGCTGTATCGGAAACTCGCGTACACAGCGCGCGCAAGTGATGTAAGACTCGTGACGAAAGACGACGTAGCAGCAACAGCCGCAGCTGATCGTAAAACTCGCGACGCTCCTATGCGTCGACTAATCCGCACCGAGTCTCTTTTTTCGACGTTCGAAATTTCCGTGAGAGCTTGGCTAGATCACCGTTAGGCAATCGTCGTTAGGTTTACTCGTTATACACTCCCTCTCTATGTATCTCTCTTTTCTAGTGAATTATTTTTGATTGATTTATCAAGGGAGTTTAACATAAATTTTGCGATTACACCGGTGAATTTCCCCCGTTACATTCGCGGAAGCTATTATCGGTTTAATCACACGGGATACTATAAAATTTAGGAAAAAATTCTTCATTCTTTGTTTTTGACCCCCTATATTATCTTTTGGCGAGAGTCGTCGCGAAAGACTCGGTGACTCAGCACTCCTGCTGTATCTTCTTGTAAAATTGTATTCCCCTACTGTTCTCTATTTATTCTGGCACGCGATTGTCAAAGTATAAGTATATAAGAAGCTTCGTGTCGTGCGAATCGAGAAATAAGTATTTGTGTATACAAATACCGATACGTACATTTGCAGACTGTATACGCGCTAGTAGTTGGCTAATCTTCCCTACTGTACGATGTATATTTCAAAGTAGTTCTTCTATCATCTTTTCTTTCACTCTATCTATATCGACCTACATGTAAAGTTACTCGATTCTCGGCTCAAGCTCTTAGTAGCTAGCGTTCACTCCTGTGGAGAGATGCAATCATCATCGTCGTCATCGTATTTTTTTTTATTACTGCAATAATCTATATAATGAGTTAATAGCGGCAACCTGACATCGATAAATGGTACGTCAGACATGCGGCCATTTCACTCCTCGGTGCAGTCCAAACAAGGGAGAAACATGCGCTGGCTCGTAAAGCGACCGCACCTGAGAGCTCGAGCGATCGACGCGCATTGTCTCTCTCTCTCTTTCTTCAGCTTCTTACAGCTCGTTATCATTTGTCGCAATGGCGCAGAGCTCGTTGTCCTCGTTTATGCTCTCTCTCTCTCTCTCTCTCTCTTATTCTCCAGACGATGAATATGGTGCGATATACAGTGCCAGAGTGAGAGCTTGTAATGGCGTGTAACTGTACGTGCGCCATGATCTAGCTGAGCAATACAGGCGTTACAAGGCTTTTTCGATTGTCCGCGCGATGCATGCTCGAGAGACATGCTCGAGAGACATTCACTTTTTCCCTAATAAAGTAAGTGCGCGACACTTACAGCGTCGAGAGAGGCGGGTGTAGCCGACGCTCGGCGAATATTTTTCGACAATTTTGTAAAAATCCACACGGTTAAGCAGCCTAAAAATAAAAAGTGCGTGATTATCGCGAAGAGATAGAAGAAAAAGAGTAGCGCATAGGTATGTATACGTGCGCAACTGCATCTATCCTGCGAAAGGTAAATATTGATCAACTGCATCGCAGATGTCTCGGAATGCGCTCTGGTCAGCTTGCGACTGGCATTTGTGCATTGGCCAATAATTCCTCTCGTCTGCCGAGCCTCTTTTTTCAGACTCAGGGATTTCGATTCTATGTTCAATAGTCTACCTGTGTGCGTATGCGTATATATATATATTACCTTATTGCGACATTCATTTGCGCTGGAAAATTCAAATCTAATTTGCATTCTATGAGGGACAGTCGCAACACTCACCTGAAACAAAAAAGCATAGTCATGTAAATAAAATTTATCTCGAATACTCGAAAAAATTCTATATATAATAAATATACTATACGTATATTAGACTCAAGAATAACAAGTAGAAAAATCAATATAAGACCCGGCAGTTACGCGTCAAGTCGTAAAAAACTATACGAAGTCCAGAGAATCTAGTCGTCAATCGGCTTACTTTCGATGTTTAACACTCGGAAATGTATAGTTAGAGCTCGATCCATTCACTTCGGTATCCACGTGCTCTCCCCCCAAGCAAACTTTCCCAAGTGTATCTGCGGTGATATTTTTCGAATGAAGTTAGTGCCGCGTCATCCACATAGAGAAATATCCTCGCTCGCAAATGTTACGAATCCTCGAAAGCGTTCGAAAATGGAATTTTCGTTGTCCTCATATTTACCACTCTCTACCCACAGACACGACATAGAAAGATACAGCTGTTTGCCCCGAAGGAAGTATTTTGTATACAAAGAAAAAAAAGATACACGAATTAAAAATCGTCCATAGAAAGTGGCGACCGGTCGCGATATAGTTCTGCATTGTTTTCTAATATATATTATTACTCAGGCCGCTTCAGATTTATCATTCGAACCGGTATATAAAGACCACTTCGCGATTTTGTAACTCTCGAAGGACCCCTGGGTCTAACAGAGCACTAAAATTCGTACATTCTATCTTACATAGCTATTTAGATTGATTCGCGGATTAGTATGTATCCAATGTAGTACTTTTTGGATAGGATTTATTGCGTTTTACGATTACGACTTCCTGCTTAATAACAAATGAACCTTCGTGACTTTATGCGATAGTCCAATAAAGAGCTTCCACACATACTCTTTGTCCCTCGATATAACATAAATATCGCCTTCGTTTGGTTTGAAATAAGTGGCTGCTTTATTACCCTATGGAATTTATTATCGTTTGCATAGAATCATAGTAGTTACGTAGCTTGTAGATTGAATTATACTCATGTAATTCATTCAAATAATTCATCATCTCATTGTGTGTCTATACATTATACGATTATATATATATATATATATATATGTATATATATAGACGCGATGTAATTAAGAAACAATTATTCCGAATCTCGAGTCGAAACTCTGCATTAGTGACGTAATACCAGTAGGTCCAGTTCACTCTCGAGAGATTGAGCCTGTCTCGAAGTAGACTTTCCCGCTTCTGTGTGCTCGGAAACATCGAGGACACGAGAGACCCAGTTACCTATTTCGCGTTCATCATCTCCGCCACGGTAATCCATCGTTAATCGCATTGTTGGTTTAATATAGATATACAATAATCAGCATAAGCTCGGTGAAAGATTCGAAATGCTAATTTCGCGATTATTCGAAAGGGTGATTCAAGCGCATAGTTTTGATTAAAGCATTAAACAGAGATTTCGAAAAAGCGTTAGTACACATAGGATTATGATTGAGAAATATTGTTTCTACCTAACATAGCTCGATATTATGGTGTTAACAAGACTGGCGAGGATAATTTTTTCTTTCTTTTTTCTTTTTTCTTTTGTTTTTTTTTTCACGACCGTAACGGTACGAGGCGCATTTACGATTGCGTATATATTGTATAGCATAGGTATAATATAGCATCAAGGTGTATAATATAATAGATCTATCTATCTTGATTGCATTGCATTAGAAGCGTTATTTTCATTCTCTTGGATACATGTTTGCGGCGAATAACCGCGAATTAAGTGATTTCCAATCTCTTATAATAATAACCAGAGTTCGAGAGCACGCGTACACAGTATATTTATACATTTCGTCATAACGCGGAGATCGCGGCATGGCGACTGCGCCGGCACCCGCGATGCAAAACTAGTTGCTTGCCACGGTAATCGCAATATACACGATAAATATTGGACGATGATTTATGCAATCCTTAGCAAGTTTGCAAGCTGCACTGTCTTTTTCTAATAGTCTACAAACAAACGAATTATCTCAATGGGGAGCCTACTTGGCAATATCGAATAGTTTCAAAGTCGCCGCATAAAGAGTTACAGTTAATATAACACAGTTGGCTATTGATTAAAATGAAAATTCTACATCGTGTAATTCATGACTTATCAGGACATGAAAAGTTGCGTGCGAAGGGGGAGGAGCTGAACTGTAGTAACGGCGCGATAAAATGTTTATTGCACGTTATAAAATAATTTTCCTCTTTTATTTTACTTCGTTTCTACGACATTATATTCCGAATCGATCCGGTGAAAGTATAATATGAATGCGATTAAAAAAAATTCCACAACTAATCAATGTACATTTCAAATTTATAGATCGATACATCTGTCACTGGCAATCGAATTGAACAAATGAATGACAAAAAAATCTTACCGTCTCTTGATGCATTAAATCGCACTTTCGCATACATCTATAATACATATAATACATATACTTAAGAACGGCTTCCCGTAAAAATAATGTCGAGAAAAGAGTGAAGGAGATAGTCGACGTACAAGTCAACGACCCACGCGATTTCGCGCTTTCTCTCTCTCGCTCTCTCTCTCTCTTGCTCGACTTGTTGTAGTAGTGGAGCTGAGCTGTGATGATGTGATGTAAATAATTAGAGGTTGTGTGGATATACCGAGGTACAGAGCAAATGCACATTGTGACAAGTGTAGAGAGAAAAAATACATCTATACATTTAAACATATTCATGTACGAAGGCGAATGTACTGCAATGGGCAATTCTAAAGCACGTAAACGCGTTTTGTGAAATTGCTCGACAGAAATATTGCGGAGGGGAGTTTTTATTACGAGTTGGTTGGATTATGTAGAGGTGACTGAACGCGCGCGTGCGCTTAATGTGAGAAACTTATTTTACTGCGTTAACTGTTCGGTACTAGCTTAATCGGGCGAGTTTAATTAGGAGGAAAAAGGAGCCTGCGCAAACCTAATGTATTTTATGTATAGGCTATATAGAACGAATTCGCTGTAGCCTAAAATTCTCGTCAAACTGCATACGGATTCGATTTATCTATATAGCAGTGAATTTCATAGAGCTAGAACGAGCCGTATGTTAGGTATTAGCATATTATGCAAATATTTCATATTATTCATATCCGCGCCTATTTAACCGCGAGAGCTCGGGCGTGCGTAGAGTCTCGACCAAGGCGCGAGGAGCTGATTTATGTCTCCGGCGCTTTCGCAGCCCTGTGTATACAACTATACACACGCCAACGACTTGCACTTTCAATCGTGGCGTTTGTACACTATGAGTCTGTTCACCTGTGTGTCCTCTGGACACAATGCGAGTCGAGAATTTTTCATTTTTTTTTCACCCGTGCAGAGGTTGAAGAAACCATCGACTTTATTGCCGACTGTTAAGCGGCGCTTTGCATTGTTGCTCTCGAGTCATTTGAAATGCAGAGTACGTTTACCTATACGTATATAGGCTTTTTTTTGCTTTTCCGATTGCAAGTGTTCGCGCGTACTCGATTACTGTAAAAATAAATATGTATTGGTTTGACACGTGAGTTTGTATACGTACATAATTTGTATGTAGCGAATGGAATATTATAATTGATCGATCATCGAAATACATAATTAATGCGTCAGTGAGTTATGAATTTCAAGACGTTCTTTGTAAGACGTTATAGAATTACGCACAATTAACGGACAACGAGAATCAGCTTGATCCGATAAATTGCAATAAATATATCTCTACCTCCTCGATGAAGAATCTTCGTTGTTATTAAATCGTCATTTCGGAAGTGCTCGATTAATTAGTCTCCACAATAGAATTCAATGCTGGGAATATTATTATTATATAGTATCGGAGAACGGAGCTAGAAGAAAATAAACCGATACTTTAAAACTGGAGTGACTCTGTACGTCTACCGTATAGAGGTATATATGTATATATTTATATAGGTGCAATGAATATAGTCGTAGAGATAGAACCCGAGTCGACGCGAGGCCGGCGGCCTGTCTACGTGCGCACTTTCCCTAAAGGGTCGGGCACGTACTCCGCACTGCTTTATCGATCGCCTACCATCATATTTTCCGATTCTCTCTGCTCCATATGCGCGCGAATTCGCAGGGTTTGAGGGCTGCGGTATTCTACATACCTATAGCTTTAATCGCTTCGAGGATGACGTATCGAACTCATCGGGTCGCGCGGGAGAAAAGAGGCTGCGAGGGTATATTTAGAAAGGGTTGCCGAGGGTTTAAATTTGACTCGACCTTCGAGGCTCTGCTTTCACAGGTCACCAAACGCTCTTTCAAATGCAGGCGAGGCTTTCTACCTATTTGTTGGATATGAAAACATAGCCACAGAAACTCGCAAGCAACAAGGGAAGAAGATTTATATTAGACCCGATTTTAGTTCACGACCTCGTCGACGGTACTCTTTCCCTTGCTCTCTTCACATACACACCCCGATCGCGATAATCGGGTCGAGCTTCGAGGTCGACGGGACAACGACTTCGTTAGAGATACTGTTATTATGCTTAATAATTAGTGCAGTTAAAAAAATAACGCATTACCGTCATAGGTTTCCTTCTATTTAAATATATAAGAGTATGTTGATACAGCGGATGTTTCAAGATAATAAAACTACGCAGCTGCAAATTGTTGGTAATCGTGTGCATGTTCGATCGATATTGTGCTCATACACATATATACGCGCATTCATTTGATATAGGCCGGCAGTTATCCAGTCAGTCTTCGTATCGCGCGCGTCATCAGCGTTGTAATCATTACCATTACGAGCAGTTATAAACAATCAAAAGCTTAATGGGAAAATATCGAAGGATAGATGTCGAGTAGGTCTGTAGATATTTATATATATATACATATATGCAGTTAAATAAAAAAGGCTATAGATACCAATTGAATTAGCACAGTTTACGAATGAATATTAGCTCGAAAAACCGATAGTTATTAACGGCTTAGACTGCGCAGACGTATAGGCGAAGAAGAAATACATCATTTCGAGAGTATAACAGACTCTATAAAATGTTAATCGTAGGCAAAAAAACAAAGCGCTCAAAGTAAACCAAGGCTTTCTCTCACGCGCACGTGGAAAGGGTATAAAACTTGCAAGAGGTCAACTGCGAAAAAGATCCTTTCCACAGAGAGAGTCGTCTGTCCAATTAGTACCTTTACCGTCATTATTATCCCAAGTATCTATCAATCTATTTCAAATTATCCCACCTAAAAGTTTTGTTTAAAAATACCATTTTCTCGACTCGCGAAACATATTTCAATTCTCCCCCCCCCCCACCTGCCCAAAAAAAGAACGAAGAAGAGCAAAACCGCAATCTCCGTGATTACATAATGAGTGTTCGGCACTCTCGCTCTCGAGCTTCATAGTTGCGCAGAACCGCAAAACTCGGGGCCGAGGAGTCAGCGAGGGCCGACGTACTCGTCGAGGATATTCGAGCGCCTTCACTCTCCGCTGCTGGTACTGCCACAACGCTCGGCACAGCAGCAGCTCGGATGTCCTCGGCCCCGCTATCGTCGGGTTAACGTCCGCTCACTGGGACACAGCCGGCCGCCGCTCTCACATTTCTGTGTCTATGTGTGTATATGGATACGTCCATTGTACACACTTACATTGACATATATGCATTTGTGTGCATGTATGTATAGGCGTGTGTGCGAAAATCGGGTGCTCGCTCTTATCTACTGCACAACCTAATCCCCTCTTGCGTGCGCTTCGCGATATTGCTCGGATAGAATATTTTTAGACAAGTGAGCGTGTAGTCTCGTTTTAGCCGAAGTCGCGATTCTAGTTTTTTTTTTCTATTTGTAAATACGCGTGCATTGGAGGGATGAAGGAAAATTCACTCGCGAAAGAGTGAACTGTTGACCGCGATCATTGGCCGTATCCAATGTTTTCGATCCCGCGTGCGATCCCGCGTGCGATCCCGCGTGTATTAGCGTGACGTAAGGATTGAACAAACTCGTAATTTTTCTTCGTTCTGCACTGTGTGCGAAAGATGCAGAAAAAGAGAAGGGAAGGAGAGCGCAAGAGAGCCTTTGTAACCTTGACCCAACCGCGTTCAACGACTCGACCGAATTCTCTTCGTCGATCTCCCCTCCCCACTAGACCCCGGTGCAGATTAAGCGCTACTGACTGTAGCCGGTGCGTAAGCGATGCGATATATTACTACGTACGTACACCCACATACACATACACACTCACACACACACACACATATATATATATATATATATATATATATATATATATATATATAATATGCACGTATAGATTCGTTCAATTTCTCTCCTCATGACGAGAACCACAGTTTTCTTCCCTCTATCTACAGTGTCCCGTTCTTCTGCGATGTGCATATAGAATGCACATTACATACTTTCCAAACTAGAGGTTTTTGCGTGTTTATTATAATGAGGCGCGCGTGCATTCGCGAGTAATGCGCTTAGAACGTTTGTGACATGTTCGCAAGCCTATATAGTATATACGTAGGTGTGCATGCAAGTGCGAGTGTGTGTGTGTTTCGTAATAAGTGAACGGTGATCCGGCTGACATAAAAATGACAACAGCCCTTGCGCCAGCATCGATTTCAAGTTGCTGTCAAAATCTGTATTTTTTTCTTATAAATTATAAACTTTTCGCTTTTTTACGTCGTCGATAATGCACTTTTGTACGTATAGTTATGCAAGTGAAACGCGTTCATGAGGTGAAACTCGCAGTAATTTTGTTATCTCGTTTTTTTTTGTTTATTTCGCGAAAATAAACTAAACACGCAATGCAAAAGACAAGAAAACAAGAATAATAAGAGAAATAGGCGTAATTTTATGAAAGTGCGCATCAACGAGGCGGTACTGCGTAACTGCGGGTCGACCTATCGCGGAACGTTCTGGAAACGGCTCGTTTCTGCATGCATCTTCCGTTTCCTTGCGATAACGTAAGACGCAACCACATTCTTGGGTTGTCATCGCAGGTTGGGAAACTCGTCGAGCACGCGAGAAGTCCCCAAATGCACTCGCACACGTGGAGCCTTGCGCATGTGTGAGGGTACCATGTCGCGATAAGAGGTAACTATATTTTCAGGTGAACTAGCGGTGCGTATAGCATAGTGTAACTTATATGTGACTATCTTATGTGCCTTGCATAACACTAGATCGAAGGAGAAGGGGATAGGAAAGCTAAGAAGGCAAGAACAGGAAGCTGACGCATCGTGTCTGAAATTTAGGAGGTCAGGCGTCTCTCCTATACCTGTAAATAAACTGGCAGAGTAGAGTTACGCCATTTTGGCGACACCGGCGCGTCGTCTCGGCGTCCCGGACCATGGACAACGCCATCGACGACGAGAGGACCCTGTTAAATATAGTGCAGCTGACGAGCTCCTTAACGCACTGCCAAAGCTGCTCGTTCACGGCGCTTTCATTCGCCAGGTACTTGCGAATCTCTCTCTCTCTCTCTCTCTCTCTCTCTCTCTCTCTCTCACTCACTCCTGGATCACGATGACGACGAGCTGTTGAGCGTTTGATTGAAAGGACCGAGTGTTATTGATTGTATCTTTGACGCAAATGCATTAAATACGATGTTTATTCGAGCTTATGTAAAAGAGAATTAATCCCGATGAAACGCTGATTCATTCGTACTTCGCGTAAGATACAATACAAATGTTGATAAATTTCATACGTAAACCTAAGCTTCTTTTCAATAATACGCATTTTCGCCTTCTACCATACCAGGGCATAGACAAATCGTTTAAAAAAAACTTGCCCAGATGGATATCTAAAGGGTTAATCGCTCTTCGTTAATATCCGTGGCAAGTATTATTGCCACGGATTTCTCAATTCAGAAATCGAGTTCGGACACCCACGCGCGTGTATGTGTAAATGTTTGTTTCGCGAAAAAAAGGAATAGCCTCGTGTAGCATCAAGATAAAGTTTCGCTCGAGGCTCATTAAATCACGGAATTTCAATATTACACACACGGTCCAATATTTCAAGTCTCACACGCTGCACACCGTATGTATACCGCGTACTTTTACTATATATACATAAATGTGTTTTATAAAGAGCCCAACCCACATACCTGCTCTCTACCTGGGCTAAACTAATCACGGCTAATGCAGCGTACAATGTGAAAGATAGAGATGGCTCGAGGGCAACGAGCCTCGATGTCTTATTTTGTGTAGTGGCTATTAAGTAATTCATGGTTCTGCTAATTATCTATCATATTACGCAAACGGAGCGATTCGTGTGTTTAGCGCCAATAAACAAAAATATTCACACATTAAGGTAAAAGTAGAGAGGACCGATTTCGGTCAGACTATACGAACGATCGGAAAAAACGCACCGCGCACATCCTCCGTCTGATAGTCTGTCGCCTACATCGGTGATATTTGCAAGACTTTTCCATCTACGGTTCGGAGACTAAGGTGATACGCGCATACTTAGATTTTCTTCAAGACTTTAACACGATACAGTTAGAGTCTAGTGGTGTTACTGACCCCGTGTCTTTCGTATTAGTATGCGCGGCGCACTCTCAGTGGCGAAACAACGTAATTATTCGAGAGTTAACTTTTCATGCGCCGGAAATTTCATTGTCCTGCAAAAGGAGCATTATTGACGGGGGCGGTTTCCTTCATTTTTTCTTCTATTTTTATCCCCTTTTTTTCGTTCGAATGCACAGGTTTTGCTTTTTTCGGACGAGCGAACGGGTTATTGTTTGGGCTTCGGTTTGTGTAACTATTGGTTACAACAAAGGAGCGCGATTCGAATCTGTTTTTGTGTACTTTTTAGGCGGTGCTGATTGAAATCGTTAAATTTAATACTGCGTTTGAGAGACTGAGCGTGCGCGCGATGTCGTAACTCCTTATAAGCGCGCGAATAACCAGCTGGATATATGACTTTTTATAGTTTGTAAAACGGTTTATCATGTGAATGGAGTGAGCGTATAGCTAGTTCGATCTACACTCAGAGAGAAAGAGACACAGATACGTTGTTTCGAATGACGAGAGCAAAAACGTTGATAAATAATCAAAAGAAAAAAAGGCGCAAATATAAAGATCGCTAATCTCGCGTTGCAATATTAGAGCCAGCGCACCAATACGCTACCGACACTCGTCCGTGAATTAGTTCTGCAATTCCTCGCGGGTCTTACGCAACGATCCAAAGACTCCAAAACTAGTCTCCTGTGATAAATAGAAAAAGAGAGAGAGAGAGAGAGAGAGAGAGAGAGAGCGAACATTCGGCACAGGTGACCGTGTTGTTTAAATTCCACTAAACGAGAGCGTACACAGCTAATATTACTTGTTGTCGCTTTAATCTCTCACTATGGGAATATGCGCTATTTATCGAAAAGCGTGAAAAGCACGTTTGGACCTCGCGTCGACGCTTTACCTGCTCCAATAATTCTGAATAGGTCATTGTACAACTTGCGCGACCTTTGACCTCTTTTTCGCAATACCCGGTTCAAATCGAATTTCACCGAATGTGCTCTTTCACAGTTGCACCAGCTATTTTTCACTCCGGTATATCCAGAGGAGAAACAAGCGATCTCGAAGAAAATAATATTCAATTACGCAACGCTATTGAATTGTTCAATAATGAAATTTAATTTCATTATATTGAACCTCATATATATGTAGAGAGAGAGAGAGAAAAAGAGAGAGAGAGTCGGAGAAGTTCATATATCCGCTTACAGATGTTTGAATCAAAAGGGGCTTCGAACAACGAACCTAAACGATATAATAAGAAAAGAAGTATTTTTTTGAATTTTCATCTCTTTGTCTACTCATATCACATTGTATAATGGTTATTACCTCACATCCCATACGCCGTACATTTACTTTTCATCATTAAAATCTCCTATCCCTCCTTTTCTCACTCTCTCGTAGTGCGCGCTCACTTTGGAAAGTCCAGGTCGTCGAGTTTTTCTCTTCTTTTCCCGATCCGGCATTTTTAAGCGCATTGTGTAACGGACCAGATTAGCGAATTGAAACATCGATTATAGAATAAACCTGAATTATACACTACTGCACCAGATATCCAATGATTCTTTATGAGTGTACTAACAGCCAACCTCTCGATTGCATTTTCAATACATATTTTTTCATTTTCTTTTCGAGCTTCGTTTGCATTTCTCACAGCGACTCACGTGCTTGTATGCTCTCGCAGATACCCGTTACCCCGGAGGGGATTCCATTTACCGTTGTCAAAGTTGTGAGATTTTTTTCCGGAATCGTACGGAAAATTGCTCCTGTCGTTACTTCTTATTGAAAAATCAATGCATTTCATAACAATCAAACAATTACATAAGAGGGTGTGCAATTACAAATATATAATGTGCGTATTCGGAGAAGAGTCTCGTACAAATCATCGACGGGTATATTCGGAGAATTGTACGTGAAGCAATTTATTTATTCGAAAGACTCTTGCAATTTTTCATTTCATGCGTGTATTTAATCGGTCGAAAATAAGCTCATAAACAATCGATTCCCAGCGGTCCTACGTATAGAGGAGAATTAAGCAATCGTAATCGCGAAAAAAATCTCGCATGAAACCTCGGGCACTTATATCTTGCGACAACGTTAGTTGAAAATCTACCGCACAGACAAGACAGAGAGAGAGAGAGAGAGAGAGAGAGAGAGAGAGAGAGTGAGAGAGAGAGTGAGAGAGAGAGTGAGAGAGAGAGTGAGAGAGAGAGCGAGAGTTACAACGATAGACTGAAAAAAATGCACAAAATGCAGCAAACATGCATAGGAGTTCGTGAGGTTGTCGTGATAAAAGTAACGTAGAACGCTCTCGATCTTGCTTATCCGGCTTCAGAAGTATAAGGGCACGGGTATATAACACACCGGCAGTACCATATTAAGGATCGTTTAATCGACCAAACGTGACGCATGCGAACAATGGTGATTAAACTGCCGCGGTAGTATACATGCACGCCATATTTCACACAGGTTCTATCACCTGCTCAACGAATGCATACTTTTGCTTTCTTCCACTTATCAGTGTAATTTCATTGTCTCCCCACCAAGAATAATACAAGACATGTTTTGCTATTATATATACTATTACTCATATAATATATACGTACATGAACATTCCGTATTCTCGTTCGGCCTAACAGTAAAGTTAACTAATAGATATATACATACTCATAGTACATATATATATATATATATACATACATATCTATACATACATATATACATACTCGAAAATCCTCAAGGCTCGCGCGAGTTAACCCAGTTGCATCGGTATCAACGACCCGCCGTGAACCGCGTGCTCGACGAACCCTCAACCTCCCTCCTCCACTTTTCTTTCAGCACGGTGCAGAGAGCGAAAAAGAGAAGAAGAGAGAGAGAGAGAGAACTTCGACAACGCATCGCATCATCGTCATCATCCATCTGCACCGTGGCTCTAACCCAGAAACTAGCATCGCGCGCGCATAGGCGAAAAACACCGCAGCGGCTGCATTCTATCTTCGTGCTAGTGCACGCTCACACCTATATATACACATACGCGTATGCAATATACACTTGTACACTGCCGATAGAGAGAAACTCAAGTATATGTATAGTATATACACGTATACAGTCTGGCCGTGTCGCTCGCGCTCACACAGTCCGAGAGGGTTTGGCCTCGCCAGGCCGTCGGCCCGACACACGGTGACCTCCCACGATCTAGGGCGCTGCAACAGCGAGCAGCAGCAGCAGCTCTGACGTCAGCTTCACAGCGCGCGCTGAACTCGCGTATATTGAGCTGGTGTACATCGAAGACGAGATGCGGGGCGGATATTTATCGCTTTTTTCTTTCATCTTCTTCTTTTGCTATTTTTTTTATTTTCCAAATTTCATAACTAGCTCAACTTACAAAGTTACATACATTCGTGCGTGTCTCTTTATGGATATACACATGAGACGTAGAACGTTATAATCTCGAGAAAATCACGCTATATCCTGTGGGATAGTGATGGATTAGGTGGCAATAACGCGTAGAGATGACTTTCCAAGCTTAAGTTAGAGCCCCTCGACATCGCTATGTACGTCGCAATGTTAGGCAACCGACATAAGGATAGCAGTCCAAAAATAGCGGCTTGCTTAAGAATCGAATTTAGAGATGTCGGTGTTTTTCGAAAAAGAATACACGAATTAAATTCACATTTTGCATTTGAAACAACTGTTATTCTAAAATAGAATGCACATGAGCTCACAAGGAACAAATAGGTACAAAAATATTGTCCTCGATAATATTCCAATGTTCAATGAAAAATCACGCCTTCAAAATCGACTAAGAAAAAGCGCAAAGAAATCATCGTCCTTTTTCACCTCGAGACTCCTGTATAAATAAATACGTTCTTATAAACAGCTTGTAACAAGCCTCCTTCACGGCGTTTGCAAGAGTCTCGATTAATTATGCGCGATTTCCGCGCGATTTCCGCGCGATTTCCGCGCGATTTCCGCGCAATTTTCACCCGAGCGGAAGAAACTCTTTTATTAATCGCCTGTGCTCACATACACACTTGCGAATACATAACTACATAGGCTTCGCAAAAATTCCATTGTGCTGCACAACAGACATACGACGCACACCTGATGCAACCATACGTTGTGTCGGTAATATACACACACTCGTGGTTTGCCTTCGATTCTCGACTTTCATTCACAGAAATCTCGAGCCGCCCACGCGAAAAATCGAGGCTTGCGTCATCGTTAAGATGGCAGAGTAGTGCACCTTGAGCTACGTGCTGATCCTGCACGCGTAGGTTGTATTCATAGAAAATGCTACAGCTTGTCGCGCGCGTGAAAGAGAAAAAAATCTCCGAAGGTGCGAAATCTTTTCCAAGTCTAGCGAGCTCTACCTGCTATATTACAGAAAAAGGAAAAAAATCTCTCTCTTGCTTCAACTATGCATTATTATACATGAATAATTGTCCTCGAAATTATTGAATATTATTCCTAAGGAAAATGGGCTAAGAAAATGGGCTAAGAAAATGGGCTAAGAAAATGGGCTAAGAAAATGGGCTAAGAAAATGAGTATACAATAAACATCTCGGATCCTGTCACAAGTCACACAGAATGCATACAGCCTCTGCGAAAAGGCCCTTGAAAGATCTGAGCTCTCGATTAGAAGAGGTGAACGCAGCTTTAAAGGTCTACCTCTCTATTTATCTAATACTATCACGAGTCTACAGCCAGTATATATATCTCGAAACTTTATACTGCACTCGCGAACGCGCACAGCGCTCACCCCGGCCTCGACGGTTCATCGGCCGCGCGGCCTTCCTAATTCAGGCCGTGCGCTGCAAGCGAGCGAGCGCGAACTCTCTTGACACTGCTGTTGCCGCTGCAGAGAAAGGGCGATCGAGTTTTATGTACGCGCGCGTACAATTTTCTTCGACGATCATTGCATTGTGGAACGATCGAGAAAACCAATCGTTCGGATATATTAAATTTTCTTTTCTAATACATAGTCGTAACCCTCGGGATTCTCGATCTCAAATATATTGTCCTCGTGCGCATGTTAAGCAGATCGAGAGTGCGAGAATAAATTGAATTAGAACGTTTATCGAAGAGTAGAGTAATATCAGTGTGAACGCGCCCTAACGGCGGCGAGTGGCTCACCCCGTCCTCGCGAGTTCGACGGCCGCGCGCAACCTTCGCCCGAAACCAGGGCGCCTCGAGAGTGCGTGATATACGCTTGTACGATGGGAGAGAAAGATGCTGCTGTTGTGCTGCATTGAAATCGGGAGTGTTAACGTGTCTTTTAATTATATCGTTATCTCGCGATTGGGAAAACTGTAGTATGAGTGTAGGCGCCGAGCGAAAGGTTTCGGATTAAAGAAAAAAGTAGCGTTTACTTTTTTGCATTATAATAATTATAAGTTAGATCGGCTTTCCATCGCGATGGAAGAGCAATGTATAGTTGTTATTATCGCTGAACGCTTATAATCTTCAGCAGTGTTTTCACGAAATTCCCGTGGACTTTAAGCTAAACTAAAAAAGAGAGCACGTTGCACACGGAAAGAAGAGTGAAAGTTCACTCTCTTGATGGCCCTGTGTGGTGTGTGCCAGAAAAATTCGCCTTCTCGCGCAGTTAATGGTGCAACGAGCGCGTTATACTTGTGTCTCGGCGTCGTGAGCGAGAGAGAGAGAGAGAGAGAGAGAGAGAGAGAGAGAGTGGGAGAGAGAAAGAGCATTGCACTCGAGTCCTTGCGCGCCTCAGAGATTCTCAACTGGAAACGCGCGACTTTATCTTCGGGATCTAGCGAAGATCTCGTTGATCGTATAATTATTTTCGGTGAACATTCAAAAGAAGAGAGCAATGTATAGTGGAAAAGACGAAAGGACGCGGATATGTAATGCACCGAAAGGGTCGAGATGTCGCCGCTACGACGAAATGCTATTCTTTAACGATCGGAGCGTCACTGCTATTGCCATCGTTAATAGAGTCAAAAATTACTCTATACTGCTGCGCGAATGTGACTTTTCTCTATTTCTTAACGGTTATGCGATTTTTCTGGTTAGAATGTTAAACCCGCGTATACCCGCGTATACCCGCGATGACACGTATATACACATCGTCGTTGTCGTGCATTGCTACGTCTTTGAACGCGAGTTCAAAGTGAAAACAATTCGGAAACTTATCTTATCGAGATTGCGTTTGCCAATTTGGTTTATAGCTTATAACAAACATCTCTGTAAATTGTAAATAGACCGCGAAGACTGCTTTTCAAAGAATATAGTAACGAAATCTTCCAAGTGCGATGACAATCTCTTCGTAATTAATACCAAGGCGGCATTAGATAGAAATGATATTGGGGTCGTTTGTGGATGTGACAGGCGCTCGAGGTTTCAGAGGCGCGAACGCGCGCTTGCCGCGAGTGTAACCTTCCCAATCGTTACGAAAATCCGACGTTCACTGAGAAATCCTAGATTTCACCGAAAGCCCTTGGATCCGTTGTGTTGTGTGCACATATGTGTGTGCCAGTGCGCGCACTCTCGTCTACCTAGTATGCGACTCGACAGCCACGACTTTTCGCCCTAGAAATCTCGACTTCGCAATACGCGTTTATGCATATAGACACGATATGAAGGTGCTTCGGAGCTTGAACTTCAACATTTTTCTTTAATATATTACGTTTTTGTGATTATTTGCCAAGAAAATTCTTTCGAATCCACAACTATGGTACAGTACAGTATGTACACTATATACACTATATACACTATATACACTATATACACTATATACACTATATACACTGTATACAGTTATATTCTACACTTTGTAGTACACTACGGTATTGCGTAATTAGAATTATTGCTTTTCGATTAACACAATCAAGTTATAATAATTAACGCAGAACTAGGATATCTACATCGAACTGCGGAGCCAGTGTGCGTGTATTGCTTTTTGCGGCTCGTCGACACGCTCCGTTTAATTAATACCTTTTGTTGGCCAAACACCGTGATAAGCTCGAAAATCGCCACAACAATAATTACCTATCAACGATACAAATTACTTTAATACGTAAGATAAAAAAAATATATTCGTCGACGTAATGTGAAATACGTGAAATAATATATGCGATATTCATTTATAAATCCGCGTTAGAAAATCGAGATTGTCGAACTGCAAGCGCGAGTATGATATACAAGAGAGGCGCCAAGGAGCATACCGATAAATCCATAGTGCAAATGTATCTGAAAGATTCAAGAATATTATCTGCTATTCGAAGAGACACTGTGTAAGAGCCTATATAAGAGCCTAACTACAATGGAACCAAAAAGATTCCGACAAATCAAAGAATGGTGACTTACGCGGAATAGAAAGGAAAGCCAAGAAACGCACACCCGGCACGTAACGAGAAATGTCTTTGACCCCGAGTTACATGCGTTAGTCGAAAATTCGCTTTCTTTCATTCATGTCTACAAATATCTATTTAACGTTGAAACTGTGAATACACCTATATTCACAGTGCAGTTCCATATCGATAGACTTTGTTTGCTATTTTACGAAAGAAAGTTCAAGTAAAATACGACGTTGTATGTATTATATGCTAAATTCACATAAGTCGCGAATGCCCAGTATAACTTGCAAGTTCAAAGTGCCCGACCGCAAGTCGAATAAATCCAAACTCATATTAATTTACGCTGATTTATGGAATAGACGTTCTCCAAGCCCTCAAGGATGCAGGGTCGCCCACGATCGATTGGTCGAAAAAAATCTCTCGGAAAGGAGAAAGAAACTCCGCAATCGTAGCGACGACGGCTCATTATGCCACGCGAGCCAAGACTCGACTTGCGAAATTTCATTAGTACACGAGCCGCGCGCACCAGACAGAGATGGAGATCTCTACTTATATCTATACGTACACCCAATGCAGTGCACACAGACCTAAAGAGAGAGGAGAGAGTGTGTCTATCTGCTTTTTAGGTGCCAGAGAAAATGTATCATTATGGGAGAGCGAGCGAAAACTCGTGTGGGAAATACTTTACTGGCGATATCGTTGAGCGCCGCGTGTCTACATGTGTGTACATATGTATATGTGTGTATATGTATTATGCCGATGCGTATGGGAGAACAGAGAGTATGCAACGAGAGCCACGTGGTTTTGAGCAGAGAGCGAGAGAGAGAGAGAGAGAGAGAGAGAGAGAAAGCAAGGGAAAGTTGAGCGCGAAATGTAACTTCTATGCATACCCTCGATTCGATCCGTTGCGCAAGAAAAGTAAATATAACAATTTTTCCTACATATTGCCCATCTCTGATATGCGGTTAAAAATATATCTCTGTCTCATCGACTCGCAGAGCTCGATGCGTACAGCCTCCCATTCAATGATAGAAAGCCTGAAATTTTTCCATTCAACAAGACGTAAACGATTCAGGTCACCGATTCCCCTCATCCGCACTTTCCCTCCACTGTATATGTTTCATCCAGTGTGCAATACACAGTCCCTCTTACGCAATCGATCAACGCTTTCCCTCTTGATCATAATTTAAATATATTTCCTCGATCGTACAATCGAAAAATCTCTTTCTGACAAATAAGTGGACTGTATTAGTTTCAGCTTTGAAATAAAATACTGCAAGTATCGCTCTTTCACTCTCTCGAGTATGGACAGACGCTCGGACAGACGGACATGGAAATAGAATGCGACGACGACGCGACGTCGTGCCAAACTCCGACTTACTTATCTGCCTCTCACTCGTCGCATTTATATCGCTACGATATTTATACGTATCTCTCCGTCTCTAGCTAAGAAACTATTAAGAGAGAAATAGATATATGAATACCTCGAAAGAGAGTATGAGAGAGAGAAAAGGTTAGAGCGACAGTGGCTGCCTCTCTACGACTTTTCTATATATATATATATATATATATATATATATATATATATATGTATATATTGTATATATAGCACCTCGCGGTGTCAATGAACCCGCGCAGTAGCTGCAGCAGCTCGCTTTTCATCGATTGACGCTGCGAGAGAGTCTGCTCTGCGCCCGGCCACAGCTACGCTACTCCACTGATACACCTATGCGCGGCTACCCTTGTATGCGCACTTCTTCTCCTCTGGCGCTCTATACTCCGGGCCGTTGAATTTTCACGGCATAAATTACGTTGCAGAGCAATTATACCATTTTATTTTTATTACTTTCATTCCGTAACAATTATACTTTAAACGAAGTTCATACGCGACTTGACACAAATATCCCATTTTTTAAATAAGGCCAAAAAGCCCATTTTCTCATTTAATCTGTAGGGTCGGAATAGTCAGAGTCGACCGCATAAAACCGCTTCTTGTCGACAAGTGCAACGTTAGCACTTTTTGACCCATTTTTTCCATATGGCATTCTCCTGCACGCTCCTTTTTTCCTCGCAAAAATTTATGCATTGATCGCGCGAATTTAATAATGAGAGGTCAGTGTGATCGTTACATCAGACACGCATAAACAAATGGCTTTAATGTTATCCTTGTGACAAAAAATGAGGAAAAAAAATAATTCGTCTCACTGGGTCACCAACACAGTGAAACAAAAGTCTATAGACTTGAGTAGGTACAACAAAAAACAGTTGAAAGAGAATATTTTATTGTGTAACATAGTCAAACAACGACATATAACAACGACACACGAGTTGTTTTTAGCGATTCCTTTTTTCGTCTCCCAGATTTAACGAGCTATACTTCGTATACCGGAATCATATGTAGAACGTGAATGAAACTATGCTTTACTATGAGAAAATGAAGGATTTTTCATATCGTGGCTTTACCTCGAGAGAATTTTTATTCTATATCTCGCCATCCTTAATAACTTAACGGACGAAGAAAACTCGGTCCAGTGAGCGCGCCCTGAAGACTCCAACGTTTCTATTTTTGAACAGCTCGAAGAACTGTCCGACTATCCATGGAGTCGCTTACTTGCACGTAGATACACTCAAACCAGATATAAAGAGCTTAGTGTAATAACTCGAGGCAATTAAACATGTGCGCAGTTGTTCTTTTTTTTACGACTCCGCGTACATTTTCTGCTCGGGGAATTGAATAAAAAAAGAAATCCTACAAACGTGTACAAGTAGTACGAGCTAAAACCTCCAATACGGATTTCTCGTGGCTGGTAAAATCGCAAATCACACCTGCGAGCGTGAAAAAAAGCGAAAGTCTAGGCGGAGCGCGCGTCCTTTTTTGGTTTCGCCGTAACAGGACGAGTGGTTACGTCGACGTCGCAACAATTCTTTTTCTCGCCTAAGAAATTCAAGTTCGATTGTAAAAGCGAGACGAGTTTCGTCCCTATCCTATAGGTATGTAAGTATATCCAATAGGCGCTAATTAGAAAGCACATTATGGCTGAACTTTCCATCCCGCTAAGTGCAAGAGCTTGCGTTTATCGCATCGCGCTCTTACACATCAGGTGTATACCTCGAAATGTCCCCCGTAGTGCAAATTCGCTGCTATGTGCGTTGTTACCTCGCAATGTCGTAATGCGTATATAATCGCATACTGGATATATCTGCCACCTTTTCACAATCGAGTTTTGGCCCCCCCTCCTAATATAGCCAACTTTTATTTTCGTAGGAAATTCCATGGAATCCGATGTCCTTTATCAATCTTGAGAGATATATATTATATACATTACACATACATCTGTGTGTGTGTGCGCGTATGTGTGTACAAGCACGTTTCCACAAATATAACATAAAACGAGTTTTCGATCTCATTTCTTCGTAATGCAAGTATAATAGCCTCGCAGAGATAAGCCTTATAGTTACTTTTAACAAACATATACACGCAATATATTTAGGTACTCCACGCTATAGCGCTTTCCACACCTAACTGATACATAATTTATGCAAATCCACCACTCGTTTCTATTTTTGCTCTTACACCTATGCATGCAAATTCTGCGAGCTAGTCTATCTCTCCCTCTCCCTCTCCCTCTCCCTCTCCGTCCCCGTTCCAATTTCAAGCTAACCCGCCGTCTCGTTTCTATGAGCAGCTACATTCATCCCAGCTCTAACAAAATCCTAATTAACCATGCTCCCTCACCCCGCTCCCTAAAACCCTCAACGACAATCAAAATTATAATGCAAGCAGTATATCGTGTCACGTAAATTTCAGGCCAGCGTCAGTAAAATGTAATAGGTATCTGGTATGTACCAGAGAGTCATCCTCTTCAAAAGCTCCCTCTTCACGAATGAATAATTTTCGCTCACCCATCCATCCTTGCTGTATAGTGAACATTTTTTTATTCCGCAAAATAGGTCGACTCGCGAGTAGCGCGTTGAATCTCGAAGGACGACGAACCCGGGTTGGAGGAGAGGCTGCACATAACCGTGCCGCAATCTCGTGAGATCCACCTCCACCCCAACCTACCCTCTCACGACAACACCCCTTCTCTTCTCGGCGAATGAGCTCGAGAGTTACACACACATACCTATACATGTTAAATTCAGCCGGGGAGAATTTTTGTAGCTTTTTTCAAGGATTTTTTTCTAACGAACGCGCAAAGTTTGTTCTCTTTCTTCTAATTTGGAGTGCAAGTGGAATTGAAATCCCTATAAAAATAGTATTCCGCAGTCGATCACGTAAACGCAGTGTCGATTTAACACACAACTTCGCACGATAAAAGCGACTATAATTTAACACTTCTGTAAAAGATTCGTTTATTTTTCACAAACCGACTTATCGTTGCGGGTCAATAATTGACTAGAAATCTCGTGAATTATTAATCTCGCAAAGAATTCGACGTTCTTGTTTGTTTAAAAATTGTTAAAATGATGATTCGGTAAGAAAGATGGAAAGATTGAGAGAGATAGATAGATAGAGAGAGAGAGAGAGAGAGAGAGAGAGAGAGAGAGAGAGAGAGAGAGAGAGAGAGAAACTTGAATAATAAATCGTTCAACGAAACAAACTCCTATTATTTAATTCAATGAACCTATACAGAGCAACAAATATTCATCATCGATCTTGAATTAAATTTAACCGCACAACCAAACGAACATTCATCACGACTGATTGAAAACCTCAATAGGTCTCGGTGCAAAATAATCAACTGACTCATCTCATATTGGAATTACGTAATTCGAATAGCTCTTGATAAATCAGCGATAATAATCTTTTAAAAGAAAAAACCAAAACGGATAGCAACGATTTATCCATCCAGAATAAAAATTTGGGCGTTTCCTAAATCGATTCAAAAGAAAGCGAAAGCCCCATCCCCGTCGTTCTTCCGATACAAAGCGTAGGAGCTGCAACAACACACAATCGTTCTCTGTTCCCTCCCTCCCTCTCTCTCTCTCTCTCTCTCCCTCTCTGTCTCTCCCTTTCTTTCTCTCTGGAAAATCTCGCCCATGGGCTCTATCGCGCATTCATATGTGTGTATATACCTATATATACACACATATATATACCCATACAGACTTTAAGAGACAGAGTAGTCTCGTACAGGCTCACTCATACAAACGCGTGTTCTCGCTTCGGCCTAGATTCTAGCGGGTTCAACGCGCGCTATCGAGGTGACTCGCGCTGCTGCTGGCTTGCTCAACGCGGTCGAAAGTGCGAGATAGAGAATCAAAAGCGAGTGTGTAACAGCGAGAGAGCTCGTTTCGGAAAAACGCGTGCAGGGACCCCCTGTACATATGTGTGTGCGCTTTTGTTTGCAAGGGCTGCTGCACCGAGTATTGCGTGCCCTTTTCTCTCCTGTGTGAATGTATAAATGTTTATTGGCGTGTCATTGTAATACGCACAGCATTATCTACTATGTATGCGCTGTATATATCTATATAATACACATCGATCGAAGGCCAATCTCCGCAACGAATCGTGCGACGAGATAAGGCCTTCTCCGGGCATCGCGTGCCAAGCTGAAGCATACGCATTCGATTATATGCACTCCCATTGTTACAATAATAATCAACCCTCCTCCTCTACAATACATTTATTATCATTGTTTCTGATCGACAGCAGAGAGATAGAGAGAGAGTGACAGAGAGAGAGAGAGAGAGAGAGAGAGAGAGAGAGAGAGAGAGAGAGAGAGAGACAGAGAGAGATAAGACTCTAAGGATTCTGGGAAAATTCTGGAAGGCGTACATGTGTGCGTATTACACACAGTAGCCGAGCAAGCGTTAGACATATAGAAACGGCAATAGCCTCGGCCGCGTGCTTTGCTCGCGCGCTTTTAAAACACATCGAACCGGTTGCTCAATGTCGACCGACTGACTCGCGTCGATCGGTGCAGCGACCGCTCGAGGACACGAGCTACTCGCGGCCTCTCTCATTGTGTGCACAAGTATATGCCTAAGTATACATGTGTACACATATTACACATGTATACGTTATAAATGCATTGGTAGACTGCAAACCTTCTATCTTTCTTTCGGCTTGGACTTTTACTTTCTTGAGCGAGCGTGTGCGAAGTCTGATGATATATACTCCGGAGAAAGTCCCGACGATTGCCATATGCGTACGTCTGCATAAATCTCCAAGCGGATCCGATTCTATTGTCGTGTAGAATAAAGCATAATAACGAGTTGTTTATACACAAACAAGGAGTTAATATAGGTCTTAGTGGGGGATTTCGCTTCGACACAATTGTTTCGAGCGAATGCTTCGATTTTTCACAATAACTATATTGTTTACTCGAAGAAAATTCATACTTAATCGATCTAGCATTGTTCGCTAAGGTCGGAACCTTCGACAATTGCGCGCGCTGTAAGTTGCTATAAGTTGGCGAAGATCGATTCACTGACATTGCCGTACGCGAGAAACAATTGCGCCATTGGCTATATGCTTGAAAAAGTTCGAAAATAAAAAAGGGGGGTAGAGCAAAAATGGCAATAATACGGTGAAGGAAAAAAATGAGCGCTCGGTGTGCAACGAAAGTAAAAATCGGTCCGCCTCCTTGAGAGTTGGCGCCGCTTGCTGAGAATCACTGGGGCTAGTATGTAATAGTTTCGATTGAAAGGAGGTTACGGAGTGACTGAACTTTGCTCGCTGAGTTTGTGAGCGTGCGTGTGAGCACGAAACGCACACGACGCCGTTTCTCGACGTTCTCCCGTCACGTCTCACGTCTCACTCACTGGTCTCTGCGTCCGTGTATACATGCAGAGCTCGTATACATGTAGAGTTGGCGAGGAGTTTACGCGTCGAATACTTGGCTGGATTAACACTGGCGGCGCCACCGACTTACTCAGAGCTTTTCGACCTTTTTAAAAAAGCACCGGCACGAGTCGCTTTCCTTTTTTCCTTTTTAAGGCTTTTCAAAGTGAAAGTATTATATACCGTCTCGAGAGTTATTAGAGTATTACCATTACTCTGTCGTTGACGTACTGTCAGTGTATAGAAATGTCGCTGGGACAATAACCGATTACATGGAAGCGATTACGTTTGTTTACAAATTTTTGCAGCACAGAGAATGAACTATAAAAGTGTTTTTACTGCCATCGAAATCGCTCACATGCGACAGCACAATATTTAATACTTATATCTTTAGTATGTGCATTATAAGCTATTCATCGCATGTACGAGAGCGTATCCTTTTCTCGGCTTCTGAGTCGTGTCGTATCGCGAACAATGAAGTACACCCGCGCGCGCTCCTATTTACAGCGTATTACATTACCGCGAATATATAAAGAGAGAATTCCTCCGATTGCGATAAAGTCGATATCTTACTGCGAAGCGCAGTGACATTAGACCGCGTGTCCTGTCCACGGTGGTCTGATTATCGCAGTAGGATGTAGACTCTCGATTACACGCGCGCACGTCTTCGGCAGAAAAAAGACGAAACGACGCATCCGGAAAGCGATCGGGCGAAGCGATCGGGCGAAGCGATCGGGCGAAGCGATCGGGCGAAGCGATCGGGCGAAGCGTCGTGCGTAGCGATCGGATACTTTCTCCGAAATGCCGTCAGTGTATACGTAAACCGTGTATATATTCATACACGTATACAACGAGAAAGGCGGTCGTCGTTGCTGTAAGTTATGTACGTTACGCAATAAGCGACCGGCATAGTTTCGCTTTCTTCGACGCGTACGCCACGACATCGTCGCGTATTTCTGCTAAATCGCATTCACGTTCCCGTGAAAGTCTCCAATGATGAATGCAGTTTTCACTTTGCCGGAGAAATCGGGAAAATGCACTAAGCTGTCTCCACAGATCTCCAGCGGAAGGTTTTTATCGTCGCGTTCGAGTCAACGCGACGATAAAAAACGGAGAGAGTAGAATGCTTCCATATCGCGAGAGTTCATTGGTATAGTTCACGTGCGACTACAAATAGTAGGTGGCGTTAGTGGTTGGAAAAAAAGCAAGAAACTGCAGAGCGCTTCATAACCGACGCCGAGCGCTTATCACTTTCGCGAGCTGCTCGCGGCACCACAAACGACATCTGCCGTCGCTACTGCCAAGCGCCAGCTCCTCGACTGAGAGCGCGAGCGCCGCCCGCCGACCCACCGGACGTCGGCTAATCGATGAAAACTAAACTAATCGATAATTCAACAGGTATCGAGACTACACAGCACGTGCTTTCCGACCAATTCATTTTTTAATTATTGCTTATTATTACTTATTATTAGTCTTACTTACTTCTCGTTAGGTATGCGCTATATTTTCGCGATGCAAATCTTTGCTTACCTGGAAGAAAAACATTTTACCACTCAGTATATCGTTAGTCGTACTGTTACAGTTTTACAAAATATATAGATCTGCATAGGCATGTCCAAATGAAAATAACAAAAACGAAACATAAAAATAATAAAGAACCTATCTCGAATTTACAACTCGAGCGAAATTACCTTCTAATCGCCACCTCTGCACTTATCCCTACGATAATCTTGCTGTAGAACCCTTCAATCCGTTTTGCAGCGCGTTCATTTTTTCACCCTCACTTAGCTTGAAAAGGACGCAGGGCTGTTATAATGTACTATATCTTCGGGAATATGTATAGTTCAGCCGTTTTTCTATACGTATCGCACGCGCGAGAGGGACTACGAGGCTTAGGTTAGTGACCGGCCGTCCACCCCATTGCATTTATACATAGCTCGTGCTCAGAAATACCCGTAGATATAGAGAATGCTAGTGCTAAAGGAAATCACGGATCAACTGCCCATGAGTTTAGCCAAGCTCACAGAGGGAGAGAGAGAGAGAGAGAGAGAGAAAGAGAGAGTTAAAACTATAAATTTCTTTCTATTTTTGACTGATAGACAATCTACATACATCGAGCCTTTCGCGCCCTTGCCACATTAGCAAATCAGATTTCCTTCTCGCTGGTGTAAGTGAAAGAAAGTCCTGCTCTGTGCACTAGAGGCTACACATGAAAGATCGTACATTTAATAGATAGTGAAGTTTTTTCAAAGTTTCCTAATTTTTTATTCGATTTACAGGGCGTTTGAAGCATTAGGGATAATGGGCTTATTTCTGAAAACTAATGTTCTCTGTTGCCCACGCTCAACATTCCCTCGGAATATTAGCCTAACGGATCATTCAGAGCGTAGGAAAAAAAATCTCATTTTCTCTGTCGAGATTGACCTTCGAAGCAGCTCGTAGTCACGCGGGAGGATTAAACTCGAAGTCTGAAAATTGAGTGACGATCTACCCTCTAACCTCATAGATACATGGACTCATTCTCGAGTTTCTGTCACTCTCATTCGTGGTTTCTGTTTTTCGCTTGCCTTTGTAAATGTAGGAAATCTTTCGAATTCCAAAACGTACTTGCGATATTTAGTTTGATCTAAATGATTTTTGCAGACCTGAATCTTTACCATTTTCTAACTGCAGCGATTTCAGGTCAAAGAAGATGATTGTGACTAGAAAACCTGCTTCCGAAGCCCTAATCTACACGTGTATATCACCATTGTCTCTCCCAACAATGTGACAAACGACTTCTTGGCTAATTGCCCTGAATCCTCGACATTACGAGCCCATTGGTGAGAATTCCGATAAATTATCACTTCTGAAACAGACATATACGCTTTCCCCCAACGTCGTCATCGCCAACCGCTGTTATTCTTATCGTTAATAAAAAGAACCAAAGGTCATCACCAATCTTTACGCGTATAACATATTCATCTTGACTAGATTTCACTGCTCTTACAAGAATTATATAAGATCTGACCCGGAAGTTGAACGCGCGTCAAAGCTGCTATTAACTTCGAGACTATGCATGGCGGTCAATCGTCGTGGTGGAAGATTTTCTTTTATCTTAACAAGACTTTTTCTTTTATAGACCGATCTAAGAGGCCTGAGTTATCGGGATAATAAACTCAGGGATTTATTAACTGATGGTGTTCGCCTATTGTGAGAGCTGCTAGCTGCTAGCTGTTGAAACGAAATGGAAAAGATTTTCTAAATCAGCTAATTCTTTAATTAAATTGGGTACGCGGGAAATGCCATCATTACTCGATTAGTGCTCAAATAACAATAAAGTTTTAAAAGCAATTTCTAATGTCAAAGCTGACCTTCGTACGAATTTGCCAATATTTTTTATTACTTAAAATGAAACAAAAGCTAAAAGGCCAAGGATTATAATGAATAAAATTACTCGAGTCGAGATAATTGCTGTATACATAAATTGTACATAGACATTGCATCATCGAGATGCATCATCACATATTCCACCTACGATGGAGAATCTCTCTCGTGCAGAGCTTATACAATTTCGAGCGAAGACCTTCACCCCGTTTAGCCTTCACCGCGAGAACTGTGTGTTCTGCCCGATTCCGGGCTTTACTCAGATGCTTCGCTAGACCATACGAATAGGGGGGGAGGGAGCTTTCAGGTTCAGGAGATATATATCGCTTCAGTTAGTCGCTCGTCGCCTCGAATTCGATTATTGACGTAGAGATGCTGTTAGAGAGTTTGGCACTTGCGTGTGAGTGGGCTTAAGGGTAAAATAAGCGCTTCTTTTATCGAAAAGATTTCCCGATTCTATTCATTGTATGGGATTTCAGTTTGTTTTCGTGAAATACTTTCTTTCTTTTGTGTTAGCTATGCCAAAATCTTTATAAGAACATTGATAACCTCATAAGAGCAATATCGAGACGACCCGTACAGCTAACAAGTGATCAAACCTTGTGATAATAATCCACGCACACAACTTCTCCCTCGCAATCTTTATCGAAGAAAAAAAATATATCGTAGCTTTGTAAACATATATTTATCTACGCTCACTCTAAGCTCAAGAGAAAGTAGTCGAATTCGATATCGATGAGAGAGAGAGAGAGAGGGAATCGATGAACAGCGAGAAGATCGCGGAGTCGGAACTTTTGAGGTTACTCGGGCGATCACTTCGAAATAGTTCTTTCTTGCTTTTTCTCTACTCTTGTGCCGTGACAGTAACCTCGAGAATCCGCCCAGGGTCGCGCACTCGCTCGTTGCCGATCGAGTCACGGCCTAGGCCGCAGAGAGCAAAAGAGAGCACGTGCCGCGTTGCCAGGGGAGACCGCGACCTTGTCCCCCGCGTAGCCATCGGATAGATAGAAGTTACTTCCGGGTTCGTGTTCTATATGTGTGAGAGCTTCCGCGCGCGTGTGCCTGCGCTTATGTGCGAGAGAATTCTATGATGGGAATTAAGAAAATTGTTTAATTACCACGCCTGAGCCAGTCGAGGCGTCTATGTGCGAGGGATGATGTCTGAGTCCCGTGAGGGTTGATTTTCATTTGAGAACCTAGAGGTGAAATTGGATTGGGCACGAGAGATAGGTCGGAGGCTCATTGACGGGGAAGTGGGAGGATGAATGTTCACATAGACGATGTGCTCTCGGCTATATCATTTTGCATTTTCTACAATCGTTTCATGTCAACGTTCAAACATTTATTTCTCGTGATCATTAACATTCAAACCGTTATGTAAACTAAAGTTATCACACGCAGTCAGTCGATGTATTTTCAGTCGATGTATTTTCAGTCGAGGTTTCGCTCATTAGCGATGATGAATATATTAAATTAAATAGCTCATTAACTCATGACGAATCAATAATCGCTTGGAAATTCTAGGTACGAAAATAGTTCGCAAAAAAAGAAGAAAGAAAGAATGAAAGAAGCAAAATCACCCCTAGTCGCGGCTCCCATCTCCTAACTTTGCAGATATATATTCTTCCCCGAAGCTTAGAAACGTCACCCCTAGTCGAATTCGCGACTATATAGGGGCGGCGAGATCGTAACCTTGAGCTCGAAGGGTCGAGTATATGTATATATATACAAGCGAGAACAAAGGATCCTCCTAATTCGATCGAGAGCTTTGTTCCCGAGATCGTGTACGTGTGTCTGGCTTTGTCTCCTGGAAGTGGTGACGACGACCATGGCAACAGGTGCGTCGGACGTTGCTTATATGTTACTTATATGTCCGTGCGGATAAATATAAGAATGAAACGATGTCACGTATGGAATTATGTTTTATGGCTTGGAATAGATGCTTTCTTCTTTTTTCGCGGGTTTTACGAGAGACGCGTCGAATGTCAAGTTTATAGTTTTTATTCTCGAGCTCTTGAGGGATGAATTTTAGGGCAGTAAAGGGCACCGCGTTTTGTAAGCGCGAGCGTATTATGGATCGTAAAGTTCGGACGATTAGAGGTTTTATTTATTGCTTGGGGCGTTTTCGTATCTTGCGCGTGTACGATGACTCGTGTGTAAGTTCCTAATTTTCTTTTACTGCTGAAACATTTGCATTTAGAGCGACAGTTCAGCAGTCAAAGATACCTCAACTGGAACTATTTTATTCCACGTGTCAAAAATTCAGTCTCTATATTCTAATGAATCGCACAACCGTTGCGTATAAACGAATAAAATGAAATCCCTGTATGTTCCTCAGGCACAGGCCTGATCGTATCTTGACTAGCATCCCTTTCTTAACAATACCTTTACTAACCTTTACTAACTTCAAACAGTTCAAATAAGAAGACGGTATTGCAAGAAAAAATCTCTTTTCCACAGCATACGTGTCAGCCAATGTCAACGCATAAAAGGACGAGCAAACATTTTAGCAAATCGAATGAGTGACACAGAGGAGTGAGAGAGAGAGAGAGAGAGAGAGAGAGAGAGAGAGATAGAGAGAGCAAGAGCAAGAGCAAAATGCATTCCATCATCCTACGCGTGCACACGCGCGTTCAGGATCAAGGTCTCTCGGTTTGTCGGCTTACGCGAGATGCAACCGTAGCGATGGCGGTTGTATAGCCGTGGTCATGGCAACGAGCACCATAGCCACAGTGAGGAGGAAGCGCAGGGAAAATCGATAAAGTGCAACATTGAGAGGGAAGCCGCTTTCCCTCTTCGACAATTTTTAAAGTTAACGCTTTTTTTTCTATGATTGTAGAATTTCCATTTTTCTAATTTGCATTTAACAAATGTATTCGCGTAATGACAAAATACTTTTTACACGATTTAGATAAAAAAATTCGAACATTTGTGCAGTTGCCATTTAAATCGTAATAGTTATTATTTACAAATAACGGGCTTGCACTCGATATTCTATTTCTACAATGATCCTACATAAAGCTGCGGAATCATCTCGTTACGTCGAGATGTTTGTAAAATTATACAAAAGTTGGATAATAACGTACACTCAGCCCGACAGTATTTATCTTCCCAAGCAAAAAGTCTTTCGCTGGAAGAAGGGAGCGTTGACGTAATTTCACCTGCACATCCCACAAAACCATACAAAGGTATAATCGTGCTACCCGACAACAGCTAGAACGGCGCGTAATCATTGTTTTCTCCATCGTTGAACCTTGAAAAAAATACGAAGCAGTCCAGTAGCATAGTGTGTAGCAGCACGGATGCCCTTGCGAGAGCGGTTAGAGTATTCAAGGTCCACGAGAGTATAATCGACGCGCGAGGGTGCAGTGTACTCTGCGTCTCTTTCTCTCTCTCTCTCTCTCTCTCTCTCTCCCTCTTTAGGGTCGCCATGACGACCGCCGATCGACTACCCCTTGCAACGGTTGCTGCTACTGCGCGACCCCCGCTTGCGCCCGACTTTCCTACTTCTGTCTCAGTCTCTCTTTTCTTTTCCTCTTGCGAGTAAGAGAGAAAGCTGTCTGCCTGACTCTGCTCCGGTTACCGGAGACTAACCTTTGTTCTGCAGCAGTGTCTGGCTACTTTTTTCTTTTTTCGGGGAGAAGAACGCGTTCTCTTATAAGTCTGATAATACAGGTAGAGAGTAGCTCGGAAAAGCGGTTACTATTTATGTAGACATTAATTATACTAATAAAACGTAGTTTTGATTTTTTAATCTAAATATTCAACGATGCTCTATTACATATATTTTTTGTTTAACGCAACTTAGAAAGGTGATAAATTAAATTTTATAATTAATCTGTAAGAGAAAAAAAACGATGATACAAAGGCCCTCTATTTGAATCTACCCTCGGGATTTCACGTTGATCAGCCAACGCTGACTCGTTCTCTTCCACCCTTTGATTTTCGACTCGACGACAGCTTTTCTTTGTCTCGGCTCGCTTATCTATATACACATATATATGGACACTTCTCTCTCTCTGTCTCCCTGTCTTCCACTCTCACTCTCTCGGCGCGCGGATCTTTCCATACGGCTGCTCGAATCTGCCAAGCCAGATTTTCTCTTAGGTATAATAAATACTACTCGAGGGTGGAAATCTCTGGGTGTAAACTGCCTGTATACGGGGTTGTATATGGCCTTCAATTTATCTGGAATTCACGATCGTTCATAAAATTTTTCTTCGATAAAAAGACACGTTTTCTTCCATACAATAGACACTGTAAAAACAACGTACACCCGTTGATGTACGTTGTTTTTACAGTGTCTATCGTAGTTTTCTCTTTTCAATGCGCGTATTTCTCGATAATTTGTACGGTAACTGTGATATAGGCAGACATCGAAAGTATGGTCTACGTAAACAGTGAAAAACAACCAGCGTAACTCGTTAGCGCAGTCTCAGTAATTCGCGCGTGCAAACTTACTTCTTGAATTTTTCTGCAGTGTATATGAATGGATCCAGAAATACAGGAAACAATTTACAGGGAAAAAACTTCAGTTACAAAATAGAATCATTGAAGTCACTAGCAGTTCAATACTCTCTAAAATCACACGATTTTTATGAATTTTACATTCGAAAGATCTTATTGAATGAACATTTTTTTAATAGAAACTCAATAGGTTTACTTTTATTTCAAATAACAAGAGAACAAATAACAAAATCCATTATTCGATACACAAATAGAAAGGTGAATTGTCAATATTAATTCGAAAAAAGACTGGTCAAAAGGAGTTATCGAATAAAAAGTTGTAATATTTCAAATAAATAAATGCACTTGCAAAGAAATTGGAATAAATATGTTGAATTTTGATAAATCGTTTTAATGCCACGCTCAAGTGAATCGTTACGAGTATTTAAAGAAAACATTTTTTAAAAATGCTTATTTTTTTAAATCCGGATGTTTTTCCAACACCGATTTCTTTACGTCTAAACGCAAAAACTTTTTATCTACGCATTCAATCAGGACAATTTATTTTAATTCAAATTCAAAGATGCCTTTGAAAAATAGTATCATTTTTCCGAAAGTTCAATTTTGCCAGTAAGAATCAAGAGACAGGCTGACAAAATGTTTAAAGGCTTATTTGACCGAAAGATTCCAGTTGGCATAACCAACTTGTTTCCTGCATTTTGCTTTTACTCCATGGATTCGCAGTAATGTAAGTGTTTTTTTCTTATGAGCATACGTGGGTGTCTCCTGAAGCGGTTGCGCCTTGCGCTAATCATTGCGTAATTAATCCAAAGTTCATCCGGTTTCGCGTTTATTGCCGTTAACATCGCGTGGGAAGTCATGTCATTTATGAGTTGTGCACGTCGATTTAGTATTTTTTTGGAGTAACTTATACTACGTTGCTATGTAATATATATTCCATTTCGATGTTAATTTTATTTCTTTGGCGATAAGTACTCGCTATATAGAAACGAAACAATGAAAAGGGCACAGGTTGTTCGAAATTGAATACAAATCGAAATATTAGAGAGAATACTTGTGACACGTGACTGATAGCCACCGAGAAGACGAGAAACGACGTTAAATAAGAAGAAAAAAACTTAATCATTCTCTCTTGAAGCATCGCCTTCGAGGATCGTATTCAAAGATCGACGTCCCGGTCACCGACATCTTCGTCTCGCCTCGAGCAGCCAAGTATACTGGGTTACGGGCGGACCTTCACCGCCGCTCCGAGGTCGGCAACCTTGAGTCTTGCTGGAGCCCCGAGAGCAACGCTCGGCGTACCTATACTTGTTAGAAACTCGCATCCTAGAAGTGCTACTGCTGCTGCTGCTGCGAATATTTCGACCCAAGCTATGTATAGAAATACTTCGGCTATACAAGCAAGCGTTAAAGATGACGAAGAGCGACGAAGTAGTCACAAAAGACTTTCTGCGCGGAAGATTGACAAATAGAAAGAAACATTAAATATTGAAAGGTTTTAGCGTGATCGAGTAAAAGAAAGAAAAATCACGTCTACTCACAAGACAAAAGAAAAGGAAAGCGCAGAAGCTACACCGCACTAGTCTCGTTGTCCCTCGGGTTCTCGAACCCACAACGACTATACCAGTGAGGTCAACGAGCTCTTGTATCTCTCGCTTTTCTCGGACGATTTTTTTGCGAGCACCTGCGCTCGGGCTCGATCGACCGCGTGTATCTGCGCACCGATTATTATACACGTATAGATGTCATCTCGTATGAATGTTTTGCAATTTCGAATGCTTGAGAGGGAGAGAGAGAGAGAGAGAGAGAGAGAGAGAGAGAAAGAGAGAGACGGCATGGATAACGATCGAGGCGAGAATTATTACGCCGCAGCGCTCTTTCGCGTTTACCTTTCGACGCTTTTGCTTCTCTATACCCCACCATCTTCATATATACGCGAGATCGCGGTGTAATCGAAAAAAATCAAGGATATTACCGCGGAGATAAGATGCTGTTTACGTGCTTATCGTTTGCATGTTTAATCGCGATTAAGAAATATCGTGGACAGATTATGATTTTTTCATAGCAAAATGACACCTCGATGTGGCTATAAGACCACCTAAAAGGTGATCATTAGGCTTGCATAAGAGGAAGGAGATAGAGAAATTATCTATATAATAGGGAAAGGCTCAGCAATTCAAATCGAGCGGCGGTGCGATGCTAATGCAGACCGACTGCTCTCCCTCCCCTTATAGCGCTATATGTATTAATGGGTCAGTGGCATCGGACGCAGCTCGCGAGCGTTGCACTATTGCCGTTGCACGCTCTCCGCCGCTTCGACTCTTCTTTATAGCCTCCCACCTTATTACCACAGGACGCCTGTATGAGAGAGAGAGCACGTCTTTCTATATGCGAGTTCGCCCTTTGTAAACCTTTTTTCTCATTTTTTTCATCTTATCACTATCAATTGTACGACTACTCAGCGTGGAAGTAACTTTGACTCAGTTTTGACGATCATTCTTCTTTAAAACTGCGTTATTACTGTTCTGAATTTTGAAGAGTAAATAAAATGCTTATTATAAAAGAAATAAGACACGGTCGGCTATCACGCAAAGGTCGTCGGCAATCCGCGTCTCACTCACCCGGTATAATTCAAGCGTCGCAGCGCCATCTATAGATGCGTATGCGTGAATATATATATAACTCGTACGCCCTCGCAGTGTGTGATTCGCTCGCATGAGCGATTATGATCTCGTTGTCCTTGGTCAGGGCTCTGTCGCGAGGCTATTACTCCCTTTTGTCGAGCAATATATTATATGACTATATAAGCTTCCTCTCTCTCTCTCTCTCTCTCTCTCTCTCTCTCTCTCTCTCTCTCTCTTTCTCTCGCATCTCCGTCATTCATTTGGTGTGACACGCGATACAATATTCATTGTAAATGCTATTCAGAATCACTAACAATTAATAACGCTTTATATTACTTTCGAAGCAATTAATATTATTCATAAATTTATAATTCAACGACTCAAACGATTTCGCGATCCATAATATAAAGCCTTTCGAAAAATCCTCATCGATCAATCTCGACGACGACGATAAGAGGGAAAGAGTCGGTTGAAAGAAGCGCGACGAGTCGACTGCAAAAACCCGGCGCAGATGCTATAGCGCTCGCAAGCTGGGACAAGGCCGAGGGTGCATCGTACCGCGTGCAAGGTCATTGTCCGCTCGACGGCGCGTATTGTCACGCGCGCATTGCGCAGCGTCATATCGCCTTTGTAAGTTGATGGTTGATATAGGCCGTTGGCGACGTCTACGTATCTTTGCCGCAGATTATTACAAGCTGTGTTAGGTCAGTTCGTCGTCAATTCAATCATTCGATGTACATATATCTTTTTTAATCGTACTGCAGTATATCTATTTTCTATACTATAGACTCGCCCAGGTAGCAATGAATTAGAAATTAACGGTTACTTGAGAAATTGCAAACAATAAAATTTATGTGGTGAACGTATCGAGAGAGAAAGTCTCTTCAAAAGTGAAATCTTTCTTTCTCTCTCTCTCTCTCTCTCTCTCTCTCTCTCTCTCTCTCTCTTTGTCTCAGCACGCGGAATTTAGTGAGAGCAAACAATGCTTTTACTTTTAGTTGCTAGAAAGTTTATCATTAACTCTCCGCGCAATATCAATTCTTATTTCTCAGCCAGTCGGTCACTCGTTCCTTTGCGGACTAAGTTTCTCATCACGAGACGCAATGATTTACGTTGGCGCTGCTCTTTCCGCGGAACGCGAGGAGATCCTCCTCTTCTTTTCTTCTTTCGAGCGTAAAAAGACGCGTATTAGAGAGGCCACTTTAGCAACGACGGTGTCTATATTCTTTCCTTTCAACGAGTTTATGCAAATTACGAGGCGCATCGCTATGCTTGCTACACCTTCAATCGGTTCGCATGATCTCCGTGCTTACCTTAACGACGCAGAGCTTGGGCGAGAGAGTTGTTTTGATCTTTTGAAATTTCATTCGCCATTAAATTAAATTACTTAGATTCATACAGCTTTAATAATTTGAAAATTAAGCGAAAAAAAGACTGAAGTATTTGTAAAGAGCAATGATGCCCTAACTGCTTATCGCATCCTTCGCGTATCCCGTTTTCCCAAGTATCATAGAACAGACGCGTAGAGAAGTCGAGATCACGTATGCCTATACGGTATTTGGCACCTGTATTCGCTCAGTAACGTAACGAGTCCCGAAAATTTGCCGCATACGACACGCGCGACAGTTACAGAAGTAAGTTTCAACTCGGTAAAATGTAAGGCCCGAATATTGCCGATGGCATAAATAACGGCTTTATTTTCACGCAACTGCGCTTTGCATTGCGTTGTATAGGTCGAACATTGCCGCCGACCGTAAATAACGCAAGGACTCGACCGGACGCCTCGTAAATCAGGACCTAAGGGTCGAATCATTCGAGGCATAAATAACATTATTGGTTTACTGCCGAGTGAGTGAGTGAGTAAGTAAGAGAGTCCACCCGCGTGTATACGGTATGCCCTTCGAAGGCACGAGGCTGAATTTACGAGTTCGCGCGTGGAGAACCTCGTGCTCGAATTTGTGCGCGTGTGCGTGTATACATGTTGGACGACACAACGGACGCTGATAGGTACTTCCTTATGTCGGATCGTGAAAGGAGCTCGAGCTGTACTTGGTGGTGTCAGTCGTCGTGTAATAAAAGATGCAACTGTTTAGTTTTTATGACGGGGTACATTAAGTGATTTCCTTTCTTTTCGCGTTTAATTGATTTTAGTGCTGGCTATATTTCTCTTTTGCTTTGTACTTTGGCTTATGTGCATTATATAGTCCTCATCACGTCTCAGTAATATTTTATTGTTTTCGTTGAGCTTGTTAGGGTTGTTTGAACATCGACGTCGAGACTTTGTATTTTTATAATGTCTTTATTTTACGTACGACAGTGTACAATGTAAATCAATTTTTATTTCTTTTTCATAAGAAGAAAGCTACTGTATTTCATTGAATTTGTCGTTAAGAGCTCAAAAGAAAAAGACCATAATGAGTAATAAACAAAAATGACAAAAATCTGTCGTAAGTCTACAAGTGGGCGGAATAATTAAGGCTCGTATGGAGAAAATGTTTAACGTTTAAAATCCCAAAACGATCACCGGATACGATAGCTCAGAAAATAGCTCTTGTACATAAAAGAGCATGAAACCGCGATCGACAGATGATCCATATTCAAGCGAATCGCGGAAATAGCGCCAGCTCACCCGCCGACCCTTTCGTCTCCACAATGACCTGACCTGTTATTTTATCTTTCTGTGGTTCTCGTTCATGTGTATGAACACCCTTGGAATACCTTTTCCCCCTCCCGTAACCGGAAAACAGCTGGATACATATATGTGCACGAGAGAAAGGCGCAAGAATCCAGATTTTTCTGGAATGATCTACCATCCTTCCCACGCGGATTCATTCATCGAATTTTCCCTCGACGCGAGATATTTTGTCGATAAATTCGAGTCGTAAAGCGGCAACTCCGTGTTTAGCATGGTATACCCCTTACAAAGTCTACGGTAGTTGAGCCTCTCTTCGACGAAGGTAAAAGGGTTCAACCTTGAAGAAGAAGGAAGCGATGAAATGCTCTAGTTTGAGGGCCACAATGACAGCGGGATCTCGAACGCTTAAGCCTGTAGGGCCCATTGTTCGATGGAAATGCGCATACCTGTGCGGCGACATATTTTTCACCCGTTGCCGAAGGTGTCGCACAAGACCGAAAATCTGCGATGGTGGGGGGATCACCCAGAAAAAGACAGACTTATATACATGTATTAAACATTATACCGTCGCATACAGAAAGGAAATTGGCTTGGCGGCAGCTAAGTGTCCTCGGTCGTTCGAAACCAGTCTGAATTTGATAATCCTATATTAACTCTTTGCATCACGACTGCGTCGAGAGACATTTTCATAATTACAAGAAATTTCAAATCATTTATCTCGATGTTCATTTATTTTGTAATTATATTTTACGCGTTGTAAGTTGTTATTTTTTAATTTTATACATATGATTATTAAATAATAATTTACTGGCTAAATCAGAGTTGTACACAAAGTTGTACACGAAGGAATCGTTTAACCATTGATTTCGTCGAAAATCACAAAGAATTCAATGAAATTAATAAGGTATGACAGTTCATAACAAGTCGATTCGAATTTGAATAAAAATGAAGGAAACACTGTCTCTATACGCACGCAAAGGGGCAACTAAAACTAGAACTGTAAACGTAAGTGTCCGGCTAAGTCGAAAGGCGCAACCTTATACCATAATATAATATATATGTGCACACAATATCCAGCAGCGTCTAATCCACTGTAAACGCTCGCAAGACAGATCACTCCTATTCATAGGAAAGTTGGCGCACGGTGGCTCTCTCTCGAAACGATATTCCTATTGAGAATTTTCACTCTCCTTCGGTGACCTGAACACGGCCCCCAACGAATAATAGCTAAGAGAAAGGTTTAAAGTCGTGCTCGAAGGGTTTTTCGCAATACGACGGCATATAAATCCTTACGGAGTTTCACGCAAGCGTTCGCAAAATTTACGTGCGCAAAGTTGCGAGGAAGGAGTGCGACTCCTCCCCCACTGATTTATTAGGCCTCTAAGCGGCGCAAGACTGGAGTACTTTTCCGGAGAGAATATTTATTGCTCGCTGCAAAAATCAAAAGGTGTATCGAGTTAACAAATATATATATATAGGTATAGAGTGGTAGAAAAGGGTGAGGATGTTTTCTTTCTTCAAACGGTAGGTCGACAACTTACGGCCTTGTCTCGTGCGCCGTCAAACTATAGTTACCATTTTGCAGCATCGAAAAGTTTCTATCGTTTCATAATTGCGCAAACAATGACGGGTGCAACCTTGAGACACCGCATGGCTCAACCCTTCGTAATTATCTTCGAAAGATCTTACTTCCAGATACGATTTATACGTGAATTTTTGATAGAGTGAAAGTTGTTTCGAACAATCTCGTCGATTCTCATGACACGGGCTTTCGGGGTTCTCGGTGGCTAAGTAACTAGTAACAATATTTCTTAGCTGTTATAAAAGAAATTTCTTATTTTATCTTAGTTTTTATATAGATATTAATTTTATTTAAAAAATCAAAATATATCGTTATCAGAGAATTCGATGGTATATCATAGGTATTAATTGTGTTAATCGACGTATTATTCGAAGATTTATGACTATATACGCTAATCACCTTCGCAAAATTACTGAGAACAATTGCGATACTGATTACAGATTGTTCTGTTTATTGAACCGGTTAAGGAAAGTATGGCTCATTTTGTCTAATAATTCTAGGAACGTATTAACCAATTTAAAAATAAAACAGTCCCGTTTGCGGCTAGATTTTCCCGCTTGTCCTACCCATTTCCTTATGTATAGGTATGTACCCTCTTCACACTCATTGAAATACCTTATTAAATTACTAATTCCAAGTCTTTACAGCTAATAGGATCATATTATTATGTTTAAGAGTGAATTCGACCCTGTAACGTGTGGCACTTTATGTATTTTCTTATGTAATAGGGAAATATAGTGAATGTACAAGGGGAATATAGGCCCGTTTCATTATGAAAAATAAAATAAATTGAGCTTTTACTTTTTTCTTCATAGATCATATAATAAGATTTCAGTAATTCTATGTAATCAGTCGTGATTGCCTCTCAGATACCCCTCACTTATAATTGCGTACATAGTAATTGTACCGACGAAGATAACTATCTGTATTAATGAATGCGCGCAAGAAAATTACGTGTCCGTTTCCGAAGGTATTATAATGTTCAAGCGCACAACGAAACATGCTTGCCGAAAATCCAACTCCGAAGTATAATCCATCGTCGTGTTGAAAAACTGTTTGCGCAAACGTCATTAGACGGCGCCAAAAGCGACAAAAGCACACCTCATCCTCCGGTCTCTTCGAAAGCGGATATTTCACTACCGATTTATGATTACAGCTGAAGGTTGCGCATAAGTTTTACGAAAGCATGAATTGGCAGAGCAACGGGAGTCGAAAAAAGTCTACGCGGAAGAAAAGAAGTCGCGCTCAGGGGGGTGTGCAATGCGATCGGGCGGTTTCACGATGTGTGGCCAAGGTCGGGACCGGTAGACAGTGAGAACAAGAGGTGGAAAGATGAATAAGCGGTAGAAACGAATGATGGTGAAGGTTTCCGTGGCAACTCCTGTGCCCACGTGAATAGTCGAAAAAGGACCAACCTTGAGGCGTCCCGCGGAAAAGAGAGCTCTTCTCTCGTCCTCGAAGGAGCGGTAGACGACGTGACAAATTAAGATTGTACAGCATCGCATACGACTAGACACCGGGACTTCCAAAGTCACAACTGATTTTTATCGCTGACATACAAGAAGCACTACTCGCTTATTGTCTTTAAGGACGCGGCAAATTTGTTTTTTTTTCCATCGGACAGATTACGGTATACTTTGTCAAGAGAGGGGATGTGCTGTCCAGCAGAATTCTTCACGACGGTGTTTCTTGGCGTTATAATTTCTCAAGGACGTTCATACGAACCTGTTGATTTGGTTAAACTGGTTTAATAGAAATAATAAATAGGCATGTGCGATCAACAACGCTTTGTAATTATTAAACGTATACAGTATGCCACAGGAAATCCTGATCCCCGATAGTCTCTCAATTAATCATTAAATCGAACTCTTGATAACAAACGATCCAAAGACGACAATGTCTCCGGCGAGATTAACAGAATTAGAGTCGAGATTAACAAAAAAATAGGTCTATAGCGTATATCGTAAATTGAATTTCGCGCGGCGCTAAATTCGTACGCTCGCTCCTTGTTGGCTGTCTTTTATTATCGCTTTTTCGCCGCCTAGTGTGTGTGGGGGGGGGGGGGGTATTTTCCTCGACGTCGTCTTATCCTATAGTGAACGAACGAAAGAAACGCACACCCTCGAGTTGAACGACAACTCTCTTCCGCTATTCAATAACGTTTTCAAGGCCATAGGCTTAGCAGAGCAGATATATCAAATGGAGAAGGGGAAGGATATATCAAATGGAGGAGGTTGATGATGTGGGGTGAGAACCGACGAAAAAAATGAAAAGAAATGGACGAGCGAGACACGCTAGGATTTTAGCAAAGCATCCAATAGAGATCATAATAAAGATGAATTGAAATAAATCAGCTCTGGGAACTGGAATTTCTTCTACTTTATGATTACTTTACTAGTCATTCAACTCGTGTGTAAATAAAAAATTATTAGCATTGGAGCGAAATAATATTATGAAATAATATAATTATATATTTATGGCTGTCTAAAAAATAAGGTACCCTGCTCGTATACATATATTTACAGAAAACAGTAAAGATCTTCCAGAAAAGTTGGACAGCCGAGAAGATAGTAGAAATAGCGAGTACTGAAAAGAGCACTTCCACAAATGCATCCTGACTCTCTGCGTGTGACGCTTGAATTATCCTAAATGAGCTAAAATCAGTTGTAATCTCATCTTGGAAATCTGTCAAAATCGTATTTCAAAGTTCCTTCAAAGAACTCTCGATTATCATTTCGTCCACTTGTACCGCACAATCCTTTGTACGTATTATGCCTCAGTTATTAAAATAAAATAATATTAAGATACGATCTCAAAAACAGTGTATCAAATATTCAAAATAAGTAAGTGTTCGAGCGTCGCTCAATTTCGATAAATTAAAGCGACGAAATAACGTATTGTAAGTAATTGATTTGAAATGTTTTACCTGAACCGTTTTATCTGAACTGCTTTACCTTCGTCGGTAAAATCGTGATAGCAGTGATAGCAGTTTTCTTTTCTATTTCAAGGCAATTAAACGACAACGATACTTAAAGCAAGAAGTTCAAACGCTAGAGAAAAGGAGAACGAGTTCCGCGAGCCAATTATGCGCCTATTATACAAAAGAACATTGTTAACCCTAATACAGTTTCGGAGGGGATTCGCTATGGACTATAAATACTTGATACTATAAATATATACACGAACTTGGGCTTAGTAAGCAAGAAATAGAATTTGCATATACTCTCATTTCAATATTGCATATTAAACAGAAAACAATGTGGTATTAAATAAAAAAATGCCTGGTGATTCGTACTCGTAAGTATATATCACGATTGTCCATCTAAAATTCAATTCGCAACAATGACGATTATCATAAAATTGAACAGCGAAAGAATCGCTCATAACATCACGTGCTGCATCGAGACGGCACGATATGAAAATTAAAATCATCTCGATTAGGCTCTCAATAAAAGCGAATCGTCGCGCGACAATGAGTATAACCCATACCACACGCATTAATTTAGCCATACATCAACAGCAATTTATAGACGTGTCTATGTACACTCGCAGAGACAAAGAATCAGCATCCCGCGGGGAGAGATAAATAGAGAAGGCCAGTAGTGCGGCGCAGTGAGATCAGTTCCTCGGTCGACCGTCAAAAGGACTTGGCTACGACGCGGTACGCTTCCTTTACGTATAGAAGCAACCTGACATGGTCAACCTATAGGAAACAAGTATGAAAGAAACGAAGAAGACATCACACAAGAGAAAATCGCTTTTCCATTGTGAGAATGCGTCTCCTGAATTGACAGGTGTATTTTTTGCACCGTCCGGTACGAACCAAGCATAATACTTCATTCCGAACGAGATGCTGAAAAGAGAAAAATATATAATATTCCTTGCAATTACAGAGAGAAAGAGAGAGAACGAAAGAGAATTTCGACGAGCGATTCCGCGCGTTTAGAACTAAAATTATCCCACTCGTTTTCTCGGTAAGGCAATTCGGAGCAAGAAAATGAAGGCTGCAAGCAGTGGCGGTGAGGCGAAAGAACTGGAAAAAGACAGAGCAAACGATTTAGAAAAGCAAAGTCCGATGCGAGTGTGTGCGCGCGCGAGAGAGAGAGAGAGACAGAGAGAGCCGCACAGAAAGAGAGAAAGTAAGAGAGGGTTGAGAGACGAGCAGAGAATAGAGAGAAGGAGAGAAAAGTTTCGGGTCTGTGACCGGGGCAGGATCAACGCACGCCACAGACCTTGAGGAGCTTCGCAGCCAGCAGATCTCTCCCCCTCTTGCTCGCGTTCGCGATAGTTTAATCTTCTCTCTCTCTCTCTCTCTCTCTCTCTCTATGTTCATTCTTTTCTCGTTTGAGTCCTTGCTTCGTTGCAGATTCATCGAGACTCCTCAAGGGCCGAGAAATAATAATCCCAAGATTTGTCGTATACACTGAAATCGAATACTCGCGACTACATACCTGCATACACGCATTCGTTAATTAGCATAAGAGCAAACGTGAGTTACAATGCAAAATATAGCCGCATACGCAATATACTCGTGGTTCTAAGAAAGCCGTGCATAAAGTAAGACACCCTCTGGCAGGCATATCAACCAAATAAACATAAACACCGACTAGAGGGAGGAAAATTTACGAGCAACATTTACGAGGCTTTACCATCGCGACAGATTTCTAACTCGAGAGAGAGAGAGAGAGAGAGAGAGAGAGAGAGAGAGAGAGATGAGCTTTGATGCGACGCGTCGTTTCCTTCTCTCTCTCTCTCTCTCTCTCTCTCTCTCTCTCTCTCTCTCTCTCACTCTTTCTCTTTCGTACTTGAGCATAAAAGGGCCAATGGCACCGTCGAAGCCTCATCATCCTCGTTGTACTTCTCTCTTTTTCATGCTTGCTGCACAGACTGAAACGCTGCGAAGATACGCGCATAGACACGCGGTTGCATTAGCGAACATATTACATTGTGGCTTGTGAGCGAGAAGCTTAAAAAAGGGACATGGGAAAGTGCTGAGATATGCTCTCGCGCACAGCCTCGAAGAGAAATAGAACTTGCATTATAATTTACGATGTTATTCCTTGTAATGGTTTCTTTCATGCGGGCTAGCTTTCTTTTGTTCTTTACTGTTGGACGCCTACATATGTACATTTGCTATGCCTTTTCTTAATTCCTTAGATAAAAGTACAGAGTACGAAGGACAAATTTATATATATAAGATTTAGGAGATAAAATCTTGGTTTAGAACTAATCCACGAGACGTGAAACACGTGCTTTTTAATTATTTGATAGTACAAGCAAGTCTAATAATTAGTAAATGAAAAACTGTCGGTTTATTGGTAATTTGTAACTTCGTGTGCGCAATTTACCTCATCCGCAATTATAAAACCTTGTACAATAATTATAGTATTTCATAGCAGGTAGTTTGTTCTTCTATACGTGTAATAAAGTTAAAGAGGGAAGATCAAAAGGTCGGATAGCATTACGTGCAATTAATGTCTCGGAAAAGGCGCTTATATACAATGAATATGCAAAATATTCAGTGTTATTTACTTTCTTCTTAATATTAAACCAGAATATTATATATTACATGAAGTCAAAAGTTCAATTTACACATGCTGACTACATCGTAAATCATATTCGCAGAATTTTTAACATTAATTTTTTTCACATTATTATCGATGAGTTATCAATGTTCAAACAATCAGCACTAATAAAACTTAAATCTTGTCACTTGTTATTAAATAAATTTATATCTTACAGTAGTCACAATGATAAAGAAATTTCAGTATACGATTTGATTTTTTTATTTGCATAAGTCGATTGGATTTCAATAAAACTCCGAAGAGCATATGAAAAGATTATTATTTATAAATCACTCGCTCAAAGCATTCTAATTCAAGTATGTGCTCTTGGTCGAGTGTATATATACATGCATACATATTACATAGTTAGTTATTCAGGAGAGATTCAAATATTCCTCTTATACGTGCCCGTAAACGATACGCACAATACGAACGCCAACTTCACTTTTGAAGTTTGTATTTAACGACATTTCTTTGGCCACAGCATTGGCCATGGTTTTTGCTGCGATTGATACAGCGGGGAAAGTTCGAGTTAGTTTGATTTTAATCGATGACTGTGTCGCGTGTCGGTACCACAAACGAGTTCTCGAGAGTAGAGCGTAGTTTTGCGAAAATTTGATTTACTACGCCACGGGGTAATTCATATCGGAGTTTGAATGAGACGATGAATTACGATGTTGTTTGTAGGTACATAACTTGTATACAACAGCCTTGATACATATCTGCATCTCCGTATATTGCTATATCCACATATTGTTATTCAAATTTTCTGCAATATTCACTTTACGTGGTTTCGCATCTGGTTCGCATCGAGTAAAAACTAAGGCAACGTCGTTCGAATTATAGGTAGAGAGGCGTTCGTCGAAAAAAATTCAAATCATTCTTCTATTGAAATCCTTTCTCCCGAATAAGCGCACGATGCGAAGCACGCGTTCTTTTCTGTGCGCAAAACTACCCCCTTTTTCCTCCTCCCAATTTCTCCGGAAGCACGTTTGGAAAATCGTTTCGAATCGCCCACACGTGTTTCCGATTGAAAACCCCACCAGGATCATCCGTAGATACGCCTATAGACACGCGGGTTGCCTAATACGCGCGCACACTCACGTACACACGGGTGACCAAAGCAGCTGCATCGGTGCAACAGGTCGAACCCTTCACGCGACATTGAAATTGTAGCAGCTGCCGTTTGCGCAAAACGACTTGGCCTATGCGATCCGGTGAGAGACCGCGCGAGAAAAACGCGCAGATGTAAGAATATGTCATATGCACTTTTGCATTGTGACAGTGTGCGTTAAGAATACGCGCTGGCGAGATCAGGAGACAGTGCGCTTCTTCGACGCTGTGATCGTCTGCATTACTAGATTTGTATATCTACTTTAGCTTTATTCGAGGTCATGAGGTTGAGAGCGAATTGAACGAGAAACCGGTGATGGACAAATGTGCTCTCTATATACATTCAAATTAGTATCAGAAGGAGATTTGTGAAAATAATTCGAAAGAAGCGATTTTTTGTAGAGGTAAGCGGAGAATAGAAGGTAGTATTTTGAAAGGAGAAACCGCGTCGCAAGAGAATAATCGTCAATGGACTAACGGATACGCAACGTTGCGACACGCTTCACTCGAATGTTCGTGTGCATCTGCGTTTAGACACGTGCCGTCCGGATAAAAGTAGCGTTTGTAGCATATAAAAGGATATATTGTGTATTATGCATGACGATTAACCGAGGGACAGACGTGTTTCCAGTTTTGCGCAAAAGGGCTAAGGGACAGCTGCAAATCAAGTGCTTGTATTATAGACGATGAGGAAGAAAAGGAATAAGCGGCGATTCGAATAGTTGAGCATATGTATGAGTGATTAGATGGTAATAAGCACTGACTTGGAAAATATAGAATGTTTAATGCGTAAAATTGAACAGATTTTTATTAATAAAGATCTTTAATACAAAGATCTCTCTTTTTCTAATTCCCCTTCCGCTTAATCCTTCCGGCGTTTAAAGGGTCAAATCCAAACGAACCGCATCGTACAAGTGAACAAACGAACCCCGCATACGCACCCCAACGAATTTTCCTACATCTGCCTATATTTCATCCCGGTAAACATGTACTTTCCAATTTTACGCAAAAGGGGTTATCCGGCGAGAGCGCAGCATCGGGCAGATGCAAATACCCATTATCTTTCGCTTCGTATACCTTCTATAAATACGAACATTCATATAGCTATGACATCTACCCTTTTGCGTCAAAGTCTTGTATGCGTTACGTCCTCGAAATTTTGGTCTCCTTCGTTCAAAGGGATGCAGAGGCAGTTCTTCAGTGGCCAATCATCTGTCAAACTTTTTCCGGGAAACTGGAGGATGTCGGCACGCGGCTCTTATTTCGTATGAAAGGGGTTCTCGAAGGTAGCGGAATATCATACAAAAGGCTGCAGATGCAACGGGCGTTATTCGTTGCGTTGTGTATACTTTGGAAACTGGTAATCGCGGATCTTTCGAAAAGAAATTGAGCACACGCGAGCTGGTGAGTAACACCCCGCACCGCAGCGTGATTCGTTACGCGGAGCTTTTGTCCTTGCAATATATATGCGTGTATTTACGATTTGATCGAATTTTCTTGGGATACATTCAAAAAAATGATGAATAGGTATTTTGCTAACTTTATACTTTGTTGTTCTCGAGCTGTTCTCGATCTTTTTCTTAAGAGGTCCATTCAAATTTACTGACTATCAATAAATGTCGCCGACTTCCTATACAAAATAATTATTGTTAATATTTATTCGAAAAGGACAAACTTTTTGTATAAAAATCTTCCTCATAGATAAGGCTTTTAGATAGATAAGGTTTAGTTCTTATTGAAAATAGTGACACACAGCTGCAGATCAAAATAAACGTAGGATGTACGTGCTCGCGTAATACCATTGAGACACGTGCCGTTTTCTGTAGATACCTTGACAATGCACTGCGCGGCTGTACTTCAAAAAACTGCTTATTGTATAACTTATTGCTTGAGGTTCAAGTAGATTTCGAAGAAAAGAAAGAACGAAACTGCACGTGAATTCTGGGTTTGACGCACAATTCTTAATCTTGAACGATCAAACGATACGTGCTATTGATGGTGTGTATAGCCAAGAGCGAATGCTGCGCGTGGCGACGCGTGCATTTCTCTTCGTTTCCGGCCTGCTTCATTTAAAAGAGACACATTTTTTATATTTTATAGAGAAAGAGATGTCGAAACTCAATTCGATTGTGTGATTAATTGAGATTCTGATATTGCATCGATATTGATCGATGGCATTTGAATTACTTGAGTAAATGGAAATATTGTGGGTTAACTAACTTGTGTATTATCAGGATGGATATTGAATACGCATAGTAAACTAGTTACTCACCTGGAACAGAAAAAAGGTTTTATTATTTATTATTAGAAAATCGATTTCTATGAAATATGAATTTGAGTTGTAAATAATAAAATTATTAAATATTCTATTAAATAATCTCAAGTAATTTTTAAAAAAAGTTTTTCTTATTTACATCTTTGCTACTATAAATGGAGAACACATACACACACAGCTCGTTGTCAAAGAGCTATACCTTACTGAAGGGGAAAATATTGTATTAAGAATATATAACCAATCAGTATGAAAAAATCGTAAAAGAGAGTAAAACTATAGAGTATTAAGCATGGCTTTGCATTACTCTCTGTATAATTGAACGCGTACCAGAAGAGCCTTAAAAACTTATTTAATCCACCCATAATACAATTTATATGTTTTCTTTGAACTCTAAAAAAATAATAAATTTTATAAGAACGACAAGTTACAAATATATTACAACTTATAATAGGAATTTAAATACCAACGACATCTACCGTTTGTAAGTATCATGGGCGTATACAATATTTTGGGACCGTTGAACAGCCATCTGTGGGCCTCGCATCGAAACTCATTCATCGAGTACGCTCGGCCCGAATTGGAAATTCGGGTGGTCACGGCAGGAGGACGTCTTTGCCGACATTCCCATCGCAATAACATACCGTTGAATGTATTGAAAATACTAAAACTACAAATAGTAAGCAATCTAACAACATTTATAAAAGAATATGCAAAACTCCTTTCAACGCTTTCTTTCGTTACTATATTGAAATAACCTTCGTTTTACCCTCACAAAATAAGCAAAAAAACCGTTTCCAACTACGAAGTGCAATAACACTTGGAACTTTGGCAGAGTCCTCTCCATGCTTTCCTTTAGTTTGTCCTTATGTAAACTTTACAGGAACTTAAAAGAATTTCATTACAATCCGACCGACGTGTATATGTATAGACGAACTTAAATTTCGCTCGCGTGACCCCTCCACCGCAACGATCTTTTAATCTCCGCAATCCGGCATTCGAGAGAAAAAAAGCTCTCGTACGATCAATCTGGCCTCACGCAAGCTCGATGAAGAAACTGTAGCGAAACGTAGGTATACAGATATATTAAACTCGACACGTATAATAGTCGGCAATAAGGGCGAAAGAGTTACGCTCTAAAGGAAGAAAGAAAGAAAGAAAGAAAGAAAGAAAGAAAGCTCGGCGGAAGAACTGGGGGGTTGTAAAAAAAGCGCTGGCCCGGCATTACTCTCCCTCTTGCCGTCCGTGCTGGTACTCGTAAAATAAAACAAGTCGCGCGCACGCGCGTGCGATCGCCTGGTGCAGCACAGTGCAGAACCCCTCGACGAACGCGCGAGACGGGGGTTGGATCGATTCCGGGTGTCGGCGCCGAGGTCACCGGCTCTCTAGCTCTCGGAGTAATGACCCTCACCCAGTGCAGTGCAATGGCATCGTGGCGGCGGTGGCGGCGGTGGCGGCGGTGGCGGCGGTGGCGACGGCGTCGCTGCCAAGGCCCCCCGACTCTCGGCGACTCTCGCTCTTCCTCTCGTTCGCATAAAACAGCAGCGGAGGGGAGACTCCCAGTCGCCGCACTGCACACTCTGCCCCGAGCGGGGAGTGGCACTTTGCTAGCTTTACGAGCGACTGACACGCACACACGGACCCATGTGCACTACTCTATTACAATCGAGTGCATATGTATCTATATAGGATGCACATATATAGGAGGCTTATACGACGGTATTCGCGGAATATGTAAGTATGTTGAATCATTCAACGTGCGGCACCCGGAGACACAAAGGACGCGACTGTGAGGCAGAGATGTTATTATACGCAATCGTAAAGCGCACGCTGCAGGGAAGTGCCAAGCTTTGGCACTTCTCCCGGGCAGACACGAATGATAGAATAGCACGAAGAGCTTTCTTTCCTAACTCATTTATATACATAAATCTAGTTAGCCAATCTCAGCGTTACTTTCAATTTCGCGAAGGACATGTTTCATTGTTTATACGTGTACGTAGAAAGGGATGACGGTACATAATCAAAGATGGAAGCGTATAAAGAAAGCTCGAAAATAGAAAAAGCGTTCCCGACAGGATGAATATCTCGTTACCGATTCGATAATCGATACATTACATATAAACGAGTTATCATACGAGGAAAAAAATATCGCGAAATAAGTGTAACCGAAAACGATCCTTCTACCCTAACCAATGTCAAAGTGTGCACGCGACGCTCATTATAGACTCGCACGCGCGTCGACAAAATTGCAGTGCCCCCGCGTGCTTCTCCATCGCTGTAGTAGCGAAGGGAGGCGGAAAATTTACTTGAAAAAAAAAAAAAAATATCTGTAGTATAATATAATAATAATAAATAATCTGTAGTACAGAAAAAAAGAGCTTGGAAAAAGCGAAGGGATGAGGCATATTTGAGTGCACAAGTGGTCTATACCCCCACTACTCTCAACTGAGCCAATGAACCTACTGCCCCCACCAGAGGCACAGTGACGTAAATTTTGCGCGCAAGACCTTAAACTTCTCGTTCTTGGGAGGGGAGGGAGCTCCTCTGCTACCTATGCCTATAGGCGGAGCAGCCCTCGACGTAGAGGTCAACGCACGTCGAATGAACGCCACCGACCTTACGTACATGTATGCGTTTTGCAGTCTGCGGGGATGTACCACCTCTTGCGGGTAGAAATATTCCGAGAACCAATGAGCGCATCGAATAGCCAACATATACATATACATGCATAGCAGTAGGTACGCACACTGCCACAGTATAGGGAAGACGATATAGACTGCATGTGCAAGCACAACGGAGATTCATCCCTTTTTATGAGCTTCGCGAAGCCGAAATCCGAATTGGAGAAGGATTGTTTGATGAATGGCGACGAGTTTTATTCTAAAAATCGAGCTCCTTGATCAGAAGCAACGTCTACGTGCGATAGCATTTGTTATTTAGTTTCTCGAGGAATGTATATATCATCAATGCAAAGCATCGATCAGCCTTAGAACTAAATGTTTGTGCAGGAACGGCGGCTTTGAACGGGGCAAGTTGGAGCGATACAAATTGCAAGTTTCTCTCACCGCAGCAAACTCCGAGTGTGTATACCCCTCTAACTGTTTATGATTATAGAGTCTCTATAGACAGTAGTCGGTAATCAGTAGTCGGTAGACGACCGAATGTCATTTTATTAACGGCATGCGGCCGTTTTTCTTCTTCTATATACAACCGATTATAGTAGCCAGACACTAACGTTGCAAATGCGGCTCAATCGATTCGGAGACAACGCGTCGCCGGAAGCATCGATACGCTGCTATTCACCTATACGTATACACGAATGGTTACCATACTCACTACTGCTTTACTTCCGCTGTTTTAGGAAGCGGCGCATAATCACTCTTCTGATTATTTTATGGCTTCGGCCTCTTATTCAGCTGTGCGCATATAGCCGATACTTAAAGATAATACTGAATTATTAAAAACCAGCTCGTCCGCAATAAAACATTGAGGCGCGAAATTTCGTTCCCCAACTACCCCTGCACGCGTACCCTACACCGTGCCTAGAAATCCAGTTGGGTTGTCGCTATTCAGGGGCGCCTTTGCCCGGGGCTTACAGTTACGGGGCTTACTCTGTCTCTATACCTATACGTATACCTATACTACTACACCTACTACGCGTGCTACGGCTCTACATGGCGTCCCTATGGCTGCTCGAGGGGAACACTAGGTCATTCCTCCGGAGGTGCACACACTGGTGGTCAACGCGAGGAGCTAAACCTCCCCTGGATAGCGGAAAACTTGTGAGCGAGTGAACGTGTCTATACCTTTGTCACTTGCACTGATAGAAGCACCGATGCGCGAACACATATACGAGTGTACGTGGATGTACGTGAGTATACGTAGGCTTGGGTTACGACGATGGAGGGAGCCGTAATCGTAAAATGCGCGTAGCTACTTGATGCGGACAAAGTTATGGATTTGTGCGATGGCGGCTCGGGAAAAATTGCAGGGAATTTTCGTTTCAAGACGAGAATAATATTGCAATTACAAAATTGTTTTAGGATTAATTGAATTAGAAAGGCGAAGAAGGGCTTGGCTTTTTTATACTATTAGTCGTTTTCAAGTTTTTTATATCCACGACTGTGGCTCGATGCTGAGGATGTTAGTGGAATAAAGAGAGGATTATCGGGAGATATTTTTTCAAAGTGTCACTGCCTCCGATATGAATGCTTCGTACGTGCAAGTGCAACTCATCAATACGAAGAATACGATTGAGTAAAGTGATATCCGTGAGTAGTCATACAGATCGATGCAATCGATTTTCTTTGCAAATAGAGGAAGCGGAGTCGCGACTAATTTTCTTCTTCCTCTGCGAAGGATATTAAATTAACCACATATTAATCCTCTAAACGCGCGATGTATGGCTCATGTTTATGTGTTATTTACATTTGGTTGGATAAGCCGAACAATATTATCGGTCTGGCTCTCGCATCCGAAAAATCGAATGTTTTTTCAGCGTATTACTCATTCGGACGTTTTCTTTTCAAGAGCAAACTCGTTCACAAGGTTAAGCAAAGATTAGCCTCTTGCTCTCGCATTCTATCTATACATATATATGCCACTCCAAATTGGTAACCTTGACTGATAAAACTCGAATGGGCGACATTGGCGTCTCGCGGTCTTCTTTATAATTCTTCGGATCGTCTAGCGAATTCGTGTTCTGAAAAATTAAGTTCTAAATGCATTTCTATTGCTAAAGATTGATGAGTCGTTTCACGCTTTTACACAAGTGCTGTAATGACATCATTACACTAGTTACATTGCACTAGAGTTAAATGCAAAATAAATAATTACATTCGCTTTTCAACTGTACAAGATAAGCAGCAGTAATGGAACTCAATTTTTTCTCTCAAACAGGTTACCTACGCATATTTTGATCGTATGATTGCACTGGATAGAGCCAGGAGAATACAATTTTAGAAAAAGAAGTTCGAAACTTATATCCGAAACGAGAGATGTTATCTTTTTTGAGAGATAACGATCGCGTTTTCCAATGAGAAAATAACGTTTCGTCGTGACCTTCATTAAAGTGAAAATTTCTTCGTTAGCTTAGACGCGATAAAGTAGAAGGAATTTTACCGAAACTTGAGGCGTCAAGAGAATACGCTATCGATTGCATCCCTCTCTGTTTTTGTAATATCTGTATTATACAAAAGAATTAATAACATCTTCCGAACCAGTAAGAAGTATTTTGAAATAAACGAAATTTCTTGGTTAAAAATCTCTCTAGCTGCATATAGAAGAATCGCAAAAAGCAAGCTTCAATAAAAGTGAAACCCACGCTCTATACGTTGAAGCCAAGAAACAAAGTCACTCTCACTAGCATCCATCACAGCAGCTCATATAGAACGAAAATGCATCAAAATCACACAGTCAAGAGTTATACCAGTTATACCAGACAGTCTCACTCACATCTCTCTCACTGTCTTTCCTCGCTCTCCTTTCTCCTTTGTAAATCCTCGATAATAGCTACGCATACGTTTGCACATGTACGTGTACGAGAGATAGATGTACACGTACATTGTACATGTACCCAGTCAGACGAGAGCGCGATCGGATGCGAGTGAAAGTAGCGAGTCGCCTACATACTAGACACTCTATGCGAGTTAGAGACGGGGATAGAGCGAAAAAGGAGCAAAGAGCGTAACGCGTTGAACAAAAAATAGAAGACCATACTTAATTACCAGTGCATATTGTATATTTTAGATTTTCTACTTTCGTCTCTGCGCCTATGTGTATTTATTTGTACATCAGTACGGCTGTGTAGAAAACGCAGCTGAAAGTCCAATTAAAATGGAGACTTTCACTGGCGAGTGCGGCGCAAATCAGCCCGTAATTTTATCCTCTCCTGCCAATGTTGAATTTTCTTGTAGGCGTCTGTTTGCGCACTGCCTATCGAGACATTCGTAGCGGATCATCGCATTTGTACATCGTTGAGTATAGGGGACTTCAGATATACTTTACACTATACACATACTTTATCTCATTGTATTATTATATTCTTTGCAGATGAGAATTCACCAATGAGAATTCACCAATGAGAATTCACCAATGAGAATTCACCGACGAGAATTCAACGACGAGAATTCACCGATAAGAATTCACTGAACAGATCCTGCATTCGGTCTCGACCGAGTCAACATCATTAGCTCGAGCGTCGGCCCTGATTCCGGTGACGTTAGAGCTTCTCCAATAGAGATATTCTTGAACCATTATTTCCTGTCTCGTCGACATCAATTCTTAACTAGTATTGAAGGATTATTTACTTGCGCAACAACAACAGGACGTCTCTTTCGTCCGTTGCAAGCCCGCCTGTTAACGATGCTACGGAACCATGATCCTAAACGCTTCCCGAGGAAGGTTATTACATTTTCAGATTTTTTTCGTTCGGCCTCCTGAGTGCGAATGCCAATGAAGCGTATTGCTAACTGAGCCATGCATAGCTCGCTATATCGGCGAGTATCGATGTTCGTTCTTCTTAAAGTTGTATAAGGAAAAATTACGATTATTGAAATTTTCGTAGTTAATATAGATAGCGCGAGGCTTACACACGGTTCACGGTTCTCATGCAGTCATCTTTAATGACTACTAATGAATACTAATCATGAACCATAAATTAAGTGTTCAGAGAGAGAAAGTGGGGGAAAAGAAACTAGCACAGATGCAGCTTTAAAATCGTGCACCAAAACCGCGAGTTCTAAAGCACAATGTTATTTAATCGATAAAGACGACGAGAAATCAGGAAAACATCCATTTCGAGGTTTTCACATTCCGATAAGAAGCAAGAATGAGATGACTCTCCTCTTTATTATCAGACATTCGTCGTAATCAGAAGACATATCGCGATGCGCGCGAGAGTGTATGACACGATCTCTTAACGTTTCGTCGTTGAGTTTTTTTTCCTCAACAACAACTGCGTGCTTCGAGCAACCTTGACACTCGAAAGATTAGGAAACGACGGTTTTATCAAATTATTCTATAATCGTTTGCCGAGCTCGCGTTATTTACATTCAAATTTTCCGAATTTCTGTCTTCAGAATATACGAAAGGGCAGCCTCTTTCTGATCGTCGACGTCATTAAGTTTTCTGTGTACTCAATTCCAACGATAAATTTAAATCCAATGGAAGGCGATGTATGGGACATGCGGCCCGGCATTGAATAGAAGCAGATACGTAAATTGTCACTTAGTTAGCGATAAAGTGACATTCGAATTGTGTGTTAGCCTTGGAGTTAATATTCAAACAATTTTTTTTCAACTACCGGCTTATATTCTCATTGATCTTCAGTGTCTTGATATCTTGTCTAGATAGACCGTAATAATTACTCATCGCGACACAGTAAAGATATAAATAAAAAGAAAAAATCCTACATGATACGTATCGATTAAAGTGGACACACCAACGAATTCGAATCTTCGACAAAAACAAAGGGGAAAAAAAATAATTTCCGTAAACTGTGTTTCTCAATTAATCATTCTTGCGTAATAAGCTCCTTATTTTTCCCGAGGCACGTGCAGCGCGTGTATGTGCACAGCGACGCATCTGGCCGGGAAAGAGCGAAGAGAAAAAATAAAAAGGAGCTAGTGAGAGTCCCAAAAAGACGCTTCGAAGAATTTACCACGAACCTAAAAATAGGTATACCTCGAGCACGCATACTCTTGCCCGACGAGGTTTATCGCGCCTACGCTCACAGAAAGTGAAGAGCGAGAGAGAGAGAGAGAGAGAGAAGAAACATCGTGGAGAGGGGCAGATAGGAGCTATGCACACGCACTTGATGCATACATGCGGTCTCCGGACTGACAGCGGAATAGACTGAAAGGGTCTCTCTCTCTCTCTCTCTCTATCTCTCCTTCAGAACCTATGTTGCACGATCATTTTCAGAGGGATGCATGTTCTACAGGCGTGTATGAGCTTGACGCATTGGATAAGAAAAATCTCGTGCAATTTGCCGGGCGCTTCGAAGATTCAACAAGATCGTTTAGCGCGCTAAGTATTGAACTTAATTAAGCAATAATGAAGCGCGATAACCGATGCGTTTGCTCTTGCGTTAGGAAGAAAAATTCAAAACACATTAATTTCTTAATTAGCTTTGAACTCTCGCGATAAGAGCAGGAAAATGAATTCATCAATGGTTTAATAAAAAGAGAGAAAACAGTAACTGAACGATACGAGTAAAAAAGCATGCATATTCAGCTCGCTAAATACACGTACACATACGTACGTACATGACTATAATATTCCGACGAGCTTAGCTCGTACGTTTATCGCACGCGCGAGCAACGGAGGCCAAGGTTTTAGTGACGTACACGTCGTATATGCCGATTGTGTGTATGCGTTGCTGCGTTGCCGAGATTATAAAAGCCATATGCTTTTAACGCCTTTATCGTGTCATCGTCCGGTAAATTCGCTGGTGTCGCTTTCTCAGCCTCCATTATAGTTTATCGATGTTTTTTCAAATGTTTCTTGAGTATGTAATATACGCATATACAATATATACAAATGAAAATAGAAATTACAAATTCCGAAGAAAGTATTTTATTCATTAAAATCTTATAAATTCAATAAAATTTCGAGTCGATTGAGTTAGAACAATGGAAAAGCTCCTTTATAACGTTATATTGAAAAACGTCTTTACGCGTATGCGAGTTTGAGCTTGGATGAACGAGTGCGGTTCATTCCTTCTTCTCCGAGCTACACACGCGACATACCACCGATAGTATCGTCTCGGTTTTGTTAGCTTCTCTCTTTGCTCGATATGCATACAGCGATAGAGAAGACTATGAAGCCGTGCGCTGTCGCATTCAGCGTTTTGAAAGCAGTCGCGTATGTAATACTCGTGCGCGCGCGCGCGCGCACTCTCGTGGCTAAATATAAAGAGCGACGGTAGCAGTAGCGATGACGCGAGGCGTGACCATGACCGTGAAGGATTCCGAAAACTATCGGGAAAAGCAGGTGCGATGTATATAGACGAGTACACGTTTTCGAGGTCAAGCGCATACATGCTATATCCATATCTACATAGGAGTACACGGCTGTACGTGTGTGGCTGATAGTGCGGACGACCAATTCTTATCGCTCTCTACGTATACATATATACGTATATACATATCTCGACGTAGATCCATAGGTGTATAAAACTCGCGCCTGATGTGTCCTTGCGTTGTCCGAACGTTAAATGCTTCCGGTGTGCGGGTATATTTGCTCCAACGAGTCTGCCTTCGGATGCGATACGATTTTCGGAGGTGATTATCGGCCGGCAGTGATTCCGATAACTTTTGTAACCGTTGAACGAGCATTTTGAAATAGCTTATCGAAGCATGTATTTCGTTAATTAGGCCATTTCGCGGTAATTACGCCACTGCGCGCGGCTATATGTGTAATGTGTGTACATTATTCCAATATTTATCAAATAGTTTTATGTCTTTTCCAAAATCCAATGACTAAATTGCACGAAACTCCAAAGTAATAATATATTTCTACCGAATTCTCTGACGAAAAAATAGCGTATATCATGTTCGAAATTCATTTTTAATTGCGTAAAACGTCAACTTCAACGTCAACTTCAACATCAACTTCAACGTCAACTTCAACGTCAACAACAACGTTTCTGTATTCTCAAACGGATCGCCCATCTCCATTTTTACTCCAGCAAATATTCCGAATCGTGCTAAAAATAACTTATCCGTAAAAAGCACTCTTATTTATAATCGTCACCTTCGAGCTCACATTAAATATTCTCACGCATCTTCGTTCGCCTTCATTTCCTGATACCGACACAATAAAACGATGTGGATCAAGCCCAGTACCCCAGGCAGAAGCTTCGCAACAATGATTGATCGGTCAAAAATCATTGACAATTATTATATATATACTTACACGACAAAGCTCGTTGAAATGAAATTCCAAGCGGATACCAATCAGTTTTTCATATCGCGAATCGAATTTATAAACAAACAGAAAATGACAGATTGACAAAGAGTTGCAACTGCGCGAGGCACAACCTTCGTTGAGTTATTGCGTTATTGCATTATCGTAAACGGTCACGGGTAGAAATCTATGTATCAATGTATAATAATATGTGTACGTAATCGTGCATGTGCGTGTGTGCGTGTGTGCACCGCATGTACATCGAGAAATATATTACTGAGCGAGAAAACGCAAGTACGATAAGGGAAAGAGAGAGTATGGAACGTTGCAGAGTGCATTGAAGTTTGAGCTCGATTTTCAAAGCAATGCATTTCTATTCTATCAGAGGTTACATTCGTCGCATATCTTTCAATTTAATGGAACGATATTGCTTCGTATATAAGAATAAACGAACTTGATACTGTTTTTGTATGAATAATGAGCGAATTCGCTTGATATTATACTGTTTTGCGGTTTATCCTAGGAAATATCTTTATCCATGTGAAAGAGCACATTGCGTAATCGATCCGAATGTGCGGACTCCTACGTATTGTGTATAATAAATATGTTTGTATGTGTAATGTGTATAATGTGTGTGTGTGTGTGTGTGTGTGTATATATGTATACATATAGGTGTATAGAGGAGCGTAATGCACGCAATGACCTCGGTGCTGCGCGTACACTCCATATTACTACGTGCTAAAACGGCGTGGGCTCTCTTGGCAATGTCAGAGTCACCGATCTATTGACTCTGTGAACGTGAACGGAAAAGATAACTCTATTTAACGAATTGCCTTTCGCTGCATGCTGCGATTTTTTCACGCTTTCTATCAAGTCAATCAATATACCTAGCTGAAAATTCCGTTAGGATATATTCGATAACGTTGCGTTTTTAAGGTGTGCTATTATGGTAGAGTTGACTCTCTTGTGTGTACGCACGTGTTCTATTTAGAATCGGGGAGTCGATTTTATCGCGCTGGCAGAGGCAAAATAACGCGATCTCAGGTATATATACATATGAGCGGGTACGCGTATGCACAGTCCAATGAAATAATAGTTCTACGGGTATGCGCAGGTTATAATCCATTATACACAAAGGAGCAGTACTGAAACCTTAATGATTCCATAGAATAGCTAATATTCGATGAGTTCTTAATAATTCCATGTAATTTGTGTTTTTTTCTTGTATATATTGACAAAGTCACTGGAAACACTACGTTCCACGTAATGCATCGTACGCACGGCTAACGTTAAAGCGAAGATGCAAAAAATAAATGCACTAACCAGGTTTGACCAAGATCACGTAAGTAAAGCAGCGATTCCATGAAATTTCAATGTTATCGATAAATGACAACAAATCAGTACTAGGCAGTTCGCGCGTGAACGATGATTGAAAACAAAGTTCTCCGCCTCGACCTTGAACCTCAGGCAATATGAACGCAATTTAAGTTTTATCCGTACTTCGAAGTAATAATAATATAAATAAATATTGTCGCATATGCTTTTGCAATTAGGTGTAAAGTTAGGACGAATAAAACCTCGTATAATTAATTATTTTTTTACTTCCTAGTAGAAAAATTAAATTGATTGTCAACATCTAACTTTTATAAACCAATGAAATATTTCTATTTAATAACGACCTCGGCACTGACATTGCCATTCACAAAACAATGCGACGCTTAACGAGCGCCACGTTATTATACAATTCGAGCCAAGTTTATAAATTCCCTTTTCGAGCAACATCTATACTCTCTGGCGCTCTATATAGGTACATTTATAGAATAGAGAATACAGTATAAACAGTTTACGTCACGAGTATTGACACATAACTCACCTAAATCGGGTATGGAGCTGGTGGGCTCCTCGTGATGTCCTTTGCCCTCCGCGTTGTTCCTGGATCTCGGGGGTGGCGGTGGAGGCGGTGGTCTCATACTGCTCGACGTCGAACTTACAACGACCGATGGCGGCGCAACCGTTCCGTTACTGTTACTACAGCTATTGCTGTTGCTGTTGCTGTTGCTACTGGTACTGCTGCTGCTGCTGCTGCTGCTGTTGCTGTTGCTGCTGTTACCGCTGCTGCCACTAGTACCACTGGTCCCGGCTTGACCTTGGGCTCGGCTGTGCTGAGCCCCTCCAGCCCCGGAACGCTGCATCTGCTGAGTTGACATCAGCACGGTTTCTCCTCGACCGGACTGTAGCTGCGGCTGCGGCTGCAGCTGCGGCTGTGGCTGTGACTGTGGCGGCGGCTGCTGTTGCGATGCAGGAGCTTGAGCTTGAACTTGAGCATGAGCTTGAGCTTGCGGCTGTGGCGGTCGGGGACACCAGCCGTGCAACACGCGGATGGCGCTGCGCACCTCCGCCTGCAGCTCAGCCGCGCGGTCGCGCACCGTGTGAGCCACTTTGAATGATCTGATACCCGCGGACCGCGGGTACAGTTAATCGGAATTTGAGGTTAGGTTCGATGGGATGCTTATGAGAGAACTAGGATTGTTCTCCTGAGCTCCTAATGCAACAGGAGATATTTGATCGAGGTATAAGGTTGTCAAAGCGACCTCAACGAGGTGTTACTCGTTCTTGATGACATGGCGGGCATTCCTTCGATGATACGCTTTGCGTGTATTTACGGCTATATATATATATATTTTGCCCTTTCACTTTTGCAATATCGCTTATCAGTATCGATCTCTTCGATATTGACGTCGCTCACTATTACGATACTTGTATATTAGATATTGAATGTACACTGGTATAAAGGTTCGTTGCACTAATATAAAAGAACAACAACAATAACAACAACAAAAGAACGAGAAAGATGATGGTGCGCTGTTACAAGTTGGACTGTATCTACGATTACTGTAGATACTACTACTGCTTAGCTATTCAATGCTATATATCTATATTTATATATTGGCTCGAGCAGGCACGCGACCGGTGTCTCTCTCACACACACGTACACACGTATACACGTGCGAGCGAATATGTAGCGATTCGATGCTGAGCAACTGCGTGATGTATATATACTTGTAAGTATATGGATGTATAGTAATACATATGTATGTATATACGAAAAATGCACGTGAAAGAGGTAGTGGTTGACACTTTTGTTGTTGAATCAGAGGTATATAAGCTTCTTATTGTTGAGTTTTGTAATAGCACTTTCTGAAAGAGAACTGTCACAGTCGCACGTAAACACACGGACACACGTATAGAGAGAGAAAATCGACACACAGATCAACGAACTTGACGAGAGCACTGAGTTTAATGAGGTCTTGCGTTACACTTTAGTTTTCATGTAAATATGTATATATAGAATTATGTTCTTGATTTGTCACAGTAGTTTAATCGCAAACTGCTCTTCCTCTATATTTTGTATACCAAGTATATAGAAATATTTTTTTCGTCTGGTGTTTATCTGGTGGGACATCAGAGTGGCCTGCTGTATATCGATAAATAAATATAGCTTGTACACGACGTTTCAGCCTATTTACACCTATGTATAAATATTCTTCGATAGGCAAGTATATAGAATATATATGTCGCGTGCTTTCCTTATAGCCTGTATAATGTGTAGTGTGTATAATATTCTCTAAAATATATTTAATGTATATAATGTATATGTCAACTTATATGATCGTGAACGCGTGTACAGAATGTTGCTCAGAAATCTTCGAATCTTCTGTGCGTAAAATATGCTTCCGAATATATACATATAAATATAAATATATATATAAATATATGTGTGTGTGTGTGTGAGTATTTATAATATGGATGTCTGTATATAATTGCGTATCTGTTTACTATGTACTATAGGAGCTCGAGAATGTCCCTATGCCAACGGTTAAAAGACACTTTGCACAATTTCCAAGAAAAAACTCTCTTCGAGTATAGAAAAAAATTCGTTCCGTCTCCGTCTCTCCTCTTGTGTCGTGCGATCCAGCGAATGGCTTGTATATATAATATAGTCACACATATATACACAGGCACGAAAGACCGGCGAAAGAACGAAAGGGTGCGAGTGAATCGCGCGCGCGCACGCACGCACGCACACGTGTGTCTTTTAGTATATATACAAGTTATATATTAATGTATATACGCGTGTATGTGCGGAGATAAACGTGCCGGAGGCCGGAGACCGGAGAGAGAGAGCTGCAGCAGAGCGCGCCCGATGGATCGCCTCGCGCGGCCGAGCGCTCTTTGGGCTTTTCTCGCCGCTGCAGACGGTACGCCGAGTCGAAAACGCGCCGCGCGGCGGCGCGACTCCACAACGCAGTCGCAGCACCGCGTCTCCCTCCTCCGCTCTACTCTCGTCGCGAGTGTTAGCCGGCTCGCTACGTCCCCACCCCTCGCTCTCCTTCCTCCTCCCTCCACCCTTTTAACCACGACGGCGTTCGCCCCGTCGCCCGTGCACTTGAAACGTTGAAACGCCACTGATGCACGTGTGTGCGTCACGACTGTGTGCGCGATAGTACGAAAGTACGAATGTACGACTGTACGATGCAGCCTGGCAGCGAGCAGCAGCAGCAGCAGCAGCAGCAGCAGACGAGAAGCATATCTGTGCATATAGCTGTAGTTATCTGAGAGCGCGCAACCGTTTCTGGATAATACCTACGTGTTCACGACATAGAGAGTTTTTCGAACTTACTTGAAGAATAATATCTTGCATTATTCAATTAACGAATCAATATTTATTAGTACTATTTTTGAACTTTCGTCGATTCAAAGAGTATCTTAAAAATGAAAGAAAATGCGCTTTTAAGACTTTTTTTATACATAACGTCGTTGCAGCGTTCATCGCCGCCATTATCGCGCAATAAATAGAGAAAAAGGTAAATATTCAAAGGCTATTGAATTCTTTTGACAAAGCAACTTTTTTTTATTTTTTTGCCCATAGTTAGATTGTGTCATTTTTATCAACTCCTTGCGCACGTGTATGTATGTGTGTTAATGTGTATGTATGTACGGTATACACTGATGAGTCATCTTTTTTTCGAATTTCGAATTCTTATCGGCTGTCTCCGGCTCGCGCGACAACTTAAATAAATTTACACAGGGACAAAGTGAAATTTCGTCGGTCACTGAAACGCAAGGTTGCGTCGTTTACCAATGATAGCGAGAATTATGATTAAATATAGTCATCGTTTTCGATTGTAGACCATGAAACGGTAATATTCGAGGCCAGACGTAATTCTTGATCGCTGCGCAGAAATTATACGAGCATTATAACGAATGCTTCTCACTTTTCGAGTCCCAAAAAACTGAGGAATTCTACCGGAATACTTCTGTAGAGCTACATATTTGCACGTGCAATGTGCAAATATATAATGCATATACAATATACATAAAGATGCGCTAGTTCGATAATCCGCGTAAGTATATACGTGTATACTGTTTTACTTCTTTCTGAATCCTCGCACGCGTGTCTACCAGCATCGCTAACAACTCGTCGGCGTTGAGAACTCGCTTGCATGTGAAAAAGCTTTGGCTTCCCGAAGTTTATTCCCTTCGACTAAACTACCTCGTTTCTTTTCTCCTCTTCTGCTGTGCACATTCCCAACTTCTTTACTTCTCTCTCTCTCTCTCTCTCTCTCTCTCTCTCTCTCGAGAACGCTTCGGTTTCTCGCGTTTTATTTATTTATTTTTTTTATAATTCACGTATTGCTTGTCCAAGTATTTTGAGTTTCTCCGGGCTTTCGGACTTGTACATTTGTATATTTCGGACTGTTTTAAAAACTATACACAGGTAAACCGAGATATGCGACTTTTGTGTCTTTTCCAAGAATTGAAATGATTCTCATTTCGCTTCGCTTCGCTTCGTATAAGATCTCCTACTATAAAGTTAAGAGTATGCAACTCGAAGTGCATCACAATAGAGTGAAGTTTTTAATATACATAAACGAACCCGCCGTTAGCGCGTCGATCTTCAGCGACAATGCGTAAGGCAATGCAAAACACACGCACGCGTAGGCGCGAGTTTCATAGTGGAAATCATCGGGAAATCGGCTGCACGTGCATGCAATACTACGAAAGTGAGAGTACAGAGCCGGCGCAGCCGCAGTACTCCTGAACTTGCTACCGCAGCATAGTCGCGCATATATAACCAAGGAGAAATTTCAGCGGGTCGACGACGCGCGCGCCCACTCACACCCACCCACTCAGTCGATAATGCACATACATTTTCACTTTTCCACGACTTTTAGACATGTATAAGTAGACTCAGAAATGCTTAGAAAGTCTCTTGGCTATTGAATGGGAAATGTGATTGTTGAGCCTTTGCTTGAGATGTACGATCAAGTCGAAGACTGCAGAGGCAAATTTCGTTATAATTCAAACTGAAATTGATATTGCTTTAAAGGTCGGAACCGCGAAAACGACAACTGCTGAAGCGCAGTACGTATAAGTGTACGCATAAGTGTACAGGGTTACAGGGTACTGTACACTTATACGTGCTGCGGGGAGGTTTCCGCTGTTCAAAAGGCGCGCAGGCGCGTCAGTATTACTCATCGAAAGCAATGAGCGTTAATGCATCTGTACTATTACGAGGCGCGAAGTGGCTATTTTCTCGCTCATCTCTTCCTCTTTTGGCTTTTACCGAGGCGAGTCTGCAGTTCGACCGACATATACCGGTATACTCTCGTACATACAAGTGCAGATTCAATTCATCATTCTCCATTGAGAGTTGAACCTTTACAGTGAAAGTTTGAGTTCACTGACGCCACATATCCATCGTGCATATACCTATATACCCTATACCTATATACCCTATACCTATATACCCTATACCTATGTACCCGTGTACTATGTATACGTACTTTTCTGCACTTTTTATTGCTCACAGTTTATTACGGCTTAATCGTATGTGACGAGGATGTACTTTACGTGGAGCATCAAAATTTCTCCTCTATAGCGACAAATTTGCGCGACTTTTTCCTTCGAAAGGACAATCATTTCGCTAATCTAACTAATGCAATCTACTTTCGGAAAAAATTAATATTGTCACCGGCCATTTCTACAATTGCTATATAATTATGCACAACACGCTTCTTTCTTTCTCTGAGTCTATCAGCACTGTAGACACCGCGTATGCCATAGGGCAGCTCTCTCGTTCATTGTTTTCAAAGAGTCAAACGGATTTGATCTGGTTATTCCGTGATTTCCAGCAGGAAGATCCCCGAGAAGAGCCCCCTTACAGAACACCCTGCGCGAAGAAAAATTTGCGAATTATTTGAAATACTGCCCCAGATAATACGATATCCGTCGCAACGACAATACTTTTATAGTCAAAGCTCGATGCTTTTGTTGTCAGTTGACATAGGCCGCGATAGCCCTCCTCCGTTGTTGCGATAAATATGAAAGAACGCATAATAACTCGAGGGGTCTTTTTGCGCGCGCGTCCACTCTAATTACTCAGGCTTGTTATGCAAGCGACGGCCGCTCGATGCGTCACGAGCTCGTACTGCACCCGGGACCCGGGCTTGCCTCACTGCACTTGCACCATTGCGAGAAACGCTTGCATACTTAGCTCTCGTGAAATCTCAAAATTATTAACGTAGTAAAGAGCTTAACGTCGTCCCAACAAGTAAACACGAGGTCAAAAATACACGGGAAAAAATAAACGCGAAAAAATATATAAAATTCCAACGACGTGCAGAAGCCGAAATGGGACCGGTGACGAGTTCCCGACGGCTGGCTATATAGTGCAACGCAAAAGCATCAGTTGTGCTATCACGTGGCCTTGTCCTTGAACGCGGCTTGTGAACCCGCGAGAGAGCGAGCGCTTTTATCGATCAGCCCCCGCATGCGGCCCGCCTCGCTCGTCGGCTTATATCCATCCGTTGCAGTCGGAGTGCGCGACCGCGCGACCGCGTGACTGCGCGAGTGTGTGAAAGACACAAAATGCCACTACGAGCTTTAAATACGTACTCCGATATACTCGTAAATTTGCTCTCGTAATTTTTTTTTTCCTTTCTTTCTACTGCCCAGTCGATATCTGAAAATGAAATCCGGATTCTCGTATTCATCGTTTAACCGCACTCGAGTCTCAAAAAATACCCATCCAACTAACCCATTTAAAGTGCGTCTATCCAAAAATACGCATAATAATGCACCCGTCGACACGGCGGGAGAAAAAAATAGTTAAAAATACACCCTCTTGTTTACACGGGACCGCTGGAAGGGATCGCTGTCTCTCTGTCTCGCACGCGTCTATTCACTGTACAGGGACTGGTCTATCCAGTCTAGGCTGCATAATAGTGTCTACCCCATAGCAATGGCACGCAATAGAGAGAGAGAGAGAGAGAGAGAGAGAGAGAGAGAGAGAGAGAGAGAGGAGCCACGGAGCCAGTCACGCGTTCGTCTGGTCTCCCCCATCCACGTGATCGTCAGTCTAGTACATAGGCACCCTCGGCAACTAGAAGTATTAGATTCGAAATGGGCGAGCGTTCTAGGTCGAGTAGAACGAAGGTCAAGGCCTCGCTATTTAGGGGAGAGAGAGTATTAGACTGTCTACCCCGTAGATTATATATGCTGGCTGAGTGTGTGCGTAAGTCTGTGCGCGTGCTTTCAACTCGATATGTAGGCCGAGTCATTCAATTTTCATTTCTGATTTCCGCGGGAGAACGAAAGAGATAGAGAGAGAGAGAGAAAGAGAGAGAGATTGGGAAGTATCGGTGACGATGAATTCTTTAGAAGGATCTAATGTAACCTTGAATTATTACTTAGCTAGTCATAGATCTTAGTTGTCAAAGGGATGTGCGTATTATATTCGAGTCTACTGTGCGTCACTTCGAAGATCGATTCAATGTAGAGTCGAGAAATGAAAAATATTCAATTAGTATTCCGTCAACTATAGGTATACAGCTTTAAATTCAAATTCTTACACGGGTCACATAGCGCATTTGAGCAAGGAATACATTCACCTACGACAATACAATACAACACCCCATTATAGACTAAATCTGAATAATTGTAAGTTGAAACCAGTCCGTGGATATATATATATATATATATATATATAATCCAGACCTATTATGCCGTATACACTTATGTAGGTAGATGGACGTGTATCTCGTTGCACAAGGTCTATATAGGTTCAGAACTCAACATCATAGGCGTTAAGGCGAAAAGCTACTAAGTATAATTAACGTATTTTTATTACTTATTCAGTTATTAAATTTAAGTACTCGCAGCTATTATCATTGCTATTTCATGGCTGTAGTACTCTTCAAACTTTATAGGTATAACTACACTTATTCCTATACCATAGTTGTGTTCTCTCGTTTGCAAATGAAAAAAGTCATCTCCTGAGATGCAAAAACGCCACCGGTCGTCTACTCCAAGACAAAAGAGCAGGCGAGTATGAAAAAGAGAAACAGAGAGAAAGAGAGAGAGAGAGAGAGAGAGAGAGAGAGAGAGAGAGCGAAATCAAAGAAAACAGCTCGAGGCTGAGTCAAATACCAAGTTGTGTCTGGCAAAGCAAGCAACGATAGAATCTATCTCTCGGCAGTCTCGGCGGCGCATATGTGTAGAGGTATAAGTAGTATATAAGTATACATGTATAGGTTATTACATGTATAGGGTACATATACATAGGTAGATGCTGGAAGTGAATGAACCTAAGGAGGAAAAGTAAAGCTGAGAAGCGCGAACAGAGTCGGTTTACACTTCGCAGAGGTGGTCGCCGTAGTTGCTCTTCTACTCTTTTTCCAAGCTTCTGCTACTGTATTACATTATACACCAGCATAGTACTTGACTCGTTAATTGTTTTTTTTATTTTCTCAAAAATTTTCAAAACGACTTCTTCGTTCACTCTTATGGATTGTAATAATCTTCGATAATCTACGATGACAAACTCCTGGTTAAAAAACGAAATGGAGACGCACACTTCGCCTATACCTATAAGCTGGATAAGTGTAGGAAGAGTAAAGAAATGAAAGATTTCAATCGACGATAACGTTTTCAAACTGACGCGATATTCATATCTCTCCCGCTATATAATACATAAGGTATAGACTTGAGCGCTCATACATATTACACTCGAAACGAGGCGACTGGTTCAAGTTCACGCTCTGGAGGCTCCAGGGCCAGTGGCTCGGCGGCCCCAAGGCCGCCGAGAAAGAGAAAGCCTTCCTCGTTCTCAAATATATATATATATACAATGCTATCTGTATAAATTGTTATTTATGTGTGTGTGTATATATATATATATATGTATATATACATGCAGAGCGTTTGCTGGATACCTACAACGCAGTCGGAAATGCCAACTACGAAGTTATATTAAAAGTAGAAAATTATAAACGAAGAACTAGATCGATTTTCGGTTGAGTTAGAGAAGCTTCGCGCAAGAGTGTCAGACACATGGTGCGTGAGTCATAATTATTGAATTATTCTTTACTCTGGCGGAAATGAGAATGTTGTCGTTCTCGGAAACTTTTGCGTATTGTTTTATACAAGAGAATGTGATATATACGTTCATTTGTATAAAGTTGAATAATACATCTAAATAAAAAAGATGCGCCGCATTTGAAAGCTATGAAGCAGCTCGTTGCTAATGAAGCACCGAGCAAATCAGAGCTGCAACGATTAGCTTAAACACAACAAGACTCTAACTGAGATGATCATCGAAACGGATCTTTCGTCATCTCTCGCGCCAAGCCAAGATTAATCGACAGAATGAAACTTTCATATGCATATACTTGAGACACATAATTCACACGATTAATACGTAAGCCAAAACAATATAATATAATACATAATACATAATTATAACGGAATTGAACGACGGAATTGAACGAAGTTAAATATAAATATATAAGCATGAAACGAGATCCATTAATCCTTGAATGAACCTCACCTAATGCATTTCCCGTTGCGTCTTCACTCATCTAGGAAAATCGGACTGGATCGCGTGAGCTACTGTCATGGAGCTACTGCAAAGGACAGATCGTCGCTCTTTCAAAAGTCGTCGAGTCATCATGCGGGCCTTTGGTGCTTGTATTTCGGGGACGCGACCTTAAACTTGGAACGATTCGGAGAGAGAGAGAGAGAGAGAGAGAGAATGAGACTCGAGGCCGCCGCCGGTTCGACGGCCGAGTTCAAGGTCGACTCGAGTGCTCGAAAATCAGCCGGGCCACTTTCGCTTTCAACAGCGACTCTCTAGTATAAGAACTCTCCATGATACAACTCTTAGAAATTTCTTAGAGAGAGATTTCGAGGCTCGTTTCGCGAAACTTTCTGCGAGCGCTCTAACAAAGCTGAATTTTCCTCGACGTGAAATTTCAAACGGCACTTTCACCCGTTCATTTTTCCTCCAATAAATCCAGACGAAATATGTATATATACAGAAATATGTGTATATAGAAAATAGACGAACATGCGAAATTTCTTATACCAACGACTTGCCCCGACGAATACGACCACTATATATAGACGGGGGGGGGGGGGGGGGACGACCATGAATTCGGAACAGTGCACCGCAAGAAACTCATCTCATATCTTCGAAGCGCACGCGCACGTTCGCGAGACACTGGCTTTCCACTCCTGTCGTAAATTCTTTAACAATTCCAATAAAGACCGCCATAGTGATATAGCCGCAACAACTAGTTCAGTGCGACTGTATAGAAAACAAACTTTCAGCTCCTGCTGCTGCAACTGACGCTTCGGAGACGAGGAGAGCGAGAGTTTTCGGAAAAGTTGCGCTCAGAATCGTCGACGTTACGCTGCAAACAAGCTGCGAAAAATCTGCGAAAAATCTGCGAAAAATCTGCGAAAAAGCTGCGAAAAAACGAAACCGAGATCGTTCAACAGACTTGACTTTCATTCAAGCTCTATGTATAGTATATACCTATAGTAGTGTATATATAGAGCTTTTCATTTTCTAACGTGGACAAGCGTAATTCGACGACTATGCCGCACAACGCTTTCACGTTAATGTATAAGATTTATAGTTATCAACCGATAATAAGTTCTATTTGGACATTTTCGACCAATGAATAAATTTAAATCTTACGGGATACGTTTCGGGCCGGTTCAACAACGGCATTCAACGATTGTTTTGCAGATTATAAGGCTTTTGCCGAAGATCGGTATAGCAGAATCTATTTTGAAAAAAGGCATACAATACGAGTAAGGAAACACCGCATTTATCGAAAGTCCGGGTAATAACCGGTAAGCCCGGGCGGGCATACCACTCTCTATACATACGCTATACGCTGGCGAGATTTCTCCAACTCGAGAGAAACCCCCCCACCTACGAGTAGAACCGACCCGGCAGTGCGGCTCCGTGACCCGCAACCGATTTCTCACTTTCGCGAGTGTGCTGCGACCGCGATCTCACCGAAAGTGAAATGTGGGTAAGCGTGCCTCGACCCACTTCCTTCGGCCCGGCACACTTTCACCTTTTCTCTCGCGGAAAATTGAGAGCGCGCGGCCCGATTCGTGCTCGATCGAAAGCGCAAGTGGGCCCAACGAAAGTGAAAGCGAGTCAGCTGAAAGCGAGAGTGAGCCTACGAGGCCAACCACAGTCGGCGAGAGTTGCTTGGAGAACATGTGAGAGTCCTATAGTGTGACTGTATGTTTACGTCTTGCGAATCTGCGTAAGTGCTAGAAGTGGGCATTTGCTTGTACCAATGCGCTTATACCATAGCAAAGGAGATATCGGTATATGTGGACTTTGAAAGGACATTCAACCGAGCCACGTACGAGTCCAAATGGATTTTTTTACAAAATCCTTTGGAATCTAGAGAGTGTGTCTGTCGTATATGTTGATCGATTTTTCTTCTATGGTTGGACGTGAGTCGTGATCGGCTAATGTTTCTGAGAATCGGTATTTTTAATGTGATTCTTAATTTTTTTAGGACGGTTATTGAAAGTGTAAAAAGCGTGACTAGCGATAATTTTTTTCTTGAGATTGCATTAAAAATCTGTCGCTTTCTCACAATTTCTCCGCTCCGCTTCGAAAAAATCATTCGCCTAAATTCACTTCTCGACGGCAATAAACCCTCCCTCGAAAGTCAGAAGAGGAAGAAGCTAAAAAAGGCTCTCTCACTCTCTCTCTCTCTCTCTCTCTCTCTCTCTCTCTACAAAAACGAAACCAATCTCGAGGCCTACGACCTCTCGTGTCTCGTCGTTGAACCAGTGACCTTCATTCGATAAAAACCGGTCCTCTTCTCCTCGTGGAGGACTAGTTATAGGAACATCTCGCGTAGACGAAAGGGGGATACGACTGGCATCTTCTTCCTAAGCCCGAGGCTCATCTCTCGTGGTGAGAATAGCTTCTCTCGCTAACTTTGTGTGCGTCTGCATCATCAAGGCGGAGAAGTAGGCCGGTCATGGATTTGCATCCCAAGATTCGCAAACGGCTGTCAAAATAAGGCTGGTTAGATCCCGTGAATTAGCAAGGATTAGTGTGGGAATACAGACTCATAAGACGCGATGCTTACGGCCGATTATATGGACCGTATGATGAGATTATAAGCGCGTCTGATGAGGGTACAGAATTATATATATATATACGTGAAATCACGTAGCTATTTACAAGAACGCGATGATGATCGTCGAACGCCCTTATAATCGGGCCTCCTCTCATTGAGAAAATTAGCCCTCGCTCGGATAATTTCTGCGACGACGATCGCGATAGCTTAAACGCGAAAGGTGTATTACGACTGAAAACACTGAGGGAGGGAGAGAGAGAGAGAGAGAGAGAAATTGATGAAAGCGAGGAAGGTTTTATCGTTGAATGTTGAATAGTGGCTTACGCGCATGGCTTGCGTGACTACAGCCATGACCTGTCGCAATTCAGTTATCACTCGGAGTTGAGTCTGATAAGACTGGTAATGAGCGAAAGACGTATACAGTACAGCTCATATACACAAATGTGTACTATAGAGGGAACACGTTGCACGCAACTGTAGACTGTTGCAGTGATCAGCCCCTATATTTCAATATAAGGGTATATGTACCTAGGTACACCATAGCATATAGCTATGTATACACAACAGTTTAAACTGCGCTACGCTGAGATGTGTTCTTGCAACACTTGCTAAGGCTTTTATATCGGAGCGAAAATATGTTTTCCCTTATTAAACAATGAACAGAGGAGTTAGTGTGACAAGCTTATCGTAATGTATTATACATATCGTTATCGTATGTATAACGCGTAAAAATATCATTGAACGAATCGTTGAATGATTCTCAAGCAATTAGAAAGTCTCTTTCGAAGACAAAAATTCACATCTGACATAATCCTTGCGTATCGAGCGCAATCTGTCGTGAAGCATTTTAAATGGCACGGAGTACAAATGTCATGGAAAGTCATCGGAGCAATGTTTGTCGATAGTCAGAGGTTTAACGCAACTTTAAAAAAACTGCCCGAGATGATAAAGAAACATGAAATCGCTCATCTTTCGTAATAGAAAAAAGATAAAATTAGCCTGCAGACCCACTTCGGCAAACAGCGCGTCGGGTTAACGTGTCAATCTATCACGGAGGATGACTTGCTCTTCTCCCTCGTGTTTTCTTTCCAAACGTCGATAAGAGTCACTGCTTCGCACACGCAAACAACGTCTGCTTACGATGGCATTGACCTCGCTCGCGAATCAAGCGCGATCTTATCGCAGGCTCGAACGCAGCAGAGACTAAATTCACGTGAGTCGAACACGCGCCTCATTAAAAAGTCAAACCGCTTCGCGAAACGACCTACGACAACGGTCTCTTTTTTCAAATTTTATGCGTTCCAGCCCTTCGAGATTTCGATATTTGCGACGATAACTCTATATTTGCGGTTTTACGCTGTGGTTTTCCAAATTATTTCAGGCTTTTACTGCTTATGGCGAGTTTCGCAAGAAAAGTTTGCGTTCTCTCTTCGAGTAATACTTGCTTTTTGCAAACACGTTCTGCAGACATTCTGCAGACATTCTGCAGACATTCTGCAGACATTCTGCAGATATCGCTGTGCTTCGCATTGAAAGGAGAAAACGAGAAATTGTACGTACACTGGACTTTAACATTGAAAGTGAAGAAAAACCCGAGGTGCTCATTTTGGTCCCGAATATCATCCGCTACCGGCAATCCTTATCCTTCTTCGTCGCAGGGTTATCGCTCCGATATTCAAAGGCCTATACTCGATGAGCCTGTTCTCGGACAATCGAATACTGAATCCCCGGAGCCCGAGACGACTTGTAGAATTGAATTTTCCGCTTCTGCAAATTTAATAACAGTGTCGTAGGAGAAGATTATCGTTATCAGAATACGTAGCTTCGCGATCAGAATCTCGATCGTGATAAGGGAGACTGAATAATGCATGAAGGGTAGTATTGTGGAGAGGCGTTTTTTAAACTTTCTCGGGAACGAACCAGACACTTCATAGTTCCATTCGCGTGAATTACATTCGAGAGGTAGACACGCATGGACATATTCGTGTGTACAAATATATATATTTAGACTTCCACCGCGCATTGTTTTTCACCCGCAGACAATGCTTTGCATCGAATATTCATGAAATATCTCTCGATCACATATTATTCATAATTTGCTTCATTATGTATACGCGCGTATATTCATTATCATCCCACGAGCGAAAGTATTCGGTATATTGTAACTACGGTAGCTCGCGAAAAATAATACGATTGTAACGAAAGTCCAGGCACTACATTCGTACCTCCGTGAAAATATTACGAATAAAGACTTATAGCAATTTCCTTGAATATTTCACGAGCGCGTATTCGTACGCGTAAATAGTTCCCGTTGGAATAATATATTATCATATCCTCTGTATGTATCCTCCTCTCTTTTCTCTTTTCTCTTTCGCTCTTGTCAATGCGCACTGCTCTGCCTCTACGGCCCATCGCGGAGATTCTCCCCGTTGTCAACACCTCACAGTACCTAGGCGCACGTTTTATAAGTTACTTTCGATTAGCCTTTCGTTGTATTTTCTCGTGTCGTTAAATAAATGATAAATATACGTACAGAATGAAGCGCAATAACAAAGCACAGAGGTATAAAATGTTCTCGGAAGTTGTACCAACAAAAGCGCGTACAGTTGCGAAAATAAAATGTCTGGCTGCGCCATCAGCGAGGGAGAGGAATTTTTTTTTTCATCAATGTTGCACGAACCCACGGAGGGTGACTCGTCGGCTGACTGCAAAAATTCAACACGCGACGAGTAAGCTCCACGCAGTAGCTCTCAACGCAACATTATTTCTATACCATTATTTTTGTCCAACCTTCCGAGTCGTTCTCTTTTTATCGTGGCAAACTCAAGACATTCGTTGACGATATAAATCTTCTCGTTTCGCGATGCCATCCAATTAACGCGTCCGCTCAAGCGGTGATCGAACCTCCACGCTTAACTCGAACCTCCGAATACAATCGCGCGTCGCGTCAGTCCCTGTACAAATCGTCGGAAAAAAATGAAAACGAAAATCTTGAAACGTCAACGTTATCGCTAGTGCAAAAAAAGGAACAAAGTGTCTCTAACGACGTAATAAACGGAAGGGGTAGTTCAGCCATATATATATATATACCTACAACCCTAGTGATGGTAGCGTCAGTCTAGCCTTGACTGCATACGCTTGGGGGTTGCCATGGTAATACGCGCGTATTCCGGGCGAAAGCTCGTCGGCGTCGGTGGTGGTGGCGTTGGCGGCGTTGGCGGCGTTGGCGGCGTTGGCGGCGTCGGGAGCCTGACCCCGACCTTTCAGGTGGATGACCTCCACTGCACTTCTGCGCCGTCGCACTTCCGCCGTCGTCGCGCTTTCGTTCACCCTGTATGTATGAGCGCGAGCGCGGCTTCTTTTTCTTTCCCTTTACGAGCTGTAGTGTAGGGATTTGGCTGCGGGAGAAGAGAGCGCATGATGGATGGATTGGAAATCGCGCGGCGGAGATTTTTATGTGCTAGAGACTGGAAAACGAGCTCAGCTCACGGGAAGGATTTTTCGTATTTTTACCATTCGGTTTTCTTTTTTTCGCGAAGGGAATGGAATTTCAAGCAGAAATATTTATTATTCTATATTAACTTTATTGCGAAAACTCATGTGGAATAATATACTCGTTATCGGATCTTAAGCAACCTCGAACCTCTCGTTGGTTCTAACTAAAGATTGCTTAGGTGCATTTCGACACTATCTTTTCGTTTCAAGGAATTCTAAGACGAGAAGATTTTCCGAGAACATTTATTTTTATTCTAATCGATTATTTGTAAAGCGTTAAAGAGAAGTTTTTAATTTACATGCATTATCCCAAACTAAAACGAACATTAATTGAGAACATTAATTAGCTCCATGCAATGAAGCATCCTCGTCGACGAAAAAAGTACCTCGCGTAAACGAGAACTAAGGCAAGGTCAAGTGTACACATCACTACAAGCTCGAAAAAATGTAAGTCCAAACGTAAGCTACCCCCGAAAATTGTCAGTCAACCCTTTTGCTTCGCTCCTCACGCATACTACACTTTTTTTCATTACGTATACAGAAACGGCATGGTAACTTCTTGACGCGTTTTCTCATCGCTTACATTTACAGTATAATGTATTCGCTTTCATAAGACATGCAAAGGGGTTCTTTTTCTTCCTTTTATGACTCCTCGACTGCAGACACGTTACGTTCACGTGAACATGGAAAATTCGCTCATCAGATTCAATGAATTGAATTTTCGCTGTATCGTTTGGTTTGAAGAAAAATTTAAGATTAGATATATTTTCTATAAACTCGCATAGCTTAAATAATTCTGCGCGTCTAGAAAGCCAAAGTTTCACGCGGTTTAATGACCTCCTGACTGCATCGATTGTCGACCAGTTTTCGCGACTATCTGTGCATTCGCTCTCATCGGTACACACACGCGCGCGCGCACACACACACACACACACACACACACACATACATATATTATACATATATACGTTCCCATAGCAGCCGGTCGCGTCCGCCTAGCCTGGATGGATAACCCCATGGCTGTGCGAATGTATAGACGAGTCGTAGGACTGCATCGATCGGTCAACGCGAAATACAGGAGACTATACACGTTATTCACATTGTTATGCTACTATGTGTCTATTTTCACTGGCGATAATATATGTTTTTGTAGCTTTATCTTCATTTCGGAATATTTTATCGGTGTCTATGTAAACCCAGTATCGAGTCACGATTGATAGGACGATTTCATTGTTAATCACAGAATATAGGGGAAAAAAATTGTAAGCTTTTTGAATGAAACTATAACGAGTTCGACGTATGGATTCATGGTCGTCGAGCTAACTGTACACAACCTGTCTAGACGTATGTCCTTCACACGGTATCAACCCCCGCGTGTATTCTAGCTTTTCTTCCTGTCTCGCCGCTCAGCTTTTTGAAACGCGTTTTTTCCAGTTCAGCTTTTAGACCACTGCGTTCCTCGCTTTACCGCCAACGAGAGTAGACAAGTTTCGGGCTCAAACGCCATTTGGATAAAGTCGCGACCAAGAGGTAAATACGCCCAGTCCGGAAATTCTCGTAAGCTACCATATTGTATATAATAAGGAGAGCTTGAAATCGCACCCCCTTGAAACTCTTGGCGATGCGGTCTCGCTACAGATGACGAAACAAAGACAAAGAAGAGCCACCGACTACACCAGGGTTGGAGACCGCGTGTCGTTGGCCCCATTTCTGCCTTTACCCTTTTTCGGCAGCCAATGGGACTTTCTCTCTCTTTCTTCTTGATCACGCGCACAAACACGTCCTCCGGAACACGAACGCTGGGAGAGACCGAGGGTGTAATCGAGGTAGTGGGTAGTGCTTTCGCAAAGGACAAGTTCTTTTTTACTCCTGTGATGCATAAATACATAATACACCACGTGGATAACGAATCGTTACTCCATACTATCGCGTTTAACCCTCGCGCGCTTACACGAAAATTTGACAACATTTGGAGGGCTGCGATTTTCATTTTCAGTCGGCCGGATAGTTAAATTTGCCTGAAATTATACAGATAGTCGCATAAAATACGAAAGCCACGTATGTAAAGCGAATATCGTCCAGGCTTTATACTCGTACATAATATGCAAGCGTAATATAACGATTCGCTATACACACAGTCGTGCGATGTTCATCGCCCAATACCAACGCACATTCTCAAACACACATTCGCAAAGACTGAAGTATACGTTTTGAGCGTTGAACCAACCCGTACCACCTACACATGTACACCGAGTATATATCTGCCTGCAGCGTGGCATAGTGTGGCAGTGTACGAGAGAGCGAAAGTTCGCCCTAGTGCCTCCCTCCTGTCTGGCTTCATAGTGTGAGAGAGAAAGACGAGCCGAGCTGGTGTAGGAAGCTCTTTCTCCCACTTGCACGTCTACCTCCCCTCGAGCCGAAACTGCAGTAGCGGCAGACGCAGAGGGAAAGAAAACGAGGGATGCGAGGGCGACGGAAAGAGAGAGAGGATGTGCTTTTTGATGGTGTGTGTCTATGTGAGCTGCTGCTGCTGCTATGCTACGGGGTATAGGCGAAAGCCTGGAACGGAAATCGATAGCCACGGCTTCCTTTTGTTTCCTTTTGCTTCCTCTTGCTTCCTTTTGCTTCCTTTTGCTTCCTTTTGCTTCCTATTGCTTCCTTGTGCAGAGAGCTACTGCAGACTGCCTGGGCCAGCTACGGGGAAAGCTCGGAGAGCCAGACAGATATGTACATGTATTTTTTATGGAATAATATTTCTCTGCAACGTTCGAATATGTAACGTTATTTCGAGATCGAGTGTAAACCTAATTGAATATATCGAGATATATATATATATATATATATATATATATATATATATATATATATTATATATTATATATACAAATATTATATATATAGAACAAACTACACGGGGTCCCGGAAATATAAACTCTGCGAGAGTGTACGTTAAAGTAAATTCAAATTCCAGACGTTTCCCTTTTCGTCTCTAGGTGAAATACGCAAATGCGTATATACGTGCGTGCATATATACATATCGCTTAGTTTTTATTGAAAAACAGAGGAAACTGACAAGGGTGGTACGGTTCCACGTTTCAAGTTCCTCGCGCTTGGCATGTGTTGCATTCGCTCTCCTTGTCGCATCAGTAGTAGTTCCATTGAGAGCGCTTGAGCTTTTCTCTGAAGAATCTCGAGGCTCGGGCTTTTTTAAAACAAATTTAATATCAAAGTTATCAATAATGCAGTATAGTAAGAAGATTACATGCGATAAATTGTATATTTGAAAAGGATCGCAATACCATCCACTGCGTAAAATGAAATCTGGCTCACAACCGCGGATAAAAAACGCTTTGACACACACACACACACTGAAGGAAGTGCGTATTTTCCGTATGCTATAGTACGTCTCACTGCGTCTGGTTCATCCACACTTTCCAATTATACTATATATATAAGAGAGAGAGAGAGAGAGAGAGAGAGAGAGAGAGAGAGAGAGAGAGCTGGGTAGTTGGAAGGCTGCGAAGGGGGTGGAGAAGCAGACGACTCGAGAGAGAAAGAGCAAGAGAGACTGTAGGGTAGAAGGTAGAGGAGGTTGAGGTCGTCGGGCCCGCGGGAACGAGGCATTGACCTCCACTGAGTTAGGATGTCTGCCAGTATTGATTCGGTCTCGAGCCCGGCGTTCTCTACCCCTCTCGGTGCAGCGAACCCCGGAGGGGCGTGGGAGTCTGCGTCTGTGTGCATGTATATATATATATATATATATATATATGCATATACGCACGAGGGATGGAACGAAGGTTGCGTCGCTTGAACTTGCGCGCATGTTCGAGAATTTTCATTAGTCGACGGTTCTCTTGCAGGGGATACAACTCTCTACATGTGTGTGTACGTGTGTATAAACACGTCTGTACGTATGCTCTTTGTCGACGCATGGAGTTCTTTGTTTCGCGAGGCTACACTGCGGAACGCGAAAAATTGCAAGCGATCGATCGGTCGACTGAATGACACTTTTGAAATTCTCCGTTAAAAGGTTAGTGAATTTTTATCAAAGTTTATTTAAAGATTACCTATAGATATCTTCTCGAATAGATACCACTTGATCTATTCGAGAAGAATACAAAATATACTCTCTATCTATGCATATATCTATCTGTCGCTCATAAACAAAATCAATCCCCCTGCCATGATGAATAATTAAACCGTCTATAGACCGCACACATCTCCACACAGACGCCTTATCAATAATTTCAAGGGCTCGTCTAAAGAATTCATAGTACGATACTCGCGTGTTACCGTCTGTGTGCGGCTTATTTATAGAACGCAGACTTAGCATACACCACGCAGGTGTACATACGCGGCTTTTACATAATCCTGGTCGTCAGAGCGGGAGAAAAATATCAATATGCGCTTTGCTGGGGACATCTCGCTTACGTATACCGCTTACGTGTCTAGGTGTATGTCTGTAAGGTACACAGCCAGACAGAAAAAACCCATGAGCAAGTACTAGGGCATCCTTCATTCGGATTTCAATGAATTTTATACTTCGAAATATGCCCTTTGTGCAAGCAACGAATCAACTGAACTTTCCACGCTCGCAAAAGCCTGGAGCTACTGGCGGCTCGCTCGCACCCCCGTGCATATACAATATACATTTGCAATGGCTTCCTTCGATTTTCGCTTTCCGTGCCCCCGTTCGCTGCGTCACCCATTCGCCGCTATAGAACGACTCACCAACCGTCCTCCAGGCCCCCAATCCCCAAAACCGATTTCCGCGTCGCTATGTTCTTTACTCGAGACGCGGGCACTTCTTTGTCTTCGTTGTGCCAGCAGGTTATGCCTTACACAGAGCATTGTGCATCGTTGAGTAGAAAAGATGTATATGTAGAACAAATGTGGAAAGCCAATTGCCGATACAAAGTTAAGTTAAGCACGACAGAAACTACATAATTCGATGGGTCTTCCTGCGGTTAAGGCGGTAGCCTGCGAAAGTTCATTTAATTTTTTTTATCAATCTTACTCTCAATAAAACTAATCTACCCTCAACCAGCTATAATCGCTGCAGAAGGCAAAAAAAAGAAAGAAAACGAGTCGCTCGTGCCGAGGCACGAGGCTTGACCGTCTCGTCACCTCTTATTCCCTTGGTTTCTTCATCCACCCTTATGTAGTCTTGTCGTCTGGCAAAAAAGAGGGAAAGGCGTCTCGTCGGTCCGAGACGCAAACGTTTAGGCGGACAAAGACATTGACATTCAAAAGGCTCTCTCTCTCTCTCTCTCTCTCTCTCTCTCTCGCGACCCTCGCGACCCTCGCGACCCTCGCGAAATGCATTTTGCACGGGATAAAGCCTACTCGTCGTGGAGCACAATGCGTCTGACGTCAGAAAACGAGCCCGACGCACGCGAATTTCGTATACGTCGTCGTGACGACTCTCCTCCATATGCCGAGAGGTGAGTCAACGTTAGGGGGTGAAAAGAGACACGTATCACTGGCATTTTGTGAATACGTCTTTTTTCGAGGAGGTATACATGTGCAGTGCATATAATGCTTGTAGATAACGATCGTTGCTTTGATCGTTGCGATGAGGATTCTCGTTTGAATAATTTCGATGAAAAATATTTTTTCTTTCTCTGTCGCGTGGCTAATGTGGATTACATTATTAGACTGCTAGATGAATTTCTACGATTGTCTTTTTCTTTGCGAAGATATCCACGCCTTATGCTGTTATAATATATGAAGCGACGCATAAGCTACATTCCCATAAGCAAGTACTCGAAACAACAGAATCATCGTGGCCTAATAAAGGCCTCATTTCAACGACATAACCCTGTGCTTCTCTCAATAATCATTCGGTCTCCCAAGCGTAACGGGTAACAGCCCAGCGTTCTACATCTCTCACCGCACACTGCATCTCTCTCTCTTTCTCTCTCACTCACATTCCCTCATACCTCAACGATGATTTCCCAGCTCAATTAAGAGCTCCTCTCTGGAAGTCTACTCCCACGACTTGTCTCTCGCGGTTCTTCGTTACATCGACAGCGAATACATGTATACATCTCGTCTGTATATATCTCGCCTACGCTAACGAGCTCACGCAAGCAACCCCGCATGTTTTTCAAGAGCGCAATGGCACTTCGCGTGTACACATACTATGTTTGTTGCTTCATCCCCCTGTCTGGTCTCTCGCGTCTGCATTGGCTCTTTTTTTTCTCTCGCGTGCGTGTGCATGCGTGACTGGCTGCTGCCTCGCTGAGGGTTGTTGCCCGAACACGAACTGCGTCTGCGAGGGTGAAAGAGGTTCTAAATACCGTTTATAACATTTTGCGTTACTCTGTTTTTTAACGACGATGGCTTGGGTAGATTCAAAATGAAAGAGGATAAGAAGTAGCTAGTTTCATAAAAAATCTGGAGTGTGTATCTATAGTTTGAGAAAAATAAAAAAGAAAATTCATTTTCAACACGGACGAGGCCACTTAGTTGCGTTTTCTGAAGTATACGAACTTGAAAATATTGCGGATGCAACTACGAAGAGCTTTCGAGCTCGTATTTTTCCCCGTAGTAATTAACTCAAGGCGTTGTCTAAGCTTCCCCTTCTATTGTTTTTGCTTCTGAAGCTTTTTTACTTCCCTTGGGTCTCGAAGTCACGAGTTAACAACTTTACAAAGGTATTACCGAAAATTACGCTGATATTCTCTATAATATAAGAATTTCTTGAAAAAATCTTCCAAAAGATAGAATTCAATTAAAAAATTACTGTTCGCCAATATTTTCGTTGAAAAGAAAAAAGCTCGTAATTTACAAGCGCTCATTGTTCTCAAATAGCTGAAATCGAATCAGCCCTCTCGTAATATTCGAGGAGTACATATTCTATTGGAAGCTCGCATTCTCTCTCTGTCTCTGTCTCTGTCTGCGAGAAGTCACCAAAGCAGCATGAATGACGACAGAAAAACTCATGATTAATGCGCCTCTCGACGTGATCGCGCAAAAAATAAACAACGCGAGATAGAGCACTCGCGAACGGGTAAAAAGGTTCATGATCAATTTTATCCAGTGCCGACCTTGTTTCGAAGTCACGTCTTCTTTGTTCGTCGTGCGTTATCGTCGTAGTCATATATTTATAATTTTGCGAGAATAGAAGGGCGTCAAGCGTTAGTCGGCCTTAGATGTCGCGAAAGAGAGGCCCAAGAGGCATTAGCTTTATTATACGAAAATCGCGCATAATCGATACGCGATAATGACGATGGCGCCTGCGGGCTTTTCTCGCAATTCTCTAATGCGTGCGATGTTCGTAGGGCGAAATTCGAGGGATGGAGAGTTTAGGAGGAGAAACAGGCTACGCGCGAGCTGTGTATGGAAATTAGTCGGATGCTAATGCGCTGATGAATCGGGGTGCGGAAGCTCTCTACCTTCGATGTAGATTTTTTCAATTTTAATACATTTTCATATTAGAATATATACGAGTTTCTAAGATGAGGAGCTTATAAATGTAGTTCTATATTTATTTCTACATTGGCAAAGAACAAAATAGTTATTATTATAAAATATATATGACTATTGCATACATAGAGAAGCGATGAAAGCTAATACGTAAGTGTAAGTATAGCTACTCATAATTACTGCCTTATCTGAATATACAAATAATTGATAAACTATTTCTTGAAAGCTTTAAAAGATAGTCCATTAAAAGATTCGTTGTCCGTAATTATACGCAATATAAGCAACTCTTTAAACGAATAGTTTTATTTCGTTCAGATAGATTTTATTCCAGGGAGATCGCCACAGCATCTAATCGAAATTTTGCAAAGGTGCTTAACTTAAGCTGATTAAAATGAAAAGAATTAAATTTATTGAGTTCAAAATTCAACTCCTTTCGAATTCAATTCAAAGAATGTAACTACACATAAATTTAATTTACTTATGTATATTACATTCTTACAAATAATGTATGTAGGTATACATTTTATTTATATACACTACATGCACTTACTCTTAAGCATAGTAACTTAAATATATTTCACTTCCATACTTCCATAATTCCATGCGATCCTCTTTCTTATGAATTTATTATAGTATGCAAATATTAAATTTCAAAAGCATTTTCAATGAATTAAATGTCCAAGTAGTTCACCTTTCTCTCTCTCTCTCTCTCTCTCTCTCTCGATCGAGGAATTTAAAAAATGATTTTCAATGGTCTTTGCCGCGATGAGATTGAAACAGTGTTCGAGCGTTTAATTGCAAACACAAACCAACTCTAGCATTCCTCTGAAAGGAAGAAACTCAGAATGAATGTCGAGTCGCCGAACTCTTTCGTGTAGCAAAAGACCCGGTTAATTCTTATACCACCGCGACCATCAGTCTTTGCGATCAGCCTCTGCGATCGGAATGCCAAATTTGTCGTTTCCTCCCTGAAAAAAGTCAATGGGCCCAATGAACTCGAGGAATAACATATTTTAGGGACGAGACTCGACGCACGTGCACACCTATACACGGTCCCAGTATTCTACAGACACGTACATTAGACTCTCCGATGCTCCGATGCTCCGATGCTCCGATGCTCCGATGCTCCGATGCTGCAGCGCTCACCAGTTCAAGGTTAGGGGCGATGCACCGAGAGAGCGCTATCGCGCACCAGAAATACACTCGACTGCGTGCACGAGCTATCCCCACTACCGGTACCCATAGCCGGTATCTAACTCGCTTTCGCTCGATCATGCTTTTATCTGTATGCGTCTGTCTATACATATATGTGCGCCAGAGGCCAGAGTACGTCTGGATGTACACATATCTACTTGTACGTGTAAGTGGTCCCGAACGTGTAAATACAGGATGAAGAGGTGATGATGGCACCGGTGGAAAAAGCGCATTCGATCATCGTATATAAAAGTAAGAGAGATTCGAAGAGACAGTCTGAGAGCTTCTTAGAAATGGAGGAGCACTTGCATTGCTGTGGTTCAATTTAAACCTTATCAAACGATTATTATTTTTCTTACTACTTTTAACAATTATCCGAAGATAAGAGTGATTAATTTACGAGAATGAATTAATCGCTCGTCTATAATTGGTACGATTTTTTAATCAGACGGAGAGATCGGTTTAAAAGTGAAATTCTATGATAACCGGTCAGACAGTACAGGTTTTCAAAGTAACACCTCCTGTTCGCGAACGATCTATCATCCGGGCGAGGACAAGAATATCTCCTCGCGATGTATAACCAACAAGATTAAAAAATTATAAATTAAAAATTCAATTATTTATAACAGATATATACATACTTTATCTGAAATACGAAAGGGGGAGGAAATACGCTGAGATCATTTGTCATAACAAGCTTCCAGTGTAAAAAGCTTTCCGAAGTGTTTCGTATGTATATATATATATATATATATACGTACATGAAAGTATTACACGTGATTTAAAAGTTCGTCACACAGATTGGCGCGCCGATACCTATCGCGTTATATTTTACTTTACAATTCAAATACTTACACCCGGTGCACATATACAATAGGTGTATACGTAATGCGCTAGTTCATTGCGTAGATCGCGACGATAATTGATGATCCTCAAAGATTTCATATTTAATGTCGTTTTCGCCTGATAAGAAACGAGCGCAAAAATAGACCCGATGCTAAATAAGCAGGTTATCGCACATTACACTCCGAGATACGTTCTCGTTCGCATACCTATATATATCCCAGTAACCTTGCTTCGATAGCTGCGCAAGTGGTCTCGTACATAATTTGCCGATAGGCCAAACTATTCTCTAATGATTATTTTTTCCAGCATTATGTAGATTTTGGATCGCCGACGATTTTGGCCGCGTGAAAATACAAGAGCCTCGGATTCGGCAATTAAACCGCACCGGATGTCGAAAGAAGGTCCGCTCGATAAGCTTCGCACACGCGAGTATATCTTTCTCTCTCCTGTCAATGAGAGAGACCGAGATACGCTGACCTTTATCGCCTTTTAAGCCACAGTGTTCTACGTATATGTTTATTGTACACATATATACATATATAAGGTTGTTAAAAGTCGATGATACTGTATTAAAGATACGCGAGCGGGGAATATGCTACATTATATATATATGGGATGCGCATCGACAGCACGTCGTTTGCGTTTGTTCACAGCGTATAGGCTATGCCTTTGTCTCTCGTGAATATACACTCTCTTTCTAGTCCCTCTCTTCGAGCCCTCGGCCAGACAATGAACTCGTTCCTTCAGGGACGACGCACTTTCAGTGCTAAGAATGTGTTTGTGGCTAAGCGTATGTGTGTATGAGTAGAACGAAATTATACAGGGGGCATAGATATATATAGCATATGAAGAATTTCAAACGAGGAATATCGATTGTGGAATATCGACTAGCGAGTAATTACATCGAGTCCGTGGATGTGTATGCGTGTGTTTACGAAATTTAAAAACTGGCTTGAACTTGGACGTCACGCTAACCGATTGACATTTGAAGATGCGTCTCTACGTATAAACTTAGCTTCGGTTGTCCCCTCTGCCCCGAATCTTTTTCGTAACATAATTCGGTTATCGCGTTGACATTGCACCGAGGACACGTGAAGGAGATAAGAACGTCGCGCCACCGGATGCAGAAGGACATAAATCGTCGACGATAAGAGCTTTCGCCAAGATTATTATTATTCATTTCTCTTTCTCCTTTTCGCCCAGCTATTGGCGAGCAGAGAAAATCAGCGTGGATTAAAATTTTAATTTCCGTAGGTGGAAGCGCGTGTCGGAGGTCTCTGAATTTTTGGTCGAATCTTCCTCCAATTTTTCCCCTTTTTAATTTGGCGTCTACAACAATTGCACGATTCACAACCGCCTCGTCCAATTAACTGCATTACAAAGAAACACGCGCAGTCACACTGTATCTTAAATTCGTCCGACGTTACAATGCAGCTTCGAAGCGTGTAATTTATAAATAAATGACACGCTTCGAAGTATATTTTTCGCATTATATTTTTCTCCCTTGATGCAAACGAATATCACGTAATTGAAATCGCGCGGATTATATAATTCTTCTGGTTTGCGGAAAATACAATAATTCATCGGCTTCTTATTAAAAGTCACAGCTCAACTTTATTAAAAATGCCGAATGAAAAAAAAAAAAATAGAATTGAAAAAGTAATTGCGATTCGATTTCTCGGACGTAAGAAGCTCTCGATCGACACGATAACGAATAATTCATCGAGGAAACAATACGAAACAATACAATAAAGTTTGCGAACTCGCACTAGAAAAGACCATTTCCGCTATAGGTACGAATCAGCGCGAAAAATAAATGAAAAAGATGAAATGAAAAATAAAATCCATCGAACGCGATCGCAGCTCGACGGTCAAGGTGCGACGCACCGAAGTGCAGTCGGGTCAAGGCCGCTGTTGCGCTTCTCCCACCCCGCGGCCTGAGTCATTCGCGAACCGTGGCCTCACTCGTTTCTGCAGCGGCGCAAGTGCATCGAACCCAGTGACCGTTGACGCTACTGCAGCTGCGCTCTCTCGGCTTGCCTCGGCAAACTTCGCAAGCGTCGCGTTCGCTCTCTTTTGCTGCCGCTGCTGCATTCCGTACGATGCATCGGCCTTAGCCTTAGGAGGTGGGCTCTCGATGAAGAGGAGGAGGAGGAGACTGAGGAGACGGAGGAGAAGGGAATGTCGAAGGGGGAACAAGTGGGAGAGGTTTTTCGGGATTTTAGGATATGAACTTGCCTGTAATTTTGCGACGTGGGAAGGGAGAGAATCGAGAATGGCTCCATGGCTATCCCATAGCTCTATAGCGGATATTCCTGTGGAATATTAGTTCTCAAAACTTTTTTCTATACTTTTAGTAACAGTTGCTCGCAATCTTTCGTGCAAAATCAAGCATTTCATCAGAGTCGATTCAGAGTCGTGTACCCATTATATGAATTTTATTCAACAATATCATTACTTTTATCACAATAATTTTAAACAATTTGTTCAAACAATTTGTTCAAACAATCCATCTGACAGAGATAAGCTTTTCGAACCGCTGGAAAGACCTTACGCTTATTTACCTTTAGCATTTCTATTAATGCATTAACTTGGAGAAATGCTTAATTTTCCGCCTCTAAACAATTGAAAGTTTTACGAGGTAAAAAGCTTTTATCTCGCTTTCTCTCGCTCGATTATACAATTTTTAATCGTTCGAATAAAAAGAAAAAAGCGAAAGCAAAACTGCGGCACCTCGAGAGAGAAAGTGAAGCATCGTCATAATCTATCCGTTGAAAACCGTTTCAAACACGAGCCGGAGAAACGCCGCAGCAGCAGCAGCAGCAGCAGCAGCAGCAGCAGCAGCAGCAGCAGCACAGCGAGAGTGCAATGCCTCTCTGCCGTTCGTCGCGCTATAAATATATGAGACGCGTTTGCGCTCGTGTGTATCATCATGCGATGCGTTATAAGTACATGCGCGTCATTAATAACATTCGCCGAGACACGAGATTGATTTTCAATTATGCGAACCGGCTATTGCTGCCGGCTATTTTTTCCTTTTTCCGACATCTATCGAATTGAAAGTAGAAAGAATTTTTTCCCTGTTGTATTTTTTAAAAATCGAATAAATCGCAAATTCTCGGTGCAAGATGAAAAAAAGAAAGGATATTGCGAATTAAGTTAACGTACTCAGGGTAATGTAGCTGTCCAATGCAGCTCTACAAGTAGATAAATAGAGTCGGACTTTCTTCGTCGAATTGAATCCCCTCAAAATAGGAGCTTACACAATGAGAGAGAGAGAGAGAGAGAGAGAGAGAGAGAGACCGAGACCGAGTGGCTTACTGTGTCGCAAGTGGCATAACAATTGAGGTAGTTATGAACTCGATGGTAAATTCAAAGGGGAGACTACTGGGCCATATTTAAAACGCAATTATCAATTTCACTGGGGTCGAAGCGCAGACGTTGTATAATTGGATATACTGCATTTTTTCTATGCATTTTATTGACTAACGCGGTTGTCTTGGTAGGTGTTTTTTTTTATACTTTCTTTTGAAATACTGTCTACTCGCGAAAGTAAAAGTGAACATCTACAATGTAAAAAGTCGTTGTGCAAAACTCAACGCGCACGCGTCTCGAGCGAACCAGATCGAAGGGCTGTTTTGTAAAAAGGCAAAAATAATCGCAGGCGGGACGCGGCCCTTTTCGCATAGGGCCTTCTCGAGTCCAACACCATCTGTGTATAGTGTAGCAGTCGAGGTTCAGTGTCCCCAACCAAGGCCAAAGGGGCACCGCCCCACTGAACCAATTGTGCCGGTTTCGCTGTACTGCATACGCGTCCGTGGTACTTTTCTTTTTTCTACACATTCACACATGCAGCTCTCTTTTGCACTCGGTCAATGTTCTATACCATTTTTCGCTCGAGAAATTTCTTGGAATTTTATGCGTTTCTTAGGCACTCCTTATCGCTTTTGCAACTAGCGAGAAAGCTCGAGTAATTGCCGCGCGTGCGCTTGTATTTTACCTTCGCTTTCAACGAGGGTTTATTTTTCGATTTCGCGTATTACCCGTATTACGCGTATTAATATGCATAGGCATTAATATGCATACGCATATGCGTAATAAGCGCCGATTATACGTAAAATACAGAATTGTTTTCGGAAGTTGTTTCGGCCCTACGCAGCATTGTGCGCCATTCGTGTACACGTCGAAAGATGTAATGAGCTGTTAGAGCGGACTTCTCGCTTAATCGTACTTGTGTCGCAATTCTCGGATATATAAAGAGAATGTATAAATCTTTCGTTGATTCACGCATAATTTTGAAGGTTTTGAACGAGGAGAGCGCGTTATTAAATGGAATTAAGCGACTTTCGCGAGGGATTTACATTCATCGTTATTTTAATCACAACGGTATATATCCTGTAATTGCGCACAGCAGTCGCAGCAGTCGCAGCAGTCGCAGCAGTCGCAGCAGTCGCAGCAGTAACAGCCGTCTCAGTGAAAGTCAACGAGCTCGACCGATGACGACGCTTTCCAATTCTATAATACATAAGCGCGTAAGACAAAGAACGAGCGAAAACAAGAGACTACACGGTTCACTAACCCAAAGTAATGCATGCGTGTATCTACAGAATCTACTTTTATAGGCGTATACTGCGTTTACTATACACACCGTAGGCTAGTTCTTCTCGCAGTTCGCGGCTCGCTGCTCGCGGGGCGTAAAAAGAACGAAGCTATCATGAGTCACTGCTCGCGTTTCCTTCTTCATAAAATCGTCCTCCACACAAACTAGGAAATACAAAGGGATAGATTATAAGGCTTCTTGGCATAGCGATCCACCAAATTACTAGCCTTTTTAACAACCTTTTTTTAACAAACTATGAGGCAGTAATATAATAAAGTAATATAATAAAGTAATCACAATATGTTTATCTCTATTTTTTACTTTTTCTTCGACAATAGGCGTCTCTAACATTGCGATCCTTCCAAAAGAACGCTGTCTCTTCGTTGCTGCCAAGTTTCTTCACATGCCTAATCGTTGGATTTTTATCATTCTCTGTTTATAGTAGTTATAGTGGGAGATATTTTTTATCAAATTATTAGTATCAGTTGAGAATTTATCGAAAAGCAACCTATGTCAGTAGACTAACACAATTAATGAAAATAAGACAGTTGAATTTTCATTTACGGTATACTTTAAACGATGCTTCCAGATTTTTAACGAAATTCACAGCTGTACATTCACAGCTTTCTAATGAGCTCGTAGCATTGGAGCAGGTAAAATGTTACCACCCTTAAAAAATGACGTTCCTAGCTTCCCTGCAAAATCAAAATCACGGATAGACAAAATGCAAAAAAGCACAAAAGCGAAAAAGCAAAAAAGCAGACGAATGCCAAGGCTGCGCGGTTATGAAACCTGGCTACCCAACGCGGATGGATTCGCGCCCCCGGGAAATGCGCTCGGAATTGCGAACCCTCGTCGTCGTCGCAGACAACGCTTTATCTCCCTCGCGCTCTCCCGCCACTGTATATAGTGTATGTGGAGGGGATTGACCCAGACACCCCCTCCAAAGAGCTGCAGACGCCAACGACTCTCGCTTCTCCCTCGTACTAGTGCCGACGCATCTCGAGTGTACACGAGAGAGAGAGAGAGAGAGAGAGAGAGACAGAGAGAGACAGAAGCGCACACACATATACGGGACCCGGAGAAAGTGAACGCGAGAGTGAAAGAGACGGGGAAAGGATTGAGAGAGAAAGAAGCTGGATAACTGAATGTTTCAGAGCTTTTTCAAAGCTCTGAAACGTCTGCGAGACGAGACGATCGATACGAAATTCGCAGAGTGTATATACTGTAGAAAAATGGAAGGACAGCAGTAGTCGGTCTTAGGGATGGGGTGCACCGGCCGTGAGATGCTTTTGGCACTGGTCGAAGTGTCTGGCCGAGATCCCCGACGTTGTGTATACGCAGTATATGGTGGAAGCGACGACGACTTTTACTGCAGCGGCGCTTGGCCGCCGTGTCTGCGCAGTCTTGGACTGTGCTAATCGTTATCGAACATTTGCGAAGCAATAACGTGGGCACACTTTCAAAGCAGAAGCTTGCAAATGATGAGATTCAATAAATAATAACGCATTATACCTGAGTGTATGACGTGCACGATGAGTACACGAGTATAGTCGCCACTCGGTTGATCGCGAGCTTCGAGTGCGGAATGTAAACAACGAACTTGAGAGCAACTACAACGCTAAAAGGAAGAATCAAATTCAACGATCAAGAATTTGTCCCTGGCGAAAAAAGTTATGCGTGTATTTTGCCTGCGTATATACACGTATATATACGTATAGAATAGGAAGCGCAAGCATATAGAAAGAACAGAAAGGCAAGGGGAGGGACGAGTACAGACTACGCGGACTCAAACGCCTATGGTATCTATACTCTCTGTACTCTGCCTCACTCTGTCTCACAAGCCAGACAGAAAGGGGGTGACCCAGACCAGACACCCCCTCCACAGCTCGCGCCATACCGCGCGATTTGCCCGACGAGTATACGTACATTTATACGCGGACCTATACGCGGACCTATACGCGGATAAGAATCGCGAGTGTATGTGCGCGCCAAAGTGCCGATCCGGACAATGGCCGCACCCCAAAGCCGTATAATGACCGAGCACGTACATGTATTCTTACATACATGTACGCGTCTGCGTACGCGTTAAGCGATCTGCCTGGAGTCACTGCGTTTCAAAGAACAACGTTCATCGATGGATAAATATAGCTATATAAGAGAGAAGAAGTTTCGATGTCAAAATTCAACTTTTAATATCCGACGGATTCGTCTGACGGAATCGTCTTCGACACTGTAACGCTCGCACATACCGATGAAAAGAGATAAGAGAGGTTCCATAAAAATTAAATCCCGGAAAAGCCGGCAACAAAAGCCGGCAACAAAAGCCGGCAACAAAAGCCGGCAACTAAAGCCGAGAGCCTCCCCTATATAACTATATAACTGTATAACTAGCTTCTGCGCGTAAACGCCGAAAAAGATAAGGTGTGCAGTAGCACAGAAGTCGTGAAAGAAGAAAAGAAGCTGAGCGAGTCAGAAGAGAGAAGGGACTGTGCGTATACAAGAACTTGGAACTTGGATACAGCACTGAGATAAACTCCGGAGATATAACGTGGTGTATAGGTATAAAAGAGCAAGCTTCCCCATGAGCACTCGTTTCAAGGGATCTCAAAGTCAATTAAAAATTCAAATTTTTCTCCCTACGATAGCCTACAATAGCCCACCCCACAATACCAATTGTAATTAAACAAACACGAGACTCTTTCGTAATCCGTTCGTTTCGTGATTTTTATCCTTTATCGTAAGCAAAATAATAAACATTCAATCGACTTTCATATTCTCGTAATTTCGCAACTAGCAAGCAAAAAGCAAGAATAGTTATTATTGTCGTAACGTTGGGGCAAATGATGCGATGTGAAATAATCAGCAGGACCGTTGAAAAATCAAAATCATGCACAACAGTGAAGAAGGTACGTGTACAGAGTGAAGAGTCTCCGCTACTTATAGGGAATAGAAGCGGCGTTGACTCGGGTTTTGACTCTCCCTCTCTTCGAATGTCATCCATGCATGTATCACCCAGCAACCAGGGCTATTCGGAAAGGATATTATATTATTATTTCGTACGCCTGGGTATGTGTTTCGTACCTATGGTATATGGCTATGTATGCGGGATCGCGTTCGGAGCCCCGGTACCGCAGGGGAGAGGAAGGAAGTGGATGAAAGGAAGCTGCGGACTGTACTAGACGACCCGACGGTAGAGAGGGATAACGCGCGAACGGGGAATGGAGGAAGAGAGTAGGGGAAGCGAACTCTCGGCGGTGGCCGTGGTGTTGCTGACCCGACGACCCCTGTAACCTTGCTGCTTCGCGCGACGTCCCGCATCCCGCTAGATTAAACTGGATATCTCTCCAAGATTATCCCGTTTCCCTCTCGCCCCCGAGTGGGCGAGTTTTTGACCTCTCAGTACTATGTACTGAGAGCTATATCATATCGGCAGGATTTATCAACTTAATGTATAATGTGTGCTATTTTCTTTCAAAATTTCATTCTCACCTGGGGAAGAGAAGTTTGCATTGTTTTGACGTTGTACTGGAGATGAGTTTTTCACGTTTAGAAACTTGCCACTTGAAATAACTGAGAGTAGAATGGAAATTTAACTTTCTCTCTGGACGCGATCTTTCTCCCTACTTGGTTTTTAGGTACATTGGAAAGAAGTGAAAAATACGTTAATTTATCTGGTTTCTCCCGGAGCCTATTTGTCGCTCGAACGACTTGCCCAATGCACTTGTATCAATGGATTTGTATCATAGATTAGGGACACGTCATTGTTTCGTTGAATCATTTTTAAACATCACAATCATTCTGGCAATCGATATAATATATAGAGTAGTCTTCTAGAGTATTATATTGACAGCGATTGCTCTGCATTAACATTATGCCGGCATTATGTGTATAGTATGCGTGTGCACTTCCTGTCCCATAGAAATGAATGAAGAATATACGAGTGTGAAATGTTCAGCTCCTATCTAAAGTTCGAAAAATGCCAAACGAAGAATTCTCGTCTCTCGGCAACAAGTGCACTTGCAACAAACCCTCGGCACAGTCGTGCGTGTCTACAGCCCGAAGAATACATTTTCGAACCCTTTGCAATTCCGCTTCTCTCTTTTTCTCTCTTTTCCAAGTCGACCGCGAGGGAGAGTGCAAAAAATTACATCGAAAACTTTCTGTTCTCCTATCCGCCGTCTGGCTCCCTACGCAAGTGCAAGTTATCCGCGGAGCCACGGCGACGAGCCTATATAAGGGGAGACACGCGAGACAACCCCCGCTTCGATGTATATGAACCAACACAGAGACTCTTGCTAAATATGAGTTTATACATGTAGCAGAGATATATAGGTTGTGGCTCGTTAAAAATAGGCTTCGCTCCTCGAAGTAAAAGAGAAAAAAATGTTGCTCGTGCAAAAGCCGCACTTATACAGATGTGCCTATTTTCCATCTCTTTCTCCGCGACTGACATCAAGGTCGAAGCGCGTCTGGGTCAGGGCCCCCGCCGTAGCCTCCCTCGTTCTTTATTCCCGATGCCGCTTTGTGATCTCCTAAACTGCCTTTGTCTGTATGCGAGAGAAAGAAAAGAGCTAAGCGCCAATGTCTCTTAATTCATTCATTATTTCAGAACGACCTCCGAACGACAGCACTCTGCACTGCTCGAGTCCTTCTTTTTCATTAAACTTATCATCGGTATTTTTTAATCATTTCTCTCTGCCATGAGAGAATCATCTCTCTCTCTCTCTCTCTCTCTCTCTCGTCAGAATGAATTGTTTAATAAAAGAATTCGATCAAAGGCCATTCGAATTCTAAAGCCTACAGTGATACTTATGACCTGTCGCGTAGATAAACAATATTCATAAATCATTTAAACGCTTACGTATAAATAATTTTTTTATTCAATACGTTTTTCAATTCCTCTGGCGCTCGAGTAGCCTCGGCACATCTCGGCCACAGCGCCATCTCTAAATGTATACGAACTTACGTTGAGTCGTGTACCAAACGTCGGTAATTTTACAATCTATCTGACATGCCGAACAGAGATATACTACGATACACTCGGGTAGTCGGGTAGTAACCTGATACCAGCTGATACCAGCGATACTGTCAGATACACCAGAGAGCACATACTACGAAGGCAATGATAAAATTCTTAGCCTGATGAATAAATGGTCATTCGATTATTAAAAGAAAATTTGATAATTAGAGAAAACAATTATCATAAGATTGAATATTCAATATTCATAAGAGCTCGTAGTTATTGTTTAGCTTAAGAAAAACTGTGTTGAAATATAAAGCGATTTTCAATTTGAACATATCAAATAAATCTATACGCATAATGAAAGGTTTATTTGAATAATAGAAGCTTTCAAAGAAATGCTTACATCCTTCCTATTAGCTGCTATTAGATGCCACTGCATTCTTCTACAGTTTTCCATCTCATTTTCTTCCAAGAATACTTATTGCACAGTTTATCTTATTTATAACTGTTATTTCCTCTACGATATGTATATCCAGTTCCAATATTTATCATTTTGACGATTACTCTTGTCCAGTAAGAATGATATTCAACAAATCAATACTTCATTTTACACGTCTATAATAAACAAATGATAACTTTATTGTTTGCTCTTTGCATAAAGTGTATAATCTTAGTCTTTAAAATGCCCATAAGATCCATCGACAGAATCCGTTACTCGCTTGAACTTTGGAGAAATAATATGAATAGAATAAACATTGACTCGCATAACCTGTATTGAAACACGCCTGAATCATACGAATCTCAAGATTCAAGATTCAAGCGAGAAATCTTGTTTCTCGTTCCCGCGCTCTATCAGATGTCGCGAGTGTTCGCTACATTCAAAACGAGTGTAGTTTTTAACTCATTCGCGCAAACACAAGAGATTTCAGAACGAGATAATATATTGCAGGCTACTACACGTGTGCGGGGTCAGTTCTCGGTAACGCAGACAAAGTCCGCGAGGCGTCGCTAATGCCGCTTCGAGCGAGACAGCGCCGCTAGACTGCGACGATGCGACGAAATACCTTATAAGTTATATATATATATATATATATATATACGAAGAGAGAGACGAGCCGCGCTGCGCGGCAGCATCGGAGCGTTGAATATGTATGTGTGTGTGTGAGAGAGAGAGAGAGAGAGAGAGAGAGAGAGAGAGAGAGAGAGAGAGAGCAAGAGAGAACCGAACGGATTTTCGGTGCGAGAGTGTGTCGTGGAGCGTGCACCGCCATATTGCGCCTCGTGTGCCCGAGAGAACAAGCATCCCAGCAAAACAGAGGAATATTACAGCGAGAATCGTGCAGTGCTGTACCGAGGAAGACTAGTCCTCGATCAGGAGTTTATCACATCCCCGAGCCGACGGTCTTCCCTAAACAGTAACAAGCTAATCTCGGTGAGTACCTATCCACCGCATGTATATATCTTTAGGAATACACAAGAGCCGGAAAACGCGGCGTGAGTACGGCATGCGTTAGAACGTCGTTTTCCTCCGGTCTATGACTCTTCGAAGCTCGAGATCGACCCGGTCACTCATCGAAACTAGTGTCTTTGTAATTTTGTCGACTCCGTCGTGGACAAAATGTCGGTCGGCTTCACTTGGGGGAGAGGTTAATCGTTGCCGGCGCGTATGTCTCGAACGTCTACTGCATGTGCGAGAAAGAGAAAGAGAGGCCATACATATACACACACGCACACTGCTCGAAGTGTGCCGTTCTTCAGCTTTTTTTCTCTCCGACTACCGCTCTTTTTCCTTGCAATATGGACGCGACGACGCCGATGATGTCCTGGCAAGGAAAACTCGTGAAGCTGTCAAAGACAAAACGCAGACATTGTTGCGCATGCCGGGAACAAGAGAGACAACGCCGCCACCGTTTTATTCGCAAGACTGTACTCGATCGACTAGTATTTTTTTCTGTCTTTCTTCGCTCTGGAAAATACAGCTCATAGTTTTCCTGTTGCAGTAGTGAAGAATGTTTACCTAAATATCAGCAGATGTACGTGCGTGACTTCGCGCCGCATCCGACATGTGACAGTTTCAAATTCGCAAAGAAGATGCGTAGCGTATGTACGCGCAGTTTCTCTCTTTTCTCCTCATTTTTATTTCGTGCATTTCCTTAGAAAATCAAAACACCACAGCTATCTTCTCTTTCTCGTTCTTATAAAATTACATTTACTCCACGCAACATAGTTCCATTTGTTTACATGACCGAGAAAGCCTCGGCAGCGGGCATTCTTCGATAAGAGAAAGAACTCGCTCTGGTCCTATACTTAGTTTATATCGTAGTATTCGTAGTTCGTAGAGAAGCTAGAGACCTAGACGTCTGTGTGATACGCACACACGAAGGACATCTATCTCATCTGTAGAGAGAGAGAGAGAGAGAGAGAGAGAGAGAAAGAGAGAGAGAGAAGGCGATGTCGTTGTATAGGGCACATCTGGAAATAGCGTGTGTGCGGGTTCGCCTTGGAACATTCCGCTCTCTGACTCTTTGGCCTCTTACGTCTCTTTTCCTACGCGTGTGCAAGTATCCATGATACTCGATGACGAGGAAAGACAACAATCTGATTATCGCAACACATTTCCCTTCAAACTTTGCAAGAATTCGGAAAACGTCGTATTTGTTTTGTTGTATCGCTCGCTCACTCTCTGTCTCTCTCTCTCTCTCTCTCTCTCTCTCTCTCTCTCTCTCTCTCTCTCTCTCTCTCACACACGCTTGCGGAGAGAGAAAGCAACTGTGGTTTTTGAAACGACGTACACGTGGTGATGAGAGGTTAGGACGTTATATATATATATATATATATATACACGTTGTTGGCTAAGGAGGAGAGAAAGAGAGATAAGAGGGATGATACGACTGTGGGAGAATCAGTCAGTGTCGTGCGCTGTCGCTTTGGGCTTTTTTGTTTGAGAGAATTTATAATAGTGCTATCCGGCTTGTCTCAGAAGACGACGATTCTATTTTTGTGTCCTCCTGGCTGTGACTATACTTGCTTTCCGAAACGACCAATCGCTTATGACGTTCAAGGGATTATTATATAAAAAATAAATATAAAAATCAATAGCTATCTTGGTTGTTTAGATAGTCAACACCGTCGAGTACTTCTGGAAAATTCATCGAAAGTATCAACGAAAGAGTAAAACTCCGTGGAAAAAAAGGCCCGACTCTACGAGAAAATATTCGTTAATTCAGCAGTTTGTCTTTTTGCAGTGTAAACTGAAAAGCTTGCGCCAACCTGCAGCCCATGAATTCTTGTCATTATACTGAATTTTAAAAAATGTTACGATTATCTGTTTTATATTACTGTCTCGATATTATCCCATCGAAAAGAAAGTTTTCGAAACGAGCGTCGAGACGTCTCGAGGTACATTTTTATCCGCCCCTTATATCACTATGTTTTTTTTCGAACGTCATTTTCGGAAATGAAGTACCGGGAACATTGAGATTCCCGCGCGTGAGCATCGATCCCGATATATACAAGAGGACGATCCACATAAGAAATAGATATATTAGAACAAATTTCGACGTCACAAAGCTTTCTTTTACGAGCCTTTTACATGTTCAAAATAAACAATGCTTTTTATGGTTAAAAAACTTAACTGTGCACTGAATTAGAAATGTACATAAGATAAGGTTGAATGAACCAACGTATAAAAAGTGCAACAAGTTTTCTACGACTAATCTCCGGACATACACGCGGCATCAGTACCGGTTAGATAAAAAAATCGTTGGACTTTTTGGCGTGATCAATTTGAAGCACAGATTAATAAGCTATTGGGATAAGTTCATTGGGTCTTGATGTGTTCACATGAGTCGGTAAAGTAGACGTGTTTCGGGACCGTTGAAAATTCTTTTTCAGGGTATAGTATATCTGAATTATAAATATTGCCTTGCGGTACGCGTTGGGAGTGGTGCATTTTCCTTTATACACTCTACTTTCTGGTTTGACCTGATTTAGCTCTGGGAGCCATGAATGTTAGCCCTTATTATAGGATCGGAGGGGAGATTGTATATACACTATTTGAACTTGGGAGTGTGTCCGCATATTATGTGTACATTCTCATGCTTCGAACTCCCAAATATTCTTATTATGTTTATAATAAAAAGTAAAACTCCGTTGAGATAAGGCAACGTTCGTATGCGTGCGAGGAAAATAACTTTTGGTTGCACACATTGTAAAGCCGATTTTAATAAACAAAATGAACGAGTCGCTAAAGAATAGAAATAAAAAATGTTCGCTTTTTTCGGTAGTAATGTTGAATCGAATCTCGAGATTATTAAAAGAACGCCGACGCGACGACATTAGATGAAATTTCCATGAAAAAGAGAAAGGCATCCGCGCAATCTAGTATTTACATTTTTGTGTAAACGTTAGCAACGGCAACAGCATCAGCAAAAGCAGCAGTAGCAGCATAATGAGTAGCTCGCTCGCGCACTCAACGCTCTGCCAGAGCGCGTTTTAGTTGAACTTTCGCTAAAATCGCGCTCTTGCGTAATACGAGCCTCCAAACTGTAGGCTAATCCTAACTTTATCCACAAAAGGGGACACAACAGCGTCACTTATACAAATTCATAATACACTTCACGCAAGCAGTCCTAGTATCTAACAGTCGATAGATAGTACGTGGCGCTGAAACAAATTTTTTGACTACATACGATGTTTCCTTGCTTTCTATGTATGTGTGTACGCTCTCGTTAGCTCTGTAGAAAATCGAGAGGCTTCTGAGGGACAGATTTGGTTAGAGGCCGCGATAAAGTTTGAGGTTCCGCGCCGCGTGCGCTGTTGCGTCTCTACTAATGACTGACCTGATTTTTGCGTAATCCTTTCATTATGTCACATGTGGTGATCATATACGGAACTATCGCTTCTCGGAAGTGTATTTTACAATAGTCACAAGAGAAACACGCTTATTCCTCTTATTGATTGATATGAATAAAAATTTGTATTATATAAGCGATAATGTAAATAGTGCGTCTATGTCCTCCAGCTTGAACAAAAATTTATAGTCTGTATCGAACAACTGATGTTCTACATTTTAATAATTTCTTCCGCAAGAAATTATCATAGATTAAACTTTGTCAGCCCGCTAATACGAAATCTTTTCCTCATCTGTCATTTTTGAAGGTTATTGTGATAATGTTCTGAAATAAAATTTATTTTCCCATGATCGTTTAAAAAACTTTAACACAATCAATACGGAAACGCATCGAAGTGTCGCGCATTTAAAAAAAGGCTTACGATAATATTAAATAAAGATTGACATTGCTACTCGGACTTGACAACACTACTAAATTCCAGCGATCTTCACTGTTAAAGAAAATATAAGGAAAACTTTCTCGGACAAGAGAACCGAAATTCTCACATAGTGCAGACCCTCTTTTCATTGGTTGTGCAGAGAAAGCGGCCTCGGGGAGCAGATGAGACAGAGAAATAAGATCGCGAAGAGAGGAAGGACGCTACTACCTGCTCCATGGCCTCTGTTCTTTTCTTTCTCCACGTGTTTATACGCGTTAGAGGGGGATCCTTAGTTGAGTCCCCTCTTTGCAATACACGTTTACTGGCCTCTTGCTTCTCGTTTTCCTTTTCGAGAGGGTTCTCCTTTACCTTCGGTCATTTGTTGCCGCTGACAAATTTTACGGTGCGTCTTTATACGCGTAATTCAATGAATATTATGCGCGCGCTGAGTCGATATTTAAGATGATTTTTCATAATATTAAGCAACCTTTCAACCTTAGAGACGTGTATTTTAAGGAGGTTTGAGTTTTCGAGCAATGCCGGGTAAAAGTTGTAAATTTAAAAGCGCGATAAATGTAGAGTCATTGATATTTGCCCATACAGCAAGTGTATACAGTAAGTCAACTGCAGAAGGATAAAGTACTTTTGGCGCATACACGCTTTGCTGGACACAAAGCACACAGCGTCTCCGATATCTTTACGGGTCGTCTATATATTTCATCTTGTCAGATGCTCGATTCTAGAGTGATTCCAGATTGCTGAACCATATTTTTATCACTGTAAAAGCTTCTGAAAGTGAAAAACTCTGGCACCGTTATAACACAACAACTCCAACAGCGAAAAAGTCCAATTACACTTTTCGAGACTTATTCTCCGCGAGCATCTAGCGAGCTACTCCCTTGAGGATCTTTCTAATGAAAAAAATGCCCCCTCCCCTCCCCCTTCCTCCTTTCCCTCTCCAGATTTTTAACAGCTCGTTTTCCCAGTCTTTCTCGTTCTTCTCCCCACTTCGTTTACCGCGTCCCTTTCGGCCCTCGTGCCTATATCACTCTTCTTTTCCTCCGGTTACCTCATCGACCTGGCGACGATGAAGACGACGACTACCTGCCGGAATTCCAAGCGCTCGTTGAACCGCGAGCATCTATGTACATAGTTTGTACCTCGACCGCGTCACTTGAGTTGCGCTGGATGTACATACAGATCTGTAACGCCGATTCGGTTAATTGAGGCGCGGTTTATATACATTGTACAGGTGTTATACGACTTGTCATGAGTTCGTAAGTCGGGTATAATTTTGTACAAGAGGTTTAAGTACATTAACAGTAATCTTGATGAACCTAACAGCTGTTATATACATATGATCTAACGAATGATCTATCGAATGCTATCTTGCGCTCTGGTAAATTTTTTTTTTGCTGATTATATTCATTGTTTAATTGATGGCAATTAGAATAATTTTAAAAGCTAATGTTAACGTATATCCCTCAAAAATTTGTTGCAAATTCTCTATCCATCGACGGTTTATCAGTTGTGCCTTTCATACTTTCACTGAATGTTTAGAGAAAACATTTCTCTCTCTCCCTTTCTCTTGATATACATTTAATAAAAGTTCTATACTCATTCCGGAGTCACGTTATTCCTATCGCACAGTAATACGCATACATCTACCGATCAATTCTATCAATGCTATTTACATGCTTACTTTTTTTCTAACCACAGGCCCGTTTCCATCACAAAGACCATATTTCTCACGAGAAACGAACAATAAATATCGTATAAATGTCCAAAGAACTTTACTTCATTAGAGAATAAAAAATTGCAACAACAATACGGGCTTTCGTTCTCTTAGCACGTTCACGCCTGAATCTGTATAACTTATGCGGGGCGAGAGGCATGGTTTTTTTTTTTCGAAAAAAAGCCGCTTGCGCCTGCGCGTATTCCTCTCGACGGCCGTAGCCACGTGCTGGGAACGCAGAGAGAGAAGTAAACCGGTGGTACGACACCAGTCACAACGGTGCGCACGGCTCGGTTCGATTGGTTTCCGCACTGCTCCGTTCTCTAGATAGCTCCATGCGACTTACAGTCTTGCAGTCTTGCGTATACTTACATCGAGTTCATTTTCTATGTCTTTACGTTGCGCGAGTTCACCATTATTCACGGTGATTGGTTTTCGAGTAAAAGATTTTTCGCTTTGGATTGTTGTTACCATTGTGTTTCGAGTATTCGACTGATCACGTGTTGAGAGAGGTTATCTCCGGTAGTGACGCTGTACGTATGATACGTAAATAGTGTTGGAGAAGATTATTATTTAGAAAGGATTTTCCGTTATTTTTGGGAATTAAAAAATGGAGCGATTCTCGGTGAGTGTTGGTAGTTGAAACTTGTTGTCAGGCTTAGAATTGCGAATGCTGTGCGCGTGGCCTCGTGCCATATGTGTGTGTCTATGGCGCGTAAGTTCACGCGTGCACATATAGAACACTCCGGAACGTACGTGCCGGGTAGCGCGCCTTTATTCACATGGTGACCGCGTGCTGTGTGTCGTTGTACCATCTATGCTACCCATCTCGACTTTTTTAAACAGTGAAGAATTTCCAATTGTTTTTATATTTTTTTATTTTCAAATTATTTGAAACTTAAAAGAAATTAGTTGGTAAAATCAATTATCTTCGTATGAGGAAAAACTTTATTTAATTTAGAATTACTATTAAGACAAACTCACGTTAAAATATAAATACAACGATATTTCACTAGCAAATTTATTTCAAGCGGGCCGTACATAATCGTAGCCACAAATATTATCAAGCGGAAAATTTCGCTAACGTTTCTAAGAAATTTAAGAATTAGACGCGAGTGTTCGCGAGCGGAAGAAACGAAATATCTCTGTGTTTCGTGATAAGACTCGACCAATTTCACCTGTGTCAACAGCAGGTGTTTGTATTTGCGAAAAACTGCAAGGCAGTATTATTGTATACACGAAGAAATAAGACACACAGTAGATACATACATAGATATAAATATACTTCAGTAGGTGAATGAAAGAAAAAGATACAATAAATAATCTTTTGCTCCTTGATGGGCAAAGCAGCAGGTTAATTCTAATTTCCGATGCTTATTAATGCTATGCGCGAATAACGTATTTCGCGATAATCTTTTACTACTGTGTAATGTGTGATAATTATTAGATCACGAAGATGATCACGAAGCGAAAGGATGTCGTAAGTTTCATTTATCATTCAAAGAGGTTTACGACTGTAGCTTTGTATACGGGAAGTTTGTCGCGTTCCATTAATCATTATTCATTATTCACGATCCTTTTCACTAACCCTTTCAAAACCTTCTCCCTGTAGTATTGCTAATGTACATACATCGAACATATTTGTATGATTAGCTTAATCTTACCTGTGTTCATAGCTGTTATCGATCTACGCTGTTTGTCAGATTTTCTCGAGGCAACGACGATTTTATCTGAAAGAAAATTGAAAACGATAAAGTTTACTCCAAAAACGTTTCCTACAAATGGTCCTATAACAGTCAATCGTCATAATAATAAAAAAAAACTCATTAGACAAGCGTAATTTATATACTATATAGATGATATTGGTATTTTTATTTACCAATATCAAATGTCGATAAATAAAACACAAAAAAATAGAAGCATCGAACTTTTCTCTTTCGCTTGACGAACAGAAACCGTTTTAGTCGTTGTTTCGGCTATGTCCACCAGTACAAGTTGCCACTAAGTAGACTGTTCTACTTAATACGAAATCAATAATTCTAATCGTTTTGAGTAAATAAAAAACTGCCCATTAAGCGAGCGATTGAACAATATTTTAAACAAGCAGTAACTGATTTTATCACTTGCACAAAAAGAAAATAAATTTAAATTGAAAGTACGATAGTTGCAGATTATAGAATATATAACTCTTGTGTTTTTTTACTTTTCAAAGAAAACCAGCACTGAGAATATACTCTTGATTTTATGCCTGAATTTAGCGACCGCGGAATTGACCCGATGTTATAGTCATTCGACTTTACTACCGGAGTTGTAGTCAAATCATCAGTTGTGTCATAATACTAATTATGACCGTGAAATATATTTTTATACTCGTGTGAGTATTGGTTTCATTTGAGGCTCTTTCTCTCATAAATTATTTCCGTTTCAAAATAAATAAATTATTGATCAGACGGACTCAGCGGAACTGACACGCTTCTCCAAAGCAAGCCCTTACTGTCGACGAATTCATCGCGATGTTAGCCTTGATTTAAAAAATGTTCTGTTGCGCGATAGTGACTAGTTTATAAACCGAGACAAGCATGTCGATTATTTCGAAATCGAGCCACGTGTGCGCGCAATCTTCTATTCGATCCCTCTCTCGAAAAAAATCACCGACGAAGGTTCTTCGTTAGAAAAATCTCGTGTTGCGCAAAAATTCTTTAGATAGATACGCTTTGTCATGGTTTAGTAATAATATTGGGTTATTATATATAAATTAGAAACAATAAGATTTTGAAGGGGAGAGAAGTGGGGGAGAAGGGGTGCTGCATGACATAATAAATTGGTGTGATAATCTAGGAATAATAGGCGAAGAGCATATTTGAAGTATGGATTATTCTTGTATCATTACAGACCTTTCGGCGATCGTCGTTTTTGAGTAACGGAGCCAACCGTGGACAACAAGCATGTCGCTCGGTCAGGCACAGCTCGTGAAGTGGAGTCTTCCAGCCTTCGCCTTGATTCTTGGGCTTTTATGGTACAAACGTCGACGCGTGGACCGAGTTGATCCAGGTGGAGTGTCCAAGTTGAAAGGTGACACGAATTTGTTAAACGGTAGCAGTGTTAGTCCCAAAGCGAAGATCAACGGTAATCTCTGCGACTCCGGTATTCACACCGACGATTCCTTCAATAACTCGAGCAGTTCGCCCGTTGAAGAAATTATCAGGTAAGTCGAAGAGTGCTATTCGTTTGGATAACATAGTCAAGCTAAGTTTCGACGCGTCTGACTTAACATTGTCCACGTCGTTTGCAGCCCTAGAAAAGTAAGCGAGAGTCTGGACATACCAAATCGCAAGAGCTCATCGCTGTTGTCCAGCAAGTCGATCGAGCTGAGTAACACGCCCTGGTACGACGACGTGGAGAGCACGCCTGAGATGCGAGAGATCGTACTTGGCAGTAATCCGAGCAAAAACGGCTTTGACTTTATGTCGAAGGGTAAGTCCTCGACTGAACTTAATAAAAGCAAAAACTCCATCACCATGGAGAACGTCATAGAGGAAGAAACTCCGGTGGCCAAGGTAGTGGTAGCCAAAAGTGAAGCGTTAGTCGAGCAGAAACAGGAAGAGGAGAAACAGCCGGTGATGGAACATCACGAGATTAATGGTGACGAAAAAAAACAGAGGCAGGCCCTCTCCGAGAGAGACTCGGCTAACCACAGTCCTGTGTCGGGTGTGCTCGAAGGAAGTGTAACCGATGAGGCTAGAAGTGAAGGCAGCACTGACAGCGGAAAGGGTACGTAGCGTATTAGTATTCGAGTTGCTACGCCGAAGAATTCTCTTCGCGACGCGTGTGGAAAATCTCGGATGATTGACCAAACGAAAGAAAACAACTTCTAATTTTGATTTCTACTCTTACCGTAGGGGGCAGTATAAAGTGCCACTTAAAGGACACCAGCAGAACGACCTATGAGTTCTCGATCGCAGTCAAACTAGTCGGTAAGCTCATAGGACGCGGAGGCAAGTTTCTCCAGCATATACGGAACAACGCGGATGTACACATTGTGGTGAAACGTCACCCGACTCAACGCGATTGCAAGCTCTGTTGTATCGATGGTTCACCAGACGGTATTGCTACCGCTCTTGAACTCATACGAGCAAATTTCCCCGAGAAAACTTACCCCCATTTGACTCTGGAGCAGATCGCTTATGAGCAATTAGTACCTGAAGAGGTTTCCTGGGTACCGGAACTCATGCAACTTTCTCTTATCGAGGGCGTCAATAACGATGTTATCGTTAGTCACATTATCAAGCCGAATCACCTGTTCATTCAATTGCCTACGCATCCTACGTATCCGTCTCTCAGAATTTTAGACGAGAAGATGACGCAATTGTACGAAACTACCGAATCACCGCCTGTACCAGACCAACTTAACAGTAAGTTTTAATAGTAATCAAAATATAAATATTTTGTATTTCTACTGAATGATGCTTTTGATGAAAGTAGTGGACTGAATGTTCCTTGAGGTCAATTTATTACCTGATTTGCCAATGAGCCCTTATAAAATATTGAATTTAACATTCCCTTGTCTAAAATCTGTGTTTTATATTGAAATTTGCAGAGGGCATGATTGTAGTGGCTAAATGGTACAACAAATGGGTTCGGGTATTCATCGAGAATCCAGATCCAAAAGGAGAAGAGACATTAGCTCGCCTGGTCGATCACGGTGGTTATTGGACATTCAGTAATGCTGATATGAGAAAAATACGATCAGATTACCTCACCTTGCCCTTCCAAGCCATCGAAGTATTTTTAGCAAATATTCAACCAATTGAAGGTAAAATTATTTTTTACATCTTATACATAATTTTAACATACCGAAATAGAATTTATTTTTATTAAATGATGCTGCTTGAAGAAAGTAGTGGACTGATCTTTTCTTTGAGGATAACTAAATACTGATAAAGGCGCGATATCTCATTTATTGTTTTACTATCCAAGTGAGCAGTTTACATTAATAATATTTTGACTTTTCAGAAGAGTGGAGTCAAGATGCGTTTAATGTAGTAGCACAAATTTGCTCTGGCATTGTCGGCCAAGCTCAAATCGTAGGCTACGTCGACTGTTGCACATTTATAAACTTATATTTCAATATTCATAAACATGGCGTAAGTATACAGTTTTATATTTTTATTAATTATAACTGCTTGCTAACAAACTATTTCGATTGAATGATGCTTTTGATGAAAGTAGTGGACTGAATATTTATTGAGGTCACCTTTACCATAACTGATCGATAAAAAGAAGTAAATTTCCACTCTCCTGTTATATTTCAATTGCTTATGAAATGTATTGTTTGTGTTTTAGGTTATATCTATAGCAGACGAACTGATAGCTCGAGGACTGGCAGAGCCCATGTCCTTAGAGGAGGTGGTTCCGCAGGAAGTGCTATCCTCCGTGTGAATCTAAGTCTAAAGTTTAATATTTATCGTCTCCATTTGCGAATCGAAAATGATAAAAAGTTAAGGAAAGATGTAGGTATGCGACGAAAGTATGAGAGATTTGCGAGTGAGGGTTGATGTTGAATGGTAAAAAGTAATTTCTTGTGATTTATAAATACTGGATCTCTAAACATTTAAATATGCTCCTTGCTCTACAAATGAACTAAATCGATTGTTCTGCTATAACTTGATCCGTCGTCGGCGATCGCAAAGTTGCTGCATTTAAAACGTTCACTATGTTCTTTACTTTCGTTTCGTTTTCATTTTGTCGAGCTTATGAGATAGTCGTTCGAACATCAATTAATTATACAATTCGAGTGTAAATAACATTTGATTAGCAGGCAAATTAGCTGTAAGGTGCTGCTTATAGTTAAAAGCAATATTTTAGTATGATAAAGGTTTATTAGTTTATGAAGCATTATGAGTAACCACGTACTTGTTTTCAAACTAAATCTTGTGAGAAAAGTGGCTTTTATTTGATGAACATTTACCTAAAATATTTACGAGTAAAAAGATATAGTATTTAAAGTTTGTTACCAAGCTAAGATTTTTTAAGACATGGTATGCTTTTAAAATATCTTAGCTAATATTTCGACACTGGTTAAAGGAACATTATTCTAATAAGTTAAACCAATACCTTCATGGTAGTGCATTGGATAATAGGTTTATTAGAGTTATTTTAAGCTAAATTTTTCATGACAACTATACTTTGAAATCAAATACACTTACACGCCTACGCATATTGCTTTATAAACAAATCTTCACTTCTAAAAGCAATGTTTTTGACACTATCTTACCACATAAAAGACAAACTTGTATTTTACACTTTTCAGAACTTGATAGTATTCTGTTTTAAAAAATTCGCCGCGCGCGTGTTAGATTGTTACGACGGTGCATTTCAAAAATTGAAATTTTTTCATATCTGTGCCAATGTTTATTCACACTTATTAACAGAAGTAATTTGTTAGACTGTGAGTACACGTCGAACGTTTATAACCTGCCGTTTTGTATTTCTTTATTGTACTTATCTATATATCGGTGTATCTTGAATCATTATACAGTCTATATTTTTAACTAGATAAACTAAAATTAAAGAGAAATTCTGCTATTGCGGACAATATACTTGAAATTAATTAACCTAATGGAAAAGTTGAATTGAATTAAATTTGATCTATTAAAGTCCGGTAATTAATAGTCAATTTTGATCCAACTATTAAAATACAAAACATAACGGATTTATATTGATAATTTACGTCAGTAGTACAATAGTTTATCGCTGAAACTTTTCCATAAGATTAATAAATTTTACAAGTGCTTCATGCATAGTCTTTGTTCATTTGAAATATTCATAATTAGTCTGACTTTTTTAGATTATGGAAGTTAAAATTTTAATTTCTCATTCAAAGGCATACACGATATAATTCATGGATATAGATACGACAATGAAAAGAGTTTAGAGTGAAAGTGAAAGAGATCTTCGAGTAATTCTTGAAGTGCGCGATTAGGGCTACAGTCAAAGGAGACAAGATTATCTTGATTTGATATCGAGGTTAAAAGCCATTTTGCAACGAAGATATATTAACAGAATTCGTTATTTATAGGCTTATTTACCTCATCATTGTAAATATTGTAACATTACTATCTCCGACTATTATATATTTATAATATACTTACAAATAGTTATATCGGATAGTTACTAGCTCTATGCGTTAATAGTGTGACGAGATTTAATGTAGTTTATTTATATATTTTACTATCATACAAATGCGAGATGCGAGATGCAGAGCTTGCAACCGAATTCCTAGGATTTACAAAACAAAGCTACTACAAAAATAAACTTTTTTATGTACTATTTTCAATCAGTATTTCTATAAATGTGAGAACCGCATACTTCAATATAGTGATTTTGAAATTTATATAATTTTGACCTAAAATGTTTCAGTATAATTAAAAAATAGTGGCCTACTAATAAAACTTCCTCATTAAAGTGTCTATATTTGCATTCATTGTGTCAGTCTGATTACCAATAATACTAATAGTCACATTATATACAAATCTAAGTTAAAATTTTTGAAGTAGTTTTGTACATTTCAATATAGCAGAAAATAAAGATCATGATGGTAATAATGATGGTATTTAAATATAACCAATGCCGGATAAAACTATATTCTTTTCTATATGTATGCTGCCTAAATGCATTGTGCTAAGCTAAAAGCTTTTGACGAAGAATATCTCAGAATTATAAACGCTAGGGTGAAAGCTCATAAAATCCTTCGAATGGAGGGAATTGTAATTTAAGGCTGAGATGAAGTTGAAAATAATTCCACTGCCACAATATTTCGCATTGACGGTTTCATGATTATATGAAGTTGGGGATCGATGTAGCGTGGCTCTTTAAAAACTCGTTATAAACAGTTGTTTCTTGATACTACTAAAAATAAATCTCACTATTTTTCTTTGATTTATTTAATGGCAATTACAAAGGTTTATTAAACATTGATGTTATTGAGAAAAAAATTAAAAAAAAGCTAAAGGGTAAAAAGGCAAGACCCTGCGAGAATTTTTTTGTAAAATTACGTAAAGTTCTTTAGGAAATATATACTTAAGACGAGATTGGAAATTAATGAACTTGATTTTTCCGCTACAAAATAAGAGTATCGTAGTCATTATTGATTATTTTTTTTTAAACCGATCTTTCGTGATTATGCGACGAATGAAAGGTGATGTTATGATATGAGCCCAGTAGTAATGTTATTGAATGGAAGAAATTATTACTTTTGTAATATTTAAGTTGAAATTTATCTTATGATCGATCATGAGAATTTTCGTGAATTTTGTTTTTCTTTTTTTTTTCTAGAAAGTGAGCTATACGCGATAAAGATGCGAATGACAAGACTATAATAGTAAAGATAAAAAAATATTGAGAAAATGTCAGAAAACAATAAGGTTTATATAACTTTTTTACTGCGCTTAGCTCGAAGAATTATTTTATGACTTCGAAAATGTTAAATTTCATACTCGAGAAAAACATTGTTAATGCGTACAAAAGAAAATCACGATAGACATATTTTTGTAGATTCATACTTGCGATTTCGCGCGAAGTCGCGCGATTCTTGTGCCGAGAAGTCCAACACATAGTAATGGAGTTTTTCGCCAAAATGTATTCTCGTATGAAATAATTAACTTTTTTGCTGGCTACACGTAATGTGAAAACTTTGTTATACACTGATCGGTTAACTGTGAGATGAAAGAGAGAAAGAGAGAGAGAGAGAGAGAGAGAGAGAGAGAGAGAGAGAGAGAGAGAGAGAGAGAGAGAGAGAGAGAGAGAGAGAGAGAGAGGAGAGAGAAGAGAAGAGAGAGAGAGAGAGAAGAAGAGGAGAGAGAATAGAACTAGCTCTAGCCTCGCTCGACCTAGAGCTAGCTCCGCTCGCTAGTCGATCCGCTCTACCGCTCTATCTCTCACCCTCTGCAGCGCTCTCTCACTCTCTCCCTCCGCTCTCTCTTCATCCCTCTCTCTCTCTCTCTCTCTGCGTCCATCATCTACTCTCCCTCTCTCTCTCAGAGAAAGAGAGGAGGAGAAAGAGAGAGAGAGAGAGAGAAAAATAGCGCAACCGAAAAAGATGAAATTTTTCTCACGAATTTTGTTATATTGTACAAAAAAAACGATAGTTTGTGTAAGTAAATTTGTTATGTATTCATAGACTGCAGTTTATCGGCACAAAAATCACGTCGCTTGACTAAAGTCCACTTTAAGTAACTTTCAGTTTTTAAGTAACTTTTTGCGGATGTTTTGTACTTGTACATAAATAACATCGTCGATCATAGTCCCCAGCTCGCAGGAGTTATAACTTTTTTCATTTACTGTCATATCTGAAGAAATTTTTCAGTTTTGTATATAAAAATATATATTATATATATCAGTGTATCTTTGGAGCTTTCATTAAATTTACATCGTTTTAAATGAACTATACGCCTAGTTATTCGTTTCCCTGGACTGTACGAAAATAAAGAAAAATACCAATGAGAAAGCTTTATCGTGTGCTTTATCGATGTATATTCATTCGTGTTAAAAAATGTTCTAACTCAAATGAAGAGAATATAATAATTGAAGCCTTCCTTGCGCGATGATTGTCTTTCTCTCGGGTAGAAATGAAGAAAGCGGATGATAAAAGTAGTTCACATAAGCAGCTCACATTACAAGGATAACGTATGTGTGTATATCGGTTGATCGGCTGCTCGGTTGCTCGCGCGTATACAGAGCTCGACGACGATTCGCCGCCGTTCGCGTCCTGCGGTCGCTACAGTGTCCATAGACCGAGTCGATACATAAACGTCAACAAAGAGTAGCCATGGATCGCAATAAGGAGGAACACCGAAGCTCACCTGTTCTAATTCCAGTACTGCTGAGCGCTATAGCCATACCTTTGTCCATGCTTTTTTGGACCATCAACGTGGCTTACTCTTTTCTTTCAGCCGGTACTGAGCAACAGAGTGACGGTGAGTTTCCTTCTTCTTATTATTACGAATACCTCACTACGCTGAGTTCGCTGAGTTCTTTAACATAACCTATGAATTTCATTTTCGAATGCGGTGTCCCTTTCTCTTCAATATTTATTTTCAATTTTTATCGTTCATTATTATTCAATCGTACATTCAATCCTTTATTCTTGGCTTGAAATTTTCATTATGTGCTTCCTCGTTACATGGAAGACAGTATTCAACATATTATGGATTATTTCAATTTCATTCATAGTACTAGTTTAGACTTCATTCAGATTCATCAAAACGACCTTGAAAATTAATGGTGCTACAAGCATATGTGTATCAGAAAACGATTGAATATTATATTTTTCACATAATCCGTTTGAAATAAAAGACTTTCAATGGTTCAAAATGGTAATGACAATTCACTATTAACCTGCAAATAAAACGAGATAAGTATTTCCATGAATTTCCCTTTACTAAAATATTTGCTCCAGGATATATTGTTATATCTCCCTGGCGATGGCTCATAGCAGTTCTTCTTCCAATTTTGTGTGCACTATGGGGGCTAAAGAGGAAAACTATCGACGTCACTGGGGCTATCTTAGGTAATTTTCTTATTATAAACTTTAAACCGATACGTATACGAGTAATATTACTTAGAGAACATTATTTAAACATATTTTTTACTTTGATAATTTGCAGGTTTTTTAATGGGTTTTATTTTAACTCTGACTAGTCTTTCTCATGTAGCATGCTTGATGGCCTTCTTTTTCACATCATCAAAGGCTACTAAATTTCGAATAGAAAAAAAGAAGACTATAGAAGAGCTAAGAGAGGGGGGTCAACGAAATTGGATTCAAGTACTGTGCAATGGTGGAATGGCTGCGCAACTAGCTATTTTATATTTACTAGATGTTGGCTGTGGTGAACACCCTATTGACTTTGTCAAAGATTACAGAAGCTCGTGGCTTTCTATTGGAATAATGGGTAATCCTTAATGATTTAAATTGTTTATTTTCAAAGTTGATTAGATTATATGATTATATATTTATTACGTAATTGCATTTATTTAATAGGAATTTTTATTTAATAGGACAATTAACTTACAAACTATTTTGTAGGTGCAATGGCTTGTTGTAATGGTGATACATGGGCTTCTGAAATTGGCACTGTAGTAGGAAAATCTGATCCATTTCTTATTACTTCGAGAAAAAGAGTACCAAGAGGTGAGATTTTTATCCATCCAATTCATATTATTTTTTATTTACAGTGTATTTATTTTAATAAGTGGAAAACTGTGATTTTTAGGTACTAATGGTGGAGTATCATGGGTGGGGCTGTTAGTTTCGGCATTAGGTGGAATTGTAGTGGGCCTATTTCACTATTTAACTGTATTATATACAGTCGATAGTGCTGTTCTTGAAGTTGCTGCTCCCCAATGGCCAATTATAGTGTTGGGAGGACTTGGTGGCCTTTTAGGCAGTATCATTGACTCAATTTTAGGGGCAACACTGCAATATTCAGGTTGGCTAAGTTTTTAATCCTTTTTTTTCTAATATCTAAGAATATTAAACATAAAATCACTTTCAGGAATAAATGAAAAGGGAATAATAGTAGAAAGGCCTGCCAAAGGTGTGAGACATATTAGTGGTAAACAAATTCTGGATAACCATAGCGTTAATTTACTTTCAAGTATAATAATAGCTTTAACACTTCCAAGAATAGCAAACCTAGTATGGCCATAAAAAATCGTTAAATTATCAATTTTTTAAAGATATTATATGGTCAGACTGATAATTGATTGCATTTACATTCTATGTGTGGCTGCATTACGAACCACAAAGATGTCAATTAAAAACATGAACTAATTAACAAGAGTGAGCAATTGTTGCATTGCATTTGTTACATTGTGTAGATATCGTACGTTGTGTACGTATACATATATATAAATAAATATATGTGCATGTATACACACATATATGTATGTTATCATCGGCAACAAACTTAAGTTATTAAAGAGTGATTGATGCGAGTATTATTAAAATTTCCAAGAATTTTAAGAAAGACACTTAAAGTTCTGTTACATTATTTGTATATTCTCAAATGTAAAAATTTTTATATTTAATTATAATGTTATAACTAACTGATTACTCATTTTGTAAAAATCTCATGTTAAGATTTTGTATTTGAAATCGTCGATGAAAAATTGTACAAGAGTGGTTAATGAATAACAACGTCTATTTATTTCTAAACACATGTACATATTATCAATTTCCTTGCCAATACATCTCTTACTTATTATTCTTAAACTATTCTCGGGCATTTCGTTCCATATACAAAGATTTTTATTTGTTATTTACAGATATCTTTTGTGCCATTTCTTTTACATTCCGTCTTGTGTCATTTTATTTACATTCCAGAAAATGGTCTTGCTTTCCTCATAATTCTTAAAATATTGTTTTTGTAAAACGTACCTTAACGTTTATTTGTATAGGCGAGCTCGGCTCGGTAGAGCTTATTCGGCTTGCGAAAATACATCGAACGATTTTTTGTCATATTGATCATATATATATATATATATATATATATATAATAATAATAATTTACGTGAAATTTCGTTGATTACACGATTTTTATGAATAACTATAGGAGCTTAAATATGAGCAAGACAAAGAAATGGGTTATATGTTTTATAGGAAGCATTTTTATTAAATAGACCAAAGTGGAGATACAGTAGTTTTCTTTATAGTGGGTCAGGTACATGATTCCCTGTTTTATGCTATAATCGCACGAGTGGTCATTCAATCGAATTAATATTTTTGTCAAATATTTACTTACCAAGTTCGTTCAAGTATAATTTCTATTAATCGTGCTACCATTGCAATTGTCGTAAGCAGGAGTTTAAACAAATGATAGTTGATAGAATGTCTGAACGGCATATGAATAATCTTTAATTCATATAGCTTGATATTTTAAAAACGTGATATTCTTTCTATAACACTTATAGGCATTTTTTTAATAATTATTTTGTAATTAATTTCTCATTATTTCTTAATATTTTTAAATAGAGTTTTAAAATTTTAATCGATTTACTTAAGGTAATATGTTAAAAAATATCTGTTAAATAATATGTGTTAAACAATGTCGATTCTTACACGTAATCATATTGTAAATGAATTATTACAAAATAGTGTTTTGTGCTAAAATTTTTTAATTCTAACGAGAAATGTTTCATAATTGCAAAATCATCGTTTCTTTTTACAGATTTCATTGTATAAATCAGTGTTTTGCATTCCTCAGCATTTATATAATCGTGTACTAAATATATATGTTATTTAATATATATAATATAAATTCATTTCATCTGGTACAAAAACTAAGATATATCTTTTCGCATTTTACAATAATATAATCTGTATGATATGGCATATTAAGTGATTCGTTTCCCCCATTGTTGTAATTGAAGCATTTATTCCGTTACACAAGATTTCATCGCCAAAGACGAAATCATTCACACATAGCGTTATATTATTATAAAAATGTACGATAGTTTTACATTTGACAGCACTGCGTGTTATTTGAAAAAACTTGACGGTTCTCGAGAACATAATTTATTTTCTTGTTTCTAAGTACCGAAGTGAGACATTAAAAAATGATCGAGCCAAATAATGCTCGTTTCCAATTTTTGTTATATCTTACAGCTTACGTATATTTTGTCATTTTTTGTTGCTTAAAAACTTTCTCATTGTTAGTATAATATGTATATGCGTTGCGTTTAAAATATTTTTTTCGACATATTAACGTTGTTTTTGCTATGTGTACGAGTACGTATATGTAAGCGATTATACTCGTTCGCTATAATTATCATGCGATTCAACAAAAGGCCTCGCGCGCGAAACAAAAACATCAATTTGATTCTTTCGTTTAATGCCGCATCAGGCGAACCATAGATTATTTGGCAGTCAGCAGTGTTACGAGCCTCGTTGGAAGATACCGTTTGCGCGTACGTCATAACAGTTTGCTCGCGAAAACGACTTTAAACGGCTTTAAAACCAAATTATCCTAAATATTGACAGAAAGGATAATAACTGGCTTAATAAGCTTTTTGGAAAATGTCTAAATGGAAAATAGTTTGATCGATCGCGTATTAAATCAGTATATACGCGTGTCTATAATGATCGAATGGTGGTGTACAAGAAGTTGAAAAGAATTTATAGAGTGGGAACTACAATCGCATTCTCTCGATGATCACGCGATCGTTTACACGGATCAACGATGTCTCTATTATATGATACATGCGATCTATACCTGTATACGTCGCACGTATCTTATATTTTATTTAATAATTTAGAGATTATCTAGTCAACGTTTTACCGACTCAATCTCATATTTGCGCCGGCGTACGATAAATAAATCGTATCAATTGGTCGATAAAAAACTGCCCAAGATTAATGACGGATAAGAGGGGAGAAGTTCCTCAGCAGTGGAAATTCATTCAAACGCTGGCACGGAGAATAAAAATCAAGACGCATAGAAGTGCTAGCAACGCTACGACGCGTACAGGAGTCAGCCCCATACATACCATAGTATAAGAAGAGCAAGGGTCAACGGATCTCGTTAACACTGCGACTGATGATTGTTATTATTGTTAGAGTTAGCAGGTTCGTAAAGTAGACTGTCGCTGCGCCTGAGTAGCAACCGCGGCGCGTAATTGGCGGCACTACCGTTGCTCGACGTAGCCGATGTTGCTGCTACTGCTACTGCTGCTGTTGCCGCTGAGTCGATGATCGTCAGTGGCTGAAGTTGTGGCTCCGAAGGATCTCTACTGCCGGCGAATCTGTTGTTGCTGTGACTGTCGTCTCTGGGATCCGCCGATGGTGCCGACTGATAGTCATACCTTCTCCTCTCCCGCCATCGGACCTGCGGTCGAGCGGACAAACTGCAACAGTCAACACCCCACAATGGACTCGACTCGGACGGCTGCCATTGGCGCGATACGGACGGAGGCTTGATTTTTTTAATACGAATTTACGAGCTAGTATGTTAGCTATTTTGATAAGGGACGGAATTCGTGTCGGTCACTCTACAAAAGTCAATTATATTTTAATTTACATTTTTTCTACTACTTTTAGACCAGAACCTTCAAGAACTTTCATTCAATTGTAGACTCGGAGACATTGCATCGGTTTTCTTAATATTGTTTTGTCCACTGCGTTTAGTCAAAAGTTTGTTACCTGAGTGAATAAGGAGCGAGTAGAGTATAATATATACAGAGTCACGTCCGCATCGCACCATTGACGAGTCGCGAAGCGACATCGAAATAAATCTCATGGCAAGGTGTCACTGAACTGTCTATGGCCATAATAGAATAAACAATAGTATTTTTCTCCTCTTTTTTATTCGCGCGTATGCTGCAGGCGTTGCTAGAAAAGCGGTGCAAAGCTGCTTCTAATACAAACCAATTTCCACTTGCTTCTACACGCGCGCGCGCGCGCGCACACACACACACACACACACACACACACACACATTAAATAGACGCTATTTGCGTAGTCGAGAAAAAGAAAGCAGGTATAACTTAAAGAAAAAGATTTACCTTAAAAATTATAGCTTAATGTCTTATAATCAGTAATATAGAATGCAACTTATGTACATTATGCGTGAATATATATCTTTTATTGATTCGAAATTTACACCAATTGATAGACACTGATATCGTGTGCAATCGTATAATTAGCTATACACAAATATCGTCGTATAAAGATTGTTTGCATAAAATGAAGAATTTGCAGATTGATAGAATTCGGTGCACACGCAGAAGATGTTTCTCGGCAAGCAGAGATAGTGTAGCATCAGTATAGAAGAAAGAAGAGAAAAGACAGATATAGCAGCAAGAGCATTTCATTGATCATGCGTGACCGTTGCATTTAACAGTGCCAAACGCTCTAACTATAAAAGCAGAAAAAAGCAGTCGATTAGTAATAAATCGAAAACTTGCTGACGGCTATCGTCTCTTTAAGCGACACGACAAACAATTCGCCAAGAAAGTAGCAATTATGTTTGCAAAAAAATACGATAGCGCTCGTCAAAGAGAAAAAAAGGGAAAAAAGGCTTATAATAGAGGCAGTAACAATAATGACATGTCAGATAAAGAGCATAATAATAATTCGAGTGTAGCGTAAAAAGCAGGTTGAGTGAAAAGAAAGTAAGTATACACACACACGCACCCACACACTATATATATATATAGTGAAAGAAGATTTTACCGATACTGTCGTGGCCGTGCAGGAGTTGGCGCGCTTGCGCGCGAATGCCGTACCCTCCCATTTACGCTTAAACTGCGCTATCACCTGTAAAGAAGAAAATTATGTACAGTGCAATTGATATATAAGTTTCGTGCACGCATCTCCAGCTACTTCGATTAATTGTGTATACCGGTTAGTTTCTTCTAACTCTGATAAATATAGCACAATATCAGGGGACAAGAACATTGATTTTTCTGCTAAGTGACGCGAGAAGCCAGTAGAAATTCCTATTGTATGAATCTGTAGGTATGATTATACCGTTTTTACCTTTCATCATGGTAACAAATTTTTCGAACGTTTTCACGTGCTTTTGCAAATTATTTTCTTTCGTTCTATACAAAGAGGTGCACCAACGAAATGCTCGACAAAGTCTTACGAAGAATATTGCTGAAACTCAAAGCATTCGCCAAGAAAGTTCATTATTTTTATATATTAAAGAAAACTCACCTCGCCGTTGCAGAAGCAGAAGAGAATGGCTACGCACAGACCCTGTGAAAATGAGTTTACAAAGTTTAAGTACATTTGGCGGGAGAAACTGCGAGCCTAAGGAAGGGCTGACTTTTTCATCGCGACAATGTGCTGCTAACTTGAATTTACCTTTTTAAAATTCGAAGTACCAACCGACAAGTTTAAATAGGAAAGTAATACTTCGAAAATAAACGAAAGACGTATGGAGGATACGGGCAGTACACTGGTACACAATTACTGGATATTAGCTTAGAGAGAGAGAGAGAGAGAGAGAGAGAGAGAGAGAGAGAGAGAGAGAGAGAGAGCTTCCGTTGAGTGACTATGGAATTTAAATGACGAAAAAATACGGCAATTCCATCGTCGTTCATTTAACCAAATGAAGATAATCGATCGACTAACAATCCAATCACAACTTTCGCAGCAAACGCTAAGTTTGCCAGATCTGTTTGGTTAAACTCTGGCGGTATAGCCAGTCATGTCGAGCACGCCTCGACGCCTGCTGCTTCTCTCCGCGCATTAATTCGATCTTAATTACGAGCCGCGGGAAACCTGGAGTCGGAGTATTAACGCTTCGTTAACATAGCCGACTTGCGACCAAGTTTGCGTCGTATATCTCGCTTGACGGTCTGGCTTTGCTTACCTGAAAGGAGGCCGTTATGGCCGACATGACCCCGTAAGCGTACTCCCAGGGATGACCTTTCTCGGGACGAAATGGGATAACCAGATAGTGAAGACCCAGTAGTGGCACCAGTAGTAGAGTTGCGCTATAATCGTAACGATAACGTTTTCTTCGGTAATAATGTGTGTACAATTGTATATACTACACGTGTCGATGCGCCTGACCGCTCACTGACTTTTTCACTTAATCTTATTTTATTAATTTAACTAACCTTGACCAAATGAAATATTACTAATAACGACTAAATTCTACGTAAAATAGAAAATGAACAAGTAAACAAGTATGCCTACCGAAAAGCTTGCAACATAGAACGCGATGGCTGCGTCCCAATAGCAGGTCCAGCACGCAATTTCGTCAGAAGCACGCGCACAATGTTGCACAGGAACAACAGGTTAAGCAGAGTCGACACGCAGACTGGATATACCAAAATGACCATGTAGTTGCCCTCGTTGATCCAGCATCTGGACAACCAAACAGGTGGCTTCAAATATTTACGCACCTTGTCACATACTAGCCCCGCTTTACGTTCAGATTTTTATAGTCCCGGTACGATTTATGAGCTATTAATATTTTCTCTCTTTCTCTCGTTATTCTTTTCCTTTACGTATCGCTATTACTATATCGGTATTACGATATTTTCGGCGAGATGATACATTTATCGTAGGATTTTTATCGGCTGGATAAGTAACCGCGAAAGTTCAACATTATATCGACGTTTTTTCAGGAGACATAAAATTATTTTATTCCTTTCGGCTTAAATGTGTCAATATACGTTTCCCTTTTATTACACTGTTATTGCGCATGAAGGCGAAACTATTGCCGTGATATTCGAGTGCATGCAACTGCCACGGAATCAGTTCACGCAGATTCAATTTTCCTCTATACTCGTGTATAAAGGAAACATCAAGTCCACGACTTTATGCGTTGATTGTAATGCTCTATACATACATTAGACGGTGAACGTAGCGATATGGCCAGTCAGCCTATATATGCCTATATACATCGATCCGACACATGCGTGTAACTCGATTGCGTGGATCGTCAGTATAGTAGTCTTCGTGGTATATATACGTAAATTCGTGCGACAATGGATTTTAATTTAATTCAACGCTCAATCGAGTTGACGTACAATGATTTTTCATAGGATCGGCTCTTTTACTCTCGCAAATAGTTAATTGATTGAATTTTCTCTTAGCGGCCGATGTAACCGGTATAGAGAGATTTTGTGCTTACTATGCACGAGAAGAAGGCTTCTCATACATTTTTATACGTTAAGTCATTTTACGCATTTACGCACGATGCGTAGACGATGATTTAAATTTGATGCGGTTAATGCTGAATATAGGGCGCGTACCTTACTATTAAGTATACGAAATAAAAATAGAATATATTTTGTAGATCAACTAGATATATGTAGTATAAATCTTGTAAAATGAAGATTTCAAGGAGTATGGATGCACTCACTGTAACGTGTCGGTGTTGTCATTACTTGTTGCTCGCAGAATAGTGTAGATGGTAACAATGATCGCTGGTATAGGCCAGCCCAAAGCCATCAACCATTTGACTAATTTGTGCTCACTCGTGAAGGCGCTGACCAGCAACGTGTGGAGATAAAAACCCTCGCATAACATCCATGCGTAATTGGTTAGCAGGAAGTAGTGGAGTATTACATGAAGGAAGCGACACATGAACTGTTGACAGAAAAGTTCTCGCTCTTGTATTCGTACAATTTAGAATTTTTCATTATATTAGCAATTAGAATTAAAAAAAAAAACATAATTCTCTATTTATAGAATTTTTTAATTGCGAATTATACCAAAATATAAACGTTAAAGGATATAATATATCGTTGAATCTTCGAGAAGTAAATGAATCCAAAAATTGCAAAAAATACTATTATATACATATATACTCACTCCGTTGTTCAGAAGAAGATTGGCGTTCGCAACAACCGATCCATACCAAATTAGCCAAAGGGCGTTGTTGGCGGCGAACGAAGCGAACAGGTTCATGTGAAGAGTGATTCGTGCGCATCTCAATGATCTGCAAATACATCATACATTGATAATGAGGCCAAGCCTAATACGAGAAGGATTGCCTCTAGCACTGTACTGCTCGTAAAGTGTTATTGTTGTTGTTGTTGTTGTTGTTGTTGTTGTTGTTATTGTTGTTGTTGTTGCTGCTGCTGCGGCTGTTGCCGCCATCGCATTAGTGGTAATTGAGTTTCGCGAATGTGTAACTAACGGAATTAGGGGAGCCGCGTAACTGTCTGTACCCACTGTATAAACGATCTCGAGCTAACTGAGCGTCTCGATGTTCTGTAGTGGGTTTTCTTTTAGATATAAACATAAAGATTAGATATAAACATACTGTACATTGTGTACCACGTTCAACGGATAAATCCGTAGAAAAATTTCTCGAAATTATTCATAATAGATATCCTCGTCGAAAGTCTGAACCGCTGACGAGAGCAGCGTGAGCTTGAAAGCTGTCTGACTTATTGAACCCCTAGTGTCTTTGCGGTATATCTAGTAGAGGTTGTCGCGAGAGAGAAAAGTATGAATATTTTAAGGCGCTCCGAGGCTTACCGGAAGTACGTGAGGATTCCCAGAGATATGAGTAGCGCTACCAGCGATATCGTATAGCCCGTCTCGTAGAGAACGTTCAGTTGCTGCTGCCACTGAAATCAATGAAAGTGAGATGTTAGTTTACATTTCTCTCGAGAGATTTTCTAATATCGTGCGATACGTCTTATATAACTGAACCTACACATCTATCGCATTTCTCGTTTACATACACACATGTAAATTTACATTGTAAAACATTAAATTATAAATATTCTTGGGTTCGTCAATCGGTAGACCTAAAAGGTTTGTCGCGAATCAATTGGAGAGCATAGTTTCGTCGATATCGCGTCGCTTTTGATGAATAATTCCTGTTGATGATTGATGCCTCGAGCTAATGGAACTTCCTTGTCAGCCATTTCTATATAGTCTCTTTCATATCATATACGAGTACAGTAGCCGCGACCCGTCTTGTTGGTCTTGTCGAGCCGAATAGAGGAGAGATAGTCAACGAGCTACTTTGAGATTTCTCGTTGAGATTGATGCGATCCCAGTGCGATAAATCATGGCTAATTTATTTTATGTTAATTTTACCGGTAGTGGACGTCGGAAGAGACCATGGGAAATTTGTGCGAGATTCAATTACACGTGAGAATAAGAAAAGAACGTTGCTAATTCATTGCCGTACAGTTTTACTTTAGAGCTTCCGCGACACTAATTTATTTCTTTGTTACAATAGCATTGTAATAATGTATTTGTATAAAAAATTTAAGAGTCCAATAAAATTGTTTGTTGCATTTTTTAATATTTAAAACTATTTTAAAATATTTTAAAATGAGTTTGCAGGATTATTGGGAATATCTGGCTTATAGGGCTTTTTAGATATTGGGATATAAAATTAGTGGGTTGTAAAAGCTTTGAGATAACTTGCTGACAATTTAGCTATTATTAGTCTATATTATTATTGTCGACCAAAATGTGAAACACCTTAAGGGTGTTTTTAAAGACTGCTATCGGAGTGAGAATTAGTACTTTACCTTTTTTATGTACTTCTGACTTAATTACTTTTTCGAGTATTTATACGTATATATATATGTAAATATAAAAAAAAACTCGAAATCTAAATGACTCTGTCGATATTTGGATCGAGCATAATTCGAAGAAAAATCGAACAACATCGGGTATCTTTTTATTGGAATTCATTCGTATTTTCTGACTCATTCACTTGCAAAGCTGCTGACGATCATGCATGCAGATGGTCACCAGATGGATTAGTTAATCTCAGAAATAGTTGAATAAATCTTCGACATTTCTCTATAGCTTCGTAATGTGTCGGATGAAATTATTCAATTAATTGATTCTCGTGCTTCGAACAAGTTTAATATGAAAAATACTCTTCGCGTTTTAGAAAAAAAGGAGAATCCGTTGCGGAATGTACTTAAGAGTGGAATCGAATTTTCAAAACTTTTTCGATTTAACAGAATTAGGCGTTTGTAAAACAGCTACGACTTTAGTTCGAAATCCAAGGAGTTTCATCTGTCGTTGCACTTCTCCGATAGTTAAATAAGAAACTTTTGTAACTATTGGAAAAATTCGTCTCCAAAGACTTTGTTCTTTGCATTCTTTATGTGCGTGTATTCATCATTAATAGATACTGTGAGATTTATATCAAATAACTAGCCGTTTTGAACTTTACGTAGCCATCGGTTGCAAACAAACTGTATTCACTGATGATCGCAAAGCGTCGCCTGAAAAAATTCTTTCGTCAATATTGATGTAGCGAACTAAACATGGAACACGTATAGATAAGCGCATGAATGATTTAGCTATCGTAGCAACGCTGCTTTTTTTTACCAGCGAGCCGACGAGATTTCGAGGCTGCCCCTGGGAATTGACCTGCAAAATCACGTCGAATGTGCTTGAAAAATAACTCTTTGGTTCACATATACACACATATATTCCTGTTAATATTTTTCTTCGTATAATATATTTTTTTAACGGCGATTTATACTCCGAACGCGTAAAATAATCGCTCAAATGAAATGCACATATGTATCTATGTACGTATGCACATTGTACATGTACGGTACATTTACAAGATAACATAATTAATTATATTTACGTGCAATTATAAATGTTATAATGATAAATTACAAATGATACAATATGAATTACCGTTTAGTAATGAAATTCTGACTAGTTTAAATTCGAACTTTGTACATTCACGTGTCGTGAGGCAGAGTACCCAATTGGTAATAATTCTGGTTATTTGCATATTAGTCGTAATTAGTAAACTAATAGTAACGATTTCATTTTTAATGAATGTTTTAGTGCCTACAGCAAGGATAAGGATAATTTTCAATGTAAAATGATGTGGCTGAAAGATGTTCGGACGTGAAACGTTGTATTTATAAGAGAATTGAATTTCATAACAGAAGTTTCACATGATATTTCCGCGCGTATCATTCATTATGCATCTCGATCGTTAATTCACTCACGCAAATATTCAAAGTTTCATCTGCGAGTTTCATTTTGAAAATAGTGCAGTACTGTTGTTGCAACAAAGCTACGACGATGAATTCCGCGCGACAATTCGATCTCAGCTAACTCCAACATTCTTAGCTCGTACACGTCACTTCAATAATTCAGTGACTCGAGTTTTTCGCGCCCGTCGGCGTCGTCGCCAGCGAGAATTTCGCCGTTTCCAGAAAAGACACTCACTTCCTTGCTTCTTTCGCGTCTCGGGAGTCTCGTGGAATTAGAGCGATCTGTGGTATAGTCGTTGTCTCGATGGCAAGACGGCAAAGCAGGGGAAGAGAAGCGAAGAAAAGGGAGATATCGGAAACAAAGCCGGAAAATGGAAAGAACTGAGAACGACGTAAGAGCCATTAGAGTGCGAGGAGAAGGAAATAAAAGATAGCGCTGGGAACGACTTCAGAAGGGAGAGAGAAAGAGAGAAAGAGAGAAAGAGAGAAAGAGAGAAAGGCAGAGGGTACGAAGACGAGGATATTGAGGGAGGAAAGTAGCGGCATTTAGGCAGGGGAGAAAACAACATCATGCAGGAGGGAATAATGTATTCAATTTAAGATTTATTTGATTAATTTGACAAATTATCTGTCCAGCAGCTCTGTTACTCAATGCACACGCTGCAAATGGTACAGAGTACACAACCTCGGTTGTCCATGTACACATGTGTCTACTGTTACGCCGATTATCGGAGTACTGTTGTCGATAACCGCCTCTTCATTCAATTCAGCCTTATATCTGCTATTTAACATTTTAATCGCCATTGATTTTTCGATACAACATCGTCGATTAAATTTTATTACGGCTCTCTATCTCTCTTTCTCTATCTCTCTTTCTCTATCTCTCGCTTGTTCGCTTGTTCGCTTGTTCGCTTTACGTCGCATTAAAGTTTTCTCGACAGAAGATTCGCACAAGTTTCTAAACAGTATACGGTAAATTCGGGCCCTCCCACAGGATTCGAACATCGACCTCTATACGCAAATAGTTGCGGGTAACATCAAAGTAGAGGGTGTCAAAGTTTGCCAATATACCGCAGTGTCTTGTTGTACATGTAGCCCGGAGTATGCTCCACTATATCTAGCCGGCCTTACCTGTCTCCGAATGGACGTTGATGACTCGACATAGCCAGGAGCGTGCGGATGCATTTTGGCACCGATGTATATACTTATATGCCCTCTATGTCGCATACGTGTCGCAGATGACTTTAACGGTACACTGTTTTTTCGAGCTTTCAATGTTGCGTTATTCATACAGTCATACAGTGCGCTATTCTGAGCAAGTTCTAACTCTCTAATCTCCGAGGATCATAACGGCAATCAATATTTGTATATGCGTATGCACTTATTAATACACGTACATGTACGTACAAAAAACCGACGTTGTCTGAAATAAAATGTTAACGCTTTGACGACTGGTACTCAAGGAATCTATTAGAAATTTCAGCACTTAATCAAGACCGACGGGTATTGGCGTCATTCTACTCAGTGCACATGCACACAAATACACTAATACGCACGTACGCATTTATACATATACACGCGTCAACCTTGCGTATGTGCACTCTATATATACTCTAAGCTATAAGCGAGCGCACGTGTGGTGTATTTCCCTCATAGAAAACCTTCGGCGGCGTACAATAACAGAGCAGGAGAAAGAAAAAAGAAATCCCACATCAGTAACAATACACGACGAGCTCGTAAAAGAGAATAAAGCTCGGCTTGCGCTCATAAAGTGCAGAAACGGAAGCAGAGCCGTGCGCGAGTAGGATCGTGCTTTATGCACTTGGAAGTTGAGTATACGGAAGTATCCTCGGTAACGGATGTATCGTCTTCGAGTGGGAAATGCGTCTGAATATGTTATCGATCTGTCTCGTGTGATGCGTTTGTACGCATTTGTATGCGTTATCTGGAGAATCGATCGGAAACCAATACGTCATACGATGTCTGTCATCTCCCTGAGAGACAGACATCTTCTCTATCTAGAGCTTTAACTTCGCAATTCACCGCGATATTAGGGACGAAAATCAAGAGGTATGCATTATGCAAAGGTTAAGAAATTTCACGTTTTTTTAGATTATTTCGTATTATCAGTGTGAGCATATTTATTTTATTATCACTGATAATACTTCCATTTGGATATTAATACACGATACACTTTGTTTATTTGACATTTGAACCAGAGATATTATGCAATTATGAATGAAAGTTCGACCTGTCGAACGACGAGTTATATTCGGTGGTTCTCGCTGTTGTTGCACGAGGATGACATTATGCATTTCTGCTCGTAATGATGCATTGATAGGGCAACGATAAGTGTGACTATCTACATTTTAGAATTTTTTTCCAATTTTTCAGGACGTATGTAATTTATGCAATAGTTATAATAACAGCCGAGGTGTAGCTATACGATGAAAAGCAAATAGGCCAATTTTCAAATTTGAAAATGGAACATAGATTGCCAATTTCTACGTGAAAAGTAAGGACAGGCAGTACAAAAGAGGATTTCGACGAGTACGAATGTTAATTATAACTGAAGTATTACCTTAAGTATTAAAAATATATTATTTTGTTACCTACGGTTATAGATAGACATAAAACCAAATACATATTTGGTTTTATGAACAATGACTCATGCGATTCGATAAATAACTCGCAGCACACTCGAAAAACTGTGCACAAAAGAGGAAAAATATTATAAAAACGGGTTAAGCTATGAAAGCAATAGCAGCTGTGAATCATAGTGTAGCTGTAGTAGATCAAGCGTTAAGTAAAATATTGTGGTTGACGCGTCGTATAGCGTGAAAACGGATTTACAGCACGAAACCGTGTAACTACCTCGGTTTCATTGAGCCCTCCTTTCAAGCGCTGAACTAACATTTTTATCTCTTTTGTCTTTTGCTGGCTTTGGCCAACGAAACATAGTTTGACGAAAATTTGATCGATTATATTGTAGCATATTGTAGCAGTTAGTTGAGAGATTTAATGTTTATTTTTATCGCATTGTGTACATTAAAGACTCGAAAGAGTTCATATTTATTTTGTTTCATTCGCATAGAGATTACTATTGCTAGAATTTAGTGATTGCATGACTTTTACTTATTGTATCTTTTGCGTACAAAAGATGAGCTCGTTCATTTCATACAATACCAAGCGAATATTTATTCTAATCTTCGCAGGTGAAATTCGAAAAGAAAATACGAAACGCATAAACATGGCATTTATATAAATGTATACTCACGCTGAGGTCTACAAGGTTGACGCACGTAGTGTAGTTGCTCCAGACTTTATGCGTTACCGGATGCATAAACCACGTACCGTTCGGTTCGCATTCTTTGTGCGCTTTCACTGAAACATTAAAAAGTTTACGAACGTCATTAGAATTGTCAGCAAGCTTAAAAGCTACGGTGGGTACTTGTCTTCAATTACCCGAAGCTAATGAAAGCGCTAAATTTTAATTGTTCAATGAATACACACCCAGCATGTAGAGCGGTAAACGAGGACAATTCTCAAAATGTTATTTTATTTAACGTCAACAAATAAATAAACGGCTTACAGCATCATCGGCTAACTATTGTCAACGCATCGATAGATAAAACAAAGCTGTGATGCAGCAGTTTTCTAAGTATTAGCTTTGAAATGAATCTCCGACGCCGGCAGACTGCCACGTACAAAGCCCGAGCTTTCCTAAACGAGAATTTGGTCTAGACAAAGAGCTCAGACTTCTAATCTTAGAGAACTCAAACGACGCTCGCAGAACATTAGACTTACGGCTATTCGTCCAATGTCATTTTCTCCATTCAAGCCGCAATTCTTCGTAAAGAGCGGAATAATGCCTTCTACAGCTATACTTCTTCTTAATTAGTTTCCCCTGAACACATCTGGACGAGAGCATTCGAGTTAAATAAGATTTTTGTTTGTCTTTCTTATAAATAAATCAATCTCAGTTTTGAACATGATTATCGAACGATTTATTTTAATCGTTGAAATACTAACTAACGCACTAGGAGTTATTTCAAAATTAGCGCCAGAAAATTCTACGAATACACGGTTAAAATTCCGATAATTTCAGTTTAAATGCAGTCACGATTCGACGTTTTGCTCAGTTTGGATAAAAGCCTCGTTAAAATGAAGGGTACTTGCCGCCGTAAATGACCGCACGGACGTCTTGACGATTATCGTTCCCGTAGCTGCAGTCGACGTGATGGAGAAAAAAACAAGGTAGACGTTAGGGGGATGTACAAGGGGAAAGATAACAACGCAATATAACGATAGAAAAGATAATTACATAGGTGCTGGCGCCGAGGGGTAGCAAAAGTATTTTCTCCTACGGCGATGGACTATTCGTTTGATCAGGGAGGTTGAGTGTGGAGAAGCTACTTTTCATATACTTCATTATATGGTTCTTTTTCGACAGGAGAGCAATGTGCTGAAACCAGACTCTTAAACAACTTTTTTGAGTTTTTATTTCAATTTTAAGATACCTAACTTTTGGGAATGAAAAAGTTACCTACACTGTTGGATTATATCTGTTGTTATACGAATTTCTACTGGCAAGTATATAAAAGTCTAAAAAACTTTTGTAATTATTAGTTTGTACAAATAATTTTGTTTCCTTTTTTAATAACGACTTGATAATATTTTCAACGATCAATCATTTTATCACAGTATTCTGCAGAGAGAACTTAATTATCCTTTCTTTATTGGTCTTACGCTAAGTAGTAACAGCAGTGTTTGGCCAGACGTTTCTCCTATGTAAGTTAAGTAAAGTTTCAGCACTTCCAGCTCTATTTTTCTAAAAATTTAACAGTTTCGCTAGTGTTGGATATGCATATATAGCACGTGATTTTGCGTTGATTTTCAATTTCCTAACATAAACTGTGCCATTACATGTTACAATTAATAAGAAAATATATTCGTAGAATGTGTCTTAGAGTAGATAGCCCAGCATAATACAGTGATGAGATTTCGTTATTTTTCTATTTTCTGCATAATGAGAAGGAAGAAGAAACGCTGTGTAGATAGTCGAGTAATTCATTTTCTCGTATGACCGAGCAATATACAGGAAGCGAAGGACGTCCTGGTTGATTGTTGGTATTTCATTACTGGCGCACAAAATAAATTTGACCGATTAACCGGAGGAATAAGAAGGTATTGCGGTATAACTAGGAAATTTCCATGCACAAAGGTGCAGTTGGCCGTTAACGTGCGATCGTCGGGATTTTGAAATCCGAAAAAATAATGTAGTTGACTAGAACGATTTATTTATTTCTCTCAATTTTAGTATGCAAGCAGAGTTCGTCAACTCAAATTACGTCCACGTTAAAAGAATGGAATTTATATATTTATTTGTAATGAAATTATGCGCATAAAAACGCATTTACATTTAACGCATAATACATTTTTTTGGTATAATAGCTTTGACCATTAGTAATTAATCTTGGGTGAAAGTTCCCCTATACCTGCGCGCACCAGCATAGCGACAGTTAATCCCTCATCAATTTTTTTCTTTACCGGCTCTATGCATTCTACGCAGCAACGAGCCATCATTCTCCAGTGAAATCCAATCGTTCGATACATTCGCACGGGATAACACTGCTGGTTGCCTTTATTTCCTAGATTTACTTATTATAAAGCTTTTACAAGTCAGGGTGATGCTACGTTGTTGTTGGATGATGTCCGAAAAAAACCACGTAGAATTACCCTGACTTATAGATTAAGCCTACTTGACTGATGTCTTTGCAGTGTTGAAATTTGATTCTCGCTCGATCGTAACTAAGGTTTCGCGATGAGATTGATCGATGTCCATTCATTGCTGTTTTAGTCTAGCAGTCTAGTTCAATGATAAGTGAATACTTTTATTCTAAAAAAATACTAAACTTTTTTATTTCGTGGAAATATCGCAAGACACCGCACAGTTACACCGTTGAGCATTATTCAAGTCTTTTTTTGATTTTCTAAAAGCTCCTTACAATTCAACTTTAAAACAAAAATAGAAATATTTCAAAGTGTACTTCTTGGTATAATTGTCAGACAAGAACAATTCCTTTGACACAAGGTGCGAGAAAACCACCCTATGCAAATGCGCTCCAGTCTCGAACTTTCCAGCGCATTATCACGCGAGACTGGATTTCTCGTTATTGCAACTCTAAGGCTGATCGACTGAGAGTCTCTAAGTCGAATTGGAATTCGACTTAGAGACTTGGTATAGAAAGCACCTTCTTTTTATGGTCGTTTCGATTTTGGAACAGACGATAGCTGCGATTGACTGAATACTATCTGCCGAAGGATCGAATTGGTTCGATTTCTTTAGGCAGTTTGGATTTCAACATTGAATTAGCGTATCCTCATTCTTCAATTACGTGGGATATTGAATAGTTTAGATAGTAGAAAAGAAGTTTCTAAAAGTAGCACGTTAAGGATTTTTTAATTGTGAAGCGCTAATATCGCTCGACATTATGGAGTTTCAATCTCGTTCTTATCACTTATCCTATGCTTGCTCTTATCATTTACCCCATTTTCTTCGTTGGTCTTAATCGCTAAATTTCATTAACTTACGTCATTCGTCTTGATTAAAGTTCGAAGTCTCAGGAGGAACGGGATGTGCACCAATGTTAGCTTATAGCGAAAAGCTAATTTTCAATTAATTCCCTTTAATTTTATGTGACGAGATTTTTAATCAATGTAATCAAATGTTGTTAATATACAATTTATAAAAACAGATTTGGCGCAACTTGTAAATTATGTAATAAATAATAATTTTTATTTATACGATTTTTACGAGAAACATAACTTTACAAATTTCGCATACTTTTGACTTTGCAATTTTACGCTTCCCGAACATAGAAATCTCGCCGTCGTTGTGATAGTAAAAGTTTAAGATGTTATAGACGAGCCGGGGACACTGATCGGTACACGGTTATAAATTTTGATACTCTTACAACACACAATATATATGCACTTGACGTATATTATTGAAACGAAACTCAAGGTATGTCGAGACTCGGATTTCACGAAACAACTGTTTTCGAAAGAAATGCTCATGAAACTTGCATGTCTGACTTCCTAACCGGAAAGTCTTCGAGAGCACAGATAATGGAAGAACCGGAAAACTAGCTTATCATCCACGCCGAGCTCTCGCGACTTGCGATGATGGATGCGATCCGAGCGGAACGGTTGAAGAAAAAGTGTATTCTCCGCGAATGAACTTAATGTTGCGTGTGCTTTCGCGACTCGCACGCATAAAATCGTTTGTATAGGCGAAAGTCGTTTCGGGCTCATCGGCGTATACGCTTTTTTCAGCGATTGGTTAGCGCGGTACGCTTTGAGAGTTTCTGAATGAAGTTGGTAAGATAAATAAAAATATTGAACACGAAGGAGCTGTGTGAAGAAGATGACTAAGTTGATGTAACTATAGTATTTGAGAAACGATGCAAATTTTATTTAGCAAACTCTGTGCAGACATCCTACTCGCTAACTGATATACTCGTTCGATCGAGAGTTTGCGGGTTTAATTTCCGGTAAAGACGATCGAACATTTTTCTCTACGATCTGCTGAGAAGTATAGTACTGTGCGAATTTTCTTTTCGGGGCAAACCTTTTGCCTGCCTTTTGCCACGCGGACACGAAAATCTCGACGAACAGCAATGTACAAGGGGAAGTAAGCAAACGATTGATTTATAACGCAGCAGTGCACAAATTTTCGACCATCAGGTATAGAGAGAGGTGTGTGGGAGGTGAAAGAAAGTCTCTCACGTATTCGTGCAGAAAGCAAGGCTTGAAAAAATGCCAATGCATTTACGTTAAATCAAATATTCAACTTGAAATTGATTTTGGAACGGTGTCATTCACTCGCTATAAAATCTACGAAGAAACGAGAAAAAAGTCACGTCGAAGTCGAGTATCGCAAAAATATTCGAATTCAAAGACAATGCTTTTAGTGTTTTTCAGGAGCACGCGGATCTTTCTCTAAAATATTTTTACGCTCAATATCAAGAATGACAAAAAGAGCAAGTTTTCGCAATACAGAAATATGCTTTTATCCAGATGTTATTGAAGAAGAAAAATACGTGTCGTACGTGTAAATATACTAGTTAAGATTCAAGAGAGCTCTATATCAATATATAGCAATATTTTCTTCAGAATTAAACATACATTTCCTTGTCTTTGCATTTAGAAGTAGAATTAATTGAAGAAAACAAAAATGGCAGAACATTAAGAAACAAATTGTTGAAAGTAGATAAAATGAAACATTGGTCATCCGACGCATAGGGATTTCACAATAAAGTTGTATCGCAAGCATCGACACAAGTTTGACAAGAAATTTTCTCACATTCTCGTTCAATCACAAACATCTCGTAGTCAATCCAAAAGAACTTTTCGGGACTATAAAGGATGAGGACGCAAAACGCTCGTAGAGGATCGCGATCTACTTCCGATTCCGTCCCACAACGATATTACTGCACGTCACCGATCGTGAGGGAACGATGATTGTTTTTCTTCAAATGTAGATACACACAGTAGTCGTTTGAGCTCTTTTGTACCAGGTCGGAAATGGAAATTTCCTCCCTACGCTCGTAGATTTTATTGTGCAGGTTTGTGGAGGTAAATCGGAATGTGAGTTTTATTGAGCGAATGTTACTGCTGAGGTGATATGGGCTTTCTTTTCCAGATTATCGAGAATTAATCCAGTAAATAAATTGGGGTATTGTTCACGATAGTCCAATAATTTATTTCTTATGACATATTACAATTTGGTTTGTAAAAAATTAATCTTTCTACTTAAAGGACGTAGATAAAAATTAAGATTATATGAGTTTGGCTGAAATAGCTCGGCCAAAGACTTTACGATTTATCCGATAATGATTTTATTATAAATTCAAAGATCAATGAGACCTTTAAATGAGACTTGTAAATATCCGGGACACTTTATTTGGATGAATTTTATTTTCGTTTAACGCTTTCTCTGTAACCAAATATTCATATTCGAGCCCCTATAAGAAGAGTTTCCGATTTTTCATAATAAAGTCGATTTTTTGATGAAAGAAGGTATACAGGTTATACGTTCGAGGTTGCCTTGTAAAGGTATTTTCTACTCGATCAACTTATTTCCAAAAGTTAGTTTTATCAACTAAAGTTCGATATAAAAAATAGGATAGACTCTTTTGTATACAACCAAGTAATACCTTGACAAAACAAACCGAATAATTTTTATTCAAACGATATTTAAGCCTGAGAGCCTTAATTAAAAAAGTTCAGTGTAATCATCGGCACTATCCACGAACATCGATTTCATTATTATACGCATCTTCGGTGATGAGTTTGGCTCGGAGCCAATAGGGGAGAAAAACTTTCTCCGCTCTTTTTGTCCTTCTCTCTAAGTTAGAATATACAGTCGCGCAAGAAAGAGCGTACTTAAGGTATGTGGGGCACGTTTTCGCATCGACATCTCTCGGCGGCGATAGATGAACCGGATCTCCGCCGGTACGTGTAGATTACGAAAAACCAGATTTCGCGTCGACTCGAGTACGTGGACGTGGTGAAAAGTGTCGTCAAGAAGTAAATAAGAGAAAAATGAAAATTTAAGTCGATCAGGAGCTCGCTCCTGTCTCGACAGGGTGGAGGTAACATAAAGTGAACAGTCACTAAGCCGATAAGAAGCTTTTCAGATTAATCGAAGCGATTCGATTTATGTTTTCGACTAGTTTCATTTTAAGAAGCTTGATTCTACTGGCTCAGGACTTTTAAATATGTTTTTATCATAGTTTCCGATGCATACTATTTTACGCCGTCGGGTCGACACGGTATTAAAAGTTTTATGTCTCAATAAAATGTTAATAAATAGTCAATCGATACTTATTAATATAAAAAATATGCATAAAATAAAAATTGCAAATTACTTATATTGAATATACTTTACGTGTTGTACATTTTAAGTCATACGATTTTATTTCAGTCTTAAACGCCACTCTCGCAATTGGTTGAGATAACGAAGTAACATTTTCTAAAGCGCACTTCGCTTCGATATAGCGAAAAATGCAATAACGAAATTGAAGGCTATATCGATGACGCAACGGATTCGGTATTCACCCTCAACACATCGTCAGCAATAAACTCTACTGTCCGATAGATTTCATAGGTAAAAATACAACCTATGCAACTTTCCATGCTGTCGTCGGAGCTGACAAGTTCTCACTCGAATTTACTTCTCTCGATGAAAGATCGTTAACGAATCGAAATAAAACGTTCAATGGTTAACCGAAAAAAAAAATTCGGAAGTGACTAAAAATAGCTGAAAAAGACTCCGCTCCGTCGTTTGTAAATCTAACCGACTTCGAAGCCAGAAAAAGATTAACAATGGACGCAAATCGAGAAAGGACGTCGGTTGGAGTATAGTTATTATATACATATAGGTTTTGTAGAAGAGGCTTTTTGTCGGTCTACACGTAGAGTCTCTCTACAGTCGAGTGGGTTACGCGACAACAACACAGGACTCGAAAATTATTGGTTTCCCGTGATCACGAGGTCGACAAGCCACAAGCTTCTCTCTAGCCTTCGCTATGTGCGTTGTAGCTAGTAAATCCCGAGTCGTGCGTTGGCCTTTAAGGGGCGGTACAAATGGCGTACATTTGTCGGACTAATGCGTTATATCTCTCTTGCTCGTTTCACTTACGCTATGTCTAGTACTCTATATGCGAATGATACAGCTCTGCAAGTTCCTTTGACGATATTTCGTGCAGTACGGCTTTCGCATTGCAATGGAATTATCACGCTACAACGATCGATAAATGTCAAATGCTTTTTTTACTTCGCTGGAACATTATTCCAAATGCAATCCGTATTGAAAGGAAACATTGGTTGAAATTCACAAGCGAGCTAGCTTTCACATTGGAGCACTGAAACATGACTAATATTACGGTTTCGCACTCTCGGTCTGTAATCGGTGAGCGACATAACGCGACCTCGTTTCGAGCGAATTTAATTGAGCGTTTGTACACGAGCTCCTGACACTTCGATCTCTCTCTCTCTCTCTCTCTCTCTCTCTCTCTCTCTCTGTCGTACTTTTATCCTAAACAGATACGGCAGCGACTCTCTTTTCAGACTTTTGTCGTTTATGAAATTTTAATCGAATTTCGGTAATTCGCGGTTTATGTGCTCGCGAGCTTCGTTCGCTGTGGTGCGCATTGATTTGTGAGAGGGAATTTATTTAATTAATTATCTTTCTAGCCGAGTGTGCGTGTACTTGCTTTGAAAGCTGGTTATCGGTCGATGAAAGCTGATCGAATTTCTCTTCTAAAATATGAAATATTTCATTATACAGTGCTCACAGTTTCAACCGAAAATACTGATCAATCTTTTGAATTTAATTTTTTTCCATCCACTCCCTCATATATAGAAAGCTTTCGTAGCGTGAAAATAATAAAACGAAAAATTCTCTTGTCTTGACATTTGATGTTTCAATAGTGCCGTAAATACTCGCGTTTGGTTTTGTTTAACCGCGACTATTATGTGATTGAATCGAAAGAAAAAGAGAACAATATCCTCTTTTTTCCTCATCCCATCCTTGGGCATACATCCATATTGCACGAGTAAATTCCATCGACTTTTGCGTCCTTTGTGGTTGGAGTTGCACATTGTCCAGTCACCGTATATACGGATGAATTTTTTTGCCGCGTGACTTTCCCTTTTTTCATCGCTCCAGTTTCCCTATTTGTGTGTATATATATACACACACAAATATATAAATATATATATAGAGATGCAAGCGATGTTTCACTTCCCGTACAGCGTTCGCGCGCGGGGATTGTTTGCTGATGGGTAGACCTCGCTTTAACGCGCCAGACCCTTCGCCTATAACTTTTTCTCGTTTCTCTCATTGTCCACCTTTGCAACATGTTCGCAAATAAGGGAAAAGCTCGAAGTATCTGGTAAATACGGAGTTGTCATTTACGCGGATTTCCATCAGCATATTTTTTTACTCTCTCTCTCTCTCTCTCTCTCTCTCTTCGACTCTTGTATCGATGGTTTTATATGAATTTGATTAATAAAGAAAAATGATTTCTTTAGCTGTAATAAATTGTTTACTTAGTTTTTGTGTCAATGTCCATTTTCATGTATTGTCAAAAGAGGTATGTTTCTCAGTGAATGCTCAAAGGTATTATTCATTTCGACCTTTACCTTCATTTATTGATTCTTATTTATTGCGGGAGATTTTATAAAATCAATACATTTTATTATAATGGTATGAAAGGTTTTTTTTTCTAATTTTTCTGTATTTTTGAAAATATTTAAATGACAAGAAAGAGCGAGGAATTAGTTCTGTATTGTCGCACTGAATTTCAGTGCAACGAAACGCAACGAATTCTACGATCAGACGTAACTTACACGAAGTACTTCGAAAATAAAAGATTCCTAAGTATTTGAGAATGCTGATGGCAAAGTCTTTAGAGAATTCTACTTGAAAATAACAAGAGGGATTCCGAGACCTGTATAAAGTGGCAGAAGTCATCTCCTGGAATTAGTTGATGACTTATAGCAACAGTGTGACTAAGAAAACAAAAATAAAGTGACAAAAATCGCAAATGCAGCACAGTTTCAAAGGGGCACAAGTAACTCTAGCTATGTATATTTTTGTTTAAAATTGGCACAAAAAGCTGTTAAGTAATAGATGTGCAAATTCTTCAAGTAACATTACGTGACTAATGCCATCTTTCAATATCTTCGTTTAAACTGCTTTCGCCCTACAGCTATTCACGTACATAATATAATATTTCTTATATAATATTTCTTATATAATATTTCTAAATTAATTTTCTGCATGCTTTGTTTCGAAGTAGATAAGTTTATAAAAAATTATCTATGAGAAAAGCAGGAATATTTCAAGAAGTAGTCTTACTTCAAATGCAAGTAGGCTGATAAAGGGTATGCCACATATTATTACTACGCATTCAGCTCCGTCGGGAACCATTACGTAGAAGAAATACAACCTGCGGTGTATTCCCTCTCTTACCGATGTAAACTTTGATCCATAAAGCTTGCACATCCATTGGAGCCGCAAACAACTTAATGTACGTGCTGTAACTGGTTAGGAGAAGTCTTTATATCTCTGTGGATTTCCTTATGTTTCAGGTATAAGGAATGCGAACGATATATGTACAGACCTATAATCTTTTCTTTATTTTCGAATATTTACTTAAGATTTTGTACTTTTAACTGCTGTACTCTTACATGTATATAACAGATGTTAATAAATAATAAGGCTTATTTATTATATATCTTACTTATTCTGTATAAATATTTGCTCTCTGCCTTTAGGCTCCACACAATTTATATTTCCCATCGCATCTTTTTCGTTGCAATGAATTCTGTGTCTTATTCCATTCTTTTATATATCTCCAGCAGCCGCTTATTTTTTCTATGGCTTCCTCTCGCTGTTTACGTCTATGGCTCACTCTTACCGGACGATCGATTGAGTCGAATGACTATGTGAACTATATCGATTGTCAAGTAATTAAATTAAATTTATTTGAATTGACACGGTGAAATGCGATAATGCAAAGTTGTATTTGTCCTTAAAAGTCTGTCGTTAAAAGAGTTTCAAGGAATCGATACTCGGTACATTTACTCTCAGAGGAGTAACGAGGTTTTCTTTTCTGAAAGATTTATTGTATACTTTCCTAATATTCTGGATTAAGTTTTGGCTTATTGAAAATACACTTTTGATAAAGTTAACAGTTTGCAAAAGTATCTCTAACTTATTTGAGATGGATAGTTCTTATTCATTAAAACTGTCTATAAAACTTAAGACAAAGTCATAAGTGAATTTCGATAATGTAAATTTATATTTATCATAGACACATATGGTCTAACAAGATTATGATTAAATGCTTAAGGTGAACAATATTTATACTAGAATAAAATAATACGTATTAATCGATTTACTTGAGTATGGATTTCGATAATAAATTTAATAGTCGAAAAATCATTACTCAGAAAAGTAACATTCACAGCAGAAAAATATTTTCAGGCTTATCCTCGACATAAATTATGGTAAATTGCTTAACTATATCCTAGTAAATGAATGTTAAAACAAACGCTATAGAAAATACAAGAAATTTACTCAGATTTTATTATATCTTTTATGAAAAGTAAGATCAATGAGTTGAAAATTTACAACTTTCGCTCTACAATAAATCTTTCTGAAGAAATAAACACGATTCCTCCGAGAGTAAGTATACCAAGTGTCGATCCCTTGAAATCTTTCAACGACAGGACAAATAACTTTCTATTATCGTATTTCGCCTTATCGGTTAGACTAAATTTTATTTAATTATCAGTCGTTTGTTACAGTCCACACAAACATTGTAAAGAGGAAACCAATGAACAAGCAAGTAGGGGCTCGAGGTATATAAAGGAGAACATCAGGACTCAGAACCAACTACATCGGAAAAGATGCAACGAGGCGTGGACTGTGGAAAACAAAGGTGTGTGAAACCAAAGAAACTGATACTTTGCAGAGTAATAAACGAGAAAGTCGAACGCATCTAAAATTGCTACAAAATTATAATAGGAATTAAGAATGGCGTTGAGCCTACTGATTTCTTAATGACAGTGCTTGGAACAGCTCCCTTTTATTATAGGTAATTTGATAAGTAGAGTCAAGAAGAATTCGAGTTTCTTAAAATTCTCACAATTTTACGGCGAAAAGTGGAAATACACGAAACGTTCAGCGAATATAGTTTATAAAGTTTGTCAAGAAGATGAGATCAACTGCATTATATGGCTCGCGCTACAGAGAAAGGAAGAGCAAATTTTTCGTGTATTTTTAAAAGAATTCAATGAAAAAAGCGATGAAATACTTTCTATTACAATAAATTTCCTGCTCTGAAAGCTCTGTATGAAAAATAGCTGCAAGCTATGAATCTTCAATAAAGTGCGTGTTCTTGATAATTTATTCATTCGAATTGAAACGATCCCGAAGTTTTGTGATTAGTGAAAGTGCTATAAAATGTGAGCTCCATGATTTTCGTATACACTGCATCGGTATCTCGTGAATTGCTCATATATGTAATGTCTAACTTAGTTGGTAGAGGTAAATCTGTTAATTGATGACGATGATAATGCGTATGTTTAACTTTTGAGAGTGTGCAAATGATTTATCGGTCGTGGCGGTTTGGCCATATCGCGAATGAATGTTGCAAGAGAAATTCGATGCTTTGAGTTTGAGCGTTTTGAAGTTTGATTTGTTCTAACAGGTGTAGAGTTTGGAATGAAGTTTCAGACAATACAGCGTATATACGCTTTCTTGTGCGATTGTTGTTCTTGTTGTTCTTGTTACATAACGATCGCAATTGCACAGCATAAATTTCGACTACTCAACGGTATTAAATCGAAATCCAACTCCGTAGTTACGGACAAGTGCAAGTCAAACAACTTTGGCAAAAGGCAACCTTCTAAATCAACCGCGTGCGATGTTATCTACATCGTCGCGGGAACGAATGTTTAGCACTCGACATAAATATTTATCTCTCGCCGGTGTTCGTCTCGACAACGTCTTCTTCCCACTGTCTGCGTAAAGTATCTGCGCGACTTCCACGAATTATGATCGCAGTTATTTTCGTTTTTCCGAAAAACGAAACAAAATAGCGCATAAACCGGAGAGAAAAGTTCGTTTCTCCTAAGCCGTTACGTATACACAGCGATTTTCACGTGCAATAAGTACGCCCGGGTGTTTTTAACGTCAAGTATAACGAATGATAATTCGTTATCACATTTTTCGCGTATAAATGGAAATTTTTTTTCGATTTTTAGTATTTGCGCGGATAAATAGCTAAATAAATAGTTGTGATGTCGATGAAATGGAATTATTTTTTAATTGAAAAATATGTTTCTCCTCTTTGACTAAGCTTTTTTTGACGTCAATGTATAATAATGTGAAAACCATTCGTTTCAATTCATAGAATGATTCTTACTTTCGCTATCTATTAAAAATGTACTTCCAATTAATTTACCTGCCATAGCAGATACATTAATTGGAGGTACATACGCAAAATATTAAAAAAAACATTCTCTCTAACTAAAAAGGTGTAATGTATTTATCCGAACTTGTGCTGTAGATAGATAATAACACAATTAATGAACGTGGTTGACGTTTAAAAATCGATACCGTTCACCGACGACGTGTATTTTGCAGTTCATCGACAAACCTACGGTACAACGACCTCGACACATTTCTTTGTTAGTTACGTGATTCGATTTCAAATTTCTGTTGTGATAATGGTAATTTGAAAGAAAAAGAGAGATGGTGATGTACATACATACATATATATTATATACAGAGAGGGACGGAGAGAGAGAGAGAGAGAGAGAGAATGAGAAAGATAACATGTTACGACCTTCGAATATGGTTTTACCAATGAGTCTCAGATTTTTCCATTGTTTAATAAAAGAGGAACGGTATTGAGTTGAAAAAAGCTGGTTTATCGCTTCTAATGTAAATTGATATTTTTCCAGGTGATTATTCGTATTGCTTGCAGTATTGAACAACCACCGTAAGGAAAAATACTAAAAGTGTATTAAAATAAAGGTTGACTCTGTTCGTGGATCATCAATTTGCGTCTCGAAAAGATGTGGATTATATTGAAAACGTATCTACTACCGCAATGTATAATATTTATATAAGAGATAAATTGGTCATGAAAGACGTGCCTAATTGAACTTCGAACATCTTTTACAGTATTCTACAGAATACAAGTAGCTTGGAATTTCATCAACTTATTAAATATTTAATATATATGATACTTATGAGACCCGTAGAGAAATCCCAAATATTACGGGATTTCGACAATGTTTCGGTATCACAGTTGTTATTCATAAAAATACGCGAGCTTCGACGTTCTTAAATAAATAAAGCCAAGCAGATATATCTAATAGCGAAGATTACGTTGGATTAGGTGCCAGCTAATCTGTGCATTCAATAATTAGATAAAAATTTCTTAGAAAAAAGTGTTACGTTTTATGCGTTATTTTATAAGGTAGAAGAGAAATCTTTGATACGATAATAATACAAATAGTGTGTGGTCGCTAGGCAAGGCATCTGTGCCTTTGCTCTATAATAAACCTTATACTCTCGGGAATTTCCATTTTGTGTGCGCGTGTTACCTTTTAAACTTTGCTTTAAAACGGCGCACTACAACAGATAGGAGTTAGGCCTGCACAATGTTATTACTACGCAGTCCTGGCTTTAAAGTCAGAATGCTGATGTGCATATAGTAAATGTGACCTTAGCTTTCCGTACGTCTAATTTTTTGTTTCATTCTTGTCTGTATTAAACGAGAAATCATCCAATTTTTTTCGTTTATTTATTTAAGATCGCGTCCCCTTTAGGTGGTAGCGATATTTACAATAATTGAAAGTATATTACAAATTGTAATGGTTATACATTACATATTTAAAATCGTATATTATAATATAGTTTAAGGAAGTGGGATTGGGTTATATGAGGTTGAAATAGGTTGATATTTGGTTTCTTATTAAAAATATTTTCAAAACCACGATTATGGATAGGCTTTTACATCCCACGCTGCAAAAAAAAAAATTAAATATCGATTTTTCGTTCCTCCTTGTAACGTCGTTTTATAGCCGTTCTCGATGCGATTCTAAACCCTTGGCTCTAAAGAAAATCGACAACCGCATGACGAATTATCGCCGACATAAAATGCAACTCTATGTAGCGAATTGCATTCTGCTTCATTGTAATCGTTTCGCAACGAGTCTTCCCTTAGCTGAATTGTTTATGTGATCGATTTCAATTTAAACGCCTACATCGAGAAGGCGACACGTTTCCTTCTTAAAAAATGTTCACTTTTTTCCGATGGATATATATACACGGTTACATTTGTCGCAAGAAAAGAGAGAACGTCGCGCGTCGCGCATATTCGATTTACTTGGGTAGGATAACCCTTTGCTACATAGAGGAAGAATTTCATTTCGGTTCGATCGCGGAAGCTAAGAGTTCACTTGCGCAAAAATATGTGAAGTACTCTCTTACCGCGTAGAAAAAGAAGCGTACAACGGACGTGTCGGGTGTGAATTGTATGTTTTATGCTGTTTCCTTTGGTTTTATTTGCTTTGTCGGGGGAGCGAGATTGTCGATGTAACAGGTGTTAGCTCAATTGGGAGAGTTGCTGAAACTTGAAAGAGTCGTGATTTTCTTCTGGGTCGTTTATTATGCGATTTTCCCGTTACAACGTGTTTCAAAAGTTGGAAGAACGTGTGACGCATTACGAAGAAGATATGAGTTGATTGAAAAAATGTAACTTTTGTGCTAAACTTTTAGGCGTGCTTGCTTATGTGAATAATAAAGAGTAGAATTAAAATGCAACGAATAACCAATGCTTAAACGAACGCCGAAAAGCTCGTATAAAAAGCTCGACAATACCAAAAAGTATGAAAAAGAAATAAGTCGTAAAGAAGCAGTTATGCGAAGAAAGAAAAAGGACTGAGTCAGGACGAAGAGAGAAAGTGAGAGAAACGAGGTGCTTCAAGTCAGATAGAGGGCGAAACTGTGCTCGTAATGCACGTTTGACGTAAAAAGCTTCCACCGTATAACGTATACTACAGCTCGCGCTGTAAAGCCTGCGCACCTTTGGACTCTGTGTATATTTGTATCTACTTTCCTTTTCTTATATACTCCATATTACTTACTCTTCGAATCGGTCTCAATCCTTGTACAAAGTTTATTGTTTTCGCAAGTACGAGATAAACGACCATTATCCTTAAATATCTTAATCGAATGCTAGTTTTTCAAGGATCAGATTCAGAAGAATAAATTAAGAGGTCGATAAATCGGAACGATATTTAGCGAGTCTGAGCACACCCCGACTTGTTCTACTTAACGCCTGGTGTCGGAAATTTTCATCGTACAAAATACTCATTTCACCCAAACCTTACAATTCTCATTTACTAAAGGTCTAACTATACTTGCGTGTTTATATTCTTTTTTCTCAATCAGACCCGCGATCGAGGCGATAATTGCCTAAGAACCTTCCGCAGATTTATTCCGGCAGGTCATGTTCGCACGCTGCTTGTATCGGAGCAAAGAATCTGGAGTACTTTGCATTGGCGCACCTTTCGCGGGAGGACTATGACGTGGTTGAGAGAGAAAGAGAAAACTTTTATGGCTGTATTAATGGTGGTGAGAAAGAGGGAGAGAAAGAGAATAGTCGGGAAATTTATCTACGCCAATAACCCACACTGATTCAGGAAATTTACCGTTCTTTCGCCCTTACCTATGCGTCCATTCTCAAGCTATTATTGCGGCGCTTGTTGTGATTTACATTTTTCTTTATGGCTAATTTTTTTAACAAGAAAGATTTACTTCTTTGAAATAAACGAGTGATGTTGGGGCTTACGGAGCTTCTCGAAAGTAAAATACTTATAGATAAGGCGTGTAGCGAGAATAAACAACGAGATCAAGCACCGAGCGAGTGAAATATGTCGGGTTTGTAGTTCTAAGACTCGCGGATGTTAGAAAAAGCGAAGATTATATCTCGTTCATTCCTTCGCCTATATAAGCCTCGACGTGGTATTGCTCTGCCAGAAAAGCTTCTACTGCAGCTATAGACCACCCAAGAACTCTTTTCTAGCTACACAGACCTTTACGTCTGGTGATAAATTTTGTTTAGGCTGCGGTCACGTATAACGTCCTGCAGCTGCTGCCGCTACTGGGGATCCTATACCAAAAATTTATAACTTCTGACCAAAGCAACTTCTCTTAGATCCATAGTTGCGTGCGCTTTTGGGGGGCGGGGGGTTCAATGAAGATTAGTTTATTTTCGTTATCTTCTTGTAATTTTGATCGGGTACGTTAATTATTTGTCATAAAACAACTGAGTTCTTACAGCTTTAGGAAGTTTCTTTGTTTTGATATATCGATGGTATAAAACTTATTAATTGCAGTTCTTTTCGAAACAATAACCATTACCCACAACAAATGTTTAATGTATTGTCAACATAAACATTTAATGGATAATTTTATAGAATTCATAAATAAATAATCCTAAAATAGCATCTTGTTAGCGAAGGCAATACAAAAGATATGTACAAAAGGTATACGCGAATTCATTAATATTTATGTAAACTAATGAAAATGAAATTGAAAATGAAACTGAAAATGAAAAATAATACTAATAATTCGTGATATCTTATTGTTTTAAATTTTTTACGAATCACATTACGCGTATCGCACGTATTACACTTGTCTGTTAAGACAGTGACAAGGCATCAGCTTCATACGTGGCGATGTAAATGAATGGCATAAAAAGACGAATAGTTCGATCGTGTTGATTTATGTCAACGGTAAGCTTAGCTGTTGAGGCTCGGATCTATATATACTTCCATCTAGTTCTGGGATGCTATGAAAGCAATAACTTAAATGGTTCTTCAATTTATGCATTCAACAAAAGGTATTGTTCTTCGCCGTAAATATCAGTAATGAAAATGAAACTATGCAAGCTTGTGTTCAGCAGCGACTGAATCCTTGCTGAAACAAGTGGCTTTTATTACGATAGCGCCAAAAGCTTCTCAACATAAAAAAATCAAGAATAATAACAAGGCAGCTTTACTATCACGTAGAATCTATAGAGACCACAATCACTTGAGTTTTAAACGCGTTAAGAAAAAAGCTACTCTTGAGAACATTTTTTTTCTTTCATCTTGTCGCTTTGCCATATTCGATTACACACATCCCTAAATACCGTCTGATATACGATACTCAATTACACGTACTACGAGATTCGGTTTAAGATGAAGCAGATAACGCACACAAGAAAAGAGTCGAGAATCGACCTTGCAGCGCGCGAATTTATTTCGATTGTCCGAAGTAATTGGGTCGGTTGCGACCTGTACGTGAGATGTAGCTCACACTGCTAGGAGGAGAATGCTTTCGTGAGAAGTATCTATGTTTTTGGATTTGAGAAGAAGTTAGCTAAAAGGAAAAAATGTTAATATTTTTGATACTGAGCCGATATTATCGTTTCACATTAATCATTTATATTGATGTCTCGTTAAATAAGAGTGAACTGTCGATTTCAATATAATGCAAAACTTTACTCGTGCTAATAGAACTATTATGATCCAAAAGCAAACAAAATTTAGTGTCTATTATGACACTTCGCAAAGTCAGCCGTTGAAAGTTGGATATTCACGAGATCCTTATGTGTGAACCAAATCCTGCTGACCGTTTTATACTTGAATCACTTGAATGCACCGCAAACTCGGGATAACTTGGCGTGGGACCGCTTACTTGGATAGCGCGCGGGGCTGAAATTCAACCGAGAGATCCTCGAACGTGAGAATCTGAAAAGCAGTTTTTTTTACATATGATATTAATTGTATTACAATTACTTATTTATATCTTCTTCGGAATCAGTAAATACGTGGATGCTTTATAACGATGCGTAATCCATCCTTAGAGTTTCACGAAATATACATGCGGAATTCGCATAAATATATATCGTAAACATGAAAAGCGTCGTTTCTTTCCTTTCAGCTTTTGAAATAAAGGCTACATCTACGTTTTGTTATTATTTCATTCAAGCGTTCCGAGGAAGATGTTGAGCCCCTGATCTCCCGGAAACTCGATCATTCATAAATAATGTTTTAAAACGTCTTTGCAACGGAAGTCAAGACGCAGTGTAGTCCTGCGTATTTGCTGTACGATTATACGCAAATACAAAACGTGCAGGTTCGTAATCATTTGACAGGTCCGGAAATCGCATTTTTAAATATTTATTATGCTGAGGCTCTCCATCTCTAGTTTCACTGCGGAATCTCTCGTGAAATAGTAACGCATTTTGTTCACATCGTAAGCGCGCAGCCTCTATTCTAGAAGTTGAGACTCGACTTTATTCTCGTTTACTATGTATTTAGAAAGGTGACTGTATACCTACGTACGCGCTAGCGTTTTTAATAAATATTCACTTAGGATGGCTTCGTTGCTTGGTGGCGTACCAAGCGAAAGACACCGTAGGGACACTATCATTTAAATGTTAATTGCTGTTTATCATTTTGCAAATTTTAATTATACTAGCTAACCAAGTATAAAAATTAAAAGTCTTTACTTCTTTTTAGAAATAAAATTTTGCGCTAATATTCAATCAGAGATTAAAAATAGATGAAATTTATTAAAAATATGTTTAAGTTCGAAAGTATCCTCTATAATTTGACGCATAAACGCCGAAACCAATTCGACAATTATTTAAAATGCATCAATGTTCGAAAAGCAATTGAAACCTTCCCTCTTTATATCCATCTACAGTAGACGTGGATAAGAAAGCTATAGCGATTTATAGCTAGCAGTTTCTAGTAGCCGTCGAAAGCATAGCCTCGCTTTTACGGGTTGCATTTAAGCATGTCGTTGTCGTGCGCATTGTCAGCGGTTAACCCCCTCCCCCCTACGCGAGAGTTTCTTGCGCTTATGTATCTATATCGTACACAAGGAGATGCGAAGTGAGACTAGACAGCTTTAGGTTTCTGTATCGTTTTCTCGCTTTCCGGATCGTATATCAAATTATGGTTGTTTGGAATTTCAAGTTGAGGTACCTTGACGATTAAGATTTAATGAGTGAGTACACGAGCGCTGCGTTTTTGCAACAGTGGTTGCTAGGCGAAAAGTGTCTCAAAGATTTCATTCTTATTTGGATTTCACGAAGTTTAGAGTACGTGCATATAGACTTTAATATTATTCTTAATCGATTAGATCACTTTCTTTATTTACGTAATATGTAGTATTTATATGATATAATTGATTCTTTAAAACCATTCGTATGAATCGTTTTGTAGGTTGCAAAATATCACTCGCTAAAGCTTTCTTTATAACAGTTTTCTTGTAAAACTGCTTAGAAATATAATCAAGAGTTGCAATAAAATATTTATTCCAACTGTGCACTCTTGCCTCTCGGCTGTGCAGCTACTTCAACAACACGTAGGCCGCAGATATATCACTGAATAACAAATTCGTGAAAACCCCTTTGAATTCTTAATGATTTAATTCTGTGAACGATAGCACAAGTGAAACTGGAGCACTACGACATGCGTCAACTGCGCGGTAGCTTATATTGTCAGGCATACATCGAAAGCTCGGCAAGCTGCGTGTTCGCGCACGAAATGCTCGAAGTAGAGGAAAAATACTCGAGAAACAGAGAGAAAGAGAAATATGTGTGTCGCGCGTTGCAAGAAGCCAACGCTTTCTCTTTTTTCACATTCTTTTCTCTTTCTCTTCAACTCCGTTTGTTTTCCGAGTAGGAACGACACTGAAGAATCGAGGCAACGCATGGATGTGACGTGAAACTAAGGATTCGCGTTGGTTAGAGAGAGAGAGAGAGAGTAAGAGGAAAAAAGGAAAAATTAAGATATATAGAGCCGCATGAGCGCCAGATGAAATTTCAATGTCTCAATATTGCGAGAGAAAACAAGAATGGAAATTGGTTTAGTTTACCGTAACGATGGTCAATTTTAAAAGGAATATTTTTATGCTTTATCGTTGTCCTCGGTACATAGAGATAAATTAATATAAGAGACTGTGGATACTCTAGTCGATGAAATCGAGAAATTATTTGAGATCTTAGGTATTAGAAGTTTTTGATCTTTCATATTGAGAAAAGTAAACAAGCAAGCTATATTTTTGTAGAGAATCTTTCAAAGTGAGTGGAGATGGATATTTTTTTTGTATTAATACAAAATTAAAGCTGCTAAAAGGTCAATGGTAACGTTCAAACAGTATAAGTGCCCTTGTGCCATTGAACTTTGTCCGCTCTCCCTCCTGAGGTTGGAGATCCGATTTATTTTAACAGCTTTTACGTTTAGAATACGCTTTTTTTGTTACTCTCGCGAGGAAAGACGACCTCGTAAAACTAAGATCTCAGTGTTTGCCATTTTGTTTTTAGTGACTAAACATTGAGATTAACAATCGCATTTTTAGCTTGATAGGTTTTTCATTTAAAAACAAAAACACATTTTTGCGCCCATCATGCAGTTTGTACATAATTAGCTTTTCATTAATAATCGACTGATGTGCTTTGAACGTTATTAGCACATCTTCGTTAAGTATTTTTTTGCTATTAAATTTGTAATATGAAAATTGAAAACTCGTAAGAATAAACAAATTTCTAGCTAAACAACTAAAATATTCTCTTCTTCTCCAGTCAGTTATTTTGCAAAAATATATCGCATAACGTTCTGATTTACACTCATCGGAATGAAAGATTCGTCAGTGGCAATGAGAAAGCATGTACGCAAAAGTCACGCAAAAGGTCGCGCGCGCGCGCACTTTATTGGGGCATTGGTTAGCACCGTATTCAGCCCGCAATCAGAATTCCGCGCACTTGTTGAAGTCGTTCTATCGATTCCCGCGGTAGTTTATTTCCTGCCGATGGTGTAAACGGATGCGCACGGAACAAATCGGTGAAACCTAGCTTATATAACCGTGAGGGCCACAGTATGCAAACTCTTCAGCCCCCCGTTGCTGTTCTATTGATTTCGTACGTGGAGATAATTATCGTTAGTGAATAATCACGTGCGTGAAAATTTTCATGTACACATGATATACGGAGAGTCACGTGTTCGGGCGGGTGAGTTATTTTCAACGCGTTTATTGGAGATTTTAAGTTATATGAATATTTTGGTACTCGTGTTATTGATTTGGGCGACTGAGTGATTGAGTCGCTCGACAAGAGACATTAAAATTGCAAGAATGAAATCCGACACGAACTGCACGATAACCTCATTGAAAAAAGAAAGTCATACCGAAAATAATAGACTCTTTTAATTTCCGCCTTTCAAGAGGCGGCGGTCACGATATTTTCTTTTCATTTCTCTTCTCGACTTTAGTGCCACTGCACGCCATTCACTTTAAATTCACTTTACATCTCATCCCTTCCTCGCGCGTAGTATCTTAAATCAGTCTTCTTCAACCCCTTCTACGTACGTATAGCCAGTATAGTAGTAGCTCATTTGCCTTCATGCATTATTTGTCGCGTGCAGACTGTTCTTTACTATCTTCGCTTTGTCTTTCGTTTCTTTTCGAATTTATAACAGCAGCTCATAGTCGTGGGACCAAACAAAATTGGTTTTTGCGAAAACAATTGCGCGTTCATTTTTGTACTGGAGATGGATTTCGATAGTGTGAGTAATTGTGTGCGTTCACTCATCGTATGTCTTTTGATTTTAAAGATCCATACGGAATATTCCAAATGAAGAAAAGAAATGATTTATTTTATACATTGGCGGTATTGAAGCTAAGCAAATGATCGGTTGGTACGTCCAACGGAAAAAAGCAATGTGATTAAATGAACATCTTGGCAATCTATTCGGCACTTGCAAATTGCAATCGACCGGTCATAATTCCTTCAAATAGACTTAACGGCGTATATCGATCGTAACGGTGATGGCAAATAATATTTTATCGACTTCTCATAATTTCGCGTTAAACGGACTCTCGGATACTAGAATAGCGACAAAAACACATGGCACGATTCTCTATTTTTTTTATTTACGACTCTCGCAGGTGTCCGCGGCAGTTAACGCGCGTTGCCGAATTAAACGCGACCGGAAATATGATCCCTCCTCTCGTCGTAAAAGAGTCGTTATTTCTCTCCAATTAAAGTTTTATCTTTTAGTATAATTAGACGACTTATTTGCAGCTTGATAAATAGTTAGAATTGAGTTTCGTCTGTAATACACTAATTATAAGTAATATTTACTGAAACATAGTTCGCGAAGAGTGTTACTATTATATAGGAAGTTTTAAGTATAATGAAATCACGAACCAGTTCATTGGTTTTACATAAGCATGTCAGGGCGTAACATGTGAGTCCTCGACACTGTGTTTTAAAAATATGCACCGTTTTCTCCAACCACGCCATCCTTTCACGCTTCACTGCTGAATAAGAAAGTCTTCTCCCCCACTGATCTTAAGTTTCTGTCTCTTTCCTTCTCTCTCTTTTTACCCTCGCCTTATTGAAAAGCACAAAAATTTCTTTCCGAAAGAATGAACAAGTTGCTTGTGCTTTCAGTACTGCAATTCGCTTCTATGGCAAAATGAATTCGCAGCAGCGGGAGAATTGCGCGGAAAATTGCTTCGATTCTATTCTATACCTCTCTGTGACACTTTTTTTATGTTATAGACTAGCTTTGAATTGAACTTTCTTCCTTGACTGTCTAGATGATAGGTTATAAAATGAGTCGAGGAGGATAATCATACACGAGATTATAGTTTTTTTTGTATGCAATCTATAATATGCGGAATGATACGTTTTTACGGCTGTATCTTAAATATTGAATTAGAATTTTATATGCTAAAGAAGAAAATTCGAATTGAAAATAGCCGGATTAGTTTCAATTTGCGTTAATGTTCGCCTGCTAATTTTTTTTGTTCGACGATATTGTTCGAAGAAAAGAATTTTCATTTCGATCGTTCGTGACAAATAGTTCTACTATGGATGATGAAATGATGCGACGTGTACTAACGATGCGATGAAAGATGACGGCGACACTCTCAGGAGAGATCTTTGCAGCAGCCATAGATGAAAAATTGGACGAGGTATTTGAGTCGATGCATAGATTATTTTTGAAATACTTTGTCAAAAGAATGACATTTTTTACAACGAAATTGTTTATTGCACTCTTGTAAAATGTACATGGAAAAACCCTCATTATCGATGTACTCTACTCTACCCAGTAATGTAATACTGAAAATTCAAATCACGTGCACGGCTAAACTTTAATAATCCGACCATCCTTCGTTACATCAACGTCTTAAAGCTGAACAAGAGCTTTAAATTTTGAATAAAAAATTCTCCTTTCTTAGAGCTACTATATCTGCTATTCGTACTATTTATGAGACAGATGTTTATGTTGCGTTGCGAAGTCGTGTGGTTGAGTGTAAAAAAGTAGGCAGTTGTTGTTGCTGTCGAAAAGAAGGAGAAGAATGAGCGTCTTGTGAAAGTAATAATATTTTTAATTAAAATTTCTCTCTGCGAGCGAAACTTTATTAATTTCAACATGCAGCTTTACAACGTAGAGCTTATCACGCGAAGGTGTTTACGCGAATGTGTAAGAAATCATTTTTATTTCATTTCTTTATTTTTCTAAATATATGAATTATTTAAACAAGTACGTAAATCCTTCCCATTGTTCCTTTTTTACCGGAAGATTTTAAAAGCCAAGTCAGTAAACACATCAATAACCTTCGGATTTTGCACGTTCGCCCACAGCAACGGCGTAACGATAATAACAATAACAACGCATCCATCATGGCATGTAACGGCTGATACACTCCCCTCGAAAAAGTTCGTTCTTGTATAGAGACGAGCGTGTAACGGGCTTAAAAAATTTCACGAATCGCCCTTCCGCTATTCAGTCGGTTATCGATATTTAGCATCTACAACGCACTAGGGAATTAGCTTTATTAGCTTTAACAGCCATGCCCTGGACAATTTCCTGTGTTGCATATATACGCATTAAATACGAATCATTTACTCGATGGATCTTCGTCATCAATCACACTCTCCGTTAATGGTATGCATGAAAAAAATGAGCGCGACGCGGAAAAGTGTTGATCTATGCTATCTTGCAAAAAAAGGCATTTTTCACGCTTTAGATATTAGTGTGTAATCGCGAGTTTCTTCGAAATCGAATTTGATTGATTATCACGGCTGTTGGAATATAATGAATAAGAGATTAACTACGGCGGACTATAGGAGGACCATAACGTTTTGCTGATAATAGGCTTTTTAGATAAGATGTATTGTGCGATATAGAGATCCCGTAGGTTTTGTTGACGACAGAAATTGATGGCAGTGTCAAGCCAGTGAAGGATAATCGCTAAAAGAATTGATACCTGCTCGGTTATTCGATAAAAGAATACAGAGCGTTCGAAACAACGTCTGAATAGAACACAACTTGTTCTCCTTATACGTATAATAAGGTTACCTGGGGTGCAGTCTAATCAATCACCCGTTTATCCATACTTATGTGTACTTCTGTCATAAAGAATTTATTATCCGCAGAGATTTTAGTATACACACTTTTTTAGGTTAAAACATCGAGCAATTAATTTTACGATAAAGCAGTTGGTGATTTTTCAAGTAGGCGATAGAAATTTATCAGTGATTACCATATCGATAATCACTATTGAAAATGCGTGAAAAACTCTTCTCAATAAACTCGCGAAATCCCATGCTACGTCACTTAAAAATATATCGTCAGCAAGCTTTCGCAGTTAAAACGAACGCATCGACGGCAACTCCTGCCATTTATTGAAGTATCGATCGACATGTGCTCGCCGAGCGTAAAATTCTCAAGCGATACAAGCAAAAAAACGCATTACGTTTATTACTCATATGCGTGACAAAAAACAGCAAATTACTGCGGTAAGCTTTTTATTAGAAAACGAAGTCAAGCGCAAAAAAATGTCTAGCAGCTTTTTTTACAATGAAAAATACAAGATTCCTCGAATAAAGGGTTCAAAAACGCATTGAGCGCAATCCTCGACGACTTTTTTTCTTTTATTTTTTAAATGTTTGGAAAAAGAAAGGTGACCTTGGAATACACACAACACTCGACATTCTGCTGGAAAGAGAGATAAAGCGCTGTCTGTATTTATTCGAGGGATGAATGGAATTCTATTGTGCGTTAAAGCTGTTTTAATTGTAGCTGCAGGAAGAAGACCTCGAGTGTTTGTGTACGTAGGATTGAGCTCGACGATGTTGATATCTTTATGTCTCTTAATTTTAAAGACTTATTGTCTTACATAATTATTAGCGTTCGTATTACATGGGTGTAATATAACAAAACGAGTAGATATGCCGTCGTTGGTCGGACGAGTTTATAATATCTGTGAAAACTCTTGACACAGACTAACATGTGTTTGCAAATATTTTAAAAAGAAAAAGTTCACTTTCATAGCTTCGCAAACGACCTCCTTATAATTCTGCATTTGCGCAATAACTCCTCGCGAGTTAGCATTAGTATGGTGCTCGCGTGATTCCTGTCTTGGAAAATTGAGCCACGCTTATTCATTATACCCGAGCATCCGACTCTCTCTCCGTTAAAATTCCGTATAATGTCGAGAAGAAACTTTCGAATTTATAAAAAAAGCCGACGCGATGTGAAAGATTGTGCCGATGAATTACAAGTTTCTCTCGATCTCTCAAGAAGCGACAAAAAAATAGTTGAACAGGCCGAGAAAACGCGTAAGACAACGGAACTAGTGGGAAAAATCGAGTACTCGTTTTCGAAGAACGAAACAACTGTGGCCATACTTCCTACTACATTTTCGCTATTCGACGCGATGTTGCAATAGCGTCCCTAGCATTTGCATTTATAGTAGTGGCACTTGCAACTCACATGCTGCGCGTATGCTTTTGTACTGTATTATATATACATATAAACAATATACGCGCCTACGGGTGAGACAGAGGAGGCTCTACGGGTCCGTAACAAGATGCGTTGTTGGATACGTGAGCCTTGGTAATGACACCTAGGCTCCTTTGCGTTGCTTATCTACGACGTTTTCAGCTTCAGTCCCCCCCCCCCCCTCTCTCTCTCTCTCTCTCTCTCTGTCTTATTCTCTTTCCCTATATAGCATGGCTCATTTGTTGTGAAAACGCCGACGGAATACCGATTATGATCATTGCCCATAAGAGAGTTGAGTGACTCGGAGGTGATGATGAGTTTTTTTTTCAGAGACAAATTGCGAGGTGATGATTGCTTTGTAAAAAAGAGAAAAATTGAAGCTTCATTGATAGAAAGAATCATATGCCCCGAAATCTACATTTGTTTGAACCACACATTTTCATGATATTTAATGCAATTAAATGTTCGATAGTATTAAAAAAACGTCCATGAATCGATAATACATATTTCCACGGTGAAGAAATAAGAGATTGAATTAAACATATCTTTCTATCAGTGTTTAGATGAGAGTCAGGTATTTTTGCTGTAACCGACTCATTATGCCTGAAGCTCTTTATGGAAGGAAGAAAAAGCTTCGGTAAATAAGTAACTGCTTCATTGCAGGCTAATTAAAGTCGGAGTTCGTAAAAAACTTTTTCAATTTCATTTTACCGATGATGACTTGACGAAAAATTAAATCTAAAACGTTGTATATACTGGAAATATACATAATTATAAACTAACGTCACATTGGAAAACCGAAAAATGTAAATTTCTAATATATTCAATTCTGTAGAGGAAATCCGATAAAAGTATACATGCTTGCAGCATGAATCAATAAAACTTTCATCCTATTTCATTCGCACTGCGCATACACGCTAAGCTATATTCAATCGATGAAGTTTATGTATCTTTGATTTGTCAAAAATGTGCGATATTTTTCAATTCAATACATCTAAATATGTAATGATCTGAAACTTGAAAAAAATTGGATAAAAAGAGAGATAGAGCAACGATTCAACTACATTCAATGTCAAAAAGACGTCGGTCCATCTACGTATACCGATAGGTATGACCCAGAAAAGCCTCTACAGATCTCTTTGCCTTGGTGCAAACGATACGTCAACTGCATATTACCTTACATTTCAGAAAGTGTATTCTGTTCGCCAACTTCACATGTACACGTATATCTCGAGAACTTTGTAACTCGACTATCACGTAGAAGATTATCTCTATTTTTAATGGAATTCTAGATGCTGTATGCATACCGATGATATCTTATGATGCTCCTGGCTTCATAATTTGAGTACGTATCAAACTAATCGTATTTCCGCGCGCAAATAAATCTCTAATCCTCGTACAACTAGCACCGAGTGAAAATGTCAACAGCATTGAGAAACTAAAAAGGCATCCTCGAAGATAAGCATAAGAAACTCAGAACGTGGAAAATGCAAATCTCTCAATAATCCACGACGTCTTAGAATTTCTTGGTGTGCACATCGTCGCACGAACCACCAACTAGATGGCTTGCCTATCTTCACGTGCTATACCTTCACGTCGAATACCGATGAGGGCGAACCGCACCTTCCAGCGCCTTACCTCTAAATCCCCGAGCAATTAGTCTCAGCTTGTGCTTCAAGCTCCCTCAGGGATATCGGTGTCGCCTCCGATTGCGTTTTCGATATGCACATTAGTGGGCTTATCGTTCACCTTAGCGTTTTCAAGAGATATGTCGTGTATGTATGTTTTTTGTTCACGTCTGCCAATCTCATTGATCTTTCAGTTCCGGTGCAACGTCTGTACTAAAACCTAATAATTTCACTTCAGCAAATACTTTAAGAAGTTATCACCTTATAAAGTCCTACAGACTTTATTATACTGCATTGTATTTTTTCTTAGTTATTATTACATTAACAGAACTCATCAAGCAACTTCCGTTATAATTACCTTAGACACTTTTTCCTGCAGTCTCGCCATCGCCCGACTCTTTTCACTTCGGCGAACGAAACGTTCCCCCGCGCGCAACAAGTTAACGTAATTATCAAGCCGACGCATTGAGTAGTACTAACGGAAGACTCCGAGAATCTCCGAGAAAATAAAAATAATTCACATTCAACAGTGATGTTACAAAACAACGCAGAATGAAACAGAAATGTAGAAGGGATGGGGGATAGACTGCGGCGGTCACTATAATAATAATAGACCTACTATTGAGAGTGTATTACATAGTTTGCTTTCTCAGCAACGCAGTATCGCGGTTCGCGTGGGTTTATGTAGGTGAACGCGAACATAAAATTCGCGGGAGAAATAATGAGGTTATTTTTTACCGGTTTAATATGCTAATTCACGTGTCATTATATGTGTTCAGCGAATAGTTAATGAAGTTTCATTGCATACCATACGTAGTAGCTATTAGTTTAAGACGAAAAATCAATTTTGGATCACCTTGGAGTACATTGGATTTACAGTGCACACAATTTATTCATATTAAGACGATTATTCGACCTGCTTTTAGTACGTTCTTCTTGCGTAAGCGAACAGCAGCAACTCCACTAGCGCAATCAAGTCGTAAATTCGCTGAGTATATTGTTAATACTCTATCTATTCCATGTACGTAGAGAAATTTTCGTTTAATCGAAGTTTATTTCGTTTAGTTGGTCAACAAATTTTAAATAAATTAAATATTTATTTCTTCTTAAAACAAAATTTATCTATGCAAAAAGTTTTAAAGCCATATGCATAATAATCAATATAATCAATGTAGTGTAGGGATAATTTGTTGTCTTTTCTACGCGCTGCCGTGCCAGGAAATAATAGTATAATCGACCGTTGTACAAAATTATCATTTTATTTTTTAAGTTAAGATTTTGCTCCGTATATCATGTACAACGCCAACTCCTAAGTGTTATACGGCTATCTAAAAGTTAACTATCGTCGGGTGCAGCGCTGCAGTCAAAGGTCGACGAGAGTCAATATTTTGCCGGAGTGCAGGCAGGGTTTACCGGTTAAATTAGCGCTACCGGCTTGCGGTAAATTATTCAGTCTGAATTAAACGAGACGGATCGTCGAGCTCATGGATTCGTTAATCGACGAATAAAAGGTCTGCTCTACATTTTCTTACTTTATTAAAATCATAATTTCTTACAACAGGAACGGTTTCTTTTTCACCCAGAGACATGAAATTTGATTAATATACGAAAAATCCATACTTTTTAATACTGTAATAACTATTATACAGACTATTGTAATCTATATTACATAATAGTACATAATAGTACATAATAGTACATCTATGCCTTTATCGTGGTTTTACAATTTTTATTTTTATTTCCAAACTTACTTTTTGAACACAAGATCGAGACTTTACGTTCTCTTTCATTGCCTGATAAGATGATCTAAACTTGGCAAGATTAGTAATGTTACTTCATTTAAATATTTATGCAAATATTCTCTTGAATTTTCGTTAACTTCTAATACGAGTAAATGAAAAAAATAGATGTCGTAATGAAGAAAAATGTGAAGTAAAGAAAGTCCGGTGTAGCTGTTCAGAGGATGTTAAGATGAATGATGGTAGACAGCAATAATGAATGAATTTCGAGTTTACGAAATTTATTTTGATATTAAAACTTGACTAAGTGCATAAAGCCTTGCATGAACACGTTTTCTCTCTTGTTCACTTGCGCTTATCCCGTAATTAGTTACTAAAGCTTGTCTTATTTAAATTTTAATTTTGCGAACAAAATTCACTCCTTTAATATTTCATACGAATACAACATTCATTAGAAAGAACAACGTTGCGCCCATCTCTTTTTCTCTCGGTGAATAATAAATTATTTCAAGATTCAACGCGATCTCAAATTAAAATCTTGAAGACAACGTTTCCCCGCCCAATCTAGAATCCTCGTATCATACATCTTCTCCTTGAAATGCCCGCGTTATCATTCATCGCAAAACGCCTGGCAATGAAAATTCATGCACTCTCCCTTTTCCTCCTATCTCTATATAGAAATACACTCCAAACGAAATTCAAACCGCAACCCAAGCTCGTAATTCAATTCCAAGCAGCGATTTACGCAGCTACAGCAGGCGACGACATGACTCGGAAGCTTTGTAGTTTTGCACAGTGTAACCTCGTATCCACACAGAATTCATAGGGGTGGTCAGGGTTACAAGAGAAATAGAGAAATAGAGAGAGAGAGGGAGAGAGAGAGAGAGAGAGAGAGAGCATGAATGTTCAGTGGGCAAAATGCAAGAGCTAGATAACTTTGTTAAAACGCACGGACACGATGACATCCGCAATCGTAGTCAAGGTACCTCTGACCATAGCTTGACGAAAGTGAAAGCATAACACGGAGTGTGCGGTGAAAGATAGCTTCATTAATCTAGTGTCAGACTTGCGAATGCAATATGCGAGATCTATACATACTTCAACGATGAGCTTGATTTTTTCAGATGGAGCAATATTTATCGTTATTTATTGCCAAGTATTGATATCGAGATGCGATATGAGCTTAAAGACATCGAAGTTATATAACTGTATTTTGTCAATGAAACCTTGCACAAGGCTTACAGCTAGACGTGGTAGACCAGGTCTGGTAAATTTTTATCAGGCAGCCAGTGTATAAAGTAGAAACCTCACGTGTATCCCGCATTTGAATTTTACTCAGCTATTTCGGTAGCGTATTTCTAGCCCCATTGAATATGGAAAACGAGTGACACACTGACGGTAAGGCTGTTCTTCGTATCGAGCTCCGGAAAAGCTCCTGCAATGCCCGGTACGATCTTATTAAGTCTTTTTTTCTTTTTGTCGTAGAGTATTGAATTTACAACATTGAATTCTATACAGCGTCGCGGCCAACTTCATGTACAATACGATACGATTTCTCAAAGTTTATTGAAATAATTTATTCATTTTTAAGATCCGGTAAAAACGATTTATAGCTTTTTAATAAAATGCACAGAAAAATAATTATCGCTATAATTGTTTCAGGATTTTCAAATTATTATTATTATTATCGGTATAGTTAGATAAAAACTAAAATACGCAATTTTGTTATTATTATGTCATGTATAATTAATTATGCAAAATTTTGAAAATAACAAATGTTTCTTAAATATAAAATGAACTATTATTCTTACTGACTGTAATTGATTTTCTTGATAATTACGTATTTATATTTTATACAAGTGAAAATATTGATATTGCTTTGAAAGTATTTTTTTAAAGCCCCTTTTGGTATCTGTCGACTAAGTTAAATAAATGAAACTGTAAAATACAGAAAGAAGCAAAAATATAAGAATATAATAGACACCGGTAACAGTCGTGAGTGTAGATACTAGAGATGGATATAATGAGTGATAACGATTATTAGAGACTTGGATTTAGTATAAGCATCAAGAGCGACAAGTAGAAAGAAGAGCAAATACATAACCGAAGACGAAATCTGTATGCAGGAATAGAGCAGCGACAAAGAAGTAGTCGCTGTCGCGCGTAAAGGAGAAGGAAAGCCGCACTTGTGCGCCCGAGGCACGTACGGCAAGAACGGAGTGAGGTCAAATTAAGGCTCAAATAATTAGTGTGGTTACGGCGACGGAGGTATTTCGCCCAAAGTAGGAATGCAAGCAGTGACCAGTTGTCAGAAGCAACGATAAAGCTCTCAGAGATATAATTGGCTGCGTCAGATGCACTGGAATTTACGTAAAAACCTGTTAAGTACGCGTTGGAACTATTCGCGCTATATACTAAAAGCATACATTAACGAAGCACACATCGACAGCAGCCGACACTTTTGTCACGTCGACACGATGAAAAGACAAATCGGCCGCGCCTCTCTCCTCGTTCTTCCTATTTTCGAGGCGAAGGCGAATGATCGCGACTATAACAGATCTTCGCTGCTAACTCTTTGCTCTCTTGAAAAATCTTCTATGGATTTCAATCCGAACTCAGACTCGCGGTGTTCATTCTTCAAAATTTACTCATTCTTCCGTCGAGCTCAGAAAATAATATATCTAACGCTTAAAATCACTGCCTGTATTCGCATTGCCACGTCCAACCAGCTTGACGGAAATCGATCGTAAAAGAGACACCCATTAGAGTAAAATAAGTTAAATGGTTTATATATATATAGGTTGCGAAAACTTGCCCTCACTCTGATATACGGATACTACTGATCGGGCACAATGCACTCAAATCTCATTCGTGCACCCTTTTTTGTCTCATAAGTCAATCTCATAAGTATTGATCAGAATTCCATAACCGAAAGGTTTTTCTTTAATTGCTCTGCGCTACTCCTAAAGATCTAGTTAAGTGTTGACCGTATGCGAGCCTACTCAGTGCAGAACGCAACATTATCAACATTATCAAGCGGAAACTATTATTGACTATGTATAAGTAATTAAGTTGAAGTCTCTAAAATTAAATTGGTAGTCCAATCTCAACTTATAATATTGTTCCTAACAGAAGAAATAATTCATATTGGTTATGAACAAGTAGTAAAATTTATGAATATTTTTATTATCTATAGATGTAATTGTAATTGTGTGAATACAAGGTCCATAAACATGTCATGATTTAATGTATCCATAAATCGTTGATTAATGGTTGAATATTGATTCGTGACAAAAATATCAGTCTTATTAAACATACATCACAAATAATATTATAATTGGATTGTGTTTAAGTTCCTGTTAAGTATAAATGCAAGTTGTTCTATTGGTAAGACATTGTTGCGAGCAAGATAAATGCTAAGGATGAAATTGATATCGAAATTTATTAATCATTGTGCTACTGAATAAAGGTTTCATAGTTTCTATTATACTTTTATTACTTTTATTACTTTTATTACGTGGAAAAGAATAACTCTGTGCTTAAGATATTGTTTTATTGGACATTCCATGATAAGCTCATTGATATAGAGAATCACCTAAATCGCACATTGTGGAAATTCCAAGCTATTTCTCTTGTTTCAAATGTCAAAGGCAGCAAAGAGACGTACGAAAGTTATAGACTCTACGTAGAAACGAACTGCTGTGCTTGACAGAAATGAAATTGTCTCAAACTGACACAATGCTTGCTTATTTTCTCGAGAAATTCAAGATTCTCGATACATTCCAAGTTGTGATTGATTTTCACTATGAAAATGTCTCGTATTCCGGGACAGTGTTACATACACATCTATTGACTCAAACGAAGAGTCGTGTTGTGTTAAAATGAATTTACAAAATTAGTGCTTTCTCGTATTGTCTTATGAGCTGTCTAAGAAACTTTGAAAGCACTGGTGTATTTAGTTTTTTCGATTATTTTTCGATTATTTTTCGAAATTTTTCGAAATCAATTTTTTTTAACCAAGGGTACAAGCAAGCAATAGGTTTCAGTAATTTTTAACTTATGTACACAGTAGTTGTACGTTCTTAATTATTTTGAATATAATAAATATAATGACAATGAAAATGATACACAAATAACAATTTTTTCTCTTGTAAGAGATCGAAATGTAACAAATCTTTATTACATTTCGAGGGCGATGACTGCACTAATTAGATCCAGGACAAATCTGCTTATACGTCTATTACATGTAGATTATTCATATTTCTTATTGCGTTAATATTAACAGCATTGTTTATTTGAAAGAACAAAAATATTTTTTTCTATTTATTGCATAATATGTACATCTGTGATTGTTTTTAATAGTCAATTATACATAAATGTATTTGCTCTTTCTCTCTAATATTTACATGAAAATTCAATAAACAAAGAAACAAAGAAACAAATAAATAGATAAATAAATAAATAAAAAAGATCGTTGTACAGGGCGATTTGTAGTTATTGGCTATATTTCGGCATACAGATCGACTAAATTCAGAAGTAAAAAATAACAGCAAAGCCCCATTATTCGCACTCGCCAGCGCCGGCCCTGATTGGGGAAACCCTCGCCCGTACAGCCACGAGTAGCCGTTGTCTACAAGCTAACTAGCGGCGAACAGTCAGCGAAGCAGCTAAAGCAGCTAAGGCAGCTAAAGCAGCTAAGGCAGCCAAAGCAGCAGAGGCAGTAACGCACGCCTGCGCGTAACAATCGCGATCCGCTTCACTCGCGGCATTTCGTCGCTTAGCGTCGCCAGCAGCGCACAACTGTCCGTCACGAGTCACGAGGCGATACAGCACTACAGCAGTCGGCGTATTAGCGAGCGACGAATCGCGAGCCTATAGTGCCCGGTGACTTTGTCGAGGATGTGAAAATTCTTGGCGAGGGAAAAAATCTCGCAATCGTCTGAACGTGAAATTTTTGTCGTCGAAAAACTTGAAGCACATCGTCCTGGAAGCGAGGTAGACATACATAACCGAAAAATTGCCGGCGCGGGACCTTGAAACCGCGTGTCAGTGTGCGCGAGTGTGCGCGAGTGTGCGCGAGTGTGCGCGAGTGTGCGCAAGTGTGCGCGTGCGTGGTGCTGGGTCTGGGTGCAGTGGTGCTGCCGGTGCTGGTGCGGCGTCGCGGTGTGTGCGTATGCGCGTATGCGCGTAGCCGCGAGTTTTCGGAATCGGCGCATCTGATCTTCGTATACTGTACAGCGGGCGCGAACCGTTACGTACTCCGCTTGGGATAGAGACGCCAGGTGCGTAGAACGGTTTGCTGGGCCGATGGCTTGAAATAATATTTTTTCGAGGTTAGGTTTTTCTGTTTTGCACGTTCTTGACACGTACCCTACGTTACAATTTTATTAGCGATTTCGACGGGGTCGAGGACATTCATCATTGTTAGTCTATAGATATTATTAAAATATTGCGTTGGTGACTTGTTTAGTTATTTATCTCAAAGCTTCGTTAGATGCTGTTTTGCTGTTTCTCCGTAATAACAGATCGTTGCTATCGTGCTAATAATAGTATTTCTAAATTTTATACTAGCGTTTGCGTTGTGCACTTTAAATTAAATCTTTTGAACTGCATTATTCATAATAGAGTGTTTTAATAATATTTAAATCTGATTTATTGCAATGTACGCCAGCGTACTACAAATACAGGCTTATCGGATGAAATTAATGTTAACGCGTATGCCAGTATTAAATACTAGTATATAATGCTAGTACCTGTTTCAATAATTCCGATTTTAAAAACATGAAATTTATTTAGTTAGCATTATTACCTTTTTCACCAATAGCATTAACAAGCAGTAAATTTAGTAAGCCCTATTACAAAGATACTTATAAGAATATTTTTTCAGATCAATCGCCTACTCGAAGTCTGCAAAGTCTGCAAAGTCTGCAAAGTCTGCAAAGTCTGCAAAGTCTGCCAAAATGGAGGACATATCTTCGAGTCATTTATATGCCATCCAAGAGATCGCCGGTGAGACTCGCGCGGACAAATTTAAGGAAATTGGCCGCATAGTAGCGCGAGTCATAGATTCCATTAGAAACGGATGTGATTTCGAGACAGCCGTCGATAGAGAGAAAGTACCGAGGGCTTTAGTGCCCGATATCAAAGTTCGCGTTGCAGTGAAAATTAAGTCGCACGAATCTGTCATCGAAGCTCTTAAATCCGACGATATTTATCTGATAATAGAAGCGCTTAGAGCTCGATGGTTCTACGATGGCAGCGATAAAGCCATCACCAACTACGATTATTTTTCGAAGAATCTGCTACCATTCGTGTCGATGAGAACACGCCGTGAAATTGTTAAAAAATTAGCTACCGGTCTTGCCGATAAAAGGGTGGATCTAGCCGAAGATTTCTTCGACGGTTTCGTTGCCACCTACGGTGTTCAAGAGGCAACAAATTTTCTACCAGCTTGCAGTAGCGACTTTATTTACGAAGCTATTGTCAAGCATATAATTGTCCTATCGAACAAAATATTGAAAATACTTTATCGTAAGTATCCGGAAGTTGCTTTGCGTTATCTCAAGTTTACTAATCCTTACGAGAGGAGAGATGAAATCGGTAGAACTATGTTCAGAGTTATCGATATTAATCAGTACGAGAATTTTATGCCGTTGCTAGTTACGAAGCACCCAGAGATTTTTGTTAACATGCAAGAAATATGTCATACTTCCGCTAGTCTAGGAATTAGACGGACCATGATGTTTATAAAAAATGCAAAACATATATTAATAGAGAGGCCGCGAGATATAATAGAATTAATGCCTTTGAAACTTATTTGCGACAATCTGACGCAAGAAGAGTTTGAAACTATGTTCGGTAATATTTTGGAAAACCGTTGGGATATGTTCAATATCAACGACATGCTAAACTATTTAGGATATTACCCGGAAGATAAAATAGCAACCTTGTTATGCGATAAAGTGAAGGCAAAGTATGGTTTCGATCTCTATGAGAAAGTCGAGAAAATGACGCCAAAGTTCCTCCTACTCTTACCCAAAGAGGAACGTTATGCCTTAGCTAGGCGAATCATAGAAGTCCGACACAAGGTCGAAGTCTCTGATTCTGATTCTTTCTGGTGGTGTTATTTACCAGTTCAAGAAGCTATACCTGCAATGAAGATGCAGATCATTAAACATCGGAAGCCTCTCAAGCGAAAGAGACTCTTCTCGCAGTTGATATACATGTGTAAGCTCAACGACAGCATGGAAGCATTACTCGACGTTCTGAGATTTGTCGATGAGAAATACAAAAATGAAAGAGCTGACGTAATATGTGGTATGCTGGACAAAATCACGCAGGAATTCGACCTGGACACCTTTGAACAGGAGTACTGGGCCATTTTGTATAATCTTATAAAACGACTGAAGTTGAAGAAGGAGACTGCGAGAGAATACTGGGTGCTTATTAAAATACTTAAAAAAAATGTTCACTTCTCCGACAGTCACGGTCTTCCAGTTGATCACATCATTGAACTGATAGTGAAATTGTTCCTCGAAGGACGAGTCGGCGTATCGTGGATGTTACTCGAAGACGAAGCGAAATACGAGCGAAGGTACTTGGATATTTGCTTCAAGAATAACTATTGGTTGAACATGGATTATAAGAAAAATGTTGTCGAAGGCATTTACAGTTTCAACGAGCGTCATCTAAAAAAAAATAATTCAGTTCGAGGCTTTTCGATCAAAGACTATCCGCATTTATTGAAAATAGTCGAAGAAACTCTGAAAAAAGAACAAAACGAAAAGATCAGTTGGGTCATATACACAAAGGAGAAGCTGAAAAAGCACGAACCAGAATTATACAATATGTGGTTTCCACGCGAAGAGCATGATTCTCAAATCGACACTGTCTATGACGAATTACCTCTTGAAGAAAACAAACCCGTCCTCCCCGAGGTCAGAAAAAAAATAATATATCTGACGGAAGCCATAATCGCATTAAAGAGAAATTATGCTGAGATCAAAGACAACTGGGAACAGTATTATGAGTGCTGTAAAAACGAGGTCACGTCAAAAAAGCGCAGACGAGTGAAGCTCTTTTTGAAAGCGCTACGTTGGTATCAAGATGTACCGATCAAATTCGCTAATCGATCGATCTTGGAGCGTAATTTTAACATTATGGGGCACATGTTCGATGGCATTACTTTCTCAAAAATCGCTCAGAATTATCTGCCTAAGGAAACGGACGACGACCGGAACAGCGGTTACGTTAATGCTTTGCACATCACTGCAGCGATCAGAAATACAACGACACCGATACCTATCGATTTGGTCGAAAATTACTTACAAGCACACTACATGTATTCTTTTAAGAACTATATCAACGATGGCTTAAAACTTTGGTCGTATGTCTCCTATCGTACCTCATCCGATGGTATGATCGCGCTGTCTAGAAATTTGTCTAGAGAACGATTATTCATGAAGCGACATGCGATCCGTCTAATGAACGCAATGGCTGCTCGTAATGACTTGGTAGATTTTTTCGCAGAGTTTTGGCGCACGGAAGAGCATCCAATCATTCGGGAGATATTGGCTGAAAAGATTCGAAAGCTTTTTGCCAAAAGACCGAGTGCCGAGACTTGGAGGCTCATGAACTCTTGCATACAAGACGTGTCCTTTGTCATCTTCAGCGAGGATGACATCCTCTGCAATCTCATGAGGTCTAAAGTTATTCCTACCGAATACGCGTCTGCTTACGCCGACCAAATCATGCGTAAACTGCACGGATTTGTTGAAAACGGTATGTCCAATCACGATGCAGCTAAATTTCTGGATCAACTTTTCGATAATCTCAAGCCTGACTGCAAGGATCACTTGTCCGATGAATTTTACCACAAGGTACTGAACATTTATCTGCAGAATTCGCATTTGGAGTTTAGCAATGCCAACCGTTTTATAGTCAAAGTTTATTTAAATCCGACGAGTGTCCATTTCGAAAATAGACTGAGGTACTTGGCGCAGTTGTTGAGCAATGAATCAAAGCGCTTCTACAGTCTGAGTATGCAACAGCGGAAGCTCACTCCGAATGTAGTCCACAATGTTATACAGGTTGTCGTATGCCAGGTGCAGAAATTCAAAGGAAGTTTAAAACTAGTTGAGAACTTATCCAATGTCTTCTGGACAATTTTCACGCCGTACCAACATGCTTGGTCTCACATTATGCTGTATCTCTGTACTGAGTATATGAAGATCGAACCTTCGTTCGAGGAGTTCGGTATACACGTTGGCCGGAATATCGGTTACTTGGTAGAAAAGTATACGCCGGAATATTTTATGCAAATCGTCGAACTCATTAACGAATTCGTTTGTAACTTTAGCTTCTACGAGTACTCAACGACGATAAGGAATAGATTGAATTTTTTGGAGGGCTTAATCGCGAGTAAACATATACATGGTTATATAATAGCGGCAAAATTGATCAACGAAAAAATCGTTAGCGAGTACGACTATCAGCATTGCAAAATACTTCAGCAGTTATCGGAAATTGACAATCCAGTTGTGCAGTCTCTTTTGTAACGCAAACATTATTGTACATACATGTTATGAGTTAAAGAAAATAAGATATATTTCTATTTACGCTTACAGATAGTTATTTAATTTAAATCTTAAGATGAATGCACAAACATGTGATACTTCCTGCAATTATGTGACAATGAAATTATTGTAATAGAATTTTCATTTTTAATTAGATAACCAGCATAATGTATACTGTCTATACATTTCAATTGATGCAACTAAGCGTAATATTTTGTACAAGTTGCATAATATATTTCGTTGTTAATTGTACATTTGTTTCATAAATTTATTATAATAATATTAAAATGTAAGGGGAACCTAATGTTTCTGCGTGCGTTGATTATTTTTTAAAGATGTAAAAAGTAAAATATTTACTAAGTAAAAAGACATTTATTTCTTATTTTTAAGATAAATGAATTTTAACTTTTTTAATCTTTTTTAAATTTTTTTTTTACTTTTAAACCTTTTTTTACTTCCATTTTTACTCGTTAGTATCATTTTATCATAAACTACGTTTTGGTGCAGAACTATCATTTGTATTACCTTAAATAACGTTATTGTCTGTATTATTTACAGATAAGCATGTACTTAGAAAATAAATACTGCCTATTAAAGTTAAAATGAAAGTTACTAAAAAGCTAATTTACAAGAAATCCCGCATACCACTCATTTTAATAAATTAAAATTTCTTCATGATTCTATGGATAAAAACAAGGTTCGTGTACCTTGAACTGTTAAAGCGTATACGTGATCACACATCCCGTACTTTTGCGCTGAATACTATCTCGCAAATTGTTTGTATCAACGTATAGATATTTTGAATATCCATCAGCACTATACTTGCTCTCTATAAATCAAATATCTCTCGTTCCAATTATCCGTCTATAGAAAAGCAGCAATAATATTTACAATAATTTTTCTCATCACGACGAACGCCCCATTTCGCGAAATTTATTTGTACAAAATCCGAAATAAATACCATATGTATTAATAAACAATGAATATTTATGAAGCGGAATAAAGCAAGTGACCTCGTACGAACACCAGTCTGCATAAAAAGAACGGTACTCACGTGTTGGATCGAATCCGGTGATAAAGTTTGGGCAGGGCGCGTAAGCTGTCGTTCCCGCAGGCGTATTCGGCCAGCACGACCAGCCATCAAAAATTGCAGGGCAGTAGGGTTCTGAAAAAAATTAAAATAAAAATAAAGAATAAACTGTAAAAATTTTGATTAAAAATATGTTATTTTTTATACTGGAAAAAATAACGAATGACCCTATAACAATTTCACATCACACTGCGCCTTTAACTTTGAGGCGTCGGACTGATCGTTTTATTGAACAACTTGTTAATACGAGAGAGAGAATAACGACTGGATGACGATGACAATGACGATCTTCTTGGATAACAGAACTTTCCAAACGATCTTCGCAGAAATTTCAGCCCCATTGTCCTGAAGAGCAAAACGTTTTGTAGCGGATGGAGTTACCGTCGTTTAGAGCTGTATCCCGCGAATTGCCGGGCGTTTTGGGCGTTATTTCGCTACACATGTGTGCTCGGTATAGCTGTGTGCATGTATGCTAAGAAATTATACAATTTCGGTTTTTAGCCCAAGATACAGAAAAGTTACCGTACAAGAGTAATTATATGTTAGATTTATTTTCATTGTCAAAGGACATTTCTCGATTATTAGTCTACTTTTCGGAAATCATAATGCAGCATGCAACTTCATTTCACCGAGTCATACTAGTAGTAAATTGTAAATATTAAAAGTTTACGTTGTATCGGATACATGTAATTAATATTAAATTAATCGTTATAGTAAAGATTACACCAGAAGCTAAACATCTCCCTAAACGCAGTCGTATATAATACTGTAACAGCGCTGTTCATTAACAATTAACTTTTAATTGTGTACAAGTTCAAAACGATGTAGATAAAGCTGCAGTGCTTGAGATCCAATTAATGATAATGCAAAATGTAAAATTCCAAAGGTGCCATTGTAAAATACGATTGAAACGCTCTTTTAGTGAAATTCACTTTATGCTCGGACGCGTTTGCTCTTTTAACGAGTTAATCAATCGTGTACGCGCGAAACGATGCTTCGATCAAATTCTCGTGATAAAGTTGATATTAGGAGAGCTCGATACACGCGTGAGTTTAATCGTATAAAGCGGGTCTTTGATAAATTATCTATAGCTAATATCATTTGAAAGCTGATAGAGGTGTATACGGGTTTCTGTAGGGTAGTTAATGTGAAATAATTTTTGCGAGTACATAATACAAGGTAGATTTGATTACATTTCATAGATTTCACTGTTCTTTTTAACCAATTGCATAAATTTTCTAAGTCAAATGAGAGAGCACTACAAATCTAACGATGATCGTACAAGATGGGAAATAAACTCGTCTAACATGTAAGTACAAGTATAATTAGTTTACACAAGTCAACGCTTGCCGGTTTCTAAACATAACTCTAAATACCAACAAAGTTATTACACAAAGGTGTGTATAAACCATTTGTTAAAAAATATTAATCTTTGAGTGAAGCAGTAATGAACTGACTGCGTTCAGTTCTGCGTACACAAGTTTTTGCAAATTAGGTTTATTACGTCTTTCACACCACGATCTGTAAATCACCGAGTTTTATGCTAAAGTTTATAAAGCTAAATATTTGCGGGATGCATAAGATTTGTATTAATGATATTCATTTGTATTACAAATAGATTAACGAATGATTATTTTTCGTATAATAGTAGGCACGAATCAATTAATGAAATTTTAAAAAACTCATTTGAAAAAGCTTGCTTTGAATTCAAATAAATGTGAACTTAAAGCTTGCACATTGAAACTGCGATTTGGAATTTAGCTATGCTAAAATACCCACTCGTATCTACACTGGACTTTAATTCGGCCTCGGGGGTCAGACTTCTTTCTCACAGACTTGTAAACACTGCCATTTCATACTCTTTCCTCCTATTTTGTAGTTATCTCTGAAACTTCAGCTTAGCAAGCATTGACGTGAATTTTTTCTAACAGTGGAGTTACTAACCAATTGTTACACATTGTCGAGGGAATTGATGGCATTTTCGTTCTCTATCTTAAACGAAACATAAACGAGATTTCGGTATAATGGTTACTGGGAAATTTGATGCTTGGCTATGGCAAGAAGGCTTTAATTGAGACGCCTTTGCTAACTGTGTATCTATAGCATATCATGTTTCGAGCGTGAATTTTGGCTGGACCTATCCTAGATGCGGTGTCTGAGAGGTATACAGTGAATTGCTACGGAGTTTCACAGGTTCCTCGTTTGGAATTTTGAAGAACCGCTAGCTGTGAAAGATCCTAATATACTGTCAAGGACGCATGGATCTGGTTATTAAGCGAGAAATTAATCGAGATGGCAAAAGTGATGAGAAAAGTTGATGGCAATTTCATAACGTTGTGAATGATGACCTGGTAGAATTTCATTAGTTTTACTATTTGATTAGCGAGTTGGATCTTTTTACATAAAAATACTCGACATCTTGGCATTCGAGAGATTATTTTTTGAGCGTATTTTTTTTCGTATTCGTTTGTATATTCGCTCGATGGGATTGACAATAATACTTCGAAATCTCACACATTATATTAAACATATGCACATTCATTGAACAGAGGGTAAAAGAAATAATTCTGAATAATTTGATGAAACTCGATAAATAAAAACCAACGTACATTATTCAATATACAATCTTCCTAACCAATCGAACTGACTATTTCTATACGAATTCTCACTCAATTTTTCGTCATATTATATTTACGGTACACCCGCGCTTGATAATGATCGCCGGATAATTGAGTTGTCTATCCGTTTCTTGCATGCAGACCAAATAGAATGTAACTAATATTCACGAGTTGAAAGCTCTAATTACTGACAGTTAGCCTTTCGTGCTCTTGATAGGATTCTTTTTTTTTCTTTCAATCGCAGATGTTGCGGATTTAAGATCGACTGGTCATGGTGCTGATGCAATATTGTACTTGGACTAGTGATTAATTTGTTGTTTCACTTTTTAACTTTTGTATATTTTGTTCTTCAAGAGTATTCTTGATTCTCTGTATGCACAGATTCATCTCGAAGATCGTATGGGATCGAAAATTTACCCATGAATATTGAAATACAAATTCGCGCTCACTTTCTTCATTGCAGTATTTATTCGCATGTAATTTTAAAAGATTAGCATAGATTAATGCTTTCGAAAATATAGCTCCTCAAATATGTATGTATATATAATTGTACTTTATATTTATTTTGTATGTATTATATAAGAAACACTAATATTATGTTATAAGCTAACCCAATGTATCTCTAATTATTTAGCTTAATCAACTTGTAAACGAGAGACATAAGATCGCTCCTAATTTCTTAATTGGAACAAACAATCTAGTGATAGTACCACTCCAACTATCGATTATCTGTAACACTATAACTTTTCAATGAAGCATTAGTGCCTCATTGCCTCGTGTCATCTATAAGTGCATCTTTGTACGATAAATTTCGCAGTTGATTGTTTCGAACACATAATCACTGCAAATGAGCTAAAGCCTCTCGAGTAATACGTTGAGAGGAAACAACGCATCGCCGAAGCTCTAATTGCATGTTCGGGATTTCATTAGTCTTGCCTTCGTATATAGAGTGACCGCTGTAAGACAAGTGTCGTAAAGAAGATATTTTGTACGTATATGTAAAATAATGGTTTTTAATTTTTTCTGATAACGTAGGTAATTGGTTCTTATCTTGATATTTTTTATTATTTTTATGCTCATGCTTTTGATATTGGCAATAATAAGTTTAGCGTATCCGGTTAAATGACTTTGGATTACACGACTTTTAGCGATATAGTGTATTATTCGTTAGCGCAATAACTTCAGTCATTGAAAGTATTGTATATAGATGTATATAGAGAAGGTTATAATTATTAGTGAATAGTTAGTAGCTAAAGTAGTGTGATATTTGTAATGAATTTAATGAATAATATGTTTTGTATTTGAATAATAAATTAATTTGTGTCTCACTTTAATCTCGAAATATAAAGATTCGTAACAATTTAGATATTTTTGACAAGGAAGGTGGGTTTTTCACAATTAATACCCCTTGTATATTTTTCTTTAAATCGTGCTATTCAAATTAACATTTATGTGTTTTATTATCAATTCAATACTAAAATTGAATGAATTAAAGTTTATTTAAATAAAATTATAAATTCGTATTGAAAACATAAACGGCTTTTTTGTCATGTAGTTTACGTTGCCCCACAATATAACATTGCATTATAAGGAATCTAATTGGTTATCTCGACTTCGTACAAATACGAAAAAATTACTAATTAACCTTGACATTTACACTACAGACTGTCTTTATTTTAAAATATTTCACATTCGGCAATTATTTTAAGATAAGATATTTTAATATTATTTTTGCTTCTTTCAGTATGCGGGTTCGTTGCGTTCTCGACTGTTAAAAAATCAATAGTTGACTGGTAAATTTACTTAGTTTCGGAAAAACTCTAGACGGTTTCAATGTTCAGTGATAGAACAAAATTGTAAGTAAGTAATAATGGAATAGACACGATATAGGCACGACATAATACAAGTTATTTTTTATCCTATTGAATAATTGTACGCGCTATTCAAGTAACCATGAAGCTCGCAAATATACTTCTATTTCTTGCTGTTATTGAAGCGACGAAAATGTGTACTGGATATAAAATCTTAGGACTTATTGCATCTCCGTGGAAAAGTCACTGCATTGTAATGAGTAAACTACTAAAAGGACTAGCTGATAAAGGACATCAGATTGATGTAATCAACGTTTATCCATCAAATGAAGAATCTTATCCTAACTATACTCGTATCATGAATTTGACAGTTGAAATTCCATCGGTAATACGTAATATAAATTTTAAAATGGCAAAAAACTTACATTTCAATCCAAATTTTTATTCTGAATTGGGTTACGAGATTTGCAAAAGTATAGGGAATCCTGATTTTCTGAAATTCGTTCACAATTCTTCAAATCATTCGCCTTATGACGCGATCGTAATTCAGGTGAAGCGTAATTTTATAAGGTATTTATTAAATTAATTGAACTAGTTTAAATAAATATTGATGTATCATTTCAGCTACTAAGTTTTCAATGTTTCGCTATGCTTGGACACCTTTGGAATATTCCGGTTATCTACGTGAGCACAACAAGCTTATATCCATGGATGCACGACATGATTGGAAATCCAGAGAATATAGCATTTTCACCGAATTCCTTATCTCCTCTTATGGAAGGCAATGGCTTTTGGGCTAGATTCTTTAATGCATATATATTTTATACAATGAAATTGACTTATTATTACGGTTTGTCGCGTCAGGATCAACTGTTGCGCCATTATTTTGGTTCCAACGTACCGTCGATATATGAAATCGAACGAAACACATCATTAGTATTGGTGAACACGCACTTTACTGTAAATGGTGTTAAACCGATGGCGACAAACTTGATCGAAATTGGCGGAATTCATATAGGGAATGAAGGACCGGATCTCGAAGAGGTAAATACACGATAAACTCGTGATCCGTGCGTATTATTTAAATTACTATTTTATTCTTAAATTATTCATTTTGTTTAGAATATTAAAAAGTGGCTTGATGAAAGCCCAGATGGCGTGATTTTGCTGACCATTGGTTCTGGGCTGACATTTGATATTCTGCCGAAAGGAGCTATAGATATTATATTCAAAGGCTTACAAAAAGTGGGGCCCAAAAGAATTTTAATAAAGATTGAACATCCCGAAAAAGTCGCAGTTAAAATACCAAATGAATTTTATCATTTACCTTGGATATCGCAGCAAAAAGTGCTAAGTCAGTAACTATGAAATAAACTACTATGCTACGAATATATACGATATTACAGTGAGTAAATATATGTAATATTTTTTTCAATTTCAGAACATCCTAACATTAAATTATTCATAACGCACGGTGGGCAGCTTGGTATTCAAGAATCTGTCTATTACGGTAAACCAATACTGTGTTTACCCATAAGCATTGATCAACCGACCAATTGTCGTAATTGCGTTAGCGAAAAAATAGCTCTTTCACTGGATATTACTGCGATGACTCAAGAAGAGTTTGACGCTGCTATCGATCAATTATTAAATAATCCCATGTACAGGTAAATCATTTTTTTCTCGCGTATGGGCGAATCTTCATCAAATAGTCACTTCAACAATTTCAAACCCATGAATATTATTATAATTCTTTTAATACTTTTCTATAAGTTGCTGAGTGTCAACGCAAAAAATTTATTTTCATTTATGTTCGATTAGACTTTTATCGTAAAATTCCATTAAGCATTTAACTGAATAAGTTAGTGATATCAAAGTCTTTGAAAAATTCGAATAAAACTCATGAAAACTCGTGGGAATATTCGTGGAAATCTAAGCGATAATTCGGTTATGAATCGCCCATATAAGTTCATTTATTCCTTCGCTATTTCCATCAATTAATAATCAATGGGATCAATTCGTTTACAATCGAAATACAGCGAAAATGCAGAAAAACTATCGAATATATTCCGCTATCGTCCTCTAAGTGCATTGGATACGGCTGCCTTTTGGATTGAGTTTGTTGTAAGAAACGGAAAGGACATTTTGAAATCTCCGGCGTTGGACTTAGCTTGGTGGCAAGTGGCACTTTTAGATATTTACGCAGTCACTTTTATAGGACTTTTTGTTATTATTTTTATCGTGAAAATAGTTGTTAGGGCTTCGTTGCAATTACTATATGGTCAAAATAGAAAAATTCCCGTCAACAAGCAGAAGAACAATTAAAATTTGTCTTGGCCGCATTATTCATGTTAAAGATATTTTAATAAAAAGAAATATTTTTTAATGTTGATACACAAAAGCATCCTAATATCACTGCATTTATATTTAATTCTGGAATCTCTCTAGAAGAAAACAAAGTCCAGTCCTCGACAGCAAACCTCTATTGAATCCCATATTATAGGTACTGCAGTACCCTAACTCGACTACGCGTAGCTCAGCATTAACTGAAAAAAAAAAAAAAAAAAAAAAAAAAAAAAAAAACAAAAGAACGCAGTGGAGCTCGAGCTGTAGCGCTCGAAGCGTCGAAACAAAGCAACAGCCAGAGCAGCAAACGTTAAATCCAGCTCGGTTAGGCTAAGTCGTATATTCTCTTTTGCCATTGTAATTGGGCGGCACTGATAGCGTAAATTTGCTGGGGGAATATTTGCCAAATAGCGTCCAGCGAAAGAGAGCTTTATCCTATAGCCGAGTGGCTGCAATTAACCGGTAAGCATTTGCGATTTTTCCCTCGGGAAACGAAGAGCCGTGAGGATTTCATTTCCTCGATAGCAGTTTACGTTCTGCTCAATGGCGATTCTGCATTTTCTATGTATATAGTATACTCTGGAATGACGGGTCTCGTTGTTAATGCATCCGCGAGTAAGCGTGCGAGCTTGTAGAATAAAAGCTTTATATACAGATAAACGAATTTGGAGAGGGGAGAGCTTTTTATAGAGAATCTCTACTGTACATTGAATTTTGATGAATAATAATTTAATCAGGGTTACGAGCGGTACGAGAGTTTATTGCTTTTAGCAAATACCATTAGCCGAGATGTGCTATTTCGGTTAATGTATTTTTGCCGAAAGTTTTTTTTGTCGATTCTCATAGTTAGGAAGCTCTCTCAAAATCCGATCAGTATACTTGTGTCAACTCTACGCTGTGTCTTCGTAACTAATCTTACCACAGTCTGCACCGCGTCGTAAACGATATACGTCATTTTCCTAGCGAGTATTTTACAATGTTGGCTTGCGCGGGCTTTTACCCGAGTTGGCTAGCAGCTATTATTGGAAAAACTCTCGAGCGCATACTGCACCCAATAAGTACCGTAAGCGGTTCAAAAATCGTAAATTTGACTGGGAAAAACACAACTCGGTCACGATAAGATCGCATTCACTGCTGTTGAAATGGATATTGGTTGTTGTACATTAGGAAGAGTCGATAGTACGTGTACTGACGTTTCTTTACCTTTCTGATGGTCTCAAATTATGGAGTTCGAAAATAGAGAACTCTCAAGAGGTGGAGCTTGCATTCTTTGAGACTTGCCTTACTCCTTACTACATACTGCTTTGCTACGGATATTGACATTCATTGTTAAATTAGAGGCTACTGTAATGTCGTGAAAGCAGTCGAGAAAAATCTAACTTTGCAAAGATCTATCTATTTTATTTTTATTTTATGGACATCCAATTCACAAAGTATGTAATTATTCTGAAAGAAACTTTATCTTCGCTATTCTTTTATTTAAATTCAGTTAAGAAATAGAAGCTTTAACAATGACAGAAAGAAGATTTCATTTTCCGCCAGAGGAAAAACGAAAATAAATAGAACATTAAATAACACATATTAAATCTATGTCGATGCATAAATAGCATCGATACAGAATTTATTTTTTATAATTCTTAGGATATTCGTCGAGTTATCTGAATCTTAATATAAATTTTTAACGCTATAATACAAATTGTAATGATTAAACTTTGACAATACTTACATAAACAAACGATTACGCAAACAATCAGTCATTTAAGGAGTGAAAAAATTCGCGCCAAAGGTTTGGATTATTCAATTGATCGATGATTCATTAGAGTCGAGCTCCGGGAATGAAAAACTATGCGTATTTTTTCCGGCACATACTCAGCGATGTTATTGCCGTATAATGCTAGCGCATAGCTCGATCACTAATAATCGATCTTCTGCGTCATGCTATTATTCCAAGCTGTTTATCGGAAATGTCCACGGAAGCATGAGCGACTCACGATCGGTAAACCGCACGATAATGCGGTCGTGGATGATAAAGTATATATACATACAGCTCCACCGAGATTAATTATGCGGAGCGTGAGTTTATCTCTCATAAAGAGAGCGAGAGTTGATTTCTAAGATGTGTGCGTGTGTGTGAGCGCGCCCGCGCAAGTGCGCCAGGACGACGAGGAAAGAATAATAATGTTTATTGAAATCTTCAATTCTGTTTGATCGTCGATAAATTTATGATAAATTATAAAATCCATTTTATATTTGGTTACGTTAATATGAGATTAAGAATTCATAGTCGATATAGTGATTTCTGACACATTTAAAACTATTTTTAGATTTCATTGTCGAAATGAAAACGTCTTTTTCAAATTTTGCAAGTTAAGAGCTCAATACGTTACTTTATTACTAAATACGCACAGAGCTTTAACAGTAAAAGTTACTGTGAATATAATAAACTTTCATTTTTAATTGCTTACTAATTTTTACGATATACAGCTATTAAAATCTGCAGTACGTTTAACGTCCGAGAACAATTTTGAAAAAATTTAAAATACAAACCTTGCAACGAAAATCGCGCTAGAAGTACTCTTGTACGTCTCCATGTTTATTTTTAAACTGTACTAAAACAGCGCAAGTTGGCGACAAGAATAAAAATAATAGGATTAAACTCGTCAAGATTATAAGGCGAAATGGAAAGAATACACGAAGAAGATACGAAGGTGTTGAGAGAAGAAGAAAGAAGTCTACTTGTGGAGCAAAGAAGTAGGTTAAAGCCGCGGGTTACACACGCACTCCGTCGTCCGCGGTGTAACTAGAAAGAAATAAGGATCCCCGCGGTAATCCACAATGCGAAAAGAAAATCCATGGAAAAAGTCTCCTTATTATCATGGAAGTCCTGGAGGAAATAAAGCGACAAAATATCGCTCAACGCTGTACTACTTGGTACAGTGCCAACATCTCAAAAAATGGTTATAACAATATTGTATACATTTCGTGCTCTGTTTTATTTCATTAATTAAAAGCGCTAATTGCAGTAAATAATTAGATCCGTTTGCACAGCCATACTTTATTCGATGTAGAAGTTCCACATTGGTTCCGTTAAACGGTACATCGAAATAAGCCTCTCCGGGATAATTGATAAAATAAGCACTGAAAAGAGCGCGGCAGAAGAAGAGTTAAAAATTCAGTATTCAAAGATCTTCTATTTGTCGGCAGCTTTTGCTGTAATTGCTAAAGCGTGCTAGAGATGCAATTAGATGGAGCAACGCGTTCTGATAACGAGTTTGGCTTGCAAAAAGCCCATACTAACTTCGCTTCGGCGATTCATTGTATCTGCTTAAAAAAAGCTCGGACTTTTATATTTGAAAGAGGGGTTCTATTGTTTTGGACTGAAGTTTTTAGTATCACGAAGAATATCCATGTACTTTATAGATTTACACTTCGAAATTATTTACAAGATTTTATAAGTATAATTAAGGGTCTTTATAAATTATTATGACCTTTTTTGAATACAGATTAAATACGTACATATAACAAACTAGATATGCAAACTAGATATATATATATATATATATATATATATATATATATATATATAACACAACGATTGAAACGTACTGTTTGTTTTCTGGGATCTTGTTACGGCAGAAACTACTAAATTAACAATCACGCAAATTATTCGATTGTCAACTGAATCTGTTATTACAAGTCCCAGTAGTATACGAACCTTATGAGCAACTGCCAGAGAAATGCAACTTAACGTATGCAAGTAAACCATCTGATAATGATGACACATTCGTCAAGTCCATTTTTGCCCACTAAATTGTAGATAAGCTGACTTTAGCAGAGTTTAATGAAACGCAACTGAAATTTATACGTACAAAACAATATGCACCGCGAAACTTTACGAATACTTGCGCGATTATTCAAGGAAAGATTATTATTCAAGAACCGATTAATTCACTTCTGCACTGACTTAATTATACCGGTATCCAAAAGTCAAGTATAACACAATTATCCAAATAGAGTTAAAAAGTGGGAAACATTGCGCACCAGCTAGGCAACTATAATTTCTTAATTGATAAATACATTTTATAAATGTTGTACATATGTACAATATGTAAACATGTTAGGTATATAGATCGAAATGAATTTTTCCTTCTCGTACTTCAGATTCATCAAAGCATCTGCGGCTTTCCTTTGCAAGCCGCAAACACACAATATAACGAGCAAGCACACGCGCGCGCGCAGATAAAGCAATTTCACCGCGGGGCTCATACGGAAGGGGCTTCCGAGATTGCGCGAGGAAATTCTTGCGGGCGTCTCTTCTCTTTTATATGATACCGCTTCAGTAGAATGGGAAACCGCAGTTGCGAGAAGAGAACGGTTGTGCTGGAAATGTATTACTTTTGCTGTGCGCAGGCGTGCACAGCTGTATTTTTTAGACGGCTTTGCAAGTTGTGCTTATTGATTGATAAAGCTTCATTCATTCAGATTTGGTCGTTACATTTGTCAATGTTAATTGGTTTATAATAAGAATCTCTGTTAGCGTCTGACCGTTTAAGTCAAGAAAAAATGCACTGTATAAGTTGTACTCAAATAAATCTAAAAACGTACATTTTTTGTTAATTTAATTGTATATATTCGTAATATCGGTACAACGTTTTAGCTTTTTCATCATTTGGTTATTCAGAAAATATATACAAATAATGTCAAAATATCGTAGCAATTATTAATTTGATAGATCTAATAAGTTGGTAAACTCGTTTTCGATTGAAATGCGTATTAACACGACTAGATTTGCAAGACGTTTTTGTTTTTGAAGTTCGACGCAGTTAAACTATTACTATACTTACTATTTAATTATAAAAATAATGCGCAATTGCGCGTGCAATGATAACTACGGTATAATTAAACTATAGCCTATCATTATTATGATGGTTGATTCATTATTGATAAACCATAGGAAAATAAATTTGTCAGCTGATAACCGCCTTGAGATCAAATAGATATTTGTGGTATTCTGTGAACTTAGTTGTCAAATGAAAATAAATTCCGGATCTTCTATCCACTTGAATCGTAACAATTAATATTTTGAATGTGTATAAAGCATGTAATCATCAGCATCGATCAGATACACTACCGATGGTGTTAAGATACGCTACGATGAATCATTGATCGTAAAAGCCATATCTAGTGAAGCCGCAAAACTTGCCAAAGATCAAGATTACGTGAGTTCTTAGAATGCTTAGGATTTTAACTTGGCGAAGGGTTTTGTCTTGTAACCTGTTGTTCATATGCGGTAGACACCGTAAATGGATTATTACGATTTTTTGTGAAAAAGATTTTATTTGAATTCTATTAGAATTTATGATATTCGTACACAGCTTCAGTCTAGATTACGCCACATATTTTAAAAATCGGTCTTATTTGTCACATTCATTTTCACATTGACATTTCATAACCCAAAAGATAAAGTACGTTATAATAACAGTCATTTACGGTGTGATCCAAATGAAATGCAGATTTCATCAACGAATTTAGATGTTTTGTTGGACGAACGTTAAATTAAGAAACCATCGTGTAATATCGTATACATTCAGTGCCAAGAGTATGAGCCGTAAAGCCATTAACAATGGATACGAATCGATTGCCTTCATCCCACTGACGCTCAGTAAAGCGCACTGTTGCTTCCTCCTTCATTAACTAATGCGACGGGTGCGAACAAACTTGCATTCATTGAGAGTAGCAGCTCTTTAGCTTCGATAATACCAACGGACGGTAGTTTCTCTTTGCGTAAGTTGGAATACAAACACTTTGCCATGCACAGATTTCACATTTACGTCATGAATCGACTTATTGCACTTAGCCTCTAACGACGAGGAGCATCGATGCATATGCTTAATAATAATATTCCCTAAGAGAAGAGGATATAACTGAACATTTTTAGGGCTTCTATAAATTATTCTCTAAGCATTGTAGTTTTTAGCTAAAGCACTTAGTTTTCGGCTATTATCCAGAGACTGAGAGAAAGAGAAAGAGAGAGAGAGAGAGAGAGAGATGCTGATAAGGCTCGATAAAGAGGATTCTCGTGTACTAGAATAGGTGAGTTCTCCTCGATTTATGTATGTGGGAGATAGACGTCAAGGAGAAAAAATCTGCAAATGCTGCAAATGTTTCTAAGAAGTTATTACATTTCTTTTTCAGCCTCCCCGTCCTGTCGTGCTAGGTAATGTCCTATTTTAGAGAGTGCTTCGTCACGTTGCCCGAGCTACGCGAGAACATCTTAGCGAAATTACATAAAGGAAATTCCCAACGTGAAAGTACCTACTTTACGAAGGGATCTTTCATAGAGGCGTTAGACTTTGCAAAGAAATCGGGTGTCGGTTAGTATATGCAGTAAGTACGATACAAGATCTGCTATCGCGTGCGCACATGAGGAGGGGGGGGGGGGGGGTAAAAAAATGTTATACTCATAGCCGAACTTTATACACCGATAGCTATACCAGTAACAATGTCGGATCTACAACGATCTAGGGGATTATTGTTAAACTCAACTTGGTAATAACATTTGGTATTGATTTTAATTTTCAAGTACTTCGTTTAGTGAAATTCGCCTTTAAGGGCTCCGAAAGGATGATGCGAAGAGCGTCGCTAATGCATTCTACTAAATTTCACGACCCATTTCGAAATTATACAGACGCGAGTAATTAGGACATGATTTTCTCGGCAACAAGAGTTTTTGCAGAAAAAGTAGAAGAAGAAGAAGAAGAAGAAAAGAAAAAACAGTGCGTTTATTGCAAATTTTAATCTTTATGGCCGCGTGCCACGAAGCATTAATACAATTCTCTACAAACCTAGTTTCAACGAGATAAAGAAAAAAAATCTTCTTCGTAATTGTGACAAATTAAGCGCTCTACGACTCTTTTCAAAGTCTAACATGGGGATGTACAAAGTAAATTATCGCAAAAGGCTTTATTGCTAGTCTAATAAAGATCGAGGTGCCCTTCGAGAGAAAAGTGAAGTATAACTAGTACAACTAACCTGGTGGCGGAGTGGCGTTAACGGCCAGTTGCCCGAGGCATTCCTGCTGACGTTCGAATTTAATCAGACGTAGTTCGTCCTCCTGCATGGTACTACCCGCCATTGTTGTATTTCCCGGCGGCTAGAGAGAACAGAGAAAAAAGGCTCGTTATTATTTTGTCGGTCAAGTTTTTATTTCATTCAATCGATAACATGGAATTTCCGAGTGTTCGAGGTACTATTAGCAGAGTCTTAATTAAGTTGGACGGTGATGAATCTGGAAGCGTTTTAATGCTTAATCAATCATTCTTATAAAAAATTAGTTATTTCTTATCGTCGCTTTCATCGACCTTAGACTGCGTTCTTAAATTAGGTCAATCGAAGGGACGTCGATTCTCTGAATTAATATTAAATTGTTTGGTACGTGAGCGAGGCTAACGCTATTGGAAATTAATTGTTACGCTGTGGTGAATGTGTTTAATTCGATTAGCGATGGTAATCAACGTGTTTTAGGAGAAAAGTTAATTTAAGTATGATTTATTCTACGTGCCACGATATAAACGAAATTCAGCCACTTAAGACCATTGTTAGCTATATTTATTTACGTTTGTACACTAGAGTTAAGTCAAGAAAATTAATTTGTGTAACGAAGCCCAGTATTAAGAGAAAATAAACTTACACTATTTTCAAAAGCACAAAGTTTCAAAAAGGTTAAATTCTTTACTGTGATTATGTCATGGTAATTTATAATTTCAGGTTGATGGGCAAGTTTTCTATGATTGTTTGCACTGCAAAGTTATGAGTTGAAATTAATCGTAAGCGCATATAAAGCAAACGCTTTAAAAGTTTCTTTATTCATTCCGTCTGCAGCTTGTGATAGATTGCTGTTGCTTTTTTATGAGGAAGAGTCGTAATTACGAAGTATAATCAGTCGCTTTCTTTTTAGTATGATGAATGAATTAAAAAAAGCTTCAGCGATTCATTCAATTCCATAAACACAGTTGTATCAAAAAGAAAACCCTCAAAGAAATGTCTATCTCTGTCATCGTGTAACAACATATCTTTTTGTTACCTAAAAAGGAAACTCAACGAGACCTTACCAATTGCACATATATGAACTATTGAATAGAGCGATAGATTTTCTATTGCTACTGAAACAAATCAATATCGATGTTTTTGTCAATATTCATTCAAGTATCGGTTTTAATTAAATTATTTTGCTGGAAGCTTAACAAAGTTTTGTCTTATCGAATATCATAAAATTTAATTTAAACTCTCTAATACACAATCTAAAATTTGCGTTTCATATAGAATACCGATCAATCAATACTTCCACGAAAATTAATTGCTTAGCATACGTAACAATTACCAGTTGTGTATACATATTAAGTGAAAAGTGCATTGTTTAAATAACTGACGATTCAAGCTCCTAAGATCATATTCATCATTGTCATAAATCGGTGGTATGTATGACGGTTTACGTTCCATTACTTTTGCAGCATCACGGCATTTGTTGTTGTTGTTGTTGTTGTTGTTGTTGTTGTTGTTGTTATTGTTGTTGTTGTTGTTGCTGCTGCTGTTTTTTTCTGTGTATGCGCAAGCATTTCGACTGTAATATGTATATCCATTTATACATTTCAAATAATCTTCATTATTTCCAAGTCTGCTAAATTAAAATTTTCAATTTAACGACAGGAAGTCTATTTAAGTTTAGACGTCTGGCAACGATTCGTAAAGGTAATAACGAAACAAAATTTGAATACTTGAAACATAGCGAAAACATTCAAGTCCAGAGAAACTAGAAATTATTTTTAACCAGTGAACTGTACATTGGCTTCTTTTACACTACAAGTGTCGAATAGAAATATATTGAGTAAAAGCAATTGACTGAAGTGGTTTTTTCAAAAGCATACTTCATATAGTGTGCTTTTGAGATTGATTTTCACTTCATGTAAGACAATAGTTTTACACATTCTATTCTAGGCATGAATTTTTCTAACAACAATAACTTTAATTATATAAAGTAAATCTGTATCTCTGATCCATGAAATTAATATGAAAGTTGAACATTAAATGAAGTTCCGGAACAGCTATGAAGAGCCACAGTAAATAATTAGTAGAGTAAAATTATCAAACCACGATCTTCCAGTCTCTAAACACCGTCAAATGATGCGGCCAAGAGTATTTCCATGAATACAGACAGAGTTAGTTCCTTTACTAGGTATTCAGTGTTGCAAAGATGAGAATCGTTGGACAGTAAGTTTCCTTTCTCGAGGGTTTACTCGATATTGCATTTGATGCGGGGACTATGCTTTATTGTCAAAGCGTGAGCCGAGACCTTGTAGTATATGCTAGTGAAGCGATGACTTACTGCAGGTACAGTTTGTAAGTTAAGTGTAACTATATTGAAAAAGAGAAATAACCAGTTTGAGCGGGCGTCTGAGTTAATAGAAATTAAAAACTAATAAAAATCTGCGAAATATTTCGATCTACCAGTATAACCAAATTTCATTTTTGTGAGTTTTTTGCGAAACTTATATAATAGAATAGGTAAATTTGATGTGTAAACAACGATCATGAATATTGCAGTAACTTATTATCACTGCTGATCAATTATCCGAAAATCATACATTTAGTTAAAAACTATGTCGAAGCTTGTTATTATAGATTATATAGATTATAATTTTAAATAAAAAATATTAATTTATAAAAGTTCCTTTTCATCTAAGTAGAATTTCTATTGCAGCAACTCCATTAGATTCGAACCGATGAATTTTATCAAAATGTGCTTTACTAAGTATTAGTACAATACTCCGTAAAAAATAAGAGATCAGTTGAATACATTAACTTGATAGTGATCTTGATTGATCATTCTTAAGTATCTTCGTGGAACAAGTTTAAAAAAACTCTCTAGCCTCATTTTTATATTTCCTATTCATACCTCTTGCACAACTTTGTACGACTTGTCAAAACAATTGAATAATAGTCAACGCACGTGCGAATTAGCTATGTTGATACAAGAAATTGCATAGTACGAGTGATTAACAGAAAAATTAACGACGTCGAAGAATACAAAGTCCTTGAAACGATTCTAATAAAATGAAAATAGAAAAGAAACTTGAAACATACATTGGAATAAATAATAAATTTACCTTATCTATCCATAACGATTCCATAATAATGCGCTCGCTAATCACGTTCACGGAAGTATACACAGTCTATCACTTACGTGCAATTGGTTAATTCACTTAAACTAACTTTCCTTTCAGAATCACTCTCGAAAAGTTTATCGTCGTCATTACTATTATTGCCAAATTGATATTGTTATTATTATTATTATTATGTAGAGACTCGATCTTTTTGAGTAATCAATTTTTTGTGGAATATGACTGCAGAAGCCACGATTTTCATATTCGCGATTAATAATCGTTCGTGGACAAATCTGCAACGAACATATCACATGATTTTCCGGGCTTTTTAACCGGAAAATCCGGTATTGCACGAGCAGGCATGAAAAATTCTGGATCGATAACAGACGTTGAAGGAGAAAGAGCCGCTTGTGCGAAAATGGAGAAAAATTGGAGGAAAATTCAGCGTTGCGAGAGACAGTTTCATCGACGATGCTAAAACTCTTAATGATCTAAGCTGAACTGAAGTGCGACAAGCTGATATAGTCATGCTAATCAGTCAATGCATCACGGAGTGTGCGTGTATGCCAGTGTGTGCTAAAAGGCCTGTACCAATGCAATGCATGAGTCTCACTTTGTCTCCATTTGTCTTACTCTTGTTCATTTATAGATTGTGTAGCATAAGCTCGGCAGCACGCGGTATGTGTGCGTTTTTCTTTATTAATGTTTATTTTAACTGTATGTTTTTATATATATGTATTGTAGAAAACAGTACAAAAATAACGTTGAATAATTGGTAGATACGACAATCTCTGTGCATTTCTCATGGGTAACTTGTCACCGCTAACTGTTTATACATTCAAAGTTGCGTTTATTGCTGGTTCCACGTTTTTTAATTTATGTATTCGCATGTTATAATCTCCGGATGATTGTGCCTTACCTTATTTTACACACACACATATATATATATATATATATATATATATATATATATATATATATGTACGATTGCATATTAGAATATGGAACAGTCTAATTTAAAAAATAAGCACGCGAAGTTACGCACATCTAGGCTGAAGTCTATTTATTAGCGAAACAGCTTACGCAAATGAAACAGAAGTAATAAGCGCCAGCTGTCTACTATAAAAGTACGTCTTGCACGTGCGAAGCTAAATACGCCACCAACGTTATTAATCAACCAAACGAAACATCCTGTTCTCAAGTATCGCAGCAATCGGAGATTCATTCAATTACGATTAATTAGACATGTCCGGTATCAATTAGACTCATTGTGTGAGAAATGTCATGCCCTCTTTACCCTGCTTTACATAACGAGTTCATTATTGTCAGTCATCATCGAAATAAACCTTTGCGAGCTGACCGAATAACTTGCCTGAAACCTTCAAACGATACCACCGTTTCGACCATATTTTCCTAGAAATTTAGTTCAAATCAAATGTTTGCGCGATATCGGTCAAGTGATTCGCATCAAAGAACCTCTCACGAGCATTCTGGGTTAACGTCGATCAAAGTATGAACGCTCAAAGCTTCATAGACAGTAAAATATCGCACAGAGAAAGTTACTCCTATTTGTAGTCTTAGAAAGAAGATCAACATCAACGAAAAAAGTACACTTTCTCCAGTGGGAACTCGAAAGTAGATTCACCATTTATGCGAAAAGTGATAAATCCGTCGCGAGTGAAAACCGCCAGAGATTCTTTTATTCGAGACCTTGAAATATACACGACATTAAAGAATGTCATTGAAAGGGTCGGAGAAAAAAAAAGGAATGGTTTGCGCATAGCGTTGGCTTTTGAGTTATAGGATTTTTATTCGATGTTTGCGGAAAGATTTTCGGTTACGTGTTCGCGATGTCCTTCGAAAATTTAATTTTAGAATAGCTTTTCCTTAAGCATGATCTTGAAACACGTATAAAACTATTTCTTACCGTTTCTTGGATAAAAGTACGCATTAAATAGTTTTCTTTTGATTTTGCAATTACAGAAATTTAAAGCCGTGAATCAAGACAGCGAATAATCAGCACCATTAGCAGCGACAACGACTTTTTTTTAACGTTCGTACAAATTTTCCCGACTCTCCTCATCCGTGATAAAAATGTTCGCTTGCACAGTAAAAGGGACAAAACGAAAAGAAACATCTCGGCCGGCAAGTAAAAGGAAAGTGTTGAATTAAACGTTAGCCGAGGAGTTTGCTAAGGAAAAAAGGACACTATCTTCCATTAAGCAACTCGGGAAAGACCGCGCTCAGTTCCTCATAAAAGCACACAGCTTCTTTTTCGCTCACTTTAATTAAGACAGTGACCACGGATATGACGAGGGTTCTTATCGCGTGCGAATAATCAAATGTTGTACGCGTCAGTTGTACCCTTATTCAATGAAGATTCCATTAAGCTATCCGAGCTTGCTCTCTTGTATATATACTTTACTTTTTTATATATACAATACAATTGCATTCCGTTTCCTCTACGCGTATGCATACGGTACTATTTTCTGTATTTCTTATCATAAAGTCACTTTTATAGTTATTGCATGCCTTTGCACATTCTGTGTCATGGACCTGCATACCGTTCATCCACACAATGCAACTTGAATTCTTTTTTCACAATATCAATTTCCGGCATAAATTCATCTTCGATAAAAATATTCGGTATATATGTGTGAAGCAAAATTGTATACGTATAAACGTATTCCTACTATGTTTGTAATGTCACGAAACGACTCTATTTTACAATACTCGGCAGCCGTCAACGACAGGAAATATGGATCACTTTGCCAGCTGGTTTATGTACACAGCGACATCAACGTATATATGTGCTTCTGTTCATAATTATAACTGCGGTACCGCGACGAGTGTCGTGCGTGGGTGCAACGGAAGCACTGCGAGGAGATTGGCGTGAATAGTCTTTAGGAGATGTCGTGTGACATCTGCGCTGTGCTAATTGATGCTTCGAAAGAGATTCTCGCGGACGAATTGAAAAATACCGATGACGCAGTACTTTTTCTTTACTTTTTTTTTATTGCCATCGCATAGGATGTCATTTCAGATACAATAGTTATAGTATTATTGCAAAGACTATTTAGTTTGAAAGTTAAACGCGCAGTACGGCCTAAATTATTGAAAGTAACGAAACTTTTCCAGTATTAATGTTTACCAAAGAGAGTATGTCGCACTACGACAACATCCAAAGTTTGCTGCGCACAAATACTAGTGCTCGTGATTTAATGGAGACAAAGAGGAGTGTTCTAGAAGTCCAAAAACCACTAAATACTATACAGAACATGCTGTACACGAAGACCTTAATTTCATCTCATCCCTCGTTTGGAATAACGTAAACTCGACTAGTGCATGTAATTAGCGTCGTCGTTACCGTCGTTATTGTAGATTCTAGTAAGCCTTCGGGGAAACTCGTGCTGTGCCGGTTTCCTCAACTTCGCTCTCATCAACTTCCAAGAATTAATATTATTGGTTAAAATTCATTCTTACTCTATCGCGCTTGAGAGAGAGTGGAGTACGATTACATGGTGCACGAAGTTAAAGCGATATAGACTAGAGTTAGCGTTAGCTATTAGCTCTTCTGCGGACGAATAGAAGTTTATAGAATGAAGTTGATCAGCTGTCCAATTATTACCAGTGCGGCAACGCTATTTATTTCAAAGTTTACTACGTGTGTGTATTTGTATGAGTGCATGTAACATCTTCACGATTCCTTTGAAGGACTTTGGAAGACTCTTAATAAGAAATACTGGAGAGAAATTTAATTACAGTTCGTTAATCATAGGCTGACCTGATTCTCACATTCTGTTAGCAGTAGAAACGACAATGTTTGGTCAGACGTCACTTAGAACGAATACTCTATTACTAGAATTAAAATTATTTTTCTACATATTTATAAATTCTGAGCACACATTTCGAACATATTCTTGGGAATGAAATTGTTCCGAAGTCAATATATATTGACTCTAAACTTTAGAAGTATAAATACAGTCTCCCGCGAGCGCTCGTAACTTTAGATCGAGGAAATATTATTAAATTATTAATGTACTTGAATTAGTGTCAGATCACGAAGTATTGACGGATCACTTGCAATTTCTGACATGTTTACGCATATAACGTTCCGTCAATTTCTTTTTCGTCTTTTTTCGTACTTGCAAAAACAAAAAAAAAATGCTACAAACTGAATACAAATATATTCAGCACATATTCAATTGTTTTATTCAGGAAAGAGGATAGATAAAAACAAAGAAGGCATAAAATTTTATAGCCCCGTAAAGTTTAAGCTCGTATATTTTCAAGCTGCATTATTTTTCTCTACCAGAGACTAAAATATAGAGGCTGCTTGAAAACGTCAATGAAAAAAAATTAATCAATTCAAGAAAATCAACTTGCTAAGCAACTAGCTAAGCGAATCTTGCTCGTTTATTTTAATAAACGTTCCGCGCTGCTTCTCATTCTATTATCCACTCAACCTTACAAGGTTGCCAGAAGCTTCCTTTACATTTACTACAGGTGAATTTTCGCGCAGCGCTTTATCATCGTGAGTAAAGTTCGGCCGTGATAACTACTACTTGTTAGATTGTCGACTCGCGCTTACCAAAGAGAGAGGATTGAAGTGTAATCCAACTGAGAGTATGCGATTAGATTGTATTAAATAACTGGATGTATTCGAATTCACGAAATGTATTGTTTTATTAATAAAGCCTATTGCTGTTAGTTATTCTCATTTGCAATGACGTTCAAAGAGATCGTTAGTATAAAAGTACTATTTAATTTTATGCTAAGATATATATCTTCAGATCATCGTTTAGCATGGTAATACGTGACAAAAAGTTATTATTATCAAGTTTTATAATCGACGTATGATTTACGTAGTCATAGCATTATGTTTTTTACTTCCAAGCTGTTCGAGCTAGAATAAGTTGCTCTCTCGAGAAAGAAAAACGTTGCAAGTACGCACGCTTCATTGCTTCCTCTATTTTTGCTCGAAACTTGGAATAAACAGTTGTCCCCAGAAATGACGAATTATGCATGATTTATTAACGATTTATTAACGATTTATTAACGATTTATTAACGATTTATTAATTTATTATATTCATAGTCAAATGCGTCATCGTCTTCGCGATATTTCGTTTACTTTGAAGTAATATCGGCGTACCATCACAGCCACTGTGACTAATTTATAAAAACAGACTGCGAGACTTTCTCTAGATTTCATTTTGTGCTATCTGAGGCTCTCATCAGCTATGCATACGCGCATCATTACCCTCGTCTTACAAACGAGTTTGACATCGTTATGCTGAGCGCGTTGCCCTTCGCGGATATACACGCATCGACAAAAAGACGCCACGTCCGTGCATGATTGCACGCCTGCATACATATGCATAAGCCTGCCAGTATTTGCGTCGACTATAATCCTCAAGGCGTACTCAGCTTTGTCGGCCGTCGAAACGAGCGAAAGATAAACGATCGTTTCTTAATAGCTTCTTAATTATGTTACTCATTTTTCTACCACTTTATTTCATGAGTCGCGAATACGCATTTATATACAAACAGAGCCCACATTAAGGTCAACTGCGTTGATAGTTTTTCTAGAAAATATCTTAGGATATTTTTTTTTCTTCCATGTTATTGCTTTACAATTTAAATTTAAGGGGATGTTTACGCAGTCCTTTTATTTCTTGTTCGTGCTCTGGTGTAATAGGCGGTTTTGGTTCCATCAAAGCTCACGCTTTCTCTCTTTCTCTCTCTAGAACCAAACTACATTCTCGCTGAACTAGCTAGACGTTAATTAACTTTCGGAATAATTAATAGGAAACGTTATGTTTATGCACATGAAAGACAAGTACTAACTATATAGTCCGAAGTGGTCTGACCGAAGTGCGGGTGCATCTACTTGCGCTCAAATCTCTCGTCCGTGCCTTTTTTAATTTATTTCATTGGGATAACTAGTGGTCAACATTCATAAAAATTTGGAATTCTGAACAATGTGCTATCATATCGGTAAAATACTCATATGCTATGGTCCAAGGTCACTTAATAAGCGAGATTCACAATGTTCTTGGTCAGGAACAGTGGAGTGCTTTGGAATTTATTACTGACTGGACCGTGCATACAAAGACGCAAGAGAGAGAGAGAGAGAGAGTGCCGTGTTTATGATGGCTCTTGCACGTTATATATATGCAGACCTGAGGACACAAAAGGGCTAAACTGGTAAATAATTCGCATTTTCACAATGACGTTTTTGTCGCGATAAACAATCTGCATCTATTTTTACGTAAGTTTAAAATATCTGAAAAAGAAAGTGAGGAGCAGGTATATTATGAAGTGTATATTTCGAAAGCAATGGAAGCATTGATAAGAAATCAATACGTCTATTCGTTAGTATTATAAAGTACTATCATCGTATTAAATACTTTCGACAAATACAATATCAGTAAAAAGAGCATCAAACTAGCTTTATTCTTTAATTATAAGACAGGTAATAGAGGTTTGTAAGTTTGTCGTTGATCACGAATTGGCAACTAGGTCTTTATTCAGCTTTCTTTTTTTTAAACCTTTTTTTTTGAGAAAAAGATGGCATTAGCGTTAATATGAATTCTTAAATGTTCAAGGATCTTATTTTACATGACTTACCGCCTAAATGCAAACGAGATAGCAGGATCACAAGATGCATACATTACTTGAAATGTCAATCAACAGCAATGTGCCATTCTAAATGAATGCTTTACTACAGCGAACGCAGAGTAGATATTATTGCATCATGAACGAAGTGTACATTGTAAAGAGAAGCGAAATTGATTTGTCGGTCAGAGAAACATGACTGACTAACCTCCTGAATTGAGTGCATTAGGCAAAGTCCACTTGTCGTAGGCCAGTTGAATGAATCCTTTCGAGATATATCAGCTTATTGACTTATGAGCTAACACATTATGTCACAACAATGCAGTTATTCCTGGATTAAAAACAGTTGAAACTATCGTATATCAGTGACTGCAATAAATTTTCCAAAAAGAAATATTCCAATGTTTATTGAACCAGAAGCAACGGTTTATGTATTATGTGCTTAAGACATTAAAAACAGCTTTACTACGTACATAATTTGTTAGACATCATTAAGTGTACAACATATACTTGGGATTAAAGGATCCTGTTTCTCGCGAAATTCTCTTACAATTGGCTGTAATATCTTGTTTTTCCTCTCGAATAAAAGCACACTCAGAAACGTTGGGATTAAATTATTTCTAGCGAGATTGCTATGAGTATGTATGTGCGCACTAGTAAATGCAATCCTCTTTGTAAGTGGTTTCGTATATTTATCACCTTATCCAAACTAAGTCTTGTTTGGTGACTAGTCGACGTTATTGTGAATAACACCTTTGAATAAACATAATGAAGTTTTATTTCTTTAAATTTTCGTAAGAAAAATAAGATATTCACTTTTTGTTAATGTGAATATCAAAAATCCTGTGAAATTGCTTAAAAATGTTTTGAGAAAGAGAAAATGCCTCCACGATGGCAAAATGAGAGAAAAAATAAGCTTGGAGTCGAATTCCGAAATAGCCATAACATTGTGGAAAGAATGGGGTAAAATAGGTCTGGATTGAAAAAAATTGTAAATGAATTTTGTTGACATTGGCGCGATTAGAGAACGTTGCTGACATATCCAAATGATATAGATGATAGGAAAACACCTTAAGAAATTAGCTTTCTTGGCACTTATTACATTGTTTTGAGAGGTATATGACAACACTTATTTATACAATTCTTTATTGAATTTAAATCCACCATTTATCCACAATTTGTATTCTATATTGAAAAATATTGAAATATTTTTTAATAAGCTTGAACGAAGTAACAGTCGAATATCTCTAAAATGATAAGAAAATTTTGTTTCTAAACTAAAAATTCTAAAAGTTCGAGATCAGCATTATTGTTTTACGTACAGTAGATCGTGAGATTTTTGCTTAATTTACTAGCCAAGCCCAAGAAAAAAATGCAAAAACGTGCAAGCGCAAGCTCGTTTGGCTTTTTTTTGCCAGAATTTACTCCTCTCGTAGTATGCACCTATTCGTCGTCGTGCCAGTGTGCGATGAAAATTCCTGAGCTCCTGTCTTTACGAGGCCATCCCAGTACGCGGGGGAGTCTCAGCGACGTCACGATTTTTAATTAACATAATTCAAGCGAGAATTTCTTGAGCTGCACTGATGAAGGGATGAACTGCATTTTTTCAACGAATTCTAGAATGAACATCGAGCTGATTTTATTCGAGAAATGCATACATATAAACTGCTTTGGTTGTTGCGCGTTCATCGAATTGTTGTTAATTTATTTGTAAATGCGAAGGAAAAGGATCCGCGAGTCCATGAATAATTTCAACTTTTAATAATCGAATTCGCACATCTTAATTATTTTAACCAATCATTATTGATATATAAAGAAGCGACTTGCAGTTTTGCTGTTTTAAAAATGGACGGTTTAGAGCAGATTGAAAAATTAAGATTCCGTTAGTAAAAAAACGACATTTCAAATAATAAGAAGTAAACAAGAAAGCTATAAATAATAATTAACATAAAATTTACACTTTAATTTGAAGTGAACTCGATGCAGCAACGGATAGGGGTTTGCGTAATTTGAATTGAAATTTACTCTCTGGTCTACGAGTGATGCAGTTGAGTGACTTCGCCAGTATAAAAATCAATACCGAAGAAAGAAACTTTTCAATTTACTAGAGACTCGAGTACGGCGCACAAAAGTAGTTCTTGTTTTCATGCACGATTAAGCCTCAAACTTCGATAGTCTATGAGAATGTAAGCTAGAGAGATAGTCTGACGTAAGCATGCTTAAATTCAAACAAACTTTGCATTTTTATTATCAAAGCTAAAGAATACCTTGGTAAATTTGTATGTATATAACAAATCGACATGCAAAATGTATGTTTCTACTTACTTATTACGATTTGTGCAAATTTAACAAGAAACATTAAACGACTCACCAGCGAGAAAAAATAAAGAAAAGTCATCAAAGAAATTTTATTTAATTAAGTTATTTGTACTCCCGAGCAACTTCTCAACAAAAAGAGGGCAATTTATACTTTACCCGATATGGTAATGGTAATCATGATTCCTGAACTTTTTAAGTGTTCGCACCGTGCATTCTCTTCCGTCTGCGTTAGTAACACACCTCGCTCGAGCTTATCAGCCTTTGAAGCTAAAAAAAATGAATTCGACGGCACAAGAGTCAACGGCCTCGCGATTATTCATTTCCCAACGATCGATCTCAACATTCTTGTCTCTACTCTGCTATTCATTGATCCAATAATAATGTTGGAATCGATTGTCAAGATCGCATCATTCTAAACGCTGTGAAATCTTTCACAGCAATCGCACAACTCCTGTAAATAATCACCGCACACGTACCAACTGCACAAGTCGATTAAAAGCATGCTCTTGTCGATAAAAAGTACGAAAAAAATGTGTTTCTCAAAAATGACTTTTTGCAAGCTCATATGGAACTTTTAACTTGGGTAACGTTTAAGGACTATCATCGCATCGTCGAGCTGGGATTTTCACATTGAAGAAAATAGAATCTATCTATCTCGACGAGCGAAGGTGAAAGGAGCAGCGTCGCCAACTTTTCTTCGCGGTCTCTTTCTCTTTCGCAATGGAAAACGAGGATAAAGTGCGAGGTGTGACTGAGCCGGAAAAAGTCTGAAAAACGTTTTAAAAGGAATACACAACTTTCTCATCAATGAGTTCGATCAATTTTACCTTATGTATACGTAAACGGTTTAGTAAATAGACTATGCATTTTTTATTATTTTAAGAGAAAAAACATTGTTTTGTTTGTTGATCATCGATTCCAGTGCATTTCATCTGTTTATCGACATGAAAGAATATAGAGATATTTGTGTGTGATTGCGCTTTTTTACTTAAATCAATTATATTTATTGTTCATTATCCAAACGGCTTAATTTTTATATTGGCGTATATCATTTTCTTTACTTATATGTACGCTTGAAAATCTGTCTCAGAGAGAATGGTGAACATTCATTTAAATCATCCTTTGGACGCACAACTGATGGTCGTATTAAATGAACAGTTATTATATTATGCAGTCCAGTATTAAGAAGTTAATGTTACCTGAAGATTCATGCTTTTAATTAGTATGCCAATATTTTCTCAAGTAGCGACAGTTTGAATTAATGGGTGATTAATAAACTAAGAATTATCGATTCTAGAAAACTCCGATGTATATGACTCATAATGACTCATAGTATAACCGAGAATGGCAAAATGATTCGTTTGTTGCTTTCCAAATGGCTTTTGCATAAACATCAAATAAACGTTTCAAATTAATTTTAACCAATAAAAACAACAATAACTTTTCCTCAAAAGAGAACACGTACCGAGTCGTCCTGATAAATGAAAACCCATTTATTTCAATTACAGCAAGAACCAAATACCCGAATATTCATTTACCTAAAGTGATCCATTAACACATTATTCGTGAGCTAATAAATGGTTACCTGACTCTCAAGATACTCGTGTGACCCTTACAATTTTATACATTGTCACGAGATTGTGCCTTCAAATTTTTCCGCTTTACGTGAAATCTTGTTCAAAAACCTATTTGTACTGAACATATGATGCCGTATATAGAACTAACTTCGTTGCCGGCGAATCTTTTTTTGGAAGGTGTGGTTCACGAGGAACGATGTCGAGTGGGTTTTGCGAGGGATATCGTCTTTTTTCTGCAACTGTATATGAACGCAGGGTTGTAGAGAGAAACTCTATTTCAGCCGTTGCTAGCAAGGGGAGGAATAAATACGGTGAAACACAATTGAGTTAGGCTGCGAATGAAGCTGAGCTTTTGTCAGACAATCGACATTGGAATCAACGACGTGACAAAAAATAATAATATACAATTGTACAGTAAATATAAATTTAGAGACAAAGTATTAAATGCTATTAAGTAAATACTTTGTCAAAGCACGAATAAATTCTTAATAAAACCTTGGCAAGAATTTCATTGATTTCACGAGAAATAATGAAATTTAAGACTACGTATCCATCCGCGTCGGGAAAAGTTGAGTTCAACAACCATGACTGCCAATGCTGTCAGTCTATCGTCTGGCTGATGTGTACAGAATATACAAAGATGATGACGCGGGGGTAACAATGAGAATCGAAAATATTTCAGAGGGAAAGTTAATGTCCGAGCTTATACTGAAGTAATGAGATATTTGGAATAAAATAGTGAAATGTCAAACCTGCTTTCTTTTTCAACTAATATGTGTACAGTTTTTGTTATTTTGTTTACAATATTATTTAGTTTCCTATACTTTTAAATGAAAGTCTACTTTTCAGACAATGTACAGCTGCCCCATTGCACGTCATTTATGCATTTCATATAAAATCCGACTGAAATGCGTGGACCTACAGGGACGGATCGGTTAACAGCGAAAGAATAAATAACCCCGACAATTACGATACTAGAGTCCCAGTAGTAAAAGGAAAGCTTCTTCTTCTTCTGAACAAAAGGCACTCAACCTCCGGTTATCCTGTATCCAAGTTGATTGTATACTTTGTACGCTGCCAATGTAATGAAAACCAGATCTAATTTTGGACTTTCCATTGTCTTTCCCCAAGAGATCGTTCAGCTTAACCATGCGTTTTTCCATCCTTTCTAATACTCTAAGGGAGCCACGTATAATCGACTGTCACTCGATTCGAAAAGGGTTTGCAGTTGCTTGGGACATACGGGACTCTTTTAACGGATCGCTATCTGTGTGTAGTAACATGACTCAGAAGCAATCCAAGAAAAATGCGTGGGGACATGGGAGATGTTCTTTTCTTTCACGAAGTACATTCGTGTTAATGTACGAAGTGAAAAAAAGTCGACAGCGCTTCTTTGAGATAAATGAAGCTTTCAGCTTGTCAATTGTGTTGTTTGTTGGATCGGTGAATTTTTTTCCCGACTCTCTATATTGTATTGAACGCTAAGTTTTTTCGCATAAGATCTGTTGGGAAATTAAATATAGGCGAGCTGGGATCTTTTAGATAAATAGCGTAGTATACAATGATTATCTATCATTATGCAATATCGACTGGATGATTAACTTTTCACTGTCATTGAGCATAAATTATTTATGATCTCCGAGGCGTCAAGCAGGTGTCAGCGACCACCCCTGAGATCATCTATCAGAGAAGTTCCAAAAAGAACATGAATTCTAAATCACAGTCACCAACTGCATCTAGATATTCTTCAATTAATCTTCTATGCGAGCTCTACATTGAAATTTGCATATGAGAAAGAGGGAGTTAAGTCTACGGGGTGATTTATAACAGATTGGCGAACGTATCCTACCTCGATTAATAGTAAAATTTTACAGGTATAGAACGACGATTTGCTCGATTGACCTGGTGAATTTGAATTCTAATGACGAGTGATAGCTTACATTCTTCGCTTCTAGTTTCTCCTTTAAAATTAATAGCATTTCTCGATACAGAACATGCTTCAGTTCAATTCAGACTGAATTCGATAAATCAGGACAATTTCTTCGCTACTGAAATCCAACACATAACTCGTGCCAACGCTGCGACTTTTCACTGCACCGGTAGATTCTTCGAGTTTCTCAAAGCTACTTGCTGAACGACGAACAAAAAGAAGGCGTTAGTTGTCCACTAGCTGGAACAGCGAAGAATTGATGGCAACGGGACGTCGATAAGGGACACGGTAAGAAAGAGCAAACCCTTCTTGGAAAACGTATGGTTCTAAAGGCATCGAGAGAATTTGTGCGTATATACGTGTCAGCGACAGGAAGAAAGGGGAGATACGTTAGACGAGATGTAATAGTCTGATTCACTGTTAAATAAAAATAAATCGGTTCCTAAATTTCCATCTAGCTTCAAGTCAAGAATATATTCTATCGCTTTAACAAATATCCAACATGAATATGTATATGAAATAGCGTGATTATAAATTTATCAATGGCAGTATTATCAGAAAGCCATTATTTATTGTTTTATGACATTTCGAAATAGAGAAGTGTGTCACCAAACGTTATCTTATATAGTAGGCTATAAGCCTATAACCATTATTTTCAAGGGGACAGAGAATAAAAATTAAAAAAGGGAGAAGGAAAGTACTCGTGATATTTCGATTGCAGAGAGGATGAAGATAATATCCGAACTTTTCGTGGTAAAGACCTAAGCTACGAATGGCGGCGTATCTTTAAATTAAATGCATCGAGCATCAGATCTTCGATTTTTCCTTTATCGATTAACGATTAAGCAGTTTTATCTTTCCTATAAAAAGGATACGCTCGACCTCCGTTTTTCATTCTCTTTGATCTTACATCTTGAGTTCTCCTCTACTTGAAACGCACATATCCCATATCTATGATATCTTTTTTCTTATAATAGGTCCTACGGTCCACAAGTATTATTATATATCCTTTTTTATATGCGTATTTATTTTTTACCTTAAAAAAGTAATAAATATACACTTGGAATTGAATCAAGTTTTCGGGGCGTTGTAATAAAAAAATAGCTCAAGTACGAAGCTAAAGAGAAGCATTCATGCGTAGCTTCTTGAAACGATTAACGTAAAGCCAATTTGCCTCTGCAGATTCGCTTTGCGAATTTATTCCATTACTAAGTCAAAGACGTAACGCTCTTTGCAATTTTCCCTCTTTTCTTTTTCTAATATTGCGACACAATATCAACTTCAAATTCATCGTTCTATCAAGGTCGAAGGTATAGGAAGGTAAAATAAACCGCGGGTTTTCTCGCTTCAAACAAAAGTCTCATTTAAACTTTCTTTTCTTGACATCTATTTCGTTGACATGAGAAAGTCGTACCTTTGAAATCAACATTATAAATATGATTATCGGAACTCAGAATATCATAGTAAAAACAATTTTTATTCCAAATCTTCATCAAACAATAAAACGGTGTAATCTCGTAAAAAGTCTAAAAGACTGACGGCTCTGCAATAGTTCCATCTAAATGCAAGGTCAAAAAAAATCTTTTATGGACAGACTAACACTAATTTCCAGTCGACCAGATTCAACGTTGCAAGAAATTCACCTACGCTTTACAAATGTTCGTCAGTGTGGATCATTGTGTAACTTCCATCCGATAGAGTGTGTGTTACAATGCTGCTGACACGGTGTTGACGAAAAAGGGGCTGCCTTAGGGTAATAAAAATGACGCCTAGGCAGTGGTTAGGCTTTGTGATTTTACTTACGTTGTTTCTGCTTGAAAGGCCAGAGGCATAGAGAGAGAAACATTTCTTGTGAAAATATAAGGTTATGTGAATGAATACGAAGTTTGGAAGGAGAAAAATGGGGAGTAGCAATGAATGAAAAATGTTACTAATAGTGATGTCTTTTGTTAAGGCTATTGGCGAAACGTTTGTTCGTGATGTTTTAGATCAGCTTTAGTACTACTAAATTACTGGTTATTTCTATAGCGTAATTTCTACAAGGATTTGAATATAATGTCTATGCTACGAAAAGTTTTTGTACAAAATCTTAGGCAAATCGTCAATCCAATATATAAAAAAATGTCTTAATACATCATTAGCGGTTATACTTTAAGTATATAGACAATTTATCAACCGATCATATTTTCACGATTCAATTGAACGCCTTAGCTACGACATCATTTCAATCAAACTTATGACTTTTTTTATCAAAAGACTGTTATATAAGAGAAACTGCCAAAGAATTTTGATTTCCGTTACATGACAACGGCCCTCTACACACTTGATCTTCATTTCCACAAATTTTTTACTTCACCAGAGAATCGTTATGTAAAGATATTTCTTTTTTCTACTGCAAACACGTCATATGAATGCGCATTATTTCTCTATCCCTCATCAAAACACGTTTCACCGATTTCTCATTCTTCGGTTGGTCTCCATGACTGCACATCAGCGATTCGGCCATGTGTCAAAAAGTCTAAATGGACCGGGACGTCGGATTGTCACTATCGTACGGAGCAACCGGTGGGGAACTGATTTTCTACGTTGTTTTATTTTCTTCTCGCGACTTACCCCGACTTTTCTTTTGCTGTTCTCTTTTATCTAAGGCGAACTTTACTTTTCACTTAGTCGCCGGATAGAACCAGTTTTGGTCTCTACTGTTGCGATTTCCAATACGGAAGAGAAATTCTTGGATTGAACTCTCATTGAGAACTTTAGGCTTGATTTGAAGAAACATTGCTTTTTGATGGATCGGTAATGCGATCTACTTTGTGCTCTAGTTATGTACGAAGATTTAGAAGTTTTAAATGATGAAAAACTTTTTATTTAACCTTGTGGTAATAAAAAAATATAGTAAAAAAAATGTAATATGTTCAATTTCAGCGTTGGAGTTTGATAGGCGGGCGAAGTATAATCTGCATATTTACGTTATATATAATATGCGTCGAATGGTGTATAGCTAATTGTTTCGAAAGCACAACTAATATGATTTTTGGTACCGCAATTTTGGAAACGCCAATACCTACATTATATTTGCAACGAGTTTACAAAGTTATATTTCACGAAAATCAGCATTTCAGCTATTACGTTTCAGCTATACGTACTATACTCCATTTCCTTTTATTTTCACCGGAAAACTAAGGCATTACACGTACTCATCTCATTCGAAGAACAACGCACTTTCACGAAACCTCTTGAGCAGTGATAAAATATTCACTTGCCTTGTCAAATGATAATCCCACTCGATAAATTTATGAAATTCCCAAGCGCGACAAAGTGTGTCGGGACAGCAAGCTCTTTAGACCCTTAGACCGTCAAAGATTTAGTGTGACTTATAAGAAGCAGTAAAAGGGAAAATCGAGCAATAATGTTTCCTTGGACCTGAACCGACCCGAATCCTAATATAATTCACGAGTCTACGCTTGCAGTCATAAATTGCAGCGTCTACCGCGATCTTTGAGCTTGCCAGTCTCCTCGGCGTCACCGAAGAGTTACTCGGAAAAGCTGTCTATGGCAAAGATAGTATTTACGTAACATATGTCTACAAATAAACGCCAAAAAATAAACAGGAGTTACAACACTCGTGGCGAAAAAAAATTCTTTTATGTTCGCTCGTCTACATGTGCATTCGTCTGGTCACCCTTTTAAAGCAGCTACAAATCCGAGGCAAGTTTCACTCTATTTACTCATACGAGTGCCGGAGGCTCGAGAATCCGATGAGTAAACAGAGAGCAGAATTCGTTTCTCCATTCTATGTACCGTCACAGCGTGATTATACTTGTTTATTGAATTGTGTATTGGATGTTTATTGAAAGCTGACCATTACTGATTCAATAGATTTGTGATTATTTCTTATGAAAATTAATAAATTATCACTGTATCGTATTAAGGCATTGCAATTGTTTTTATGATTATTTTTATAAATCCAATTTAAAAATAATTCGCTCCCTTTTCGTAAATATTATCCAACGAAATGACATTCTGTCATTTGTCAACGTACAATAGTGTACTCACCAAGTAAACATCACTATATGTCAGTGATAAAATCACCCAACGCATACAGTTTTAAAAAAGTTATCCTGCATGCGCTAGCGGCTTGAGCATACGTGAAAGTGCATTTTTCATTCTAAAACTGGAGGACGCAAAGAACGCAGGTCCGCAAAAGGACGTGCGTCCAAGACTCGAGTGAGGAAAGTGATTGACGAATCGTCTGTATTTATCTCAGGGAAAAAGCCGATGGTACGAGCTATAAATCCTAAGGGATGAAAAAAGATAGAAAAATCGTAGAAGTATCAGGGTCGTGACTCGAGGTCAAATAGCAATAGCACAGTTACAAGATTTTATATCGTTGAAGATTCACGGTGTAAAAAATGATACAGTTTTAACGAAAAATGAACTTTAAATTAATAAACTATGTAAGTGTATTTGATCATCTGCATTGAAATTTCATTTCACGTTACATGGAATAGATTTCGAAAAGCACTCACACGAGCGACTTTATCCGTCTAAAAATAAATAAAACACACTCGCGCGTATGTGAACGCGTATATTCATTTCGACGAGAGCGACTGAAACGATAAACATTGAAGCGATCGACCAACGGGTAAAAAATAGCATCGGTTTCAAACTCAAAACGGATACATTTCATCCGTTACTGGCATTTCACTGATAAAATGCCAAGCATAGTGTACGCGTATGCACGCGTTCACGTCGATCTCGTGGCGACACTTTAGCGATTTCCAGTGCACATCGAAGCCTGAAACATCAAAACACTCGGTACACGTGGACGTTCGATGCGTTGTCGTGGTCAAATTGGCTGTTTCCATTCTCGACTTAAACTTTTGTCCTATTTGTTGTATTATATGTCCTATTGTATTATTAGTTTCTTCTCCAATACGAAAAAGAAACTACACTTATACCACTACATACGTTTGATATATTTCGAGCTAAAGTAGCGCCTGGAAGATTTCAAATTATTTCATCAACCGCTAATGTAATTGCGGTGCAAAAAGAAATACAAAAGCTCTCCTACATAGAGCCAGCTCTAATCAAATTACGATTTAGTTTCACGCTGACTTGTAAGCAAGAAATTTATGCGCGAATTTACCAACTTGAAATTCTCCAACGCACTATGCACCCAAGCTCTCACTCGTAGTCTTCTTTACAAGAAAAAGTTTCTTTCGCACGTGCGGCATCCTCGATGATAAAAATCGTGAAGAAAAGTAACTTTTCTCCTCAGCCCAAAAGCCGATGAGTTTATTATACCGGATAGTTGTAGTTGATGAAAAGGATAAAAACACAGGAAACCGTGACATTGCGGCAAATACGAGATTTAAATATCTGCTCAGGACGTAGTGAATCACTCGATTCGCGTCTTCTTCGTGATGTAGTCTTCGGAAGATGCCTCGGAAGATGTATCACAGTCTACGCGAATGTAATTCAATTAAAACTTGTAGCGAAGAGATACAACCACATCGCTAGAGTGGTTGTGGAAGGAGACAGTCTTCCCAGGAATACGCACATATTTACTGGTGTGTAAGATGTGCTTTAATTAAATTCGAGTGGCATTATTATACACATTATTATACATTACTTACACGATACACTTACACGGTGAATGTTGATTTTAATGTAAATATATCAATAGGGTTGATTTTTGGATTTAATAATTGAAAATACACTGAAAGTCGAAATGTTCATCGTAAAAGTATTTGCAGCCTACAATCAGCCGAATACAACATTAGTTTACTCATGAGCCACTTGCTCAGCTAAGATTAGCTTGTCCTACATTCGAGTCAAACTGTCCAAAACACATCGAATTTATCTTCATCTCTAGGACCCGATAAACACGAGAACCAGTGCAGTCTATCAATCTTAGATGCAGTATGCCAACAAAACGTGCTCTCTCTTTCTCCCTTTGCTTCATTCAAGATTACATGAATGTACTGTTCATCTTTTGAAACTTTTAGAGAAAAGCAAATACCGACTTTTTTAAAATTAAATAAACAAGAGATGAAAAAACGCAACCACGAAACTTCCTCGTTGATCTTGAAGATTTCTTATCCCGAGAAAGAAGCTCGACTATGCCGGTATAACTGCTCTTTTTTATAATCTTTGCAAAGAGGCAAATGTTTGCAAGGAACACAGCGGTGCAATTTTTGCGTCTGAAGAGTAGTTTAGAAAAATCGCGAAAGCTATTATTTGTGAGAAGTTCCCCGTGGTTTATTCATTAAGTCGAGTAGGGGAAAAAAGTAATTTTTATGATTTTAAAGTTTTCATTCGTTAATTTCAAGTTATAATTAGTTTGTCTTTTGGATTTTGTTCATTCCAGTTGTAATTAATATTTGTATTCGTTTATTTTGTAATTAAATCCAATAAACAGTCTAAAATTAAATTAAAATTAGACGATCAACGAAAGTTATTTAACAAGAAAACGATACTTTCATCGATGGATCTGCTTGGCAATTCCATTGGTTGCGAGTCACGGCTTATTGCGTGCGAATCCCTTGTGGCAAGATGCTCATAGGGATTTTTATGGAAAATCGATACATGTACGCTCGTTTCGCGAAGACTGATCGATACTCCAATAAAACGAGCCGTTTTATGCCATACGCATTTCTGAGTGCGCGTCAAGATAGGATTATTTTATTACGTTATGTTTTTTTTGTACAGATGCTTTTCTAGTTGGACTTGACTCCAGAGGGTTAGGTATGGACTAAACATGGCTGAATATATTAGACTATGACTATATTACGTTACCGATAATTATTAATAGCTAATTATTAGCTAATAATTAGATTAGATATCATTCATTTTTTTAAAGAGAAAAGAATTTTATTTATTTTTTTATTTCTATTTTCAACAAATTAATCAAGAACTGTTATTCGGTACCTTTAATGTACCTAAAAACTCGCATTGAAAGCTTTCATTACTACTGATCGTCGTCCCACTGCTCTTCGTGCTCTGCATGAGAGCAATCGCACCAAGGATTTGACCTGTCTCCATTTGGATCCGTAAAACATTCAGAAGGTCCATATTTGCATCTTCTTGAGCAAATTCCTACTTCTATGATGTTACATATAGTCCACGCCGCTTGAAAAATCATAATCAATATCTGTAGGACTTTTTACTTTTTAATAACTTAAACGTATCTTAAACTATTTAATAAAAACTTAACAAAAGGGGAGATCAACTACATTGTCTCTACCTAGGCTATTGTTTTCTTTCAAAATGTATGAAAGGTGAATTTTTAAAGTCAAAATATACTTTAACTCGAGTGTAAATAAATCCAATAACCGCTTACAAATCTTCAACCAGATTTTATTTTTATCATCTTTGATAATCTTTTAAAAGTACTTGTTGCAGTCAATAATTTTATCTTAAGATTTATCTTAAGATACGTTTAAGATTTCGAAATATATACTAAAAATTGAAATATTGTGAGTTACGTTGTATACAGAAGACGATTGCGAGAAGCAGAAAAATAAAAAAATTCTTCATTTTCCAATAAAATATATGACCGTAGACTTCAACAGATAATAAATAAGAACTGTAACCCATACAATTAAAGTTGACGGTACTTTTATAGGCTTATTGATTGTTTCGTACTATTGCTGCAGCTGTAAGCAATGAAACGATCAATCAAATTTAAGACCTTTGAATATTTTAAAGCCAACAAATAATAGAACATTACATTTTATAACTAATCAAATATCAGAGCCTTTTCAGCTTTAAAGCTTAACTTTTTCTAGCTTATCACACCAATGACTGTTAACAAAATCAATTGTTGCATATTAATAAAATTAATTAATAATATTTAAAGAATACATTCGCTTTACATATTATATACATATATATATATATATATATATATATATATATATATATATATATATGTATGTATATATATGTATTAAATAAAATGACGACGATAACGTTATCAATCAAAATTCAATAAAAGTTCACAAAATTAATTAATCTTCTATAAAATGCTTTCCTGGACGAATCCACATTATTTTAGAGTAAATAACTGACGAGTAGTTTAATAAAAGTATGTTTTAAAAGGAAATGAAAGATACTTGGAAAAATGATTATTTTTGCGTATTCTCTTTTGATAAAAAATTCTTTAAAATTACACTTGACTCTGCGACAAAATAAGTTGTAAGCTAGAACATACTCAACTCGTGCGCAAAGTAGAAGCTCTTTGTGCGTATCCATTAAAAATGACGGTGCAGATGTAATTTATTTTTGTACTTAAATAAAACAATCATAAAAACTTATATTAAGAATATATTATGGTGAATTCTATTATTATTTCATAGTTTTTAACAAGATAAGCTTTGCAACGGTTGTAAGTGTCAGTAGAAAGGAGAAGAACTTGAGTAAAATAGTAATTTACAGACTAGGATGACTCCTGAATCGATTACGAGAGTTATGCAGACGTCGAAGGATGGAATGTGTACAGCGAGCAAGTATGCCGTAGGCATTCTTAAAAAGCTCAAGATAGACGAAGAACAAAAAAGAAGATCAAGAGAAATGAGTAGAGTAAAAACCACCGACGATGACGACAGCCGCCTACGCCTCCCACCCTCGCAACGGCATTGTCTGAGAATAGTAGTGCGGGCATCAAGGACGCAGAAAATGGAGCTAGGAACAACTTTACTGATCCTCGAAGTAGACAGGATTCAGTTTACGATTGAGTGCATTAACCTGTCCGTAAAATGAAGAGGTTTTAGTTGTGAAAACCAAACGCATGTGATATAGCGGATAAAGCTGCGTGGACCTAGACAATGACATGCCAATAAAGATTTATTTACTATCTACCTTAAAAGAAAGAAACAGAGGCAGATACGGAAGTTGATCCTTACTTTTGAAACGACAACGAATTTTTCGCACTATAATATATCGTCGATAATAATTAAAATCGATTTACAGATAGACTCGAAATTTCATACTAATGACGAGACGCGCGCGCTTACGAATATTTTCATGAGCTTTTTATTCCAAAGGGATTGATGTGAATATAGCGCAAGTTGAAATGAAAGCTTCGCCGTGCATATACCCTGCATCGCACTGCGTATTGATCGCATATTATTTTCAACAAATGCAGATATAAACGAATGAATTTCAATTCTCGTAAAATATGAAAATTTATCTGCGAAAGCGTCTGTGCTTGTGTATGTTTCTATTTTTCTAAGCAAATAAAACGGTTTCTGTAAAACGCATGGATCTAGAAGGCTGTAACCGACTTTGCTGGTGAACATGCATTCGAGCTTTCAGTATAAATTTTCCTGCGATACTGAACACTTTGCAGAAATTTCTAGTTATTATACAAGCTTTCTACCTCGTTATTAACGAAAGGTCTCTGGATAAAAATTTCTTTCTGATCCATTGATCTGTTCTTGACAACAGTTCGTCTTTACAAATAGCATTATACCACATTCACACCGTGTACATCATATAAGTATGGAAGAACAAAGATAAACCCGCTGTCAACAATAATTACACACTACGACAATATACCTCTTGAATGCGAGCGTGACTGTCGCGCATAATGAAAGCCGTCTCAACACTATACGTCCATAGGCAGCCGTGGAAACGCCAATCCCATTAGATCGAAACAACAACGCACTGACTTGATTGCGTTATGCATAAGACGATAGTATAGGATAAGCAGCCCTTTGGCCTAAGGAACTGTGACTAGCTATACGTCAAATCATTGATACCGCGCAGATGGACTCAATTAGGCTAATTAACTAGACGCCTCAAAAATGTTAACTCGCGAATATAGCTATATATGTCCTTGCGTAAAATCGAGATAAAAATGCGATTGACAGAATATAAGCTGATTGGAAATCAACTCCCAAGTTGTCTTAAACATAGCTTATGAAGTCTAATGTACCGCACCATGTGCAATTTTGTAACGTGTTATTAAAATGTTACATTTTCTCTCTCGAAGATTAAATACAAAAATTAAACACTAACTTTTCTTTTTCCTCTTGCCGAGTAATGTATGTAAGAGCGGATAATCTTTGTGCGCATTGACCAGTACTGCCGGAGAAATTTCCAGAAATACAAGGAAAAGCCGACAGCGTCACTGATAAGACACTTTCTAGCGTTCCTTTTTTATCTACCGTGAACTGTAGAGCACGGAAGGCGCTTCATGATATGGAAGTCCGAGAAAGTTCGCTGACGTAATGGTGAGAAAGAGATTAAAGCATAAGGCGACGGAGATAAAGCCTTTTTGTTTATGTTAATTATTTCGAGCGTTATGAATATTCTTTCTCGAGCTTATCATGATCATAACGACGAGTATATTTCGTGCTAGTTTGATTGATAAAAACCGTCGAATTTTACACCAGCTAAACAATAACTTTCACCTTAATACCTATTCGAAAATATGCGTGAGCAGCTCACAGCGCACTTACCTTCTTCTCCTCTCTTCCGAAGTAGCCAAAATGAAAAATAAAAGATACGAAGGTAGCGTATACGCGAAGAAAAATCGAGAGCAAAGGAGCCAGGTAAGAGAAGCTAGGGGGCGACCCCTCAAGTAGCACTACCTCAAGCAAGTGAAGAATAGCCGCGTGGAGTATACGAGCTCACAGTGGAGGAAGAAATATTAGTGCCTCGAGGGATCGTTTCCTCGCTAGCCTCTCCTCTCGTCCTATCACGAGAGATCACACGAGTGCAAACGAATGTTCCTCGATGCACTTAGGCGCGAGCATAAAATCTGATAAGGCTCCGAGGACTCCTAAGACGATTTATTTCGACGCGTTAAAGTAACCCTTGCGTCTCTTCGTACTTCTCTTTACAGGACTTATAATGATTCTCTCGCACCTACTCTTCGATGTGATAAGCCGTGGACTAATTTTATTGCGGCAATAGCGCTGACGCGTCAAATTTAATATAAATACTCGTAAATCCGATGGACAATTCGTGCATTATTTCGCGATGCGCCAACATTACTGATTGTACCGCGAGGACCTTGTTACAAATCTATGTATAATATTCACTTATGAATTATTGAATCGCGTAATAAAGTAGAGAAAGGGGTATCAAGAGCTGTCCAGTTTACAATTCGGTCAATGTGAGAATTGCAAGTAAAATATAATCAAATGATCTGAAGCTGACTGTTGTATTTGAATGTATAATCAATTCGTGTAAATCAATGATTTCGAACCATTTTCACAATTTGTGTTCGTACGCGCTTTCTCAGTACCGCAAAGAGTAATCGCGGCTTGTTAAAAGCTTGTCGGATTATATAAAAATAAAGCTTTGACGTCGCGTTTCTTTCGACTCAAGGATCGATCCCAAAGTCAAGAGAAATCTATAATGCAGTGGTTTAGAATGTATACACACGCGAAAATAGACTAATGATCGCCACTTACGGTTTAGGAAGGAATTTGTTTATACGTGGGTCGGTACAATGAAATGTTCAATTGATCGAGCGGAGAACGTTACATCGCATACTAATTGAGCATGATTTTCAGATTAGTTGATGAACGCGCTCTCGACTATTTTGATTTTGGCATTTGTCTAATTGATTCCTATATAAACTGATCATTTCTGCACATACATATGTAAGTTACACTTTTGTACATACGCCAAAACATTTTTAATTTAGTCTCTTCAAGTTTTTGGGTTCAGTTAAATTTTCGTTATTCAGAGCGTTAATTAGGCAATTGAAAGCTGAAACCATTGCGATATTACGTAAAGTAATAATAATTATCTCACTGTCAATCGTTTAATTAAACAGGACTTTCTTGTTATTGTCTCGTGAAATCCTTAGATGCAGATGAAAGAAATCGTTATACCCGCTACTAATGAAATAATACAATTTAATACTATACGACAATAATGACAATCGAAGAAATTTCAATAGCAATGTGACGTAACTGCGAACAAAGCGTAACAATAAATTAATTAGCCTGATATCAATGCCGCATTTTGAAAAATATTTGCAAGTGAATTATTATTGTCCCAAGTCTCCCATAAATGTAAACGTGGATATACACGTCTATTTAAGCATCCCTATGGAGTCCAAAACAAATACTACACGAGACACGCTAAAGTGTCGTCACAATAGATAAGAGTGGATTCTCTTCTCGCTCTCGAAAAGGTGCTTACACGTCTCTCAATTTCAGCATTCATGTGTATGTCTTTTCTTAATTAAGTTGTCCAAAAAAATGCAAAAAGAAAATTAACGTGAGAATTTATACTTGAGAAAATCCTAGAACTTTTGAATTATATTTGTACAATGTTCGTAGTGTTTTCAGTAATTTCGATATATTTGAGTAAATACCAAAAGAGAAATATTTAATCCAATTAATATATGATAATTTTTATATTCAGTACAAAAATTGGGCTTCAAATGCAACACAGACTAAATTTAAATTAGACACTTAGGTAAAAAACTTTCTTCGCGCTCCAGTCTAGCGATCATCTCCAAACTCGATTCATAAAAAAGATATTTCATTGTTTTCAAAAGCACATAACTTTTGAGCAGAGTAGTCATTTTTATCGGTTTTAGAATTAAATTTAAGCTTCCTTTACTACTTTAAACAGAAGCAGAAATGGAAAAGAAAAAGTTCATGACGCTGAAGCTTAGGGAAGAAGCCGTAAAGAATTTATAAATCTTCTGCGTGAGCATTTTTCTTTTCTATTTGAATACAAAGTAAAAACAGTTTGAATTCAATAAATATACTTATTAAGAACAGCCATTTTATTAAAAAGTTATAAGCTTTTAAAAACAATGAAATGTGATTTTTCCTAAATTTGGTCATAACTACGATACTTGAATGCCAAGAAACGTTTTATTCGTGTTATAATGAGATATTTTCGGAGCAACGAGCCCTATGCTACGCTTAAAACAAAGTGTAACATGTCTTTCAAGCACTTTCCCCTTTTTAAACTGTCTCAGTTCATAAAATGATTAAAAATTAGCAGACTAAAGAATTTAATGACTTTAACTACATTTTATAGTAGGATTTCTCTATGTATAAGTATAAAGTGGACGCGAGATTTCCATTCTTTTGATAGCTAAGCACACCGGCGAAATTGTTTCGTGATCGAGTTGGTAATTTCGCGGTGAACTGTAATGGGGCTCTTGCGTATATATGACGCTGTATACAACCTACTTTTACTCCGAAGCTTCCGTTATATTTTTCTAAAGCGTTATTTTTGTTGATTCCATTTTGAAAAATAATGTTAATCAAGCTTGTTTACGAGTAGAACATTAAAAACGCGTCTCATAAATCTGAACTGTGGTCAATTTTTGATATTCCGTTATACAGAAGTTTCTTAAAAACTTTCCTCCTCTATTTCTTAATCTCAACACCAGGAGCAAATCTACATCACTGCCTTTTCGCACTAGCGCAAACTTCTTTTATTTTGATTTATTACTTATCTCGATATGCTCTCGAGCATATTTAATGTCGAACTACATTTTTCGATAAACACAATCGCTATCTTGGAACAACGCGATTCTGCGTAATAATTCTTTTACACTTTCTGACACGACAGCTTAAACTTTGGCGTAATAACTATTATCGCTGAATGAAAAAATGCAACGTAGCGAAAAATTGCCAATTGGTGTGGAAATTTTCTATCCGAAAGCAGTAGCAACAACTACAGTTGAATTAATTGACAAAGTATGAAAGTTCCATACAGCAAGTTTTTATTATCCCGGGTGGAAGAAAAAGCTACTACGTCGTATAAGCCGTGAATGGCTTTAGTTTTCCGCGGATGGCATTCGAGCTATAAAGTAATGTCTAAGTTTCACCGTATAATCCGTAAATGTCCGTGGGACGATACTCGCAAGAGCATGGCAGCTAAAATATAGTGTACTTTGGTAGCGCAAAGAGTTTTTTCTCGCGAGATTGAAAAGAGCAACGCTAATTACGCGCGCGAACGAAGAATCACGGTATAGTGTATTTTATCAGATTGAATAACAGAACAAATTTTTCACGTCAATTTTAATGTGTCAAATAAAATGCAGATGTATGCCTTGATATGCGATAGTTGCAGAACAAGTGCCACGTTCCTGTTGTTAAAACGTAATTTTCAGGTTTTATTATAATATATATATTACCCCGGAATATGCATCTGATGATGGTATGTCAAACTTCGGAGAAATCGAATCAAATATGTTTCAGCGTTTTTCGAGTATGTATAATAATACATTGTAACTACCATTGTGAAATAGACATATACAAATTCTACAATATTCTAGAGATCCCTGAAAATATTTCATTCGCAAACGCAAAGATATTTGTTTAGTTTAATGTATGCAATAGTGTATAAAGAAAGTGCCCGAAGAAAATTGCAATGCCCTATTACTTTCTTACATAAAGTTAAACATACGAAATATACAATATGCATTGAGGAAATAAAGCTGCGGCAAAAGCGAGACGAGATTGACATAGAGTTTAAGTGCACAGTCCGCTTTATTTGTTCAGTGCAATATACAGTTTTTGAACATTCCCAGTGCAAAGTTCGTATACTCGTTCGCTACCAAAAAGTACTATATATTTATTTTCTCACTCGCTTCACTCTAGTTGTGGACGTCACGTACTGTTTGTACCACCGGGTCGTACGCGAGGGCACATGTGCGTGACACTGGAAACGCTGGGGTGGGGATAGGGAATCAATGTAACCCATTTTTTGTCGACAGGATGAAAAGTTCTAACTTTACACCAGGGCGTGATAAAAAATTCAATTGTATATTTTAACGCAGCGTAAATTTATTTACGTCTCATTGTCTAGTCGTTCTGACGCGTTCTATTTTTAATTATATTGACTTTCTGAATCATCGCTGTTTCTCTGACCTTTTCTATTTTTTTATTTAGTCATAATCACACTTTTACTTTTTTTTATACGTCTCGACTATCTATTTAGTATAAGTATTTATTTATACGTAAACATTGTAATAAGGAATGCGCGTTTTTGGCAGTTATTATAAAAGAGGTGTGTAAAAATACCGTCTTCGATCAACTACAAATTACACACATCAAGTAACACAAACATACTCGTAAGATCCGTCCAGGATTTTTCCATATCCGGAAAAATACATTATCATATGTGTTATCGCACGACTAATAAATAGCGAAGGTCAAACGGACGCTCATGGAATTCGTTTATCATAATATACTTCATAGATTTTTGCGAAAAAGTTCTATATAAACTACGAAGGGACTACATAATATTCTTTCCTTCGATTTGGTAAATATATGCATCAAGCCACCAACGAAAAACGGGCAAACGGTCAATCTTCCCTAAGAATCGAAGCGATTCTAATAAAAGTCGCATCGACCCAGGCTAGAGCAAAAGAGAATATCGATTTCTGAAAGTGTTCGTGTAAATCACTCTTGCCATATAAATGACGAGATGAGCTGAAGACTTTAACATTTGTGTGTGTCCTATTATCACAGTTTTATATCTTCATTATAACCGATTCGTCTCTGCTTATTCTTCTAGTTACTTTTTACCAGATAGTTTTGAATCTTTATGGAAAATAATATATTAATCAAGTTATAAAGCAGATGTACAAACTCAAAGAATCCCTTTTTTCAGTCTTCTAATTCACGGCTATTCATCGCTCTCTTGCGCTTCTGTAATATACAGCCCTGACGTACTCTTGCGTATGTTTGCCTCTCGCTTTCTCTCTCGCTGATGATCCCTTTTGACAGAAGAGACAAGAAAAGGGCGATCGAGCGACACATTCGTGTCACGTTGATTCGACCCAGCCCCAGCTTGCAAATTATATTCGTCAGATATTCCGCGTGAACGTCAAGCTAGCCCGAAGAATTGAATATTCGCGTCTGATAAAATAGGTATGACAAGCTTGGCTTTGGCTATTGGCTTTGGATAATATCGATGGTCATCGATCACTATTGTATACACTGACGTGTGAGCCGCGATAATTTGTGGATGATGACCCGGAGCTCGAGGTCTTTTACAACGGATGTTTCATTGTATATATACGGTATACACGAAAAATGTACATTTATTCGTGATTCTTTTTCAAAACTATGGACTACTAATATTGTCCCTCTATTAAGCACCTTCGTTATCACCATTTTTATCAATCGCATATTTTAATATTGCCAGCGTAGTAGGCAGATTTCCGTAAATACGACATTTTATGTGATTGCAAATGTCCCTTACTGAAACGAAAAGAAAAGCGTGACACGTTTTAGTTTTGAATTTATATACTACAAACAGAGTATTATCACCGGTATTATTTCTTTTTCTGGACTATAAGATCGAACTCTTGCCTTGCATGTATTTAAATTGGATACATTTTTAAGTTATATTATAAAGTTTTATCTAATCACATAAATCAGTAATAAATACTAAATTATATTGTATTATTATGTTATATTAAATATCGAAAATATTTTGTAAAAAAGAGATTTAATCTTACTACAACATAAGAGCGTCACTGATGTATCCTAAGATAGACGGATAGAAAAACGTCCAACTAAATCAATATCAGGTGTTCCGAGGTATAAGCTGCTCGACATCATGAAATCGGCGTATGAAGAAGCAACTTACCAATCGTATTTTATCTCTGTAAGTGTGAAATATTTGAGATTTATCGAGTTCAAAGTTTCTAGCGAAATATCCGCTCGTCCAACTAGTCCACAATTCCCGTGGGTACATCGACAAGAGCTTTTGAATAGAATGGAAGAACCGGAATAGTGCTTTTCCGGGAAAACATTTTCCAAGGCATATATTATTCATAGAAAAAAGATTGCGCATTCGAAAGGGTGATGTAGCCTAGATATTAGTTCGATAAGCTATTGGAGATTTGAAAAGTCGAAGCTGGAATAAAGAGGAATTAAAAGAGTTTATCGAAGAAACTAACGTTATCGAATTGTATTTAGACTTCTTTGAAAATATGAGCTGCAAAAGTTACAAAACAGCGAACTAAGATCAGATTAAGCTTACAAACTGTCCTATATTTCAACGGTAATATACTTTCTTTGTTCTGTATCCAATAATAACCCAGCTTTCATCTTTTTATCGCCATCAGCGGATAAAGTTACCTATATAGCACATAATTATCTGACAGAAGCTTTTTCGAGAACTGCACTTTATCTCATCAGTCAAAGATACTCGAAGCAACATACTGCTCAATTACTTTGCCGATGGTCGTTGTTATCAAATGGAAAGCTCTAAGATGAATTTTAAGAATGGACTGAAAGAGCAAACATAGTTTAAAATTGACGCTAATAATTTTTTACATTAAACCGCGAAAAATAATAAAGACATAGAGTTAAATGAATTCACCACATATCAGCGATAAAATTTAGAAGATAATAGTATATTCTTGATTACTTTTAGTGCTAGTGAAATATTGTTGGCATTTAAATATGGCTCGATGTTTCTAAAAGTTATATTTCTTTTCATCCTTCACTAAATGAGCTCTCTATATGAGTTACCAGCTCACCATTGATTTCAATAGAGCGGAAAAAAACCAAACGCGTGCCTTAGTCAAAAAGAATGAAGCGACTGTTCTATAGGCGACCTTTTAAAAGAAAACGTACATAAACGTGCACACCATGTACGATGCCTTTCATCTAATTACTAGCAAAGCGCGTGCCCCGAGCTCTTACGAACTTTTGATGAAAATATGAAAAAGGACTATTTGATACAGTAAATTTAATGGGAGGGTCGAGAACTTTTTTGGAAGCTCTCCGATAACCAAACGTCTATTTTATTGACGAGTGACGCATTGAATGAGCCTTAGCATTTTGAGCGTTTAAGAATTTTGACACGCTTCGACAATTTCAATAGATTAAATGAATAAGTTGGGAGAGCTTTAAAACTTCGAGATACAGGGGGCCTCGTTAAAATTCTTGCTCTTTAATTTCATACACTACGAAACCTTCAGCGTTATGGGATCATTATTTTCGTGCGATTGTTGATTATTACCTCAATTTTCCCAAAATTTAAAAAATATTCCAACCGATCGATCCTCGTACCTGAACGATCGATAAAACACTAAAAATCACTTATTTTCGCAATTTTTATTGCGATCGGGTCTCTCCGCGATAAAAAGCGCTAAATGAACGTACATTCCCGCGGCTCATTTCCTCGGATGCTTTTTTGCTGCTTCGCAAATAGAACGCGTATAATTATAATAAAACGAAATTAACAGACAACTGGCGGTGGGCCACGTAATTATGCGCAAAGCGACAATAGGATTCGTTTGGCTATCCTGGTGTCTCAACTGTAAAGCGATATTCCATGCTGCTAGACAATTTTTGCATAATTGCCGGGAGTAAAAAAGAGAGAAAGACGCGAAATGGTGCTGTTACAGTAGTTTGGTGCTTCAAAGAGAAGTGAGGGGTCTATATTTTTTATTGAATAATTTAATTTTTTAAGTGATTTTTGTTTTGTTTTTTAAATCATTCACGTATATTATTTCTCAGTATTGTTTTTTGTATGCTATGATAATTATTTTATTATTAAAGATGTACGATTTTAGAACAAATTTTAAAAATTGAAAGAAACAACGATTCCGCTAATCAAGATTGTAATTCTCGTCGTTTATTGATTAGGATTTCAAGGTACCGAAGATGTGAAAAAGCGTAGTTGCTATTTGAATGATACGTTAACGTAACACTCTACCTAGATTAATATAATAAATAAATTCGATGCAATTTGTAGAAAGATTTAAAAAGCAATTGATTATTTACAAATGCTAGCAAAAAATAGTTATAACGAACCTCTGATACCAATTCGAGTTCGTCCATTTTGACTGCTTTGAGAAAATTTGATCGGTTTTGATTCCCTGTAAACACATAAAAAAATAATCATCAGACAATCCTTTCGGCATAGATCATAAAATAGTATATATAGTTATATATCGTTAATATTTCAATACTAATTTCTCCACTGATGGTTTTATTAAGCTTAGCGTATTTTTATCGAAATCGATCCCATTTCATTTCTATTGCCAAATCGTTCGTTGACTTCGGCATTCGCTGTCCATAAAACTCAACAATTTATAACCCACTACCCGGTTTGTTTTAACTTACTGCGCAATATCAAATATCGCCAGTCTGACCGTAGCCGATCGTATCTGCTGACACTGTCACGGCTGTTTACTTTTTACTTACACACTTTGTACACCACGTAATCGTGAAAATTGAATTCTTCATTGGTATTTTTAAATGCATGTATACAGTGCCAAATGACTCGTTCGATAATTTCAAATAATTCTTGGTTCAATGAGGTATGGGTATATATAGTTTGTGAATTTTTCTAAAATATGACCTTCACTGATCTTTAATGACTATTGATTATCATAAGTTAAAGGGTATGTATTAATTATGGATATATTTGTGGAAAACGCAGTTAATCGTTTTGTATATACTTTGAACAAATACACAATATATACATATTGTATATTTGTATATGCATGCAAAGAGCTGGCGACAATTAAATTATACATTTTACATGTACATATACAATGATAAGTATACATTTTATTACCTCCAAAATATTCTTCATTTACAACGACCTATCACCCATCGAAAGAATGAAATTTTCATTGGAAAGGAGAAGATAATTGAAGGAATTTTATAATAAATTGTTTGAATGCATGATAATACCTTGGTTTACATCATAGCTGCACAGTACATTTTTACTTTATAATCAGTAAATGGCTCTCTTACTAGACGGTTTCGATTTCATTATCGACGTATTCGACATACGGCCAATGGAATATTCATTCATCGATTATACTACGAAAACCAATGCATAAAACATAAACTTTAACTTGTTCCTTTCATAAAGAAGCTGTTGTAATATTTCGGGCAAGAGGATCCTCGAACTACTGCACTTGAACGAACGGAGAAGCTAATAAACGTAGCGGTTCTCGAAAAACTTTCAATTAAAGTCCCGCGTCAGGTGCAGCAGTAGTAGTTTTACGGCTGTAACAAAGGCATCTTTTTCCAGTTACTGAAAGCGAATCAGAGAAAAAGAGAAAACTAGAAAGTACCGTGCCGGTAAGCAAGGAAGGCAATAATAACAGAACCAAGAGAGAGAAAGAGAGAGAGAGAGAGGGAATGAACAATAAAGCGTTAAATGAAAAAGTGAGCATGATAAACGTTCGGTACGACTATACATTCAGCCACTACGAGAAATGAAAGATTGTCTCGAATACGTGCTGAGAATTCGCTTGCGTCGTAGCATAAGCCGTAGCATAGGTATACTTACTGAGATGCTACCGGAGAAAGAGAAAAAATGAAACACCTCGAGTATTTCTCTACGTAGGTACTTGAAAAGGTGATTGAATCAATCGAGGGTTTAAGAGCTGTTAGAGGATTGCGGTAACACTTTAGGAGAAATTTTCACTGGATGACAAAGATGAGCTGTATAATGTATAATGTACAGATGTGACGAATCACAGCGGTGAAAACGATATTAAATAAACGATGTCGTTGTCATTGTCGTTAAACCTTTATCGATGTTATAATGCAAACTACAAACTTAATAATATATAGCTAAAATTTATTTTTATACCCATTGAACTGAGTAGCAGTGCGTGAATGTTTCCACCTAAAATGACACCAAACCACTCTTCTAAGTTCCAACTGCATCCAGTCAGAGTACCAGTGATATTTAGCGAAAATTTCTGGCAGTGTTTCTAAAAGCTATTCTTCAATAATTAAGCAGCTGCGAGGCATTTTCGGTTCCGTTTCTCGGATTTTTATGCGCGAGTGAGTTCGTCTGGATTTTGCGTTTAATTAGTCATTCAAATTTCGCGCTACAATGGAACGCATGCGCTTTATCTAGCGATCTAATAGAATTGTACAAATGTTCCTAAAAAATCTCTTACTAATCCGAGAAATTCTATTTAAATAATGTATACGATATATTGAACTGTGTGTAGACTTACCTTCTAATTAAACTCATATACGGAAGTAGTTCAAAATGAATGATGGAATTTGGCCGAGGTATTTGCTAACCGACTAATAAAAACACGTGTTGAAATCGTACACAATTGAAGTTTTCGTAACGTCACGATAATTTCTATTATATTCACTTCAGCCCTGTCGTGAAAACTGTCGCGATGCCATGTTTTTCTCATTAGATTCGTAACAATTTTATTGTCAAATACGGGTACGAAAAACTTTTCATGCAAAGCGTAGACGACAAACGTAAGACGACAAAATCACATTATTAGTTACTAAAGTATACTTAAGGATTTAAAACTTATTTCAAAGCAAAAGAGTATATGGACAACGATTCATTCTTTCATTTTAATTTTCAATCGATACCGTGTGCTGCTATTATTGCATAAGATTCGAATGCTTACATATACACGACCACCTTGCGTTATATCCGATGTATTAAAATTTTGAAATAAAAAGAATGTACAGAATTTATGATTAGCATAATGTTTAAATTGCGCCAATTTATTCGAATCAATAAACAGCGGTCGGTCTCACCGCGCACCCGTTCTCACTCTACTCCCCATCTTAACCCACAAGAAACTATAACATGTACTCATCTAGAGGAAAGCAAATCTTTCGGTCGAAGTGAAACAACAAGATTGTAAATTTTGCCAGTCAGTAGGTCGCATTTACAATATGCTGATAACTTTAACGATGCTTATCAAACAAACAAGTCTATTTAATTGCAACAATCGTATAGGGATACCTTTGGATCTGAAGATTACAATAACATCAGTTATTTATACTTTGAACGGGACACAGTAACTTATACGAAGCAAATCGATCTGGTGTCTCGAAGTAAAATAATATAAATTATAAAAAGGGTGATTAGATAGTTTGATTTGATAGGTTTGCATTGATTTCGATTGGATTAACCAACTCTTTAGAAAAATTAAAAAATTATATCTTAAGCTCATTTAGTTTTCTTTCGATAACGACTATTATATAGGTCTAACACACGATCTCAGACAATTAAGAATAGCAAATCCAACCGCACTGACCAATAAACCGCAATAAAAACAATATCTCAATCTCGAAAAGCTCGACTGTACTTCTTCCCCTTTTCTTTCCCAGTCATATGTGTGCATCATGCATCTGATGTCGTCGTCGTCATCGTCATCGTCATCGTCATCGTAGGCGTATCTTTGCCCCCACACGGTATAGAAAATTAACCACAGCAACCGACAATAACAACTTTCCAATAACACATCCACGCCCTCGTTCAAATGCAGAACTGCGACTCGAGCGACGATAGCCGTGTAGGTATACATCATTGATCCAACGATGCATCTCTGACGTTCCATATAACGTGAGCACTGTGTAACCCTGTCGCTTCAAGGAAATATCGCCCTGAATAACTTATTTCCTCGCGACTCGTATAGCTATTTTTTCTACGAATTCCCCAGTGCAAGATGATGCGATTTTTATTATTTTGTTTTTCTATTCAATTACGCATCATCGTGTCGGTATTATATTCGTGGATTGTGATGAAGTTGATCATTTCGTAACTTTGGAAGCGTGACGACTTGTTATGATGAAATCGTCGAGCGTTGAATGTACGCGCTGGACTACAACGCGATTGTGTAACACGCGAATATTTGCAATGGGCTAACTTTCGGCTAACTTTTTCCGCCGTATACAGAGTGTAATAAATTTTCATGAATATTCAAAGCACGTCGAGGCAAATTACCGTGTAAAGTACGCGTACTGGGTTACGTCGATAAAAAGGCAATGTCTGACTTGAACTTGAACTGCACTACTTATGCTCCAAATGACTTGCGTTAAATTCACTTTTCAATAGTCCCTAGCGCAAGACGTACTTTACTCGATTACGAGACGTTTCAAAGTTCGACTAGAATTGTTTTTCATGGATCTTAACTTCTACAGCATCATTCTAGAATTAAAACTGAGTAAACGAAAAGGAACACGAGTATTACGCTCTCTCGTTTAGCGAACCAAGACTTTTCCGAAGCTTTTCAGTATAGCAGACACGTACTGGGGTCGCGTTTCGTTTCGATAACTCGAAACTCGAGCCAGTTCATAAACCGAAAGAAAATAATAAGAACACACTTTCTCGAGAAAAAAAAACGAAAGGAACGTCTACACAGAGAGGATATTCGCGCGAGGCAAATCAAAAACCGACTGATGCGTAAACAGAATAACCATATCATGTTCGTGCGCTATTGTGCTATTACATGTGTATAGTATCTACCGACAGAATTTCTCTACCGAACTGTAACATACTGACCCTTACCCTTCCTTAAAAATATTCTGGTAAGAAAACTGATTTTGCAAGTTAGGACAACGAAATTCCAAGAGCGAATTTTTTTAATTCTAGAGAGAAATTAGTGACATAATTTAGTACGCGTTGATGAGAAAACGTATATGTACATCATGTAGATAATCGTATTTTTCTGTTTAATCTCTCACAACGTCGCACAATTAATCAACGTAAAAGAAAAATCGCGCTAAGGCTTTACGAGCCCTAAGCAATAAAGAACGATGCTTTATTCAATTATTATGATAATATTAGGCAATCTTAGCTTTCTCTTTCTATAGCAAGCATGGCTCTTTATTACGCTTATTTAAATACTCAGCACTATCGCCAACTCCGTCATGGAAAATTGAATAATTGAATGAACTTACCTAGTCATATTTAATTACAATTGTATGAACGCTTTCTAGAGATCAAATGGTAATGGCCCTGCTTCGACCTAGGGTCACCGTATATTTTTTAGTTGGAAAAAAAGAAAATCGCCACACGATTATGCAATCGCTGCTTTTGGATAATCCTCATTCTTTTTAACGCGTGGGTTAAATACTCTTTATAGTTTTTCATAGATTTTTTCTTAAAAGATGCTCATACGGTTGTAATTGAATATCACTAAGTAAGTTCATTCAAATGTTTAATTGTATACTTTTTATCTATTTTTCAAGATCAAATTATAGATAGTTAAAGTATTGTGTAATTTGTTTACAATTCGCAACGTTCAGAGACAGGCAAACTTCTGCATTTAATTTTCTGACGGTAAACACATTCTTTAAATTTCCGACCAATCTTTCTCGGATGTGAGATGTCGTTCAATAAGTTTTAGAACATAGAACAAAGATCTCTCTTGACTAATTCTATTGAAAGAAAACGTTGTTTGTGACTAGTCTTTTTCATGTGCATTACAACGTTGGAATACGTATTCCATATTTATTTTTTCTTTTCAGTGAATTCTCAAACTATCAATTTCATGCGAACTATTCGATGTTTCAGCATTAACTCGTAAGCTTTTCTTTCATAATCTTACTTTTTTTATTTATTCATCGTCCGAAGACTCTTGCTTTCTCAATTTTTTAACTCTATATCATAAATGAATAAAACAATGTATTTACTTGCTGAAATCTCAATTTCAAGAATGATTAAAATTCAGAGTAAAGATTGCCACTGAAGTTCAGATTACAGATAATTGTGATAGATTAGCGCTGTAGTTGGAATTGCACTGGATAGAGTTTATCTTATCAAGTTAATCTGTTTGCAAAAAATGTTCAGACAAAAAGAATAAATGTATTTATCTACAGAGTAGATTTATAAAGATAATATAATCTTTTAACTTTCTGATACTTGTGACAACTTCGATCGTTGTTTTTAAAGTGATTTTTAAGAGCATATCATCTGTTAAATATCTTGGCATTTATTTTTTCGTTCAGTCATTCGCATTACCGAAAGAAGACGAAATGATAACTAATATACAAAAGACAATGGCTTAATCACGAGACCTTCTTGTTTTTTACATTAGCATACATCGCTACATACGATACATAGGTCGATACTGGCGAAAAAAGGCTAATAGCACTTGATCTTAAAGAGATACAATCTTTTAAGTTATATCTACATATATACATAATTGATAGATGGCGGCAAAGCTCTAATTAGAGCCTAAACTGCAACTGAATTTGCAAATTGGTTTATACGACGAGTGTGTGCATTGTGTCGAGGTATACATTATCATCATCAGTACAGCTATATAGAGTGCAACCACGTATGCTTTCTCTTCCTTCTTCATTTGTGTATAATCAAAATGAGGCGTCGACTGTAACTCGATTAAGGGAATTTCATTCGGTTCGCCGAGCGTGACGTATATACATTCTGTAGGAAAACACGAGGACATCAGTATTGTTCCCGATGTAAAGGACTTCCGCGTTGATTGAGTTTTACTTGGGAGATAAAGTTCCAATATTCTCACGCATTTTTACCTTCATGAGTTTGACCGCCTACACGACTTTCTACATAAGTGACTTTTCGAATAAACTTGTTGAATTTCATATTGTTAATATGCGAAAGTTTGAGAACTTATTTCTGATTAAGGTTATCGGTACAGATGATTCGATAGTATGTCGCTGTAAAATGTGTGGAAAACGGAAATTCAATTTATTTCATAAAATTTCGCCGCGTATCGCTAAAGTATGAAAAGTTTGAACGAAAAAAATTCATCATCCACATGTAGCATTGGACTTTAATTAGTTAGACTCTAGCATAAACGCAAAGAATGATATATTCCCACGAAAATAATTCGAGTCTAATTCCCGGTGCGGATTAGCGAGGCAGTAGCTGAAATGGACGCTCGTCAGAAAGATTATTTCATCCGGGACAATCGTCAGGAAATCCCGACCGTAATTTCCGAGCGGGATGAACGCATGGGAATAGTAGAAAAAAGAAGCAACTTGCGTTCGTGACTTTAATTAATGGCTGCATTTTTTCGAGACTCTTACTAATGTCAAATTAAACGGACATAAAGAGTCATTAACAAAGGATTATATAACAAAAACGGATCGAAATAATTATGAAACTGAAACTCAATTATTTATATTTCGACCGTAGTCAGTACATGAATATTATTCTATCGAATAGTAGCAAACAACGTGATCACACACCCAACGATCAAACATCTCTTCGAAACTCAACATCGGGAGGGAAGTTTCGACACACTAGTGTCGGATTAACAAAAGCACGTATATCTCCCGTAGTCCTTGTTCTATAAACCATAGTGCACGCAGAACCTTTCAACCTTGAAAATATTTCGTTTCGTCCTGGAGCATCGCCAAAAATGCATAGTCCTGTATGAATAAGCTCCGGCTAAATTAATAACTTTCATGTGCATCAGCAAGAGAGAAACAGAGAGAGAGAGAGAGTATGTACCAGTAGCAGCGCACTACGCGTGTCGAGTACAATCGACCACGACGACGTTGCCAAGGGTGGAACTGTAATGCGATTGCCATTCCAAATTTCAATATTATGGACTGAACGCAAGATTCATTTGCCATTTGGAAATCAGCAAGAGGATGTGTTTAGAAGATTTGTTGCCGCTACTTTAATCACTATTTTCCGCATATTATCTAATTAACACAGAATTCTCTTAATCCTTTAGTCCTTTAGGAAAAACAAACTACCGCATTTAACAGCGATTTGCCTACGCTCTTTTACCGATCCTCGTCAATCTATAAATATCTATCTTTGCAAGCGTAAATCGACGGCCAGTTTCAAGTATTCGATCTGTTTAAATGTAAATCCGATTGGTTTGAGGCCAACAATGCATCGAATTTCCTGGCTCGATAGTTAATCTCCTGTCAATTTCTGTTTATTAGCCAATACTTGTAAGAGGATCCTTGTATTAGAGTTCGATGATGAGAACAGGAGCTCTGATTCTATTTTCCCTTTCAATTTTTTCACTCAAATGTTGGATCGCTCGTTTATTGAAAATTTCAGATTGCGCACCTACGATATATTATTTGAGATTTCGAACGATAACTAAAACAGATTATAGGCGTACACTTGTGCTTTACGACGGATCAGATGTAGCGTTACGACATCGTGAGTCGCAAAGTTTGAGTTGAAATTTATACATATACCGTGTATGTGGTAGTTATTCTGCTGGCGCAGCAGTTGCTCAAAAAAATTCGTTAAACCTCCTCCGTGATAAATGACTGTAGAAGTTGCAATTCCGCTAAACTTTGCCGTTTTAATGACTGTAAAATGCAGCAAAATAAATCGTAGCTCTGTATACACACACACACACGCACCGAGAGCTTATTACACCCTTGTGTTTTCTTTAAACAAAAAAACTTTCTGCTCTGGATTAATGACGTCCGCATCGTTCGGGATACATCAAATATCAATGCTACAGCGTACATTCGCCTGGTCCTCAAAATAAAAAATCAATCCGGAGTTGTTGGGCTGTCGATCGATATTTTCGAGTCGAAAATTCATAAAAATATCACACGCTACTCTATTGATTGAGCTTACAATTATTAAATAAATTTCTGTCATGAGTTTTGGATTTTAACTGAACGCTAAAATCATGATATGAAAATACGCGAACTGAGGAAAAAAGAAGACGAGTACTCGCAACAAATTTCGCATGCAAAACGATTGACTTTGATAAAGGTACTTTGAAAATATTAAACATGTTTAGTCACGTTCTTATTAGGGAATTCATTTTTTTATCTATAAAGAAGATTTTGAAATGTGGAACGAAATTTTTCTTGGAAAAATTATGCCATTAGACAAAAAGAGAAATATGAGCAAATCATTATCATTATGAGAAAAGCTGAAGATGATTCTTTTTCAATCGAATAATATGAAGAAACTGTTTAAGCAATATAAAAACATATTGATATAATGTAATACAAGAATTCGAATAAAGACATTATCGGATTTGAGACACATAGAAAAAAATTCTCAAAACATCTCTGCTATCCTAACGTTTGTAAGTATTCTTTTCAAAATTGACCATTTGCGAACAATATTCATGCAAAACCAGATCTCGGACTCTATATTATAGAGTTACAGTACAATTCATGCGTCGATTCGTGTATATATATATTAGTATATAATCACGCTCCGAATGACTTATTAGATTGGCCTTGTGATTCTCCGACACGGACAACGAGAAGATGTTACGCTTTACGCTAAGTGCTTTCATTATTACGCACTCATCGCCACGTTTTCCGATGGCGGCGTAATTCATTCTATTCTATCTATTTTTTTTTTATTTTATCCGAAGCTTACTTCCTACGTCTTGATATAAATGTATTATCATCAGTTTTTACAATGCCTCAGATAATGATGTATTTAATTGGCTGATAACGATGAATTTTCAACTTTTTCGTTGTTGGCGCTATCAAGAAGGATGCTAACTTCCTTTTTTCATTTCCTAGTCAGGTTTTGGGAGTAATAAGCGCTGCTTTCGTAAATGAATAACGCTTAATATATCACAGAAAATAGACAACTCAGTAAATACGAATTAGTACAGAGACAATCGTAGTTTATCACAAGTATAGGAAGCTCGATCTGCTAACACGAGCGGCCCATTTTTTCTATCACGCTGTCGTGAAAACATTGTTAATTTCCTGACCAATCTGACAGGAAACGACTCTACAGCTAACGCGCACTCAAAATAACGATATCGTGAAATCCAACTTCTATATTGGCCTGTTTTTCGTTTTCTCTTTCAACTGTGTGCCTTTTTTTAGCTCGAGCGTCTGCTGGAAATTCAGTGATACGCGCGTTTCAATTCTTCCGTAAGGAATTATTCAGTTGGTAGGAGAACGTGAAAAAGTCAATTTGGTCAAATCCTAGCCTCGAATTTTTGACGATCCGCCAAAACAGAGTTGTTTTGAAATGCTGAACAGACTTGCGCGTACTTCTATTCTCTCTGGCGACGTGATTATTGACCCGTGAATTTCGTGAGAACCCTTTGTTCATTCTTCTTCATCGCACTTTGCCCGAAGTCAGTGACTTTCAGTTGTTTCTGTATGAATAACTGCATAGATGTCATTAAAGAAAAGGAGTTTTTTTACATCCGATTTTCACATAAGTAATATCAATGTATTACCCAAATAAGGCTTTTTCGAAAGCTCAAGCGTAAGGGTCTTAGTTTTCAACATTGTACAAGTATGTAGAATAGTTGCGTCACTCGTGAATCAAAATATTTTCGCCCTACCTCGCGTAAATCAATCCAAGGAATCTTGGCTCCAACATCTTCCCTTGATTACAAATCTCTAAAGAAATAAACGTTGTCAAGCATATAAAGTATCCAAGAAATACGAAGAAAAGAAGTAAAGAAAAGCTTCTTATCGCGGAGAGTTATGTACGGCGCTCACTGTCGAGTGAACAAATAGACATCTTAGACATCGTACTTCTCCTATTTATTTACTGCATAAATGTTACGCTAGCCATTACTCGAGCACCCAAGGGACAATGTATAAAAAGTACTTTTTATTTATGATGATACCCATGCATCATTAGCTCGTCTAATCACGAACCGTTATTAATTAACTGAAAAATTCAATAGTCATCGACAATTGCCATAATATTTCATGCGTACACTGATGTACACTGAGTTATCACTCCAATAGTTAATACCTCCAATTACGCATTACTAATTTACCTCTCTGTCTCTTACTGTAACAAATAACAATCAACGAAGTTATTGAGCTCTTCGACGTAAAAAAATCGCGATGACCCGATGATATTGATGACGCCCACCCTTCAGCCTACATCCTATATTTCCCATTTGCAGAAAAATGAAAAGGAATGATGCGACTGTAACGTCCCACGAGTAGCCAAAATTGATTAAGCTTCCCGGTGCGATCTAATAAGATCAGTGGTCAGACTGTACCTTGACGTGTGTAGAGACAATAGAGTAGAATTTGTGGGCTAGGAAGGAGGCTAAAAGCTTCGGCAGGATTTCTTTTTTATTTTGGATTGATGAGCCCTTAATGATACTACCTGGCCAAAATATTGTATATTATTCAAAAGTTATTATCGACGATACTATACTGCCATTAATCGGCTTTGTTTTTCGTAATAAAGAATCAAGTGCAGTTTCGATGATAGATTGCTTTTACAATTGATACCACGTATATACACGTTATGATTGTAGTACACGCTCGTTAATAATTTATTTTTCGAACATTAAAACGCTTGTAGTCGATATCGCTCAAATTTGAAAAGCATGAGCAAAAATAATAATCAGCGGATTTTTAATTAAAAATTTACGAACAAATAATTATATTGAGCGAAAAAATAGTATACTCGATAAATTTTTATATTATTTTATCCTAATGGCTTTTAATCTACATACAAGCGTGTCAAACTTTTAAACCCACTTGTACACCAAAAACTATAGTTTGACTTATAATATTTATTCGTAAAGCTTGAATTACCTTTTTTTGGAGCAAAGCAAGCAACTAACCAAGACCAGTGATTTTATATCCGGTGATTTCGCAGTGATAGAAAATATGGATTAACGGTGAAAACTATCCCCATTTTTTCAACTTTTTTGGTGCATATAAATTGTCTCTGTATGAACCGTTCGCTTATCCTCTTAAACTCATCTGCATACACTTGTAGCATAAATAGCTGCTATACGATAAAGCAAACACGTGGACGAGAGCAGATAAAATAATTGGTCGTGGAAACTAGTTATGATTATCGAACGACCAGTGGGCATTTATATACGCACGAACTTTCCATATACACACACTATGAGCTGAAAATATAGTTTCGCTCGGATGCTGCGTTGCCCAAGAGGATTACGAGAAAGAGGCTTTTCTTATACTTTATGAGTCCTACAGTAGAGAGAAAGTCTAGCTGACGCTCTTGAGCGAATGTAATTTAAACTTCTTTTTAATCCTTCTTGATTGTGCTTTGATCAAATTAATTTCCTTTCATCGGTTCTCCACCGAGTTCATATTGCTGTACTTACATCGAGTATCTTTAATGAAAATAATTGATTTTTATTCTTGACCGACAATGCAATTTTCGATGCTTTTTATTACTTTTGTCATAAAAATTAATAACGAAACCGAGTCCGAGTAACGGATATTCCAATTTAAATGAGGAAATACTTTTTATAGACAACACTGTGAATGAATACTTTTAAAAATCGCTCGAGTTTGATATACTGAGCTCAACTCCTACCTTTATCGGAAAAGAATTTTTTCAATTCACAGCAAGTCTATCTTAAAAATACAGATGGGGCTGTTACTCGTCTTAGAATAAAAATTACTTTTTTTTAAATTTGTAAAAGCAATTGTATTTAGCAAGACACGAATAGAAGTGCTACTTGTACTCAATCAACGATTTATAAATACGTACAGCTATATTCTAGAAATCCATACATGATTTGTCAATGAATATAATCGTCGTTTTACTCAATTGTTTCTGTAAATAAATTCATTAGATATTACAATGTACATGGAAAGCTAATTATCTTTTACATTAAAAATAATTCATATAATTAAATAACTCAAAATAAAGTTATCGATCGGACCTTTATAGGCACCTCTACAAAAGCAGCTTCGATCAAAAAATACAACAACTGATATAATAAATAAATAATTTATCATTGATACATAATGCACACAAGACTAATTCTTTTCTTTCTGAAGCCGTAATTTACTATTGTCGATAAAATGTAATTTAAGTGAATCCATTGACATAATTATTTTCTACATAAGTATTTCACTACTGGCTATCGATAAAAAGGATTGTGCACCCTTTTGTTATTATTTTGTAATCGAGCCCACATTTATCAGATTAGTGCATGCATAACACACAACTGTAAGCTAACTTATTAAAATTGATGATAGACTAATGATAGTACCTAAAGTCGATTCAAGGTTGGGTTTTGCACTTTTATTCCAATGCTGCAGAGTTATAAGATTGAAATCTTCAAAGCACGACGCGATGCAAAGTAAAAAATCTAGCTTCAGAAAAAAATCGATAAAAATGTCGTGAGCGAATTCTATGTTTTCTTTACGAAAAAAATAAATTGTTCGGAAACTCTAGCGTTTTTACGGTCGATTAAACAATACAAAAAAACAATATTATATATTTCATGACGTTGGAATAATGTGAAAACGATGAAACACTATTCACTTCTATATACGTGCTCCATCAATTTCGTTTTTCCGTACATTTTATGCTGATTTCTGTAACCTTAACAGAATAGTCTCTTCGCGTGACTGAGAATAAAATTTTGAAACGTGAATGACTGCAACATGACATGATAAAAAGAGTCAATTTATCTAAAGCTCGTATTAATGAATATAATAAATTAATTTATTTACATACATTGCCTCTAACGACTTTTTAGATATCTTCACTTTGTCAGTAGTATCCGAAAACTCTACTATTAATTCAATTGATTTACTGAAATAATTTACTAAAATAATGAAAGAAATAATAAAAACTCTTACGATTCTCATAGGAAATATAAGTGCTCTGATCCCGACTCAGCAACCGCGACTGCATCGCAGTAAAGATCGTTCTCTTCAGAAAGAAAATGTCCGGATGCTCTGTTCATTTTAATTCCGACGAGCCGATGAGCTTATAGTTACCCCCGAAGGTCAATTTATTTTTACGTACACTCCCAGTTATATACTTAACTCTTTCTCTCCCTCTCTCTCTCTCTCTCTCTCTCTCTCTCTCTCTCTCTCTCTCTCTCTCTCTCTCTCTTTTATCGTATGAGGTGATACGTGCGATACAGAAGAAAAAATCGATCTTGGTGTAAACCCCGTATAATTCTGCGCTCTCGTTTCTTATACCGAGCTGTGTTGTACAAATTCTTACATTCTCACGCACTTGACAAAAAGTGCGTGCGCATAAGCAATATTACGGACCAGTGGTTCGGAAGGCGATTTCAATCGGAGCCAGCGTCGCGAAGCATTAGCGAGCACAAAGTGGAGCTACCGCTTTATGTATGTCGTACGAAGGGTTAAGTGGAAGGTTTGCATCGACGCTTCCAGTGAGCGAAGGTGTGGTATATAATAAAAGTTTTTCTGGGATTATCGTTTTACGGAGGGTTTTCGGATTAGACGAACTAAAGTCTAGAGGGAGATTAGCTGAAGAGATCTTTAATAAAGCGTTTTTTTTTTAATATCAAGTGAAAAATAATATTTTTTTTCATTTCGTTGTTTATGAAAAAATGAAAAAATGAAAAAAATAAAGAAATCGATCGAATACTTTTAGAAACTCATACTGATTTACACCCCTTGAGAATGTTTAAAAAGCCTACCGAAGAGGCTTGCACTTGCGATATATTATATGTCGACGTATTCGAGTGAATTTAGCACGAGTTCTTATTTACACATCTACGCAGCGACATTAACTCTGGAAAATGACTAACATATCCCAGATGCGCTACCCCGTTAATTGTTCGCATACCCTTAGGAATATCGATACGTACCAACTCAGTGACATATCGCGTATACATATACAACTCACACAAGTTCATATCCACTTTAATCGAGCGTACGTCTATGATTAAAGAGTGCGTCACACTTACTTTCTTCGAGTTGTAGTGGTCTTGTGCAAGAGCTTTTACCCACTTCCTTTGCGAGTGTGTATGTATATAAGTGTGTATGTGTGTGTGTGTGTGTGTGTGTGTGTGTGTGGCTCTTGTTTCACTATACCATTATGATGGACAGGCGTTGGAAAATGCACAGATTCTCTGTATACCATATCGGAGCTATTTTAGGATTGTGCGGTAGCTTGTCTCAGTTGAAAAATTGATGACACAAGCTTCGTTCAAGGTATCTTTGCGACGATTGTAACCATTGACGAGCGGAAAGAGAAAGCTTTTTTAAATCTGCAGCTTGCTCGAATATTAAATTCTCTGGTTTTTTAATTTTTTGTATGTTCATGTTTAAAGAATGACGAGAAAACAAAACTTCTAAGCGCTTCATTTATTGTCCTTTCGTTCTCTCGGTGTTACTATCGATTCACGTTGGTTTGTGGCATTCTTTTTTATTTTCTTCTGCTTGTGAGACTTAAAAAAGTCTGAAATATCTCAGACGCGTTGCAGTAAGTACTGATGTGCCGACTTTCTATAAGTTGAATGAAGCATACTGTCTTTTAAAATTGAAATTATTTGTCTTTGTGCGATTTTATAAAAAGTATAAGTGCTTTTATGTATTTATACATTGGCTCTTTTACTATGGCATCGAGATCGCACACTAGAAAATTATTTATTTTTAACTTTCTCGTCACGTCCGTCTATTTCGAAAAAGTGTGACAGACACGTGTCTGAAACAATCAACAGATTATCCTCTTTGCCGCTCTCGAACGACTCTTTTAATGAAATTCTAATAGACTGCGTTCGTCATAATTTAAATTCGTAAGTCAGAGCTTCTACTACTTCGGGGATATGAAACAAGTTATAACGGAGCATTAAATGAAATCTATGAGCTACTATTCATCTTGGCTCTGAAAATCTAAGAATCTCTAACTATTACAAATGTATTAAGGAAATAATAACTTTCGTTGAAAATTAAGCGTCTATTGTTCAATTTTATTCAACTCTAATAACAGATTCAATCTAGAAATATTGATGTCTAGAGTATTAGTTCTTTGTTAGAAAGAAAACCGATAATTCTGATAAATACAAGTGTTAGTGAAAATTTGATTAGTAATTGAGAAAAGTTTGATGATAAACCCTGAAATAAATAAGTTTCTCCCTCGGTAGTTGCAAAAAATAAGTAATCAAAATTTTAATAACAAAAACTGTGCTTCTTATATATGCAGAAAATAAAAATAAGGGGAGGCTGAACGTGTTTAATATAAATTTCTGTTCGTAACACCCCTACTTACACGTATATTAATTTATGGATGGGCAAGAAAATGAAACAGAACATTGTTCGTGCGTTTGCTATTTGAATTCATATACGTGTAGGATGGAGTGAGCGCAGAGTATGCATACTGACAGGAGATTAGAAAATATTGCAGTTTTAGGATTATTACAAAGTTAACAGTTTGCAATCCACGTAGCAGTCGTTTAAAAAAAGCGTAGTTTTTGGAGCAGATCTACTCGGTTACCGCAATCTATCCAATAGCAAAATATTTACATTTTCAACCTAGAAATTCTTAAACCTAGAAATTCCAATTCCGAAATGTTTTTCGAATAGATCGAAGCGATACTATGCGCTTCTTTGTGTAATGAGTTCATGCCATCACCTAAACCGGTTTATTGTACTATTGCAGGTTTACCACGAAGCAACGAATCGCAGTTGGCGGTTTTACCGCGTATATACCGCGCTCAGGCATTCGGAAATCGGAGGTGCGTTATCAACTTGGAAAAGATCGTAAATTTACGAGCAGCAATAGCAGCGTGGTATATACGTACAGTGTATTTCGCGTGCGTCAAACGTAAGTTAAACACCACAGCTGTGCTCAGATTTCGCAATAAAAGAAGCTTCTCTTTACCTCATTTTGAATCCGATTTTGAATTTGGAATGAGTATACGCGAACTTTTTGCGGAATATTTACGTGCCTGAACTCTGTAGATCTAGGACGTCGTGTGGAACTGAATTTCTAGAATCAGGCTATACATATATATATTTCGTAAATAATAAAGTATCCGTTGAATAATTCTCTCAGACGTACATAGAAATTCAATGTTTACAACACAATCTTCCTGTACTGTTACTAAAAATTAATGTGTTATTTATTTCGCCGATTCAGGGTTTGAAATACAAGCAAACTACTTGAATATGAAACGCGAATATACGTGTAAGTATTCGAATTATATCAGAAATAACAATACAGAACGTTGCAACATTATTTATATGAATATATTGTCAATATTTCATTGTGCGCTATTAAATAATGTTCGGACTAATATTGCATTCAAGCACGTATTGAATACCTGAGCTCTCGCGAACCAAGCCATGAAAAACAAACACTTTTAGTTGAAGATGCATCCCTTTCAGCTCGTACAAACAAAAACAAGCCCAAATACTTGTGAGGCGAAAATAAATAGTGCCACAAAACATAGTCAGCATTCCGACGACAAGGAAAATATGGCAAGCGGCATTTTGAAGATAAAGAGGGTAAGGTCAGGGTTTGCAATCACACGCCGAATAAACTTTGAAACGGAGCAAGACAACCCCTCCTTAACCGCTTCTCTCAATGATGGTCGAAAGCTGGTGGCATATATGCTTATCGAACGACAGGGGAGGGAGAAGGAGGAGGAGGAGAAGGGGGAATACCAAAAGACATTTTTGACCCGAAGGCCTATTCTGACGGAAATTTTGAGATTAGCCGGAGCTCCAAGTTCATAAAAATAGAATTTCACTCTAGTTTATGAAAAATCATTTTTCATTTCGATATTCTTTTCGTCTAAAGACTTATCGTGATGACACTGTGATAAAATAATAATTAAGTTCTTTCTCGGGCATTCTTCCGGATATATTTACTTTACATATTTATTACATTTACTAGTTTTGCATATATTCATGAGTTTCATCAGATCAGTAGAAACTGCGACATCACTTTTTACAGTCAGCTTTTCAGAAGAGGAAATACGCGTTTTTGTAGATGTGCAAGAATTAACCATTAGTTAGACAACATTATTCTCTCATCTTATTTACGTTTAAGTTTAAAAGAAATCTTATTAGTATGCTATGCATAGATACTAAACATATTAATTAAATTCCGAAAATAATACACAAAGATTACTTGGTAACAGATAAAAATATTATATTGTCCCTTTAAATTACTAAAGGGACAACAATATAATATTTTTTTTTCAAGAGGTTACCGCCTCTTGGACTGAGTGGTGCACTTGTTTAAAATAATGCTTCCTTTAGCTATTTAAAAGAGATAAGTATATAATTTATTAATAGTAAAAATAAGCTAGATTAAGTTGTCTTTTTTGTGACCAATTAATCATTGCGTATTATTTTCGGAATTTATACCAGGCCCTTACTATGTGTACAGAATAACGAAATTAATTAAAAGGAGCTGAAGTATCAAAACAAAAGCTTGATTACTTCGTCACACCGTCGCTGCTCGAGTGTAATTTTCAAGGAAATTCGCTTGAACGGATATTCCACGTGTCAATTAACGTAATTATAGCAATTAAAAAAATATTTATGTTTTAAACACTGATTAAAAACTTTCTGCGATTAAGGAAATTTCATGTATTAAAGTGTAATTAGGTTCCATTTTCCACTTAACTTTCCATTTAGTTATTTAACAGTAGTAATACCGATAACAAAGTCGGGTCACTCAACTACGATCGTACCGCTCGTTACAGTCTCTTGAGATTTATGTTATGCACTATAAGCGCAGCGAATACACCTATTTTTATTAATAAAAGCTTTAGGAATAGAAAAATAAAAGGAAACTTTGATCAATTTTCCAAGCAAAACTATTACAATTCTTATCCTATACTTTTAGAATATCGGAACGAAACAACAAATTTGAAAATTTGCAATGGAATAAATGTCTTGTTACAGTAGAAAGATCACCGCATAGGTCAGCCTTGAAATATTCAGAGTCAGTATAGTGACTGCCAGTTCCGAGATCGTAACTCATGTCAATAGAAAAAGCTCTTACGAGTACTTTACACGATCGATCTATAAAAGTTTCGATCTGATTTGTTTTTCCGTCGACGCTTCGTCCTTTTTTCGTTGGCTTTCCAACAACTTTTCTAGTAATGCCTGGCAAACCTTTCGCTTGCCACTATCTACTACCAGCATCGCCAGTCTCGGATAGGTTCCGCTTTCAGGTCAAATATCTACTGTGACCCAGAGACTCTTACGTTTTATTTGAAAGCCACGAATAATTCATTTGTATGTAACTTTCTTTACCATATTTAATGCGCATTTTAAAAGTACTTTATATTGATGGATTCGCTATTTTCTGAATAATGACGAAATAATGAATAAAAGAAGCAAATGATCATAACCAAAAGCACATTGTTTGTTTAGATCTATTATGTAACTGGGATTTAAATAATTTGACAATTTCAAAACTTTATCGGTGAGAAAGCAAATCTAGTTCACGGCTGTAACGTATGTTTGATTATGCACATCCCTTCCCTTATCTGGAGAATTGAAAAACAGCGTTAAACGGCGGGATGGAAACTTTGTGGTCTGGCAAATTTCCACCTAACTTCGAACGAATTATTTTAAAAGCGAATCACTTTCATATAGCTGTAGCTTACCCATATATCTGTTCGAATCGGCGTAGTCACATTATAATTTTCAGAATAAGCAGAATGGATTTGAATATACATATACTGCGATCAAGTAACTTCAATTGCTTTCATATTTTAGTTCTTTGACTTTTACTGTTACATTAAATACCTAATTATAATAAAAAATTCATCTACCGCCTAATATTTTCGTATTTTGCGCAATATTTTGCGCTTACATTGCGAGAAAAAAGAAGAAAATTTCAAAGCATCGAAGAAGCTCTATAAAACTTATTTACTCTGTGGAATCACTTTCAGCTCATCTCTTGTTAGCTCGTTAGATGTTGGCTCAAGGTCTTGCAAAAGTTTTCCTCTCTCTCTCTCTCTCTCTCTCTCTCTCTCTCTCTCTCTCTCTCTTTCTATCTTTTCTGTGGTAATAAATTTCGCTGTAGCAAGTTGATGCGCCCGTCAGCAGCGGAAAAAGGATGAAAGAATATTTCGGAGACCACGATGTCGATTCTTTGCATGACATTATCAACAGCGTTTTCATTTTAGCTTTATTTCTTATGCAAAAGCCAGTAGCTGGCATCCGATTGGTGTAAAATGTGATAATTCTAGGAAATAATTTTTAAGATGCTGGAATAGAGTGCGCAGTCGGATGATACAGTAGGAGAATGCTTTGAAGGACGGAATGATCCTTACTTTTAAAAGTTAATACGTCGAAGAGCTGGGAGATTTCTATTAAAAGTTGGAAATTCTGTAGTTTTACTTCGCAAATCGTGTGCTTCAACTTTGCAAACTTGCTCGAATTGAGCTGTTAATGTAGTTTCGTATAAAGTATACGAAATAAACGAGTGTCATTACAAGCAAAATATCATAATTCAAAAGTAAATGGTACACGAACAATCATAAAGAGCAGGTACGAATTTCATGAACTAAGAGTAAAAACATATTTTCTAATATCCATTTGAGAAATTGATAGGACAAAAAACAGCGAGTTATTGGAAATTTTTCACGTCGATGTGGGTAGATACCTAGAAAATATTCTTCTATGCATCGATGGATTGATCGAACCTCCAGATTACATCTCTGTAACTTTTAAGCCGGGAATGCTCAACTGCTTTTTACTCGTTGCCTGTTAAAAGTGATAAATATTTGCCGACTTTTTTCCATCATTCACATAGACCATAAACTTAATAAGATCAGTTATGTATTGCAGTGACAAGCCAAATAAATTCGAGACTATAACGAAACTTGAAAATCTACTTCAACAAACATACTTTGTGTTTCCAATTTAATTCCGTTAAGTAAGGTTAAGAAAGTGCGAGTTACACCCCTTAGACTGACAAATTCACAATAAATTAAAAGAACAACTAACTTGTATCTAATTCCATGAGAATGTATCCATCGTCTCATCCAGAAACACAATAAACCTACTTTCCGAGCACGGACACACCTACCACTAGTATTCTTCGATTACTCGAAGAAAAAAACAGGCGAAGGAGATGAGGAAAGAAAGTAACACCTATAATTAAAGTCCCTCTAAACGATGTGCGAAACATCACATCACTCTCCTCCCTTGATTCTTATCTCGAGATCACGAGGCTAATTACCGAGGATCACAGTAAAACAAAAAGGTGCAATGAATAAATGAGAAGCTTACAATAAAGCTCTACTGATTTCCTGTTATAAATTACTGAGTTTCTGTCATCCTTGTATAATTTCTGTCCAAAGTATCTTAAAATGAAGATTCATTCTAGAAATACTTTGAGTAGATTTTCCGATAAGTCTTATTTAAAAATCTCAGACCAAAAGTTTGACGCCGTCAAAAGCATGCCCAATATTCAATCAAGAATATCTTAATAGCTAGGAAAAAATAATTTTTTTTTTTTTTTCAGATTTTTGGTAGTTTTTAAAAATCCGTAAGCCGCTATTCAACAGCAGCTGCAGAGATTCTGAACCTTAATCAAGATGAAAGCAGAGCACCATCTTTGTCGATAATCGAGCGCGTAATACGTAATTCTCGCTAAAACGTAAGAGTGTCTTATATGACGTCATATAAATTTCCAGTTGCAAGCCGGAGGGCAGACAAGAGGCAAGAGAGCGAATGGTTGCTCGTCGATGCGGTATAGCACGTGGCCTTAAAACTGAAACATCGATCGGGAGTGTAGCGTTGTTTTTGCCCAGGAGGTGAGATTTGTGGATCGCCGCCGCGGTTCGTAGATGTAAACGGAAGATACGCGGGTCTATTGACCGTAAAATTCTTGAAGAAATGGATGTAATCATGATTTGACTTATCTTAATTGATAAGTAAATTTTTACTACTGGTGAAATAATTGCGTACGGATATTCTTGTAGAAGGTTCGGGCAGTTTCATTGCCATAAGTACGTTTCGTTACTCTGTCTTTTCGTGTTTAATCAGACAATAGTTATATAAACAGCAGGGGACTGACCTCGAAGATATTCAAGCACAGCAGGACAGATGATGATTTTTACGATTTGTCTGTAGTATTGATACACATTGAATGAGATGTAGGTAGTGAGAATTTATCTCGCTATTATTGGAAAAGTGTAAATATATTGTTCTTGGTAATTCGCGCGGAAAAATAGCTTATTACACCAGTGACTATTGTGGAAACATATATATATCGTTATTAACGTTATTACATGCATTTGCAGCAAAATAATTTTATATCAGCAATACTGCTCAAATACAGTATTGACTTGTGGAGATTAAATACTGGATAAAATATCAACGGTTGTCGTTTTTTCATTCATTCTATGCTGCCAAAAATTAACATGAAAATTTTTATATAATCCGACGATTCAACAATCGCAAAAATTTTTTACTTAAAAATATCATCAATCTCCATAAACTTTTATTCAAAGGAATTATATAAAAGAATCTTTTTTAAAATAATTATACGGTTCTTCTTCAAATAATACGACTACTTTAATTTTGTGCATCACACCAGTCCCAGTCTCTTGCTTCACGATCCGTCTCTATGGTTCGTAATGTAGACACGAAATCCTTCATATCTAATTAGAACAAACGTCAGGCAAGCTAATCCTGGTGAAATAAATCTGCTCCGCTAAAACGCTACGAACGGAAGACGTGTGTAACCCACCAACAGCGAAGATTAAGTTCAAGAAACATGTTAGTTCCGTTTCGTAGTCTCTCTCTCTCTCTCTCTCTCTCTCTCTGTATGCCACTGTCGCTTTTGATACTTCTAGCTTTAGACGGTCTTGCTTTGCCCTTACTGTTTCACGCTCTCTTTACTGATCTAGCTTGGTATTGCTCTCTTTGCCTGTTTCTAAGGCGGAAACACGAGGCAAAGCTTCCCGACTGCGAGCGTAGAGCAGCGGGTTGGCTTAGTTATTAGTGAATCGAGAAGAACAAGAGATAGGAACAATGCCCTTACATATCATTAATTTCAAAGAAACACATTTCGGTTAGAACAATTAAGGGAAATGATGACTCAACAAATGTTGTTAATTTACAGCGTGAAATTAAGCCTCCATCTCGTATCGCCTAAAAGTAAATATTTCCAATCATATTTACTGTTCACATTATATAAAATAACGATTGAAATATTTCGAACCTGAACTTTACCTGATAGTAATATGAGAAAATTGTACCCAATCCCAAAATTCCATTTCATCCTGATTCCCCCTATGAATCTCGTCCTAGTATTTTGACAATGTGTCTATATATCGTTATGAATCCCCCTTTTCTGAAGAGTATAGTATACAAATAAGTGCTCACAGAATTCGGACTGAGGTAGGACTTAATTTGGTGTTTCACACTTAGCTGAATCGAATAATGCAATGCTACGCTTCCCTTCTCGTTTTCCGAATCGCGGGACAGTCTCAACAACTAAATCAACTTTTTTCTGTATCAAACTCACTGACTTACTCAGATCAAATGTTTTTCTTTCTTTGGCAGTAAGGCGATTGATTCTGCAATTGAAGGGGAACTTTTTTTCTTACGACGATGTAATTAGCGTGATAATTGATTTTTTTTCATTCTTATATTGAACTTTATACTTTGGTATTAATCTTTATTTATATATATTATAATTTAATACGTAAATATTTACACTACTATTTTAAAATTAAATTGAATATTGAAAAATTTATGAACCATACAGCAATGTATTGATAACTTCGACTTTAATAATGGAAGCAGGTTAGTAGGTATTTCTCGCGTTGGGTGCGAAACTTCCGAAAGAAGATAATCTTTCTATTAAGTCAATTATTGAACTCGACATTGCACAGAGAAAATACCTTATTCTATAGACAACGAGAAAAGGACGAATAAACAGGACGATAAGAAGAGATAAAAAGGTTGGTTCCGACTAGAAAAGAACCAACGAAATTTATGAATACCGATGTAAAGTAGAATGGTGACTTTGGGAATCTTCAAACTGCCGGAAAGAAACTTCGTCCCACTTGCAGAAACGACAGTCATCCAAAGGTATGAAATTTTTGCTCGTGAAGCAGATTTTCTTTGAGATTCAAGACGTTAAAAATCACACATAGAGATAAAAACTACATAATAGTAACCCTCTAGATTTGCATTTCCGCGATCCATTGTCACATCCGCGATAATTCAGTTCTTCTACAATTTCGTCGTCTCTTACTACGGTAAGGTTACTGGGCTCATCTCGACGTATAATTAGTTCACGTAAATCCCCTCAAGCGTGAGCGTATTAAATGCTCTCCTATGCTATTACGTCATCGTCGCCGGAAGTTTACCAGTTGACGAAAACGCTAATAGCCGAACACATCGCGGACTGATCATACATCCTTTATACTGGAACATTACGAGAAATCTATTAGGCCTTATGCAAACGAACATTTGAATTCAGACGAGTGATAAAGCGTTTTCATGTGCGCTGCAGGTGAGTGTGCAACTGTGCAAGGGTGAAATCGATATACATATCGCACGGAAAGCTTTTGAATCAGCTTCTTTAAAAAAACTTCATTCACGATTGAGAGAACTATAATTGCAGGACGCGTAATATAATAATAATCTGATGGTGGATAATTGATAGTTGAGGCATATTTGTTATAGCGGGCTGTTCTGAACGAAAATTCCAGGAAAAATAGACTACTTTGTAGACGTGAAAAATGGTTAATGTCATGAGAAACTTTAGGTCGCTTTCCAACGTTATAAATCATGTAAATAACGTTAGTAATGTTTTAAACGTCATTATCACGCATTTAAAAGAATAACTAGGAGAAAACGAGGAAATTAATTAATTTTCTTTTGTAAATGCAGGTCTGGCCTTTTTCCGAAGTGACACGGTACTCGCAGCTTCTTGAACTCTCACTCATGAATTCTTCATTAATTCTGGAGCTTTTTAAGCGTACTACACCCAGCTTGTGTTTAATGGTGTGAGATTTTGGCAAGAATATAGACATAACTCCTCATTGAACCAAGGCACATCATTCATCATTCAGACCATGCCCCGGCAGTCCCCTGTTTTTTTATATCCTCTCACTTTTTTATTCTCACGGATTCAAACTAGAATAACGGATTCACTGGTATGAATCCGGCACGTCCTTTTCAATGAAATCGCTCGTAAAGCTTTAGCTATGCTCGCGCAGCTTTTCCAAACTACCACATGCATAAAGCATCAAGACTAGCAAGCAACGCTTCGGTTTACGTCGAACAGTAGTTTACGTGTGGCTTTCGTTTGTACAAAACGTTTCCCGCAATGCGTTAGTGAGAGACTGAGTGAGTCCATCATCGAGTGCGAATCGACATGCGTCTCACAAATGGGCAGCTTAATGGACACTGCGATGCTTCACTGTCGAGGGCGAGTTGATGCGAAATGGTATTTGCGCGCGTTCGCGTCGATTACCGATGACGCGTTAGTTTAAAGCTTCGTGTGCTTGATGAGACGCTCTTACTGCAGTGCCGACAAGTGAAGCAGTACTATTTCAATAATATTCAAGTAAGTACACGATGCTACATAGGTTTTCTTCCGAGATTGTTTCAATGAGATGAATGAATGATGAATGATATAATGATATAATGAGAGTACATCCATTCTATCCATCGGATACTATAACGTCATAGAGAGTTCAAAAGTTGGATATATTCAGAAAATTTCCAAGCATATAATTGTAAAAAAGGTTTAGATAAAAAATTTCGTAAAAGCTGTTTGATACTCTGTGAAGTAGTTGAATTAATATATTAGAACTGTCAAGGCAAACAAAATAATAAAATCATACGCAAGTATTACATTGCGTATGAAAAAGAAACTTGACGAATATTCTTTATTCAAATTTATTCTACTTATCCTATACGATTAATTCTATTCTTTATAAATGTATTTATCCACTTTATATTGAATACTGTATATTTCATTATACGACTTTATAATGCGACTAATACGTGGTATTATCGATCAGAAATGTGCATCAGAATTATTACAATTTGCAAGATAATTGTGATTAATGAGGCAATGCAATATACGAATACGATATTTGAATGTGCACATTATTGCCAATCAATAATTCATTAAAACAAACAAACATATTTAATAGTTGAGTATAATTTCTTAACGATTTATAGAATTCAACTCGAAACATCGTTATCAAATAATACATCACACAAGGACCCAATTTCTCGAATAAATAAAACTAATTGCCGCAAACCTTTTAGACAAAGCAATGAAAATGTAATTGCAATTCTCTTGTTGTTTCAACTATTTTCGCGCGGCGAATACATGTATCAGTTAACGATATCGAACGATGCAAGCAGGCTTTTTCACCCTCTGGATTTCGCGGAGTCCATAAATTTCGAGTCTTACCACAAGCGCGATGGGCGCTTATTCAAATCAAAAACTGCTCTATACTTCACAAGGAAACACGGGTACGCTGCAGTTATCCCACTGTATTTGTAACTTCAATGTTTTAAGAAAGGTACGACAAAGATACAGCAGAAAATTGAGTTCATTGCTTCGAGCGAAATTCAAGAGCTTTTGCAGGATGTACCGTGAGGTGAAATGACCATTGAACTGATCGGAATGTGCCGTGTGCAGAGCGCAGACAATTGCGTGTAGAGCTTGTGTACAATTTGTAGCACATAATGCATTTGTTATGATTGAATATCACCTGCATACCTTTTTAATAAAGTGCAACGTGTTATTTTTAGTAGTAAACTCATTACAAAAAGTCAAAATTATATTTCAGGAATAATGTTGTCTGTAATACGCTTTAGCAATCAGTGAAAACAATTTTCGAATAGCACAAACAAATATAAAATTTAATGAGTCTAGATACACATCTATCGAAGAAAATTTACATACGAATTTGTCAGTGAGAAATTAGTTCAATATTTACTTTTGCCCGCATCTAATCAATTTAACGATGGCAATAATTGAACCCTTCATTTTTCACTATATTCGACATTACTGCTCTAATCAAAACATAAACTAAATGATCGTAAAGTTATTGAAATTATGAGGGAAATAGATTATCCTGATCGAGAAATTAATTGAAAATTAATGATGTAACATTGACATCTACTTAAACGGCGTGTAGGTACACGTCATTCTTACGTTCGCAATTTCTTAATTTATGCATCATTAAGCAGTTCACGAAAGTTAATCTTCTAAGAAAATTTTATTTTTTCAACTAAATAAGATTATCGTTAGAAAATTAAAAGTATTAACACAAATTAGGAAATGAATTTAAAATTAATCTGGTGCATACGATAAAACAGCTTACATGGCCAAACTTTGCTTAAGAAACGTTACATTTTTTAAATCAACTTCTAACCGGTTATTCGATAAAAAAATTTTCACAAACATTGAATTAAAAAATAATCTTTCATTGCGTAACGTAAGTCTTTGACGAGGTTAAAAAAATCTGCAATGAAAATAAAAGAAAATCTCTACATGAAACTTGCGCTCAACTACCTAACCGCAATAAAATCTTCTGAGCTTTTTCATCCTCGACTCCCACTAACTAAACTTTACAATTACAAGTCATCCTACCTGCCTAATAGTCTTTCCTCGTGTTGCAGGTTCCTTCAGGCTGCAACGATCTCTCCCGGCTGTAGTTAATTACCAAGACACATTCGCGCTATTGTTCACGATTAATTAGACTCGTCTGATAATTAACAATTACTCGTAAAGAGCGATGCTTTTTTCTCCTAATTACATATGCTTGCAATGTATATCCGCTTGTTCCGAGACACCTGTAGATCATTTGTGCATATCGCCCACTCCGGTTGTAGAATTTTTCGCACTGCGCGTTCACTGGCTATGTCTCCGACTGAGTTCCTTTGGAGCTTTCGGCGAGATACACCGTTGGAGTCAATGTCAGAGAGATAACGCAACCGCGTCCGGCACACATAACGTCGTCGTCATTACCGTTCTCTGACGTTCTGTGGATAATGCTGACCCACTTCTCTATTCTACTATTCGACAACTCTATGTTCTCTACGTACGTTACTCGCCCATAGCTTTCTGATGATGTAAAGAATCATTCGAATTTAAAAAACAAAAAACAAAAAATAGATAAATAAATAAATAAATAAGAGAAAATCTCTTTCGGCCGATACCCGTCGGCGTTGCTTATCCCTAACGACTCGTGGGCAGCGGGATAATCGTCTAGAAATAAATCGAGAGTCGTTCACTCGATGAGACTGAAAAAAATCACGACTTTCTAGAGGGCACGCAGCGCGTAAAGACACACGCGGGCTGTTGAGCCCGCGGCCTGCTACTGAGCGCGCGTTCCGATAACACGTTGGCGCGAAGCCCGCGAGAGTGAGAAGCGACGCGAGTCTGCGCGCGCGCACCTAAACCTACCGTCTTTATGTGGTTGACTTGAGGGCGCAAACTCAACGAGTCGTACCGGTTGACCATAAGGGTGCCCTACGTTGGCTGTATTTTTTTATTTTAATGTCCGCTTCGGGTATCGTAACATTTCGAGACCGTATAAGTCGAGCTTTTGTAAAAAGATATAAAAAAAAGTCTTTCGAATTTATTTTCTAGAGTCGCTTTAAATATTCATAAATTTTTTCTTGCCATCTGTGTAGGTTAATAGAGTAGCTCAGGTAAACAAAAGTCAGTACTTATATGTGAATGACAAATGCAAGACTGCAAAGAATATTGGAAATCCACGGGCTTAATCTAGATTTAATGGCCCACCTGTGGCAACAGCATTTCTAATTTATTATGGTAACTTGTACGATCCAGACTTTTTGCGGACCCTCTGATAAAGTCAAGTTTTAATGCCTTTAGGCCATGAGTATATAAGCTGACCACATGCGACAACAGTATAATTATACGTCCGTGCTTTATAAACAAAGATTGACTTTGAAAATCTGTCGGCGCCACACAAACGCATCTAAATATCCTGTTAATTTTTTGCAAGATTTTTGAACGAACAAATGCGTTTATTGAGCTTTGCAAACAAATATCAAAACACCAACGTTTCAACGATAAATTTGCGGTAAAAATAAAAAAACGACGATTCAACGTAGAAATCCTTTTAATGCTGTACATTTTCGTTTCACCAACTAAATTCAAACTCACTATCGAGTCAAATTACTCAATTCTCACTGATGCTTGTGCTTGCGATATTAGCAAAATGCTCGTTTACGCAAATATATCACAGCCACGGCAGAAGCTCTGATGCATCCGATACGATTAAATGTTAAATGCATGTAGTACAAGATAAGAATGCTCATAATTAATGCTTCGACGTCGAGGCGGATCTGAAAATAGTCGTCCTAGAAGATGAACGGGGCGAGATGAGTTGTGTGCGCAATTACGCCGTACGAAATGCTCTAATTTTAGGCGAGTGAGCATCATCCGGAATTGGAAGATCGACGATTGAGTTTCATTTAAGATGCAGCAGACGTTCGGATTGTTTTGTATAGAAAGGAAAAGGAAACCGATGCCAATTTACTGACCCGGAGCTTTTTTGAGCAAAATTATTGTTTCCTCGTTTACACTTGAGCATTTATAGAGTGACTACTGAAGAGAATTATGTGTCTTTGTAATATTACGTGCGAGAAAGACTTACTTTGTATATTGTCGACGACTGAGGAAATGCGTGGCTATACATAAAAATCCCGACTTTCTTTTTATGTACTTCACTAACTCGGAGATCCCTTCGAACCCACTCCATCGAGCGAATTGTAATCGAAGACCGGGACTACACGAAGCACTCGAAAAAGTATCGGGATTTTTCTCACAGCTCCACATTGTTGTCTTTATTTTACAACCTGCAGTTGGTATCTGAAATAATAAAATACAAAATTAAATTTATATGTCGAAGAATTCTTTGAATTCTTTGAATAACGTATTAAATGGCTATTAAGAACGAAGCCCAAAGCTTTTAACCGTAAACACGAACCTTGTTTTCAATTCTTGTTGAAGGTAGTACAAATAAAATGTTGAATCGAAAAATCGAAATTCTGAAAGCTTTAGCGAAAGGATCCGAACAAAGTATTGTAGATTTGGATTGATGCCAGTTGCAGTAAGAGATCAGTAAACATCGATAATAACTATTATCAATGTTAACAATGTTAATAATGCATACCAACATTCATTCATATAATTAAAAAACTCTTACGAATTTTTACAAAAAAAAATTACATATATAATTCCACCTCCTCTTCTGAAATGCTTCCCTTAAAGCTCGCACGGTGTCACATAAAATATGATAAAAGTCCACACAAAATCTGCATACAAACAAGCCAACAATATACAATGCCTTTTTCACGTGCACGAGTAACTATTGGCGCACGTGCTATAATAAAGGCGGAACTATAAGGCGCGCATCCGTGTGATACTGATGCCATAGGCTGTCGACTTAGCTTCCACCGACGATTATAGAATGTTCAGCTATTTTGTTCACTGAAATGTGTTACCGCAATGCGCTGTAGCATGACCCGTAAAACCAGAGCTTTATGTACAAAGTCCAAGCAAACAAGCTTGCGCGGATTCTCGTCGACGATTTGCAATTAGTCTTTTTGTCTTTAAAATGTCGATAATTCGAGCCCATAGATATTTTATCTATTGGATTGACCGTAGATGTTAACTGATTTTTATAAAAGCGATTACTTTACGTGCATTCGTTAAGCTTTTCTTGATACCTATAATGTTGCTTATGATTTTCTCAATAAAATATTTTGCAACGGGCGTTGAAAGAGTAAACCTGCCTTCGTTTTGTATAATCATAGACACTTAGACAGTGGCTTATGTAAGTAATTATATATGTTAAATGCTTAAAATATTCGAAGTCCGGAAAAATCCGTACAAATACTTTACTGTTTGTCAACCAGAAGAGATTGAATATATTTTTGCACGAAGCAGAAAAATTATTTTCTATAACTATATGAACGGAAAGCAAACAAATTGCTGATTATTGTAATAGATCAGGATAAAACTCATATCCAGCGTTTTTCCGGGCGCTATTGCTCAATCATTGGCGCAGAGAAAAGAGAATAGATGAGAGCATTATCGAGGAGCTCACGGATTCGTTCAATATAATGGGATCTGGCGAGGAAGTAAGTATGCGAAGAGTTGGGACGACCGATATTCGCGTGCGGCACGATATCCCTCACTCCGTACATACACGTGTTCGAGCATATACATATATAGATATATGTTCGAACAATGCAGTTCGAAAGCTTATCAGCAGCTTGTGTATGCAGTACTTTCTGTACGAGTCAATCACCAATAAAGTTTCATTCAAGACTTTTTACGGTTTTATATTAAAATTTTCAAAATTATTGCACAGTTATGGAAACTTCGAGTATACACTACGTGGCACATCAATCTTTCAAATACAGTAATCGTAATTTTAACATTACGCTTGTGTTTAGAAAAGACACTGTGAATCCTTTTCGTTCTTTGATTTTTCATTAAAAAAATCGTTCCTCGAATAATATTCAAATAGAAGACCAATAAATATTTCTGACGAGTAAATAGATAGCGTATTCTTAAAAAAGAAATATCCTACAGAGAGAATTTATTATAGATACCCGCCGGCTACTTAGGTACATTTTCATTGTATTGTCAATTTTAAAAGCTTTATTTAATAACTAGAAGATCCTTCGACTTATATATGTGCTTAGATATATCTGCACGAATATATTAGATAGGTTTTATTAATCTAGTAGCTATATTAGTCAGGGAGTATTTTTCTATAAAATCTAAATAAGTCTTTAATATTATTTAGAGCATAAAAGGACATAATATAAAAGAAAATTAAAATTTTGGGTTAGTGATTTTATATGCTCTAAAACTAAATTTATATTCTAGTTTATAAGCGTGAAGTGTTAGATAATCCATTTTATACCGTAATTACATTATAATAACTTACATAATTTTTCTTAGTTGGCTATATTACATTCATCCACATAAACCTGCAGACATCAAAGTGGTACTTTTATCTCTATCTATATTTTTATTCTTCGTATTTTTTAATAAAAAAATATTATGATTTTCAAAATATTATAAAACTTGCCGTTTTCATCTCTACAATGACTGACGAAATCCATTACCCAGTTCAATCCCAGCATGTTTGGCAATTCTTTTTAATATCCTTCATGTATTTTGAAACAAAATATATAGTTGTTGGCATAAAATTGCTAACATTAAATGCATTGCAATATATGCAATGACTGCAATAAATGCAATATATGCAGTGCATGGTTATAAAATCTCACACAGTACTATTCGGAAGTTATAGATATTCATTTGAAGCTTTTGTGATTGATCGACGGCTTGAATCGCAAAGATTATTCTTTTTCTCTACAGTATAAACGACTCAAGCGGGACGTGCGAGAAAATCTGCTGACATCGATATCTGTCCTTTATTTTCCTTTGAATTTGTTTGATTTTACTTCTTTAAGCGCAGAATGAAAAGAAGCGATTGAAAATCGCGATAGCGTGGATTTTGATTCTACATATAGAAATATTGACATGCACAGTTGTGCTGAATGCTGCACTCGCGATTTTGTAGAATCTAGCTTTCTATACAGAAAATCATTAAAAGTTTTTTTGTAGCTATTGGATTAAAATTGTTTTCTTAATGATAGCTAGTAAAATATTAGAATATTGTCAATGAGTTTAAATGAATGAAATTATGCGAGAGAAATGATTTTTGTGTCGTTTGCCAGTGCCAGTGCTAGTGCCATGATAAACATGTTCCTAGAGAATAGAGAAACTTTAAATGGTAATTTATGATTGAAATAAACTTATTTCTGTTCTTATGAATGTCGCGTTTTCAAACTCAATAAATAAACAGCAATCAATCGTCTAAAGCATTCGTTTTACATATTCCCATAATTCGAATAATAGTATTGAAATGTTGGCGCCTAGTCCAAAACCCAAAGGATACCAACTACGGATAAGCCACAAAACTTTTCGCAAGCTCCATAAGCGGGCGCCAGTTGCCGCTTCGAAACTCGCCGTGGCAGATTTCTGCTATTATCCGTTATCCAGCGAAGCGCACCGGTACACGAATACTAGCCGCTTGGACTTTACCGCCATCTGTAGTTCCTTTTGTTTCGTTCTCGCTCGTATCTCGTTTCTTCAAAAGATAAATTCGACTGAAAGCAGTCGGCAGCAGCAACGCTTGCAGTCACATGATGTATTAGCCGCGCGCACACAGCCATTAAAAATTCCTTGCATATTATTGACGAGTAAAATCGTTCGGCGGTGGCATGTGCCGAAGCAAAAAAAGAAGCGGCCTTTATTAATAGTCATCATTCGAAAATAACTGTGCCCCTTGTGCGGATGTGTTCGCTTTAAATTAAAGTTACTTCGTTATGTCCAGATGCATTATCATCGGTTATCGTGAGATTCTTCGAGTATTACTCGCGTTATTATGAGTGCGGGATGCATGAATTAAGAATCAAGCTAGAACTCTTGCTCCGCAATAAAATATACGCATGATAAATATACGCGATTATTCCTGAGAAAAATTTATATAGTAAACTAAACATAGTTTGGTTTTTTATGTAACGCGAACTGTAGCCACATCTTTTTCCAGTTGCTGTGTTCTTTATTTTTTTCCTCAACGTCCGCTCGCGTTATGTAAGGTTCGACGCGTTAAGTCCTTTTTACGCAGAAACAAAGTATATGCAGCGTTGAGACTTTTTGCGAGTTACGGTACTGTTATGTCGTATTGAAACGAACGAGGCTATGGCGATCAATCGATTTTTAGCACTTCGGATTCAAGTCGGCAGTTCAGCCTTGGGCGATTACCGACAGAATCTATATAAATGAAGATTGCATTGCGACGGCCCGAATTTGCGTTTGGTCGACTTCCGAATTCCTCTGCAAGAAATTCGGAAATAAGAAATATATATATATTCAAGTACGATCGAGTCGCGTGTTAAAAATGGAAGATGCACGATTTCGAATAAGTACTAAAGTTTCCCAAAGTCTAATACCGCTGAAAAGTATCAAGTTCCTGAAAATACACGATCCTATTTGATTGTTTTCTCTCATCGAGAAAACTTATTTAAAGCTTTATTAATTAGGTTAGTTCAGAACACAGATAACGCAATATTCATTAGCAAAATTAGTTTTTTCAGAGAATAAATAAATTCCTTGTCGACTGTTCTCGAATGAGAATTGCAACCCTGCCTCATAATGACAGTTAATTAGTTGAATTACAGCATACAAAGTTCAAAAGGATGTATTCTAAGGATGTATATATATATATATATATATACGCATTTAAGGATAAAATTTCATGTCCGTGCTACATTGGCATATAGATTTTCCACACAGCAAAAGAAAGAGAGGAAAGTTCTAAATAATCAATGGTTGGAATCCAATATATTTTTCTGACATCTTTGGTTGAATGATTTGCCAGATCAAGAACTTCTTGAATTATCAGAACAGTCTCAACATCGTTATCACAAATAAATGACGCATCTTCATATCTAACGGGGAGAGTAATGACTAAAAAATAACATAACGTACCGACGAACGATTAAATCTCGTATTATAGCACCTCAAAGACACAAGTACTTGATCATTGTCAAATGAGAACTCAAATGATGTGAATAGTTTAATACTGCAACATTCGTATTGAGAATCGATTGTAGGCTAATGCTAATGCAAGAGCATATAATGTAAGACTTTATGCAAATTTAAAATTAGCCTGAAACTCACTCGCAATTATGGCGTACTTGTTTACTTGAAACTTGTCAAAATGTTGTTTAAGATCGTAAAAGAGTATGAGTCTAACTGAATATCCAGTTCTACATTATAATGAAATTGACAAGAAGCGAGAACTAAATGCCAAACCTGAATGATTATCCAGTATGAATGATATTGCATGCAAACAATACCTTGTTCTACTGCATTCTACCGAATGCGAAGCGTCAAATTGGATAATTAAAATCATTGCCGGAATCCAGTGGGATAGCAAGAACTTATGATTTAATCAAATTCATAATTTAAGATCATTTTCAATCGAACGGTGTCAATTATTAATTTTAATATTTGAATTCAATAGTTTTAGCATATTTTTACATGAATAATGCAATTGAAAAATATTATTGCGTAACTGCAATTAGTCCAATACGTAAAGAGGAACTAATTATTGTACGATAATTAAAATGTTTGAGAAATTCGACAAACTTTACTGTACTTTCGTGCAACATATCGGGTCATTCTAATTTAAGCAATAATCAGAGAACACTCTGTAATTACAGAAGAACAGTGCTCTAACTATCGGACATTAAATTAACTAGCCCGACATTCTAAAGTAGCCAAGAGTAGCCCGTACCGTCATACACAATAATTCCTATTATGGGTGTGGCTACGTTAACTCGCTATGAATTTATAAGACCAAAAAATTATAATCACGAGCTTCATATATATGTATACGTGATAACATATGACGGATATAACCTTCGATTTAATCATATCGGATAACTCACAAATGTATAGAGCTGCGTATAAAATCACCTTTAACAGGTCATCTCGGCAATGCAGAAATAAAAAAATGATAGTTCGTTCAATTGAAATAAGTTTAAACTCTAATCTCGTTTCTAGGTAGACTTTCTTGACTTTTCATCTGCATGGGTATACCTGTATCATATCTACAATGTACATGTACTTGCGTTTATGTACTTGCTCTCAATTCTCATTCAGAGACGAAAAGCCGGCGCTAAGAGTCCTGCAAGAGTAATCCGATGCCAGAGGACGAGGCGCTCTGTATAAGGGCGACGACACAGATGATCCGTAGAAAGTAGACTCGGAGAACATGTAATGCGAGCTAAAAAATTCGAAAGAAGCAACTGCGCTGTGTGATTTACGCGTTCGACGATGGAGCGAACGAAGAAGATGGGGAAGACTCGAACAGTCGAGCAGTATGCATAGCACGGACTTCTAAATTGAAGAGCCGTTTGACCTCGTTACTGACGGTTACTGTGATTGTATGAAACGGATTTGCGGTTATATATATATATGGGATAAATGTCGTTGCCTGAAAATATGTCAAAATTTTGTGCATACATAGTACACAACGGTAAAGCTGTTACTCTAAACGAACTCTACAATTCCGAAAAATTTAACATTATCTGGCCGCAACGAATAATTTAATTGCGTTGCTTAATAATAGTGTACTTGTGTACAAATGAACTACAATGTACACCTCAGGAGTGTCTATAAACTTTGCGTTGGTACTTCGGCATATATATATTATAAGTAAGGTCTTTTTAATAATTATACACGACAGGACGGGCGATTAGATTCAATGCTGCAGATAATTCCGAGACCAATTTAAACTAGGAATCGCGTTATTATCTTCATACCGAAATAATAAAACTCACACACGACTCGCTCGTATGTTTATGCAGACGATAAAAAAGGACAGAGTGAGTCATTTTACGGAGCGTTGGTTTTGTTTGAGTGAGAGTTCAATCGCGATTCATGGTATTTTTTTATAAATTCCGTTTACATTTACATTGTTGGAAATTACATTGGAATATAGTCAAGAGTTGGCAAATAAAATGTAAATATACTAGTACCTATTCTAACGACACGTCCAACAAGAATAAACAGTATACAACGGTATGGTTCCAAAAATATGATCCGGACTTCGCAGTATAAAAAATCCTTTTGATTAGAGTGAAACCGATTTTAAAACTAAATTTTTGAGGAACACATTTACAGTAAAACCTTTAAATAGATGTAAAGCGTGAGAACCTGTTTCAAATCGATTAAGAAATGTAAAATCTTTATGGATGAATAAACTACCGGTATTATTTTATTTTATAACTCGTGTGGTTTTCAATAATTCTTTAACCATGAGAATTATTCAAAATTGATCTTTTTATTTAACAGTGTGTTCAATATTATTATTCTTTGTTTGATAAGTACATTTACAAAACCACATGATTGTACTTTACACAATTCTAGTATATACCATTGGCATAGTGAATGCGGTAAAAGTCATCTTAAGGATAAAAAAGGAATCCTTAAGGTAATTATTACCAAATGAGTCTAAAAATCCTGAACTCGTATTTTATCCACGTAAACCGCAACATTCCTTTCAGCGAGCAAAGCGAAAAAATTCGCAACTCGTCGTCGGTCCAAGGCTCTCGCAAATGTATCCGGCCATCGTAGGCCAGTGTTCACCTGAATACTATATAGCACTGCTGTGGCACTCCACTGGTCGCCTCGCACACTTCCGGACGAACGACTTGCGTAATGATCAACGGCAAACAACCGTTAACGCGCTTTACAGCAAAGCACTTGTATCGAATGATGAATAATCCCTTGCCCAATGTCGAAAAAGATTTTTCCGAGAGAGTAGTTTCAAAGTAATCTTGTTTACAGAGCGTAGAGACCCTTTTGCACTGCGAATTAGCGAGACAGCTTATCACGCGCGCGAAGGTGTGAATTCGTGCTTCGGTGAAATTCTGAGAAAGTGTATATTAATTCAGAAATTTCAACGGCAATTAGAATCTCAAGCAGAAGGAAAGGCAACTTAATAATACGATATTCAATACTGCGCTATTAATAATGATCTTGATTTAAATGTACATATATGTATAATAAATATCTTTCAAGTACGTTTCCGCTTAAAATAGTTCATTTCACATTTATTCATTAAGAACTATACTTATGCGAATTAAAGGTTGGTTGTGGATATTAATATAAATGTTAATATAAATGACAATAAATGTTAATGTTCAATAGATGCATGGATCAACCAAAACGATCATGGAGATAGGAAATTGAATGTCTGTTGTAGCGTGGAAATGCAAGCGAAAGCATTAACAATATACATTAAAACTGAATAAAGTTCGACACGTCTCAATTACATTCAACTGTATAGAAAGTAAATGACCTAACACAACAGAACTTTCTACACTATTATTACCCGTATGTTCATAAAAACGAAAATTCAGCAGAAGCAAAACTTGATTTTCGCATACTTACTATCAGTATTTATAAAATGAAAATTGCGAATCACGTCTCGTGGCCTTTTATCTTAACGAAGACTTCATACGTACACAAGACGTACAAAAAGCATCCACTTACGAAAACTCTGCATGGATTTCTCAATTCTACCTCAGTTTGCAAAGAAACACACTTAAGTGAATAATCCGGTAAATTGACATTACACCTTATCCTTAGCATACCTTCATATGGATCGTGCATACCGTAATATTATTCATAACGATTGTAATAACCGTTTCTTCGCCTGTGGGATAAGTATAATAAAAAGCCGGGAGGAAAGATGAAAAAAAGAATTTCAGTGCTGCAAAGAGCGACCAATTACGTGAACGACGCTCTCGTCTCATTCGCATTTCTATTAATCCATCCTTCCTGTATCTGCGTGAAACAATAAAGTTTCATGTCGTTTGTCAAAATGACCACTGTTGTTCGACGAGGAAACTTCTTTTCTTAATGAGATGGTTTAATTAGTCTCGGTATACATAACAGATGCTCGCGGAAGAAGTTGTAGGTAGTTTCAGTCAATGCGGCAAGCCGAGAAATTGAGAGCGTAAGTTCCTTTAAATATATCGAAGATGTTTACACGTGCAACAGCTTAAGACAGGTGTTTCTCATGACTGACGAAGACAGATGAAGTGTTAAATCGTCGAATTTTGACGAATCTCATTCACTCGGTTCTCGAGACGAATGAGATTCGTCAAAATCCTTGGCCTTTCGGATTCTCTTAAGTTGTTGAAAGGACGAGTAACGCTAATTGTTATATTTAAACTAGCCGATTATTAGCACATACCAGTCAGTCTTACCGGTTACGTTTCTTACGTTTCTATAATTTTGCACAATCCAATAAAAATTCATGTTGAATGCTATAACGCAAATGCCTCTTTCGAGCACTGTTTGAGAATTATCTAAACAGGTTATTGAAATGTGAGCCGTTGGACATGCCATTGATAATTTACTATGAACAATTTCATTTATTGGATATTCACAGTTTATTTCAAATGTTCTCATTGCCGACAGTATACACCCGATGTACTGAACAATTACAGCAAGACCGGGCAAATAATCAATTTCATATAGTCCAATTCGCTTTATCTTCAAAGTCAACATGGGCGTTCGCGTATCAGCCTCAATTGCAAACTTTTTTGTCTTATATAATCCGACAAAGGAAATATATAAACAAGTACTTCGTCCACGGGCACACGCATAAAATGAAATACTGTCCTGTGGTTTCCCAAAGTCTAAATTCATATATATATTCAGTTGCCCTTTTTCGCCTTTGCGATAACGATTAAAGTAACCGCACAATGTTAACCCCATCATTTATGAGCCTCCATTCCCCTGCCTATACGCTGATATTATTCAATTCCGAGATTGAAAAATGCGTTATCGTCGAGTCAATCGTTCATCCTTCATATATATGCAGCAGCCGAGAGATTATTCAATTCCAAGTCTAAAAATTCGTTATCGTCGAGAGGTATGAAATCAATCAAGTGATGTTTCACCACTGTTTCACTCGATGCTACTGTGCATTTCTTATTAAGTCGACTGTACAAAATTTTACAAGTTTAACATGCTTCGCGTTTAACACAGCCGACTGTAACCTGGAATCCATAAGAAAATAGTTTCACACGATGACCGAGGTAACTCGCGGAACAATAGAATTATCACTAACCGTTTTAATTTTCACCAACTGAAGAAAAAAATCGTTTCTTCTTTGTCTTTTTTCCTTCACGCGACGTTAACTTTATTCGGTTTATTATCGGTTTATATTCGTTAACATTGCAGGCTCGTTGTACAAGCCCGCAAGTAATCCGTACCTACGATCTAATTAATATTCGACTCGAAAATATTGTCGTCCGCTAAGTCAATAAGAGTCGTCCGTCCAATAAGATACAATTACGGTCCTCGAGCTGTTTTTCAACTTCCCAAAGTAGCTTTCCTCATGTTCGTGAAACTTTGTTCTTTGTGTGCGGTAATTTTTGTAATCTTTCATGCGATAGAGTGCGCGCCAGTCGAAATTCACCTTATCGTATAACTGAAGCTTCGATGCGCTTGTTTGCTTGTACGCGCGTTACACGTTTCACGGCGTAACACGGAGAAAGGCGGGATCGACGTGCGCTTATCCATTATGAATCCTAGCTCAACGCGCATATCCAACATCAGAGTATTCGCATAATAATGCAGCGAAACGCGAAATTTAAGTGGGAATGATGTATAATTCTTCCAAACAAAATCTCTTGAAAACAAAGAAATTTTCTCTCGCGTATAAAATAAGCTGCGTAGGATGAATCACAAAAAACTGGCGAGTCGACAAGTATTATTAAAAATATTTGAAACAGAAGAATTCTCGAGAATTTTAAACAGGTTTAAAAGACTTCTAAATATCTATGTATACGAGATAATTCAAGTTTCTAAGCGACTCGGCTAATGCACCCTGGAGCGTCCGCTACTTCGGACAAAACGACGAAAAAACGACGCTGCGCCTAAAAAGCAAAGTAAGTCAGACAGCAAAAGCATTTCGGCAACAACGAACCGACGATAAGAACTCGTCGTCTCTCTACCCCAAACTGTGGAATGAGCGTTGATATATAAAAAAGCAGAAAATACTAAAACAGAGAGAAGGCGGTGAAGATCGCCATACTGCTGAATGGCACACGAAAAAGACTAAAGGCAGAGTCACCGCGTATTTTCTCTGCCCCGGTGGGACAGATTTTACGAGTGGGAGTAGGAGATCAATTTTGAATCGTACGAAATTCCGGTGTTTACGATACATACTGTATATACTCTTGAGGTGACGAAGTGATGCTTCAATGTAATATAAGTATACCTGTATACATACATATTATATATACACGAGTCGTATAGAATTCATTGTAAGTGTTGCGTAAGCAATGGCGACTCTCGGAACAATGTTCATTATCTCAAGGCGAAACGCGAAATTGTTCGCGAAGGGAAACATTACGTTTAAGTGAGCGAGCTATAGCGCAGATTGAATTTATTATCATTTTTGTTTGGAGGCAACGATGATAATTCCCGTTCTTTTCGTTGTGCGATCCAGAACATTGCAGTTATACGCTATACAATAGACATACAATATTGTAGCGCTGTGAGATAATTTTTTTATAACAATGCTGATAACCTAATAACCCAAATAATTTCCAATTCTACTGTGATCGAAAACATAAACTGTATTTAGTTACTTGGATTACAAGAAACTATGTATTGTCAATACGTGATTATTGAATCGCTCAAAATGGTGTAAATCAAGGAATATATTAATGTACATGATGAATATACATAGGCGAGAGAAGATCTTGAATAGCCCATATAAATCTATAAATAGTTTTACACCCAGTAATCAAATCAAAGCTGAAGTCTATTAATTCAGTTAAGAAAGTATACAAGTCACACGCAGGCTATGAATATAAAGATAACATTTCACTCGTTTTGAGATGTTTGCCATTTTCACTCTTGTGCCCGTAGAATGCCCGTAGTATGCCCGTAGTACATTATATATTCTTTTTCGCATTTTTTCGCGAAATGTTATTGATAGAAACAAACCATAAATTACGTCAAAAATCGTTTACAAATACACTGTTATCGGCTTTTTTGGTGTTGAGGTAAGCGTACAAATATTTCAGGCCGATTAAATTTGCGAGATATAAAATACTAAATTCTTGAATATACGTACACTTCAGACTCCAGAGATCGTCTAGTTACTTGGTACGACTCATTATGGACACTAGTAAGAATCTTCTCTACTCGATTCATTGAGAAACTGAACTGAATATGTGCATAAACAATTGTTTGTAAATATTTTTCGATTTTCTTTCATTGCGTGAAATTGATCGTTGCCAAGTGTGTCGACGTGGCAACGTGCATTGATTGATCAGAGGTTAGATGCTAATAATTGGATGATATCGATTAGTTGAAGAACGAAGTGTTTCATATTTTTAGTAAAGCATTGTAAGAGTTGACAGTCTTCTAAAAATTATGTTCAATGGAAATCTGCAGAAAGTATTTTTCTTCTTCAATCTAAATTCACTGAACCTCAGATAAACAAAGCATTCTTCCTCATTTAATTTTTCTTTGTGTAAGATCAAATACTAATTAGTCAAACAACTAGCAGATACAGCAGTGTCAGTGCAAGAATGATTCAAATATATAACAATATGTAAATATATAACAATATATTTGAATCTTTCTTGCACTAATTTACGTACATGATCTATATTTATAACATTTGGATAATAGCAAATAGGTCCATAATTTGGTAAATCACCTTGATATAACGTCTAGTCCCTGCAGAGCAAGTATGATTTGATAAACCAAATATAGAAAGTCACAAACGTGTCATTGAATTCTAAAAAATCACAGCAGCAATATAAAAATATTACATATGCCATTGCAAATAACAACACAGGACGTGTATGGGGTACAAAATTCTTATGAAAATGTATTCTTGTCAATTCACTTTCAAAATTATTTATTGAACGCTTTCGTTACCAACGTTTCCGTTTATAAAGACGAAAAATAAATATCCAAGCAGAAGTAAGCTCTACCGATCGAACAAAATAAAATCAATCGACCGCTTGAAATATTTTCAACATGATCTGCAAAAAGAAATAGCCAAGGTTACGTTCGATTTCAAGACAAAGATAAACCTCGCGAAATCTTATTTGTACAATATGCCGATAAAATGCAAAGGAACTTGAACTGTTATGCAAAGCTCGCCCACTCGCAAACCTTATTCTCAAGATGTTCGTCCTAATTCGCGTTTTCTCTCCACTCTCTTGACAAAGAAAGGACACATGTCAAACTATACTGCGTGTGGCTTTTCGAGACTATAGGAATAAAAATTTCTGTGATTGTTCTTTGGCGTAGGTCTGGAGAGAGAGAGAGAGAGAGAGAGAGAGAGAGAGAGAGAGAGAGAGAGAGAGTAAAAAAGGGAGCGATCGCGCAACTTGGGCCTAGGGCCAAGAACTTACAACGAAGACGGCGACAGGTGTCTAACAAGTGATACGATTTTCCAAGCTTACAGAGGCGAAATAGAAAAGACAGAGTGAAGTTAGAAAGAGAGAGAGAGAGAAAGAGAGAGAGAGAGAGAAAGCCTTAGAATCATTGGACTAAAAAGCGCTGCACAAATGCTAAGTGTAAAGTAGAGCGCAGCGAAGATCTGTTACCCACAAGTGACGCACTATACAGTTCTCTATTTTTTGTTTTCTTCCAGAGCTTTTCCAAGTGCTAAATTGCACAAGAACAAAGCAAAACCAAACGAAGAAATGACTCGCTGGTGTGCATTCGATTTTTCATTGTTTTATTTCTTTCATTGTTTATACAATAAATGACGTTTACTCTAATTTTCGTCACTTTGCGAAACTACGAGATAATAGCCGACTGATAATAGTTACTGTAAACTCAAGATTTTTCAGATGCACGTAAAGTTTTCTATTTTCAATTACTATCATACATGTTGTTGCGTTATTTTGTAGAATTCGATTCTTTTTCTTTTTTTGTAACAAATAAATTAATATCTCCAGAGACGAGTGTTAGTAAATAAGTTTTTTGTAGAATCATCAAATCCGTAAAGCATCGAGACAAAAGTACGTTTTATTTGTCGAGACAAAATTGGCGCCGCGTATACGCGAACATTTTTACCGAGCGGCTGTTATATGCAGTATTATTATACTTCTAGCTCTCTCTCTCCCTAAAAGAAACTTCGCCTTAAAATGTCCTAATCAAGTGAGCTCAGTTATGGCAGTCTGCCAAACGTTCGGACGGAGAAAAGACTACGAAGGTAGTGAATTCGATATGAACAAAAGACTTCGTGTTACTGTATCCTAAATTATATAGCCCTCAAAAGCTGACATAGGCGTTAATATTTATGAAAATCGCGGTAAATTCACGGTCGCATTATCTCTATTGATCCGAGTAATGTACTTTTTATAGACATTCCAAGAACTGGCGCCTACTACGCTACATTTTCTAATGCAATAATGAGTAAAATCGTTAAAAAAGCGTTTGATAGCTGGACGATTTGTAAATTCTAATTAAACGCGTTGATTTAACGAGATTGAGGCCGTGATCCATTTGTTATCCTCGACATCCGTCGACTTATAAAGTACTGCAATAAAATTGAATAAGAAGGCTAATTACGACATGGTAGCAATTATAATACAATATTTCGTAATTAATATTGCAATTTTTGTACTTTATTATGAATAGCAGAGAATTCTCTTCTTTGATGGCAGAATAAATAACATCATGACAACGGGTTCGAAATAAATATATCAAAAAATCAGTATTCAGAGAATTTCATTTCAACAGTGCAATTACATTTTATACATCAAGTCGTTTATTCAAATTTAAAATATTAATGAATATTTCAAATTTATATTTCCAAAGTTCACTATCGAAACTTTTTCATTTAATATTGACTTGCTGATACGTCCGCGCTGAAACAAATAATACATCTTCAGAGAGCTAGTAATTTCTGCAGTTAATTCTCGTTTCGAGCGTATATAAAAAACGCGATACTAATAGATCTGGTGTTCGATTCCTCTCATCGATTTAATAAACTCATTGGAACGTCAGTATCATACGATAGGATGTTGCTGAATAATGTGATGAGAAATTACAAAATGAATTTAATTTTACTTTTTATTTTTCCAACTTAACAAAAGTATAACTGTACTCGCGAAATCATAAAACCGATTGAAATAACTAGGTCGAATTTTCCGGATAGCTTAAAATCAACTAACACTAGAGAACGAGTATCTCGCTACTCATAACCATAGAGATTGCCCGTAAATATTTCATTATGAAGACCTTGAGATGCTCATCGTATGCCTCGATGAAAGAAAACCATCGACGTTTTTATAAAAAAAAAGAGACTCACGAGGACAGGTGGGTGCATGCATTGGCTATTCGAGCGCGATTCGAACGTATTACGAATATACGCAAAGGAGAGAACTCGATCTCGTGCTGCAAAACAGGTTAGCGACCACTCAACTACGAACATATTGAGGGTGGAAATTCCGAGACCTTCTAATAACGGAGCTGCGCCATAATAATTACGGCAGCGTTCGCGATTACGCTGTATCAAGGCTGGATGCACAGAATGATTCGTGTATTTCTAATTGAGGTAGCTATAGCTACCTCTTGCTCGCTAGTTTCTTGATGTATGTATGCCCGATTTCAAAATTCTATTTTAATGGTTGAGAAATCGATCCTAATGATAATCTAAATTTACTCAGCAAGTGTAAGATTTCTCTAACGAACAATTCGTAATACACTTACGTAATATCTCTTTCGTGAATTATTTTCGCAATTGTTTTAATAATGAAAAATGAGAACGTTCGGTGTATGTTTTATGAATACCATGAAGATTTGAAAATTCTTAAATTATAAATCATAAAGTTCAAGCTAGATGAGTATATAACTAGTGAGACAACCTGTTTTGTGAAAAATTGTGAAATTATACTAATAAAACTACATAATCGTACAGTATGGTTATATGCCAAATTGCAATAAATTCATATACGATGATAAGGTGCTATCGCGAGAACTAATGAAAATATAGAGCTCGTTATATTTGCAAACAAGCGTCTTAACTTCTGAACTTTACTTTATAATTGATTCATTATTAATTACTAGCATCTCCGATGGTTTAAGTTTTCCCAAAAATGTCATTCTTTCAAACACAGCATTTGTATGTATAAACTCTATATTTACATTTATCCTCTTAATGAGAATTTGTACCTTTATTGAGTATTGATAAAAACTTAAGTTCTCTTTAGAAATGGCGTGTTCGTGTACGTAAACCATACTCGATGCATGTGTAATGTAATAACGCCATATTTTTGCTTCTCTCAGCAGCCGGTGGTAACGCAATGTTACTTTAATCTCCCATTATACTACATGTGCATCATCACGTACAGATGCAACCGAATTAACCTTCGAGCGAAAACAACATGCAAATTCATTTTTTTCATTTTGCGCCAGTTACATTTTTTAATTTTTATACGAGAATACGCATTACTCCTTCGACGCGAATGTATATATAGCAACATGAGAATAAGTGAAACTTCTCCATCATTAGAATTACTAGTTTGCCTAGAATTATCAGATTTCCTAATTCTTATTTTGCTCTACATCAACGAAGTTAATCATTCATATAAAAGCTTATTTTTAAACGTACAGAACTTGTCATGAAGGTAGTAGTAGCGCATCGAAATTAATTGAAGAAACGATCAATAAATTAACTTGTAATTGGTTGCCTGGTTACAAATGAGAAAACGAAACATTTGAGAAATAGACGAGACTGTGCAACGATACAATCCAAACAGATGTACACATGGTCTAAAAAAAGTATTGAATTCGATGTTTATAATATTTCTCATGAAAACGAAGTCTCTGAAACATTTACATATTTTATAATGTGTACAATGTACGCACAAGTTAATAGAACACTCAGCTTCATTATTATTATTAATTAGTGTATTGAAATTTAAATAATTATATCTTCATTACACGATTATCGATAGCACACTGGTACATAAATGCAATATCAATGTACTGAGAGAAATAAGAATAGAGATAGCTTAGTAGTTGTATGTATAGTGTTGTATGTACTTATAGGTGTAACCCACATATTCGCAATTCAATAATCTTTAATTAACGTAATGTCGAATCTTAATTATATCGTAGCTAATTTATTTTTTATGTATTGGCGCGAAAACGATGGGAATCCATGACGCGAATTCATGCACTCGATATACATGCCGTACGATGACGATGCAAGTATGATGTAATTTTTTTTTCATTGCGACGGCGTGATATCGTTGACGCGAGAAACGACGATTAGGTAGATGGATCTGCTCGTTCGGTGCAAGTCACGTGATGGTTTTCTATACGGGAATCGGTGAGGCTTACATATATCAATTGTACAATTTCATTTCGTTGCCCCGTCGATTAGGCTTTTAATTTGTTTAATATAAATAATGCGAGAGACAAGAGTCATAGATGTTTTTAATTAATTTATCATACTACGGATGTTTTTACCGTGTAAAAAATGAATATATATATAATGCATTGACACAGCATTAAACTCAATCATATAGCTTCATTCGTCAATAAATAATACTGCATTTATATGCACATTGCAGTCAATAATATATATTGTTTATCTGTCGAGCTTGCTTGTCGAGCTTACATATTCACAGAGAATGCGAAGATTGAAAAATGATTCGATTGCACCGGTCTTAAAATAATATACTACAGAATATACTACAGAAGTTTTCAGCAACTTCTTAAAATATTATCAAACGACCATTAGTCAAATTTAATCGTCAAAGCGCTTTCAATATCCGCTAATTTTAACTTTGTGTTTCCAACGCATGTTAAGGTACGTACACATATATTCCCTAACGTGAACCGACTTCTACTGAATACACATTAAAGACTCCAACAATGCGATTCTCCCACCGCAAAGAGCAACAAGCCCAAATTCAGAGAACAGTAGCGCACTCAAACATCTCATAACGTAATTACTTCCTAACGAGCCAACAATATTGATTACACAGAACGTGCGCATTTACTCGGCTAAAATAAACCAAACGGACACAAATGTGGACACGAACGTGTCCACATGAATCACTCTAATCCTACTTTCACGACCTCCGCGCACGAGTAATATACAAAAGTCACCGTATCCAATGAGAGAGCAACGATCTATCGTTTTCTCTCGTAAAACGATAGATTTTCTTCCTGGAAATTCAAAGCCGTTGATGATTCGCGACTTTGTTTCGACCGATATATAAAGAATACGTTTGAACTCAAGATGTTGAAAGGTTTTACGGTAATCGGCTGTGACTCAAATATGTGTATATATATATATATAATTACGAAAATCGAGAACAGACTAATTTAATTAATTAAAACGGACGATTGCAGCAGTAGCTGGTGAAATTGGACGTAATTTATTAAGCGTTTGTTCTTCAATTCCGCGACTCCTAGAGCTCGAGGCTTTGTATTATGAGAAAGACGCCAAGATGCATAAGTCAAGTACTAGAGTAATGTAAGGAAATTGTCGACGGGAGCTTAAGGAATGCGAGTGAATCATGAATGGAAATCGCCCGGAAAACGATGTACGCGTACAAGGGCGAGACTGGCTCGACTTTTTCACGAGATATCTCGGGAGTTTGTTTTTTTTTCTTTCTATGTACGCGAGCCAAAGTAAGTTGCCGTAAAAAGAGAAACGAGGGGAATGTAATTTGTTCGCTCTTTTTATGTCAGTGCATTTTAATGAGTTAGACGCATTGTTATCTTCGCTAGTGTTTCTTCGATATTCATTGGAATACGTTGTACTTGAATTTACTCTTTAAACGACTGTTCTAACACGCGGAATCAATAAATCCATTCGCTGTGCAGAGATAATTAAATCTTCACTTCCAAAATTTTTAAATTATTACAAAACACTACTAGCGAATACTTGAAGAAAAATCCTTGTTATGTCGGTGTCTATTATCTGGTCTGGTAACTTATTAGCTTCTGAGTTAGCAGAGAATAGAAACGGAAAGTGCCGTCAAGGTCGAGACGAGTATGTAAATGGTAAAAGCCGTAGCTATAGAAAGCTATATAGCAGCTGCGCTTCTCCAGTTTATCAACGAAGTGCATCGTCGGAACCGGTTGGTAAATTTTTCATCGTTAACGGTAGGACGAGCAGTCGCCTCTTCGAGAATTCGCGACTGTACCCGAGGAGAAGTGGTGAAAATGGTTTCTCTCTCCACGTGGTCCTGATTTACGGACAAGTTATTGACATTGTGCGCGTGTACTTGTATATTTACATATACACATTTCCAGGAAAAAACTTATTCAATGATAGAACTTTCGTATGGGACGCGTGTTAATTGTTTATGAGAACTTGCCTAGCTGAGATATTCCGAGTGATGTTTGCTTGTTCTACGCACGATTCAAAAGGACTCTCGTATAAGGTAGAAACATTCGAAATAACTCAACTGTATATCGTAGAGACATCCATTGCCACGTTTACGTATTCGCAATATACATATACAATAATAAATATACACGAAGTTCGCACACAACTGAACTACGCCGCGACTGCATGAACACGGGCTGTATATAGTTAGGACGGGAACACGAGACGTGTTCTAACGAGCAATTCATTAAATTCCCCGAGGTAATGCATGTAAAGTGCCTGTTACAGACACACGACTTTGATTTTCCGGGAATGAAGTGTATATTTGATACTACAACCTTGAAATTCATTTATAAATGTCTTCACTCTTTTGAACAATTTTCGGTATAGACGATACTAGATTAGAGTGATAATTGAGCTTTACGGTACTGAAATAACATTTTTTTAAAGCCCTTTTCAGATTACGTTTAATTTAGTTGCGTCATCAACTGGCTTTGGAGAGTAACGCAATTTTAAATACGGTACGTCAATAATAGCGAACTAGCCGTAAATAGCTCAGTCAGCTTCGTAGTTGATTGAATTGCGAAAAAATGCACGCAAACCCATTCGCTTTAAATAGAATTTTATATTTTATTTACACGGTAAACCAAAGAAATCCAATGAAAATTCGAATTTCTCGCACTTTCATTCTCATTCTCCGTATCTCTCTCTCTCTCTCTCTCTCTCTCTCTCTCTCTCTCTCTCTCTCTTTTCCTCTATAAAATCAAGTTATACACACTTACAGATGAAATGACTCCCGAATAGAATTCGTTAATTTTTATAAAGAGAGATAAATAAAACTTGTTAGTAACATTTCGTAATGCGCATCGCCGCGTGCTCTTAGGTTCACATTTTAAGTATTCGTGGCAATAAATTCATAGTTGTCGAAAGACAATAAGCATTCATTTACAGAATTACAACGCTAGCTCTAATATGCAATGAACATCTGCAATATTCGATTAGCAACGAAATTTATACTATAATGAGCTTCTCAATTTGAAGTCCAGAGCTTTGAAACGTGAATTAACGATTAGTATGGACAGTTGTCTATTATTGTTGATTAGCATTAGCAAAGCAATATTCTTAGACCTAGTGAAAATGAAGTTTGTTGCGAAAATAAAAAATGTACGATGTTAAGTATTGTCTCTGTAGTTAAATATTAATTTGTCGTGCATGCGCATTGCGCAGTGAATATTTTTCTATTAACGATAATTTCGACTGCAATAACCAAGAATGCATAGCTTTCTTTCTTCATAAAGCCTATACATACTATACACATCCTAACTCGTCGGAGTCTCGAATGTACTTTAATAAGACCCTCGGCATCATATTCTTATATCACCGCCTTTCACCCCAGTCGTTTGGCCAACGCATTGAAAAAGTTCTTCTTCCGCTCCAGCCATATAGCCAGCAGCAACATACGGTCTCAATATCTATATACCTACAGCAATACACATCAGAGCGCTAAGAGGCGACGTCGTCTGCGTCCCAAAAGAGCTAGGCAGACGTCGAGGGAGAAAGAGAGCCCAGCAAGATCGATAAAATCATATATACATATAGCTCGATATAGCACGAGGCGATTCGTAACCCTCCAGCAGCAGCTGCACATTACCCCCATTGCGGAGTGGGAGATAGAAAGCGGGAAATGGAGTCTGCCAGTGTCTCGTCATATTCCACAGCATCCAAAGGGCGGTGGGCGAGGACGAAATCGAGCGCAAAACAGAATTCTGCGCGACCGACACACTCTTTACGTCTTTTTCTCTTTAGTTTTCTGTCTGAGGAATATATAATACATGAGTGCATGTATGCTATACGCGCGTCCTTACATATGTATACATACGCGTATACACGTATCGAGCGATTTCTGGTGGTGGTGCGGATAGGTGCGGGCAACGAAAGCCCTAGTTGGAGAGAGAAACAGAAAAAAAGGGGGCCGTTGTGGAAAGATAACTGTGGGGAGAGCCGGTCGAAACTAGACTGTGTAAAAGGCATTTTTTATTATTGCAAACTGATTTTTTTTCATGAATGAATTCCTAATTGTTAGTGAAGTTTGAATGGATTTTTTCCCTCTTTCCCCTTTTTCCCCTTTTTCCCCTTTTTCCCTTTTTTCCCTCAAAATCGTTCGTTAAATTCGTATCGCTGTGTTCCGTGAATATGCACTCATTGTAATTAAATCAAAGCTAACGAGGCCTTTCGAAAATTATTATTCCGATATATATCCACGCTTAACCTCAGGTGTTTACACACCCATACAACGGAGCAGCTAATCTATACGTCAAGATCAACTCAACACCCTCCTTGCGTACTGTCTCCCTGTAGCTACAAGCTCGAAACCAACCCAGCCCAAACCTACAGCCACTGTTATAACTCATCAGCCGTCGATCGCGCACGCGAAAAACAACACGGCAGGCATCTGGTATATACAACTAGATATTATAATGGTTACGATCGAGTTAAGACCACCAGTTGTGTTATACGTATATCTAGACAAAGACGCTCGAAATGCTCGTGCACGAATAACCTAGACGATGTTCTTGACCTGACTCTTGCTTATATCGATCTACAGCCGCGGAGCAAGACATAGGAGGTTTCGCGAGACTCAACGTTGTGGCGACGACGACGACTGCGGGAAGTCTTTCTCTATACGACTGATTGTATAGATCGTAGTAACGAGACTTTCGCTCGCTATAGGCGCATCGACTTCCTTATAACCTGTCGCGTGCAGATAGCGGGTCTGGTACTCTATTTTTTAGGACAATTTCAACGATATCGTGCCATTGATTGGAAACTAGGGGTGGAAGTGGAAGTCGGAAGTCGAGAAAAATAATTGCTCGGAATGTAGAGCAACGATTCGTCTAATAGATACGACGTTGTACACAGCGTTTTCGACCTTAAATCCTTGCGATCTTCCCGGGAGAAAAGACTCGCGTGATTCATTTTTCTCTAACCGCAACTTACTTACAACTGCACTGCTAACAGTAATATACGAATGCAAAATTTAACCGACGAAATAATTCGTAACGGCTGTGCCGATTCTAAATTCAACGCTGCATAATGTACGCATATAAATTGTGAGCTTTCTCTTCGAGCTTTCTTCTTCTTTTCGAGCCCTCTTTCGGTTGCCCCTGAAAGACTACGCTTTCTTATTAGTCCGTTTCCTCAAAGGCCTTTCTTCATTATGTAACGATGCAGGTGGAAGGGCTCTGTGCAACGAATTAACTCCGCGTTTATGCAGGCGGTCAATCGCGTTCTCCGTCTATACAAGTTTAGAAAAACCGTACTCTTGCGAAACAACGTCGCGCGACCGTCGATTACGACGAGGAAATTGAATCTGCGAAAGTCTTTGTCTCGTGAAAAATTTGCTGTAAAAGCTGATGGATCTTGTTATGCTCTTTCGACCTCCTCGGGGTATCGTAAAACATCAATTTTATAAACTCGAAGCGGATAATAGAATTGATAAATTTATAGCCTGGTTGGCGTCGGTTATTTATTACGAGGCGATCCTGCGGGGGGAGATCGAAAATTCTTTCCGATGTGTCGTTTAAAAAAACATAACGAAAGTACAGAACTTGCGAGTTTTTCGTTGACGAACTTTACTCGCTTTTCGGAGCGGCGAAACAAAGTCAATTAATCAGGATGACTTTATCGCTCTTCTTATGTGAACTAGCTATTTTACACCTCGGAAAATATAAGCCAAGTGCACGTACCTCCATTTAACAACTTTATAAAGATTATCACAAGAGTAGCATCGCCGGGAGAGAGTAAGTTACCGCCGTATCGCTTATTAGTTTTGTACGACTTTTAGTTCCATTACGTCTGTTCACGAAGTTGCTAACGATGATTTATCATCGTCGGCTCAATTCAAGCTCCGTCACGTGCACGAAAATTCAAAGTCTGCTTTAATAATTGAAACGTCTCTTTGCGCAAGTTTTCGTATTATTACGATTTAAGTTACCAGTATTATAAGTCTGGCGATGTGTGCGAAAATAAAACCGTTTAAAGTCTCTTACGCGACTCTACCGGTCGGTGCATAAGACTGGAAAAGAAAATGCTTTAGCCTTTGACGAAACGCGCAATATGACTTTTCTTTTTAACTTATTAGTCTCGCACCAAGCACGCGACGTTAGTTATATCGATCGCTAGAGGGTGACGCCGTCGACGACGGATCTCAATATCAAAGGCCATTAATCGAAAATGCATTTTACTTGTAGCAACCAACTGATAACTAATACCGAAGAGCATTTTGTAGAAAACGGCTTTATTTCGTACGCTCGTCTATTATTCATGACAGAGAATAAAGGAATATCTTCGTGGACGTATCGATATGTTATTGTTAAAAGCATATACCCGACAGTAGGAATATGGATGAATCGACCAATTATAAGTTAACAAAGACTTTCGGATAAATAATTAATCAACAATAAAAAACCAACAATCGAACGATTCTTGATGTTTAATCACACGTTGCTTACGTTCGAAATTTGTATTCATCAACGTCGTGTATAGCTTTGAACTATTATTTATTATCGCGCGAGATCGATATTGTCTGCGATTGATTCAATGGTTCCACGACATTTTCCACGTGCATTAACGAGCCCAAAACGAGTTACATGAATACACAACGGAATACACTGCATAAATCTTCGATGCAATAAAAGAAATATTATTCGACGGGCGAAACTAATCGAAGCGTGAAAAATCCATTTCTGGGTAACGCAAAAAAGATACACACACATAAACTGTGTAATATAATCCGCCGTCTGTGAAAGGCAATGAAATCCTCGCGATCGTAACAGTCGTGCGCACTGCGCGAATTCAAAATACTATTACACATATAAAAGCTTGCGGGATACTTGCGTCATAAAACTCGATCTGCACTCGAGCTATCTGTCTCTCTCTCTCTCTCTCTCTCTCTCTCTCTCTCTCTCGCACACTATCTCTATACATATTTAGATTAGTGTGTACATATAATATATCACTATAGCGCGTAGATACGTATACAAGCTCACGAAATGCACTATACCCAATAGTAATCGCATCACATCTCGGAGTTTCGAACAGATTTCCTGCTACTAATACCCGAGTTCGATCAACTGTACGAGAGCACGTTTGCGCGGATTTGCACCTATCGATGTTGTTATACGGTATTGGTCATTTTCCGATTTTCATTTCTCTCTCTCTCTCTCTCTCTCTCTCTCTCTCTCTCTCTCTAATATATATATACGTGTAAATTACGCAAATACCTTCGCGCAATACAGTTCGTATAAATGTTATATATCAATGTAAATTTTATTTTAACGATAACGTCGAGAAGGCATTTGATATAGTGTCGTGCAAGAGCTTATCACCTGCGGTGAACATTCGCGAGTTTGCAGAGGCAAAAGTACAGGTTTGCACTTTTGAACGTGCGGTAAAGATCAAGAGATAACAGGAAGCAAACGGTGGTTCCTCCAAGCTTTACAAGCAATACCGTTTTTGAATATTCCAAATCATATGATATTGCAAATCAGTTTGATTCACCGAAGCGTAGTCGACTTGTAAATATTAAGATAACTATTAGCAAGAACCATTGATTGATGTAAAGTGTAGAATTCTGAAATAATTATACAAGCTTAAAGGGTCGCATCGATCGAAAGCTCCCTAGACGAAGTCCCCGAAACTGCTTTCATTTACACGCCAAATTCATGTATAGGCCGTAACGAAAGCTCTCATAAATTCCCATGGGACACCGCAAAATTGCAGTCGAGCGCAGAACGAAACTGTTGAATCTCTCTCGCAAGCCCTCTATCCCTTGCCCAATCAATCGCTACAACGACAGTATTAAACAACACTGACGGTCAGCAGTACAATATCGACTTTACGCTGTGCATTCCGTGAGTGCCGTCTTCCAAGGCCGTGCAAGCTTTATTTCCGCAGCTATTCTACCACACACATGTACACATCAGTCTACACATGCTCTCGAGTGGGTCCGAGTATTAAAGCTCCGTGACATTACTTGAAACATTATACTTGACGTACGAATTTTCTGCATATTGCGAGGACAATGTGGCCTAGAATCTTGTATTTTGCCCGATATGTACACTTTATATTTTCCATAAACGTCGAGGACGGATTTGTAGGAAAAAGTTGAAACTCAGTTTAACGCTTTGTCGATATAAATTAGTTAAATTGATTTTTCAAAGTTTACTCATATCTTTACTTGCATGAGTATCAATCGTATACTTCCTATGGCCTCTCAACTGTGTAAATTATACTTTTCTTTTGAAACAGAATACTTCATCTCTAGGTAACTATTCTTTTGGTAGTTACGAAGGAAAAATTGAGGTCAGAGTGGTACTTGTGTTTATAGCCGACATGAAAAAGACCTTCAACAAACATACACTCAATGCACATATTCGACGGATTCAATTCATAGATCGACGAATAATAGGTTTGTTTGCTTTCGAAAATGGAAAATATACGAAAATGTACACCCGTCACGCTCCTCTACTTCATTATTCACGTCATTGCGTGACCGTACATGAACGCATTAAAATCTGTAGAATATAAATTTTTCTGCAGATTTTAATATGCATTATTGTACAAGAGTACGTTAAATTTAAAGAAATAATTATTAAAAGTAATCAATCTTCGATGTGAGTACATCGTAAGCTCTCGTGCATAAACGCAGTGGAGATGGCGCAAACTTTCCCTTGAAAATTTACTCCGACTACTTTTGTTAAAATTGTGCTTTTGGTGTCTGTGCTTATTAAGTACGCCTGCAACGATGCAAGCTTGGGATTAATTTTATCACGTAAAGCAGCGACAGTTGATTGAGACGTACCCCGTTTATTCACTGGATTAATACTCCGTGCTACTTTTTAATCTCACGAGTATATGACTATACCTGTGCTTTTAAATCCAATGTAGTTGTGTGTACTGTACATACAGCAGATTAAAATTTATTTCGATTGGATTATTGTTGCAATTTTTTTATGTCAGTAAGCAAAGATTTTTTTCATTTATTAACGGCACTGATATTAACAGCAGAATCATATATTAGACACATGTTTATCGTAAAGAAGTGACTCGATTCGTTCAAGAGACTTCTTACATAGAGTTTAGCTTAAGTGGCTGTCCGCTTGATAGGAGCGAGCGCTAAATATTTTTTCAAAAACTTTATCGCGGTACACTTGGCAAGACAAAAAGTCTACAATAAAACTTGTTATGTGATAGTTTTAAATTACTTCACCGCGTTAATAAAGACATAAATAAAAGAGTTGGCCGAATGTTAACCTCTGCATGATTTCTTTCAGTTACCGGAATTTTTCTTATCATTAGAGTTTTAACGTTGTTTTTGCATGCGTGAGCAATGATTCAACGAAATTGCTGAAAAAGCTTCTGTTCAATGTAATCAAATGAACATTTCCATAAACACACTGCATTGCACCGAATAAACAAATTCGATTATTTTGATGTCTCGAACGCCGTTACAGAATTGATTTCAAAATCGATAAAAAACCGTCCCTTGCAACCTTATTTCTGTGAACTCAAGGTCCTTAGTTGTGTCATCGATAGATACCCTATCTACGACAGCTTATAATGAGCTATTGTTGAAAAAAATAGCGCACTGAGAAATAGCAAATCTCCTTATCCGACGCGTACACATACACGCACAATTGCGCGTGTTTAACAAATAGATCCACGATTATGTTAATTCTAGTATCGAATTAATAGCTAAACATCGCATCCCATAGTTATACATAATTATACATAAGACAATAACTTTTATATATATATACACTAGAGATAAATTACAGATAAAGCCAATTATAATCTTTGCAAAACGGCTTATCGATGTAGTAATTTGTCGCTCTATCCATCACTCTTAATTGAAAATAAAACAAACTATCGACGAGCAATCTAGTGAGTGTGTTTGCACAACGATTTAGCACATAACTGTTGCTCGATACCAAAAGCACGCGCAATTCGATGAGCCTACAAATTACTGTTACATCTGAATAACACGTTATAAAAAAATGTTAACTGCACGACAACAGATATCGATCTTTCCATTTAAGTTATTTGAAACAATTTCTGTATGCCATGCAATTGCGCGTAACAATGCACTGAGTCGTAGCTACAATTTGCAGGTGCTCAATTAGAAAGAATGCTTACAATTTGTAACAATTGTTGTACTCGATAAAAACGATGAAAAATTTTTTCATTTTTAATTCGATCATCTGCTTATCTTAATGAGAGACACGCAACTCGATTCCATTCGAAAAATTGATGTTACGCTCTAAATGCTTAGTGTCAAATCGTTAAACATTTACTCGGCTTCAGAAGCATTATAAGCTTCGAATCGTTTCAGACAATATATTGCTTTGAAAAGTCTATCGCCCATGAACCACCGGATTACGATGATAAACAAAGCAAAACAGCATCAACTAACTCAATCGTGGAGAGACCGCAAACGAATGGGCTTTAACAAACCAATTACTGATAATCTCGTTACAAAAGCTCTAACTCTGTTGACATGATGAAAGCCCCAAAGCCTCGAGTTTAAGTGCATTAATCATCGTAAAACGGCTGATGCAAAACGAAATATTTCGCATTCGCTAGTGTTTATAGTTTAGGTGTATATCTTTTCTGTATATCTGAGCTTTAAATAGATTCATACATAAGTACAATTAATCGAATGTATCGGTGTCAAAATATCTTTTCACTGTTACAGTGATTTTGCAATAAATACTAGATTCTAGTAAAGTATTTAATAATCGGAATTTAAAGACATTTAAAAGTAAAAGGTTATATAAGAAAATATTCTACGAATTATTAAGTCAACTACTCGAGTAACTTATGCTTCCACGACTCGTATAGAATAGCGCAAAAAAATTAAATAAATATTCGGAAGAAGATGAATCAAAGGGCATTAAAGCCGGAAATTAAAATGGGAGGAAGTATTCGATTTTAAATTTACCAGCAAATAATAAGTTTCAAGAAGGTTGAGAGACAAGCGCGAGACGGCCTGGAGAATCGGAATCGGATAAAAAAAGGAATGTTTCGGCTCATCGGTAATCGGGTAGACAGTTTCCTGTCAGGCTTATTAAGCCCTGTATAATCGACAAGTAAAGATGATTTCTCACGAGAACGTTCATTATCAATACATCTATACTACCAGGCCGCGTTGTAAGTTTTTTCCATTTCTTTATCTTTTTCCTTTTCGAAGTAAATACTTAAGCCAATGCAATTAACTGCTATCTTAACAACCGACAGCGAGTTTGCACTTATCAAACGACGGCTTTAAGTTTCGACGTGGACGACATAGTTTAGATAAGAATCGGCAAACACTGAAATATCGCTCGGTTTTGGTATAGAATATTCACAAGTTCAGACTACAACGACTAGCCTAATATGCATTTCAACTGTACTTCCATTCGTACGAGCGCATACGAAAGGTAAACAAAAGGTGAACGCACCGCAACGCAAACTACGAGATTCTCAATGAAGAATAGCACGAGTGAAGTGGCGCGACTCGATGCATCAAACGATTAAACACAAACGCAGCCTTAAGCACCTCGGACAACATCGGACGCAATATGCGTGCACTGCATACGATTTTACGAGAAGAGGCTTTGAGTAAGCTGCTTTTCCCGATGAAGAAGACATTTGTCTGAGCGAACAAGACGTGACCAGACTCGAGGCACTGATTCGTATAATTGCTGTCGGTTTCACTTGCTAATATAGCATTGCGCGGCACATTTGTCGTGTATAAATCGAATTTCAAGAGAGAGCGTATCCGAAAACGTTCGAACGCGAGCAGCGGAATGCTTAGCCTCGATTCATTCGAAGTCGGTAAGCATCGAGAGACATCAGCTTGATTTTTGCAGAGGATAGCAATACGTATATAGATATAGATATATGTAGACACATAAAGCATGTCTCCTCTCTTTCGGCTAGAAGCAGCGTTTTGTGTACTTTATACCTATGCTACTGCTTTTACCCCAAAGCGCACGCGACTCCATTCTATCGTGTGTTCACACTTATATACACACGTACATGGTGATGGGCGCCGATAAGTAAACCTGGTCATTCCGAGCTACCGCGTATGGACGTTGGCGAAGCGTAAGGTGATCCATTTTTCTCCGATACATATTGCTCGAGTTTCGCGATGAAATTCGACGATGTATTATGCTATAGTAGATATATTATTACTTTACTGTAAAGGTTCTCCCAAATATTTGCCGAGTTAAGAAACATTCATCGTGGGAATATAGTTGATGATATGACGAATTAATTCGGAGACTAGTATGAAAATTGTTGCTGGCATCATTCGATTTCGCGAGGAGAACATTTGATTGATCATTATGTTGTTTATAACGCGTTAAATCTTCCTAGTCAATATGCACGGGTGTATACCACAACATGTTTCTACACATAAGGTCAACTTTATGGATTAAAGTATATTTAACTGTTACTTATTTAAGAGGAAAAGTGTGTGTTTTTAGTGTTTTTAGTGAGAAATACTTTCCCGACAAGTTAGAATTTTTTGAAAATTGGCATAAAATTACCAAAAATTCGTAATTAGTCCAGCTTTGATGTACCGTAACTTAGAGGCTCTTCATAAAAAATCTAAATAAAATCATGAAGGTACAGTGCCAAACTAAGGTTTAAAAAATTTAAAAAGAAAAGTTTTTTTAACTGGTCAATCTGTCACAGAAAACTCATGTACATCGTTTTTGACTATTTGGTCAGTTCGATTGTTCGTATCGACGCTGTTTCACTTTGAATTTATGGCTTGGAATCGCGTGAGGTCATTTGCAGAGGATAGTATCAATATAAGTGCTGCATATACCAGAGCGCGTGTGCATGGATTCACCCTTGGAAAGGAATTTAGTCCAAAACTGCTATTTATTATCCTTTTCTCAGGCTATTTATATTGAACTTGTCCTTGCTAATTGCTGTGTGTAAGTTGGTACAATACGAAATCTATTTATGTATATATTCTTGAAAAATTAATGGAATTTTTTCACCTCGTTTGCTAGCAGTTTATACTTTTAAACGAAGGATTATATTTCAGTTATACTATAAGCCTCGGTAAGAATATAGTTATTCATTATTTTGAAAAGATATGTCCACGTATGAAACTGCGCACCAATGCCGAGTTTAAATAAATTCCAAGATTATAATAACAAATTTCAGTTTCTAATCCCGATTTCTCCTAATGTAATAACTGGAAATTACTTGAAATAACTTTGAAGAATAAAGAACAGAATTTAATGAATTTTTTACCCTCGGTGCTATAAAAAAAAAGAAATAGCTCTCATTGCTTATCGGTCAGTGATATTAATAACACGTCATTTGCGCTACCAATATAAAACAAGGCAATCGCTTAGATTAAACATCACATAGAAAACAAGCTATTTCCGGATAAGTATCTAAGCTATAAATTTGACGGTTTTACTAAGTATAAAAGAATCTAATCACGACATATTCCACGCTTCGTAAATGATTGAAATCCCGAGACTCATCTCAATTGCAGCACACACGATACGTAATGCCATGCCGTTAGATCATCGCGCAAAATAAACGTATTAAGATAAGGAATAGACAGAGAAAAGGGTGAAAGGTCAAACCGTGCGTTCTCGTGCAGCCAGAGTCGATCGAATCGATCAAGAGTCGAGCGCGACTACGCGAGGGATTTTCACTAGCGTAGGGCTTTGAATTTTTTAGTTTCGAAGCTTGTCCCGACGCGGCTTCTAGGGACATCGCAAAGTACAACGCTAGAGAGCATCGTGAATGAAACATTTGCACGAGAATGTATAATAAATATCGACTGCAGTCAGTTGACTGCAACATTTCCTATTTGATAACGTTATATTTTCTATAATAGTGATTAAAAAGAATCGATCTCTCGGATAAGCCATCGAGGACGAAAACCCGTATGCGTGGACGCCTCATAAAAATTCCATGACGCTCGCTACGAACTCGTAAATAAACCAAGTTTCACCCACTAACTTCATTACCAGATCCAGCGGTAAGTTTATAGCAAGAGAATGTAAACAGCCAAGAAGACAGCGTTCGGAAGTGGGGCAATAGTGTTTGGCGCCGCGCTCTCAAGCTCAAAAATCGACGTCACACCGAGGGTCTCTCTACGTCATTGGCCCTGACTCACTGCGGACTTCGCGGGGTTGTTACCGCGACCGCAGTAGCGATTCTATACCAATGTACAAACTTACATGCGCTTCGGCTACAGATACGTGCTTATAGTTTGTGCTTATAAATGTGGGAGTATACGCACTATACAAGCGCGGTTAACGACAATCCAAGAGATACTTTCGACAGTTTCGATAATTTTTAGACTTACGCGAGTTGTCTAAAAATTGTTGTAAAGTTCTGAGTTATCGCGAGGGATCGATTGACGATTGCCGAGTGTCGGTGCTAAGTATTACTGCAAGGATTTATGGATGTAGGCTGGGTTTTAATCATCGATCTTTTCGAAATGGGAGCAATTTTCTTTTGTGCTGCGTAAAGCGATTGCGATTTACGCAGCGAAAAGACAGGGGAAAAATGAATTCGTGTACGAGACAGATCTATAGCAATAGCATAACGATTTCGACTGAATGCAGTCATCGTGAAAGGATCGTTTATCATCCGAAATAAGACAACGTTTATTACGAAATACGAAAGCTGAATATTTCTTCACCTTCGTAATGGTGTTCAGAAAGACAAACACGCGCTCGTACTTTACGACGTCTCTCCACGTTCATATGTACGTATTTGCTTGGCGGAAGGACTTTTCAAAGCTCGTAAATTTAGCTTTCTCTCCTTTTTCAACGAATCGATAGCCAACGAAGGTATATAATAATAAATTCACTTTATTCCTGGAGAATAATCATACACCCGAACGAACAAAGGCACACAAAATATGAGCGTGTATGCGTATATAATTTGCAAAAAATTACGGTTTCATTATCACGTACCTCTACTGCTTCGGGATATCGGTGAGATTAATTAAACTTCGAAATCACGCTCTCCGCACACCAAATTGCAATATACGTATAATCAATCACGCACACTTAGCTCTCGTAGCAAAAAAACGATATCACAGAAATGAAGCTTAACGACGCTACCGTTCTCATCGACTTATATTACATAACAGTCTTTAGCCATAAGCTTGTAAGAAAAATAAGAAAGAAACAAATAAACGCGATTTTCTGTTTCTATAAACTTTTCTATAAACTATAGCTGAATATACTCGAGGGCTGAATCTCTCGAAGAGCTGCCACGCTACAACGCCCTTATCCCTACGCTCCCCACATCAGCAGGTGGATGGAAGTTTCGTGAAGATGTAGAGCATGTGCGTGCGCGTTTGCCTGTATATATATATATATATATATATATATGTTCGTATATGCACAGAACTTACTTAGTTACTACATGTGTACAAGAGCAGGCTGCGTTTTTAATCACACGTGATGTTGATAAGAGCCTTGCGCAGTCGCTGAGGAAACTCGTCGTGCATACAGTTGGCTGGCTGCGACGAGAACGAGGTGGTCGCGTTGCTCAAAGATTGCAAAATATATATATATATTCGAAGATAATTAGACACGTGTATCAGCGAGTTGTCTTTGGAAATAACGTTCAGTACAAGTCTGTACTAGAATAATCAACTTTCTAGAAGGCCGCGCCAGTCTTTCCGACTCGCGCGATTTTCGGTTCCGACGGTTATCCTTCGGTGCTTGATGGGGTCAAGGTCGATTCGGAAACGAGCACGATTCGGAACTGCGCTAGACGATGTTATTCGATGCAGTGGTCGCTTTGAGTCTCGAACGATTTATAATGGCGAGTCTATGCCCGATTTGATCTATCTTGCAGATCGCATACCACAGAATTTGAAATTATTGAAAACCCGATCGGTAAACGTTCTAGGGAATAAAAACAGAAAAAGAGAATGTGAGCTAGGCACTAAAAACTCATAAAAAAAGAACTTTTTTCATTTAGAGAACGAGAAAGAAAGAACGAGAGAGAACAGGTGGCGCCCTTTTTTCTCATCAGCCGGAGTGCTGCGATCTTTTTTTTTATACTCATTCTTGCGGAAGTGTGACTCGTCGACAGCTAATACATTCCTGCTGGTATATTTCTTTCGAGGTTGAGCCTCTCGTTATATATTTGCAGTTAGAGCTTTCCTCTCCGAGACGATTCGCTGAATGCTTGAAAATATTTTCAATTTAAAATCAAATAAACTCACCTGATATGAGAATACGATGCTCTTTTGCTGGAATTCGGGTGATTGAGTTACGTCCTGCAATAATGAAAATATTGATGGCTCTTTTAATAATTCGGGGAAATTAAAGTTTTGTCCATTGTTTAGGGCCCGTAACGATTTATTTTCCTCGCATTGATAATTCGTTAAACTTTCAAGATTCTGAGTTTTATTAAAAATTAAAAATTTATTTAGACAATGAAATAAAACTCTATTTTAATTTATTTGTGTTATAGTGTAAAATCTCCCAAGTCGGAAAAAAAACGTTAAATAAAACGTTTTCCTCGTAACAACTTCAATTAATTATTATAATTGGTCTCTTGTATATGTGACCTAATCGAAACCAAATAAAAATATAAAAAATATAACCTTGTACGAAGTAACGTGCACTGTCTGCACAGTAGTTTCACTTAGTTTCTGACTCCTTAAACATTCGTGGTCTAGTCACGGATGTGCTACATATTTTATTGTAAGAACAAGGATCGAAGTGCAAAGCGAAAGCTAAAAAGCTACGAGAACTTGCTTTTCAAAAATTATTACATCCATTCACTTTTTTATTCAGAATTATTATTTTGCTTCTAGTTTAGCGAATGTTTAGTGAATATAAAAGAACAAATGTTAATAATGCAGATCGCAGCAGTGCTACTAATCGCACTTATTTTAATTGCCTTTTGCATAAACGTATTGCTTAAAGACAGCGAATTTGGATAATTACCGCATGACATGAGACTATGCATATCTCAACGGTAATTACATTTTGTAGAGTTATCAGTTTTGAAGATAAAATATTAATCAACGTTGTGCATCGCGTGTTCTTATAATAAATAGAAAAGAACAATACAGCGGCGATAAAACATACCCTTATAACCAAGAATGAAAGTAAAAGAATGCTTCGAAAAATTAGGAATAAAATGAAACAAAAATCCACACTCAAAAACGAGAGAATTCGCATTCGAACGCACGTACAGCAATGCGAAGGCCGCATCACGTTGCGGCAATTAGATTTCGTTATAGCTAGACAGGGAGCTGGCACTCGATAGCGGAGTATGACTTCCATATATACCACATATACCTATATGTGTAATTGTGCATATGAGTATACGTGTACTATACGTCGAAAACTCACGCGCGTTAAAAGTCGCTTGGATCAATACGAGATTTCACGAGTACCGCAGAGAGATATGCGATGGACAGCTAACTAGCTATACTGGAAAATCAATAAGCTCGCGATAAATTTGCTTTTCAATTTGTACATAGGATTACATGCAATTATAATCGAAATGTAATATGCTCTCTTTTTTCGATTTAAGAATATTACAGTTGAAAAAGAAATACATCGGATATCTCGATGGATTAAAAAGCACGCGCCAAGCTCGTTAATACGTATGTACAGGCCAAGGGACAATAAAATGCGCTTGGAAATAATCCACGCGGTGATGGCATTTCTGTGTCGCGTAAGTGTGTGTGTGCGTGTGCATAATACATATGTATGTATGTACGGCAGTAAATTGATTAGTCTCGTGCCGGGTGGAATGAAATGAAAATAGGACTGCACTGCTTTGTATAGCCATTGGATATGTTACTTTGCCGAGTACGTATATACATGTGTTGGTGTATGTCAAGAAACGAGAGAGAAGTCGTGTAATAAAGAAGTCGAGATTCGCGTTTTTTCTTCTTGCCAATAAATGGCGTTTATTAATCCTCATTCAAAAGTCTTACAGAGTCCTATGAATCATCGCACATTTTTTCACGCTATATATATATATATATATATATATATATATATATATATATATAATCCTGCGTATCTTATAATAATAAAATTTCTCGCTGAAATATAGTCTTTTTGAAATAATTTTTCCTAGTACTCCTCGTCACTTCTTTTATTGATGCTCCCTGTTTTTTCATTTATTATATAATATTCGACATAGTCTCTGGTTCGCGTACACGACGCAGCTTCCGGCAGAATGCAATCATTCGCACCAGAGATACACTGATGATAGTATGCGACATGTGATGACGATGCGCGCGCGCTACTCTCATACTCGTGAATACAATGTGCATGTTTGTGTTTGTATGCATTTTACACACACGCACATGCGTGCACATTATATCAGCGAACTATAGCATAAAAACAAATTAAAACTTATTATCACAGACACGTATGTGAACCTCAATATTTTATATGTACACGTAAATTTGAATATCGCTGGCGTAAATATGTAATTGCATCCATACGTAGAATATAATCGCTCTCGTATACGTACGTAAATTTTCAAAAACGAAACATCGTCACTCACTGCACACGAGAAGGATCGAGAATCGCTCTCGAGAGCAACGCATTTTTAACTAGTACGCCGTGCGATTTTAGATCTCTTTCCATTCTCTTCCCAAACTCTATGCCCTGGTCGCTGACATTTCTTTTTTCGTCTACTTAAAAAGCAAATATTTAAAATTCGAGAGCACAGCCGAGAGTTTCAAATAATGCATGCATATCTTATTTAGAAGTATATAAGTATTATAATATGCTTAGCTCAATAAGAGGCTTTAGCTTAGTGGAATTTAGCAAAAGTATCAAGTAATATACACATATACATATACATATACATATACATATACATATACATATACATATACATATACATATATATAGAACATATATATACTTAGAAATAGCAATTTGTATTGTAAGAATGCATTGAAGCGTGTGTCTTGGTATTACATAGTACAAAAATCTTAGGTCGGCTTCAGGCTCAGCTTCAGACTCAGTATATAAACGTACAAAATTGTTCAAATAGTTATGTACTTTGGAAAATTTGCAGTTGTATGAGCTTAACAATAATAATATAATTATTAGCAGCGCTGTAGACGCGAGAAAAGCTTTCTATCACTTTCAATAAAGTGATCAGAGAAGAGAAAAGAGTTTTTTCATTATCGTGTGCTTTTAATCAATTTGATCGTTCGGAAAATACGGATAAAAAGCGTGCGCTTACTCCTCATAGCGATATATAGGCCAACTCCGTTGGAGCCACGGGGTGTCATCGGAAAAGTAAAAAAACGAGAGCGATAGAATACGACCCTCCTCAAAAGTTTACATGCGGTCACTGTGCATACTTCGGTGTATGTATAAATACTCGCTCGCACATTCGTCGCACGTTGTACGTATGCATGTTGTACATATACATGTATATTTTTTGCTAAATTGCAGGGATTAAATTGGCACTCACTAATTTTACAAAATATAATGAATTATCGCCTTCCAGCTGGCAATGAGACTTTGCTAATGGATGTATAATATATGTTGTATATATATTTATATCTTGTTCTGAGATTAATAGAAAGAATTTAAAGGTAATGAACCGATCGGTCGTCGACAATTGAAGAAGAGTAAGTTTCTTAAACGGAATCTTATTACTCCACTGATATAGATGCGCTTCATATAATTTTCTGTAATTATAGCCTAAAACTTCGCTTACAGATGCTAGCTAATTAAATATACAATGATAATAATAATAATAATAATATTAAATCTCCGAAAAAAATCTCTTATAACAGAGCATACACGATCGAGTCCCATTCGTTCTCACTTTTTGCCAAATTAATAACGTAACGTATATGCGCGAACGTAGCACAGTACTCGTATTCATAAGTGAAAGCGAAAAAATGAGCCTCCCTATGAGAAAAAAGAAGAAATCGTATGTACAGAAGGGTCTCTTGCTCTTTCTCTTTCGCTATACATATGCGTCGAAGACGTCAGCAGCAACGAGGTCGAGAGAAAATCCCGCAATGGACGAGAATAACGGTCGCATTTCGTCGTCGCGAATGATTATATCTTATTTTTGTCATCGTCACCCACGTCGAAATGCGCTATTATTATCTGTACATATATTTTCGGTGAAAGAATGATATGATGATTCGATAATGTCGAGACTTTCAATGTAATTCGTTTTTGCACCGTTGGTGTATTTTTTAACTTTTCATTTCGGTTGTTATTGCAAAAATTTTTCTTCGGTCGTTGAACGATCGTTCTATATTTGGCCACGACGATCGCTATTATATTTTTATACTTTGCCACATGAATTTACATTACATGACTAATGATATGACGTTTTATCCTTCCAACATTACGAATTTTTTATTGATCAATTAAAGAAATGAACTTTATTTCGATTCGGTTCGTGCACAATCAATTCATTTTATTATTTCGACTTTCCACCACGCGGTTTTACGACCGCGTTCAAGTTCGTTGTCTCTGTGTGAAAAATTAACGATTAAAAATGCGTTAAAAGAACAACGAAAAAACAACACAGCACTTTCTTCTCTACAATTGCTCGCAAAGAAACATCTCAAACTCTCTCTCTCTCTCTCTCTCTCTCTCTCTCTCTCTCTCTCTCTCTCTCTCTCTCTCTCTCTCTCTCTCTCTCTCATCTCCGATCTCTCTCGCGAGAAAGTGCATTGTCTATATATTTATACAAAGTCACATGCACACAGACGTATATATACATTCTCTCGCGCGTGAACACTCCTCTTGCGAATTGAGTACTGTGCTGTACACGACCTTGAACCGACAGCGTATAAGGCCGTTTAGAAGAGCTCGCACTTGTATTACGTACGCGTATATATATATCTGAGTGAATTTGCGTCGAAGGCCGAAACCGAGAGTGAGCTACATAGAAGCCCTTATGAGCGGATATGGGTGTAATCTAGGTAAATGTAACAAAACGTATAAACGTAAGGAAAAAAATCGGTTATATGAAATTTTCAACCTTTAGAATTTGATCATGTAGATGGTGCAATTATGCTTTGACATATATTGGGCAACCTGTAGAGAAAAAAATCGTTTGTGTAAACTTTTACCCAACCGATACAAAGTGTATTATTGTGGAAGCTTAGAGGAATGATCGATAATACGCGACGCTTGGATACACTAACGGTAGATTTATAAATAAAACTTACTATGAAGGCGATCCACGCGTACGGTATAATATCAGTTTATATATAAAACATCAGTACTAATGATCAAAAGAGCTCGCCATTGTATTTTTAAATCTAAATGTATCGAAAAAGTCTCAATCGCAAATTTTGAATCCGGTTATACACGCTTTGTGTGGAAAATGTTTTTCACTCTATTTCGTTACAGATCATTGACCAGTTAACGAAGTATTTTTAAAATAAGCATTTCAAAACAAACCAAAAAATGAACTATTATAAGTAGATAAATATATCCCGAACTTGGCATAGCAACCATTTCGAAAATATTTAACTCTATCAGCTCTGCTCGGAATTGAATTAATTCACTGATAAATTAAAAACTATCATTCTTAATAACTATGCTAAATGAGTCCCCGCGAGAAGCAATTGTTTTGCTCACAATAATAAAACGTATGCGAAATAATTTCTCCTTTGTTGCTATCCATCAATTACGAACTTATCTATCCCGACAGAATCACTACGGGAGAATCAGCGTCACTATGCCGCGTTCTGGCTTCTAAATATTCATCAGATTTAAACCTATACAATTAAATCGCGCGCGTTAACCTCTGTCGCAGTGCGCGCGCGCATTGTACATAGGTATAACTTCTCATAATCTTTTCTCTAACGGCCTCCGTTGAAAAAACAAGAAGATGGAGGAAGAGAGAGAGAGAGAGAGAGAGAGAGAACTAGTCAGAGCACATTCACTGCACCTTATGTAAATAAGTACGTTAGACTTCTTTCTTTGTCACGTTAATTCTTCTCTCATTTTTTTCCACGCGTTGCTCGGTTAAAAATACTTGGTGCGAAAATTAGACGATTATTCAAAAAGCAGAGTATCAGAATCTCTGGATTATTGTACACTGGCTAAATCTTCAAGACATTAATAATCCTCGAGTAATTAAGGTCACACTCTACGAATATTCGCGTGTATATAATAACCGATAAAGTATTCGGATGAGGACTGAGACTGCTGAAATAACAAACACTCCCCTCGCAATCAACGTTAAAATTAGAAGACTTAAATCAGCAAACATTTTACGCGACAGAACATACGCTGGCTCAATAATCGCCAGGAAAGAGAAAGAGAGAACGTGTACCGATATATAGTTGACGGCAACGAATGTTTACTGCGACTGAGCCTATAATCGCGAGAAAAAAATGTTTCTCGCTCATGCGCGTATTCTCGTAGATTTGCTCTCGTACTTTTTTATACCAATTACAATTCGCGGCCATAGAGTTTACCTCGAGTGTGACGTGTTTGATACGTTGTTACAAAACTTCTATTTTGTTTTCTCTTTTGATAAACGAAATAAACGATAAGAGCAACTCGTAAACATGAGGTATACGAAAATACGATGTGACGATGAATGTTTTGCATAGTTTTATACATATATATTATATATATAAATATATATATATATAGACACACACACCTCCAAAGATCGCTACGAGGTTCCAATGAAGAAAATAAAGAGAAACGAAACTCATGTCAAATTTCTGCTGGCTTATTCGAGTTACCGTTTATTATACTTACGATTAATTTTCGACTACGTCGAGAGCTTTCGGTAAATTTTGACAAAGAGAGACTGAAAGACGACGCAAAGCTCTGTATATCTGTATATATGCGTAATGTCTCCGGACATCGAAGCAAATGAAAAGAAGAGGCAAAATAAATCTGCGGGGCGCAAATAATAAAGTAAAAACAAGGCATTTTTATTTTGTTCTGAGTAAAAATTCACTTTAATGTAAAATTTTGGCTTAAAATGGACAAATCATATTAGAAAAAAAATTTTTTCTCGGCTTCTCTCGCGAGAAATGCAAAATATAAAAAGCACGTTACTCTCGCTCTCTAAATTTTACAGGTTTACAGCTTCTTCGGCGACGCTCTCGTCCAATACTTGCGCGCAATCGCAAACACACATACACACATATTAATAATTCTCTCTTTACAAAAGACGAAAGAATTATAAAAAAAATTCACACACGAGCGTTTACAAAAAAAAGGAGAACGACAAGGTGTCCTCAACCGCGCATGTATATAGGCATATGTATTTTTATAATTAAAAATAATTCGAGTTTGAACGTAAAAAAGTATAACGCTGAGAATGCGTTGGCTATAGAGATATCATATTCACTATATGCCCACAGACAGACGCTATCACACGTATATACCTAAATAGATTGTATAAAAAAATACTGCATTTATTCGCACAAGTATACCGAGAGGTGCGAGTGAACTCGTTGCGCAAATAGACCGCGCAGATATCTGCTAGTTGTGAGCGCGCTTCTACAAGCTTAATGTTAAACGGCAAACCAAATGTCTTGGTTCTCGAACGGTAAAGCTCGCGAGGAATAATACAAAATAATGAAGGAACGTCGCGCTCTTCGATATTATTTTTACTTTTTGACACCTCAGTTCTACTTTACTTCCTTCGCTACCCATTCTTCTTCAACTGCAATGCGGTGAATTTCAATTATCTATAAATTTATAAATACTTAGATATTAACTTGTTCGAATATTTATCTTCATCGTACGTTTGTTATCTATACATGTTACATTAGACATATGTATTAAATACCTATAATTGTGATAGTCTGATATGAATTGTGCATGATCCGATATCGAGAAAACGCAACGTTTTGAAATGACAAAATATTCAAGTACGTAATTCAACAATGTAAAATATGTATATGTGTAACGTTCGAGTTTACTTGAACGACGCATTTAACATTTTTTTGTAGAACAAAAAGAATGACTATTACAATCGATACTCCGAATGCTCATTCGACTAATGACAGATACTTTTATATTATCATTGCCTATAGTCAAAAGTCTCGTTAAACGATTGCCACTCCAGGTACACGCGATAATAATTATTATCTTCTCGATTAAATGTATGTATATGCGGATGATGTAATTGAAAAAATACGCCGAACGAAAGAGTTCCAAACTCGATATTGACCCAATAAATATACAGGGAAAGAAAATGATACAGCACTATAGATATTTGTAGTACCAATTTCGTCGTTTAAAGCATGTAATAGAGATGTAATCGTCGATATGAGAGACATATATACTTAATATCACACATTGAAAATCACTTGGTCGTCGGCAAGTCTCGATCGCATATTCGCATATGTTGTACGGTCACACACGCATATATATTTGTAAATATATATGCATATATTTATGTGCCTCTATGCGTGTGTGCGAAATGAACATAAACTACATACCGTATAATATATATGTGCGAGTGTTTATGCATATAGGCACGTAACTCATAAGGCTATAAGGCCCTCGACCCGATTATGCTCTATAATATGCATATACGCATCTCGAGTAGGGAGCGTTGGAAAATGTAACCGAAGCGCGAAAAATCAAGCCGTCGTTGTTCATTAACCACACGGGTATACACACACTCCAAGATTAGCTCTCGACCTCGTCGTCTCGATCCCAGACTCATTGCACGTTTGCTGTACTGTACTACACATAGCCTTTGTTTCACTAGCTATCGCCACATTTGTCGACTCTATGCGTGCTGAGACTCTATGCGATCTGTAAAAGAGACCGAACCTCTACGCGTGGACTCGTTTCTTTTACGAGTGTCTTTGCAAATTCTACTTATATTTATTCAGTTGAATATCGCAGCATTAAAAGGTAAGTGGAAGTTTTTTCGAAACTTCGCTCTCCCCCTCCCACGCGACATTGAAGTCGGACAAGGTTTAGACGAATAAAACCGTGTGCTCTCCTTCTTTCTTTACATACAGCTTGAAATTAAGACACATACGTTTGTGCTTCGATCTTATAGTCCTCGTTCGCGACCCCGAGCAATTCAACCGCCAACCGCCAACCCCCACCCCTTTCCAAGATAGTTTACATATGCATGTAGACTTTGAACTTTCTGCGCCGAGTTTTATGGATTCGATGCTCCTTTATTTTTTATCTTCTCTCTACGGTTATTAAGCCACGAGCACTCGCCGGGGATATCGACATCAAATCCCCTCACAATACATATTCTTATCGCGTCGAAAAGACACCGATAATACATCGGTAAGAGGAATGTTTTTTTCCATAGGAGAGAAATGTTCCATTGCGATTCCCAACGTATCATACGCCTGGAATGTATAGTATAAGACAAAAATAGAGCGAACACCTTTGAAGGGGGAAAATTGTTTTGAATCCACTTAACAGCGATATAGAGCTGACGTGACATTCCCCGGCACGTACACGCGGACGAAGTTGTATTCGTCGGTACGCATAGGCGCACATATGCACCTACGATTAACATTGACCGAGAGAGAAAGATAATGAGAGCTGGTATAGGTATATGGTAAAAAAGCCAATTCCGGGACACTTGGGCATATCAGATCTATACCTGGACTGTGCTATGAAAGCCATTCTGCTTGACGAATATGAGGGCGCCAATTGTACATATAAAATAAAAATAAAAATAAAAAATTGAGGTTAAGTTGTACCAATATCTATAGAATTTTCTGCCTCCCCACCCCCTCCCGGCCCCTCCCGGCCCCTCCCGCCCCTCCCACTTCTCTACTTTATCTGACTTCTGCCGCATTTTAAACATATGTTCAAGTACTCGCTACGTCAAGACACTGTCCACGAATTATAGATTTAATACACCACTAAGCATAAGTTGTCCAATTACTTCAGCTTTATTTAGGTTCGTTGTAAGTTTACTTTTTTTAAAGTCACGACCTAATGTTGGCCTTACTGTTTAAACTGATAAAACGTGGTTAAAAAATATAAATTAAATAATTATAATTAATTTTGCCTGCAAACTCTACGATCAAAATTCTTGAACAATACTTAACTAGTGTCCCGTTATTGAATATATCAGCCCCAATTGCTAATTAGCCGTAGGATGAGATATTTATGTATAAGCTATTAAAGAAGTTGAAAAAGAAGAAGAAGAGAAATGGTCCGTTGGTTATCTGTACACACGCTTGTGTAAAGTATACAAAGATCCTTCGAAGCCTCGATACATGCGTATATTATAAAAAAAAAAGAGTAGCAGCAACGACAGGCGATGACGACGACGAAGACGACGACGACGACGATGATGATGATGATGGCGACGATGATAATGATGAAAATTCACTATGCAGCACTTTCTCTATGCACACTCACGCACAAGCACTAGTTGGTCGTAGACACAGAGAATCCGTGTGTATTTCGCATAGATGTTTTCGTTAGTTTTAAGTACGAGTCTGTCGAGAAAATCGCAACACAGCAACGAGCATGAGAGCATCGACTGCAAGAACAAGAAGAACGACGTCGATCACCGCACAGCTGCATCGTCCTGGTTCACATCAGTACTTGACCTTGGCCTTAACTTCCTCGGCAAGTCCTCCCCACTTGAGCCGATAGACCCTTGATCGCCACTGTATCAGCGGATCCAAGACCGCTTGAGCAAAAAGATAGGGCCTTGTCGTCTCGCAGAGCAGCCAACCGATGACGAACTCGATGAGGTTGAAGGGCAGAGGTCCGTTCTGCACAACGCTGAGAAGCGTCCAGTCAAAGAGGAACCAGAGGACTATGTGAGCCGTGTAGAAGAGCAACGAGTCCCAATCGAAAAGCAGACCCACCGCCCAACTAGCGCAGGCCCCGAGTATGAGGCACTCACTGAGAGGTTCGAGGACGATCGTCGTCGGAAGCATGGCAACGCGTAGTTTAGCCCAGCGCCTGAGCCGAGCCTGAAACGTGTAGACCTCGCAATGGCCACTGTTTTGCATCGCCGGTTGCGAGCAGACCGTTATCTTCCACCCTCGATCTGTGAGACTCTTGGCGTAGAAAAAGTCCTCGGCTAAGTAGACACCGAAGGTCTTGAGGCCGCCGACCTCCTCGAGCAAGGCCTTCTTGATGAGAGCCGACATGCCGGTGTGACAGTTTATCCTGAGCAAGTCCGCCGCGAGGTACATCCTCGACTGGACGGTGCCGAAGAAGATTTTCTCATAGGCCGCAGCGAAGCCGTCGCGGTCGCACGTGAAGGGCATCTGGTGCACGAGGCCAACCCTGTCAGTCATGTAATTCACCATGTCAAGGAGAGTGTCCTCCTTCATTCGGATGCCGCTGTCGCTGATGAGGATGAGCTCGTGCTTCGAGGCCTCGTAAGCCGGCTGCATGTTGTTGATCTTGGGATTAACGCCGACGCCCCTGCCACCGACGAAGAGCTTCGCCTCGACAGCTGGATACTTGTCGATGAGCTTGTGGACGAGCATGAGCACTGGGTCCTGCTCGTCCTCGATGCAGAACAACAACTCGTAGACCGGATAGTCCAGTTGGAAAAAGGTCTCGAGATTGCTGAACAGATTCGGATCGACGCCCATGAGGGGCTTGATTATCGAGACGCCGGGCAGGGGGGTCTCGTAACTCGGCACCTGGGCGAGCTTGCGATGCAGCTTCCAACGACCGGCTATCAGGGCGAGGATGTGGACAATCCACATCACCGACCAGAATACCATGAAGAACACAGCAAAGCCGTACAGGGTGTAGAGCATGGAGTTCATCTTCCCACTTGAACACACCGCTGCGCGCGCGCGCGCGCGCACTCCCACGCCGATAATTTTCCTTTACCCTCTTTTCTTCTATTTTTGACTCTCCTTCACGAAGAATAATAAAAATGTTGTTAAAATGTTGGCCGGGGCTAGATTTCGCAGGACTTTGCCTTTGGAAGCGTTGACGCACGCCTCGTGCTCGTCTCACGCTCGTCTCACGCTCGTCTCACGTGAACGGGAATAAGCCGAGAAATATCGAAGAGAGAGAAAGAGAGAGACGAATGCTACACAGCTTTAGCCGCTGGCTTTCAAGCGGCCTGAGGTGTTACGTAGCCTCGGCATCATCCCTACCTGCGGCTCGTCGCGCCGCAGCCCGTCGAGCACGTCGAGGATGAGATTAACGACTGGTGATGCCGGCACATAACAACAACAATAGCACTACAGTCCTCCAGCTTCCCACGAGCCGCATCGTCGCCGCGCCACTGCTGCTTGCGCTCCTGCATCCCCGATGCCGCTGCTCCACCCTGACAAGGCTGCTGCTGCTGCTGCTGCTGCTGCTGCTATAGCTGTCGCCGTTGCACGTCGAAATCATCGAGACTCGCTGCCAACGATCGCCCTTACCCGCCGCCTCTCGTTGCGCATATTATTTCAAGACGAGGAGACGAGGAGACACGCCGCGCTCACCCTGCTCGGCATCTGCACGGCATCGGCGTAGCACCAACGGCAGCAGCAACGGCACCAGCGGCAATGATCTTTTTCTTTTTTCTTCTTCCTCTGTTCGCGCGGATCTCCCTCTCTCTCTCTCCGCTACTGCTGCCCGCACAAGGACGCTATGCCGGCGTACTCCGGGAATTTCACTGCTGCTGCTGCTGCTGCTGCTGCTGGTGCTGGTGCTGGTGCTGCTGTTGCGACATTGGCGGTGATGGCGGCCGACGGAAAGAGAGAGGGAGACGGTAACTCGCTTGTCTCACGATACATTTGCATCTACGCGCTCTCTTTCTCTCTTTCTCCTTCTCTCTCTCCTTCTCTCTCTGCACACCCACGCACCGATAAAAAGAAGAAGACACACTCGGAGAGCTCTCCGCTATGTACGTGCATATACTGCTCTCTCGCTCTCTCCTCTATCGGTATCTGATCTGCTGGGCCGCTACTACTCGTATACGTTACTGCTGACAGGCCGGCTTCGCTGCGAACCGAAGCGGCGAACGGTCGATTCGGCACTCTCTGCGGCAGCCGCTTCCTTCCCACGAGCGCGCTAAGACGGACTGGCGGCCGCCCCACCACTCCGCCTCTCCCTATCCACACTCACACATCTACGAATAACAATGAAGGCGTTCAATGTGAAAGAGGGAGAGACTGAGAGAGTCAGAGAGTCAGCTCAGTCAGCGAGAGCGCGCGTGTGTGTAGGTTCAGGTGCCGCTTCTCGGCTTCTCCCACTCTCGGTCGCATTCCGCCGACGATGCAGGAGGACGAAAACCCTAGAGTGCATGCGCGGAATATACCTGCTTTAGATGCTCGATTGCAGTTGGCTATTTCTGATGTAGCCGCCGTTCGTAAAGAGAGAAAGAGGCGCTGTAATCATTACGAGTTTCGTGACCAAGAATATTCGAAGCTCATTTTTCATTCTCCTTGAGATCGATCGAATTATTCGAGCAAAGTCTTTCATTCATTCGACTGATGTCGAAATTTTACCGCTAAACTCTTCACTTATAATATCAATAGTTTTTTATAATTTACAGTCGCACTCCCTTTTTCCAGTGAATACAAATATCAAAGGCGCTTCTCGAGATTGATATACCTTTTCCACCAATTTCCACCAGTATGAACTGGTGGAAATTGGTGGAAAAACATTTTATGTTCCTCGAAAAGTTGGGCCAAAAATTACTGTACGGACAACCTATTTTCGTCAAAGGACTTCTCTTATGCTGTATGAACACATGAATAATGTACACGAAACATTACCATAGCTCTTAGCCGCAAGCTTATCGGGTAACGTTGACGGGATCAAAGTTGGTATTTGAACTATTTGGTACAAAACCCTTGGTTGCATGTGGCCTTAGTTATTATGTAAAAATCCGCATCGTCATAATTAATACGAAGCATTACATTACTAAGTACTATTTAAATGCATACATACTGCAAAGCTGTACTGACAATGCAATTGTCAACGACTGCATGACAATTTGCATGAGAATGTAATAGAGACAAATTCAAACAAATATACCTCAACAATTATTATTCTAGCAATAATTCATGCAATACAGCAGTATTTTATTTAGGTAAACGATGTATATTTAAACACTACCATTATGTAGCACATACAAAAGCAAACTTTTGTTTGTTCCGATTTTCCATTCAAAGAGGCTGTCTTCTGATACTGCATAGATTAAAAGATGGATTAAAAATAATACTAAACCAGCCTCCCTTTAAATTCACTCGCATCTCACTGCGAATTTTCACCATAGTCAAATAATAAAACTATTTTATTTTATTCTACATATGTGGACACTGGACATGCTAGATAGTTCAATATTATTCACATTTAAGTGCAAGTAATAATATTTTAGAATGCGAACGATGGAAAATAAAACCGTCAATTGTTTAACAATCTTATGTTTACTAGAACGATGCTTGAGAATCTTCAAAGTACCAGCAAAATTATCAGCCACCTATGAATACAACTGTGTCTAATCAGACAACCAGCGAAATATAGAATTAAAACAAAATGATTATCGACTTTCCTGTCGAAAACGAGAAAACCCCATCAAACACTCACAATTCAAAATACTCAATCTTGTGATATTGAAGGTAAACAATGAAAACTATAATTTTTAGAAAAGACAATGACGAATCTTCTGCTCGTTTATTTACACACACGATAGCATTTTAACATAAATTAATTTAAAAGAACAACAAAGGATAAACTGAAATAATAGTAAAGGAGAAAGGTTCAGGGGGAGGGCGCCTACTAGGTTCTGAATTTTTTGAACAGGGGATGTTTATTTGCTGTTGAGGAAGAAGCGGATTTTTTATACTCATAATAAACAGCATCATCAGCCCCGGATAGTGACGCCATGTTGCCCACCTTCCGAACAATCTGTAAAATCATGTATTTTTCCTTTAATATCGATAAGGCATCGGCCTTATGATCATAATTACATCTAATTTTGCGATAGAGTAATTTGGCCTTGTTGAAAAATGGTGCACAGTTAATACAAGCTATTATTTCTTCTGGTTATGTGACCGATTGTCATTTTAGTGATAAAATGCGGTAAATGGGTATGTATTAATTCAATGAATGAATTCTTATTGTCAGTAATGAAATCAAACTGCGATAGATGGACTTTATTTAACGCCAATGATCAGAAAAACAAAGACTATTTCTAGTTATTTGGAAATTTGAGCATTTGAAATAGAAAATTTGCCTGGTTTTATAGACACATCTTCAGCGATAGCCTGGTTTATGCATCTTATTAAACGTCAGAGTATAAAAGTTACTTTATTGCGCTTATTTATTTAAAATGTTGTTGATTGATAAAAGACAACTAATATGATGATTAAAATTCTTGCCGTATTTCTACGACTGCAACGTGATCAGTTGTACACATAATGAGGGTTAATTTAACCAGAAATAATGTTCCACCAATTATTACTTCCAGTTATTATGGTATGTGAATAATTTCTCATGTACGTAAATTATAGTATATAATGATTAAATTGTTAATGAAAAAGCACACGTAATAAATATATAAAAATGTACATACCGGACGAGGTCCTTCACCAGGAATTCTCTCTTCATCCGCATCAACATCACTCGCAGATAAAACTTGTTGTAACAATTGGCCCTGCTCTTCTCTCGTTTTATACATCATATCTGGTTCCTTTTTGTTAAAATTTAATTAAATTAATTTAAAATCATAGACAAATGATAAAATCACTAATATAACAATATTTACATCATCCATTCCAGCAAGCTTTGTGATGACCTTATAAGCGTAACCTTGATTAACTAAGAAACGCTGTCTTCTTCGAGAATAGTTCATTTCCATTGTGTCTTGTGAAACTAAGGTATAAAAGAAGGCATTATATTCTTCAGCAATGGCACCTACATAAAAAATATTATTTCATTAGTTTATTAGTTTAAAATAATTTTACTCAAACACTTGCACAATGTCACCTTTTTTGGCTCTTAAAATACGACCCAATCGCTGAGCTTCTTGTCTTCGAGAACCACCATGTGAAGAAATTTGGATGAGAACATTGGCTTCTGGCAAATCAAAAGATGTATCTGCAACTTTGCTCACAAATATCGTATTGACCTTTGTATTGTACTTAAAGTTTTGCAAGATTTGAATTCGTTCACCCTAAAAATATCATTATAATTTATTATTTTGCTGATTAGGTACATATAGTACATTTCCTATGTTAATTCGATGTGAAATATTTCATTCACCTGACTAGTCGGTCCGTAAATATAAGGTTTATTCATTTTTATGGCATAATGTTTCAAAGCAAATACATTATCTGAGAAAACAATAGTCTTGTCACCACGTCTTTCGTGATAACGAATAAGGAACTGGCAAGCGCGAAATTTATTCGGATTCATGACGTATAAAAGCTGAAAAAAGTCATATAATGCATATAAATTTAGTGAAAATTATATTGACGATTTGATACTAGATAAAGCAATTACCAGTTTTCTAGTCATTTTGCAACTCAGATATTCTCTATAAAATTCCGGAGTCATTGGACACCATACTTCTGCACACTGTACCCTGGCAATGTGTCCATTCTTTTGCAATTCCAACCAATTCGCTTCGTAAAGTTTTGGACCAATAAGGAAATTCAGATCAGCAATTTTATCGTCTTCTCTTAAAAGTGTTGCAGTTAATCCCAGTTTACAGTGAGACTGAACAATCGTCAATACTCTTCGAAACATTTTTGCTGGAATAGTGTGTACCTCTGAAAACGAAATTAATTTCATAGTGATGTTTTCTATTTAGTTTTAAAAATGACTCAATGTGTAAAAAAATTCTACCATCTAAAACCATAATTCCCCATTCTTGATCCTGAAGCCATTTCATCGTTTGTTCGGCTTCCCAAGATCTTTTTTGTGTATGTGTTATCATCGAGTAAGTTGTTATTAAAATCTTACAACCCATTGGTTTATCTTTGGCTTCACTGGTAAATCGACAAATCATTGAATCATCAGCAGTCGACCACATTTTAAATTGCTGTTTCCACTGTTCTACAGATACACCAGAATTGCACAAAACTAAAGCTCGTTTTCTAACTGTACTACAGGCAGTTACTCCTACTAAACTTTTACCAGCACCTATAAAAATAATCAGCAAATTAATGGATATTCTCTAGTATTGATAACATAATTTTATAACGCTAATAACATACCACAAGGTAATACAATCACACCAGATCTTGCACGCCCATTTCCAAACATTTTACGTAAACTTTTCTCTTGATAAGGCCTCAACACCGTGGATGGTTTTAAATCGATGCTAAAGTGAACAAATTTATTTATAAATACTGAATAGGTAAGATGAATTTAAAAGTACTACACTCACTTGATGTCTTCATTGACAGTATCGTTACGGAAATCATATTCTGCCAATAGTGGATGTTCTAATTCGATGCATCTCTTTTGAATAACTTCAATTTTTTCTTGATTAACTTCAAAACTAACAGTCTTCAATTCTTGCTCCTCTTCATCCTCATCTTCCTTATCAATTTTGTCATAAAATTTAGTAATATCGTCAGGAACTTTTTCTTCCTCAGTTTGACTTACTGTACCATCGGCAGGCACTGTCGTTGTACCTGTAGGTTGCGATGAATTCGAGATAGACTTTGCCCCAAACTACAGAATTTCATTTCATTCGTGAGTTTAATTAAAGTTCAATCTACAATCTTTATTTAACTGAATTGGAAAATCTGTACCTGTGGCACTTTAGTTTTAGACAAAACATTTGTTATAAAACCCTCTTTCTCTTTGGTTGTTTCGTCCACCAACTTTCTTAATCTACACTCTTGAATAACTGGATCTTTCAATAATTTTTGAAGAACCTCTGGAAACGGCGATTCAACAAAATACTTATTATGCTTCAATACAAGTTTAATCTGTTGGATAAGAAAAAAAATTACTGATCGTAATAAAAAATCATTCATAAACATGCTCGATTGAAACTTACTTTTCCATAGGATAAAGTACACAGCTTTATAAATTCTATAATACCATCCGGAATGCTCGTTTTGCTCAGTCTTTTCAGGTATTCAATAATGTCGTGTGTCTGTAGCCCCACACTAACAGCAGCATATAAAGAATAAGCCGTTAACTTGTACTGCAAAACAATAAACAACCTTGAAAGCTGCGACTTCCATCGATTCAACTTCCCAGATCAAAAAGTGTACTCACTTCGTGCACGTGTTCTGGTCGACAAACTGGCTCTGATATAGCAATTAGAAAATCGTGTGCATGCTTGTAAACGGGTGAAAACGATTCCAAGAAGATGTGACCATTTGGTGCCTAGAAATGAAGGAGAACATTTGTTAACTATGAAGCCGATCTCAAGGCCAAGTCTGCTACGACGGGATTAATCTGTCTACGTACAACCCACAAAGGTCTCGATTCGTTGTCAGGCTTGAGGATCATCTGCGCGCGATAGTCTTTGGCCCCGTATTCGTCCTCGATTGCCCCGTGATCCTGTTTCTCGACATCATTTTTCGCGGCATCGGGTATACCCTCGGTCTCGGCCCCATCGTTCAACTCATCGTCGTTGTTGTAATCCGGATCGTGATCCTCTCTGCGCCTTTTCGATTTCCCTCTGTCTATAATACACAATCCCCAACAATCGTCATACAAACTAAACTAGCATATTTCCATCGAAAATATATAGACCGCTGATGAAAAATTTGTAGGTTAGGTCTACCTGAATCCTTTTTGAATCGCTTAGGCGGTCCCATTATTTAGCGCGGCGTCGAAGTAGCTTCTTCGCAAACCTCGTCCTCGCGGGAGTCCGACGACGAGGTGCTCTGACTCGTCCCCGGGATAGCGAATACCGTTGACGAGGGAGAGAGCTGCGCTTCGTTACCTCCGTCTCGACCGCTTCGAGACGCAGTGGAATATGGAAGTTCCGTTTGTGGCGCAAACATCGTGAACATCATTCGCGAGTCGCGCGACACAGGGATTGTAAGTTTTCGCCGCCGTTGTAGGCATTGCGCTCGCAACGGTCGCAACGACTCTCTGAAATCTAGCTGGCCCACTATTGGTGCATCGGTGCTACCCTCTTTCGCTGCCGACCTCTGCGCAAGCGCGCGATGCCCTACAATTTGTATCACTGATTACAATTTATCATTCAACATTCTACTGTGACTTATAAATAAAATGCTTTTTGACACTGTGATACTATTATTAATGTATTATTCCCGACTGATTAAATCTATTCGCTATATTGGTATACTACTGATATATACTTCGACACACGGTATATCGAATGAGCCTTATCGTATTCTTATTGTATTCTGAGACTTTCATGGCAGTTCATTACACGTCAAAGATGTACAACAGGAAAAATATGCAAGTATTAATTTTCGAAGAAATTTTTTCAATAATTCATACCTAGTGACCACACTGAAGTAGCAACTTTTTTGTGGGTATTGCCTTTAACACTTAAATAAGCATCGGCTTCATCCCCGGTAATTTATGCTTATAGCAAGATACACACATGAAATAATTTCAACCGTTTTAGCCCCTTTTCCACCTGAAACGCGCACTTTGTGAACCCTCGAACGTTTATCATTCTATTGTCTTTTCTAACGTAGAGTAAAATGCTATGGTAAAAAAGCGCTTGTGCGTAGCTTTTATCCACGTTATGTGTAACGTATAGGTTATGAACATGGGTTATGAACGTTGAATTGCGAGTTCCACTAATTGTAAGTCAATTACAATTTTCGATGCTTCTATAATAAGTACAATATAATACAATGAAGTTTGTTGTATGTGCCTATTAGAATGAAGAACATTTTTCATTACATTATATATAGGTACGATACATATGTACAATATGTAGGTATGGCACTTATGGCAGGCTTTTTATTTTGGGGCTAGGCTAGGAGGCTCTAGGAGGGGAAATTGTTCGTTGGAACTTGGAGGCCGGTTAGAAATCTGCATTCTATAATACTTGTTATAAGCGTAACATAATTACGCTTGTGCCAAAGAATAGTTCTGATCTTGAGAAAGTGTATTTTTTTGCATACGCTATTGAAATCTTGTAATGGCAATTCTTAATAAATAATGAGACTAAGGAGAGTGAAAATAGAATTCTTTTTATCGATAGCTAATGCAACAATAATATAACATAATGTTTTCTCCTTTTGCGCAAGTACAATGCTATAGTTACTAAATAATTAATATCTTTACACCTGCAGAAGCAGGTTTTTTTTTTTTTCATTGAATTCGCATTCAACTAGAATGGTCAGTTTTGACGTACATCGCGCGCAGAAGTGACAAGAAAGACATCGATGTTTTCAAAAGCTGGAACAGAAAGTGTGTAAAGAAACGAATGGTTTTGCAATAGAGAAACGTTGGCATTCTGCAATAGAGAACCGATGTAAGTTACCGATGTGAAATTCGGCAAGGAGAGGGTATAAAAATGACCAGCTGTCATTCGAAGTGGTTTTTGAGATCTGAAGATCAGCATAGTCAGCTTCTTAATAGACTCTGTGTCTAGTTTATTCCAATGCGATTGATAAGCGGCGAAAGCAATCGATGTACTCTGAAATGAAAGTTATTGTTGAAAAAAACATTGAATTTCTCTTCATATGACGTTCGTTGAAAAATTACTTGGACTATTAATTCGTCACCGGGTCGGCAGTAGAGAAAGATCTGAAGAAGTGCGACGAACATAAAGGCGACATAGATGAGAATCTCGAAACCTCCATCGCTCAATGCCTGCACGAATTAGTCGTAGAATAAGAAATAGAGGAAATTCGAAATTGAAAGCAATATTGAAAAGCAAAGTCTCACTATGATCAACTTAAAACCGATGATGCAAATAATGATGCAACTGACCATCAACTGCTGCAAGCTCGACCCGTTAAACATCTCAGTGAGCATCTCCGCATCCCTTCGTTCATTCGAATTAAATGTAGATCGTATTATGCGTAGCCTGACAAAATAATTACCGTATTTCTTTTTGATGTAGGCGGATCAGATGGTCGATTTTCACGGACGTTTGACTATCGCTATCCGAGCAGACTTTTTCGAGATCATGCTGAAGTATTTTCAATCGAGCGCAGATATGATAAATAGATACGAGGAATATACTGTCCATAGCGTAGTTCGATGTTCCTACCACTATACCGCTCACTACCTGGTTCAATGTCCAGGTAGCCAAGCAAAAACAATTGACAATCAGTTTATTTGATAATTATGTTGATAATAGCCTCTAAGCGTGATAAACAAATGTGATAAAGACGATTGCGTCTTTCCAATACCTGGGAAGCATAGCAAACTCCGTAGTAGAGATTTGAAAATCGGTCAAAATAATACCATCCGAAGAAGGGGTACTTTCGAATTCGAAGATCATTCTCTTGCGCCCCAAAAAACGGCGAGATCAAATACAACGTGGCCGTGGTATACATTAGTATTCCATAGCGTCTCGTGTAATCCCGAGCTTTGCCTGCAACGTCCAATAGTATCTTTTCGTGTTTTTTCTGTTCTAATTCGTCGTTGTTCATCGTTTCTGTCCAATTCTTCTTCATGGTACCTATAATTTCCTTCATTATACACTTACTAGGCTTTCCTTCCTAGCAGCTTTTCTGAGCTAATAAATCTAATAAAACTAATAAAACTAATACAACTAATTAATTATTATTAGTATTAAGTAAGAATAATGTAAAATTTAAAATTACAATGAGAAACGAACTTTTCCACCGGTGGTTATATCTCAGAGAATCACATCTATTTTGATGCTTTAATATTTTAATTACGGATGGGCTATATTATAAACTGAAAAGATACCTCGAAAAGATGCCGAGTCGAAAGAAAACTCCAAAGCTTCAGTAGAGCCGTCAAGGTAAATATATTCAAAACAAAAGTCTCGGCGTTGGCATCGATGTTTCCCCATAGAATGAACAAATCCATCCATTGCGGTACCAATAACAAGACCAATAATGTGAACAAAATCGTAACGTGTAGTTTATGCAAGTACCTCCAGAGCAAACCGCCACTCGCTTCGACATCGCTTTTCCATATTCCCAAGAATGTCAACCCCCATCTATTGAGAAATGTGTACTCGTCAAAGCTGGCCGGCGAACTAGTCATACTCATTCAACTATTCCCTTTAAAGCGGAGCACCGATGACTAAAGTAAGTACGTCGGATAATTATCGGATAATTATCCGACGTACTTATTTTAGTCATCGGCGTCATCTGTCATCGTATGTCCTCTAGCCGTTTCTCACGAGCAATCTCTTTAAAGCGGAATACGTGGCAGGGAGAACGGATATAATTATCCGACGTACTTTAACCGTTTATTACTATTCTCTTTGCAGTCGAGCCTATCGCATGTAAAAAGGATGTAATTATCCGTGATTAATAACTACGCTTCCAGATTAGAGATTATAGATTATAGATTACAGATTACAGATTACAGATTAGAGATTGCAGATTACAGATTACAGATTACAGATTACAGATTACAGATTACAGATTACTGATTACTGATTACTGATTTCTGAAGTACGAGCGATCGATAAATACACGCAGCCCGTGGCAAACGCGACATGCTGGTGCGCCACACTATTCATGTGTCTCGATACTGTGACGTCCAGTCGTGGCTACGTAGATGCCTATCTACGAGACGCAATCTCCGAAATATTACATTATAATTCCTAAAGTACGAATTGACAACTTTTCTCGTTGCGCTTTTCTTGTTCTCGGGTCGACGCAATTTTGAAATTTATACTAGTTCCGTTTATAAGTATAAACGGAGCAGGATGCATCTTTTGCATGTGATGACAACGGGAAAAGGAAGATATTGCTATGCACGCAAAGGAGAACCGAATCAACTAATATGCATATAACTAAATCAAGTATGAATCGAATGTCTATTTATAATACTATTCACAATACCATTCACAATACTCAAATGAAATTAGCTGCTCGAATGTCTATTAATCGTAATATTGATTTGCGTCAAGGGTTTGCCCGTTATAAGCTCGGAATTCTAAATGTTATATACACCTATGTATGTTTGCGCGCGCAATAAATAAATACGTATTACATACAAATACATATATACATATTTATGTATAAACAAAGACAGATGAGTTTTTTTATCTGCGCATATTTCTCACATAAACGGGTCTGGGCATTCTAATCTATTCCACAATTCCTGATACTCTTCGGAAGAAAAGCTTCGATTTGCTGGCGTGTCGTTTGTACTATTGCAGGAACAAACGCCAATGGAATTACATATAAAATCTGGAATAGTATATAATTTAAACAGATAAAGCAGATAATAAAGGCCATGCGCTACATATTATAGACCGTTTTTATTCCTTAACTATTTAAATATTTAACGATTTCTCATCGAAAGGAATTTTACTAAAATTAATTTTTAATCAATTTACGAAATAGGCTTTTTTATTGATTTTTATATTTTAAGCTCAATCAAATAATAATTTTATATTTGATTATTATTTTATATTATGTTAATCGATAAAGTTTCGAGAAATCATTTTAAGAAATAAATAATATTGAATTAACAATGATTTAATGGTCTTATGTTATACAGTTATATATTTAATAGAATAATAATATAAAAAATTGAATTCAGCGTAGTAGCACAGTAAGTAGTAGTAGATAATGAAATTATAATTTTACGCAATACATCTTGTCAATAGGATATTGTTAAAATGAAAAATACACATATTCGTGAATATTTTATGCTAAAGTTTATTTTTCTGAAAAGTAACTTCAGCGTAATGGTATACAAAATAATCCATATGTTAGATCAATAAAGGTATATTAATAAGACAATAAACAACTAAATGAACATTACCGGTATGGTTAATGAATTATCTGATAATATATGTATACGAAAAATTAATAGGTGATGTGTTCATTGCAACAATGCAACTGTGTGATAAACTTTTATAGCATAAATAAATGACATTTAAACATGTTATTATATATAATAAAGAAATAAAACAAGCGCCGCGTGCACAAAGTAATTTAAGTAATTCAAGTAATTCAAGTAATTCAAGTAATTTAAGTATTTATCAGAGGTAATATTTAATATAGGTATTTATACCCGAGAGTTTCGAATAAGGACGACCAGCACTGACGAGTTTTTACTTAGCCGACGCGTTTATATACCTACTACTAGAAAACAAATTCTCATCGATTTTTCCAGATTAACAAACGAATCTATCTATTGTATCCTCATGCTGCACTCGTTCCTTTCAATAGTTACATACGAAAAATCTCAATCGGTGGAAGACTCTACGTGGGAAGTTATTATTATATATACGATAATTGACCCTCTGCGCAGTCAACTTGACAATCGATTCGCTAATTAAAAACTCGTAGTGCGACAGAGGCCGAATTCAGCTTATAACTTGTCGTCTGGATACGCGTATCGCAAATAAAAGAGGTAAATATTAAAAGTCACCTGCTTTCTTCATTCGAATGCAACAAGCCTTTGCAAAAAACCATGTATCATCATTACAGTATATGTAGCAACGTTCTTTCTCTTTTTACTTAGAGTCGCAATTTCTATTATCCATATCTCGCATTTGTGTGTCTTTATTAATATGTATGTTTTCTTATTTGTAATCGTCTGGATATTTACATATAAGTTTTTTTATTTTTTTCCATAAGCCTTTCCCCGCGACTTTCGAACTTAACGACCCCTCTACCAGTGATTATAATACTTTTTTTAACTTTTTTGCTTCTTTAAAATATATTTATATGTGTGTATCCTACGACAAATATTATTTAATGCGCTGTGTCTTTTTGTATCGTTTGATGTTAAAACGAACATCCGTGTGTGTATTGGTACTTCCGATTTGTTCATCGCGTCGATAGGACTACTCGCGTAATATTTCTTTCTTTATTTTATTTACAGATTATATAACTATTTGCTTTTCTTAAATTATGATTCTCTCAGTTTCTTTTTTTTTGTTCTTATGTCGTTTTTCCAGGAACAAATGTTTTTCTTACACACATCTTCGACAATTTTTATTCTATATCAATTCTCTCTCGACAGTCATGAACATATTATATATATATATATACATATATATATATATATATTTATATGTATATGTATAATCGGATAATTCATTAATTTTAACGATAAACAATGTTTTTCTCATTATAATTTGTATACAATACCGACGAAACGCAAGTTAGACTTTATAAAAATACCATCAATGGCCACTTATGTTTAGTATAACACTTCCATAAGATTCTCCCCCTCCCTCCCTCCCCCCTCTCTTTCTCTATCAAGTGTACAATCTGCATTTGATATAATAATTACGAGGCCATTATACGTTTATTTCATAATTCATCATAACAGTAATCAATATTTTCTCATTTCTAATCATAACCGGAATAACGTGATTATACATAAGTGCTTATTTGAATAAAAAATCCATTTCCCATTCGAATCTCTCTTTCCAAAGCACATTCCAACAATTTAACTTTTTCAGACCCTTTCATATTGAATTTCAACTATACCTCATACGCTTTAAATGTGTTTCGGATTTCATTCTTAAAAAAGTCATCGCTAATCCCGTTGACACAATACTCATAGTCGATTTTATAGCATTACTCACGGAGTACCTAGATTGTTGAATACCGACAATCTCCAACACGTAATACTAATTTGGTAGAAACGCGTCAGCGAAGGCGCGATTAGATGATCCGCGTACAATTTACGGAATCCGTATATTCGTTCTCTCTGGTGCCCTTATTTATTTTCCATTAATAAGACTTTGGTTTTAATGCTGCCAAATCGTTTGGCAAACGCCCAAGTGTTTCTAAATCGTTTAAACTCCAATATATATCCATATTACAAGCACCATGGCTTCATGTCAAATCTGAATTCTTAAATCATTAAATCTATATAATATCATTGTATCGTAATAATAATTACTAGTTCTGCTTCATGTTTTCCACTCGACTTTTCTACTTTTTTTTAACTTTTAAATTCATTATATTACAGTATAACTACAGACCCGCCTTTCGTACTTATTCGTTTGTAATCTCATAAATACGCGCATCATTTGTTATTTCGATATCGCGTCCTTAGATCATATTTTACTTCAATTGCTATAATTTCTTCTTCACTTGATCTTTCTTTTTTTCTATGTACAGGCATATTTATAATATCTCCTAAGTGCTTTAACAAACGCCAACGTTAGATATCTCCTTAAAATCGCGTTCACTTTTCTTTTATATATTTTGCACACAATTTCATTTGTCCGATTATTCGAATTTCGATACAGTGACACTATTTAATGCGCGTCTTCTTAAAATGATTTATCTATTGTTTCACCGTATCCACTGTCGCATATAGTTTGTAAAAATGTATCGATGCCTAATTCGTGCAACAACTCGTGCTATATAAAAGCAAAAAAAAAAGAAATTTGGAATGTAAATCGCAATGGCATTCATAGCATTAAGAAGATGATTTGAAAAATGTCATTACAAGTGGCGTTGTTGCAACAAAAAATCAGATTACAACAAAGAATCATATTTTTATTAACATTTAATCAGCGCAAATAAAATGAAGGAAAAAATAGACATACGATTACTTAACGAAAGTATATCACTTGGCTTAGCGACGCTATATGCAAAGAAGTAGTTCTCTTATAAAAGCTGCCGTATTATAGAGTTTATGTGGTGCGACCATAAAGCTGATCATGTGCATTGGAATGATAAGTATCGCAAGTATAGTCAGGTACCCTTTTTGCTCGTGAATACGCCATTCTAAAATGGAGCCAAAAAAGATAGATTGAACATTTTTCGAAGCGAAATACAACAGCAGAGAGTACATCGTTTTACATTTCTTTCATTAAGCACATACGTAAAATTCGGAATGATTGTTTTGCAGTTCATCTCTCGTGAAAAATTAGACAGGTAAATTTCTCTGAACAGAAAGGTGATTCTCGTTTTGCTAATGAGGTTACAAAAAGTGTCTACACGCTAGGAATATACGCCATAAAAATCATATGTAATAAAAAATTGTTCTAAAAAATTTTTCTCTACAAACTGGTAAGACACAAGATCTTGGACTAGTACCGCATACTTTTGAAAGTTCACCATTGACGTATTTACAAAATTAAAAAAATTCATTGAAAAACCTTCTGAAAATTCCAGACTCCCGAAAGTTTGCGGTATAGCACGCAGAGAATCGCGACCAGCCTATAAAGTTAAGTCTTTCATCGTAAAAATTAGACCATTTACAATTCTTTTTGTCAAATTCCACGAACTTAGTCATACGCACAGTATGCGATGAATATAAATATAATTCTGTATTTTTTAAACGTCTGATTGTTTTATACTTTTTATTCGACTGTGCATCGATTCTATTTTGTGTAAACCTTGCGTAAATTTCTTTGAATATTTCTTTGAATATCTCTTTCTCGCTGTCCATGAATAACGTGGCAAACTTATTGCTCGCCGTTGATACTCTTGAAAGACCACGTTTTTTCGTGGAAAAATGTCGACAACACTCGTAACCTACTTTCGATGGCACTCGGTTTTGCCATTTATCGAGAATCCCATCCTCGAGCAAAGATTGTAGTCTAACTCATTGAAAAAATCATATTTTCAACAATACTCGTAATTATTCTCTAATCTAAACGTGATTGATCTGTTCGACAACGTTGCGCAACGAAGCCAGAACTTAAATCCGTTACGTATACTCCAATTTACAGCGTCGCCTTAAATTCCAGAGTATGTACTAGTGATCGATTATCGAAATAAATATCTCCTAGATCGCGAAGCGCTCTACTTCATGGGAAGACAAAACATCTGCTTGAGTAAACCCTTTTTGGGGCTATCCTCTTCCACGACGTCGTCGTAATCGTTCTCATCGAATACACTCCCGATTAGCGATCCAGCCTCGTTGACGTTGTTATTCGTGTTATTGCTCGAATTGAACGAGTCGTAACTTGGATCGGTTATGCTGAGGGATCTGGAGTAGCTCGGGCTCTCGTAGCGAAAGGCGATGGGTGGCGGCGGCAGGCTGTAGTCGTTGTAATTGTCGTCGCTTTGCAGGTATCTCATGAATAGCTGTTGTTGCTGATGTTGCTGTTGCTGATAGTCGATTGGTAGAACCAAAGGCGGGTGACGTGCTCTACTGTCAGGGACATTGAAATGTAACATCGCTAACCGATCCTGCAACTCGTACATGTAGCGCTGATGAAGCTGACGATGGTGTTCCTCGTGCTGACGCAACAGAACTTGCTCCGCGGTCAGATCGATCGCCACGCTCGGTGCTGTGTAATGCTGATGATACTGGTGATGCTGTTGCTGGATCACGACGGCGAGGTGCTCCTCCTCGCTGCAGGACTCTAAACTCGGAGACTCTTGTCACACGCAATCCTCCAGGGACATCAGCAGCGGATTCACATATTCGAAGCCTTCGAACTCCGTCTGGTCGATTCTGTCGATCACTCGTCTGGAAAAAACCGATAGTCGTTCGATTAGTAGCTTGCTTCTTCGATTGGTATCCTAATGACTTATTTTAAAAAAGTTACTCTGCAACTTCATACGGATGAAAGAAGCAATTTCTTTCGAACATTATTTCAACGTAATACTATGCTCGAATAATGCAAATTTAACGGCAGCTTGACGCGCTCTGCGAGTTGCAAACGCGTGTATAGCGGTAAAAGTTACTTACGGATCATCGGGTGTGAGATGCACTGGCTCGTCCGTAAATTCAGGTGGGAAGTTTGCCAAATCGCGATCGGAATCCAACTGCGGCTTGTAAGGCGGCGTGACCTGTTTCTGCTCCAGCTGCAACATACATCATACCAAATGGCTGCTTAGCGGGAAGCTGCTTACTAAAAAACTTTTATATATATATATACATATCAAGAACGAGGGAGCTAAGAGGAAATAAAGATTGCGGAGAGTTGCGAAAATACGTGCGACTAGCTGTGCGCGTTGAGAATTTTTAAGTGAACACTTGGACGGTAGGGAAATTAGGTTGCACGTGACGCGCTGTTTGCGTCTGCCATGTGTATGCATCAACTGCTCGTTACTCGTTACTCGTTACTCGTTACTCGTTACAATGAAACAAATAGTATTATTATGCACAGTGGTTATAACTCGTTTCACAGGAAAAATACAACCAAAATCTTACCATATCCCAATCGATAGCCTTGAAGAACGGATGCGTCATTATCTCCAGGAAAGCATTGGGGCTCCTTCCACAACCTAATCTCTCGGCAGGATCCTTGCAAAGGAATCCCTTGAGTACCGAGGCTGCTTTAACCGACAACGATCTCGGAATTCTTATCGTTTTTTGCAGAATAACCTGGAAGAGATAGTCCTCGGTGTTCTGATCAGGATTCTCACTTGCTCCAGCGATGTCGAAGGGACTACGCCCGGCGAGCATCTCGTAGACGAGGACACCTAGTGCCCACCAATCGACTGAGAATCCATAATCTTCACCGCGAAGGATCTCGGGAGCTATGTAGTTGGGGGTGCCGCAGAACGTCGCGGTGGTGTCGCCCTCGCGAACGCCCTCTTTGCACATTCCATAATCCGTTAGCTTTACGTGACCCTCGTGGTCCAGTAGCACGTTGTCCAGCTTCAAATCGCGGTAGATTATTCCTAAAAAAGCGAGAAAACACGAAAACTGTCAAGCGTTAAATGAACCGAAGAATCAAGTTTCTTAGAATCAAGAAGAACAAAAGTTGTACTAAAAAAATTCATGATTTTCACATTTCAGGATAAATGTTTTATTTATAAACGTTACGTATATGAAAATATATCTAAAAAAGGTTTACAAACTTGACTTCAAAAATAATAATTTTGATATTAATTTAAAGCTTAAAAAGTTGAAAAATTCACGCATTTCAGGAAAACTATCTTTCGTTAAGCACAAATGACAGTAGACTAGAACTTTTTTCAACGTATCACATTCATCCAGCATTACAAATAATTAACTTTAAAAAGAATCCTGCATACCTTTAGTATGCAAGAAATTCAGAGCCAAACTGATCTCAGCTGCGTAGAATCTCGCGTGTTCCTCTGGTAGTCGTCTCTGTCTCTGCATATGGAACATAAGATCACCACCTCGAACGAACTCGATGACGAAGAACAATCTGGACGGTGTCTGGAAGCAGGAATGCAGTCCCACCAGAAAAGGATGATTCGAGGCAGTCTCGAAGACGTGTTTCTCAGTCTGGACCCAATCGATATCCTCGTCGTCGGTCACCAGAGCTTTTTTGATCACTTTCATCGCGTAGATGCGTTTCGTCTGCTTGAGCTCGACCATAAGGACCTTGGCGTAAGAACCTCGTCCGATAACGCGTATCAGCTCAAAGTCCGACAGACTGTACTGGCGGTCGCTCGCTCCCTCTGCCCCCGCTATCTCGTCCAAGGCCAACTCCTCGCCCTCCGCATCGCTCGCTGGTCCTGAAAGTTTCGAAAACAATGCTTTCAATGCTTCGCTTGGACTTTTTATTTCATTCTTCTATTCAATGCCCTTCTGCGTGATTACGAGCTCTGCTCTTTTCAAACTTTTAATATATATTCTGAATAAACGGCACTTGGTAAGTACAATTTTAGTAGAGCCTTTTTTTCAAACTCATTTCAATAACAGATTCATAAATTTGAATTTTTCAGATTAACCATTCGTAGAATTGTTTGTGACAATTGTATCTAAATTATACGAACTAGTTTTACGAACATTGTAAAAAGTTGAAAAATAAAAGTTTCAAAAATACGCCTCGAATTGTAGGAAAAATTAATAATCCTGAGAACCGTTTTATTTGAATTTTCCAATTCGTCATTTCCTCCAAGTTTTCCACGAAGAAATTTTATGTTTCAGGTAAACGAGAGGCAAAAAATGTCGTTCTTTACTAGTAAAAAATCGAATTAGCAAGTACAGCTATTACGGTATAAGGTCCTCTTTGCATAAGACACTTTTTTCCAACAGTGAACGAGAAAAGGCATGCGGAGCGAGCTACTTGTCTCGAGTACAGAAGCGATAGCATCTACGGGATACCCGAGGTTCGTTATACGAGAAAACTAGGTTTATGATCTATAGATTCTGCAAAAGGGAGGAATTACTTTGAAATTCAATATTTTATTCAGTTTCCTTTCTTATTCAAATTCAATATATACTTTATATATACATACACTCTATTAAAACTCTACGTTCTTGACTAAATCTTCAAAGAGTCTACAAAATACTTCATAAAACTCGTCTTTTACACTCAAATAACAGTAAAATCATAAAATTCAATACACAACCTCGATATGCGAATTCAATGCTTCATTAAAACTCACTGTTCAATTCTGCGATTTTTTAACAAGCTTTTAATCGAACCTAATACGTAGTATCCGTTTATACGTAAAAACTTAATTGTCTAAAAATGGTTTAATTTAATAATGAGCCTTGCAATTCACTCCTCCTCCTAATATCACTGTGATAATTACTGACTTAATACAGTGAATACCAGTTTCGACATTAGTCTGAACTAGTATAGTACATATCGGATATACAAATTATATAGTATACTTTTTTAATTAGTTTACATTACGTAAGCTTTTCAAAAAGCGCATTTACACATTTTCAAATAGTCGTTTCAATTACTTATTAATTCTCAATTGCCCACGTATATAATATTTCGAAATAGTGAATGTACAGTGTAAAGCGTTAATAATTCAGTGTTTCAGTTTGGTACAGAGTGTGTAGTTGTAAAAAAGTACCCTCGTAAAAAAGTGCCTTCCGTACAGCCTCGTTAAAGTAAAAAGGACAAAAACTTACTGTTGCGATATGCGTGCTCTTCAGCGGTAGAAGGATCGGCGTTCTCGTCCTCATGGTGATGGCCCGGTGGACTCGACTGGGGCGAGTCTGCTTGAGTTTGTTCACCATTGCGTTCCGCGGTCTGCTGCTCAGTCAAAGCACCACCGGTTTGTTGTTGCTGCTGGCTGAGGCAGGGTTTGCGAACGACCTTGTGACATTTCTTATGCACCAACAATTTGCACTGGATACACTTGAAGCCTTGACGGCCCAAGCCCCAGATACGGTCTTGGCAGTACGCACAGAAGGCTCGCTGTTGGTTCGTTGGAAATATTAGCGAATTGTATATGAAAATTGATAATTTCTAAATTGACAATATTGAAATCGCGATTCCCGTGCATATAAATTCTCGTTCTATCGGTCGGTGAGATTTTTTCTATTTGCGTGGAAGTTATGCAAATTCTTTCCCACGTCGATGTACACGAGAACATTTTATTTGCTGAAGTTGTATATATGATCTCGCGATAATCGCTAATTTACTAGCCTCCGTTATTATGGAACACTTTGCATACACTTTGCATGTACACAAGAGAAAAGGGCTTTTTGATCGAGCACCGATCCGGCAGAATTTATTTTTCCCGCAAAAATATACAATTATACGTTGTTAATTCATCCTATTAAAACGATAGTATATTTAACGCGTACAATACATACGTCGGAGAGCAGATAATTCATAGTTAAATATAACGAGGCAACCTCCCGCTTGGTTGAAAAAAAGAAATTTAAAGCTGCCTCTGAATTTCCGTTAGTATGGAAAAACGTCGACCAATTTATAAAGCTCTCTTAACGAGCCGTCGGTATAAATAAATGCTATAAAAACGAAACGTTGTACCAAAGAGTTCTTACCCTGTTGAATCGTTTAGCCTGGAAAACGTGTCCGTTCACCCGATAAAGCTTTCTCCATCTGCGTGCGCCACGTCTGTAGATATTCCCTTTTGATAAGAAAATACATTTGCTTTAGCACCGGCGTATACATTATGCTCTATATGCGTGTTATATATGCATATCAAGGAGGATTTGACATTTTATCGCATTATATATTTTTATAGGCAGTCACATCAATTGTACATCGTTGTAATTTTCTACATTCAGGATAATTCGTTCGAATGCTATTGTATGCTATTTATTGTATTATTGTATATTATTTGTACGCGTAAAAGGTCTCGCGTAAAAGGTCTCGCGTAAAAGGTCTCGCGTCAAATGTCAAGCTTGAGTTCGAAGAAAAGAACGTTTCATTTATGTTCCAGTACTGTTACTTTTGGGAAAGCACTTGTCAAGTTCTGGGGGCATTTCTCTCTCACTCTCCCGCGCGTGCACACGCATATACACATGTCACACATTGCCAACGAAAAACGTGGAAAATTCCATTTCGTTGCGTTCCATCAAGAGCGAGCCACTATACATCCTGGACAAACTTCGTATACGAGCAATAACATCCTGGTAGTCTAAGAACAATTCTGAAGATAAAGAAACGCGAATTCATTACCCTCATTGTAGACGTCATCCTTGATTATAGGCTGAAAATCGAGCTTTATAACCAGCTCGTATATCACGACAGACGCGTTAATTAAAAAAAGCTTTTGCTTCGTACAGCGGCGTGATTTTTATGCGCAAGAAAAAAGAAGGGAGACAAAGTATAAAAGTGCGATATGCCGTGAATGAAATAATGAGATATGAAGTGATATATATAATTCGTACAAAGGGATGAAAACGATTTGGTTCTTAACGTCGTGCACTCGATAGAAAACGAATGAAAAGCTGAGAGGAACAATTTATTCTCGGAACAATCGCTACATGTTATAGCCATTAAGTAAGCAGAAATTTGTTTACCCCTTACGGTTCTTCTTACGTTTTATTCGATTATTTTTTACCTAAATTTATTAATTAAGAGTCGTTAAATATTTTAAGCGAAAATGTTAAAAGCTCGATAATTTTACCTTCCAGGTCACACACTGCAAAGAGGTTCCGAAAATTCACACTAACTTGGATAAACAAAAGCGCGCACATACGTAGGGCTCATGTAAATCGGATAAATTTTAACGTCGATTCACATTCTCATATCGGATTGAAAGAAAAAAAATAAGCCTACAGTTAAAAAAATATATAGTTATTATTAGAATAATCATTATCACAAACACCGTTTTTCACTTTAGGTTTCCAATACATCAAGATCCGATGAAATGCATCGAAATACTATATACAATAAAATACACACGCTTCACTGAATGAATCCCTGGTTAAAATTGTGCTCTATTGCTTCAGGAACGCATACATCAGCGATTCACACTTAAAGAATTAATGATGCTTGCAGGATCTGCGACATTTCTATTGCGAACAAATCTCAGAACTAGGTTACCTTTAAACTTAACTTTTTAAACGTTTTACAACTCTTTTCGTTGTATTTAAACGCGTGTGTGTATTTACGTGTGAGGGCATGTGATATATAAAGGAGAGAACAATAAAAGCGCTTCGCATTATGCATAGGCGCGATATTGTAAACGAACTTTACCGATACACCGATACATTTTTTCTCATATTTTTTACATTATATTATATAAAATAAGAAGAACAAATGTATGTGTGTGTGAGTGTGTGTGTGTGTGTGTGTACATGCGAGAAAAGTAGAGATAACAAAATAGCGGGAAGAAAGATTTTTGTTTCATAGAGTTAATGTACCGCACGTGAGAAAGCGCAGCAGGTATACCGCTGTTTCGTACTGCTCCATCTTCGCCAGAGACAGCGTCGACTGATAGAAATTACGCTATGTCGAGCGATCTTTCGATGATTCGCACACGTGTTGTTTGTAAATACATGTATAATCGAGCTCTAAATAGGGATTCCGAGAATTTTCAGTCACTGTATTCGCACGTCGCGTGCGGAACGTCGCGCTATTTCTCAAAGTTTAAGCTACTTGGTGACGATTTTATCGTCTTTCAATACACGAGTTGTTCGCCTTAATTAAACGAGAAAGTCCTGTGCAACTGATATGTGCATGAGTTTATAGAAAAGCTAAATAACCAACGGATATCACGCGAGCGGGTCAATTTTCCTTCCGCGTTAATTTCCGTCACTCTTTTACCCCGAGCAATCCCACCGAGCAATCCCACCGAGCAATCCCACCGAGCTTTTCAGCGACGTACAACACTCGACGATAGACAGAACTTCGATAGAAAGAAAAAGTAAATCAATTTTAATCAATATAGAAACAACTCTCGTTACTTGCCTTTTAACGAGATCACGTCATCTCGTCCCTTTTTTATCGTCGCTACTGGCTAAATAAAAAAAGTTTTTTTTAAATAAAAAAATATTAAAAGAACAACACCGTGTCTTCCATATTTCATAAACGAGGAACGAGGCTGTGAACGTTCCACATAGAAATTGCTTTAAATTTTATTGCTCGCTCTCGCGAGGTATATGCAAGCCGGAAATTTATGCTCGTGCGTAAAAGAAATTTGCAGATTTTTTCCCACCGCAGCCGATGCAGTCTTGTTCTTATCTTGTTCTTCGCAATGAATCACTGGGAAAGAACGACTGATACCGAGACGCACAGATACGTTAGACATTTTTTTTGGCGTGTGCTGTGTACAAAAAAAGTGGAACCGTACTAAAAGACACGCGGTGTGCCGTGCGTAGCGAAAACCTGAAGTAATATACGTTCGAAGCCCGGCAAATCATGGCTTTCGACCTAGTTTTCCATTCCGGTACTAAAGTATTGCCGTTTGCAAAGCCACCGCCGACTCGAATAAAAAAGATCAAGTGCGCCTGGTGTACAGTCTAATTGGGATCTTGAAAATCGATACAGGAAATTGAAGAAATCAAAAAAGAAATCGTCGCGTATAATAGACGCGGGTGAGTCTATGTTATACAACTGCGTCAAAACGAGCTCGAAACTCATCCGGTAGAATGTACTCGTCGTGATGATCGTTATATTGCTTGGCCACGCGGAACGAACATGTACACATACTACGTACATTTATGGGTATGTTTGTGTGTGTCATTAGGATCGGGGTCTCACCGTCTGACTACAGTCGGAAGATCGCTTAACGAGGTTTTCTCCGCGTTTATTTGCCCTTTTTTAAATGAGCGGTAAACGGCCCTTAATACTGGATGGTTCGCTCTTGCCTTCTATATGTACATTTATATATTTGCAGCGTTTTATTATTTATCTCTCAACGAAGTGTAAACATACTTGAATATTTATATAGGTGTATTCGCAACTGTTTCAATGAGACAGAGAAGATCGTCGAGAGGAAATAGCCGTCCTAGATTCATTAGGCCAGTATTTTGTTTCTATAGAAAGCGAATGACAATTATCTTTCGTCGAATCGTATTGTTTCTAATTCACAAAACAACTCGACGAAACAAGACAATATCGAAAAGAGCGAAATACTTGCAGTGAAAGTTTGAATGACTTTTTTTCGCGCTCTCTTCCCAGATTTAATCGAACGTCTCTCAAAGGTTCTCAAAGTCTCTCTCGGTTAAAGGGTAGTCTCGCATAAACAAGGCATCGAGTTACCCTCTTACGATTCCCGTCAGTTCGTTCGGCAAACACACACACACACACACACACAACGGGTAACAAAAAATCAATCAATGGACATTCAAACCGTATAAGATGAGAACAAAAATAGAAAAAGTTCTTGTACTTACGATCCTCGCCCTGGCACGGCATCCCCGGCGCTGGCGGCACATTGGGAAAGACTGTAACAGAAAGCAAAAAACGAGGCCATGAGTACAGTTGGAAATGAGCGCCAACTCCCTACTGCGCGCACGCGCGCGCATGCATATACTCGCTGTATATATAGATACTCTTTTCTCTCGCTGCTCTTTGCACATAAGTATATTTGAATATCTGCACACACGTGCTAGTACATATATATAGTATATGCTGTATGTAGCAGTACGAAAAGGGCAAAAGTTTGCGCATTGCGATTCGGACTCACCGGTGAATTTCGCGAAATTTTCTGGCTCTGAGGTTTCGACGAAGTTATTTACATATCCAAAGCTTTGTGTGCCTGCTTAATATATATATACATATACAATTATGTTGCCATGTTTAATCGTAGGTTGCGCGTAGTTGCATGTCTGCGCGAATGTTGCGCAATGTTTATTAGAACAAAGGGTTAAAAAGGCTTTTAAAACCCCGTACTGTATCCAAAGTTTCCGAGCAGAATATAAGCAATTCAACTTTAGTAGGTTAACTTGTTTTTTTGTTCGCAATGTTAACTGGATTTCTTTCGAAATTCACCTCCCATGCCTATAATACACAACGCGAGTTTTCGTATTATCCTTCTTAAGACGAAATACATACGCACGTGTATGCATAGGCCTACTCCCTACTTCCCCGCATTTATGTGCACAGAGATATATACATAGGTATATGGTCAGTAACAGTAGCAGCGACCCTCTCGGAAGTGTCGTCTTTTTCCCTCGGCTGTTTGCGCAAAGACGACTGCTCTTTCGGGCACATTTATCTCCACCGCTTACTCACTTAGGAGGGAAGAAAGTTACTCGACGCCTCTGGTGATAATAAAGGTGGAAGAGGGGCAGGGATTCGGCATTATTTCTTTAAGTACCCAGAGGGTGGAGGAGAGGAGAAAGAATACAGAGAGGGTAAAGAGAGGGTACACGTAGTGCTGAGCTTCATACGAAACGAGGGAGGTGTTTGCCAAATGGGTCAATTAACCCTGACTACGACTCTTGCACTATACACTAAGGGTTACATTCGATAGAGTTTCAAGAGAGTTTTTTAAGTTTCCCGAAGCTCCGTTTGATCATCGATAGTTATTTGAGTCTATGTACTCAAAGCACTTTCAGATTCTCTTCCACATCGTACGTATACATAAAAGATATATTTACGTTTATGCGAAAAGATATAATCAATCCAGGAATAAATACCATCGGATCGAGAGAAGCTACAAATTGTATTTTTAGACACATTGTTTCCTGTGTAAATTACACAAAAAAGAAATATCTCTGAGTAAGCACAAGCTCATCCGTCGTCCTGATGAAAGAATCCCTCTCTGTGTGCACATCCGTACGAATCGAAGTAAAAAAGTCAGTGCGAGATCCAGCATTCATCCTCGCAAAATAACCCGTATACCAGTCTCGTTTCCCGAAAAGCTCACAAAGCAACGATCCATCATGCGCTCCGGGCAAAAGACGTCCTTTATGTATATATTTTTTACTCTGCACCATAAAGGAACAGGACAAAGCTTTAAGCGTAAACTTTGTACGTTGTATTTCGTCCCCTTCTGAGCAACCGCGTACCTATAGGTATATCATCGTATCCATACAAGTATTTAGCTGTACATATAGCACGCACGTGATTTTGCTCTTTGCCAAGGATATTCCAATGCGCGTAGAGGTCGGTCCGAAGAGATTTACAGAGTTGGCGCCGCAGTTTGTCGCAGCGCGAGAACTCTACATGTATAACTATACATAAACTTATATATAGCGACTTTGCTTCGTTCCTTTGCTTGGTTTCTCGTTCTTTCCTTTCGTTTTAGCTACGCTTCGAGTTGTTTTTTCAAGTTGGTTCTTCGCTGTATCCGTTATATGCGTTTATCTCCATGGTTCCCTCTGGGAGTAGTATAGCGGCAAAGGGATTGAAAATTTTTTCCAATTGATCTGTTCGTCGAACTTTTCTCCGAGAGGAAAATTTTTCTCGTTTGTAATATACGTAATTCTATGATACACTGAACTACCGTGAGGGCGTATCTACACACATTTGACGTACATAAAAAAACATGCAGCGCAAACACTATCATGCAAAAATAGATTGAGAAGAAAAAAAATATATTTTCATCTTGTATAATAATCGAATAGCTGCGTTGCACGCAGACGTTGACTGAACTGTGCCCCAAGAGGAAAAGAATGAAACAACTAGAACAAAGCGCCTCGTGTCCGAATAAACGCTTTCCGATAAGCGATTCCAACGAAAAACCAAACAACGGACAGATTTCTCTTTTTTATTCAACATATGGATGTTATATACGTATATGTGTTTAAAGTATACGTCAGTATGAGTTGATACATCTCTGCATTTGTTTTATTATCAAAAGGCGTGGGCTCAGCGAGCGGAGATAAGGCAACCCAAGCGATCAGCAACAAACACATCGATTGCGATTATAAACGCTCATCAGTGAGGCTTGAATGCAAGAGAGAGAGAGAGAGAGGGGGGGGGGGGAGAAAGAGAGTGAATACGCGAGAAACAAAGAAAGAAATAGCGTGAAAATTTGATTCTATACGCGCGTGCCAGCGCATGCAAATCAAACGAGTAGCTCGGGTGTATAATCGAATCTTAAACCTCGCGGCTGAATTTACTATTCCGCACAGAGTATCACGAGAAGTATAAGGGGTAATTAAATGTGAGCGAGGGGGCGTAAAAAAGCGCAATTTTCGACGGTTCGCTGCGGAGTTATATTGGTCAATGTGAATCTTCTATTTGCGCGGAGCTTTTCTCGCGTGCAGATGAAAAATTGCGTTTCTACACCGTGATTCGTGTTTAATTAATCAGAGATACAAATTTCTGCGAATGAATAGTCGAAAAGCTTTCTCTCCGGAGAATTTTATACACATTAGTAGTTAAGGGAATCGAAATTCCCATAAGTATAGTTCACAGTGGAAAGTGTGTAGCTAAATCCTAAACGCGTAACACGAATCACTTACTCTCAACAGCCAACATCTACTAAAGATCTCGTATCTAAATTCAAAAATGAAATTATAACGTCATCACTTCTCACGCATTACTACTCGTCGGAGAAATTAATTCGCCCTCGTGATTCTTAAGCCCGAGCTTTAACGATAACTGTAATCGTTGAAAAGTCTCTAATATAACGAAGTATGCCCTGCATCCGATGAAACAATGGTATGTCAAGCTTATTTACGTAAGGTCAACCGACGGCGTGTAACGAGCTATCAAATATACCTGACTCCAGAGACCTTGGCCATTATTACTTGCGACGAAACTACTCCTCTGTAGCTGCAACAGAGACAGCAGGTCGTGGTACGGCAAAGGGTAGGCGTACATGAGAGCCGCCCTGAACTTCGTCTCTCGGAACTCCGGACTCATGATTTAGGACAAAGCATCGATGCGATTCTTTGTTCTCAACACCTTCTCACTGCATAATGTTTTGTGTGAATAAATACATATTCAATAGTTGCACTTGTGTACCGTTTTACAAAATCTGTATAAACTGGCATAGGATTGTCATCGGTCGATTGTACATATTTTTTCATTCTAGCACTCTGACTGTGAAGCGTTCTATTTCTCGCGTTATCATTTCATGTGCAGCGCACTATGAGAGCGAGATAAAGAAACTTGAAGAGAGAGAGTGAGTGAGAGAGAGAGAGAGAGAGAGAGAGAGAGAGAGAGAGAGAGAGAGAGAGAGAAAGCACTACTGGCTCCGTGTAAAAGCACTACTCGAGTTTTATTATCTTCGATTATGAAAAAAGCTCCACCTACAGTACACATACGAACACATGTTTTTTTCTGTTTCTCAGGCACTGCAAAGGCACTGTGGCGATGGAGTCTACCCGAACAAAGACACTGCGAGCATCTTGACTGTCTATTATAATAGCCACGTTCGTCGCGGTGTACAACGCGAAACTGAAAGATAAGAGAGACAGCGTCACGACGTATAAGTGCTATCGGGGATCGATCGGAAAAGGTGATTCTACAGTCTTTTATGTGTGGTATGCAGGTATATACCTGCACACATGTGGTAGCATGTACTTCGCGTTATCGAAGAAGCCCCAAGATGCGAGACCGGGGTCTCTGGGTTAATATCTCCTTCGCGGATTTATTCTTTTCTCGTTTTCGCGCTGTGGTATATTATGCTCTGAGCTATTTTCGGAAGGCGACTTGAGCTGTCTTTGATACACGGTGCGTGGGATTGCCTTTTCAAATATAGTGTACAAGGCGTACTCGTTATTATTACATTTTTTCTCAGACGCTCGTATGAAAGAGCAATATTTCGGTGCATCAACTTTAATGCCGAAGAAAAATAAAACAATCAGAGAGACAGACTTAAATTGCGATATACAGAAATATACAGATACAAATATACTTGTATATACATCTATATTATCTCGCCATCGCGAGTAGATTAGATAAGCGCTATTGCAAAGCCGAGTTCCTAATTAAATAACGAGTCAATAAACAGTATCTCGATAAAGTTCGTTTTCTCAAGTTCTAGAGGGTATTAGTAGCTCAGTATTAAAAAAAAACAAAAAATAAGTATACCCGCAAGGGACACGAGAAAGAAAATCCTCAACGAGGAATTCCGACGTAAACAGTCAGTCATATTCCAACCAAAAAAGTCTCTTCCGCGCGTAATGGCTCGTGCTCCATATCCACTGTACTGTAAAGCAATGCAACGGCGGCAGTACTGGAGCCCCGCCAGGGCGTATAATACATCTCTTTCTGTTCCACGTGCGCGGCCAAAGTTCGTGTAGATGTACTGTACATACATTCATAAATTTATACTTCTTGCGACGATTAGCCACGGGTTTCCCTACACAGCGAGTGTCCCAATCATACGCATGACTATATTATAGACACGTATATATCTGTGTACGTAGGATTTTATATGTGGGTGCGACGTCAGGATACGAACTAAATTTGTATAATTTTCCGGAAGCAAGAGAAGCGCATTGATGAAGCCGTAAGGCGGGTTAATTGCTTTATTACCTGGGGTGATTGTGTTTCGAGTAATTGATTTGCATGTACAATCCAGCTCTGTTCTCATTCGTATATTCACAGTCGAAATGCAATGAAGTGTGCCGTAACTGCAGTATAGCGAGGCAGGAACCAAAAGTATTATTGTGTAATGGACCAGGGACTATATGTCGATGGTGTGACAATCATTTAAGTGGATAGGAAAATGCAATGTAGGCAATATATATTACCCGTAAAATATAATGCCATATACGCAGATAACTGGTGAATGTTTAAAAGTATAAAATCTTATTTATTATCTGGAAAAAAAATTATTATGAGTTTTCGAAGATTGTGTATTATTTAATGAATTGTTGAAAAAATTATAGAATAATGAATGATGAATTATTTACGCTTATCAATAAGTTGCGCATTTATTGTTTATATCTATAGTCTTTTGTACACAAAGTATACTGATTAAATTATTTAAAATAAACTCTTCAAAAATATCAACACAAATCTCTTTCATGCATTATACAAGATATATTTATATGAACTGATACATATAAACGTCAATATATTATAGTCCTTAACCGTTTCGATCTAAAAAGAAGCTCGCAACAAGAGTCGTATAAAATTCGCGACACGGAAAGTGCCTATACGCATCAGATATAGCTTGAAGAGGATTCGATGTATGAAAGGAATAAATAAATATATATATACGTATTCGGACGACAATTTCAATCCTCGGAAAATCCTACGTCAAATATTTGTCGATGGAGAAGCTGGCGGTTTGCGGTGAGCTTCTGCAGCCGTCGAGAACTGCCGATATGCTTTTAACGTACAGTCCTCGCTCGGCAAATCATATTATCCCATTCGAAAATTTTATACGTGAATAGGAAATTCGCAAATAGGAAATTCGCAAATAAACCGCAATCATCCCTCCAGACCATGAATCCATACACAACATTATGTATATAGAAAACAATCGTCGAATATTCGTATTTACAATTTATTCAAAAATATGGACGATAGAAACAATCGAACTCAAAGTTACATATCCATAGGTTGAAAACACTTGCACAAGACTGAAAGAAGAAGCATAACAGCGGCAGAAAGGGTGTGAGCTCTGTACCTCAGCTGACCTGCATTCGCGTATATGGGTTCGATAACTCCCCTTCTCAACAAGCGAACGCGGATGCTGCGCGCTTATATACATATATTCATTTGGTGTGTACATATATACAATATACACATTCGCCCTCAACGTTACTTCGCATCGTACATTTCTCTCAAATCACAATCTCTCAACTCTTCTTTTTCGGCAGCTTTCCGTTTCTTTTTTTCTACTACTATTCTCGGTCTTTTTATTCGCGGCGCCTCGGACTCATTACACCTTTGACAGATCAAGAGGAGTTCTGTAAACACTGAAGCATGTGCAGTCTGTCTGGGATCGGAGCTTCAATCAACGTATTTCGTCGAGTGTCTATTGTGCGTATTACAGACGCGAAATTTTCCAGATATGATTATTATTATTATTCGTCGAGAATGTATTTTTCTTTTCTCGAAGTAAAGAGGCTTTTCGTGTCGGAGAGAAAGTGTTGAGCCGGTTAAGGAGACGACACATTGAGTCCGGTAATACCGTCAACCTTACTTATTCAGCTGCAAACGCGCTTATCCAAAATTTCTCAAGGGATGAAGGTGCAATTTTTATATCAAAAACCTTCTCTAGATTCTTTGTGTTTATTGAAAATACATGCATACGTCGTTTGAGAATTATTCACGCGACAAGAGTTACAACGCAACCTACTTTTTATAGATATATGTCGGGAAATATACGATGCAAATTAAGTATTTACATAAGAACTGCGGTGCACATAGCTCTGCGCAAAAATAATATCACACGTACTTTGAAACTTTCATAGTATTATATATTACTAAATACATATATATACTTATAACAAACTGAGAGAGCACAATGTCAATATGGATGTTTGTGCAACCACGAACACGCTTGTTTTATTGAATTTTAGGCCCGTCGGTGACGGCATACCGTCCCTGAACGCCTGATCGGGTTCAAAAGTTATGTAGACTAGCATAGTCGATAGGTGATGTTATGTGCGCACACCGTAAAAGAAGTCGAACGTGTCTCGATTTACGCGCTCTAAAGTGCACCTATATGTACTCTCTGTGTGTGTGTGTGTGTGTGTGTGTGTGTGTGTGTGTGTGTGTGTATCCATATACATTTACAGTCACATACAAATAGCCTTCGTTTATTACGTGAGATCGAAGAAGAGTTATGTTACAACGATCAAGATAATGCTGACAACATTGGATGGTGGCAGTTAAGAGACGGCTTTCATGCATTTTTTAAATAGCGCTTTCAGTGATTATCTCGCACGGCTCATTCGATTTTTGCTCTTTCCGAATTAGGCGCATTTATCGTCTCCATAATTCTCGCTTAAGATTTCTCTATGTCTTTATTATAATATATGACACGGCAATTTACTTAAAAATGCGGACACGTATATTTCATGAAATACGATATTTCGTAGTCTTATACATCGCTATGCAACTGTTATATAGCGAGTTACATTTCGGAGTAAACTGCATGCAGGTACAGGTGGATCGGAAGAGTCGAAACATAGCCGTTAATTGCGCAGAGGCTTAGGTGCCGCGCCATTACCGTTAATCTGCTAACTCGGGTCAATAGGCTGTTTGCCTGGCCTAGAACGTTGCTTCTACTCTCTGATGCGACACGCCACTCCGACTGCACTGTGGTCACTGTCGCGAAGTTGACTTGTAGCTGCACAAGGATTCCGCGCCGAGGAGAGATTAAACTTAGGAATGTTCCAAAAGGATTCATCGGCAAAAGTTATGTTATCTCCTGTAGGGTGTGTTTTTGTTAGAGGCACAATTTACCATCCTATATACTTTAGATTTTAAATAGCGAATAAAAACAAAAGTATATAAATGAAGTTTTAATAATTTGTAGTTGAAAATATTACGTGGACCTGCGTTGCGTCGGTATTAAAAATACTATAGTTAGTATTTTTCATTCCATTGCGTAATTCCATTGTGCAACAATCACGCGAGTCACGAGTAAATTGTGGTTGCTCGACGTACTCTAATCATTGTATGTATAGATATGTACAATAGTTCGGGGCTCATTCAAGTGCTTGGAAAAATCGTAAACACAAACATAGTCATGACTCTCTCTGTAGTCAGCTTCGCAGAACATTGTTAAATCAGCATAATCAGCCCTTTGACGCGACTGGTTTTTTTCCTTCCTTTTCTCTAAAGAACAAAACCCAAGAGAACAGGATCGAACTAGAATTTTCAAGAAAACATCAAGTCTAATCAGTCTCGATTACAGCTGTGACTCATAAAACCAGTTATGAATTGAAGTACAATTTAAAAGCGAATTTCTCTCTCGGAGCTCGTAATGTGTTGTCGCCTAATGGCTTGGTGTATTTATACCCCCGAAATCTCGCGTAGCGACCCAAATCTTCTTCTTCATCGTTACATAAGTGATACGTTCTCCCTCCTTGTCGTATATAGGAAACACATGCGACGGTGAAAGTAGCTCCGGTAGTTAACGACATCGTGAAAATCGAAATACGTCAAGATTACGCCTCACTAGCGTACAAGCTGTCTACTAAATTATGGATGTACGTAAGTTTAATATCCAGGTCGCGCTGGCTCGCAGAAGAAATTTTATTAATTACGTCTGATGATGATAGCTCGACTCGTTACGTTATATATACTAGCGTATAAAATATGTTTCGATAAGCTGTATCATTTATTTTCTGATAATACGCTCTGTATTATCGATTATATATACATGCCATTTACATTTCCACTTCTATTAGAGAAATATTAGAGGTGAAAAATTCTCCGGGGAGATAAAAAATTCAGAAGTCCGGTTTGCAGTTGTACGTGCCACGCATTTATTTTGCATCCCCACGGCTTTCGACACCGGAATAAAATTTGAAAAACATCTTCTCAGCGATACTATACTCCGACGAAATTCAAGCTAGACATAGGGTGACTTTTCGGGGAAGGAGAAGGTTCAATTGCTTCATATGCAAAAATCATGAATGCTACGTATACGCGCCGAAGACAAAGCTGCTGCAAATTTGCACGGACCTGATTGCACGGAAAATCGAGGTGCAAGATCTAGATTAAGCCAGGATCAGGTGTGCATCGATATTCTTTTCTGCTGATTTTTTTTTTTTTAGTTTCTTTAGTCAATAAATATGTTAATGTCTAATATGCAAGTCAGCGTGTAGACCAAAAGAGTTTTGAGGCATATATGGTATAAGAAATTTAGATAATGAGTAAATGAACAGGGAAGTTCTTAAACAGTTTGCACGATTTATTCTGCGATTTGTATCGAGTAAACGAATGACAATGAAGTATTTTAAAGAAACCTAGTTTGCAACATGCAATTTCAAAACATCGAAAAAGCTAGAAGTTATATCAATAAATAACCAAGGTACCTTTTCATTAAAATGTACACTTCGCGAATTGAATATTTATCGCGCAAAGAATTCTTTCTACCAATTGATTAATTTAAATTCTCATAAATAAATGCATGTAACGTCACACAGCCCCTTAGGCACACGAAAAATACACGAAGCTCTGATTACGACTGCGGTCATTTATTTTTACGTGGCGTACAACTCGAGAACACGAGCTCTGTCTGTCAGTTCTTCATGCGTTTAACTGCATTCATCTGAATACACAACCCTAGTCGTAAATAAGCAACGTTTTATCACGGGTTAACGTACCGTCGAAAGAGCAATTTGACTAATAAACAATCCATTCCCTTGAAACATTGAAGGCTTTGGAAGAAACCCACGAGAGAAAGCTGCATCTCGCTCGGTTGGCAAGGGACTGCGTAATAATTGATCAAGCTCGACGCGCACAATAAGAAATTCCTTCTCCCGCAGCTCCTACTGGAATTCCATTTAAATTCGTATGAAAATCTGAAACTTCACCTAAGGCAAATAGAGTTTAACGCGGTGGCGGGGAAGGAGCTTGTGCGTCAGCTCTTTGAGACGGTGATCAATTTCTCGGGCGTCTGGTGGAGCTTTTTCCCCGCGGGCGTCCCCTACGGCCGTCACGTATGCGACGACGTGGGCGTCCTTCCTGCCTTCTCTTCTGTCTTGCGAGACCTAGTATATATATGTTTATGTTCAGAAGGGTCGAGAGAGAGAGAGAGAGAGAGATAGTGAGAGAGTGAGAATCGGTACAGGGTCGAGCTTGATTTGAAAGATCGATGCTGGTGCTGTGAGGATGCAGAAATTGTGCGGCGATCAGCAGCCCGAAATGAAAATGAATAAACATAAGCGAAAGCAGTATAAAGAAAAGAGAAAAAGTTATCGGGCAGATCTAAGCCCCCGCAACTATCTAGCTATGTATGAATATTCACCGTCGTCGTCATCCCAGCAAGTAGAAGACCTACCCCAAGAGATATTTTCGAAATAGACCTGCGGCTGATCAGGTCCTCCATTCCCTCCGACTTCGTGCGAGCTAATGAGCGGTAGTTGCATATGCGGCGCCGGCTCGGCTGGCAGTTTACAGAATGTTATCCCGTGCAACAAACAGCCTTGACTCGGCCTTGGCTGTAATGGAATCTTCGCAGCTTCGGCATAGTAGACGCTGGCTGGTGGTGCCGGTAGATCGTCGAACTCAGCGTCGGAAAGACCCTCGATAACGTCATCGTCGTCATCCCTGATAAGCCTCATCCTTGAACTCGTGTGGTGTCCGAGATCCGATCCCTTTGAGTGATAACGATGATGATGGTGCTGGTCCTCGTGGTGCATGACGAAACCTCCGCTGTGCAGGAGACTCGAGGTCGGCTGCTCGTAATCAACGGAGTCGCTCTCGACCGGCGATGGCGGCTGGACATACGCTCCCGACGATGCCCCGGACCTCGGCAGAACCTGAATACCATCGACGTCCATTCTCCTGCCCGTTGTGGCGTTTGCCACCGTCGAATACGTGTAGAACGAGCCCAATCTGTCGGGTGGCACATCTGCAGCTGTGGCTATTTCGGCCTGGATCTGCTGCGCGCCACCCTGGACCACGGGCTCCGAAACTCCCGCTGTCGAGGCTTGAGCCGGCATTACCTCGATCTCGACCACCTGTTCCTGTGGCTGCTGCTGCTGGGGTTGGGGTACGCTCGTATCACTGCCGAGTTGTTGCTGCATTACCATAGTTGCAACGGCCTGTTCCCTGTTCTTGTCCCGACGAGGTGAGCGACCGCGGTCGCTGACGGACGTCGCGCTCCAGTAGCCCCACGCCATAGTTTAACTCTGTCGCTCTTTCTCTCTCTCTCTCTCTCTCTCTCTCTCTCTCTCTCTCTCTCTCTCTCCCTTTGGATATGTCTTTCGCTCAATGTCTCTCAGTCCCAACACTGTAATGTATCAACCGGAGTGTAACGCGTACGGTCGCGCCTCTTTTCACGAAGGGGGCCAACTCAGGCCATGGATACGCGAAGCTGTTTACACCAGCTAGCCCCGGGCTAAGCGCGATCGATGCTCGGAGCTCTCTCTCGTCTCGCACTTCCTTCCTTGGCTCTTGCGGTGTCGCTGTCTCCCGCGAGCGCTCGCAATCACTCGAAGACTTAGGGTGTATCAGCGTTGCATAGCTCTCTGCCTGTGTGCAGTTATGCGCAATGGGCGCGATCTGCGCGTGTTACTGCAGTCCTCGGGGAGGATCCTGGGTGGAAAACTGCTGGGGAGTTACTAGACTCGAGAGAAAGTGCAGGAGCTCGAGCCGAGGCGCGGATATCGACTGCACGCGCCGCCGCCCGGCGCGCGCTCGACGCAGGCTGAATCGAAACGCGCAAACTCGTGGCGCCGACTCCCTTCCCTGATCTCTCTCTCTCTTTCTCTCTCTCTCTCTCTTTCTCTCTCTCTCTCTCTCTTGCTCTCTCCTTAAGCCACCGCTCTGCTGCTTCTATAATAAAGGTTTGACGATGCTCAGGCCCGGCTGCTGCTGCTGCTGCTGCTGCTGAGCTGGAGATGTGTATACGATCGTCCTCGTTGTCAAGGACGAAGTGCCTTTGTCGCGACGACGATCATGTGCGCAGGTATAAACTGGTCAAATTCCGATACGCTTGTACGTGAGCGGATTAAATACAAGCTTCGTCTCTCTTTATCAAGATTCGCTCTTACATCTGTGCATCATCCTTATGAATTAGTTTTCTCGCTTGTCGGCTTTTCAAACTCTTCAAGACGAAAAACTCAAACGCTGTACAGCTCTTTTGCTCGCTGAATCAAACTCATTGAGGTAGACTTCATAGAAGCCTGCCCTCTCAAAGTGAAAACTCCGTTGCATAAATAATTGTGGTAAACCGTGTCAGTCGAAATGGAATCAAACTGTTCGCACTTCCCGATGCACTTCTCTTCTGTTCCAGATGGTTGAGCATATTTACTGACGCATAATGAATGCGACACCTATATTTATTGTATTCTTGATTAAATCGTTGTTACATATGCAGCTGGGATTCATTTAATTCACATTGATTTTCTCGTAAAAATTGAAGTATACACATTTTCGGGGGTGCGAGGCTTAATAATGCAAGGGCGATTGTACCGAGATTTTTTCTTTTTCTATCTTAAGACGGAATCGAAGATTTATATTTGTTCACGAAGAGTTACGTGGACGTGATACCTCGAATTTATACCCGAAGATGAGGCGAATTATAGCGAATTGTAAATTATACCACATTGGTATCTTGCATGTATTAAAAAGACTCGTTTACCAAGAGTTTAGCATTGAAACGACGACAATAAAGCTTTTGAATAAAGCACGAAAACGATAAATAAGAACTACCGCAAAAAAGTCGTCTAGCTCGTATTCATTTCACCGAAATGAAGTGTCGCTATCATTGTCAGTTCATCCACACCCACACTTGGAAAACGCGGAAAAATTTATTCAACCGCTGGGCCGATCGTAGCCGCAATATGTACTGGAAATAGAAAGAGAATATTGCAAGGTCGGTCGTGCGATTTAATTTTTCAGTGCCAGTGTTTCGCTCTCGGCTGACAGAAAGTAGACACATTGGTATTTAGTGCCGTCTCTCGCGATGACATTGAGCTTGTAATATTTTTCACTTATCAACCTACTTGTCAACCGGTCTGTCCCTTTTTCATTTCCCATTCCAATGTTCAATTTTCAGTTATTTCAATCCCGATATGAATTGATTTTTCGAAAATTTTCCAATGGATATATATACATGGATTAACTTGAATTAACGATCTCGACGAAATAGCCTAACTCGTTACGTGAGCGGGTTTATCTCGTTTAATTGAAATCACACGGATAATTATACGAGTGCAAATATGTTCGTTCCTGGTTAATTTGACGGTCTCATGAAACAATATATTAGAAATTAGAATACGTGAAAAGAAAGGAATTAATCATTGCAGAATAACGAAATTTATACTGATTGTTAGACGCAGATGCAGTGGGTCATTGACCAAAGTAGGCCGTCGCAACGGACCAGTTCAGGGCGTTTCTCTCTTTGCGTAAGTAATACATATTCGTAGGGAAAATACAGAATGCGAGTATATATCTAGCAAAATGTAAGCACGAGGTAATGTTTTTCTAAAAGTTTTATATTCCGATTTATGAGCACCTATAACTATACGTTTTACACGGAAATTCTGTAATATTCTAAAACGGATTTTAGCGCGTTTTCTGTGACCACTAACGACTATCTAATACCTAAATTTAATGTTGCGTCGGGAGTGAAATTATAATAGTAATATCCACGCTATATCATTCTATACATAGACGTATGTTAAAAAGTAATTGCGTAGAGCCTTGACTAAATAAATTAATTACGTAGTCCGCCATAACTGTACCTCACGCAATAGAATATTCACCACACCCTACCTTCAGTCATCTATAATATTCTATGGTACAACGTTGTTCTGGGACGAAATATTAAAAGCATAGAAACATATACTCATATATATATATATATATACTCGCGTAGGTGAATGCGCGCGGATCTTGCAATCTTGTAACGAAGTGTAATTCACCGAGTTGTTAGCGCTGCTCTTTCTCTCTCATCCTCTATAGAACTCTGACAAATATTTACCATGACCATCGACGATAACAAACGAGATGTTGCTAAAGTCACTGTTTATCTGCGGTTAGAATGTGTAACGTCCGAAGTCTCTTCAATCATCGCAAGATCAAATCAAGATTATAATTTTACAATTTTTTACCAAATGTGGCTTTCTTTCGTGAATAAATAAATGAGAGAATTATTTTTAAATTCTTTTATTTATTTATTATTTTTTTATTAATAATACTGGCCATCTCTCTAACATATATGAAATAGAGTGAATAGAAGGTACATTCAAATATATAAATACACTTTTGAAAACGGAAGCTCAATTGATGTTTTGATTTTCGAATATTGAATGTAAATAATTTTTTGCTATAAATTTATGAATTTCCAACGAATATCTCGAAATAATGGGAATTGGGTCCGGTCAGCAAGTTGATTATACATTACTTCTCAAAAGAAGATATTTGATAAACATACAAGGATTTCCATTAATCGTGTAGAGAATACGTGCAATAACTTTCGGAAAATCTCACAGGATTAAATTTTACCATAACCCAAATAATTACCGTAAAAGAACATTCTCCAAGTTTACTTATAAATATAAATAGGTATATAGGTATATACAAAAGCTTCGCAGTGGAGACAAGGAAAGCTGCAATAATTCGCCCTAAATTGATGTGTCACATCTCGAAAATGGGAGACTGTTTTTCCGTTCAAATTTTTTTGTTCTCGTGTAATTAATGAAGCGCTCGAGTCGGTGCTGCAAAGAAGTCTTAATTCACATTTATTATAGTTATTGCCTAATCGGTGCGAAAAAGCAAGCGAGTACAAGGGAGTAGAGATCTTTTTTCCGATACTTTTTTGCTATAGCTTCTCTTGTGTAACGTCAGTGACCTCGATACGTATTATACGATGTGTTTTCACACACCTTTTACAGCTGCTTAATTCGAGAAAGAATTAGACTGAATATAAATCGCCGGAAACTCTATGGACAAATATTGGTCTGTCTTTGTTAAACCCAAAAAGGTTATCTGTATGCGAGTACTAAATATATACTTAGTATAGCGTGAAAGTTCAGCTGGCAGTTAGCCGTTTTGATCCGGCTTATTTACTTAGTGTTTATGCCATTTATATCATACGCGACTAATTTCGCAGGAATGAATTCGCGTGCACTTCTCTAATCTCGTATGGCCAGATGTTTAGGAACTTCGTTATTTAACTTAGGGTTAAGCGACGGCTCGAAAATTTCTCATAAACCTCTCAGATGTGAAAATCGTTACGGTAGAAATATTGGCCCATAAAGTATCAGTGAGAACAGCGTAGACACGATACACGGAGTATAAGCCAAATTAATAATGAAATTTCGAAAGGTACACAAAATATCATAAAATAATCATAAAATTCTCTTGTGTCGTGAAAAAAATCAGTTTATAAACGACATCGGAGAAATCCGAAGACAGGAAGAAATATATAGAAATGAAAATAACAAAACCCTGGATCCCAAGTTCATAAAGCCTCGCTGTGCCCTCAAAAGCTCCTGGAGCTGCGCGTAGAGAAGCGTTTTCAAATCCTATATGTACCCGCAGCTATTCCATATTCCTGTCTCGCGGCCTCAGTTCCTGTAGTAGAGACCGCAGCGGCGAATCTCTTAGTCCAATGACTGGTCGCGTGCTAGTACCCACACATACACCCTTACGACTAGGTCAATTTATATCGCGCACCATTTACTGGGGGTTGTTCCGCTTATGTCTATAGGCACGATGGTATAGGTGCGAACGAGTCGATCGAAGCTTTTCATGCCTTATCGAGCTCGAAATTCCAGACCATAGAGGAGAGAAGATTCTCTGTAATATATATATTACAGCCTTTATACAAGCACACCACTGTGGCTCTGATCGATGTCTGCATTATCTAAAATTCGTGATTTCGAGGTGTGAAAAAGGACGATTATTTAAACGCACGAATATACTACAATTGAGATCGCAATTCAATTATTTCTATATTTATATAGTTACGCACTCGATTTTAAAATACAATCCGACCTAGATTCGCTCACAGCAGTCGATTCCTTAAAATAGAATACAATAATCCACCGCCTCCGGCAGCATCACAATAGTCCAGTTATATATACGGATAAAAATCATCGAAGCCCGTACATAATATATATATATATATATATATATATATATATATATATATATATATATATATTCATACAACATTGCACACGCTTCTATATATACATGTATAATTGTATATATACGTATAAATAACAGCCCATTCAATTAAAGCAAAATTCCATTCCAATAATAGCTGAACTATATAGAGGCACTCGAAACCATCCATTCCCAAGTTTTCGGCGCATAACAACCACGAGGATGATGATAATAACAATAATGGTATAAAAAGTATCGAACGCGATGAACCTCAAGAAGTCGAGCCAAGGGAAATCTGGTATTCAAAGCTGCGACCAAAATAATTACCTCGTTCAAGTATGACAACAGTTTGTTGTTGGACGTTGTTATATAGGTTTCGCGAAATGAAAATGTCTTTGATGTATACATAAGCAAATATTGTAAACTACTTTGATTCCTATTTATTGGGACGAGATTTCATGAGAGGAAGAATTCGCAACACTGAACTATACATGTACATTGCTGCGTCTCTGGCTCGAGGGTACTAGAGATAGAAAGCCGTCATTGCTGTTAAATTCTCTTTGACTTGAAGAACGAGTAATTATGATTCTATGATAATTGTGCGACGAAAAAAAGAATAACCGATGAAATTGATCGGAGATTAAACTTTCTTATATATTAGTCAGAAAAGCTCGTGTATTAAAGATCGTAACTTTATCGTTGGGTCAAGGCTAGGCGGATATGGAATTGTTTGAATTCAAATGAAATTTATGGGCGCGTCGTAATTAGAAAGGTTTATCTTGAGTGTACAATTATCTTTGTAATTTAATTTTCTGCGCATTTCCCCCCCCCCCCTCTCTCTCTCTCTCTCTTTCTCACTCAAATAAGTTAATCGGTAAAGTTAGTGACACTTGTTTCTGCAGATATAGAGAGTAAATTTATTGCACCAACATGAATATAATCTAATTTAAAGACGATTTATCGTTTAGCAATATTACGTTTGATGCAAAATCAATTTCGATAAATTTAAAAATATACATTTCTTATTAGATTGATTAACATATTTAAAGAACCACGTTTAATAATAGTTCATTAAAAAATAATACAGCAATCAATCTAATATTTTATTCTCTATCTATTGTTAATAATTTGATATCATTTTAATAATAGGAGGAAGCTTTTCTAAAAGTCGCGAAAAATACATGATAACATATTTCACGTATACATAAACTATCTGCATAATGTTTTTTTTTAAAGCTTGTGATTATCTTATGATCTAAGTCATCAAGTCCATTGGTTAGTTATTTGGTTTGATTCTTATTAATTTGACTTTGTAAACCCTGGCATATACACCAATATATTTTACTTGGACGAGTACTTTTGGCATTTCCTGAGTAAACGAGTAGTTTTTAAAATAATTTTTAAAATATCAATTGGAATATTCTTTTGATTGGAAGATTCGATTGATACTTGTAATTAAAATCAAATTTATCGGAGATTGAATCACCGCTTTATTCTGTATTCGTATAATCCGACTAAATATCATACAAAAATAAGCGCAAAGAATCTGAATCGACGGTAGCGCAATTATAAGCCCTAGCCAGAATTCCAATGCATTAACCAACAACACCCACACAGTCCTACAGTGACGAGCCATTAGCCCAGGGCAGTCACGCGATCCGCCACTTTCCTCGTCTCCGGTCTAGGGACGTTTCCGGCTTTTCAGCAGCCCTTTACCCTTCTTCTTATTCCTTCTCTCATTCTCTCTTGTTCGTCTTCTGCTTGTATGCGCTTCGTTTCAAATTCGTGCCGTTTTCTCGCTTCGTTACAATGAATATCCGCAACGCGGTCGACGTCTCTTTGACACGGACGAAAGAAACCATGGTTTTCTTTTGATGCCTATGCGGCTAGACAGAGAGAGAGAGAGAGAGAGAGAGAGTGAGAAAGAGAGATACTCTGACGCAATGTCTCAGGGCTTTGTTCCTCATTGAAATTTCCGAGGCGTGTCTCGCGAGCTTTTCTGGCCCTTCCATTTTTTTCGCTGTCTAGTTTTCTGTAACGCGAAACGAGACACTTGCGCGTGATGAATTAATGCTATGGTTTACGCGAGAGTTGATATGCGTATGTACATCTGAATGCCTCGTTGGAAGGCAAAAACAATGAGTGGTTATAAACGTTTCGCGAGATAAAACTTAACTAAATACACGTGTGGATGTATTTATTTATAGAATTCCGAGACCACTTGAGTAGCGACTTTTGTTGATTGGGACAATAAAAATACGCAAAGTGGAACTGAATTTTGCAGAAAATTCGTCGAAAAGAATCAAAGCAATAAATCACTTTTCAATCGCGGTATAGACTTGTCTCTTTCTTTTCAAAGAGGAGTACGACGTGATATTAGATAAAGACATGCCATTGTGCAACTGTCATTGATCGCGTTGCTTGTCGTTTTCGTTGCATCATCTGAGATGCTATACTTGTATACATACGTATTTTCTCTTTACGAGTCAATTCTATGCTCGGATCACATGTATATACAAACGCGAAAGCGAAAACTTTCATTAGTCACGACTATGTCGAACTGAAAAATCGATAAAGCTTCAGAGCTGCAATGTATGTGTACAAATATATATATCCTTGAACCATACGTTTTTCGCTACGATGATCGACGATGTTAATCGAACATTAACGTACACGTATTGGTAGTGTATAAATTTTTATCAAGCACATACATATAGGTGTATAATTGTATAAGTATGCACACGCAGGACATATTTCGCTCCGATTGACGTATCGATTAACCTCAGAATAACGGAAATTGAAGCAACATCGTCGAAGCTGTCTCGATCTCGAAGCAAGCACGAGCCAACTCCTAGAATTGCAAGGACGATCACAATATTTTCATGCATATAACTGTCGTATATGCGCTATTACTTCAAGTAGAAAATGCATTTTAGCGAATTTATCGCGCGGGCGAGATTTTCATCCTCTGCGAATTTTCAAGGCCAAGGCGTGTATAAGCTTGAGTCACTCTAAAAGTCGTTTCCAAAAATCATCCCCGCGTTTTTCCGTCTCATAAATCGCCGGCAATAATTCCAGACCCTCGAAAAACTCCTCGTAAAAGTCGCATCATTAAGCCAACGGCCGTTTGCTAACCTAAAGCCAAAAAATTTCGCTAACCGTTGACGTTTATACTTGGTTGGGTAAATAAGTCATATCCCAGTTGTCGTGTTCTTCCTAATTGACGAAGTGAGAATGTACTATTTATGGAAACTAAAAATAAATTCGATAAACGCTTTTATGTATTATTTTTATGTACGAGATAGTAGGATAAACCAGTCGAAAAAAATTGCGGGTACACTTGTCGGGAAACCAATTTGCTGACGCCTAGTTATTGTGTTCCGTGCTGTTGCGGTATTAGTACTCGAGGCTACGAGAATTACTGAACGACGATTTTCACGCTGTGTTGACGACTTGTTTAACCAGATTTCTTATCAGATGTAGTAACAGTGACAGTAGTCGGTCTGTTCTATCTGTGGTTCATCATCATCATATACATATATATACAGAAACTAATACATATGAAATAGATATTAGTTTCTAGCCAATCAATGTTTTAGTATCTTAATAAGATACCTCTTAACGCAAATGTTTAATGTCAATATTATGAACAAAAAATGATTGCACATTGTAAAACGTAGTTATGTATGCACAATGGACAGTAATTTATACGCAGATTTATTGATTATATAAGTAGTCTATGTATAATAAATTAGGCATCTCACACAGCTAAGCTTATACTTCCTGTCAAAGCAAAGTTTATCTTCGATTGAATTTTTTTTTTTCGATTGAAAAACTAGTCGGTGATTAAGCTTTACACAGCGTGGAAACTTTTTTAAATACTTTTTAACGTCTATGGATGCAAACTGCTAAAAATGAGATATTTTAACAAGACTTACAATTTAGTTCTGTCCACGCGCGGCAGCATCAAAAGGACCTTGTGTCCATCGCATCGATTCATTTATCCGAAATCCAGCTAGGCGTCTAAAGAGCTCTTGGAATCGCGACAACGTCGCAAATTAACTAACATCGAGCGCGTTGATTAAAAAAAAAACCAGAACAATGTCGCGCGAAATAGTCGCGTCTCACACGACTATTGCGACAATTCACACATAGATGCACAGAATAAACGAGAGAAATAGAAAGAAAGTGCACTCATAAAGAGCTCGGTCAAGAGAGAGAGAGAGAGAGAGAGAGAGAGAGAGAGAGAGAGAGAGAGAAAAGGAATCAGGAAGTGCGCAACGTTGTCGCTGGACCCTTCAGGGCTCTTTCTATTCGGCCAAGGTCATCGAGTACTGCTCTCGTTCTCTCGTTTTTCACAGGTACGCGCGCGCGCGCTCTCTCTCTCTCACTCTCTTTGTTGCTATATTTGTAGAGTTGTATCCGTGTATTGTATGTGCGTATGAATGTTTAGATACATGTATATATAGAGACGCGATAGTAGGTGAAAATATCTATGTATATCGAGTATATACCTTATATAAGTATCGTACAATTTTGCTTTTATTGTCTTCTTCGTCTTTCAGCGGTGTCGAGAGAGAAAGAAAATGGAGGAAGCGCGCTATAGGCAAATCAATACTCTTATCGACCACCCACTATCTCTTCTTCCGCTTCATAAGAAGAGCAACTATCTTTTTTTAGTCGTATCTCCACTGTCCCGCACAGGTTTGACGAAAAGGAAACTCGGATCGCTCGTTCTTTCAATTAACTTTCATCCGATCGTGCAGCTACGAAATCGTTATAAAACTGCAACTGCAGCAGCGCGAGATTAAGCACACGTTTCTGGCACTTGAACGAGACGAACTCGAGAATAAATCAATATTGCAGAATTTTTCACTCAAGAAAGAGTTACTTCTATTTTCTTTTCTTTGCGTTTTCTCTGCACGCAAAAATTCAAAGGAGATACATATTCGACATATGGACACGTTATTTGGATCAAGTGGCCGAGAATCTATCTCCAAGATAGAATTCCTGGAGAATGGAAATTCTCCCGGGAATGTAGAATATTACAATCTGCGAATATGCTCTGTTTCAAATTCTGCTATAATACCCATCGGTTTCTACGCGTACCTCGCGCAATACACCCAAATTATCAACGACACACTTCCTACTCGAATCGCACGAACTATCCCAATAAAACTTGGTAATTCACGTAATATCGCGCATGCCCACGCGTCAAATCACGATGAATCTTCGGCTAAGAAAGCTAAGAAAGCTCTGCGTTGGACACGCAAGACTCCTTGGTACAGGCGTCGCACCAACGCTCATGTACATCGCAGAAGACTGTTCATTCGATCCTCGCGTGGGTAGTCCACTCCCTCGAACAACTTCGTATATACAGAGATATATACAGATATATACCTACAAACGTGGCTGCAAACCTGCAAGGCTGCAAGGAAGTCTGGCGTACGTCAGGTTCGCGTGAGCTTTATATTACAGTCTATACGTATACGTACACGTAGGAACAATTACATATCAAATCGGAGGCGTGTATTATCGCGGCGCGAATTTTCCCATTAACTGAACAATTCAGTCTCAGGAGCTGTATATGTAAATGCAAGTTATACGACTACATTATAAAGACCTTGGAAACTTTGGCTGCGGCGATTTCTCACTTTTATCGTGGCAAAGTGCCGGGGAATAGTTGCCGAAGGGGCGAGAATGCGTCTTTATGGGTAGAGATTTATCCCCTGCGGTATTCGGCTGAATTATCGGACCTGAGAAGATAGAGAAATTGATGCTATCGTTTATTAATGGCTTTGATGTAAGTGATCAGATCGACGTGTAAAGTACTTTTAAACAAGCAACTACGATACAGCGTAAAATCAGGTCAAAAGAAACTTATATTCGATTCGGACGTCCATTTGATTTATTATGTCTATATACGCGTGGGTGTGTGCCCGAGGCTGGCGGTAATGTACAAAGAATTACGCTCTTGTGTAGAAAGTAAAGAAAACTCTTCAAAGCCGAAAGCTATCGATTGAAAATATAAATCGCAAAGCCACGAGTCTGACATATTTATTTGCTGACGCTATACGTCCCGAGCCTCACGCAGCGAACTGCACAGCATGCTATGGAAAAGCTTTTTACCGTTTTTACCTATATAGGCTTTAGAGCGAACGTCTGTCAAAAGGCGATGGTCAAAAAAGAGTTTTTATTTTTCTACTTCAAAATCGTGTCGATATCTTCGGTAAAGTCGCGACTTTACTCAAAGACGCGGATTTTTCCTTTGCCGAAAAGTGAGAATATATTTTTAAATGATAGATTTACTTTTGTTAATTGTACCCTCGAGCTTGCGTATATAAGTACGTTTATAAGTAATAAATATATTTAGCATATCGCGATTACCGAGTTACTGACAATATTACGATGATCAATAAGTTATAAATATTTATTATTTTTGGATCGTTCGTTAAAATTTGGAAAAATAAACAGAAGTAATGCATTTTTCGCATTACTGAAAAGTCTGAAATAGATCTACACGTTTGGTCCTGTACTCAGTAAAGCAAAAAAAGGGTCTAGAACTTTTCACTACTAACTGAAAACGAGTCCATCGGCTGCTCTTAAATAAAGTGGCTTCGTACTACCACACGAATCAATTCACCTTGAAAGCAAGAGTTAGTGGGGCGAAAATTGCAATGTAACATCTCTCTATTTCAAAAACAAAGTCCATCTCTCGTGCAGTTCGATTGAAAAGATCAATTATGCCGTTGCATGTTCTTCGTCGATGAAAAAGAAAAGAAGTACAGGTAGTAATCGATAGAAGCAAAATAAAAAGCTCACCGTGAATAGTGATCTCCGTGTCTTTCTCGAGTTCGTAAAGCCTAAGAGCTTCATCGAGTTCTTGCTGGGATGCTATGCGACAAGGATCGCCTTCGTCGTCGACCCACTTCATAGTAAATTGATCAGAGGAGGGTCCAGTGGAACCAAAGCCGCAGATTGTCCGCATCTCTTCGCGCAACTTGTCGACGCTGATACCGGCGGTGATGTACGTGATCTGGACCTCTCTGTGAAATAGATTGACGATCATATACATGTACTACAGGTATACATAACCGATTTTTCTACCTGATCTGCGAATTGGATTTTGACTTTTTTTTGGTGCTCTTTTAATTAAAAAGAATAAGCTATGCTTGTGTAGAGTGAGAGAGTCTTGATTAGGGATGCACTACTGACTATGCCAGCTTTTTCCTACCGCGTCATTAAGGAGCCTTTCTTATTGGCTACGGTTTCTCGGCGGGGTTGCTTTTTATCCAGACCGAACCTTGTGGGTGTTTAAGTAATATAGGAGAGGATAAAGACGTGCGGGAAATGTCATTTTCGTTAGCTACCAGTTTCGGTGAAGAAAATTTGCCGAGCTTATAATTATCCCTAAAATGATCTTTTATTTTCTTGTCGTAAATATATATATTTAAGACCATTATGTTCAGTACAGTCGATAGTCATGCACCAAATTTACATACACTAAGTATTAAAAAATGTAATACTCGAAAAAATATTTTTAGCGATATTTAGCAATCATTTTATAAGCATTAAAAAGCAATTCTACCGCAGTTCATTACGAAATTACATATGAAAAATACACTTAATGTTACCAGGTCATTCTTTCGAGGTTCTTTTTTGACGTGCAATTATAATTCTGAGCAGAAACGATCTCAGGAAAATTCTTCGTAGAATTTTGAACGGCAAATCTTTATTTGAGAATTGTTTAAATGCTCCTATTGAAAAAAGAGAACTTTAAAATAGGAGAATATATAAGAATTTTTTGAGATCTTTTCTGCTCATTATAAACTATCAAAAGGAAACTCCGAAAAAGTCTTCGCATAACGTTAAAGGATTGAATGATATTATATTTAGGGGAATTCGCATATACAATGACATAAAAATAAGTATAGAAATGCATAAGAAAAGCGTTAATAAATTTATTATTTTATTCATTGTAAGTCATATAATGGTGTTATTTACATTGAAATCGGCCTGAACGCATTATTTTTTAAAATGAAAGACAACGAGTTCTGCAAAAAAAATCATTGACGAAAGCACATATCCGAGAATCAATATTAAAATCACTACTTCAACGGAAAATTCATGGGACACGTTTTGTTCGTTTTTATTTGTATAAACAAGAACTTTATCATTATTATACTTATGAAGGCTATCGCTGTCACGTCGCTGGTCTAGCTTTTTCCAAACTCCGCTCTCTTCGAGAATTCTTTGAATAGTTCCGAATCTTTCGGCATAAGGCGACGATCGTTCGAACATGTATACGCATTTATCGCAGGATAGTGGTGGTTTCGCTAACTGTATTCTTGGCCAACCACGATTATCTCCATAAAGTAGCACATCAGCGTTTGCCGTCTCACTGATTGTTATGCAAATTGTCTTATTGTTTTCTGGATATCGCATATACTGTGCAATGCAATTGTCTTTCAAAGTTGAATATGTATGCACCTTAGATTTTAATTTATTGAGAGATTCGTCGGCGTATTCGTGGAAAACCCGCGGGTAATTCACATCGGCAATAAATACAGGTAGATTAGAGTCAACCAGGTCTTCGTAACTGTCGAACTTGATTTCACCACGTAATAAATTTATATTTAGTAACGTGTTATATAAAACATTATCATAAAATATCAATGTCACCATGAGAAACGTACAAATGATTATATTCGAGGGTCGATTGGCCTTGTGACGAGTACGGTGATGCCTACTAACATTTTTACAAAATCAAACAGTTCCGATTGACGATAGAATGTAAATGGTAATAATAATAATAATAGGATATATATATAATCGCATAACACACATTCATTTGACTCATATTCAACCCAACTGAAGAAGGCATCACCGGCACTTCGGCGATCATTTCTTCGCATTCGGGCATGACAATAAAACTTGATGATGATTCTATTGCCCAATCTATAGGTGAAAAAATAGCCACGTGTTTATAGTGCCATCATGCAAGATTTGAAATACTTTTCTTAATGTATCATTCAAGGTACCCAATTGTACTTCGGAGCGTAACTCAATGTAAAGTTCATTAATAACAGTATCTTTTTAATTATATTATGATTCGCTCCCGTTTGTTCCACGGATACGTTCTCGAATCTATGTATTAGTGATAGCGGAGGAAAATTAATCAACGGAAAATGTATGTTGTAACCATTTTTTTTTATAACATGGTTTATTTTCTGCGGAAAAATATTTCCCACGTCTGAGTCGAATGGTTCCATCCTTATGACGTCATAGAAAGGATTGAAAGTATAAATTTTTGGAAGCGTGTTCCAGATGTCCTGACTCAAGTTCAGTGCGACTACCGACATATCTAAAATTTTCTTCGACCAAGCATAACGGAGAATCGATGATATTTTCTGACTAGGAGAAGTCTTTTCGTAAAACGTAATGATCAAACAGTGCGCCTGTCCGGATATCGCTGATTCGAAAAAATTATTTAATAAAAAACCTGTAATATTATAGTCATCCGTATTAAAAATGACGTTTAAAGTCTTGTATCTGGGATTTTTAAAAATAGGCATTATTGTAGATAAAGTTTTCTTCTCGATGAGCAAATGATTGATAAGCACGAGTGGATTTTCGCCCGAGTTATATAAATGGAGACTCCATTTATATATGCCTAATGGTAATGTAGTTAAGTTTGTGCTGAACAATGTCGTTTGATAAGGTTTAAAATTCTGCGTTATGTGTTTAGAAAGAAAATTGATCAAGTTACAGTTTACGTTTGTAATGATGTTCGATGCAGAATATTCAAATAGAAAAAAATATAATATTACTTTCATCAATTTCATGTTTTGAATTTAAATTTACTCTACATTGCTTCTTCACTTAGAAATTAAAACTAAAAAATATTCTTCACATGAGTACGGGAATACGTAAGTCAGAAATTATTTCTAATAACGCCTTTGTTACGTGAAATCAATATACATTTAATAAAATAACAGAAAATAATCATAAAATACTTTTTACAAGCAAGCAAAAATAAGCAGTGAATCTTTTTAATTGAAACAAAAGATATAAATTAAAAATGGAAGGTTTTTTCTAGGTTGAAGAAAAATCCATACTTTTGTGAAACGAATTATTCGAGAAATAGACTCAACAAGAGCCTAGTAATTGCACGTTTAGTATATGTATTGAATAAACATTTGAAATCTTGTGATTTATTAAAAATTGTTTGTCTTTAATTGCAAGTTCTTCGTCTACAGTCACTTCTCCTGACTTTCGACGACTCACGTTCAAACACCACTATTTCAATAAAATCTGCCTCTTATCGCCATTTTTACGTGTACAATATCGATTGCGGGTCATAGTATACGTATAATATTTACATTATATTTTATTTTATATTCTCTAATATGTTGAGGTAAGAGATCGAGTATCCGCAGAGTGACAGATATATCAACACTATTAAGTAGATACAACAACAGGAACACACTGCTCAAGGCAACTTAATGTACGTACACTACGTATTACACCGATCGTTCTGAACCCCGAAATGGATTGAAAACTCTACTGATACGATTACAAATGAACTTTTATCGAATGTTCAATTATTCATTACACACGCTTATGATGATAGTATTGCGAAAGAAAGTCGTGGAGGAGTCGTTACTTCGTCAAACCGACCAGAAACTTGTATTAAGAAGCTAATTTTTATGTAATACACGTAAGCTATTAAAATTAACGTTACTGGAAATCTGTGGCTCTATTAGGATACCAAGTCAAGCTCGATATCGAGATCTTGATCCGACATATTTAACTATTGCCAAGTATTCGATGAGAACTTCGTTAAGTTACTTATGTATTAGTTTTGTCGATTTTTAAGTCAATTTAATTTGCCATTTGCATGAAAAATGTATCAATGACACTTGCAGTCTCGTCACGATCCCGAGATACAATAGCGCAATGATCGCTTCGTTCAGCGAAAATGACAAGTAATCAGTAAGCTCATATAATTCTTCAAATTATATGAGTATATATTATATTTTAACTGAAGGCCATTGAGAGATGAAAGCAAGATTCGGTGCACTGTTCTCGGTGTATGAGTATTTCAAAAGAACAACAACTTCAAATTCATAAGGGATAATGTCATTCATACGAAATCACGAGAGTTGAACATAACTTCCACGCTCTACGACGTAACCTCAGTGGTTTATCAAACCATCGGAAATAATGGACAATGTTAGTTAAAAATTGTCAACTATCAACTATTTCTGGAATATGATAAACACTTGCAAAGGATCAATTCTCTATATTGTAATATAGAGAATATAATACAACTTGCATGCCTTTAAAGAGGCAACAATTCTTAAAAATGGCTAAACTCAATTGAATTTTTTTCAATATCATAGTTACTTATTCTAATATTAAGAGATATTTTTAGCTTTTATTGAAAAGATCTAGGATTCCTCTAAGTCTCGTAGATGACTAATTATGAGGGAACGTAGATATTGTATTATTTTCTAGACCTAGTCAAGCAAATATAGCTTATAGTATATATAAATTTATGTACATTTACAAGATTTAGTTTAAATCATGGTTATACTATTGAAAATATTATAAATTCGAATTTTCGAATTTATAATATTTTAAAGGTGTCTTGTTGCGACAAGTGTACAGCGTACATACACATATAAGTAATAGGATCGACGGAGATATCTGGAAAAATGCTTCATTCACGGATGCGGTGTAATATTTATTAAGAATATCTCATGATCATGACATGATTTGCACGAATGTATAGCATTGATTTATAAGAGAAATCGTACTATTGCAATAAAAATCTCAGTAACAATAAAACTTTTCTTTCAACCGCTTTCCTACTGGTAATGACAGTCGATAACGAAAGTTGAAGAGACAAGATTCTTTATTGGTGTTATCCGGGTTTTTAAAACGTTCGAATTGATGCCTTGAAAGTCTCTTGTATGCATACGAATGATTCTGTTTGACATTATTATACGACCGCAATTTTTCCGTACACACGATATGGATGAGTGATTTTTCAATATTTTTGTACACGTATATATAATAACATAAGCTTTGGGTATTAACGAAAATTAACGAGCAGTAATTATATGCGTACAACGTGGTTTCTCACACGCGGCTAATATGGGAACAGATGTTACTATAATTAATAGGGACGTAGCGCAGAGTCGCGTATTTCCCGTTCATGCAGTTAACAACAGAGATTTTCAAAATAAAAGCCATGATTAATTCGAGTCAACTGAAATTGCGATTGGATCGCAATTTCGGTTGACTTTTACAAATAAGAGCGAATATCATATATAATTGCAACCGATTACACGGTTAGAACCGAATTTATTCAACTCAAATTATGGCGATTGCATTATCTGACATGTAAATATAATAATAAGTATACAGTATAACACATATACACATGAGTAATAAAAAAAAAGTTAATATCATTTGATAGTCCAAAAAAGTGGGTTAATTGTACTGACACCGACAGTAAAGTCACGTTCGCAAGCAAATTTTCTAAAATTCATTGTAATAAACAAATAAGAGAAGAGCGTCGTCTTACTTTGGCGAGTAAATAAAAATTTCACGCGCGACCTACCAGTGGTAGGACCTACAGGAGACAATGTTTTTTCTCCGAAATTACCATAATGGAAGGTCTGCGCACTAAATTTCAGAATGCACATACGAATGTGACATTCGAAAACATTCGTTTAAATAAAAAATAAATCAACGTTTTCACGGAGAATGTATAATTTTTCGATAAAAAATATGGTTAATTGGAGAATAACTACCATGGCAAAGCTCTTGTATTTTGCTTCATTCGAAATCACGCAATAATAATATAACTTTTTAATACTCAAAGCATTACTCACCCATTGTAGACGATTTTCACGCGGATGTCGTCGGTCTCTGTCGTCTGCGTGGGCATCCTCGGACGCTGAGGCCGCGCTCCCTTGCCTGAAACGAGTATCGAATATTTATATATATAATTATATATACATTGCCCACGTAATACCGTGCGTATATATGCATTACAGCAATATTTCATTGGAATTTCACGGAAGCTTCGCGAATAACGTTCTATCGACCCACAAATATACCATTGGGAAATTTAAAAAATACAAAGATCAATCGACGCGTATACAATCTGTAAAAATCACGTACCTTTAAAAAAACGTACTTTGAACGCCCTCATGCAAACATATATACATAAATATATACATATAAATATATATATATATATATATGTATATCGATGCAGGAGTGCGTATAATACCGATCCACACTAACGTCCGTACATAAGAGACAATTGTGACATTTGCACCGTATACGCAACACTACATACACACAGTGGGAGTAGCCGCGGTTTCACTCTCGAGATAAGATTCCACCTGCTAACGTTTACTATATTTACTCGCACTCGTTATACACACTAACAAACATGTAGATATACATATGCGTATCATCGCATCGATATCGCTATCGGTCGAGAGCTTTTCTGCTCTGTCCACGGGAGAAAGAGAGAGAGAAAACTTACGTAACGGAGCGCGCGCTTTCGTTTTACACGTAGCGTTTATAATTAGGCGATGCATACTCGGCGTCTTTTCATGCGGCAAATACTAATTGAGCGGAATTGCATTTTTGATTTATTGAACGTTAACCAAATTAACGGCCATGTACGAGAAGAGATCGAACGTTCGTTTCTCTCCGTGAGAGGGTCGATCTTTTACCGAATAATCACGTAAGAGCTAAAGACGAGCTATAAGAACTCGCTATGAATTGTTCAATTCGAATACGCGCGTTAAAGAATGATAGAGAAAATCAAATGTCACTCACACATGTTTTGCCGAGAAAAGCAAAAATAAGAAAAATAAGAAAAATAAGAAAAAAAAGAAAAAATAAAGAAAAAAAAGTAGAAAAACAGTCGTTATAACTCCTTATAACTCGGCTTGTACTGCAGCTAAAGCGAATCTCTTCCGGGTGTGTTGCAGTGCTATTCCTGGCGAGATTTTCGCTCACCCGAGAACACGCATACGCGCACTTTTATACCTATACACAGACAGACAGACGAACATAATTGAGAAGATGAAACCTAGCAGCAATAGCCAAAAAAAGCCTCACTGTGAGTACATAGTCTTCTCGAGTTTGACGCGAGTAATTGAATTTACTCAACGCAAGAGAGAAGGAGATCGCCGCCAACGAAAACAGCCCCCCTCACTGAGCGAGCGCTATGTTGTATTCTATGTATATTGTCTCTCTCTCTCTCTCTCTCTCTCTCTCTCTCTCTCTCTCTCTTTCCCTTTCGTTTGCAACGAAAAATTCCATGCTGCACGCGTGTATCGTGTACAGAAAAAAGTCAAGGCTCTTCTCGACTCCAGCCTCGACCTCTAACCCGGGACTGTATAACACTGATGTGCGCGTAAGCGTATATCTGTACTCACCCTTGAAAACCTTACGCAGGGTCATCTGCAGCAAGAGATTCGAGTTGAGGAAGAAGAGCTGTTCGCTCTTGCGCGACTTGCTCAGTAGCAGGACGTACTGAGTCGAAGTAGCCATACATGCAATGCAGAGTTTCTCTCTCGCGATGAATAGGGTCGAACGATATTTTTGAATATTTTTTTCTTTCTTATTTTTTATTATTATTTTTACCGCGTCGATATCGCGCACACGGCACTCTCGATAGATCTGCTATTCGTCGGTAGTGCGTCTTATGACGGTATGGTCTCGGAGACAGATGCGAGCTGATTACAGCGCGGTAATAAAACGAGGATCGATCGTGCTCCCAAAAGTTTTTCATATGCATTACATGTTATAGGTATATATTACATATAGAGGCATATACATGCTCGCACACGCAAAAGTTTTGAGCGCTTTAGTGTGCAGAGCGTCTCTTTGCCTAATAAACTTTCATTTCAGACGCAACTTCTTTTATCTTTTTTCCTTTTTCTCCTTTTTCTTTATTCTTCTTTCTTTTTTCTTCCCAGAGGGATTTTGCTTCTCGGAAGCGGTAAATTATTTCGACGTATAGTATCATGCCTGATTGGCTTGTCTAACGTTTCATGGATTTATTGATCCATTTTTGTAACCTATATGTTTTATGCGATTGTTTTGCATTTTCATGGAGACACTGTAGCACGGTACAGCGAGAAAGAAACTCGCCCAGTCATTATACGCAAATTGCGAAGCTTGCGCTTAAATCAAAGGTTTCGCGCGTTTGTAAATACCTATATACATTTATGTTTATATGTAAATAGCTATTTCTATATATATATATATATATATATATATATTTGAAAAATTATTATTCAGTTACGCGAGAGCTCGACGTTATTTTTGGATTCGCGCGCGAGTTCCTTATGCTACCCAGAGTCGCGTTAATGTTTATAATTAGACATTCGAATGCTAATTCTACGCGACAATGCGATCTCCGTTGAGGTAATTTTTTCTTCAAACACGAATTACTATACTTCACAGCTCACTGTATCGATGACATATATCGATATGGATGTACGTGTAGATATTGAAACGCAGCCGTGGGCCGTGGCCCACTCGAGCACTCGCGCACACACGTATACACACGCGTAAAGAGGAAATCCCGCGCGATTTCGAGGGCGCAGAATCATACGCAGGCGCCCTGCGTACGTCCCTTTGGCGTTAAAACGGCGCACGTGCGCTTGTACTGTATAAATTCGCCGGTTCTACAGCCGTTACATATTCAAAGTGCGCGCGAGGAATAAATCGAAACGCCTCGGAAAGAGGCTGGCGCGCGACTGCGGGAAAACAATCGCCGTTGCGCGCGCTCTGACATGTGTCTCTCGCCGCTACATGTGTGTGCATATATACACTCGCAGTTTTATATATATATATAGCCGCATCGCGACCACCGCTAACCGAATCAAACTGGACCGTCGTTGAGATCCAAGAACATCTAATTGTCCCCTCTTTAATGTCAATTAACCTCGTTTGCGCGTGGCTGCCGCCGTCGACGAATACGAACGTGGCGGTTCCTACAGCATATACACACATACTCTCTCTCTCTCTCTCTCTCTCTCTCTCTCTCTCTCTCGCTCTCACCAAGTGCATCGTCCACAGTGGCACAGCACAGTCTGCACAGTTGCGATTCGCACTCACACACATACGCACGTACGAATTCACAGATATACAGGCGCGCACAGACTATAGAATAGAGAGAAAGATGCTATAGAGGCTAGTGTATACTGTATATAAGTGAGTGTGCCTCTTCGGAGCCTCGGACTCTCGGAGGAGGTAGAAGTGTAGAACTGGTAGAAGGCACACGCGCGCACGTACTCGCACACGTACACACACACGCACGCACATCTATGCAGACTGCGCTCCAAGTGTCTGACTCACCGTGCTGCTCGTAAAATAATGACATAAAAGCGCCTTGGGCCTGTCGCTATGGGAGTAGGGCCCCCGGGGCCTGTTTATCACCAACTCTGATCCTGGATCCTGGACAATGCCGAATCCACGCAAGCACTGCGCGGTCCACGGTCCACCGAGGAAACCTTCGATGTCTCTCTGATCCCGTATATGTGTACACCGCTCTATCTCTCGCTGTGTTTTCGCGGAATCGCGGATAGCGCCGATATAGAGCACCGTGGAAGCGTGGACACATGCACAAACGCGTGCAGGCGCACACACGCGAAGCGCGAGCGCCGGTACTCCGGTACTCCGGTACACGGGTACACGGGTACACGGGTACACTGGTACACGCGAAACTGACGAAACGAAGCGGAGAGCTCGCGAAAAAATGTCCGGCCTCGGAATCGATGGGGCACTGGCCACCGGACACCGCCACGAGACGAACACTGAGCTTACAGCACAACCGGACGCGGATATTGTACCGTTTCTCACGACGGACAAAGACAGAGAGAGATGTTATAATCGGAGAGACGCAAGTTTCTCCAAAGGGGTTAGACAGGTAGACGCGTTGTCAGCGCACCGCCATGCCTCGAACGCTTTCCAGGACGGACACCAGCGGCGCTTGAGCCCCGAGCCCCGAGTTCGTTTACAATACCAGTAGCGCGCCTTGGCGGGGAGAGCGAAACACCTGGATATTTTCAACTTATTAGGTGAGACCGAGCGACCGAGCGACCGAGCGACCGAGGGATCGATCGAGAGATACCGTAGATACTTCTAGCGGCTAATGCGCACAACTTGCTGGCCCCCTAGAGGTAAGCGAACGACCGAGTTTCTTCCTATTTCGATTACAAGAGTTGAGGATAGATGGCGCTGGCGAACACAACTGCGTGGGTGCAACTACCACTCTATATAGCGCGATCGAGACGGCATTTTCTCAGAGAATACAACTCCGGCTCTAATGGAATTTTGTTCTCATATTCTCTTATTCTCTCATTCTTTTATTCTTTTATTCGTTTTCCTTTATTTTGCGCTCTCGACTTCTGTTATTGGGAGAGAACTCCCTCGCAAACTTCATCAGCGCATTCGATCGATTTCGCCGTAGGCGATCATCATCAGCCATAACAATCATTATCGTTATCAGAGGAACCTGAAACGCGCATTTTCAAATCGCCTATACTTGTGTATTATACTTGAAGAAAGAGAGAGGCGACCTTTATTATATACATCCAAGCCAGTCCGTCGACCCAAAATTGAGGTAGCGCACGCGTAAAAATGACGAAATCCGACGATCATCGCGCTTAACTCCATCTACGGAATTTATATATGTATATATATATATATATATTGCGGGTACAATTTTCAACGCCCACGAGCTTCACATTTCACGTAGAGAAAGAATACCGCCGCGAGCTTTTGCCCTCGTATAGCCGTCGAGCGTAGCCGCTCATTGTTTCAATTGCTTTACGAGCTGCTTATGCGGGATACGCTCGCGAAAAATGTTCATCCAACGGAAGCAAGAGGCGTTCGAAAGAGCTAAAACTCGTTATGCGAGTGGGAGATAATAAATAAACATAAATAAACAACGACAAGGATGCACTCATTCACAAGAAGTAACCAAAGCTTCTCTCTCTCTCTCTCTCTTCTGTAAAGATAATTCAACACTCCTTTAGCCACTCAAAGCTCATCTCTCTCCGGGTGTATAACCTGTCGACTCGTTCGCCTTGCACTAACCAGCGAGAGAAAGAGAGAGAGATCCTTCGAAAGTCATCAATCATCGCTGCTCGACCGCGCGTATCCTGGACAAAACGATCTTATACGCACATATACACACTCGTCCATATATACTCGTTACGCATATTCACGTGGATAACCATACCCATGAGTAGAGCGCTTGTTCTCCGGGACAACACACCGAGAAAACTCGCGAGGGAAGAAAAAAACGCACACTGGACGCTTATATGTATTGTAATCTCGGATTGTATAAAGCGCAACAGAGAAAGCACGGCGTGGTCATTAAGAGCTTTTGTGTTAAATTTAACGGTATTATTCGTACACTTGCACAGAGAGAGAGAGAGAGAGAGAGAGAGAAAGAGAGCGAGAGAGAGCAGCGATTAAGGCTTTGTTTCTAAATATAGGGAGAGGCTTTGCCAGGGCAATAATTAGTTTCGAGAAGAGAACCGTATCGAGGAGTCATCGAGTTCGCCGTAGTGTTTACCCGATCGCTGGAAAGCCGGACGACTCGAGTTATCTCCTTGTGTTATACATATTTATGCCCAATGTGCATTTACGACAAATTTTATGCTCACAAATCTAACATTCTCCCTCCTCCCTCTCTCTTTCCTTCGAAAATAGCAGTGGTGCATATAACGGCACATCGATGCTCATTCGATGTTCCGTTTACGGTACGAAAATGTGTAAATATGTTATACGCTTGTCGAATGGTATCCCACGAAAGCTGCATGCAGTAAAAGCTCAAAAAAAGCAGAGTCTATTTTGATCCGTGAAACTATTTGATTTTCTAAAGACCGATGGCAATCAATAACCACCTGTCAGCTGCGTAATTTGCCATGAATAATGAAGCGGCTAGCACGATGCACAAGTTCATCCTCTCTCTCTCTCTCTCTCTCTCTCTCTCACTCGCGTCGTGTCGTCAACCTCATCTCGCTGAAAACCAGTCACTTCGCGATTCTTTATTTCTCTCTCTCTCTCTTTCTTTACTTTATTTTTCCATTTATTTTCCAAAGTAACTACGCGATATGTACGACCGGTATCTCCGGGTTACCTGTTCAAAAAAATAGTTACGCGATATAAGCTAAATTCGAAGAAGTACTCGAGTGGCTGATGCGCTTATATTACTATCGTATCGATATATAGGAGCTAAAGGAATCCCTCTTCCCCGACCGGTACCATCACCCTTTAGCCGAATTAATTAACATGCGAGGCACGCAAATCCTGGTCTGCAGCTCACCGCTCTGCACAAAGGATCTCGAGTTGCCCATTGTCACGGCGATGCGCACACATACATACACACACTCACTCTTTTATATATATATATGTGTGTGTGTGTGTGTGTGTGTAGTCCGCGAAAAGGCCAGTAATAGCATTCTCTCTCTCTTGCTGCACACACGTACATCCCAGTAGTGTGTATAGTGCGATGAATATATCTATATCATTACGCTGCAGCTCCGCGCGCTCGCGGCGTGCCAACGAACTCTGCCGCATCATTTAGCTCCCTCTCGCTCTCGCTCCGCTTCTTCCGTGCTCTCGAGAGCTTTCCCCTCTTCCGCGCTATATGTATATATGTGTATGTGCATGAGCGCGCGTGTCCGCGTGTGCAAGTCTCTTCGCGTTTGCGTACATGTGCGCGCGTTTACGCGTATGTACGTGTAAGTGCACGCACTCTTCATTCTTCCTTCTTCTTCGTCGTGAAGTCTTGATCTTCTTGTTCTTTTACTGCGCCGTTTCTTATTTTGGTTATGGTGCTGCGCTCGCTCCGCGAAATTTCGACTGACTGCAGCTCTTCGAGTGAGAAAGACAGAAAGAGAGAGAGAGAGAGAGAGAGAGAGAGAGAGAGCTGAATCTTCTATCTCTCTTTCTCTCTGTCCCTCTTACTACGGGGTACAGCTCTCTTTCTGCGCATATAACGAAGAGCGACTGGTGTATTATTATCTCCGCTGGGCGAGAGAGTGTGTTATAGGAACGTTTTTGCGATCGCTGCGGAATAGTCGACGTGTAGATTATTAAAATTCGACGATAGCTCAATCTTTGGTAAAAATTTGAGAGAAAGAGGCAGAGAGAGAGAGAGAGAGAGAGAGAGAGAGAGAGAGAGAGCGGAAAAAAGGAGCGTTGACCTTACGATATACCAGAGAAGAAGAACAGAAAGAGAATCACGAAGGAGCAGGAGATACATTATTCAAAAAGCAACTCTAAAAATAACTGTAGAAATCGATCTGCCCTTTATAACCGGTTTCCTTTTGAATTTCGTAAGTTCTGAGGATGATATAGCTAGTGCAACCTATTTGTCAATGAGAGAAAAGTCTATTATCAGAACCCGACGGAATACCAAGAAATTTATCAAAATCTTAGCGTAGAAAGGAAAATAATTAAATCTCCCGACTTATCGGTTAATATAAGCTTTATACATAGCCGTACTGTTTGCAGACGCATTCGTCATACGAGAGCATCGTTCTCCCAGACCCCAGCGTGACGTGCACATTCTTTTATTTTTCCATATAATATAATAATATAATAATAACAACACACGGACGCTCTCTCTTTTCTGCGTCGATCATATTTTTCTTATTTTTTCGGTCACCCGAACTTCCTCGTGTGTCGAGACGACACGGCCGTCCGCCTTCCTCGTTTCTTCTCCTCCTCTCTCGCTGCGTATATGCACATATATGTGCGCATCCGTGTATGCGTATTATGTACGCATTCCTCTTGAGGCGATGTAGCGCTTCTTCCTACCGAGAGTGAACGACTCACCTTTAATTTAATTACAAGCGCATCGACGTATACGTTGGACAATCCTACGTTTCAACTGCCTTACTTCTAGATTCACGATTTTTCCCAATCATTACTCCTAACAGGGTACGACATCGTCTGTGCGTACGCGCAAATACACGCGACCAAAAGACCATTATCGATAATAAACCGTATGATTTCACTCACGTAAAATAAATAAAACTTGACAAATCAACCGATAAATCATCTTATCTCATAATATATATAATTAAAATCCCAAAGGAAATCCTCTGGACGTTCTCACGCACGCGTCGAACCTCTCAGCGCATCCTATATATATATATATATATATATATATATAAATACAGCAGGTCTGCATGGCATCGCGCGCATTTAAAAACGCAAAACAATTTTGCATCGGCCTCACGCGATACGAATCTTAAATACTCGCGCTCTTTTATAAATATACGTACGTATAGTCACGTATACATGCGGCGGTCACTGACGAGCCTCCCATATTTCTCCTAACGATATCCTTCTCCCCCTTCCCCTTGTTGCTCTGTTCAATAGACTCTATTGTTGTTGCTCGGGCCTGTACTCCGGCAATTTATATTCCCCGGTGTGCTGCTTTATACCGCATTCTGGCGTATTTGCGTGCGACGAAAAGGGGGCGCGCACTTGCCGAGTCTCGAACGCCTATGTGTCCATATATATATATACATATCTATACCATCTCTGTATAGCTATATATGGGGAAGACGAATGCGCGCGAAGGGGTTATACGCTCGAACACTTGTAGCTCTTATCGGTGTCGATCGAAAAGTCTAACGTGTGCCCTATGGGCGTCGGCCAGCGCTTTTCATTTCGCTGAAAAGAAAATCGCGCGAAAGCTTCGCATCGTCAAAATTCTGCACATAATACATAATACACAGCTAAAAAGAGACATTTTTCCTTGCTTACTTTTATAGTCGAACTGACTCAGTTGATAATATACAAGCGATAATATACAAGACATGCGCGCAGGAGAAATCGAATTTTATATACGCGGCACGAATAATTTTTACGACTATACGTCTCACCATCTCTCTCGTCGATACTAACGTATAGATAGATAGCTATAGATAGATGCGTATAGATAGATGCGTATAGATAGATACGTATAGATAGACGCGCATACATCTAGGTAGAATCTCGTGTATAGGAAACAACCTATATATATAGATAGAGATACGCGTGAAAGCATGGAGGAAAAACAAACGCGCCGAAGAAAACGAGCGCAAAAAGAAGATGAAGAGCAGACTGGATGAGGAATCGGGAGAGGGTGGAGGGGCATCCAGTCGATATAAAAGATCATAGACGCCATCGTCGCGGCGTCGCGTCGGCCGACGCCCCAATGATCGTCGCGACGCGGCGTCTGCGTAAACAGTCGGACGGCGGCGTTTGCGGAGGTGGGAGACACAACCCTCGGAACGAGACGTCGTCAGGGTGACTTGCGAGACCGCCGTCTGGCGCTTCGACGTACCGGCCTAGTCTTCCAGGAATCTAAAGTCTGGCTGGCGCGCCCGCGTGCGAGGGATGTTTGTTTGCGCGTCGGGTTGCGCTTCCCCGAGGTTATATATAGAACGACGTTATTCCGAGACAAGCCGAGGACTATACCGGTCTACGGACACGTGTGCGATCCGGTAGCTATTGCCATTTTGAACCATATCTGCAGGCGTACTTTAACTCCAGTGAACTCTTTGCAGGAGGTGTGATAGAAGGAGTCCCAATAAAGTCTGGAATAACAAGCGGAAAAGATAGGCATGAACAAAAGTAGAAAAGTAACGCTTCAGTACTGAGATAAGCGCGAAATTCGCTACTGCAATCTTCTACTCCGTGTCTGTCTCCGCGTTCAGCAACCCCTGTCTTTCTCTATTTCTCGCACTTCTAGTCTCTCTTACCCAAGATAAAACTTATCTCCCGGTCGCTTCTCGCATACCTACGCTGTCTGCGCAAGATAAAAGAATCTGCTCATTATATCTGCTCATTATATCTGCTCATTATATCTGCTCATTATATCTGCTCACTGTATCTGCTCATTATATTTGTTCATTGTATAAATAAAATAGAAAGAAAGAAACGCTCTTCTCTCGTTGAGCAATGAACACGATGACGATTGTAAAGAGCGCGAACGCGCCGAGAGTCGCGATAACTCGTTTTATTTTTGGTCGCTCGTACGACTAATCAGCCGTTTAAGTGGTCTGCGGAGGAAAAACAACTCGATCGTCTGCTTGGGTCCCCACTGCCCCCCGGCTCTTTTTTTTACGGTTAGGTGTCTAGGTCGTGTCTTTATAGCTAGGGCGTGTGCAGTTCACGTCGCGGTCTACATTATAGGCAAAGAGATGCTGAATTTTGATAAATATTAGCATTTCCAGTGGGTTGCTGTTTGTAAATTCAACGCCGCAACGATCATGTTGTATTATATTTTCACGAGCCGCGGCCAAAGAGGCGAAACAATTGCACATTTCAAAAGGATGTATTTCGATTGTTTTGACGTTTCGACCGTGTGCTACTGATGTTTGTAAATATGTATCTATATATGCGCGTGCTTGCAAACGTACAAAAGTGAGAAAAGTGTCATTATTGTTATTTTTTTCGTTTTTTTTTGCCACGCCGAAACCGATAAATGCTCGAGAGTATAAATAAAAACGAATTGAATTTCGATAACGAGTGTAGCGAGCGGCTAGTCGTAAAAATCCCTCCCGTATCACCGTCTGCTTCACTGAAACGTTGTAAAAGAAGAAAAATGAAACAACGCGTGAAATCCAATCGTTTACCTCGAAGTGACTCAACAAAGATTAAAACGGAGCTAAGAAAAAAGCGTCCACGTAGCGTCTGGCTCTAACAAACGCGCTTACAGTCGGCAATTTTCCAGAGCCAACGTAATACGACGAATTCCTCGCCGAGAAAAAACTCGCCTGCAACCGAAAGGAATTAAAAAGAAAAACGAAGCTCAAAGCTGTCCGATAGTCGCGAGAAGGAGAAAAAAATCGAAAAAATAGCTTTCGAAAAGAATGAGAAATAAAAAATAATAAAGTAAAACAGAGCAATGAGACGGACAGACGTTTGCGCGCGTGCGGTTAGTCTCTTATCGCGTCCGTGTCTAGCTATTCGCGACGCGGCCTCGAATTATCAGTGTCTGAGCGCTGTTCCACGCGCGATTACTTTTTCACCGGTGTACGTGTACCGGACGCGGATACGAAGGAGCAACGGAAACATGCTTGATGACCCAAACGATGAGCTAAAATGTCAATGATTCTTTTTTTAGTATTTCTTTTTTTAGTATCTTCGGTGATTGGACACGAAATAAATAAAAATTGAATTTTCTTCTTGTTTTCTTCGGTGATTGCTCAATTACGTAATTATGTATATACTTCGTGATTATAAAATTCTTTTCGAACATTGGAAATTAATAGAAACGATATTTTCGTTTTACGCGAAGATAAATTGTTGTATCGAAATCATCAACAGTTCTCGCGAGCGTCGGAAATTATGATTTTTTCTCGCACACGCGCCTCGATGAACCGATCCATAAAACATGACGTTACAACACGGGCTTTTGTACATATACGTGTATATACAACGCACAGTCGTGCATACAAAAAAAAAGACGATATAGGTTATATTGGTTGTGTATATACAGACAGAAGCAGTTAGAAGGAGCTCGTCAAAAAATCACCACATATTAATCGTTCTGTGGGATTATCAAAAATCCATTAACTCAATTAAACAGGGCGCTCTCTTACGGCTCCCCCTCTCTCTCTCTCTCTCTCTCTCTCTCTCCCCTACAGCCTTGTAGTTGTCTCGCGATAAAAAGTTTCTCTCTCTCACTTTCATAGTCTCGAGATATTTGGACTGTCTGATTTACGGTCTGTCTGCTCTCCAAAAATAAGCCTCGTTGTACTATGTGCTTCGTGTAAGCCTATACGGGTATAGTATCCTCGTATACTCAAGGCACAATATTTCATCGACTCGTCTTTCTTTTTTCCGCGAGGCGGCTTATCGCGAAAGTCGAGCGCAAGGTTTTCCTCGCGATTACGTCGAGCGACTCGTCTAGACGCGATTACGAGTCGCATCGTATACATGTGCGAACAGCATATATCTTCGCGCTCAGGGAAAATTAAACGTCGACGATATAGAAAACCAGTGAGTTAAACGAACAAACACATTTCTTTGTATTTATATACGTGTTTACGTATGCGTATTCGCGATGCGAAATTGCAACGTCTGGAAAAATCTGATAAAAAGTTCTATATGCGATAGCAAGTAGCTGCGTCACTTTAATCAATTTTCTATTGTTCCTGTATAATTTACACTGACCCGTATTTTATCGACTGTAAGAGAAGTTGCTATCTGAATCTGAATCTCAGTTTTGTTTTTCTAACAGATTGATAAAGCTCTTTTCGATTCAAAATCTTTTGTAGCCTCGCAATTTTCCTGTGCTTTTGAAACATTGATATTTATCGTTTGTAGGATTAAAAATTAATAAATGTCTCATTCCTCTACACAAAAGACAAAGTCACGTATTTATTATAGCTTTGAAAATATTTAAATCCACTACCGATATCTCATTTTACGAAGAACCCGTACTCCTAGCTTAAATATTTATTGCAATTTATAATGTATAATGTAAAGTATTGACAGCTACGGTATTTGGTAGAATTTATAATTTAAAATTTGCAAAACAAGCATTAATAAAAACTTGATTATAGCACAAATTTGATGCACCGAATGAAATCATCGGTGCCTCGTTAAATAGGTCTAGGATTTGTACGATCATGGTTAATTTCATCGAATAGCCAGAGAGCACCGAAGTATAATTACTCGATGTTGTAACTCAAAAATGGAAACTCAATCAGCAAATTTTGAGGGTTCGCCTATTGGAACGACAGACCAGTACCGATTCTTTATCGGCAAACAGTAACAATGATAAAAACTGGCCAGACCTCACATAACGTAATGATCCAATACTAGCATGCCAGTTTTGAACCAGAGTTAAATGTGTGCAGCGGTTGAGTAATGTTCGCCGACACTGGCCCAATGCTGCTACGTCAGATTATGAGCAGAAACTGGTACATGCTGGCACAGTACTATCGCGCCAAGTGTTTGACTAGTACTGGTCTACAGAATGTCTGGTTCGTATGCCTCCAGAATTGCATGAACATGTACCGCTGACAGGAGTACGTGACATGAGTACTGACCCAGTGCTGTCCTATTGTTCGATTCTGACTAGGGTCTGCGCGGTGGTACGAGGAACAAAGCATTCTTCGAGACAGTACCAATTGTACAAACTCCTGTGTATACGGGATCATAACCAATGATTTAACGACGAAAAACACAACGGGAGAGAAGAGGGGGCAAATTTAAAAAAAAGAGAAAAAATGTTAACCGACCCGAAGCTTTCTCCTTCAGAAAGTAAAAAGGAGTCGGGTACACGCGGAAAGAAAAATAAGAATAACCCAAAGAGGCGAAAGGAATCACGCTCGCGCCTTAACTACTACTGTACTATACTGCCTCTACTAGCAAGTGCGTACATGTACATGCACACCGTGGCGGTACTCGTGAGCTCACGCAAAGTGTATCGCGCGATTTATATACTCAACGACGCGCATGAGATTTCACAGCGAGAAGGAGAGCTTTGAATTTTTTTCTTCTTAATTTCTAGTAGGCGCTCCCGTTCTCGTTTTATCTGTAGTCGAGTGCAATTTTTTTCTCTCTCTTCTTCCATTTCTTCACGCGCGGCTGAGCTCGTTACACCAGAGAGAAAGACAGACGACAAGAGATTTGGATGAGCTCTTGATTAACCAGACTATTTGGCTATGAACGGTCAATATTATCTTGCGCAATTAGAAACGTTGAAAGAAGTAATTGACGCGGAATACCGCTGTCTCTCGCTCTCTCTATCTCCGGAGAGTTTCATCTACATATATATATGTGTGTGTGTGTGTGTGTGTGTGTGTGTGTAAAGTCTAGATACTATCTGCAGATATTTTATGCACATATAGATGTATTCTATTACTCGTAAGTAGTGAAATTTATCGCCGAATCGGGAGAATAAAAATTTAATGATAAAGCCCATGCGCAAACACTATTATAATTGCTCTCTCAGTGAAGTCTATACACATATGTATGTGTAAGCAAAGAAAATGAATTTATACCAATATTCAGATAACTCGCATAAGCTATTGGATTCTTGACCCTCCTCGAAAAGTTTTTTTCCGCTTGCGGGAGAGAATGTGGGTCGCGGAGCATATACTATATATATACATATTCAAGGATTGAGATACTATCCGTCAGTAATTATTGTATCGTCGAGTAGTAACCGTAGTCATACGCACGCAAAACTTGATCAGTCGTTTAGCTCTGCCAATTCCTGCGCGTGTCCCTTGCAAATAGATGAAGATCTCGTCTTACAGTCCCGATATGGGCGTCATACTCTTTCAGTAATATGCAGTGAAGCGTCAAATCATAATTAATTATAGACGATTATAAAATATTCCAAACAATGTTGCAAGATGGAATGCGCAAGATTCTGCGTAGTTTCAATAACTTGCGAGAACGATGAGTCGTAGATATTTTTTTCGTTTTTATTTTTTCTTATTAAACTTTAGTGATAATGTTATGCGCAAAGCGTATATTTCAGAAATTCTTTCTACAAATTTTTTTCTCGTAATACGTCTTGCACATAGTAGCCAACTATTATATAGTATATTATGTACTATACTAGTTAAACTCTTTCTTGAAAATTACTCTTTAAACTTTCTCGTTATTACAGTATATATATTTTACAGTAGAGTTAATTATGTTCTACACAATTAGTGTAAAAAATCATCATATTCCCCCTGAAACTTAAAGATAATTATTCGTTAAATTAAAATTCAGGCTCAGCCATCTATCAGCATCACTTGAAGGATCAAGCCGGAGACCATTAACCGCATAATTCAATAAAGAGAAATAAAACTTGGAAGAGTTCAACTCGCTCAATCATATACTCTCCCTCGCTATCCTCTCTCATGGAAATCTGCTACTGCGGTGCGTAATTGCGCGCTGCACATGCGGCTTGATTACCGATGCAGCAACGCTAGCGTATTTTACATTATTCAAAGCGCACCGCGCGAGTGCAAGCACCACCACCGGCAGCACAATGCGCGCACACACACGGGGGTCGGATTAATAAGCGCGCGACGTTTTGCGTTTCTTTCCTTTCGTCCGTTCGCTCTCTCTCTCTCTCTCTCTCTCTCTCTCTCTCTCTCTCTCTTTCGCCTACCTTTTCCGTATGCATTTTCTCGACGGCTCGTTCTTTTTTTTCAACTCTGCGCGCAGAATTATACGATTAGGCGTGTGTGTATGTGAGAGTACTTGCAGTTGCTTTTGTGTTGAGGTGTAGCGCGTATAGTTTTACGAGCTTGGAGAAAAAATATCCAACGCCGAGAGACGGAAATATGTTTGCGAAAATATATTCTAAAACTAGCGAGAAATGTGTCGCAAGTCGATATGTGTGCGGCGTGTGACGCTCGCTTGCGCACATGAACTGCCTTTGACGTGTTCATTTTTTATCTTTGCGCTCGCGCGAGATTAAACGAGCAATTTGTTGGACTTTCCATATTTCGACTCTATTGATTTCTTCCGCTAAGTTCGACTGACTTTTTTTTTAAATCCATCAGCTCGACTAATGTTTTCATATAAATTTTTCTTTCGTATACATCGGTGACTAATTTTTATTTTATCTTGTATAGTGCGTAAACTACGTTCATTTATCAGAGAAAAATGAACAGACAAAAACTAACCGCGATACTTCTTTTCGAATTACAAAAAAGAACTTCTCTCTTCTCCATTCTCGCAATAAACAAGAACTGCAGTTTATTTTCACAGTTTCAAGTAGTGAATTTCTCATTAAAAAAACGAACGAGTTACCAAGAGGAACAATGATTTAGTACAGTGAATGATTTCAGGTCGCGAATATATATATATATATATATAGCCATTGATAATCCATCTTTAATACGCATTGCGATGAAAAAAAAGAAAAATGATTGACCAACGTCAGCAACAATGTGTATTCGAAAATGCCATCCAACTCCTGACCTAAAAATACGAGAGCGCTTTACGAGCCAGTGTGCGCGCATAGTGCGCCCACATCGCACCAGGCGAACTTATCACCCCAGGCATAAATTCCAACTCGACGTTAAAGGACAACGCGCACTAAAAAACTTTTTCCCGCGCACAACGCACCGAACCATTCGCGTTTCGAGAAAAAAAAAGAGCGAGTGAAAGAAAAGAATCCAGTTGGCGCAACATAAGCGATAAAGCGCTGCTGAAGTCTGATAAAGGAAGCTAATACGGGTGACGTAGCTGACGAAATTTTTTATACATTGAACATATATATTTCAATAATTGCATACTCAATCTGTGGCTAATAAAAAAAAGTATATAGCGTAGTTCAAAGAGTCGAGACGTATGTCAATATAACGGATGACGCGACGTCACGCTCGCGCGAAAACAATGTCTCGGGTGTTCTACTGATGTATAGCTGATGCGCACGTGTGTGCGCCGCAACGACGATCTATACAACAAATTGTCTACAGCGTGACACTTGGACTGTGCTATTCTTGATCTGTGTTTGGTAGAGATCGTTCACGCAGCTACTAGAGCTCGAGCTTTGTTATTGTGATTATTATTCCGATGTTTTTGAAACTGAAATTGATACACTGGTCGTTCAGACGTGTGCGCTTGTTTCTTAATACACTCGTGACAATTATGGGCTTTGGCAAGTTCAAAAAAGCGCGAGGCGCATTTTTTTTCGTCTGGAATTTATTGTCGATAATAAAAAAGGTTGTAAAACATAAAAGAAAACGAGAAAAAAAATTCAAGCCTCGGACGTCTCGAGCAAATGTTCTTATCGAATCGCGTATACGTAAGTACAATATATGTAACGTATGAACGATCGGAAAACTAAGGTTAAACTTTACGATTAAAAAAAAATGGGTTTTTTTTCCATAATTCGCATTGTGTCCACTGGTAAGATCTAGAAAGTCTAGAAAGAAAAATGAAAACGAATGGAAAGCATCTCTCGCAAGACCCCCATTGCTTACGCTTTAGCCTCAAGCTGCCAAATACCACGGCTTAATCCTCTCAAACATTCTCTGCGTACACTTACATATCCACTTATATACACTGCAAGCGCAGCAACAGCGGCGTACAAACGCGCTCGCGTTACAGCTGTGACGTTGCTCCATTAAGGTCATTGATCAGCACAGTCGCCGCCGTCGCCGTCGTCGTCGTCGTCGCCGCCGCCGTCGAGAAGAGTCGGCTGCGCAAGAAAACGCTATTTATGAGACGCGCGCGGGCGCGAGAAGCTGCCTAGTGGCATTTATATATAAGCCGCCTCGGCAAAGTTCAAAACGCAACGGGAATGGCTTATGCGCTACATAATATAATAAAATGTATATAACGCTATGCGCTTTATGGAAGAGAGAGCTTTCTCGGTGGAAGCGGCGGTGGGGGGAAGGGGGTGGGAGAAGGGGGTGGGGGCTAGAGGTATTATCGATGATGAATCGGAGTTCTCCACTATATATAGGGAACGCGACGCTCAATATTGTAAATTTTTCTGTCGGAATATAAGCGAACTGCCGCTCCAGCGGACAGAGAGAAAATATTGAAAATATTCTCGCAGATGTTTTATAAAGCTCTACCGCGGCTATAATCTGACTCATATTCCTAATACTACTGGCAGTGTTACTACGCGGTGCGTGGAGGAGAGCTTTCTGCGTTGTTAGATATTAATAAGCAGCTCATTCATCAGTCATTTATAAACGTTTCTTTTTCTTATTTTTCTTCTTTCCCTTCTCTCTTTGATTCTTTCTATCAAAGCTTGACGGAATCATAAAAATTCGTTTCTTTATAATTGGTATGCAAAGGACGTATGTATAATATTTATATAAAATATCTGTAAAGTAATGTATCTGTGAAGTAATAACAAAATGTCTATGAGCACACAAATCAAAGCTGTAATCGAGTCATTTATAAACAATCGTCTATTCGAACTCTTCCCACTCGTGATACTTACAAACATACAAATATATGTATTTATTATATCTGTATGCATCTCGTTCACATATCAAACGACGTCTCGCAAGACAATCGCCTAAACAGACCTTCAGTCTCATTAAAAATCCTCCGCAAATCTATTTCTAATCCAGATTTTCTTTATCCTCGTCACTATACATCAAATAGATACAAAGAGATGATCGAGAGCAGCTGTTTATTGCAATCGCTGTCGCGATTTTATCGGTCCTGTACAAAAGGCTCGAGCAGCCGCAGTCTCGAGCTTTTTTCATCGGCTCGATGCTATGCACGACCGCGCATATTTTCGCATGTTTTCGATTTAAAAATTACGAGTATGAAAGGAAAACTATTCAAATGATTCTATATTCGAACACAAAATCATCTTGATGTTTTGAGGTGTAGTCGACTGAACTCACGTGGCGTTTTGAATTTATTGCGTAGAGCTTATTAAAATTCATAGTAAAATGCATTAGCATGAAGTTTCTTATAATTTTAATAAATATTTATATGAAGGAACATTAATTTTAAAGCTTGATTGACGCACCGTCAAGAATCAGGATTCACGTGCGTACGAAGAATTCGCGTTGAGGTATATAAAGTTTCCATTTGCTTGGAAATTCGAGCAGAATTATCGAATGCTTGTATGTATATATATAATGCATACATATATATCATGAGCGAAGCAAGCCTGATACGTTAAAAAAAGTTCTATTTTTTCGTCAATTGCGTTATTGCTTTATGAATAAGTGATCGTGTGTGGTTGTAAATGAATGACTCGAAGTGTCTATTTTACTAATACCGAGCGATTTTAGTAAAAAGATAACAAAACTGAAAAATATTTCTGCGTGCTTTACTTTTGTAATAATCAAGCGGCGATATATCGTCTACGCTTCGATCGTCTCAACAGGCAGTTTTTTGTACTCCGAGCATTCATTCGAGTTCGAAGAAAATTCGAATGAGCCTCTGCAGTGCTGCTTTGTTCGCGAATGACTCCTCGTCACCGACTAAATAACGCAAGCTCGTGCGATCATCATCATCACCATAATTATCATCATCATCATCATCATCATCATCATCATCATCATCATCATCATCATCATTTCGCAATTGTGCGTCAATGCGCACTAACATACTGCATTCTACAGACTAGATATAGCTCGGTGGCCTTTCAATTATGTGTGTATGTGCATGTGCGCATGAAAAATAGTATAAGTGCTGGAAATCCTTTTCATATTATTTAAACCAGCAATTTCTTGCGTCAGGCTGTGTTTGCATACTTTTTTTCAAAATCGTTGAGGGTGATAACCGCGTTATAGCATTATTATACTGCTCAGATTTTTACACTCACACCTAAATAATGTTTATAAATCGTCGTTATATCGCCTGAATGTAGGCGGCGCAAAACTACTTACAAACGTATGTAATAACATATGGTTTGTAAAACGCATCGCGCGAACTTTGACCGATTATATCGTATAGAATTTTCTATGCGTCCGTTACAAGTTTGAACTTCATAAATGTCGAAAATATTATCGACGCGAAACGCCTTATTTAATTTCAATGGCATCGCGAAAATAAAAAAACATTATTATGAGTCTTTCTTCATTCTTTCGTGGAGATAAGATAAGTCTTTTTCGGGGGTTTGTATAATCTCGACGAATTAATTCAAAGACTGCAATAAGACTTGCAGCTCACGAGCCCATCGTACAAAATCAACATGTATAATAAACTTGCGTCGCAACACGCTTCGATCGTTCGAGTTTGGTGATACATTGTTGAGATATCCACTTTTCCATTGGCACTCTTTTTCGGTACGAAAAGTGTATATAAATATTGGTAAGATATCAAGCCTATAAATAACGTATTAATTTGTTTTGCTCTTTTGCATAATGAGAAATATCGAAATTTCGAGGTTTTCTCCCTGCGGTACATGCTATGTTATGTACAATTATACATACATATTTTTTATAACATACACACGTGTATTTCATATAGTATTTGATATTATTATCATCGGGGTATCGTAAGGTGTCGAGCTCGTAAGCGTGCAATATCCGCCTTGATAATGTTATATTTGAGCGCGTTTGTACGAGACGCGAGCGTAAAAGCGTTGGTTGCTTTTTTGCAAGCGTGCAAAAAATTATCGCGTTATTCACTGCGCAACGAGGATTTCAGTCTAAACATGGATAAGTACGACGAGTTTATACGTTATTTATATAACGTATGATTTTTGTCCACTTTCGTCTCAAAGTCGAGAAGCGCGTTTCCGATGGTTCGTTTTCTTTTCGTCAACGATCGTACGATTTACGCACTGCATCAATGAATTACTTATAGTTAAACTTGAAATATATCTAGTCAGAAATATTTAAGTAGTATATTCACTCTGGTATTATGAAACAGATAATAACGGAGTCACCTCGGAGTAATACCAAACGAGTTTTCGCTCACTGTTATACATACGTTGAGGCATTGCAGCTGCGCTGTCTATTGTAGGTATATGATATAAATCTATGCGAAAGCATACGTGCTCTCTTGAAGTGCTCGTGACCAAGCTTGGAGAAGGATAAAAGTCGAAAAAATAATAATCGCTCTTTTAACAATATAAGTTTTTAATCTATTGTACTATATATACTAATATCATTCAGGTCTCGATTAAACCACTATAACGATGTAAAATGTTCCGCGAAAGTCTCCGAATATACCTCCTATGAAAGCCTTTTAATCAATTTTTAATCAAACCTTGATAAGCTCATTGAGAGACGCGAATGTACGAAACCTTAATTAAGAATCGTTAATTTAACCGAAAATAAATCTTTCTTTCTTTCTCATATTATGTATGCATATATTTATATCCCGAGTTCAATAATAAGCTTACATTATCAGAAATAAGAATGTCGACAGAATATTTTATCAAGCGTGCGAGACGATAAGGTATATACAAAGATGTGGAGGGTCGTGCAATCGCAAACGAAACAAGTGCATTTGTACTAAATAGCGATCGCGTGTCTTCGTTCAATAACGCGCGAGGAGCTTTGTTTATCACCGAAGACTCTCGTATTATCGCCTTTTTGAGCCTCTGCTCGACAAGATTATACATACGATGTTTTTGGGAAAGGGCTTTGCCGCTGGGGCGTATATTGACTGACTTGTGAAATTGTCTCGAAGATACGCTATCAAATACGTCATTCACTTTTCTAATTATCTCTATTGACGCGTGAACATGGATAAGTTCATATTGATACATACGTATTAGTATAAATGCACCAGTTCAATATTTTCTTCAGAAAGAGAGAGAGAGAGAGAGAGAGAGAGAGAGAGAGAGAGAGAGAGAGACAGAGACAGAGACAGAGTCCACGAAAGACAACAAAATCAAAATCTATTATTGCTATTTATTAACTATGTTTAAGGAAAGGTATTTATTGAAACGTTTCTTATTAAATGGAAGACAATATTTACTTGAATTAAAAACTTTTTATTATATTCAAGTAAATATTTTCTTTAAAAAAATATATTTTTTAATAAATACATGTTTCTGAGTAAAGCAAACTTTTTTCAGTGCATATTCAACGTTTGTCTCGACAAGCGTGTCAACAAGTCTCTGTATAAATTTGTCCGTTGATGATCTACGCAAATATTTGCACATCGTAACACCGTTAACTAACAAATACGTCTCGTTGATAATTAAACTACTGTCAATTTTCAAATACAGACTCGTCGCTGAATTTTTTCAAGAGATAACACAGTTATACGGAACATTTTGTTCTATATATATATATAGTATATACACACTTTTAGAAAATTGACTGACATGGCCATCAAAATTCAGATTATCATTGCAAGTGTAATTTTAAATACGACAATCTTTCGCACACTAAGTGTGGAACGAGATAAACAGTCGTCGACAAAACTCGTTTGTACAAATACCGCAAATCGCAAATAATATTAATATTACTCGATTAATAATTAAAGGTTTTATTTTGCGTATCTCAATTATAACAAAATTATAACAATACGTCTGTTTGTATTCTTACCGTCAGACGAAAAAAATGTTTCCTCATATTCATGTAAATGTACATAACAGCTACAAGTTTAAACTATACGACGACCTTACGGACTTGCGGAGTGTCTGTGAAAACATTCTAAAATCTAAACGTATTAAGCGATCAAATCAGTGACCGCATTATACGTCCACTCATATGAGCATTCAGCAAAGTATGGAATTTCACATTTATCTCTCTTATATATTCCTCTCCTGGAAATAATCCACAATCATATATAAACGTTAAAATGCGATTGTTCGACCATTTTTAAGTAGACTATCCCATTGAAGCTTCAAACGTATTTAATTGCGCTATTTTTTTATTTCATTATGCACATAAATGTAAAATAATGTGTATGCGTACATGTGTATCTATATATAAGCCGATGACGGGGTCGTCAGGAAATGACGTATTTGCGAGCGCCGCAGTTCGTAAATGTTTTAGTGGCGCCTACATCGCGAGATCGTCCAGGTGTGCAACTCTTTCGACTCTTGGCAACTTAAAAAGCAAGGTCAAACACGTAAAAATATCAAGAGTCGCTATCTTGGCGCCGAGTTTTTTTCGTTACGGATACTTGTACAGATCGAATTTCATCAAGAGATAGGTTGCTGGATATTATCATGACTCGTTTAACAAAGTTGATAACAACATCGACACGCTCAATGTACCTTTTTTCTTTTAACAAATGTTTCACAATGTATACACCGATGGAAAGACGAAAGTGCAACTCAATTGTTAATGTTGATCGAATAATTAACGTTTCATGTCTTATTTTTATTCGACCGTTTTTCTTATACAAAAGTCGTGCGATACATGTCGAAAAAAGGTATTCAACACTCGACACTCAACCGTCAACCGTCAACAGTCAACAATCGACGGTCAACAGTCAACGCTCAATAGGACAAATATATATCCGCGAATTGAGCGATATATCTTTGAATCTCACAGCTTTGAAAAAGAAATCCTCTTTGAGAAAGCGCACCTTGAAAATAAAAAAACCTATCTCGAAGTACATTACTCCTATAGAGATCCTGCGGAACAGGGAAAAAGAGAGCTGTTAAAATCCGTCGATCCCAAGCCTGCCCAGCAACAGCGAAAATTTTGCAAAAGCCTGACTCCACAAGATAGAAAGAGTAAGAGAGACGCCTGCGAAGGAAAAAGCGTTCGATATAGCCCTGCTTTTCCCCGGCCCACATCCGCAGAGCGCACACGCGCGCGCGGAAAGAGAGCAGAAAACGCCGGGGCGCACAGCAACGGCAGCGCTAGCGGCAGCATAAAAGAAAAGCCTCCCTCCGAAAAAAGGAGACCGCGAGCTGTGGAGATACGAAAGAGAGAGAGAGAAGGGAGAAGGAAAAACAAGGCCGAGCTGCCGGTAGGTATAGCAACCCGCAGAGAGAAAGAGAGCTCGCTGCAGCACGACACGCACACACGTACATGTACGCGGAGACACAGGGAGAGTATTCTCTCTCTCTATCTCTCTATCTCTCTCCAACGTGCCACGCGACGATCGATACCGGGAGGCCCTCGTGCCCCCGAGAGAAAAAGTGTTGAGCGTGAGTGAGAGAGAAACTGACTACCACTACCACTGCCACTGCTACTGTTATACTGCTCCTACTACTGCTAGCACTCTGGGAAAAAAGACGCCCAAGAGCGCGTTTTTCCTCTCTCGACAACCGACACCTGCGAGCATAAATCGCAAGCGCAGAGCAGCACACTACCGCACCCGAGATTATCATCGAGCAACGACTCCAGCTAGGGTATATACCTATACGTGTGCAGGTCTATATCTGTGGGTATACCTCCGCATCAGCGACAAGAGAAGGAGAGAGAGAGAGAGAGAGAGAGAGAGAGAGAGAGAGAGAGAGAGAGAGAGAGAGAGAGAGAGAGAGAGAGGAATTCGCTGAAAATAGGGTTCCTTTGTCACTATCTCTCTTTGGTGCGTAAGGTACTGCGCATCTTGCGCTAACCCCATACATACTCAAGCCCCTTATAGCTGTATACCTCTACTGCTCGACTTTTCTCCTTTATTTTCTCTCTCTCTCTCTCTCTCTCTTTACTTTTGTCTTAGGCATACACACGCACGCATAGGGAGAAAGAGACGAGATGCACGAACTCGCGAGACTTGGGGTAAACGCACTGCGATACCTCCCTTTTCTCGATTATACTATACTCCACGTTGTCGACGTCGTCTTGGTCGTCGTCGTGGTCGTCGTCGTGGTCGTCGTCGTTGTCGTCTATTTAACGGAGCTAGTTGCCAACATTGCACACACCGCGATGAGTAATTTCTGCCGATCGCGGCACTATTTTTATTGTGCGCACACATTATGCTCTCTCTGTCTATGTATATAGCGTGTATTCGAGACAGTGCTATTCCGGGCGGCCGCGCGATGATTTAAATGCGAGCGCTTAGAGTAAGCTCTGTAAAGGTCAGCAAGAGAACGACGATGCGTGCGCTCGTGAGTCTACGTGGCCAATATTAATAGGCGAATCCACGCAAATCACCGCTCGAGCGAACGATCGTTTTCTATTTAACGTGAAGAAGCGATGCATTATCATATTTCCTATCCGAGTTTTATCATATTTCCTCTCTTTTTGCCTCTAGACTTTTTCCACGGCGCAAGCGAAAATCCAAGCTTGTTTGTACACTGTAGACGACGCGTGAAGCCGAGCGTCGTGTGTGTGTAAAGTTTACCTCTAAAAATATCACCTCGTTCTCTCGGCATTATTAATAACCCCCGCTACTCGCGAAAAAATGAGCGGCCGAGACGAGCGAGAAGAGAAAAAAAAGTAGCAATGGCTCCTCGCGAAATTACATTCTCGATACACATCACGGAGTACATACGCGAGAATGATCGTCCGAATTTCGCGCTCGTTCTCGCGTTTGCGCCGGCTTTAAAAATACCCCATCTAAAGTCTGCAAATATTTCGGTCCGCCTATATTCGCGCGCGCCCGGGGACTAAGCGCGCAACTTAAATACGCAGTCCCTCTCTCTTATTCTATCTCTCTCTACTCAACCTGCATCCATCTATCTTTATCTCGCGCTTTTCTTACGAATTTCTCGCTTGATATACCTGCGTGGGGAGCAAGAGACGAGATGCACCTACCTCATCCCCTATATAATACAAGAGCGCGAGAGAAAAGCGCATTTTCTCGCGGCTTTATTCCGGGAAATAGAGCGATCGTAGAATCGAAATATTTTCGCGCTGACTATATAATGAAGCGACTCTATACACTGCTCGAGCGCCCACGGTTCTCTCTATCTCGTTCCTAACAACACTCGACTTTGTGCCAAAAATTCGATTTGCTCGCGTTTTCGAGCGATGTATAGCTTTTTATTTCTTTTTTTTTATTTTCTTGCTTCTTGCTTTGCACGCGGCTTCTTCGCGTCTGAGTTGGACTCGTCGATTTGGAATACCGGTCTACGACGTGGATTTTCGCCTGCGTAAGTACAGTGAATGGGGGAGGGATTAACCGAGCTTGGATCAAAATCAATGCATCAAAATGCACGGAACGTATTGAGCTCTGGCTATGAATATTTTCAGAGATTTTTCATTGGTAAAGTTTATCGAAACCACGGCAGGTATGATATATGTACATTAGTATAAAAATAAAACCAGCACAGAAGTTCGAATTCCATCATTCATTTGTATACACATCAAAACCGCAGCAGCAATAGATGCTCGAAATTCTTCGACTCTCGAGAGTATATGAATGAACGTTTCTCTCTTTCTCTCTCCCTCTCGTTCGCTCTTTCTCTTAAAGAACAATATAAATCGGCCGACACTTCTGTTTACAAAACAAAAATGAACACGGGATTAGCGAGAGAGTTGAGTTATTTTAAATTATTTTTTGTAAATTTTTTCTCTTTATTTTGAAAATAGCACACCTGTATAGTCACGGGGGGAGGGGGGAGGGGGAGGGGGGGCTATACACTACGGAGAAGTTCACGAGTAAATGATAATTGAACAAGATTTTTGACAATTATGCAATTCAATACCTATACAATATACAAACTACATATATGCGTTTCTCGCTTTTGAATACTATATATATTTTCCCGAAGCTATTTATCAGCTCTGCGTGCCCGTCTCGAACAGTTTATTTTCATTTGGCACTCGCCGAAAATGGACTTGTTGCGATTTATCAACAAATAATGAAAAATGTAACCGCGCGCGTATACAATATATACATAAGCTTTGAGTATAAATCCTACTTTTATTTTAGGAAGAAGATAAATTTTGAGAAAAGGAAAAAAGAATTGTTGTCTAATCCTTCTCTTTCTCTCTTCTCTCCGTCTTTCTCGCGTGTCTTTCTTCAGCGATAGCCTGTCAGGCCATTGCCCGCGGGAAAATTGACTGTGTATAGTACCACACGCTCTGGCATCTGGCGCCTGCTTTCCTCGCCTCTCTCTTTCTCTCTCTCTCTCTCTCTCTCTCTCTCTCTCTTGCGGGGGCAGACTCCTTTTTTGTCGGGCTCCACGAGGACAATTTATATCGTTGTAAAAGGTGCCGGATTTTAAAAGCTTGTATTGCACGGCGCCACTCGCTCTCTCGCTTTATTTGTCTCTGTCCCTCACTATTAATAATCGTGCGTTACATAAAATTGTCGGGAATTTTTCGGCCAATAGCCGCGTATACACGATCGCGCATGATTCACGCTCATTTTTCCGAGGATTTTCACGCCGAGGCGAGGATTATTAATAGATCGATGACACACGACTTGAGAATCAGACTCGGTTAAATACACACGGAAACAAAAAAATAATTCATCCGTAATGCAAATTCCCCTCCGCAACTACATGCGTTCGGATATAGCGGTATAAACGCGTGAATTTCTTCTTGCGTAACGACCTCCGATGATGCGCTGGCGGCGGCTGATTAATCTAAATACACGTAACGCAAAAGCAGCGCGGGAAAAAAGATGCGTTTCTTAAGTAGCTAATTACGCGCGCACTTGAGCTCGTTACCTCTTATTAAACTCGATATGAGACGTTGAAATTCGTATTACATCCGTGCATGCAGAGTGAAAAACAAAGTTTTTTTTGCTTTACTTACACTCCGTACAAATTTCGACCAATTCGCATCCTCTATTATTACACGCAAGAATTTCAACCGCGAAAATAGTTGCCAAATTGACGCCGGGCTCTCCCGGAAAAAATATCCACTGCCTGTGTCGTGCACAGCGAATTATATATATTTCATTGATATATTTTTCATTACAGTAACACGATCTATATAGCTACCTATGTATATGTCTATCTTTTGCACAGCGTACAATAAAATTATTTCGCGACGAGTTGCAAGAAAGTCAAAAACGTTATACGCTGCGGAATTTTCGACGTGAGAGAAAAAAAAAGCAAAATTGAGTTTCATACACAACCGAATGGCGAGACTATACATCTATAGACGTAGGGACGCAAGAAGTCGTTCATCGAGGCAAGTGCGAATCTATCAATCTAGCGCATAATATGCAGTGGGAGAAGCGTAATATGCAGCGAGGCCTGCATGTGCGGGGTCATTGTGTAATCACTTTCTTGGAATTTCTCTATCACGAGGAACAAAATCGCCCACAAGCGTTGATGCTGCCAGTAAGCCAGGAACGTCGCAAAAGCGACTCTTAATTGAATTCCTCAATCAAGCTCTATGTCTGCTCTCTATCGCATAATACACGTATTATGTACACTCAACACACACACACACACACACACACTAGCTTATCTTCTATTCGATTTTAAAACGTGCCGCGTTCGATTTTCTCCGGAAGTGAATTTTTCAATATTTCGCCCAATGATTTTCGTGCCGCAAATCAAACGAAGCGACTGGTTTCGGCTTAAGGAATCAATTATTCACGTGGGCTTTAAGTGGTTAACATCGAGTATTGCAAGACGTGCTTTAATGTTTTATTATCATTAGAGATGCGAAAGACTTTGTAATAGTTATATAATAAACTTTCGAAGAATTATCGATTTCCATTTACATAAAGCGGTAGACATAATAATATGCATTGTGGTCGATATTTGTCAATTACTGCGTTGTCTTTTGAATTAATATGTGCACTGTTCTAAAATTATCTGAGCAAATAAGTCCAATAGAAGTAATTCTTTTGCGAATTACATTCATTTGAGACATTTGAGAGTCGACCGTTGAAGATGATATACTGATGTAGTATTCTCATCAACAATAGTAGGAATATTATTGTCAGTCGATAAAACTATGTAATTGCGTTAGAACCGCAGGATTATGTCATTGGAATTTAAAAACGACAAACGAGTAAGAAATTTCAATTTTAATGTATATTGAAAATATTTTCATTTTATCTCATATTCTATATGAAATTTAAAATCACAGATGTGTAGGATTTTACCGAAATTTTTAGATGAAAAGTATCCTAATATCGTAACGTCTTGAATTTAAATCAGAACGTTTTGGAAATATGGCATATTTGCATGCCGCATATTCCGTTCGAATCCTGCAAATTTTAAGTAAAAATTTAAAATCTACAATATGCGAAAATATCTATCTTTAGAATGTCACATTACCGAGAAAACTTACTCTATGAGATTTTTTTAATCATTTGTTAAATATTAAAAAAATGTAGCAGTTTATAATTTTACAAAACATTCGAAAGTATAACATTATGTCTAAAAAATTGATTTCCTCTTGCGTTATATCTATGTATATATATATATACATAGATTCTGTACGAGTAAATTTAATAATGAAAGCTTCAATTATACAGCAAAAAGAATTCAGTAAATGTTTCATCTGCTTTACGAAAAAGCTCGATACCATTATTTCGAATAATTGAGGTATATCTCGAATTACAGTAGTAACGATTGATACCTAATAAAAATGTTTGCGTGACCCCACAACTCTTATTGCACTATTACAAAATAATCATTAGGATTTTCTGCTGCAAAAATAAAATTTGCAATAAAATCATTGAAAAAATGTAAATTGAGTTATGTAAAAGTGAAAAATTAAGTGCATTTTATTGTTAACGGAACATAGACGTTCAAAGCATTATCTTCAGCTGAAGTAGAAAACTGCCGGATCGGGTCAGACACGTTGCTCCAGGAAACTTGTTCTATTATATATATGCACACACATCGAAACATATATATCTATATATCTATGTATATGAACTTTTCAAACCTTCTCGTTTCTCAAACAAATCGATCTGTTTCCGTCGAAAAGGTCACACGATTCAAAATTGAAATCACCGATATCTCGGCCAACGTATATAAATGAATTTAACCGGATAAAACGAGTATAAATTCGAGATACCTCCTCGGGTTGCGATTACGATAGATTTTATGCCAAGCGAAACATCAGTACGCGTAAATAAGTAAAATACCGCACTGAAATATATGAAATATATAGCGCGATCAAACTCAAAGGAAAACTCTCTTTCTCTCTCAATCGCTCAATTACACCGGCAACGTCTTCATTTATTATCTTCTCTTTGCCGCGAGTATACACGTATGTTTATGATGTGATGTGTATATATGTACATATAACGTATATCGTTGAATCGATATGCATCAATAGAAAGGCTCGATTTTCCGTAGTAACAGTTAACGGTCTTATAACATACCTTTTACACTCGGATGTGTATTGACGAGAATTTGCCCCTCGTAGCATATAAATATATACACAGCTTATATACACAGTATATGAGCGTAAGAGAAAGAGACAGTGAGAAAGAAGAGCATGAATCTACTTGCTCTTATTGTACGCAGAGTTCGCTCTTTTCCCCTCAAGCCTTAGCTCTCGTCTCTCGTCCGCTCCGCGCTCGTCGGCACCTGCGTGTGTTGGTATATAATATAGGAACACGCTTTACACATTACACGCTGCACGCAGACAAGCTTGGCGGCGCGGGGCTATTTTGACGGGAAGGTCACATGACTAGACGCTCGGCCGACCGGGGAGACAGCGGCTGCAGCCGATACACACGGACGCACATACACAAATACGCACTTACGCTTACTCCACTACACGTTGAGAGAGAGAGAGAGAGAGAGGGATTGCCCCCACTACTCCACACCGAGGCCGAGTCTCTTCGTCTCTTGTGCGGTTGTGCCTTGTGCGCTTGTGTATACGTGTAAGTATTTGCGCGCGTACGTGTATTTCTCTCCTGCACAGCGTTGGTTCTTGGTTGGGACGTTGGCACGTTGGGACTTTGGTAGAGTAAAGCGCGCGCACACTTGCGAGGTATGTAAACACGTACGCTTCTCTCTCTTTCTCTCTCTTCGTTCACATCGAAAAAGAGATAGAGTTGCAGAAAGAGAGAGAGAAAGAGAGAGAAAAAAGGTGAACAAATATTGAAAAAACGAAACGTTGCATATGGGTGCTGTGTGCGCAAGCAGTTTTCCGTGTGGGTGAGACTGGCGAGACGCTGCCGCGTCGTAATGTAGCATAGGGAAGTCGTGGAGGGGCGAAGGGGCGAGGGGGGGGGGGCAGCGTCTGCACCGGGCTTCGGAGATTCCTTCCTTCGCGAGAGAGCGAGACGCCGCTCCGCTGGGCGCGGAGAGTAGGAATGCGCGCGTGTAACCCGCACCTTACGTCTACGCACACACATTCGCGAACGTATATGGATGTATCTATATAACCTGGCTCGCTTTCCATCGTCCCGAGAAAACAGGAAGAGCTCTCTCGTAGTGATATTTTTTTCCTCACCGTTACGATCTTTTGCGCATTTCGTATCTCTCTTTCTCTCTGCGAATCTATCCGCGATTGACCTAGATATAAACCTGGTGAAAGAGCGACAGAGAGGGACAGAGAGAGGGATAGAGAGAGGGATACACACGTGTCCCGAAAACTTTGCACGCGCGCAAGTACCGGCCCAGATTTCGAAATCCCCGGTATATTTTCCGCTCCAGCAACGGCAGTTGTAAGCATACATGTAGATACGTAACTACGCATAGCTTATAATACGTATGCGTATATACGCGGTACAAAGAAACAAAAGCCCTGCAGTAGTGCGAGCGTATACAGAGAAAGAGAGAGAGAGAAGAGGAAGTACTAGCTGCCGCGGCACGCACATAATGCGCAGCACGCATGAAAAATTGAATGGAAGAGCGGTAACGCAGCGCGACCTCGCGACTCACCTTTTTTTCGTATATGCGCGCACATGCAAAAACGAAGAGCGCGAGCGCGAGCGCGCGAGCAACCGCATTGTAAAATACCGACACCTCGCTGTATACCTATACGTATGACTACGCGTATATAGTACGACACTACGCGATATGTATATGTACGAGAGCAGAAGGGACAGCCGGACAGCGAGACAGCAGCACGCGCGCGGAGAGTGAGAATGTGACCTCGCGCGAAAAAGAGAGTATATCGTACTACTGTGCGCCGAAGGGGGGATAAACAAAGACAGAGAGAGAGAGAGAGAGAGAGAGAGAGAGAGGCATGGATCCGTAAAAAGGGCGAGCTCAGAACGAGAGAAGGGACATCCATGCGCATCTTTCTTGGGCTTTTCGTTTTACAAGTCCCCCTCATTCTCATCGCTGCTTCGACTCTTCTTACGGTCCTGTGCGTAAATGGCCGATATTCTCCCGTGGGGGCAAAGATTTTGCAGTAGAGAACCTTCAGTACCTATAGGTCAGTGGTCACACCGAAGCCAACGGGACTGATAGGATGTGTCCTATCGCACATTCCCCGTGTTCGATGAATTGATTTTTTTCTGAATTACGAAATAGAATTACGATGGATAAATCTACCTTGTTTACGCGTTGCGCTTCTTCTTTTTCATCTCAGGTTAGCCATAACAGAGCGAAGAGAGGATATGCAGGCTCCCTCGTAGATTCCATGCACGGAGGCTTCTGTAACAAACGGATATCAGCCCTCTGCGCAGTATAAATTCATCCCGTACAACGTGAGTATATGTATATGTGTATATCCGTATAGTATAGTGTAAGAGAGAGAGAAGAGAGAGAGAGAGAGAGAGAGAAAGAGGTAATCGCACGCACTCGTCCCGCATCCATCTCTCCGCACCCAACAACTCTCCGCAGTCCGCACGTGTCGTTCGCTCACACGTACAGTGACCAATACTAATTCAACCCCTTCGCACACGGATTCGCACAAGCTCGGAGCAGTCGCTCGCGCGACGCCAAGCCAGTGGTTCATCGCCGCCAACCCGCCACCACCGCCGTCTACCACCACCAGCGAACGCCGCTCTAAAAACACGTCGTCGCGGTGTCTCCACTCCCCTCCTTCTTGCTCTATCTCTTTCTCTCTCACCACGACTACGACTACATACATATACACGCGCGCGTCAGTCCGTCTACCGTATACACACGCTGTACACAGCTCTACGGCTCATACGGCTGCCGATCGATACGCCATTGCACCGCGGCGTGCCAAGTAAATCGCTCGCTTCTCTCTCTCTTTTACTCTCGACATCTTCAAGAGTGTATACATGTATGCGAGACTTTACACGCATACGTCTAACGCCTCTCTAGTATCTACTCTCTACGGCCAAAACACATGGACGGAAGCATCGTGTGTACGGCAACAGCAGCGCTCCGTCGACAACAATAATACGGAGCGCGCGCGCGCGCGCGCGAGAGAGAGAGAGAGACATAGCCGCGACGCGAAAGGAGAGCGCGGCGGTGAGCGGAGGAGAGGAGACGACGAGACGAGACGACGAGACGCGCGAGGAGCCGCCGCCGCCGCCGCCGCCGCCGCCACCGCCGCCGCCAGACGCCCGCTGCGCACGCCAGCCGGAGACAGTGCCTGCCCGCTCGGCTGCCGCGACACACCATTCCCTCGCTCTTTAGCTCTCCACGCGCAGCGCTGCTGCTGCTACTGCAGCGACCAGACAGCCGTCGCCGTGGACTGCTAACCTGTACCTACGTCAGAGGTGCGACGACGACGTCTACTACTACTTGCGCGTCTGTGTGTGTGTTGACTGTACTACTGTACGACCAGTACGACGTACGACACTGAGAGAGAGAGAGCGCGAGTGCAGCAGCGCGCGCTGAATAAGGGGAAACGCGCGTGCAGTTAGTAGGTCCCTTCATCTCTCTCTCTCTCTAGCCCGCTCTCTCTCTCTCTATCTATCTATCTATCTATCTATCTATCTATCTGTCTCTCCGTGCACGAATCCAGTGCATCTATCCGTGAGCGTTCGCTCGCGCGCGCGCGACGTAACGTGATAATTCAGTGCGACGAGCAGAGCAGAGGCCCGGTGCAGTGTTACAGAGCATCAGAGCACAGCGCGCGGCCCGCAAAAACGACCAGAAATAACAGAGAGCTCCGCTCTCGCAGAGTAGGGGCTGTCTCTCTCTCTCTCTCTCTCTCTCTCTCTCTCTCTCTCTCTCTCTCTCTCTCTCTCTCAACTGCTACTCTAAAGAGACAAGCAAAACATAGGCGAGAAGACGTTGACGACGAACGAGAGAGGAGGAGAAAGAAGAAGAGAAACAAAAAGAGCTTCTGCGTTCCATCGGCGTGAATCTTCTCGTATTATAACTTATCACCTGCAGTCTGGGTTTGCAACAGCGTAGCTAAGTAGACGACGACGACGACGACGGCGAGGAGGAGGAGGAGGTGGAAGGGAAGGACACACACGGCTACGTCGACATGTGCCAGCGGCAGCGAGCAATAACGAAGCAGCGCAGGCCAGCGACCCGCGGCGGCACGCCGCCACCGCCACCGCCTCTCGGACCTGTATTCCGCTCGATCGCGACTCCTTCTCCTTCTCCGACTCACCGCTGCTACTGCTGCTGAGAGAGACGAGGGAGAAGGAGAGACGGCGCCGACGACCTTCGAGGACGCGCTGCCACGAGAGGGAAGGATATACGAGACACGGCTGGCTCTGTACTGCCCACACATTCAACGAGAGAGAGAGAGAGAGCGCGCGAGAAGGAGAAAGAGTACTGCTACCGCCAGTGCTGCTGTTGCTGCTGCTGCTGCTGCTGCTGCTGCTGCTGCTTTCCTTCGATACGAACACGGCTTTTGCCCGTCGCTGCAGCTTAGATCCGCTCGCAGCTCGGAGGAGGTTAATGCTCCAGCTGAAAGACTGACTGACTGAGAGAGAGGTGTTTTCTTGCTTGTGCCAATGAGTCCTCGATGGAGCTCTACCCATAATAGTGGAACAGCAAGTTACGAGTGCAGTTGACCAGTGAGGGAGCTTGTGTGTAAGAGTTGTTTAGATGGTGAGTAGATCGGTGGTGTTTAATGACAAGTGCAGTGAGAGCGTTGCCAGTGAAATGTGGAATGGCAAGGTGAATAGGATGTACCTGGACTCTCATGCCTGTGACTGACCTGTTTTGTTGCACATGTAACATGCTTGGTGATTCTGGTGTTTCTGGTGTTTCTGGTCTTCCTTTACTCAATAGTTGTACAGTTCTAGTTCTGTAGTAAAACAGTGGCAATGGAGTCATTACTACCTAATGATGCCAGTGACCAACCCTACAGTCCGCATCTTAAGACGGTGCTAAAGACATATCAGTTGTCGGCCACGAAGAGCCTGCAGGGACCTAGTTCCGCCCTGCTAGGCATGGACTGCAAGGGACTCCTTCAGGATCAGGTTAACTTCCATAGATTTTCACCACCCGGATGTGGGATAGTTTGTGGCCTGGAGGCTATGTCGGAGAAGTCCATAAAAGAAATAATTAAGGAAGAAGATCCCTCTGTACCAATTGCAGTAGCCTGCAAAGAACCTATGGACTCCGATGATGATCCACCACAGAAACCTAGGGTAATTTGAGTTTCCTTTTACATCTGACAAATTGCTTCGTATATGAATCCATTAATTACACGTACTAGTATAAAAAGAAGAAACTGCATTTGATAAACGTTGTGTTTATTTCTCATTTCTGAATGCATTAGTTCAATTGTAATTCATTGAAAAAACACTCTGTATTTACAGCTATTAAGCCAACTGACCTGTTCTTCATCGCAATGTAATATTCCATTCTAATAAGATGATTTAATCAGTGAGAAAGTATGAAATGTAAAAAATGCAATAAAAAGTAAAATTGTCTTCCTACACTGTTGAGAGTTTGCCGATAAGTGAAAATAAAAACATGTTTGCAGGTAGTAGAAAAACGCGAGCTCGAGTTCCAGATACCGATTCTCACAGCACCGGACCAGTCATGCTCCGAGCGCTGCGAGACCTTGCTCGAGGGTGAGAAGATCTCGTGCTTCGTCGTTGGGGGTGAGCGACGGCTCTGTCTACCCCAAATCCTGAATACGGTTCTCCAGGACTTCTCTCTACCGCAAATAAACCAGGTCTGCGACGAGCTGCAGATCTATTGTTCACGATGTACGCGCGATCAGCTCGAAGAGTTGAAACTCTCGGGTATATTACCGCGAAGCGCACCCTCTTGTGGCCTCATCACTCAAACGGATGCGGAACGTCTGGTGAGCGCTCTTCTCCAGCGAACCGAGACTTACATGACACCTGGAGGTGAATTGCTCGACGATAAGCAACGATTGATCGCCAATGAGAAAAAACTCGCCAACGGCGCAATCGATTCAGAGAAGGACATATTCTCTCGGTTCAAAGTGTATCACGAGTGTTTCGGCAAGTGCAAGGGCATCTTTGACGCGGACTCCTTTGCATCGGAGGATTCGAATTGCGTCGAGTGTCTTGAGTGCGGTTGGAAATTGTCGCCCAAACGCTTCGTCAGGCACGTACACGGCTCACTCGAAAACCGAACTTGCCATTGGGGTTTCGACTCCACGAATTGGAGGTGTTATCTGCTGCTCTCGAGAGACCAGCAACACTATAACAAGCTCGCCAACTTCTACAGGGACCTGAAAGAACGGCATCTGCTGCCTAACTCGAAGCGGAAATTTGAGGTACGCTTTGTACTTGGACTCGCTATTATTTTATTTTCATTTATTTAATCTTTTCGTTTTTTTTCGATTTTTTCGTTTTTTTTCATTTTTTTTTGCGCGCGAATTGATGAGATACTCGATGGCGCGAGTGAGCTTTAAAATAAAGCTGATACTTTGCATGAGAATGTGCTCGCACACTGGGCACACTCGGTAATGTTTTATTCAACCGTATTAAATAATAAGATCTGCATACAATACCGCTCTTATTTATGTGATCTCTTCCACGTCTCCACGTTCGAAGCTTAAGAGAGAAAGAGGGAGAGAGAGAGAGAGAGAGAGAGAGAGAGAGACGGAGGTATGAAAAATTAGTGGATTTTCTTAAAATATTCGTCAAAAAGAATTAGTATCGGAGATGTATTTTTAATTTTTATACGAAAACCTCGCAAGATATGTTCAGTTCACATAACTGCACTACTCGTAAATGTAATAATAGATCAGGTTTCTGTAGTCGATTTAAAAAAAATTATTCGTCACTTCGAACCCCGAAATATAATTGTAGATTAACGGCAGCATGGAACGGGATGATTTTATTTTTAGTGGAACCACAATAACGTGGACGAAATTCTTATTCGAATGACATTAAAAGCTAAAAGATTTATATAGTTTCGGGCTAATCTTTATTAACTCTTTCGCGTGAGAAACTCGCTAGTGGTAACGTATTCTGACCTCGCGATATCGTAGTTAAAATGTATTATATGATTTCAAATAAATTCTGCCAAGCAGTGGATTTGTGTAAGAAAATTTTAGTACGAATCTCTCGCACTCTAGCGCTCCTAGATGTGTGTTTTCACATAAAGTCATTAAATTCCATTGCGAAAAATAACTTTGAACTTGTTTTTCTTTTTCGTCTTATTGAAGAATCGCCGACCTAATCAAGTTGACGATTCGAATAAAGTTGGTATCAATAATGTGATTTTAAAGCAGTGAATTAAATCAATATTTTCTGTGATAACGTCAATTTATCACAGACAAATCTCTAGCTTGAAAAAGGCATGTGCTTATGCTCCAAGTTACTACATACTACGGTACTATATATACGGTACATATATACGCTATATATACGTTATATACATTATACATTTACGTAAGTAAGCTATTTAGTGCCGGATTCTCGATTGTTCGTCATTTTATTTGTTTATTGTTTATTGTAATTTCAAACAACGTTATATGTAATCTTGTTGAGCGTTACAAAAGTAAAAATTCACAATCGAGTATAGTCAATATATGTGTAGTCAATATATGTGTAGTCAATATATGTGTAGTAAACGTAATACGCTAATTTCGTAAAAACGTTTATCGGTTTCCGAATTTCGTTGAAAATCTTCATTTTTAACATTTAAATAAAAAATAAGGTTATCAGAAAAACGTTCGACTGGCGATAAACTAAATAGTTGAGTGCAACTTAAGCACATAGTTTTGCAATAAATCAAATAAATATGATAAGTATTGCCCTGTTATTACCCTGTCTTCTTTAAAGATCCGCTATGCGATATCTCTTGATGAAAAAAAAAATTTGCTATTCATGCACTACATAATTATTGAATATTTAATTTTATTCAAATTAATTCTTTAAAACGGGCATTCGTTTTATTATCAATCGATTGAAGTATACAAAACTACGTAATGTATACTCCAGATATATGTACGCAAGAAAACATACGTTTTACGCTTTTACATATTTGATATCATTTAGCATAGCAAAGAGTCATTTATACACGCTAATTGAAATATCAAATGTAATCTTTGATTGGACAGACGCGTGTCATAATGTATGCGAATTCGTCGTTCCAGATGCAGCAGGAGTCGGAGAAGCTGATGAAAAAATTCAAGAAAGACTTTGGGAGAGAGGACTTCATCAGCAGCGGCCTTTACAATGGCAACGGCCTTGGGGTGTTCCATCCGGCCTGGGCGGCGGCCGCCGTCAATGACCCCTACCTGCGCACGCAATGGGCCGTCTACGAGTTCGCAGCTCGCGAGGCCTCTGCCTTCAGGCCCTGGAATCCTGCGGGTTCCTGCAAGCACAGAGAAGGGTAAGGAGACGCATTCAAATTAACGAATACATTATATATTTATATACTCGAATAGTTAGTTAAGAAGAAAACATTAAATCATGTTGTTTCAGCTACTGTCTTTTTTTCTTTAAAATAACTTCTCTTTTATACAGTATGAAATGAAATGCGAAGCCAAAAACATTAAGAAAATGAAAATGAAATTGTTTGTTAGGCAATCGTTGGTGCCACCGTACCTTAGCCGAGGTCCGCCAATTCTGCAGCATCCGGAGCGCGTAGTGCCGATGTCGGAGTGCGAACGTTTCGAGCCGCATTTCCAGCCGAACGTCGCTTTGGCACCCCTTGCCGCAGCTGCAGCGCCAACCCTGCCTCTCGTGCCTCAGCCACCACCGACCGGATCATCGATTGTGAGCAGTCAGTTGCATCCTCATCGGCCTCACCATCGACGACACGCCGCCTCTGCTTACGAGCCAGTGCCACCGGTCTCTGAACGTATAACAACAGCTGCTCAATCGCCCGAGGAAAATGGCAGGCTTCCGTTGAAACCCGTGGATGAGAGTTTTGATCCTACTGTGAGCGTGAAGATCGAGAGGCCATCGTCGCCTTGTACCGAATCCCATAGCGAAGAGGAAAGCAATGCTGCCGTTACCTCGTCCACGGTAAGTGGAACGGAGGTAATTGATAAGGTATTTAGGATGATTTAAATAATTTTTTGTATTTTTCTAATCAATCATACATTATAATTTTAAACCGAACAGAAAATATGCAGTATGCATACTCAGAGAACTGTCAATTTGTATAAAGCAATTTTTTTTTATCAATCTAAAACCTTTCAGAAATCGAATGTTCGCAAATCATAATTGACGAGTTTGATACATCAGCAACAGAATGTTTTCTGCCGAACGGATGATCAGAATTTATTTAACTTTCTATTTTATGCTTGTAGTCGATGCCAGGAGTAGAGACTCGTCGTACGGAGAATGGCAACTGTTCATCGCCCGAACGTTGCGAACACGCGACTGAAAGCTCGAAAGCAAGTCATCGATTGTGCCGCGACCTGGAAGAACGCCTTGTCGCCATAAATGCACCTCAGGATACCATCGATATGGCGAGACGTCTTGCAGCTGAAATAGCTGCGACGGCTTGCCAATTAGCCAGGATGCAAAGTCAGCTGCAACAGGTACGAGATTATATCAAATGTATGTTTGATTTATTTCTTAAGAAGAAAAAGTATCGCGAACTAGTGTTCGTGATTGTTTTATCCAATCAGAGGCACCTATAACTGATTATCCTGTAACATAATAATTCGTTTATAAAATTCACATTAGAATCTGAGAGTATGCAATTGAAATTTAAATAATAAAAGTTCATGGTTTTTATTCTTGTTAATACTTCGTACTAGGTTTAGAATGAAAATTAACAAAATATTGTTCACATTATTTTTAGGGTCAGATCACCGAAAGTTGTGAAAGTGACAACGGCGGTGTCGAAAGGAGTGAAACGGCTGACAGCCCAAAAAGCACTATAGAGGCCAGCACTGAACATTGCGGTAGCGTAGCCGCTAGCCCTAAAGTGCCAACAGGCGATACCGAAGTTGTAGCTGATGCTTAAACCTTAAGGATAAAGGCTTCCCAATCTTTACTGTGTTTCCCGAAGTATTCGTCTTCAACGACGAAGGAGTGAATGTAAAGAATTACCATAATCATTGTGTTTTTGTTTTTGGTCGAGAACATTTTTCAACTGAAAGAGCTCGAGTCTAATTATTTTATAGACGTAATCTGTCACTGATGTTTAAATTAAATCATTGTAAATGTTTATTTTCTCTAGCAAGTACAGAAATGTTAGAAATGAAGTCTTTATCTATAAAAAGCTGCTGGTGACATTTTCTTTGTCTTTTTACGAATACTAAGCCATTTTTGTGACTCTAGCTGTTTCATATTTTCCTGAAAGTGTGTCCGGTTCTTGTTATAAAATGAAAATCATAGAATTTGAACTAGCCTGAATACTTTATTCGAAAATGTGATTTGAAAATGTGATTTAAATGTGATTTAAAAAGTGATACTTTTCGTACTAACAAAATCTTAGAAAGATTACTTAAAAATTTGTTCTTGTGTTTTTTTAAAAAATCAAGACTTACGCATGGAAATAATTTTATGATTTATTTCGTTTGCGATATGGGAATACAGGTCTTTCGAAGAAAGTCCAACATAACTATTCATATTTTATGATACCATTGAAACAAAGGTAGTTTGTAATTTTTTTTATCTATGATTTTCATTCGGACTCATAAAATAAAAATTTTGAAATCTTTAACGTTCGAAATAGCAATTTGAATATAAATTTGATAAAATGAAATGATGAAAAAACTGTATTAGTCTTTGACGTGGTAACAGTTATTTTAAGTTTTCTTTATAAGCAAACTCTATGAACAGTTTTTGTTTTGATTAAATGTAGATATTGTAACATATTGGGCGAAAAATAGAACTTAATAACGCCACGATAAGGTGACAAATATATGTACACACATTGAGGAGTACAAGCGGAAAACATAACGCACTGTGCATATATTGACTTGTACATTACGATACTGCGTTTGCTTAATTTTCTGTCTTAAACTTTTTTCATTTTCTTTGTTTATTTCTATCGTTATTTCTTTGTTTTGTAAAGAACTGACAATGGATTCAATCAAGTCGTCGATACAGCGAAGTATTTATGGTTGATTTCCAATGAAATTACGTGCAAAAAGAAAAAGGGAAATAAATCAGAATCGCATTATTTGTATATAAACACTCTTCTCTCGTCATAAATTTATATTAAATATTACAAATAAGAAGTAACAATAACACGCGAATTATTACAAAAAAGTACAAAAACCCTAGGTGCTATGTCGTTACGCTAGGTACGAGTTCGAGCTTGGATCGGACACGAATGAATTTTTTTCCAGCGACTCGTGTGAGAGAAATATAATAATAATTATGATAATTACAAACAATAATAATTATAATAATAACGATGAAACGGGAGATTGTGTCACACGAATAATTATTATAAAGCAGGAATCTAGCATTATTGAGCGCATTATATATACATACTTGTACATCGCATAATTATTTAGACGTTTGACGAAACGTAGTCTAACAATACGCTGAGAGCTGCTCTTATTTTGCGTAAATAGGCTGAAAGTTCGCGGCTTTATCACTTGAGCGATAAGGAGCCTCGTGGTTTTTTTGTCGGGCCGCGGAACAATCGGCTCTCAACAAAGAGAAGAAGGAACGAAGCTTCGAGAGAAAGTGCGTGCCACTGTTAGAGAGAAAAGAATCTTTTATATCGTCGGCGTCGTTGACCTCTCACGCGCGTAATCATCTCCGGGCAATAATCACGGCTCAACATCGCGGCTCAACATCGCGGTTTCGTATATGTAGGAATCCGGTGAAGTGCCTGTTCATTGGCGGCTGCGGCTTCGTCCCGATAAAGCGCGCACTCGAAAGATAAACGATTGGCTTGTTTGGGTTAGAAACAAGACTACGCGGTTTAAGGGTTACGTTTATGCGTAGTTAACTATTTGCCGATGCAAAGGCGTATGCGTTCGAATAGGCAAAACTTTTTTGCTTCATTCATCATATTTTGAGCTCTGCCAATTCTATCGATGTTCATACAATTCCACGACATACGGGAAAATCTCTCGAGTTTTTTCACATCCGACGTAAGCAACTTTTCCTACCTAATACGAAAGCACTTTTTGTTTATTTTCGCCATCATCACTGTTTTAATAAAAAAAGTCTCAGTTTTACACTACATCTTTTTTTATTCACGCCGCTCACTTGACAGCATACAAATCCCTCTATACTCTAAAACGATGTAAAAAATACCCGTTTACACGATAAAACCATAATAAATATAATGATATACTCAATTTATGAAATATTTTGTACGATAGACAAATTCTTTCGAATCTTCATTATCCAAGCAGTTGGACCAAGTAAAATCTGCTTGAAATGTGAGATGCCCATTTTCGAAGAGAAATCAATCTTAAAATATCGCGTTAATTAGTGAAATAGAGATGAATTTCATATCAATGAAAGGTCGTCTGGATTCTCTCGAAGTTTCTTCCGAAGAAAACCTGATCGCGGACCGATTGTTCTTCCAGTCTCGAGACTTAAAAAAAGAAAAGAAAAACACGAGTACAACAACATAGTCAATGCTCGATTTTTACATAGAGATATCAATGTTTGATTGTTGGCCAGTTGCCTCGAATCATCTCTCACCCTTTAATATATATTTAAAAATGAAAAAAATTCTTATATAAACAAATAGAGAAGAACTCTACCTTCATCCCATCTCATTCCTGCGATCCGCGTCTCCGAAATCGAATCGAGTCAAATCTTACTATATTCTAATAGAAGAAGCGATTGCATATATAGCGATTAACCAATAATATTAGACTTTGTAAGTCGTACATATTTATATTTACATTAAAGTATGAAGGAGAAGATATAAACGATCTTGTTTATAATACTCGTTTGTGTATTTGGACACACTATATCACACAAAAGAAATACGAAAAACACAGACATACTCACACCAATATGTATGTATGCAATAGCGGACTATTTCGAAGATCTTTCATCGTGCATCTACTTTCATGAACATTTTAGTCAATGCTCTCAGTAGATTTGAGCGAACATCGATTGCTAGTTTTTCGGTACATTTTATCCCGGAACTTTATCATTACTTTTCTCTGGATCAAACCCCAGAAACTTTACCAAAGTCACTTGTGGTTTATTTTCAAAGCGATTTCAATTTCATATTCTCGTTTTATCAATTTCAGAACGAACATGCTCTGAAAAGCTTAGCAAAATCCTAGAAATCGGATACACAGTTATTATAATGATAGATTTTCAAAGCAATCTTCGTAGAGCAACTTGGACATAATAATTAACGATATAGAGCATGATGCATAATGATCATTATTACGTTACGCATAAAAGCAGAAAAATAAAACAAGCAACGTACGGCTCATAAGTTTACGATAATATAAGGAATCCCCCATCTAAGATACGTTTTTTTTTCATATAAACTCGGTCATTATATTTATCTACAGAATGTACAAGATTATGTATAATTAACGCTGTCTATCGTATGTAATACTTTGTTTGGTATAAACTTTTCGAGTTGTACGTCGTATGATGAAACGAATGTAAACCAAATTTTCTTCTAATCGTCCTACTGCCACGAATTTAAGAAGCATTTAAACATTGATGGTTCTTGCACCTTACATTCTATTTGAATTATCGATCGATACCGATTCATTCGACAATTTTACCCTCAAGACAAATTCTATCAAGCTTCTATGGAAAAACTGTTTATTCAATTTCGGAAGTTGACGACTAGACACTGGACAGATTAGCAGCCACTTTTAAACGTCGCTTCGGGATGCTTGCGGGATAATACATGCGAATTTTTATTTATATATAGCATATTCAATCGAAGTATAATTAAACAATGTGCGAGGCATATATATGGCATATATATGTGTCCGAAACCTTTACAATCTGTATATATATACATAATGTCAAAAAAAAGAGATAATAAATTCATTGAAATTCATTATACTTCGGATTGTTGCGTCGACGAGAGACAAATTTTTAATAGCATCAGAGCCGTATTAAACGTTCATAAGAGACATATTACATAAAATTTATCAACGAACGGAAACGCAAATATATTAATTGGAACAATTAAAAACGCAATGCACAAAGTAAATTTTAAAGTACCTTCAAATTGTATTGTACATAGTCCTTTAGTGGACTTACATTAAATTTCCTACAAATATTTTTAATATTTGTAAAATTAAAAATATTTTAGAAAAAAAGCAATCTTCAGTGTCGTCGAAAGAGGAAATTAAAAATTCGAATATTTGACATATTTCGGATTCACGAGACAGATCGCTGCATAACTCGTTCGAGACAACTTTGTATTCTAACAATGTAAATCGCAACGATGATTTTTTAAACATTTCGATTGAGCAAAGCATAACGAACGTTCAAGCTTGAGACGAAAAAATAGCTGTAATATCTTTTTTCTGAATATAACATGCGGTTATAACAGGCGGTCAAAAAAATAATGAATGGAAAATGATATTGAAGGATTCAAGGAAGAATTGAAAAATTCGAGATGCAAAAAATACTCGTCAAATCTTGTATTTAATATGCATACCTATGAGATATATAGTTATATCAACGAGGAAAATAAACTATTGAATACGCGTGAATTACCGATTTGTTGTTTTGTAAATTTTGTTAGCGTTTACGAAAAATCAATTGTCGATCAATTTTTCCCGTACGTTGTTGCGCATTTTATTTTCCATCGCTTCGCATGTTCTTCGACAATTCTGCTAATTATAATAAAGAATATCTGACTTTCTTAATTAATTAAGATTAGTACCTGCAATTGGCATCCGAAGCCTAAAAATGAAAATAAACAAATTGTGATGAAAGACTCATTAATCGCATAATAATATTATAACAAAAAAGTGTACTCTTAATGGAAACGAAAAATCTAGTGCAAATCATTATATATTCTTAACTAAGCATAATCGTTGATTATTAATGTTAAAAAAGGCAGAACAATGCGTTCTTTTTATCATCCGAATTATCATTCGCATTATATATACGCCATTCATATGTCATGACATTTGGCCATAGAGTTTTTAATTTCTTAAAATATACTCTTTATTATTATCGTCGTTTTATTTTTAAAGCATAAACTCGCAATTTACAAACATAGCGATATATATAATGAAAGACAAATTAGTTATTTAACTTTTACAGAAGTCTGATAAGAATTAATTAAGAATGCATCTGATGATTACAAATATACATATATACTTTAAATAAATAATTATAATTTTCTTTGGATTCAGAAATGCTTAAATGAGAACTGAGTTGTATCATCAACATAGTTATTTGATTTCAGCTATTACGTACATCACCGTAATATCCTTTCATTTGATAAGAAGGGAAAAAAAAACGTCTTTTTTGCACGGACACAGCATGGTCAATAGTTTATTTTCTTAGGGTACAATACTCTTGAAGGAAAATTGTGAAAGACATATTCATGACAAGAATAGCAAGAGTAAGGGAGAGAAAGCGAGCGCTGCTTTGATTTTTTTACATTTTAAGTTTTAGGATTGGTCGAATGGCATAGAGAGTCGTTTATAGAAAAGTCGTTTGATGAATTAGTTATAAACTATATTGTTAAAGAACATGAGTGTCATTAAATACAAAGTGGAAAGTGAATCTATTTGTCTTTGATTTCTGCATCATATACGTATGTCCTTTCACAATATATTACAAGTATACAACAAAAGCTTGAAATTCCCGAAGATACTTCCGTATTTTAAGACTTCCTACATATATATCTGTTTTCTTAATAATTCCACGGCGTTGGAAGAACCTTTTGGAAGGAATAGCCTTTGAAATAATTTTATTTGCGCATTACAGCGTAAAAAATCTCTCTCGTCTCGAGAAGACGTTTGTTACGTCGTTGAATTTATATTGTATTGTGTAGAATCTTACGGGTGCATTTTAAGATCGAGTTGTAACTCGTTATGTGGGATGGTGGAGCTACGCAAGCGTGTAAGCGCAAGCGCACGAGGGGCGAAAAATGTAACCGCACGAGGGGTATCCCTTTCCACTTCCCTATCTCTAACAGGTTCTTTCGCTTTTGTAGCTCCGGAGGAGAATACGTTTCCCCTCCTTATCCCTACTACCTCAATACCGACTCCTTTCGCTACGTGTCGGTTCTAGTCTCTACACCGCTTGCATATTGTTATAATTCAGAAGAGGAGAACGCGCGTCGGTCTTCGCTTCAAGCTGTTCTTTCTATACGGTCAAAGTACGCGAGTCATTTTCTTTTCTTCTCGATTCTTCTCTTCTTCCCTTCGGATCTTGTTATTCGATCTACATAGCGTTATTAACAAATTTTTACACCGTACACAATATACATAACGTATAAGGCTATCTACTCAGAAATCTTATATGGATAACAGTGAATATCGAGTTGAATTCGTTTTGTGTCTCATCGGAAATTTAATCCTCGATTATTGCACCAATTTCTTCTTTGCATCTTTGCAATTAATTTCATCAGCTTTTATTTCCAATAACATTAATACATTTTATTTCATTTTCCAAAATAATATTATTTTGCAATGTTGTTTCTAAAAATCTTATAAAACAGCTTGTGTATTGATATTATATTGTTTATTGTTTACAAATATTGTACAACAATTATGGGTTACTTTTAATTTTGAATGTCAATGCACGTGAAAGGTATAAAAAAAAAGAGAATTACGAAGCAGAAATAACTTTGAAATGATGGCATTGAAATTGGTTCCGAATTCAAGCTTACCTGGGAGCGCGAAGCGACGATTCGCAAGGCTTCAAGGGCTCGAAACTTCACTGTCAGCTGCAATTTCACGGCCAGTTGTTGCACAGGTTTTGCTTTCGATTCTTTATTCAGCTTCAATAATCACGATCTGAAAACTGACGATCTGCGGCTAAGACTACCTTGTCCTTTTCTACTTACTTTCGACTTCACTGACTTTAGTCAACTCATCGCCCTTTTTCATTAAGATGACCTGTCGATCTTCGAATAACTTCTTTGAATAACTACGCTGCAATTTCATGTTACTTTTTCCAAAGGCCATACTGGTTCTTATATTCTTCTTGTGAGATTGATTAAAGTGTTGTTTAATGTGTCATTCATTCATTGTAAAAATCAAAGTCAACGGTTCGTATTCTAAGGTATACGAATTATTGTTTAGTCAATTAGTGTTGTCATTATTATTTGCAAATCTTTTCATAATTTTAAGGAGTTATCTTGTAATTGGTATCGTCTTTCTATGTATTTTTATATTATTTACAATCGTGAAGAATAAACTTTGATGAAGCAGGAAGATCAACTTAGGAAAGTCTATAAATATCGATACAAGCAACTATGGTGAAGTTTTACCACGATTTATGGTGAAACTTCACCGCGATTTGTGCTGTTTTAAATATCAATCTTCGAATGTTTCTTTCAAATAATATCGTATAAATATTATTTAAAAAACTGGCGTTTCTACAGATTAAACAGATTATATTGAAGACATTATTGAAGCTTTCTATGAGATCAAGGATGCCATCGATAGCTACAGTTATAGCTGGTGATTAAAAAGTACAGTATGCTGTATCAGTGACCAGTTCAGTATTTTTTCGAAGCGATCACCGCATATTTTATTTTTTATCTACAGGTGTGCCTAAATGAGTAAACCAATTAAGCGTTGTTGATGACGTTACAGGCTGTGCGAAACAACTTGTCAAGCGAATGAGTTTACGTTCGGACTGAAGAATGCGATAATCAGCTATTCGTGTTATCAATACTACGATCCACAGATAAGGTTGTACTACTAGCATAAAAATACATGCAGTAAATGGATTTTCATAGTCAGCGGATCTCCTCTGCAATGAGGTATGAGGAAAAACTAAATTTTATTTTTGTCAATTCTTGGTTACACAAAAAATAGATTGCTCGTACAGTATGTACAGTTTATGACTTATCACCTGGCAATGCACTAGAAAAGTCAGTAGTACATTGACATGGAAAAGAATGTTAACTTCTCTTCTCTTCTAAGCCAGAACTTCCGATGAAAATGAAACTAATGTTTTTGTAAGGAAAAATATACAAAATTACATTATACAAAATTTGTGCACCATTGTGAATTGGAAATTTGAATTAATTATCAATTTGCTTATAACTTTTATTTCTGAAACGCCTCATTTCGTTATTTCTCTTTAAAAGTAATAATAAATACAAATGCAAGTATTGCCGATTAGTTTTTAATTTCTGTATTATCCAGTTCTTTTTATGAAATTGATCCAGTTTCTTATTGCACTTTTTTGACTTTGAAGACAGGCAGTATTTTTAATTGCATATTGTAATGGTGCACTACATTAAATACTAATATAACTACACGTCATGTAATAGTTGTGAGAAACCATAGCGAATACGCGATTAAATAACGAAACAGTCTGTTTTACAGTCCAATATAATATAATATAATCTTTGTGCAAATATCTATTTAGAAATTTTGCAAACGAATGCACACTTGCGAGGTTTAAAAATGTTTAATACACTACAACTCTAGTACTTTAACCCGATTACTTTCCAATCGACTGAAACGCTCAAAAAATAAGGTTATTTATATCGCGCAGAGCATGCATAATGCTGACATTCAATACTAAACCTGTCGTGCTGTATATCACCTTAAGCTTGTAGTGAATATAAAATTTTACTGAGAAAAAAAGTTCGCAAGGTGGTAAAGTGGTGGTGATAGGGAAATTACCGTCACGCGATGTAATGGGTAGCCAATTCTTCGGATCTATTATTCACAGAGCACTTATCTTCCAAACATTACTATTGCATCGGCATTTGATTGATTCGTGTTGAGACGTATACGACGAAAATGATCAATGCTATAACCATATCGTCCGAGTGTCCTGGCTAATGCAGCAAATGACAAGAGCTCTGTAAAATATATCACTCGATTTTTATGCAAATGAATCTGATGCAAGTGAGTGTTTCTATAAACCAATGACGATAAAATTCGACAAAAATCATCGGGTGTTCGATACCCACAGACAGCGTCTAAGAGGTAATTTTATAAAAATATTTCGTCGAGTTTGATTGAAATAAATATAAAAAACTCATGGTTTATAGATTATGAATGGGCTCTCGGTTTAAACCGCATGAGTCTTCGTCTCATGGGTGTCTGGCCTGATACTACCAGTGAAACTGACAGTCAATATATCCACGTGCCCATGATGATCTTAACAGTTTTTGTCTGTATGGTCCTACCTCAGATGTATGCACTTGTAAAAGTTCATCGCGAGTTGCCACTCGTACTCGACAATCTGATGACAAGTAGCGCTGCCTGTACTTCCTGCTTCAAGCTCTTTTTTTTCTGGAGAAGCAAACACGGTGATATATTAAATTCGTTTTTCAATTAAAAAATTAGAGCTCAAAAATAAAATGTTTGCAACTGAAATATCGTCTCCATTTCTCCCAAGTAAGTCTTGGGTCCAGTAATCCAGTCAGTTATTCAAGATTGGATGCGACCAAAAGTCAACTGGGAACGTGAAACGATGCTTCGAGAAGCAGCGCGAGCTCGAATCTTTACCATCTTCGGCTACGTTGTCATATTTGGTAGTTACATAGGTTTTGCTTTTGCGCCTGTATTCGGTTTCCACATTCGTACGATTTCGAACATTACTGACTACGGAGATCACCATCTCTTCGTCCAGTCGTACTTCCCTTATGACTATTCGAAAAGTCCATATTTTGAAATCACACATTTCGGTCAACTCTTAGCTGGTATTTTCATGGGGATGTCCTTAACAATTCCTGATAACTACTTTGCAGCTTTGGTATTTCACGTTAGTGCACAGTTTGAAATACTGGGAGCTAATATGGGAAGTTTGATCGAAGAAAAAAATCAGGAGTTTAAGAAAGACAAGTACAAGGGATTAAACGAGAAAATGGGAGTTTTCGTCGAACGACATGTACATCTTACAACGTGAGAGTGATCGTATAGAAATTAGAATATTATAACGTTTACAAGATAAATAACAAGATAAATAAAATCATTAAAATATTAGATGAAGAAAGATTTTATTTTGCAGGGTAGTAACAGCTATTGAGTATTCCTTCAGCTACGTACTCATGTTCCAGGTACTTTGCATGTCAATGATGGTTTGTTGTTTAGGAGTTCAAATTCACAGCGTGAGTGTCAGTCCAGATGAATATTGAAATCTACATGTTGCCATAAACATACGTTGCCATATTGACTTAATGATTTACTACAGTTATTTACTATCGAATCGTCGCACTTTCGAATAGTGATGCTTTTGGGTACTTTGTTCACACTGATGACGCACACTTTTATTGCCTGTTTCGCTAGCGAGACGCTTGCACTTCGAGTAAGTAATTTTTTTAAGGAACTAACTAGATTTAAATGCTCGAATTAACGGACAATGATGCATTTAGCAAGCAAATATTAATCTAGGTAACTGCAGCTTCTTATGTTTTCTAATGAATTAATATTTATATAGTATTCCTGGGTTTTCGTGTTATCCGCTCTTGTAAGTGTTTAATTCCCGCATTTTTTAAGCGTTGATATTCAAGAGTTGATAGCACCAAAGCCCAGAATTATGTAAAATGTTAAATTTGCCTAAGTTGTCCTTCTCTCGGAAAAATTAATAATCAACCATTTTGTATTGCTCTGAGCATTTTAATCAGGCTAATATGATACTGTTGAGCCGCTTTCGTAAACTTAGAAATTTCATAATACTTCAGAGTTCCGGAATATACCGCGATGTTTACAATAGTTTGTGGTACACTGTACCAATGCAGGGCGCAAAGGATATGATACCGATTATGCTTGCATCAAACAGTCCACGAAGGCTCACGGCCGGAAAACTCATCATTTTATCTCTATCAACTTACTGTGGAGTATGTAGAAGTTTGAACGAAATTTGCTTACGACCATATGGTAAAGATGTATATCTTTCTACGTAATTTTTCCTTCATTATTACTAGATTTTAAAAACAACCGGAGGATACATATCCGTGCTTATCGCTGAAAATAATCGATGATCAATTTTATGATCGAATTACACCGATACGTGTTTGTATAGATCGATACCGAGGTAATAAAGATATTTATTTCTTGAAAAATATTATCTTCGCTTCGAAAGGGCTTTTGAAAGGAAAAATTATTGATACAGAGACTACAACGACCTTCCAATTTTTATTCCACACCAGAATTATTACTGTACATCTTAATGATTAACCCTATGCAAAAATGTATACATTCTTGTCAGTATAGAAAAAAAAATTAAATGTTTTATCTCTAATATTGACTAATTCAATAAGCATCTAAAAAGAGTATCAATATTTTTGCATTTGACATTCGGTATAACATTTATTATTTACTATTTATAAACTTAGAGAAAACAGACGTAAAGCTATCATTTTCATTCATACAATACTCCGAAAGAATTAAAAGTTTTACTACTAAGTTTTACTTGCGGGAGTAGAGTAGCTAGCACCAACTGTGAACTTTTTGCGATACGATAGACAATCAACCATCGGCAACTATAAGACGTAAGCATTATAACATCAGCAGATGAAAAGAAAAATTAAAGACTAGCTAAACTGGTAAAAAGATAACTTTCACTAAACACGATTCATTATTCATACAACGTACAATGTACCTGTATTGTGCGTTGACATTGACGTTAAATTTCTCTTCGACACAGTAGTATTCATATTTAAGGATAGGATAATGAAATGTTAGTTGTGGTCGAAAGATTTTTGTGTGGAAATGAGAAAGCCTAGTTAGAAAGAGCTAACATTTTGAGATTGCAAAGTTCAAACAATTTATGTACTATGGTAAGATAATTCCATTTTTCTTGCATTTTTTTCTTAACGATTAATACTTAGTACGTGCCTTACCATTAATACAAGAGTTAAAAATATAAGATGTTTTACTTCAGTTACTTCTCTACAGATTTTTACATCAGTAGACCATCTCATTTTTTAGATACTTACTCCTAAGTTTAAGATTTTAGATGCCCATTTTATAAGTTCATGAATGGACCAAAATAAATGTTAGCTATTAATATTATACGTTACCATGATTTTTTCTACTCAAGTGGAATAGCTTCTAGGCGCAGTGCATCTAGAATTAGTTGACGTAGCTTTACTTGAGCTTTTCTTGTATTGACAACTTTGGGAATGCACAGTAGGTCGTATATATCAATACTTAGCCAAAAGCTAAAGCTAAGCGTAGGCGATAAATCATTCAATGATATTTAAAAAAGCGTATATGTACACAAGTTAGCGAAGTGTATGACTGTGACACTGCGCACGGGTGAAGTGAGAGAGAGAGAGAGAGAGAACTTACGCACTTCAACGTAGCCGGGACCGCCATCCTTTTACCTCGATCGCACATGAAACGCAAAACTTGTACAAGCTTATGCGCAATTTTTATTGTCCGACACAGTAGATACAAGTATGAGAGTAATTCTCAAGCATGAGAGCACAGTATATTGAATATTGTATTATCATCTATATCGTAAATTGTTGTTATTGTCTCGAGGACCTACACTAGATCGGATTACGCGGTAAACGTCACTTGGTCTTATCAGGCACATTGTTGTCAGTTTTGACAATTGTGCCCAATTGAGCGGCAACGTTGTGCATAGGGCCACGCATACTTTTGCTGTGCTGGAAAATGATAATTTTGATACATTAATTTTTATGGTATTGGATAGGCCATATGACGCGCACGTGTGTGTATTGCACACTACAAGCGTCCTAGTAATACAAAGAAACTTTGTAGTGGAATTTTTGTGCACAATATTTTCCTTTAATATTGGCAGATGTTAATAACATGAGGCAGATACATGTCTACAGCATTGACTTCCAAATAGATGAGGATTTATTTTTCAATATTAACAAGAGATTTTTTAAAATTAACAATAAATTTAAATCTTACAAGACAATTGTATTAATCCGGTATTTCATAATGAAGGCAGTGGCGCATTATTCAGATTCGCGTGGTAAGTTAACGGGAGAAAGGTTTGTGTGGAAATACGTGGCGACTTTCTATACCTTCCGAAGTAAATTCGTACTTAGATTCGGTCTGTACGTGTTATCGATTATATTCTTATGCGTACAGAAAAAACTAAATGTTTTACCTCTCTTGTCGTTTAACATTGTCGACAGGCAACAACTACAATTATTTATTCTGAATTGAATAGGTATTGACGACGTGTAAGCTTCGGACGTGAGAATATAGCTATCGCCGCTACTCAGCACGTATAAAAGTTTTGCTTCCAGTGTAGGGAAAAAAGTCTGCGAAGTTTCGCGATGCTGTAAATATAACGAGACATTGATATCTGCTACAAAGCATAGGTGCTATAACACGAGTAGACGGAGAAAGAGTTATCGGCACGCGAGCTTTTATTCACTTGCGAAACGAACTACCGTCGAACCGCCACCTGACTTACTCGATTCATTATTTATGCAAACCTGTATTGTCTAGTGACGAAGGGGATGTCTTTATTATCTTGGAAATATGTAGTTTTACTGCGATGTCTGGCGCTGATAGAAACACACCGCCAAGTCCAGGAGGATAAACACACGAACTTGTATACTTACAGAATTTATTTCGCGAATACGTTTTATGTGAAAGAAAAAATTTCAGTTCTAGTGGATAACTGTTTTGTGAGAACCCCGTGAAGATGCAAGGTAAATGCAAAAAAGACTTATGTAATACGTTAATATTTTGCTACTGGTAGGAAGTAACTTTTTGTTTAACATGGCATAATGGGACATTAGCAAAAAATGATTTCCTCAATATAAGAATACTACAAATGCGAATACTAAAATAAAAAATCGCATCATTACAGTTACCGATAATGGCTTATTAGACTTCGATACGGCATATGGTGTGAATCGTTTCAGCCTCCGTTTAATGGGCATATGGCCAGCCGACCAAGTCGAAAGCTCCAAATCTTTTCTAACCGTGTTGCGAGTGCCTGTCATGATTCTTGTGACATTTTTCTTCGTATTTCTTCCGCAGATGTACGCTCTCATGTTGGTTATTAAACATTTGCCACTTGTTCTTGAAAACATCATTACCAGCTGTCCTGCTTTTACTTCCTGTATTAAGCTTTACTTCATCTGGCGTACTGAACAAGGTACTAATAATTATCCACAATATATTATTTAATTAGCTTTGCATGTATTTTATTAATTTTGGTCGTAATTAGTTTTAAAGCCGGTAATTGACTCAGCATCGAAGGACTATCTCCGCCGAAGATCCAAATTAGAAGATTCAATAATGCGTCGAGAAGCCTTTGTTGGTAGACTCGTCACCGTCATGGATTATTCCATAATGACAATTTGCTACTTGGGTTTTATCTTGATGCCACTTGCTGGTGTTCATATTCGCACAATAAACAACCTCACAGATTATGGATCAACTCCACTAGTTGTCCAATCGTATTTCCCATACGACTACTCCAGGAGTCCAGCCTTGGAATTGACCTACCTACTGCAGATAGCTGGAAGCTTTTGCATAGGAATGGCTGTTTCAATTCCTGACGATTATTTTTGTGCGCTGGTTCTCCACACAAGTGCTCAGTTTGAAATTTTAGGACAACAAATAGAAAATATGTCAATATACAGGACTAGGCGACTTAATAGCCATATATTGGGCAGATTTATTGAAAGACACGTGCACCTTAATAAGCGAGTCTTTAGTTGTCAAATTATCCTCTGGTGTGAGCGATGTGTACAACGAATAATCATTTTACAGGATGGTGCACGCAGTGGAACAATCGTTTGAAATCGTGATTGGGGCGCAAATATTCTGCATGTCTATCATGGTGTGCTGTTTGGGATTTCAGATTCTGAACGTAAGTAATACCTATCTCTGAAAATCACCTGTAAAGAGTTTCATTGACTTTTTTTAGATACTGGACAATACGAGTGACAAACCTACTTTCGTTCAGATCGGCACACTCGGTGGAACTCTCGTCACTATGTTACTCCATACGTTTGCCGATTGTTTTGCGAGCGAAAAGCTCGCGTTGCGAGTAAATTTATTCACTCATGATCCAATATATCATAAATAAAAAATCCGAAAAATCTGCACGAACGTCAACATTTTTCAGAGCTCCGAGATATTTAACAAAATTTATAGTTCCGAATGGTACGCACTAACCTGGGACCAAAGACGATGTCTTATACCGATGATGCTTATAGCGAAAACGCCTCGCCATATCAAAGCTGGAAAGATTTTGTTTTTATCTTTAACAACATACTGCTCTGTGTGTTCATAAAATTCTAAATTTTTCATAGTTTTTTTACTGACATTGATTTAACACTCTTGTTACAGATTATTAAAACGACAGCTGGATACATATCGATGTTAATCGCAATCAACGGATGAATAAATGGTGTCTTCCAATTATTCAATGGCTCGCAGCCATGTACGAGTGGATTATACACATATAGATCATCAAGCAAGATGATCTACGAGTAAAGATTGCGTTTGTACAAGCGTCGACTATGTAGTCCGTGTGGTCGACACATTCTACTAGATTTCTCGTATACATGAAAAACACTTATGAATAGTGCAAATGAAATATATATAGAATTCGAAAATATACTGTATTCGTACTAGTATATATTTTTGAGAAATAATGAGTTTTATAAACAATCTTAGTCTACTATATATGGAAACAGATGTCTCCTAAGGAGAATATTCATACTATTTCCTGAAAGTACACGCATACACCATTTCTTGTAATAATAACGTGATTTGTTGGAAAAAACAACGGTGGATAACATAGGCCAACTAAAAGACCGAAGAGGGAAGGGACAGCTTTAGACCTGCCGTTTTTTATCGTACCCTCTCCGCCTTCAAATATCACGCGCGTTGAGAGAAAAGTCAGTTCTCTATGAGTTTTCAAAGTTGCGCCTATATCACTTTTATACTGAAGTTTCTTCGTCAAACTGGAGTTTTAAACGTTTTGAGATAATATAGACTAAAAACATACATATTCTTTATCCATTCTAACATAATTTTCGTAAGAATTAGAAATTCATCGACCAAGATCTAATTTATTATTAGATTTAGAAATACATTGTTATTTAATGGAAATAATGTATCTAATTAATAACAAAATGAAACGTTCGTAAGAAAAACATTCGATTAGAAAAGAACGTTAATACAAAAGAGGCTTATGGTGTCTAATGATAATGACTAATATCCAAACTATAGTTAGTGGCGTATAATATTAGGATTGTATAACAGGTGATCGATAGAACTATAAAAAAAGACATCTTATGAGACTAATAATTATCCACGAATTTTTCTTTTAACTGTTAGGATAATCTCGTAATCCAAATGATGGAGCCGATTATTATTTGGCTATTGATTGTGGACTTAAAGTCGCCTAAGCCTTTTCGTTGTCAACAACTGATTAAGAAAATGGAAAGAAACATAAATAACTTTTTTATTTAGACTAATATTTAATGGGGATTATACGTATATTACATAATTTTGTAAGAAATATAATAACTAGCAAAACATAAAAGTTAGCACAATTTTGATTTAATTAACTACGTGATCCGGTATATCTTTTTCGGAGTAAGCAGTTCCAACAGTGTAATGCAATTTATAAATAATATAATCATGGAACTTACGAATAAGTCCATTAATAAGCCATCATTATTTCCAGTACGCTATAATATGAACGTTGTTATTATCTATTTATTTTTTTATTCTGTATTTTTTATGTGCCCTGTACTTCACACCAACTAACTGCATTGTCACATATTTCGTTTATTTCAATTAATAATTATATTTTTACATGTAAAAAATTGAGATTTAAGATAACCTTGTACAATCGTATTCACTGGATAATCAACTTGGTATCATCGCTGGCTTTTCTAATAAGACGGCCTGTCGACTTTTAAGAACTACTTCGCATATTGATTTTTAACACGAGTAAAAAATTCAACTTTTGGGCAATTCTTCTTTGAGATGGTATTATAAACGTTTTTTTTAAATATATAGTAGAATGAAGTAAATTATGCATCTTTAAAGCGCATTCTGATCACTCTAGGAATACTTATTTATTTCATTGTCTAACTAAACAAGAGGCCAGAACCAATCGATGTATATTTGCAGTCATATTTGACAATTTAAAACTATAACAATTCGGCACTTTCTATGAAAACATTGTACAGAAGTTATAGAATTTGGCTTGTAAATGGAAGCAAATATAAAGAGCTCACAGGATCTGCGCAAGGGTAAAAAGGCCATAAATGATTTACCATTAATAATTGATAATATGATAACAAGCGGTTTGAAATACTAGGGCATAAAATACAAAATGTAATTGTTGAGAATAATGAGGAGTCGACAACGATTAAGAGCCAATTGAGCGAGAAAATATCAATCATTGTTCGTCAGCATATGCATCTTATAACGTGAGTTTAAGCTTATAATTATTCATTTATAAGGTATTATATTGAAATTTCAATTTTCTAAACCTTTATGCAATAGGCTGATAAAACGTATTGAATATACCTTTAATATTTACTATGTGGTACACAGTGCCAATAGCAAGTATAAAAGAAATGGTACCGATAATGGTTACTGTGAATAATTCTGAGAGGTTCACGGCTGAAAAAATATTCGTTTTATCTCTACCAGCTTACTCTGGGGTATATATTAGAGAAAACTTGGATAATTTTTTTTTTATTAGTAATACTTGATATTGTTCTACTTAGTGTTCCAATTAACAATGTCATTAACCAAATTAAATTTGAAATAAAATAAAATGAAAAGCATTTTAAGCTTTTTTATTGCGTAAAAAATCCTTTTTGGAATTATCTATCATTTAGTTTATTAGAGTAAAAAGCTTTCTTAAAAAAAAGCCATCGAGTCATCTAAACTTTTTCATTCCGACAGATCATTTGCAATAAAGATTAGAGAGAAAAGAAACAGCGTATAGCCAGCCTAGGTATTTTATAGAGTTAACGGCTGTGCTAGTAACAACACACAGCCTTTTCATTCTAAAAATTTTAGACTGTATACTGTACCAAAGCAAAGTATTAAAGGTATGATACCGATTATGATTATTGCGAATAATTCTCTCCTCAGGCCGGAATAGTCTTCGTTTGTTCTCTGTATCAATTTATGTTGGGGTATGCAGTAATAAGAAACATTATTGTGTAATATTTTTGTGTACAATAATTTCTTTTAATAGATGACGATTTATTTATTAATATTAACAATAAATTTAAATCTTACAAAACAATTGTATGAATTCGGTATTTCATAATGAAGGCAGTGGCGCATTATTCAGATTCGCGTGGTAAGTTAACGGGAGAAAGGTTTGTGTGGAAATACGTGGCGACTTTCTATACCTTCCGAAGTAAATTCGTACTTAGATTCGGTCTGTACGTGTTATCGATTATATTCTTATGCGTACAGAAAAAACTAAATGTTTTACCTCTCTTGTCGTTTAACATTGTCGACAGGCAACAACTACAATTATTTATTCTGAATTGAATAGGTATTGACGACGTGTAAGCTTCGGACGTGAGAATATAGCTATCGCCGCTACTCAGCACGTATAAAAGTTTTGCTTCCAGTGTAGGGAAAAAAGTCTGCGAAGTTTCGCGATGCTGTAAATATAACGAGACATTGATATCTGCTACAAAGCATAGGTGCTATAACACGAGTAGACGGAGAAAGAGTTATCGGCACGCGAGCTTTTATTCACTTGCGAAACGAACTACCGTCGAACCGCCACCTGACTTACTCGATTCATTATTTATGCAAACCTGTATTGTCTAGTGACGAAGGGGATGTCTTTATTATCTTGGAAATATGTAGTTTTACTGCGATGTCTGGCGCTGATAGAAACACACCGCCAAGTCCAGGAGGATAAACACACGAACTTGTATACTTACAGAATTTATTTCGCGAATACGTCTTATGTGAAAGAAAAAATTTCAGTTCTAGTGGATAACTGTTTTGTGAGAACCCCGTGAAGATGCAAGGTAAATGCAAAAAAGACTTATCTAATACGTTAATATTTTGCGACTGGTAGGAAGTAACTTTTTGTTTAACATCGTCTAGCGCAATAAAAAAGGTACTCGATTGAAAACTGAAATTAATTTAGTCTTGTCAAAGATAATTTCTCTCTCGTTCTTCATAAGTTCTAGAGCCAGTCAGTAATCGATTCATTCAGCAAGGAAAGACCACATCCGTCAACAGTCCAGTTTAAAATGCTTGACGATGCGTCGACAAGTTCTTAGAGGTCGGCTTTTCACCTACCTGGATTTATTGATATTGTAAATATGTTACTCGAGTTAAGTTTTAATGTCATTATTGGGCATAAACCGTCGCAGCATGTTACACCGATGATGACCTTAACCACGCTTCGACCACGAATACTCGCAAATTTCTATTCCATTCACGTCAACTCATTGCCGTGTATCTAGGATTGGTCTTTCGATTATATTTTTATTTCATACTTTTCTTGTTCTTGCACATTTTATATCAACGATGAGAAACGCATCGACGATTATAGGCTCCATACTGCAAACATCAAATAAAGTTTATATACTCTACACAATACAATATGATAATTATAAATGTATTAAAACGATTTAATCCAATATTAATATCTTTTAGATGCGTTCTACGAACGGTATCTCACCGTCAGTACGGATCAAGTTCTGTTCGTGTGCGTGGTGAGATTATTCAAAAGAAACAAAGTTTATACGGGGACGTACAGAGACATATTCTGTGCCTATCAAAGTATTGTCAGGCTATACTTCTCGCTTCCGAGTTATCGATTGGCTTCTGCATAAATCAGTGAGAATAAAACTTTGCCATGAGTAGAAGTGCGAATAAGAAATTAGCGTCACGCGATGCAATGTCTAGGCGATTCATCGGATCTTCCGTACATTCACGCATAGGTCTTCGATACGTTCTTGTCGCGTCACCATTTGATTGTCTCGTGCAAAGAATTCTATCAAGTGCATTGTTAAAGTTATAACGCTAACAACGAGTACCGTGTTTGACTAACGATAATAAAAGTGTTTTGTGAATCCAAGATACTATATCGATACACTAATGGCAAAAAAAGTCGATAATAATAACATGGTGTGTGACACCCTCGAACAATGAGTCAAAGGTATTTCCAAAAAAATAAATGGACCTACCAACATCATGAAATACTCATGTGTTACAAAGCTCAATACCAATCTATGGATTTCGAACGGGCTTTTGGTTTCCATCGATCGTGCTTTCGTCTGATGGGTGTCTGGCCTAACGAAGATGGAGCTGAAAGTTTTCACGATGCTTTAAAGAGTCTACGAATGCCTTTAATAATCATATTAATTTTTTTTACTGCGTTCCTACCTCAAATGTACGCACTCGTAAAGGTCATAAATGAGTTACCATTAGTAATTGATAATATGATAACAAGCAGTCCAACTTTTACTTCCTGCATACTACTACTGCACACTCTACTTTATTTGGAGAGGCAAGAAGGGTAATGATAACAATTAATAACAGTTTAATTAAAATTTTTGAAACTGCAAGATTCTCTCAATTTTTTCAAAACAAGTCTTAGCTCCAGTAATCCAGTCGGTAACCTACGACTGGACTCGGCCAAAGTTTACTTGGGAACGCAATATGATGCTTCGGCAGGCATCTCGAGGACGAATTTTCACCATAGCATGTTACATCGTCGTAATTTTTTGCTGTACAGGATTTGTTTTCTCTCCTTTATTCGGCATCAACATTCGCATTATGTCCAATATAACCGAAAAGGGAAACCGACGTCTTTACATGCAATCCTGCTTTCCTTTCGATTACTCTAAAAGTCCTTATTTTGAATTGACACACTTCTGTCAATGTCTGGCTGCAATTTTCATTGCCATATCCGTCATGATTCCGATAACTACTTTGCGGCTTTGATCTTTCACGCGAGCGCACAGTTTGAAATACTAGGGCATAAAATTCACAATATAATTGATGAAAATAATGAGGAATTGACAACGGTTAAGAATCAATTGAGCGAGAAAATATCAATCATCGTTCGTCGACATGTGCATCTTATGACGTGAGTTTAAGTTTTCAATTATTGATTTATAAAATATTATATTGAAATTTCAATTTTATAAACCTTTATGCCATAGGCTGATAAAACATATTGAATATACCTTTAGTTACGCAATTCTAGCTCAAATATTTACTATGTCAATTTCTGTTTGCTGTTTAGGATTTCACATTCTCGAAGTATGTTAAATAACTTTATCAATCCATACACGTTATTCTTATTTATTTACAATATAATGCTCATTGAATAAATTTTAAAAATATTTCAGTCTTCGGAGGTATGTTACGCCGTTTACAACAGTATGTGGTACGCCGTGCCAAAGCCAAATGTAAAAGATATGATACCCATAATGGTAACTGCGAATAATTCTCAGAGGCTCACGGATGGAAAAATATTCGTTTTGTCTCTACCAGCTTACTCTGGGGTATGTATATACAAATGCAAAGATTTATTACAGATTTCTCTTTCTATACATATGATTTCTTTTTTGTTGGCAGATTTTAAAAACATTAGGAGGATACATATCGGTACTTTTGGCTTGCAAATAAATGATGGTCCATTTAGTAAAAATAACGAAAGTTTGTATAGCCCGTTCATTGAGAGTTGAATATATTTTATTCGGTTCGAAAACTCTGTTGATACGAAGGGAAGGGAAAAAGTTATAGAATTATCCAACGATGTTTAAAAATATATATGTAAATGTAAAAAGTATATGTGTAAACTTTTATTATACTTATAGCTTTTTTTGTATAAAATTCTTGGAATTCATATAAATAATTTGAAGGAAGACAATAAGGGTTTCAATGATAAATTTAATGCATAGATTAAATGTATCATTGAAACCCTATAATATAAGGATGAAAATCTTCGTGGATGGACACATACATCTTATGACGTGAGATTTCATTTAAAATTTCATGGAAATTTAAATACAAACCCGAGCACGTGTACGTGTATCTCTCTGTGAGTAATTGTATAAATTTTGAATATAAGTACCAAGTAATATTTAGGCATGACATCGTACAACATATTTTTCCGACTTGAAACTTAAGGCTTATCGGTGATTAGTCGGCCTCAACGTTCACATCACTTCCAAAATCACTGATTACGGAAAGTGACATTTTATCATTCAGTCGTACTTGGGATTTTTTTTAATAGTCCATGTTTTCAATACATATTGGTGTCAATTTATTTATTACTCGCGCTTTAATTGAAATGTTTGCATAGATTCCGGGTACCTACACAGATTTGGACTTTTACAACAGAATTTTTACAAGAGATTAGGAGCTCTCGTTCATTGGTATATTACATCTTATAACATGAGATTGATTTATCAAATAACTGATTTATTAATTATAGTATTAAAATTTTAATTAAAAAATCTTTTATTTCACAGGGTGAAAAGAGACATTGAAAATTCCTTTAGTTACGTAATCTGGGTTCAAATATTTTGCATGTCACTGGTACTACGAATAATACAACTATAATTAACTTTTACAGTATTTCAATGCCTTAGAGGAAAAGTCGGCCAATTCAAAAACATGCTTCAATAACCAGCCAGTTCAAAAGAAAATTTCAGGAACCATCCAGCTCAGAAATGTCCTTCGAAAATCAGCCAGTGATGCTTCTGTGAGCAGAATAACGTTTACGTATTGTAAAAAAGTGGCGTATGAGTTTTGAAAAATTTTCCATTTATAAACTAACAATGCGTTGAATTAAATTAAATTTTAAATAAAGTAAAATACAAAATATTTGAAGCGTTTTTAGTGTCAATAAAAATCTCTTTTATTTAGCTTAAACGAGTGAAAAAGTACTCTTAAAAGGCCTCGAGTCATCTAAATTTTGTCACTCTGCCAGTGCCTTTGATATTAAGATTGTAGCGAAAAGAAAATATATAACACCGATTATGGTTATTGCAAAAAATGCTTTCGATTCTGCCTATGCCTGTTATTGATTATGTTCTTATGCGTACGAAGAAAAATAAATGCTTTATCTCTCTTGTTGCCTAACGTTGTCGTCAACAACTGCAATCATGTATTCTGTATTAATTAGGAATTTACGACGTCTAAGCTTACTACGTGAGAATATAGCTGTCGCCGCTTCCCCGTTGATATAAAAGTTATACTTCCTGTGCGAAGGGGATAAAATCGGCGGATAAACATTTTTACGATGCGGTAAATAACCACCAATAAACCATCGAATCCGCAAAGCTTAGATGCTACAACATCGGTAGACGGAGAAAAAAATTATCAGCACGCAAGCTTCTATTAAGTTGTGAAACAAACTACCGTCGAACTGCTAGCTGGTATAGGCGATTCATAATATATACAAATCTGTATTGTCTGCAAACGAAAGGGATGTATTTATTATCGTCGAGATATGTATTTTTATTATGAAACCGGTCGTTAATAGAAAAACACCTTCAAGACTAGAAGGATAAACACGTTAACGTTAGTATATTTATTGAATTATTTCACGAGTACAGTTATGTGAAAGAAAAACAAATTATAATTGTAATTAATAGGTATTTTATGTGATTTTCATAAAGATGCAGATGATAACAGCTTACTAGACTTCGATATGACATATGGTGAATCGTTTTAGCCTTCGTTTAATATAATAATTCAGCACATTTAGCCGACCGAGTCAAGAACTGTAATAATTCTTGTAACATTTTTCTTTAGTTCTAACAGTTTAATACAATTTATATCGAATGTAATTAATATAATTATGCATCGTATGAATGTATTCTGCATTCTTTATGTACCTTGCTTTTCACACAAAATAATAACTGCATTCTCGTTTCTTTACATTATTAATACTAATAATTATATTAATAACCATATTTTAAATGTATAAATTCGACAGACGATGTTTTTTGTACAATCGTACTTACTGCAGAATCATCTTGGTATTCTATATTTTTAGATGAAACAGGTTGCTTAACTCGTCGCTGGCTTTTTTAATAAGACGGCCTGACGACTTTTAAGAACTACTTCGCAGATTGGTTTTTAACACAAGTAAACAATTCAACTTTTAGGCAATTCTTCTTTGATATGCTATCTATAAAGATTTATTCATAAAGCACATATTGTGGATACTTGACGAAATGGATAGTACAAAGAAGCGGATTCATTTTATTTTCATGAAATTCATGTAGTCGTTTGCTAGAGTACAAATTAACTACTTTTCGATCTTAAAACACGTACTCATTATGATCTCCATAGAAGGCATATATTAAATATGCATTTTCATCATTGTATATTATTTATCATTCTTGCTTCTTGCTTCAAGGCTTTGGATTTGAACCGGTTGTGCTTTGATTGGATGGGTGTCTGGCCTGTCGAAGATAGAGCTAAGGACATTCGAGGACCTTTGATGAATCTACGTATGCCTTTAATAATAGTATTAATTGTTTTCGCTACGCTACTACCTCAAATGTTCGCACTCATAAAGGTCATGCATGAGTTACCTTTAGTAATTGATAATATTATAACAATCGTCCCAATTTTCGTTGCCTGCGTAAAGTTCTTCCTTATTTGGAGAAGCAAGAGGGGTAATAATCATAATTAATCGTTTATTAAAATTCTTGCAACTGAGAGATGCTCTGTTTTACACAAATAAGTCTTAGCTCCAGTAATCCAGTCAGTAACCGAAGACTGGGCCCGCCCAAAGTTTAACTGGGAACGCAATGTGATGCTTAGGCAGGCATCTCGAGGCCGAATTTTCACAGTCACTAGTTACGTTATCGTAATTATTGTCTATACTGGATTTGTTTTCGCTCCGTTATTCGGCATCGATATTCGCATCATTTCCAATATCACTGATTACGGAGAGCGACATCTTTTTCTTCAGTCGTACTTTCCTTACGATTACTCTAAAAGCCCATATTTTGAAATCACACACATGTTTCAAAGTGTGGCTGGCATTTTTTTTATAATATCAGTATCGATTCCGGATAACTACTTTGCGGCTTTGATCTTTCACGTCACTGCACAGCTTGAAATACTGGGCGTTAATATACAAAATATAATTGAAGAGACTAATAAGGTGTTGGCAACGAGTATGAATGAGCAATTGAACGAGAAAATAGCAATAAACGTGCGTCGACATGCGCATCTTATGACGTAAGATGAAGTTTTTAATTATTGATCTATAAAATATTAAAATAAAATTTTAACAAAAAAATCTTTTTTCATTAGGGTGATAAAATCAATTGAAAAGTCCTTCAGTTACGTACTTCCAGCTCAAATATTTTCCATGTTAACTTCGGTTTGCTGATTAGGATTTCAAATTCTCTATGTACGTTTTAGTGATTCAGTGATTATCCATCATATACGCTACTTTTAAGTATTCACAATATAATGCATTGAATAATTTTTAACAGATTTTTGAAGGAACGACGGAAAGCAAGCCATTACTTATACAATTTTTAACGCTTGGCAGCGAATTGACTGTTCAGCTAATACTTACACTAGTCTCCTGCTTTGCTTGCACTTCGAGTGAGTATCTTGTTTTAAGTTACAAAAAGATAGTTGTAAATGTAACGATATTACAGTGTTCGGATATATGTTACGCCGTATACAACAGTATGTGGTATTCTGTGCCAAATCAAAGTGTAAAATATATGATACTGATTATGATTATTGCGAATAATTCTCGGAGGCTCATGGCTGGAAAAATATTTGTTTTGTCTCTAGAAGCTTACACTGGGGTATAAACTAGAAAAAGAAAATTTTTATAGGTATCTTTTTCTATACACATAATCTTTTTTTTATTTGGCAGATATTAAAAACATTAGGAGGATACATATCGGTACTTTTGGCTTTCAAATAAATGATGAACCATGTAGTAAAAATAATGAGAGTTTGTATAGATTGATTATTGAGAGCTAAATATATTTAATTCTTATGAAAAATTCTGTTATTACGGTATTTCATAAAGAAGGCACTGGCGTCTTATGCAGATGCAAGTAACAACCCAAAGGGACAAAATTTTGGAATTATCCAAGGATATTAATCTATAATTCTCATAGTTATTTCATATTTGGATTATGTATATTCTGGTTATTATTTTACATTGTTAGGAACATCGAAAGAAAGAAATGCTTTACTCCTCGTGTGGTAACACATAGTCAACAACAACTGCGAAACTTGTACTTTCAACAGTTTTCCAATCTAAGTATATGTACGTTCTGATTTTGGCTATGAAGTACCTGCATGAAAGTCTGCCTCACATAATTCAGTATAAACGTATGCAATATATTAACTTAGTTAGTCGTATAAATTATTTGAAATCTGTGATGTTTTAGACCTGGTGATTGACTCGGTATACAATGACTTCCTCCATCGATGGCCAAAACTAGAAGATTTCATAATGCGTTGATAAGCCTTCGAAAGTACGCTTATGATTATCTTGGCTTAGTCCAGAGTGGCAACCTGATTCATCTTACTATATTCTGATATTCTGGTTAACATCTTAATGCTTAATGTCGACTTTCTTATTCACACAATTAACTACCTCACAGATTACGAGCCAACTCTTTGGATAGGTATGGGTTGTAAAAGACAGAAAATTTATCAGAACTCGACGTCAGCATGTTAAGCTGATTCATCGAGTGTCACACTTGTGTAAATAATAAGTCTGTGGTTGTCAAATTATTATTCTCTGATGTAGGTCGCGTGAATAATCTGCATGTCTATTATGATGTGCTGTTTTGCTTTTCGGATTTTGAACACAAGTAATAGCCATTTTAGAAAATTCACTATCCAATAGAAGTTCGGACTTTTATTGGATTTTTCTGGATGTTTGGTCAGTTTAAGTGACCTACTTTCGTCCAGATCGTCATACTTCTTGGAACTCTCTTCGCTATGTTACTTCATACGTTTACCGATTCTTTTGTGAGTGAGAAGCTTGCCTCACGAGTAAATTTATTCATTCCTTATATCATATTTCATAAATAAATAATATATAATTATAAATAATCTGAAAAATATACTTGAAAATCAAGATTTTTCAGAGCTCCAGATACTTTACAAAATTTATAGCCCCTATGAAGTGGATAATACAATGAAGCAGATTTGTTTTATTATGCACAATATTCATATAGTCGTTCTCTAGAGTATAAATTAGCTACTTTCTTAACACAGGAATTCGCTATAATAAACTGATAGCTATGTAAGCTCTTTTCAAATAACGTTAATCTATTCGCATTCAAAACATATATGCATTATGCTTCCAGTATAACATATACAATATTAAATATATATGCATTCTCATCACTTTATGAATACTTGTTATCGGTTTTGTCCGACTAAGCTCTGACCTCTACATATTTATTTGCATGAATTTTATATAGAGTCTCGATTGACCATTCAAGGTTGATAATTTGGAAGTATAACGTGATAATTTACTTTAAAAGTAAATTTATGCATTTATGCATGAGCCAATTATATTTTTATTTATATCGAATACATAGTGAAATTATTATTATCGAAGCAGTGAATATTTTCTATTTCTTTATTGCACTAGTTGACTAATTCGAAATCCTGATTTGTCATTCAGAGCATTTTAAAGCACTAGCGAAACACTTTATGCTAATAATCATATAACAATGATATAACACGAACCGTGATATCTATAATTAAGTATTTATTTTGCACACAGGTCATAGAATTAAAAGCTTATAAATGTAAATAAATATAAAGAGTTCACAGGATGTTAAATTAATAATAACCACCACAAATACTCATAATATAAATTTTTATTCTATTCACGTTTACTCACTGCCGCGTATCTACCTTGGTCTTTGATCTATAATTATTTATTTAATGCTACTTCATTCTCACGCGTTTTATATCAACGATGAAATGCACATATATGAATATTGGTTCAAAGCCGTAAAAAATTAATAATTTTCATATTTTACAGGGCATGGTGATATAAAAATTTGAAAGCATTCAATCCAGTATAAACATCTTTTAGTTCCATTGCCTGAACGGTAACTGAATTGTATCTCCACGTGTATCTCCAAGCTCGTTCTATCTTCCTCTCAAGGCTGGATGGTCTATCGAAGATGAAACCAAGAATTGTTAAGGTGCTTTGATGGATCAACTAACGCCTTTGGTGATCGTAACAATTTTTTCGCAGTTCTCCTCCTAAAGTGCTTTAAATGGAGAAGCAAGAAGGGTAATAATCACAATTAATCGTTTCATTAATATTCTTTAAATTGAAAGATCCTCTCCGTTTTTCCCAAGCAGTTCTTAGCTCCAGTCACCCGACCAAAACTTACCTAAGAACGTGATGCGATACCTTAGAAGGTCTTGAGGTCGCAGTTTTGGGTTATTTACTCGGCATCAACATTTGCATCACTTCCAAAATCACTGATTATGGAAAGCGACATCTTTTTATTGAATTGTACTTTTAATAGGATTTTTCTAAAAATTCATGTTTTCAATACACATGAGTGTCAATTTATGGTTGGTGTTTTTATTGGATTGTCCACATGGATTCCAGATAACTACTAAACGGTATTTTGCACTTTTGCAACTGAATTTTTATAAAAGAATACGAGTCTTCGTCCATCAACATACACATGTTACGTTATGGCGAGAGATTGATTTTTTAATGATTGACTTATTAAATATAATATTTAAATGTAAATATAAAAATCTCGATTCGTTCAATGTCATCGCAATTGATAAACCAAAATATACCTTTTCTACAATATCCTGAAGGTATGTAAAACTAGTGATTATGTTGAAACTTGTTCTTGTTCTTGAATTGAGATTTTTAAAGAAATTAATTAATTTTCATTGTCTAACAATCATTCTGGAGTCATTGGGGAAATGACAGCGTGGGAATATAGAATGCAATTACACGATAAAACACAAATCTACAAAGTAAATTGTCACGTCCCTGTCATCTACCATATATTATTGGTGCTTTGATTCACAGATAATTAAAGTTAATTCGTGATTTCCCTTTGGGAATATTGACCAATGTACGGAAAAAGAACACTTCATTGTAGTATATACACAGGCAGTACAGAGAAGTGCATGAAAAATGGGGTTATATTCTCGACATTATTCAAATATAATTAACTTTAATGCATAGTATTTGTTATAATAAACGTAGTAATTATAAGAGCATCAAGATGCTATCTTGTGTTGAATGGATTCGTGACTATCAGTACTTCAATATATAGTACTGAATTCAAATGTGTTAATGTGTGGACATGCTTAGTAATCGATAATTACAAAGTACTTACACATGCGCAAGCAAGACATTAAATTCATTGCGCATTATGAGATAAATATATTTTTAGAGCATTATGTTCGAATCAAGTATCTGAAATAAAAAAGTACAAATTGAAGATTACAAATTTCAGTATAAACTAGTACACGAGCATAGAACAATTTATTTCCCATTTATATAGAAAAATACGGAGAAGAAAGTTTGCAGACGAAAGTTGGGGCTGTAGTTCCAATATGCAAAACATTTTCTCTCTTCCAGAATATTCGTATTCGATTTGTCGCTGCCGCGGTATCGACTGCAGCAGTTCTAAGCTGTAATTATATAATAATAATTGTGCGATGCTCACAGCGACGATAATACTTTTCTATGAAAAAAAGTTTTAATCCATTGAAGTGTACCGCATCGTCTAGCTATGAAGTAAAGCAGGCAGAGGAAGCTCTTCAAATTAATTATTCAGCACTACAATGTTATATTCAATACCGTAACTTCATCCCCTTCACTGCGTCATTTTAGCTTCTATATCGAATCCGCATTCGGGTATAGCTTTTGCCAGTCGAACGTTGTCTCTCGATAAGGTACTGAACAGTGCGTCGTTAAGCTGTTCCTTCGTGTTCAATGGAATAAATTTCATCTAAGCATGTATTTTGTCGATACGCAAGAAAGAAATACTAATGAAGATGCTCATTCGGAGTACAACAACTATCAGGAAGTATCTGCTCAAAACGAAGGTAAATTTGGCTCTTGGCGGCAAATATATGTGATAAAAAATTTGGAACATATACTGATGCTTTCAAAATAAAATGTGCCCTAGATTTAGAATGGGCTCTGGGTTTAAACCGTCTGGCCCTTCGTGTAATAGGCGTCTGGCCGGGCGATAAAGAGAAACGGGGCTTCCGACGTCTAGCAGTTCTTCTTCGTGTGCCTTTCATGATAATAATCTTATTGTTTTGTCTAATAATACCTCAGATGTACGCGCTTATGAAAGTGATGGGAGATATGCCTCTGGTACTTGATAACTTAATGGAAAGCTGTCCTACCATCGTATACTGTATCAAGCTGTATTTCATGTGGCGAAGCAAGCAAGGTGAAATATTAAAATTTTTATATGTAAAAGTGGAAATTTTCTAATGAAATTTTGAACTTTAATCGATAACGTTAGATATTTACATCGAGTGTATTTAATAGTTCTTTATTTCAGTGTTGTTTATTTTATTCATTGTCTTCGCTAAAAGATAATGATGAGTAGCTTCGTTAACTATCAGTGATTACAAAGCGAGCGAGTGTCCGGAAAAAACGTCTAATTCAAATATTTGTTTATTCAATTTTGAACTTTACAGTAAATCATTATTAAGAAAATTAGCTTTTATCTCATTTGGATCGAATTTCTAGAAAGTTTTAATTTTTTTAAGCTTATTAATACATTCGAACAGAAAAATAAATTAATAATCTTCATCCCTTCTGGTATCTATATCGTATGCCTATGCCTATGCACACGATATAGATACCAGAAGGGATGAAGATTATATATCTGCTGCATTGATGAGTGTCAATGCTAACGTGAATGTATTACATCTTAATATATATTTTCCATTTATTGCATTAAACGAGAAGCATTAATCTGATAACATTTTTGTATCTCATTTTAAATCAGTCTTACGCCCAGTAATCCAGTCATTTTCTGAAGACTGGCTCCGACCAAAACTCACCTGGGAACGCGAAATGATGATTCGCGAAGCATCACGAGCTCGAATACTTGCCATCACCGGCTACGCTATGATGACCAGTTCCTTGGTAGGATTTGCAATCTGTCCTTTATTCGGCATTAATATTCGTATTCTCTCTAATATTACTGATTATGGAAGTCGCCATCTTCTTCTCCAAACCTATTACCCTTACGACTATTCGAAAAGTCCAAATTATGAGATAACCTGCATTATTCAGTTCTTCTGTTGCTGTGTGCTTGCTTTCTACGCGACCATTCCAGATTGCTACTTCTCATCCTTGGTCTTCCATCTCAGTGCTCAGTTTGCAATTTTGGGAATCAACCTGCAAAATTCGATTAGAAAGGAACAATTGAACAGCAAACCATTTAAAAAAAATATTATATTTTTCGTCGATCGACACGCTCATCTTATGACGTAAGATTGATTCATTTTTTTTATTGCCACATTTAAATGTGTTCTAAAATTGTGTTCATAGGACAGTCAAAGACATTGAATCCAGCTTCAGCTATTTCATCCTGGCCCAAATATTTTGCATGTCGATAATGGTGTGTTGTATTGGATTCGAAATTATCGATGTGAGTCTTCATCGAATGTACTTACTTAGGCACAACATAACTATGTAAACTCAATTATTTTAACCAGTTTGTCCAAGAATCCGAGAGTAAGCAGTCATCAGTTTTTCAATTAGCCACTCTTTCTTGCACGCTTTGTATGGAGCTCTTGATCTCTCTGGTACAGTGTTTTGTCTGTGAAACCCTTTCATTACGAGTACGTATTTTTTATTTGTTATTAAACTATTTGTCAACAAGAATATGTATTTCCAGAGCTCTGAGATATATCACAAAATCTACAATAGCAAATGGTACACTGCATCACGACAGAGCAAACAGGAAGTCATTCTCATTATGCTTGCTGCAAAGAACCCACAGAAACTTACGGCAGGAAAATTCGTAACTCTGTCTCTGGCGACTTACTGCAATGTAAGTAATTTATTGGCTGGACATCTTTATCTCGATTAAAAAAATTGAACTACTAAATTGTGGTGTAAAATTTACCAGAATAGTTGTAGATGTACCTTTCGTATACCTTTAAGTTGAGCTATGTTCTCATCGGTAAATACCTTCGTTAACTACTTAATAAAGGTTATCGAAAAGTCAGTTTCCATAAAATTTAAATCGAATTAATTGGCTAAATGAGCTAAAAATTGGCATGAACACTCTTTTGATACATTCTTTAAATCATGAGTATAGGTTTTTTATGAAGGATGTGAAACAAAGTTCAAATTGAAGGTATACGTGTATACAGTATTTTTAATTACATAAAGATATTGCAATGAAGATAGTTAATAAAAATGTATAATATTAATTAGTCTCATTTAAAGGTACCTTACCCCTTAAATGAAACACGCTAAAAGGCTTTCGTAAAATGTTTACTTGCGTTATTTTTTTTAACAGATTATAAAATCAACAGCGGGATACATATCGATGTTATACGCTATAAATAAACGACTATAATATTCCAGAAATTAGACTTGTCGATATCTTGTACTTTGGAATCCCTGGAATTACTCGAACTGATGCTGGACAACCTTTAATAAAAATCTTAATTCGATGAATAAACAACGAATTATAAACAAAGGTTTATTTATGGATCATTATCTGATAGATGCACGAGACACAACAATTATTACCTCAAAATATTTTTAATCCCTTTTTTGGCACTTTGTCTAACTTCGGATTTTTTTAGGTTTTATTCATAAAGGTTCTTTAAGTTACTGAATGTCAAAGTGGAGAGTGATTTTTCTTGTAATATAAGTCTGTCAGAGCATGACTTATATTCAAGGTGCCCCAGCGTCAATGCAACGTATATATATATATTATCATAATCATGGTAAATCACTGAGTCTTTTTGAAGATTTTCTATAAAGTTATAACGCGGCCACGACTGAGCTGACTTCCCCTCGCCGTGCAAGGACATTTCGAGTAATGGTGGGGGAATATTTTCTCCTCGATAGCTCTATAGAAAATCATCAAAAACGCTTCGGCCAAAAAAATGTATACTCAGTTTTTCACCCTGATTACGATAGTACACATATCTTGCATTGATTCTGGGTCACCCTCTATATATGCTTAAAAACCCCTTTTAGACATAATTAGTCTGGCATCGTAGCGGAATAGTGTTAATTCTATTAACCTTATATGTATCATAATCTTGTTATTCACTACGAGATTAAACGTTTGGCTGATAAACGAACATTACCAATTACCAATAGAAACAGTAATCGACGTCTTAGAGGAAATCACCGCCAGTTGAGAAATGGGCTTCGAAAACCAGCCAGTTCAAAATCAGATTTCAATAACCAGCCAACTGAAAATATATAATGTATAAAAATTTATATTAGCAATATTTATTAATATATAAATATAAATTTTTGTACATTTTATATTTCGAGTTGGCTGGTTATTGAAACCTGATTTTGAACTTGCGGATTTTTCCTCCAAGGCATCGATATATTCGATCAGGCATGTGCCTGAGAATGTCTCAGTAGATCCTGTTGTTGGGGTAGGGGAATGTCCCAACAAAATTTTGTTAACGTGGTCTGTAATCATATTGAGATAATCGTTCTGCAAATAAAATTTAAATAACATTTAAAAATAATTGGTATATAGCTTGAGCAATGAGTTGTATTTATTCAGAAGAAAAAAATTAAAGTTATATATCTATAACATAGACTAGAAGAATCGAAAAGAATTCGCAAATAAATATGATAGTTTCATATATTATATCATAATAAAATATTAATTGTTGAACATAATAAAAAAAGATAGCGAATAAACATTTAAATGACTTATTTACATTGCTATATCATTCGTAATTCCAACACACGTACTGCATTTTTTGACTACTAATTGTAATTTGGGCTACTAAATTATTTATTAAGAGCTGTTTGGGTTATCAGATTTTGAGTGTGAGTAAACAGCCACCATTGAAAATCACCTATCAAGAGTATCATTAGATTTTTCAGATGCTGGATAGAAACCTATTTTCGTCCAGATCGTCACACTTGGTGAAACCCTCTTCACAGTGTTACTCCATACGTTTTGGATGGAGGAAAGACGGCAGATGGTTTTGCTAACGAATCGTTGCGTCAATATTTCTTAAATAAGTCGAAAAAGCTACACGAACACCTACATTTCTTAGAGCTCCGGATAGTATGCACTACCGTGGGACCAAAGACGATGTCTTATACGATGATGCTTGTAGCAAAAACTCCCTCCAGATCAAAGCTGGATTCATTTTGTCTTTGTCTTCAACAACTTACTTCAATAACTTACTGCTCTGTATATTTTAAATTTCAAATTGCCCATGAATTTTCACTGATATTTATTTAACACTTTTGTTACAGATTACGAACTCGACAGCTAGTTATTAAAACGCATAAGTATTGCAATGGCTCGCGAAGACGCGGGCTGGATTATATCTCGATTGTAGGAATATTTTAAAAAACCTCATCGGCAGATGCTCTATTTGTGCGAAGACTGAGTTTGGTCCTCTCGCTCAAACTGAACCGAAAATTCATATGTACAAGCGTTAGCTATGTGTTTAATTCACATGACAACAGAAATCTTTGACACATTAAAAACACAATAACGCAAATGACACTGCATAATCGCAATTTTAAAAGTACATACATAAACCATTTTATATAACTATTGCACAACGTTTGTAGTACAGTCATTAGAAACTTATTCATCAAGAAATAACGTTTAGTGTTTAGAAATAAATCTTTTTTTTATTTATTTAAGTAATTAAACTCGCATGCAAGAATTAATTTGCATTTTTCACGAGAAATATTAAAACTAATTACTCTTCCAAGTATAGGCCTATATCTATTTTGAAATATATATAATTGTAATAGCTTTGAGCAATTTATATATAATGTTATAGAAAGAAATTATAACAAAAAGATTCTCTTGATTATAAATATTGTATGATAATTATAATTCAAACTTTGGCTGCTATATAATTAGATGCAATAGTGAATTCTGAAGAATAATAGGAAAATATATCAAAATCAAAAAAAGGAATTTCTAACCATATACAAAAGTGATGCACGAAATTTTTATTTTTAACCGAAATTAACTGATTTTCGAGAATGTAATTTATCGTAAAAAAGATATTATACATTCAAAATCACTCGAACGCATCTTGTAAATGTCTATTGTGACATTTTTTGTTCATTGCCAGTTGCTACGCAGGCTTTGCTGTTGGTTGGTCCATTATTCGGCTTCGGTCTTCGCGTTCTCTCCAACATTACTGACTACGGAAAATACCATCTTCTCGTCCAGTCATACGTCCCTTACGACTACTCCAGGAGCCATTATTCTGTTAAGATTTTTTTAAAACCAGATTATTTATGACTGAAATACGTTTTTATAAATTCAATTTTTGCAAGCATTTTTCGTAATATATTTAAACGAATAAAAGTTGTATTTTTAGTGATCTACAACTTTTCCTTTTAACTTTTTTCTGTAAAATGATTAGAATTGGATATATCATACAAAACTAGTTTTTAGCGATTTTTCAATAACATCGCTAAAGACAGTTTTCGAAATCAATTCGATTCTATGTATTCTATCGGGCAAAATTTCAATAGGTCACGATGTTATTAGGGTAAGAGGAATGTACCAACAAATTTTTTTATAATCGGTTGTAAAAATCTCACTGAGATAATCGTGGTACAAAAGAATTGTTACATTTAGCATAGGGAAAAAGTGCAAAATGGCACCCAATTTTTAAGTTAAAAAATTAAAAGAAAAAAAACTACATTTTGTGCATTTCCAAAAGATACGTCTGTGCAAAGTTTCAACTTAATTAATTTCTAATTGTAGAATAAATAGCATACCTGGTTTTGCGATGATAAATCTATGAAGCACACCCGTATGCCGGTCGTGTCTAAAAAGCACTCTTTAAAGTAGTTAAATTAGAGTTATTTGGATTTGTTATTTAGATTAGAGTGGAAAGAAACTCTGACTTAGAGTAATGAATAATTACAAGTGTGCATAACGTGACCAATCGAAGTATCAAAATCTTCCATTTGTCTTTAACAATTTATATTACTGCATACTTAATACAACGAAACTTTGTTGTGGAATTATTTTGTGTACAATAATTTCATTTAATGTTGGCAGATTATATAATTATCAGGCAGATACATAGTCATCGTGGTACATACTTTTAACTGCTAAATAAATGACGATTGATTTTTTACTATTAACGAGAGATTGTATATATTATGCATTGGGATATAAATATATTTCTTATAAAAAATTTCTGTTAATACTGTATTTTATGAAGAGCCTTATTCAAGCAGTGTTTTATTTGAATTCTCGTGATAAAACGAAGGGCAAAGGTGCATATAAAAATACGCGATAACATTCTATAACTTTCGAAGTAAATACGTACTTCGATTCTGCCTATGCCTGTTATTGATTATGTTCTTATACGTACAAAAAAAATAAATGCTTTTCCTCTCTTGTCGCCGACATTGTCGACAACAACTGCAATCTTTTATTGAGAATTAAATAGGCATCTACACGACTTCTAAGCTTACCACTTGAAAATATAGCTATCGCCGCTATGCAGTACATACAACAGTTTTACTTACAGTAAAGGGGATGAAATTTGCGAAGTTTTTACGTTGCCGTAAATATAATGAACCATGGAAACTACAACGCTTAGATGCTATAACAGTAGTAGACCGAGAAGAAAAATTATCAGCACGCAAGCTTTTATTCACTTTTCTAAACTAATCATATAACAATGACAAAAGCCGAACCGCGGCATTCAAAACCGATAATGTATTTATTTAACTCCTAAGCCGTAAGACTATGGGCTCGTAAATCGTAGTAATTGCAAAGAGTTCACTGGATGTCGCATTGACGAAAAAATTTATTGCTTTGACCACAAATATTCACAAGTTAAATTTTTATTCTATTCACGTCGACTCACTGTCGTACATCTAGTTTTGTCTTGTATAGCAATTTTTAATTCATTCTTTTTGGTTTTCACACCTTTTATGTCCAACGATGGCCTGCGCGTCAATAATTGTAGGCTGAGCAATGCAAATATTCAAAAAACCTTTGATTTTGAACAATATAATAATAAATGTATTAAAGGGATTCGTTCAACCACCGATATCTTTTAGCTTCACTCCCCAAACAGTATCTCAGTATCAGAATAACAGTCTTTCGATGTGCATTGCGAGATTGTTGATGAGAAACAAAGTTTGTACAGAAATACTCGGAGACATTCGATGTCGTGCAATGTATGGTATAGACTATAGTTCTCACTTCGGCGTTATTCATTGCTTTCTACATAAATGAGTAAGAACAAAACTTTGCCACGGGTAGTGTGAATAAAAAATTAGCGTCACGCGATGCAAGGTCTAGACGATTCGTCGGTTCTGCCGTACATTCGCGCACAGGTCTTCGACGCGTTCTTGTCGCGTCTCTATTTCATTGTCTCGTGCTATGACTCTGCCAAGTACATTGTCGAAATTGTAACCTTGTCTAACAAGTACGGTGTTTAACTAAAAAGAAGAAAAGTGCTTTGTGAATCCAAGAAATTATTTTGACAAACTAATGTCGACAAAAGTTGATAATAATAACATGCTGTCTGACACCTACGAACAACGCCTCAAAGGTAATTCTACAGAAATACGCGAACATGTAGAAGATTAAATACTTACGTGTTATAACACTGAATAACGATCTATAGATTTCGATTGGGCTTTTGGTCTGCATCGGTCGTGCTTTCGTATGTTGGGTACCTGGCCTATCGAAGATAGAGCTAAGGACATTCGAGGACCTTTGATGAATTTACGAATACCTTCTATAATCATATTCATTATTTTCGCTACGTTAATACCTCAGCTGTATGCACTCGGAATGGTCATTAATGAGTTATCATTAGTAATTAATAATTTGATAACATCCGTCCCAATTTTCGTTGCCTGCGTAAAATTCTTCCTTATTTGGAGAAGCAAGAAGGGTAATAATCATAATTAATCGTTTATTGAAATTCTTGCAACTGAGAGATCCTCTTTTTTACACAAATAAGTCTTAGCTCCAGTAATCCAGTCAGTAACCGAAGACTGGACCCGCCCAAAGCTTACGTGGGAACGTATTACGATGCTTAAGCAGGCATCTCGAGGCCGAATTTTCATCGTCGCTAATTACATTATCATGTTTATTGTCTATTTGGGATTCGTTTTCGCTCCGTTATTCGGCATCGACATTCGCGTCATATCCAATATTACTGATATCGGAGATCGACATCTTGTCATTCAGTCGTACTTTCCTTACGATTACTCTAAAAGCCCATATTTTGAAATCACACACGCGCTTCAAAGTGTGGCTGGCATTTTTTTTATAATATCAGTATCGATTCCGGATAACTACTTTGCGTCTTTGATCTTTCACGTATGTGCACAGCTTGAAATACTGGGCCTTAATATAGAAAATATAATTGAAGATAGTAATGAGGAGTTTACAACGGCCAATAATAATAGATTGAACAAGAAAATAGCAATAATCGTACGTCGACATGTGCATCTTATGGCGTGAGCTTAAGTTATTAATGAATTGATCTGTAATATATAATATTGAAATTTCAAATTAAAAAGCTCTTATTCAATAGGCTGATAAAAGAAATTGAAAATTCCTTTAGTTACATAATTCTGGCTCAAATATTTTCCATGGCAATTTCGGTTTGCTGTGTAGGATTTCAAATTCTTGACGTACGTTCCAGTGATTATCCTTATACGTTACTCTTAAGTATTCACAATATAATGCATTGAATAAGTTCTAACAGGCTTTTGATGGTACAACGGAAAACAAGCCATTTCTCATACAATTTTTTACGCTTGGCTGCGAATTGACTGTTCAGCTTATACTCACACTAGTCTCCTGCTTTGCAAGTGAGGCGCTTGCACATCAAGTGAGTATCTTGTTATAACTTACATTACGATAGGTGTTATAAATTACACGATATTCCAGTGTTCGGAGATATGTTTCGCCGTTTACAACAGTTTGTGGTACACTGAGCCAAATCGAAGAATCAAAGATATGATACTGATTATGATTACTGCGAATAATTCTCGGAGGCTCATGGCTGGAAAAATATTTGTTTTGTCTCTAGAAGCTTACACTGGGGTATAAACTAGAAAAAGAAAATTTTTATAGGTATCTTTTTCTATACACATAATCTTTTTTTTATTTGGCAGATATTAAAAACATTAGGAGGATACATATCGGTACTTTTGGCTTTCAAATAAATGATGAACCATGTAGTAAAAATAATGAGAGTTTGTATAGATTGATTATTGAGAGCTAAATATATTTAATTCTTATACAAAATTCTGTTATTACGGTATTTCATAAAAAAGGCATTGGCGTCTTATTCAGATGCAAGTAACAACCCAAAGGGAACAAATTATGGAATTATCCAAGGATATTAATCTATACTTCCCCTAGTTATGTCATATTTGGATTATGTATATTCTTGTTATTTATTGCATTGTTAGGCATACAAAAAAAATGCGTTACCTTTCATATAGTAGAACATTGTTAACGACAACTGCGAAACTTAATATAATATATTTTCAATAGTTTTTCTGTAGATATACGTTCTCATATTGATTATAAAATACCTGCATTAAAATCTGCCTCATCTGTCTCAGTAAAAACGTATGTACAATATATTATCTTTGTTAGTCGTACAACTTTGTTTAAATCTGCTTACACCTGATAATTCTACATTCATAGATGGCCTAAATTAGAAGATTTAATAATACGTCAATAAGCTCTGGGACGTAAGCTTATCATTAACTTGGATTAATGTAAGGTGTGCCGTAATGGCAGTCGAATTCTCAGGTTTCCATCTTAAACTACCTCGCAGATTATGAGCCAATTATTTAGACTGACGTGGCCGTTTCAAATCCGAATAATTACTTTTGCGTTCAATTATTATTTATTGTTATTTATTTAGTTCGTTAATATTAATAATTTTATGAAGAACCATTTCAACAATTATATGAACAAATTTCGGCTGCGGATGGTTTTATACAAACACAAACCATCTTGGTATTCCATATTTTCAGATGAATCAAGTTACTTGACGGACAGACGTCCGTGTCCGTGGTCATCGGGGAACTGGCGTAGTGATGAGGATGGGTCGTGGGGTGGACGATTAAATTGAATCCGTGAAACACGTTTTGGAAGACTGGCCAATGTACAGAAAGAGAACTCTTCATTGTAGTATTATACACAGGTAGTACAGAGAAGTGCATGAAAAATGGGGTTACATTCTCGACATTATTCAAATATAATTAACTTTAATGCATAGTATTTGTTATAATAAACGTAGTAATTATAAGAGCATCAAGATGCTATCTTGTGTTGAATGGATTCGTGACTATCAGTACTTCAATATATAATCTTGAATTTAAATGTGTTAACGTGTGAAAATGCTTAGTAACTATTGCTTGCGCACGTGCCAGTACTTATTGCATGTTTTAGTAGAATTTGATACATATATTTCGCTCTATATTACTCTAAAATGACAAAGGGGGTATTTTGTGTTGCACCGTGTTCTTTTTTCTTATGGATTTTGCTAGTCATGAAATTACGTAAATATTTATATACGATTGGGTATCCATTGGATTTTTCGTGCGTATCCGAACAGTATACATATATATTGTGGTGTATTGATGGGTGATAATATGAGAGGGTGCATCTTTGAACACAGTAACGTTTATGTTTGATAAGAAAGTGGAGCATAAGTTTTGAAAAATTCTTCGTTTATATGCTCACAATGCGATTAATCAAATTAAATTTTCAATAAAATTCTACAAAAAATATTTGAAGCCTTTATAGAGTCAATAAAAATCTCTTTTATTTAACTTCTGAGAGTGAAAAATTCAGATACTCGCGACATAACGAAGCGGAAATAATAATAATAATGGTGCGTATAAAAATACGCGACGATATTCCATAGCTTCCGAAGTAAATACGTACTTCGATTCCTCCCATGCCTGTAATCGATTATATTCTCAAGCGTACGAAACAAATGCTTTAGCTCTCTTGTCGCCTAACGTTGTCGCCTAACGTTGTCGCCGAACAATGTCGCCGAACGTTGTCGCCAATAATTGCAATCATTTATTCTGAATTGAATAGGTATTGACGACGTGTAAGCTTCGTACGTGAGAATATAGCTATCGCCGCTACTCAGCACGTATAAAAGTTTTGCTTCCAGTGTAGGGACAAAAATCTACGAAGTTTTACGATGCCGTAGATATAATGAAGCATTGATAGCTACAAAGCTTGGGTGCTATAACACGAGTAGACGGAGACAAAATTCTAGACACGCAAGCTTTTATTCACTTGCGAAACGAACTACCGTCGAACTGCCACCTGACATACTCGATTCATTATTTATGCAAAACCTGTGCTGTCTGGTAACGAAAGGGTTGTCTATATTTTCTTGGAGATGTGTAGTTTTATTGCGATTTCTGACGTCGAGAGAGTAACAGCTTCTAGACCAGAAGGATACGAGCACTATATATTTGTAATAATTTACTAACCTATTTGTATTTAATTAATTATAATAGTAATGTGAAACAAGAAGAAATTTTAGTTGTGATTTGTTATTTGTGAACTCGATAAAGACGTAAGGTAAATGTAAAAAATAGTTATCTAATACGTTTATATTTCGCGACTATTAATATCTTGTAAGGAATAAACTTTTTGTTGAACGGGACAAAATGGAGCCTTGGTAAAAAATATGCACGGTAATAGCACTAAAATGCGAACATTGAATCAGCACACTGAGCGTTAACTGTTAAATCAATTTAAGATACCTATTATTACAGGTACCGATAGCAGCCTTTTAGACTTCGACATGGCATACGGTGTGAATCGTTTTAGCCTTCGTCTAATGGGCATATGGCCAGCGGACCAGGTCAAAAACTCCAAATCTTTTCTAACCGTCTCGCGGGTGCCTGCCATGATTCTCATGACATTTTTCTTCGTATTTCTCCCGCAGATGTATGCTCTGATACTGGTTATGAAACAGCTGCCACTTGTTCTCGAGAACCTCATCTCTAGCAGTCCTGCATTTACCTCCTGCATTAAGTTTTACTTCGTCTGGCAGAATAAAAGAAGTACTCGCTTGAAAAGTGCAATGACTTTACTCTTGACAATCATAATTTCTATCCCATTCTTAATTAGTTTTAGAGCCAGTAATCGATTCAGTTACGAAAGACTACCTCCGTCCAAGGTCCAGGTTAGAATATTTTACAATGCGCCGACAAGCTCTTAGAGGTCGACTTATCACCTGCCTGGATTTCTCGATAGTGGTAGCATGTTACTTGAGTTACGTTTTAATGCCATTATTGGGCACTAACCTTCGCACAATAACCAACATTACGGATTATGGACAACGGGCACTAATACTTCAGTCTTTCTTTCCATATGATTACTCTAAGAGTCCAGCCTTCGAATTAACCCAACTATTACAGGCAGCTGGTGGCTTTTGTATATGCATGGCTCTTTCAGTACCAGATGATTATTTTTGCGTACTGGTTTTCCATGCGAGCGCTCAGTTCGAGATTTTGGCACATCGGATAGAAAACATGCCAATTGACAGGGTCGAAGGTTTTGAAAAAAGAGAATTGATTGCATTTATCGAGAGACATGTGCATCTTAACAAGTATACCATATCATAGCAGCAAATTAAATTATCATTCGAACTCGGAGATGGAATTGATTATTGTTTCAGGATGGTTTACACGATTGAGCGATCGTTTGAATTCGTGCTCGCGGCGCAAATATTCAACACGTGTGTTATGGTGTGCTGTACGGGGTTTCAGGTTTTAAGGGTAAGTAATATCGACCTCTGAAAATGTTTTACAAGCAGTTTCATTAAATTCTTTCAGATGCTGGACAGTACGGATAACTCACCTAGTTTGGCCCAACTTGTAGCAATTACTGGGACTCTCCTCTCTATGTTACTACACACATTTATTAACTGCTACGCTGGTGAAAAGCTCACGAGAAAAGTAGGTATCTGTGATCTTTATCTGTGATCCAATTTCGTGTTGTTCATACGAATATATTCACAATGAGCATAAATCTGAAAATTTTTCAGAGATCTAATGTTTTTGATAGCATTTATAAATGTAGGTGGTACAAGTTACCATGGGTTCAAAGACGGTGTCTTATACCAATGATGCTTATAGCAAAAACACCTCGCCAGATCAAAGCTGGAAAAATGCTGTTCATGTCTTTATCAACTTACTGCTCGGTATGTTTATTAAACTTCAACTGTCCTGTACGTTTTGGCTGATATTCATTTAACGCTTTCGTTACAGATTATGAAAACGACAGCTGGATATTTATCTATGCTAATCGCTATCAATGGATGAATATTTAGGATTCTTCTAATTGTTGCAATTCCTCGTGAAGTTGCAGACATGGTTTATGCTATCCATATGGGTAGTAAGAATATTTTAAACAACAGATTTCTCATCGATAGATGATCTATTTATGGAAAGATTGCCTTTGGTCGGCTCAATCAGGCTAACGCGGGAATCCAAATGTACAAGCGTTGACTTCGTAGCCAATTCACATGACACATGAAATATTCGATACATTAAATACACTTATGAATAGCGCAATAGAAATATATATAGAAATCGCACTTCAAATCAAAACATACTGTCATTATGCTATATATTTTTTGAGAGATAATGAGTTCTATAGGAAAACATAAAATATGTCAATAAATAGAGCTAGGCAACTTCGTAGCAATACATTGAGTAGATTTATTGAGAGGCAGGTGCACCCTGATAAGTGAGTCTTTAGTTGTCAAATTATCCTCTTATGTGGGCAACTTGTACAATGAATAATCATTTTACCGGATGATAAACGCAGGAGAACAGTCGTTTGAGTTCACGATTGGGATTTAAAGATTCTGCATATCTATCATGGGGTTTCAGATTTTGAGCGTAAGGAACACCCATCTTTGAAAATGACTAACACGAGTTTCATTGGATTATTTAGATGCTACGTCTTTAACAACTGATTGCTTTGATTGTTCTGCGTTGATTTGCAAAATGTCTCATAGGATTCAGCTAAACTTCATTTAACAATTTTGTTACAGATTATTAAAACGACAGCTGGATGCATATCGATGCTAATCGCTATCAACGGATGAATACCTAGCAGTCTTCTCATTGCTGTAATAGCTCGCAATGATACCACCAGATACTTCAAAAACACTTGTGAATATCGCAAATAAAATGTATATGCAATTCGAACTAGAACTTAAAATATACTGCCATTCTACAATATATTTTCGATAGATATTGCGTTTTGTAGAAAAACGAAGTCTGCTGTGGAAACAGGCGCTTCCTAAGTACAATATTAATACTAGTTTTAAAAAATACGCGCATAAATCATTTTATGTAATAATAACACAATGTGTGCAACTCAGAAATTAAAAATTTATTCGGCAAAAACTAACGTTTTAGATAAAGAAATACATTGTTTTTCAATAATACATTCAATTGGAAAAAAACGTTAAAACAAACGGGTTTTAGGGAGTTTGTAGTTAATGAATAATATCCAAACTACTGTCAGTGTCGGAAAAGCCAATATTAGAATCGTAGAACAGGTGATCACTGCAATCGCAAAAAAAATGAGATTTTATTTATATAAACTGTCCACGAGTTTGTCTTTTAACTGTTACGATAATCTCGTAGTCAAAATGACGTAGCAGATTATTATTTGGCTATTATGCATATGAATTATATATAGAAAGTGATTTTTTAATGCAAAAGTATCGTTGTCAATATATTCACACTGACCATAATGTTTTCAGGGAAATTCATCTACCATTGTCATGACATTGAAAAGTTTGACAGTCGATTTCGAGATATCTTTAATATCATTAATTGCAGAAAATAGCAATAATTACCAGACGTTATTCCAGGCATGCACTACGTTATAACTACACCAAGAATCTGCATTGCGAAGTCGCCTACATCAGACAACAAAATACTGGTTTTTTCTTGGGAGGTCTCAGACGATTTCAGATAATAATATTACGTAGTTTTGGTTTGTCAAATCATTGCCAGTTTCTGAAAATCCATTTGCAGAATTAAATCACTATATTAGTCTTTTACTAGGAGTTCAGTTATTATAGATCGAATACGTATTCTCAAAACTAAATTTCAAGAGTTTGATGATTTAGAAGATTATTAAGACTTATTTTTCCAGGTTCATTGATATTTTATTTGTAAAATTCGACTTATTTTACTGCAATAGTGCCTTTTGTGTTTTTAGTGCCAGATCTTTCCCTTTCAAATTAGAATTATTTGAAAATTGGCTTAAAATACCAAAATTGTTAAAAATGCTAACTTTGACAAACTGTAACTTTGAAAACCTTAATGAAAAAAAAATAAATAAAAAAAATTCGCAAAGGTAGCCAAACTACGGTTTAAAAATATTTAAAAAACAAAGATTTTTTTATTCGGTCAATCTGTCAGAGGATGACTCATATATACCTCTGTAAAAATTTTATTCAATTGTCCTTATTGATTATCAAAGTCGGCCAAATTTTAGTAATATTTATCAGAGTCAGCAAATATCGCGGTAGTGGTGATTGCAGATCCGCCATCCGAAATTTGCGGAAGACGTAACCGCCAGTTTACTTTAAACACTTGCACTTAAGTGGATTCCAATTATCGAATCTCAACTCTTAACAGATTCGTAAATTTAAATCATATTATAGACTCTGAATAAGATTCGAAATAATTATATATTTTTTATCCACAATAGTATTTATGTACTACGTTCAATTATTTGTATATATGCTGTGAATGTATACGCAAACGATATAAAATGATATTTTGCGATTTAAAAGAATGTTGAATTTAAATATCTCAAATAAAACAGCACAAATTGAAAAACTAATTTTTCTTCGATTTTATGCAGTAATATAAATTGAAGCATAAAATGAACGTACACAAGCACAGGACAGTTTATTTCCCATTTATATAGAAAAATACGGAGAAGAAACTTTGCAGACGAAAGTTGGGGCTGTAGTTCCAATATGCAAAACATTTTCTCTCTTCCAGAATATTCATATTCGATTCGCCGCTGTCGCGGTATCGACTGCAGCAGTTCTAAGCTGTAATTATATAATAATAATTGTGCGATGCTCACAGCGACGATAATACTTTTCTATGAAAAAAAGTTTTAATCCATTGAAGTGTACCGCATCGTCTAGCTATGAAGTAAAGCAGGCAGAGGAAGCTCTTCAAATTAATTATTCAGCACTACAATGTTATATTCAATACCGTAACTTCATCCCCTTCACTGCGTCATTTTAGCTTCTATATCGAATCCGCATTCGGGTATAGCTTTTGCCAGTCGAACGTTGTCTCTCGATAAGGTACTGAACAGTGCGTCGTTAAGCTGTTCCTTCGTGTTCAATGGAATAAATTTCATCTAAGCATGTATTTTGTCGATACGCAAGAAAGAAATACTAATGAAGATGCTCATTCGGAGTACAACAACTATCAGGAAGTATCTGCTCAAAACGAAGGTAAATTTGGCTCTTGGCGGCAAATATATGTGATAAAAAATTTGGAACATATACTGATGCTTTCAAAATAAAATGTGCCCTAGATTTAGAATGGGCTCTGGGTTTAAACCGTCTGGCCCTTCGTGTAATAGGCGTCTGGCCGGGCGATAAAGAGAAACGGGGCTTCCGACGTCTAGCAGTTCTTCTTCGTGTGCCTTTCATGATAATAATCTTATTGTTTTGTCTAATAATACCTCAGATGTACGCGCTTATGAAAGTGATGGGAGATATGCCTCTGGTACTCGATAACTTAATTCAATGCAGTCCTCCCATCGTACACTGTATGAAAATGTATTTCATGTGGCGAAGCAAGCAAGGTGAAATATTAAAATATTTATATCTAAAAGTGGAAATTTTCTAGTGAAATTTGGAACTTTAATCGATAACGTTAGATGTTTACATCGAGTGTATTTAATAGTTCTTTATTTCAGTGTTGTTTATTTTATTCATTGTCTTCGCTAAAAGATAATGATGAGTAGCTTCGTTAACTATCAGTGATTACAAAGCGAGCGAGTGTCCGGAAAAAACGTCTAATTCAAATATTTGTTTATTCAATTTTGAACTTTACAGTAAATCATTATTAAGAAAATTAACATTTATCTCATTTGGATCGAATTTCTAGAAAGTTTTAATTTTTTTAAGCTTATTAATACATTCGAACAAAAAAAAAATTAATAATCTTCATCCCTTCTGGTATCTATATCGTATGCATAGATATCTGCTGCATTGATGAGTATCAATGCTAACGTGAATGTATTACATATCTTAATATATATTTTCCATTTATTGCATTAAACGAGAACCATTAATCTGATAACATTTTTGTATCTCATTTTAAATCAGTCTTACGTCCAGTAATCCAGTCATTTTCTGAAGACTGGCTCCGACCAAAACTCACCTGGGAACGCGAAATGATGATTCGCGAGGCATCACGAGCTCGAACACTCGCCTTCGCCGGCTACACTTTGACGGCTGGCTGCTTGATAGGATTTGGAATTTGTCCTTTTTTCGGCTTCAGTATTCGTATTCTCTCTAATATTACTGACTATGGGAGACGCCATCTTCTTCTCCAAACCTATTACCCTTACGACTATTCGACAAGTCCAAATTATGAGATAACGTGCACCATTCAAATCTTTTGTTGCGGTGTTCTTGCTTTGTATGGGTCTATTCCAGATAACTACTTCTCAGCTTTGGTCTTCCATATCAGTGCACAGTTTGAGATTTTGGGAACAAATCTGCAGAATTCGATTATAAAGGAACAATCGGACAGCATTCAATTTAAAAGTAAAATTATATTTTTCGTCAATCGACACGTACATCTTATGACGTAAGTTTAAATCCTGATTATTTTAAGTGTATACATTTATATAAAAAATAGAGAAAATTTTAAACGTTTTTTAAAATCTACTCATAGGATAGTCAAAGACATTGAATCTAGCTTCAGCTTTCTTATCCTGGCCCAAACATTATGCATGTCGATAATGGTGTGCTGTACAGGATTCGAAATTATCGACGTGAGTCTTCATCGAATGTACTTACGCAGGCACAACATAACTCTGCAAACTCAATTATTTTAACCAGTTTGTCCAAGGATCCGATGGTAAACAGTCATCGATTATCCAATTAGCGACTCTTACTTGTACGATTTGTACCGAGCTTTTGCTCACTCTGGCACAGTGTTTTGTCGGCGAGACACTTTCATTGCGAGTACGTATTTTTTGATTTGTTATTAAACTATTTGTTAATAAAAAATGTATTTCCAGAGCTCTGAGATATATCACAAAATCTACAATAGCAAATGGTACACTGCATCACGACAGAGCAAACGAGAAGTCATTCTCATTATGCTTGCTGCAAAGAATCCACAGATACTTACAGCAGGAAAATTTTTTACTCTATCTCTGGCGACTTACTGCAATGTAAGTAATTATATCGGCAGGAAATCTTTAATATGAAATAAAAAAAATTGAATTACTTATATTAACTGACCAAATTGTGGTGTAATATTTATCAGGGTATTTGCAGATTCGTATACCTTTAATTAGGAATTGGTTTCACATCTCAAAGTCATTGAATATTTACGGTAGCTTTTTGAAAACTGATTTTGCGTAAGATTTGAATTCAATTAATTGATAAGTTGGGCTAAAAATTGACTTGCACACTCTTTGAAATATTATTTATATCATTAACGTAGGATTTTTAGGAATGACGTGAAACAAAACTCAAATTGAAGGGACACATATATATGTTTTATTGAATTTTTAAATACATAAAGACATTGCAATTAATATAATTAATAAAAATGCATAATATTAGTTAATCTTTCGCAAAACGTTTCTCAAAAAGGCTTTCGTAATATGTTTCCTTACTTCATTTTCTGAACAGATTATAAAATCAACGGCGGGATACATATCGATGCTCTTCGCTGTAAATAAACAAATATGATATTACATAAATTATGCGTGCGGTATCTTTCTCTTCGGAAATACTGGATAATTTGGGCTACTAAATCATTTATTAAGAGCTGTTTGGGTCATCAGATTTTGAGTGTAAGTAAACAGCCACCATTCAAAATCACTTATCAAGAGTATCATTAAATTTTTCAGATGCTGCAGATTTTTCAAACGTTGCTCGATTTTAAAGAACTGCGTTAGCTTATGGTAAAACTGTGTAAATGTATCCAAAAAATAAAAGTTGACATTTTTATTTTTAACCGAAATTAACTGATTTTCGAGAATGTAATTTATCGTAAAAAAGATATTATACATTCAAAATCACTCGAACGCATCTTGTAAATGTCTATTGTGACATTTTTTGTTCATTGCCAGTTGCTACGCAGGCTTTGCTGTTGGTTGGTCCATTATTCGGCTTCGGTCTTCGCGTTCTCTCCAACATTACTGACTACGGAAAATACCATCTTCTCGTCCAGTCATACGTCCCTTACGACTACTCCAGGAGCCATTATTCTGTTAAGATTTTTTTAAAACCAGATTATTTATGACTGAAATACGTTTTTATAAATTCAATTTTTGCAAGCATTTTTCGTAATATATTTAAACGAATAAAAGTTGTATTTTTAGTGATCTACAACTTTTCCTTTTAACTTTTTTCTGTAAAATGATTAGAATTGGATATATCATACAAAACTAGTTTTTAGCGATTTTTCAATAACATCGCTAAAGACAGTTTTCGAAATCAATTCGATTCTATGTATTCTATCGGGCAAAATTTCAATAGGTCACGATGTTATTAGGGTAAGAGGAATGTACCAACAAATTTTTTTATAATCGGTTGTAAAAATCTCACTGAGATAATCGTGGTACAAAAGAATTGTTACATTTAGCATAGGGAAAAAGTGCAAAATGGCACCCAATTTTTAAGTTAAAAAATTAAAAGAAAAAAAACTACATTTTGTGCATTTCCAAAAGATACGTCTGTGCAAAGTTTCAACTTAATTAATTTCTAATTGTAGAATAAATAGCATACCTGGTTTTGCGATGATAAATCTATGAAGCACACCCGTATGCCGGTCGTGTCTAAAAAGCACTCTTTAAAGTAGTTAAATTAGAGTTATTTGGATTTGTTATTTAGATTAGAGTGGAAAGAAACTCTGACTTAGAGTAATGAATAATTACAAGTGTGCATAACGTGACCAATCGAAGTATCAAAATCTTCCATTTGTCTTTAACAATTTATATTACTGCATACTTAATACAACGAAACTTTGTTGTGGAATTATTTTGTGTACAATAATTTCATTTAATGTTGGCAGATTATATAATTATCAGGCAGATACATAGTCATCGTGGTACATACTTTTAACTGCTAAATAAATGACGATTGATTTTTTACTATTAACGAGAGATTGTATATATTATGCATTGGGATATAAATATATTTCTTATAAAAAATTTCTGTTAATACTGTATTTTATGAAGAGCCTTATTCAAGCAGTGTTTTATTTGAATTCTCGTGATAAAACGAAGGGCAAAGGTGCATATAAAAATACGCGATAACATTCTATAACTTTCGAAGTAAATACGTACTTCGATTCTGCCTATGCCTGTTATTGATTATGTTCTTATACGTACAAAAAAAATAAATGCTTTTCCTCTCTTGTCGCCGACATTGTCGACAACAACTGCAATCTTTTATTGAGAATTAAATAGGCATCTACACGACTTCTAAGCTTACCACTTGAAAATATAGCTATCGCCGCTATGCAGTACATACAACAGTTTTACTTACAGTAAAGGGGATGAAATTTGCGAAGTTTTTACGTTGCCGTAAATATAATGAACCATGGAAACTACAACGCTTAGATGCTATAACAGTAGTAGACCGAGAAGAAAAATTATCAGCACGCAAGCTTTTATTCACTTTTCTAAACTAATCATATAACAATGACAAAAGCCGAACCGCGGCATTCAAAACCGATAATGTATTTATTTAACTCCTAAGCCGTAAGACTATGGGCTCGTAAATCGTAGTAATTGCAAAGAGTTCACTGGATGTCGCATTGACGAAAAAATTTATTGCTTTGACCACAAATATTCACAAGTTAAATTTTTATTCTATTCACGTCGACTCACTGTCGTACATCTAGTTTTGTCTTGTATAGCAATTTTTAATTCATTCTTTTTGGTTTTTACACCTTTTATAAATAAAATTGAAAATTCCTTTAGTTACATAATCATGACTCAAATATTTGCCATGTCAACTTCGGTTTGCTGTTTAGGATTCCAAATGCTCGTCGTACGTTTCTGTGATTATCCACATACGTTACCCTTAATTAGTCACAATATAATAATTATTCACAATGCTGATTGAATTTGTTTTAACAGAATCTTCAAGGAAGTTCAGGAAACAAGCCATCGGCAGTACAATTTATAACGCTGTGCAGCGACTTGGTTATTCAGCTTATACTCACACTAGTGTCATGCTTTGTCAGCGAAATGCTTGCACTTCGGGTGAGCATCTTTTATTTAATTACAACAAGATAATTATAAATTTAACGATATTTCAGTGTTCGGAGATATGTTTTGCCGTTTACAACAGTATGTGGTACGCCGTGCCAACACGAAGAATAAAAGATATAATACCTATTATGGTTACTGCGAATAATTCTCAGAGGCTCACGGCTGGAAAAATACTCGTTTTATCTCTACCGTCTTACTCTGGGGTATACATTAAAAAATGAAGATTTTTATAGGTATCTGTTTCTATACGAATAATTTCTTTTTCATTGGTAGATTTTAAGAACATTGGGAGGATACATATCGGTGCTTTTGGCTTACAAATAAATGATGATCCATTTAGTCATATCAACGAGAATTATATTTAATTATTTTTAAAAAATTCCGTTGATACGGTATTCCTAAAAGAATGTCGCGACGTCTCTTATAGATTAGCGTGACGAAACAAAGAGAAAAAAGTTATGGAATGATTCAACGATATTCTATACTTCCCATAGTTATTTTGAAATTTGAAATCGATCTATTCATGTTATTTATTAGATTGTAATATATTGTCAACAACAGGTTCAAAACGTGTACTTTCAATCGTATGGGTACCGTCGTTACTATTTCACAAAGATAACCATAACATTTATAATTTAAATATGCCAGATAATAAATAATTTTGAAGACTACTTTAGAACTGGCTGATCGAAATTTTATTTTGAAGTGGCTGGTTTCTGAAGCTTTTTTTAATTGACTGGTTGTTGAATTATTCTTGTGATTTGACGGGTTTTCCACCAAGCGGTCGATTTATTCAATACGATTGGAAGGAAAAGGTTGTTTCCTGTGACATAAAGGAGCATTCAAATAAGTATGGTAATTGATAAATATGCTTAAGTATTCAATCATTATTTTACTAATATGGAATTTTCAGGCTTCGATTTGACATTTGGTGTGGATGCTTTCAGCTGACTTTGAAATAAACTTTATATCTATTTGAACCGACTAACGTCATCTCATTATATTTTTCTTCATAGTTTTCCTACGGATGTGCGCTCTTCTATTGATTATTATATACCTTCATCAACATTACTAATCTGGCTCACTAAAAAGGTAAGCGTATACATTATAGCTTTGTCAGTAGCAAATATTTGATAGCACCTGTTCATGGTCTTACCCTTTGACATTGAACAGTGCTTTTACTATGTACCTTGACAGAAATATTTGGTATGTTATTCATTATTTTCCAGCTGCCTAGGATTAGAACTTCTCTACGTACGACCCAACGATCTACCAGTTAAATTATTCATGCATGATACTTTGGGCCGATGTAAACAGCACAAATTCCTGACTGGATCAGATATAGAAATTCTACCGATGCAGTTGTTTCGATACCAAAAATTTTCAATCGGCTGCTTTCATGCGCCATGCATAAGTATATAAATTGAAACGATAGTCGATAAATTTCTCATAAGCAGTAGCAAGCATGAAGCACGCATTATAACCATCTGCATGTGCATGAAAAGACAACTACAAGGGTTTTGTTGTTATCATTTTAGGCATTACAAAATCGCAAATAAACTTCGTTTCTTATGAATATCTTAAAAAACATACAACAAAATCATCGAAGAACATCAAGAGGCTGCTTATATTATTTATAGATAGAAAAGTGAGTTGAGAACTCTAAAGAAGACTATGAAAATATACCACAAGGATTTGTAACTATGTACGAAAAAATATTACACGATTTTAGAAAATTGCATTAACTTATGGTAAATCTTTGTAGAACTAATATACAACTACAACTTAAGTTTACATTCATTGCACTGATTTTTTTATTTATAACGTTATTTTAAGTAACAATTTATTATAGTAAATGTATAATAAGTATGTATAATTTTTTTAATATTCAATACCATTCGAGGTATCCTGTAATCCATTGTCATATTGTTTTGTTTGTAGTATGTAAGCCAGACACAGTATATGCAATAAAATACACACGTGAATTAAAATTTTCTTTTTATTGATAAGCATTCGCGGGGAAATATGTAATTTTTATTAGCTTTTAAAGGAAAATTATTTATCAAATCTAACGATTATAAGAATCAGTTGCATGCACTATTTAAAAGTATTAAATTAAATGACTACCAATTTCAACCAACCTTCCAACAACACTTAGCCACTAATTAATAGTCATCTAGTTGTTATTGTCTACACAGTATGCCGTTACGCCCAGTGAATGGGCAGTACTAGAGCTTCACTACTGCTTTGGTCTATACTTATTGTGACTACAGAGGCTTACCACGAGTAAAGTGCGAGTAGAAGAAAATGACTGGGTTGACACGCGATAAAGGCAATTTTCGCATGGATTATTCACAAATGCACTTCCAGCAAATACTATATAATGTTACGTATGAATAATGTTGCGTTTCTTCAATGGCATTATTATACTACAACGACGTTGAATCTACTCATGATTTGAGTTATAACTCTCGACATTACGTTGTTGGTGACTGACCAATGAAATTAAAATTTAATGATAAACGAGATCGAAGATGAAGTTCGAATGGAGCCGAAAAATCAGACCGAAAAATCGAAGCTGAATACCGATGACCTGCGTCTCAAAGGTACGAATTAAAATAACACGTACTTGTTAAATAAATAAAACAATGCATTTTTTTAATCGTATAGATTTCAATTGAGCTCTTGGTCTAATTCGCTTGAGCCTCCGTTTAATGGGCGTCTGGCATGGTGACGAAGAACCTGAAGGTCGACGACGTTTGATCTACAACTTTTACAAACGCGGATGGTACGATGCACCGCCGCAGAGCTGAAAAGACATGCTTTTGGTGATGGTCATATATATAATTCCTCGCAAGTTAACAGCTGGAAATATCTTAATTTTATCTTATTAAGTTTATTAGTATATGTATTGTTGTTTTTACGATAAAGTTGGCTTGTATTAGAGGATTCTAACTGAAGGTATATGTAGGAATGTTTTGAATTTGTCATATTATGAAATCAATGGAAGAATACAATCAATGCTTATCACTGTAAATAGACGATAATCCAATAACTGAACAATTAACGAAGGTCTCTTTATTACCTGTAAGAAAGTAAACGAGGTGTTAATCGTGTTAATCTATATAATTATTATAAAATTATAAAAGTTAACGAATTAAAGAGAGTTTCCACAGTGAGTTCGCGCAAACGGGGTTTGAATGGATTCGTGAGTATAAGAATTGTTATATATATTACTGAATTCAAACGCGGTTAGGTGTGAAAATATCTACCGGTAATTATCGATTGCGTGTTGTGAGACGGAGTTGCTTCTGTGAACAAAATAAGGTTTATGTAAGATAAGAAAAGGGAGAGAAAGTTTTAAAAATTCTTCATTTGTACACTAACAATTCGATTATTAAAATTAAATTTTCAATAAAATTCTACAAAAAATATTTGAAGCGTTTTTAGTGTCAATTAAAATCTCTTTTATTTAACTTCTGAGAGTGGAAAATTCAGATACTCGCGACATAACGAAGCGGAAATAATAATAATAATGGTGCGTATAAAAATACGCGACGATATTCCAAAGCTTCCGAAGTAAATACGTACTTCGATTCCTCCCATGCCTGTAATCGATTATATTCTCAAGCGTACGAAACAAATGCTTTAGCTCTCTTGTCGCCTAACGTTGTCGCCTAACGTTGTCGCCGAACAATGTCGCCGAACGTTGTCGCCAATAATTGCAATCATTTATTCTGAATTGAATAGGTATTGACGACGTGTAAGCTTCGTACGTGAGAATATAGCTATCGCCGCTACTCAGCACGTATAAAAGTTTTGCTTCCAGTGTAGGGACAAAAATCTACGAAGTTTTACGATGCCGTAGATATAATGAAGCATTGATAGCTACAAAGCTTGGGTGCTATAACACGAGTAGACGGAGACAAAATTCTAGACACGCAAGCTTTTATTCACTTGCGAAACGAACTACCGTCGAACTGCCACCTGACATACTCGATTCATTATTTATGCAATACCTGTGTTGTCTGGTAACGAAAGGGTTGTCTATATTATCTTGCAGATAGGTAGTTTTGTTACGATATCTGTGGTTAGTAAAAAAACACGTTTAAGACTAGAAGGATAAACACATTATTTTATACTTAACTGGTATATTAAAATGAATTATTTTCGAATGCAGCTATGTGAAATAAAAAAAATCTCAGTTGTAATGGATAACTGTTTTGTGTGAACTCCATAAAGATGCAAGGCAAATGTATTCAAAGTTATCGTTACTAACGTTATTAATATTTTGCGACTAGCACGAAGAAACTTTTTATCTATCGTAACCTAATGGAGCAGTTCCAAAAAATGATCTGCTTTCCAAAACGCTAGAAATGCGGACACTAAATCATTATAATGAACAGTATATATTAAATAAAATTAATAACCGTATCGTTGCAGTTACCTATAAGGACTTGCTAGACTTCGACATGGCATACAATGTCAATCGTTTTAGCCTTCGTCTGATAGGCATATAACGAGCCGACCAAGTCAAAAACTCCAAATCTTTTCTAACCGTCTCGCGGGTGCCTGCCATGATTCTCGTGACATTTTTCGTTATATTTCTCTCGCAGATGTACGCTCTCATGTTGGTTATGAAACATTAGCCAGGTGTTTTTGGAAACCTCGTTACTAACTGCCCTGCTTTTACTCCCCGTGTTAAGCTCTACTTCATCTCGCGTATTAAACAAGGTGCTAATAAACATCTACAATATATTATTTAATAAGCTTTTTCAACTGTGTGCATTTTATTAATTTTTTCGCAATTAGTTTTAGAGCAGGTGATAGAGTCATCATCGAAAGACTATCTCCGCCGAAAATCCAAATTTGAAGATTTAATAATGCGTCGAGAATCCTTTGGCGGTGGGCTCGTCACCATGGACTCGTCGCGGATTACTCCAGTACGGCAATTTGCTACTTGGGTTACATCTTGATGCCACTTGCTAACATTCATATTCGCTCAATACATGGTTATTTATATCACAGATTATGGATCAACTCCACTAGTTGTCCAAACTTATTTTCCGTACGACTACTCCAGGAGTCCAGCCTTGGAATTGACCTACTTAATGCAGATAGCTGGAATGGAAGCCTTGGCATAAGAATGGTCATTTCGATTCCTGACGATTATTTTTGTGCGCTGGTTCTCCACACAAGTGCTCAGTTTGAAATTTTAGGACAACAAATAGAAAATATGTCAATATACAGGACTAGGCGACTTAATAGCCATATATTGGGCAGATTTATTGAAAGACACGTGCACCTTAATAAGCGAGTCTTGAGTTGTCAAATTATCCTCTGGTGTGAGCGATGTGTACAACGAATAATCATTTTACTTTTTCGACCCTTTTCTAGGAACTCTCTTCACTATGTTACTCCATACGTTTGCCGATTGTTTTGCGAGCGAAAAGCTCGCGTTGCGAGTAAATTTATTCACTCATGATCCAATATATCATAAATAAAAAATCCGAAAAATCTGCACGAACGTCAACATTTTTCAGAGCTCCGAGATAGTAACAAAATTTATAGTTCCGAATGGTACGCACTAACCTGGGACCAAAGACGATGTCTTATACCGATGATGCTTAGCGAAAACGCCTCGCCATATCAAAGCTGGAAAGATTTTAACTATATCTTTAACAACTTACTGCTCTGTATGTGTATCAAACAAGCTTGATACGTATCGATGTTAATCGCTGTACAAGCGTTTACTACAAGGCAAACATGCATACCACCAGATATGTTATTCACATTAAAAACACTTATGAATATCGCAAATGAAATGTATGTGGAATATGAACTTGAAATAAAAATATTCCGACTTTATACTATAGACGATCTGCCAACTTGCAAGGACTTCCGTATATTGAATTTGAACACGAGTAAAAAAGTTCAACATTCAGCAAATTCTTCTTTGATATATCACCGATAAACATTCATAATGCACGTGTAGAATGTACTTTATGAAATAGATAGTACAATGAAGAAGATTTATTTTATTAGGCACTAAATTTATGTAGTCTTTCTCTAAAGTATCTCTCTATTCTGCATCTTCTCTAGAATACCGTTAATCTTTTCGCGTTCAAGACATATATGCATATATATGCATTGCTTTATGAATACTCGTTATTTATTTTGTCTAACTAAACTCTTACCTCGATAATATATAATTTGTAAGAATTTTATAGAGTCTCGATAGACCATTCAAAGTTGACAATTTCGGGTATAACGTGATAATGATACTTTAATAGTATATTTATGCATTTATGCATGAGCTAATTATATTTTATTTATATCGAATACACAATGAACTTATTATTATCGAAGCTGTAGTAAATATCTTGTATTTCTCCATTGCACTAGCTGACTGGTTCGAAATCCTGAATTGTCATTCAGAAGCTTGTAAAGCCCTGCTAAAAACACTTTATTAAACTAATCATATAACAATGACAAAAGCCGAACCGCGGCATTTCATATGGCTCACGCAATTCAGCACCTTCTGTGGAAACTTCTGTGGTACACGACCGATTATGTATTTATTTAGCACCTAAGTCGTAGAATGAGCAAAGAGTTCACTGGATGTCACATTGATGGTGATCTTGCCGCTTCAACCACAAATAGTCACAAGCTACATTTTCATTATATTTACGTCGACTCATTGTAGTATACCTAGTTTGCTATTTTGTTATCTTTTTAATCCATACTTTTCTTGTTTTCACACTTTATATTTCAACGATGAGATGATCATGAATGTACTAAAGCAATTTGTTCAGCCACTGACATCTTTCAACTTCACTGTCCAAACGGTATCTCAGTATCAGTATCAAAGTCGGTCCATGCGCGTTGCGTGATTGTTCACGAGAAACAAAGCTTGCACGGAGACCCTCGGAGACATTCTATACCTTGTAAGCTATTAGAAGACTATAATATAATTCTCGCTTTGGAGTTATTCATTGGCTTCTGCATAAATCAGTGAGAATAAAACTTTGCCATGGGTAGAAGTGCGAATAAGAAATTAGCGTCACGCGATGCAATGTCTAGACGATTCGTCGGTTCTGCCGTACATTCGCGCACAGGTCTTCGACGCGTTCTTGTCGCGTCTCTATTTCATTGTCTCGTGCTATGACTCTGCCAAGTACATTGTCGAAATTGTAACCTTGTCTAACAAGTACGGTGTTTAACTAAAAAGAAGAAAAGTGCTTTGTGAATCCAAGAAATTATTTTGACAAACTAATGTCGACAAAAGTTGATAATAATAACATGCTGTCTGACACCTACGAACAACGCCTCAAAGGTAATTCTACAGAAATACGCGAACTCGTAGAAGACTAAATACTTACCTTTTATAACGCTAAAAAACAATCTATAGATTTCGATTGGGCTTTGGGTTTGAACCGGTTGTGCTTTGATTGGATGGGTGTCTGGCCTGTCGAAGATAGAGCTAAGGACATTCGAGGACCTTTGATGAATCTACGTATGCCTTTAATAATAGTATTAATTGTTTTCGCTACGCTACTACCTCAAATGTTCGCACTCATAAAGGTCATGCATGAGTTACCTTTAGTAATTGATAATATTATAACAATCGTCCCAATTTTCGTTGCCTGCGTAAAGTTCTTCCTTATTTGGAGAAGCAAGAGGGGTAATAATCATAATTAATCGTTTATTAAAATTCTTGCAACTGAGAGATGCTCTGTTTTACACAAATAAGTCTTAGCTCCAGTAATCCAGTCAGTAACCGAAGACTGGGCCCGCCCAAAGTTTAACTGGGAACGCAATGTGATGCTTAGGCAGGCATCTCGAGGCCGAATTTTCACAGTCACTAGTTACGTTATCGTAATTATTGTCTATACTGGATTTGTTTTCGCTCCGTTATTCGGCATCGATATTCGCATCATTTCCAATATCACTGATTACGGAGAGCGACATCTTTTTCTTCAGTCGTACTTTCCTTACGATTACTCTAAAAGCCCATATTTTGAAATCACACACATGTTTCAAAGTCTGGCTGGCATTTTCATTGCATTGTCTACATCGATTCCGGATAACTACTTTGCGGCTTTGATCTTCCACGTCACTGCACAGCTTGAAATACTGGGTGTTAATATACAAAATATAATTGAAGAGAGTAATGAGGTGTTAGCAACGAGTAAGAATGTTAAATTGAACGAGAAAATAGCAATAATCGTACGTCGACATGTGCATCTTATGGCGTGAGCTTAAGTTTTTCATTATTGATCTGTAAAATATAATAATGAAATTTCAAATTAAAAAACTCTTGTTCAATAGGATGATAAAAGAAATTGAAAATTCCTTTAGTTACGTAATTCTGGCTCAAATATTTTGCATGTCAACTTCAGTTTGCTGTTTAGGATTCCAAATTCTTGACGTACGTTCCAGTGATTATCCTTATACGTTACGCTTAATTATTCACAATATAATGCACTCAATAAATTTTAACAGAGTCTTCAAGGAATTTCCGAAACCAAGCCATCGCCAGTTCAATTTTTAACGCTTGGCAGCGATTTGGTTATTCAGCTTATACTCACACTAGTGTCCTGCTTTGTCAGCGAAATGCTTGCACTCCGAGTGAGTATCTTTTTAATAAGGTACAATAACATAGTTGTAAATATAACGATATTTCAGTGTTCGGAGATATGTTTTGCCGTTTACAACAGTATGTGGTACGCCGTGCCAACACGAAGAATAAAAGATATAATACCTATTATGGTTACTGCGAATAATTCTCAGAGGCTCACGGCTGGAAAAATATTCGTTTTATCTCTACCAACTTATTCTGAAGTATATTTTACAATAGAGCTTTGCTGTAGATTTCTTTTTCTAAACGCATAATTTCTTTTTTATTGGCAGATTTTAAAAACATTAGGAGGATACTTATCGGTACTTTTGGCTTGTAAATAAGAGATAATCTATTTAGTAAAATTAACAAAAGATCTTATAGATTGTTCATTGAGAGTTTAATATATTTAATTCGTTTCAAAAATTCTGTTGATACGGTATTACTAAATGAGTGCAGCGACATCTCTTACAGATTAATCATTTGGAAGAAATGAAAATTTTGTTTACCGTAGAATAGTGGAGCATTGAAATCAGTACAGCAACTGTTAGATAACCTAAAGTTTGAAATCATTTTGCTACTGATATTAAAATTACAGAGGATATTCATCTCAAATGGCGCACCTCCGGTTCCACATCATTTCATAGAAGACTTTCATAGAGCTACTATCACTCGGAAAGGATATCAGCACGTTTAAGGCTCACGAATATTTACGCACATAAACGTAACGGGCTCTAAAAACTACCGGAATTCTTTTCTATCAAATATAAAGGTATTATTAATTTAAAGTATTACATACCATATCTATTCAAGTCATTTGTACAGAAATATTTATCTTGCAAAATGCAAGGTTAAAACGGTGAACATTGTCCAAATCAATTGCCGACGAGCCAAAGTGATAATATTACAAATACAAACAGTACTGAAGTAATAACTCAGAGTCGTTCGAGGATTACTTAAATCCGACAATATATCAAGCGTCTCTAACATCTGTTTCTCTAAAATAAAGGAAATCGACATTATCATCTACGGCGGATTCTGGCTGGCGTCAAATATCGACATTAAATTTCCAGGTTTTCTAACAAGAGGAAGAGGTATTGCACTATTAAATATATATATAAATTCAAATCATTGAAAACCTGAAAGAATCTATTGAAATGTGCGGGATAAGCGAAAAAAACATCACCCCCAACTTAGATATAATTGACTGATAAAGAGCTTCGGGACTAATCGTCACACAAATGGAATGAGACATAAAAATACATCTATAACTAATTTTAAAAAAACTGCATTTTTTTGGTGACTTCAGTTTCCATTCCATCTCTTGGAACAGCAATCATAATGAGCTATATAGAGTTGGCTTTGAAAACGCTATTAACATAAATAATCTAATTTCACACAACAATGATTCTACGTAGATTCACTCACATCTAATATAACTAAGCAAATATAGGTTTAATTCTTTCGTCTAATTCAATCGATATCACAATAAACGTTTAGATGCATCTGCATCTCTTTTGATACTAAAACACTGATTGGTCTCAATTTCATGCTAATTCCGAACCACGATATCGAGATCGTTATCTCTTGAATTAAAAAAGAAAGAAAAATATTGCATAAGAACTTAATGATAACATATAGACATCACTCATAAAATAAATGCTCAGTTACGAGTTTCTCACATTTAAAAATATTATAAAATTCCGCATATGAAATAGTCAAAGAAATTGAAGCTAGCTTCAATGGTGTGCTGTACAGGATTCGAAATTATCGACGTGAGTCTTCATCGAATGTACTTACGCAGGTACATCATAACTATGCAAACTCAATTATTTTAACAAGTTTGTCCAAGGATCCGAGGGTAAACAGTCATCGATTATCCAATTAGCGACTCTTACTTGTACGATTTGTACCGAGCTTTTGCTCACTCTGGCACAGTGTTTTGTCGGCGAGACACTTTCATTGCGAGTACGTATTTTTTATTTGTTATTAAACTATTTGTTAACAATAATATGTATTTCAGAGTTCGGAAATATTCCACAAAATCTACAATAGCAAATGGTACACTGCATCACGACAGAGCAAACAGGAAGTCATTCTCATTATGCTTGCTGCAAAGAACCCACAGACACTTACTGCAGGAAAGTTCTTTACTCTGTCTCTGGCCACTTACTGCAATGTAAGGAGTATCGATAGGATATCTTTAATCTAAAATTAAAAATTTTCATTGGTTATATTGATTGACCAAATTGTTGTGTAATATTTACCAGAATAATTGTAGATTTGTATAACTTTAGTTTGGGCGTTTCACATCTCTATGTCCAGTCGTTGATCACTTAGAGCAGGTTACTGAAAACTCACTTTGCGTAAGAATCAACAAACACTAAATTAATTTAAAAATCGATAAAGGAATATTTTTGAAATTAATTCGCAAAAGATTGTAGTGCAGAAGTTTTGAATAATTGGAAAACTATACATCGTGAAAAAAATGCTAGTGCAGCTGTTGTTAAAGAAATTTGCGTCATTCTTATAGCCCTGTCATTAGATGATGATATAAGACATGAGTATGAAGAAACTCAAGACTGATAAAATTATAGTAAGAGCAACTATCCTGAGGTAGAACAAATTAATTGGCAATAAAGCTCTTAAATTACTCAAAAATATACCCGGTAATGTTGATTACCGATTAGTAATGAAAGAATGATCAATTACTTTTATTTTATGAATGAGTAATGTTAATCTCTTATTAATACTTACGTATGTCTAAATGATATTTAAAAATAATTAGTCTAATAATCACCAGCGCAATTAGTTATATTTGTGTAGAAGAACAACCTGAAAGTTCCACCTCTACAAGGATGATCGAAAACAACTAACAAATTATATGATTCATATATAATTATGGTATATGTAGATATGTATAATTTATAGAAATCGAACATAAAATAAAATATACCATCTTTATACTATATAATTATGGAAGATAATGATACTATTTTAATAGAGCACAAGCATAAACCATTTGGTGCTGTAATTACGTAGTATTTGTATCTCAGAAATTAGAAATTTATTAAGCAATATTTAAATATTTAGATGAAAAAATACATTATTATTCAATAATATATCTAAGGCTTAATAATAGGAATCTTTCCTATAAAAGCAAATTCGAATACAAACTCACGTTAACACAAAAGAGGCTTATTCAGTTTCAAAATTAAATTTAAGTATTAAATTTAGTGCAATAGAGAAATACATATTTTGTATTTCTCTATTGCACTAGTTGACTAATTTGAAATCCTGAAATATCAATCAAGGAATATTAATACTATTAAAGCTGTGAATTTAAATTAATAAAACTTTGCCATGGGTAAAAGTGCGAATAAGAAATTAGCGTCACGCGATGCAATGTCTAGACGATTCGTCGGTTCTGCCGTACATTCGCGCACAGGTCTTCGACGCGTTCTTGTCGCGTCTCTATTTCATTGTCTCGTGCTATGACTCTGCCAAGTACATTGTCGAAATTGTAACCTTGTCTAACAAGTACGGTGTTTAACTAAAAAGAAGAAAAGTGCTTTGTGAATCCAAGAAATTATTTTGACAAACTAATGTCGACAAAAGTTGATAATAATAACATGCTGTCTGACACCTACGAACAACGCCTCAAAGGTAATTCTACAGAAATACGCGAACTCGTAGAAGACTAAATACTTACCTTTTATAACGCTAAAAAACAATCTATAGATTTCGATTGGGCTTTGGGTTTGAACCGGTTGTGCTTTGATTGGATGGGTGTCTGGCCTGTCGAAGATAGAGCTAAGGACATTCGAGGACCTTTGATGAATCTACGTATGCCTTTAATAATAGTATTAATTGTTTTCGCTACGCTACTACCTCAAATGTTCGCACTCATAAAGGTCATGCATGAGTTACCTTTAGTAATTGATAATATTATAACAATCGTCCCAATTTTCGTTGCCTGCGTAAAGTTCTTCCTTATTTGGAGAAGCAAGAGGGGTAATAATCATAATTAATCGTTTATTAAAATTCTTGCAACTGAGAGATGCTCTGTTTTACACAAATAAGTCTTAGCTCCAGTAATCCAGTCAGTAACCGAAGACTGGGCCCGCCCAAAGTTTAACTGGGAACGCAATGTGATGCTTAGGCAGGCATCTCGAGGCCGAATTTTCACAGTCACTAGTTACGTTATCGTAATTATTGTCTATACTGGATTTGTTTTCGCTCCGTTATTCGGCATCGATATTCGCATCATTTCCAATATCACTGATTACGGAGAGCGACATCTTTTTCTTCAGTCGTACTTTCCTTACGATTACTCTAAAAGCCCATATTTTGAAATCACACACATGTTTCAAAGTCTGGCTGGCATTTTCATTGCATTGTCTACATCGATTCCGGATAACTACTTTGCGGCTTTGATCTTCCACGTCACTGCACAGCTTGAAATACTGGGTGTTAATATACAAAATATAATTGAAGAGAGTAATGAGGTGTTAGCAACGAGTAAGAATGTTAAATTGAACGAGAAAATAGCAATAATCGTACGTCGACATGTGCATCTTATGGCGTGAGCTTAAGTTATTAATGGTTGATCTGTAATATATAATATTGAAAAGATATGATACTGATTATGATTACTGCGAATAATTCTCGGAGGCTCATGGCTGGAAAAATATTTGTTTTGTCTCTAGAAGCTTACACTGGGGTATAAACTAGAAAAAGAAAATTTTTATAGGTATCTTTTTCTATACACATAATCTTTTTTTTATTTGGCAGATATTAAAAACATTAGGAGGATACATATCGGTACTTTTGGCTTTCAAATAAATGATGAACCATGTAGTAAAAATAATGAGAGTTTGTATAGATTGATTATTGAGAGCTAAATATATTTAATTCTTATACAAAATTCTGTTATTACGGTATTTCATAAAAAAGGCATTGGCGTCTTATTCAGATGCAAGTAACAACCCAAAGGGAACAAATTATGGAATTATCCAAGGATATTAATCTATACTTCCCCTAGTTATGTCATATTTGGATTATGTATATTCTTGTTATTTATTGCATTGTTAGGCATACAAAAAAAATGCGTTACCTTTCATATAGTAGAACATTGTTAACGACAACTGCGAAACTTAATATAATATATTTTCAATAGTTTTTCTGTAGATATACGTTCTCATATTGATTATAAAATACCTGCATTAAAATCTGCCTCATCTGTCTCAGTAAAAACGTATGTACAATATATTATCTTTGTTAGTCGTACAACTTTGTTTAAATCTGCTTACACCTGATAATTCTACATTCATAGATGGCCTAAATTAGAAGATTTAATAATACGTCAATAAGCTCTGGGACGTAAGCTTATCATTAACTTGGATTAATGTAAGGTGTGCCGTAATGGCAGTCGAATTCTCAGGTTTCCATCTTAAACTACCTCGCAGATTATGAGCCAATTATTTAGACTGACGTGGCCGTTTCAAATCCGAATAATTACTTTTGCGTTCAATTATTATTTATTGTTATTTATTTAGTTCGTTAATATTAATAATTTTATGAAGAACCATTTCAACAATTATATGAACAAATTTCGGCTGCGGATGGTTTTATACAAACACAAACCATCTTGGTATTCCATATTTTCAGATGAATCAAGTTACTTGACGGACAGACGTCCGTGTCCGTGGTCATCGGGGAACTGGCGTAGTGATGAGGATGGGTCGTGGGGTGGACGATTAAATTGAATCCGTGAAACACGTTTTGGAAGACTGGCCAATGTACAGAAAGAGAACTCTTCATTGTAGTATTATACACAGGTAGTACAGAGAAGTGCATGAAAAATGGGGTTACATTCTCGACATTATTCAAATATAATTAACTTTAATGCATAGTATTTGTTATAATAAACGTAGTAATTATAAGAGCATCAAGATGCTATCTTGTGTTGAATGGATTCGTGACTATCAGTACTTCAATATATAATCTTGAATTTAAATGTGTTAACGTGTGAAAATGCTTAGTAACTATTGCTTGCGCACGTGCCAGTACTTATTGCATGTTTTAGTAGAATTTGATACATATATTTCGCTCTATATTACTCTAAAATGACAAAGGGGGTATTTTGTGTTGCACCGTGTTCTTTTTTCTTATGGATTTTGCTAGTCATGAAATTACGTAAATATTTATATACGATTGGGTATCCATTGGATTTTTCGTGCGTATCCGAACAGTATACATATATATTGTGGTGTATTGATGGGTGATAATATGAGAGGGTGCATCTTTGAACACAGTAACGTTTATGTTTGATAAGAAAGTGGAGCATAAGTTTTGAAAAATTCTTCGTTTATATGCTCACAATGCGATTAATCAAATTAAATTTTCAATAAAATTCTACAAAAAATATTTGAAGCCTTTATAGAGTCAATAAAAATCTCTTTTATTTAACTTCTGAGAGTGAAAAATTCAGATACTCGCGACATAACGAAGCGGAAATAATAATAATAATGGTGCGTATAAAAATACGCGACGATATTCCATAGCTTCCGAAGTAAATACGTACTTCGATTCCTCCCATGCCTGTAATCGATTATATTCTCAAGCGTACGAAACAAATGCTTTAGCTCTCTTGTCGCCTAACGTTGTCGCCTAACGTTGTCGCCGAACAATGTCGCCGAACGTTGTCGCCAATAATTGCAATCATTTATTCTGAATTGAATAGGTATTGACGACGTGTAAGCTTCGTACGTGAGAATATAGCTATCGCCGCTACTCAGCACGTATAAAAGTTTTGCTTCCAGTGTAGGGACAAAAATCTACGAAGTTTTACGATGCCGTAGATATAATGAAGCATTGATAGCTACAAAGCTTGGGTGCTATAACACGAGTAGACGGAGACAAAATTCTAGACACGCAAGCTTTTATTCACTTGCGAAACGAACTACCGTCGAACTGCCACCTGACATACTCGATTCATTATTTATGCAAAACCTGTGCTGTCTGGTAACGAAAGGGTTGTCTATATTTTCTTGGAGATGTGTAGTTTTATTGCGATTTCTGACGTCGAGAGAGTAACAGCTTCTAGACCAGAAGGATACGAGCACTATATATTTGTAATAATTTACTAACCTATTTGTATTTAATTAATTATAATAGTAATGTGAAACAAGAAGAAATTTTAGTTGTGATTTGTTATTTGTGAACTCGATAAAGACGTAAGGTAAATGTAAAAAATAGTTATCTAATACGTTTATATTTCGCGACTATTAATATCTTGTAAGGAATAAACTTTTTGTTGAACGGGACAAAATGGAGCCTTGGTAAAAAATATGCACGGTAATAGCACTAAAATGCGAACATTGAATCAGCACACTGAGCGTTAACTGTTAAATCAATTTAAGATACCTATTATTACAGGTACCGATAGCAGCCTTTTAGACTTCGACATGGCATACGGTGTGAATCGTTTTAGCCTTCGTCTAATGGGCATATGGCCAGCGGACCAGGTCAAAAACTCCAAATCTTTTCTAACCGTCTCGCGGGTGCCTGCCATGATTCTCATGACATTTTTCTTCGTATTTCTCCCGCAGATGTATGCTCTGATACTGGTTATGAAACAGCTGCCACTTGTTCTCGAGAACCTCATCTCTAGCAGTCCTGCATTTACCTCCTGCATTAAGTTTTACTTCGTCTGGCAGAATAAAAGAAGTACTCGCTTGAAAAGTGCAATGACTTTACTCTTGACAATCATAATTTCTATCCCATTCTTAATTAGTTTTAGAGCCAGTAATCGATTCAGTTACGAAAGACTACCTCCGTCCAAGGTCCAGGTTAGAATATTTTACAATGCGCCGACAAGCTCTTAGAGGTCGACTTATCACCTGCCTGGATTTCTCGATAGTGGTAGCATGTTACTTGAGTTACGTTTTAATGCCATTATTGGGCACTAACCTTCGCACAATAACCAACATTACGGATTATGGACAACGGGCACTAATACTTCAGTCTTTCTTTCCATATGATTACTCTAAGAGTCCAGCCTTCGAATTAACCCAACTATTACAGGCAGCTGGTGGCTTTTGTATATGCATGGCTCTTTCAGTACCAGATGATTATTTTTGCGTACTGGTTTTCCATGCGAGCGCTCAGTTCGAGATTTTGGCACATCGGATAGAAAACATGCCAATTGACAGGGTCGAAGGTTTTGAAAAAAGAGAATTGATTGCATTTATCGAGAGACATGTGCATCTTAACAAGTATACCATATCATAGCAGCAAATTAAATTATCATTCGAACTCGGAGATGGAATTGATTATTGTTTCAGGATGGTTTACACGATTGAGCGATCGTTTGAATTCGTGCTCGCGGCGCAAATATTCAACACGTGTGTTATGGTGTGCTGTACGGGGTTTCAGGTTTTAAGGGTAAGTAATATCGACCTCTGAAAATGTTTTACAAGCAGTTTCATTAAATTCTTTCAGATGCTGGACAGTACGGATAACTCACCTAGTTTGGCCCAACTTGTAGCAATTACTGGGACTCTCCTCTCTATGTTACTACACACATTTATTAACTGCTACGCTGGTGAAAAGCTCACGAGAAAAGTAGGTATCTGTGATCTTTATCTGTGATCCAATTTCGTGTTGTTCATACGAATATATTCACAATGAGCATAAATCTGAAAATTTTTCAGAGATCTAATGTTTTTGATAGCATTTATAAATGTAGGTGGTACAAGTTACCATGGGTTCAAAGACGGTGTCTTATACCAATGATGCTTATAGCAAAAACACCTCGCCAGATCAAAGCTGGAAAAATGCTGTTCATGTCTTTATCAACTTACTGCTCGGTATGTTTATTAAACTTCAACTGTCCTGTACGTTTTGGCTGATATTCATTTAACGCTTTCGTTACAGATTATGAAAACGACAGCTGGATATTTATCTATGCTAATCGCTATCAATGGATGAATATTTAGGATTCTTCTAATTGTTGCAATTCCTCGTGAAGTTGCAGACATGGTTTATGCTATCCATATGGGTAGTAAGAATATTTTAAACAACAGATTTCTCATCGATAGATGATCTATTTATGGAAAGATTGCCTTTGGTCGGCTCAATCAGGCTAACGCGGGAATCCAAATGTACAAGCGTTGACTTCGTAGCCAATTCACATGACACATGAAATATTCGATACATTAAATACACTTATGAATAGCGCAATAGAAATATATATAGAAATCGCACTTCAAATCAAAACATACTGTCATTATGCTATATATTTTTTGAGAGATAATGAGTTCTATAGGAAAACATAAAATATGTCAATAAATAGAGCTAGGCAACTTCGTAGCAATACATTGAGTAGATTTATTGAGAGGCAGGTGCACCCTGATAAGTGAGTCTTTAGTTGTCAAATTATCCTCTTATGTGGGCAACTTGTACAATGAATAATCATTTTACCGGATGATAAACGCAGGAGAACAGTCGTTTGAGTTCACGATTGGGATTTAAAGATTCTGCATATCTATCATGGGGTTTCAGATTTTGAGCGTAAGGAACACCCATCTTTGAAAATGACTAACACGAGTTTCATTGGATTATTTAGATGCTACGTCTTTAACAACTGATTGCTTTGATTGTTCTGCGTTGATTTGCAAAATGTCTCATAGGATTCAGCTAAACTTCATTTAACAATTTTGTTACAGATTATTAAAACGACAGCTGGATGCATATCGATGCTAATCGCTATCAACGGATGAATACCTAGCAGTCTTCTCATTGCTGTAATAGCTCGCAATGATACCACCAGATACTTCAAAAACACTTGTGAATATCGCAAATAAAATGTATATGCAATTCGAACTAGAACTTAAAATATACTGCCATTCTACAATATATTTTCGATAGATATTGCGTTTTGTAGAAAAACGAAGTCTGCTGTGGAAACAGGCGCTTCCTAAGTACAATATTAATACTAGTTTTAAAAAATACGCGCATAAATCATTTTATGTAATAATAACACAATGTGTGCAACTCAGAAATTAAAAATTTATTCGGCAAAAACTAACGTTTTAGATAAAGAAATACATTGTTTTTCAATAATACATTCAATTGGAAAAAAACGTTAAAACAAACGGGTTTTAGGGAGTTTGTAGTTAATGAATAATATCCAAACTACTGTCAGTGTCGGAAAAGCCAATATTAGAATCGTAGAACAGGTGATCACTGCAATCGCAAAAAAAATGAGATTTTATTTATATAAACTGTCCACGAGTTTGTCTTTTAACTGTTACGATAATCTCGTAGTCAAAATGACGTAGCAGATTATTATTTGGCTATTATGCATATGAATTATATATAGAAAGTGATTTTTTAATGCAAAAGTATCGTTGTCAATATATTCACACTGACCATAATGTTTTCAGGGAAATTCATCTACCATTGTCATGACATTGAAAAGTTTGACAGTCGATTTCGAGATATCTTTAATATCATTAATTGCAGAAAATAGCAATAATTACCAGACGTTATTCCAGGCATGCACTACGTTATAACTACACCAAGAATCTGCATTGCGAAGTCGCCTACATCAGACAACAAAATACTGGTTTTTTCTTGGGAGGTCTCAGACGATTTCAGATAATAATATTACGTAGTTTTGGTTTGTCAAATCATTGCCAGTTTCTGAAAATCCATTTGCAGAATTAAATCACTATATTAGTCTTTTACTAGGAGTTCAGTTATTATAGATCGAATACGTATTCTCAAAACTAAATTTCAAGAGTTTGATGATTTAGAAGATTATTAAGACTTATTTTTCCAGGTTCATTGATATTTTATTTGTAAAATTCGACTTATTTTACTGCAATAGTGCCTTTTGTGTTTTTAGTGCCAGATCTTTCCCTTTCAAATTAGAATTATTTGAAAATTGGCTTAAAATACCAAAATTGTTAAAAATGCTAACTTTGACAAACTGTAACTTTGAAAACCTTAATGAAAAAAAAATAAATAAAAAAAATTCGCAAAGGTAGCCAAACTACGGTTTAAAAATATTTAAAAAACAAAGATTTTTTTATTCGGTCAATCTGTCAGAGGATGACTCATATATACCTCTGTAAAAATTTTATTCAATTGTCCTTATTGATTATCAAAGTCGGCCAAATTTTAGTAATATTTATCAGAGTCAGCAAATATCGCGGTAGTGGTGATTGCAGATCCGCCATCCGAAATTTGCGGAAGACGTAACCGCCAGTTTACTTTAAACACTTGCACTTAAGTGGATTCCAATTATCGAATCTCAACTCTTAACAGATTCGTAAATTTAAATCATATTATAGACTCTGAATAAGATTCGAAATAATTATATATTTTTTATCCACAATAGTATTTATGTACTACGTTCAATTATTTGTATATATGCTGTGAATGTATACGCAAACGATATAAAATGATATTTTGCGATTTAAAAGAATGTTGAATTTAAATATCTCAAATAAAACAGCACAAATTGAAAAACTAATTTTTCTTCGATTTTATGCAGTAATATAAATTGAAGCATAAAATGAACGTACACAAGCACAGGACAGTTTATTTCCCATTTATATAGAAAAATACGGAGAAGAAACTTTGCAGACGAAAGTTGGGGCTGTAGTTCCAATATGCAAAACATTTTCTCTCTTCCAGAATATTCATATTCGATTCGCCGCTGTCGCGGTATCGACTGCAGCAGTTCTAAGCTGTAATTATATAATAATAATTGTGCGATGCTCACAGCGACGATAATACTTTTCTATGAAAAAAAGTTTTAATCCATTGAAGTGTACCGCTTCGTGTAGCTATGAAGTAAAGCAGGCAGAGAAAGCTCTTCAAATTAATAATTCAGCACTACAATGTTATATATTCAATACTGTAACTTCACCCCCTTCACTGCATTATTTTAGCTTCTATATCGAATCCACATTCGGGTATAGCTTTTACCAGTCGAACGCTGTCTCTCGATAAGATAGAGAACAGTGCGTTGTTAAGCTGTCCCTTCGTTTTAATCCAATAAATTTCATCTACACATGTATTTCGTCGGTAAGCAAGAAAGAAATACTGACGAACATGCACAAAAGGAGTACAAAAGCCATCAGGAACTATATGCCCAGAATGAAGGTAAATTTGGCTGTTGATCAATTTGCTTGATAAATGGTTTAAAAAATATGTAAATACTTTCAAAATAAAATGTGCCATAGATTTTGAGTGGGCTCTTGGTTTAAACCGTTTGACCCTTCGTCTCATCGGCATCTGGCCGGGAGATAAAGAGAAACAGGGCTTCCGACGTCTAACAGTTCTTCTCCGTGTGCCTTTTCTGATAGCAGTCTTGTTCTTTTATATAGTCATACCTCAGATATACGCATTAATGAAAGTGATGGGTAATATGCCTCTGGTACTCGATAACTTAATGGAAAGCTGTCCTACCGTGGTATCCTGTTTGAAGCTGTTTTACATGTGGCGAAGCAAGCAAGGTAACATAAGAATATATTTGTACTTAAAAGTGGACAATTTCTAGTGAAATTTTTAACTTTGATTTTCACATTAATTTTTTCTCGTTATTAGGACATTAGTATTGCTCATTTTATTCATTATGTTCGACTTTTTTAAGCGATTGTCTTTTTATGCGTATATATGACTAACTGACAATGTTGAGAAACGTCTTTGCAACCAGTGATTACAAAATGAGTGAGTGTCCGGTAAAAGCGTCTAATTCAAATGTTCATTTATTTATCTTTGAATTTTCAGTAAATTATTATTATTAAGAGAATTAACATTTATCTCATTTATCGTGAATTTCTAAAAAAATTTTATTTATTTAAGCTTATTATTAAATTAAGTTGCATTGATATATTGCAATGCAAATGTAAATATATTAATATCTTAATTATTATTTCGAGTTTTGCATTAAAAGAAAACCATTAATATGATAAATCTCATTTTAAATCAGTTTTGCGTCCAGTAATCCAGTCATTTGCTGAAGACTGGCTCCGACCAAAACTCACCTGGGAGCGCGAAATGATGATTCGCGAGGCATCACGAGCTCGAACACTCACCATCATCGGCTACGCTTTGGCGGCTAGTGTCATTGTAGGATTTGCAATCTGTCCTTTATTCGGCATTAATATTCGTATTCTCTCTAATATTACTGATTATGGAAGTCGGCATCTTCTTCTCCAAACCTACTACCCTTACGACTATTCGAAAAGTCCAAATTATGAGATAACGTGCACCATTCAAATCTTCTGTTGCTTTGGAATTGCTGTGTACGGATCTATTCCAGACAACTACTTCTCAGCTTTGGTCTTCCATCTCAGTGCACAGTTTGAGATTTTGGGAATCAAACTGCAGAATTCGATTACAATGGAAGAATTGGACAGCAAGCAGTTTAAAGAGAGAATTACATTTTTCGTCGATCGACACGTACACCTTATGACGTAAGTTTACCTTCTGTTTATTTTAAGTGTGTATATATATGCATCAAACATTAAGAAAATCATTACATATTGGGATTTTTTGTCAATTGTTTCCAAATATGAGAAAAATGATGCACAAACTCTCTTTTGACGCTAAAAAAACATTTTAACTCAAATGTTATCGAACTGATTGGTCTCAATTTCATCTTAATCCCGACCCACGATATCCAGATCGTTATCTCTTGAATTAAAAAAGAAAGCAAAATGTTGAATAAGAACTTAATGATAATATATAGGCTCAGATATGAGCTTCCCACATATTAAAAATATTTTAAATTTCCGTTTATAGAATCGTCAAAGACATTGAATCCAGCTTCAACTTTCTTATCTTGGCCCAAACATTTTGCATGTCGATAATGGTGTGCTGTACAGGATTCGAAATTATCGACGTGAGTCTTCATCGAATGTACTTACGCAGGTACATCATAACTATGCAAACTCAATTATTTTAACAAGTTTGTCCAAGGATCCGAGGGTAAACAGTCATCGATTATCCAATTAGCGACTCTTACTTGTACGATTTGTACCGAGCTTTTGCTCACTCTGGCACAGTGTTTTGTCGGCGAGACACTTTCATTGCGAGTACGTATTTTTTATTTGTTATTAAACTATTTGTTAACAATAATATGTATTTCAGAGTTCGGAAATATTCCACAAAATCTACAATAGCAAATGGTACACTGCATCACGACAGAGCAAACAGGAAGTCATTCTCATTATGCTTGCTGCAAAGAACCCACAGACACTTACTGCAGGAAAGTTCTTTACTCTGTCTCTGGCCACTTACTGCAATGTAAGGAGTATCGATAGGATATCTTTAATCTAAAATTAAAAATTTTCATTAGTTATATTGATTGACCAAATTGTTGTGTATATTTACCAGAATAATTGTAGATTTGTATAGCTTTAGTTTGGGCGTTTCACATCTCTATGTCCAGTCGTTGATCACTTATAGCAGGTTACTGAAAACACACTTTCCGTATGATTCAAAGTGAATTAATTGACCAATTGTGCTAAAAATTGGCTTGATACTCTATGATATATTTTTTAATGTATGAATGTAGGTGCTTTTATGAGTGATCATAATCATAGTTGAAATCAAAAGCATATGTATCTATAACATATATGAATGCAATTAATATAAGTAATTACAATTTTCTAATTTGAGATAACCTTACGTAAATGTCTCTTGCCCCTTAAGTGATATATACTAAAAGGCTTTCTTAAAATATTTCCTTGTTTCTTTTTGTTAACAGGTTATGAAATCAACGGTGGGATACATATCGATGCTCTTCGCTGTAAATAACCGAACATAAAATTGGAAAAATTTACGGTCAAACTCTAAATTGGATAAAAGAGCGATGATTTATAAACAAAATTTATATATTTATATATATTTATATAAATTCGTTGCTGAATATTGGTAATTCTATTATTTGATGTGCATTGTCATCGTATTATTAATAAAGAGACCTTATTATCATTAATAAGGTCTCCTTATTAATAATACGATTAATCTTTGATCGATAAAAGAAAGTTTCTAATTACAAATTGAAACAGTAAATTGAATTCGAACGGGAATTTTCTTATAAATAAAAGTGAAAACAACTTTAGAATATAATCACGAGATAATGTTTTATAAATTAAGAAGTAATTACGTACGGTAGAGACTTACACACGTTTCAGATAGTCTCGTGCTTTTGTTATTTATAGTAAAAAATTAAACATTTCTTCTTTGCAACACAACTACAGTTGTTTCGAATTATTAGTACCATATTAACATCTAGAATCGCGAAATTAATTATTCGCAATGGAGAGTAGCGAACCCACAACTCGGGTTATAAGCGAAATATCAATTCCGATTATTCACACTTAAAAGGTCTCTTGTGTAAGGTTTTTTAATTTATTAGATGAATAAAACAAAGTATCAGGACGCTTGCAAAAAACCGACTACATTTACTCGAATAATTGAAAGAAGAAAACTATCTTGATCCAGAACATTGCTAAATACTATTTAAGGGCTTAGAATTTATAAGACGTTTTCAGTTACTGCTTTAATGACGATCCCATTGGTGGGATTATTCTGTTTCAGAAAGTTTGTAAAAAGATACAATTTTATAATATTAGAATTATTCTTCGAAGTTTCTTCGAGTCGAATAATATTTTTGTAGTAACGAATATGATGTATAGAGCATTATTTGCGAAAAAGCCACGCCTAAAGTTAAATAATTGAAGCTACCTAGACGACGATTCGATACGTTATTTTGTATGTATGAATTATGAACTACACTTTAATGAATGTAGGGTCTACAATGCAATACAAGTTGACTAATCATTAAAAAATAAAAATTAAGAATAAATTAATTTTTCGCTTTTTTTTATTTTGTATTGATAAGTATTTGTCGTTATCTTAATTTAACGGGTTGTATTTGTGGTGTTTGCAGGAGTGCAGTCGGAATTCGTGTATTAATCTAGATATTGCGAGATTCGTTTTTCTTTGATGAATCATATGGTTTTTGCTGCGAATCAATATGCCACAAAGAGACAGAAGACAGAGTATAGGGATGGGAGTGAAATAATTATAATGTAGAAAATATCGACGCCTTGGAGGACAAAGCCGCTAATTCAAAAACAAACTGCGAAAACCAACCAGTTCAACATTAGATTTCAAGAACCCGCCAACTCAAAATATAAAATGTGTGAAAACGTATATTATACACATATAGTATTTTTATAAATATATAAATATAAATTGATATATTAATACGTTATCGCGCATACGCGTTAGTGTTTATACGAACTGTAGTGTTTGTACTATGCCAATAGATTTATTATTGATATTAATATATTCGTAAATATATGAAAAACACGTAAAACCTATATCGGCTTAGTGCCCTTCGTATAAACACTAATACTTTTGCACTATACCCTATGAATATGTAAATGTAAGTAACGCTTTCGGACACAAGACCATACGAGTACTAGCCGTACTAGAGGGATCTACCAGATCTACAGGAAACTGATAACAACAAGAGAAAAGGAGGAGAATTGAATTAATGTAGTAAAGATCGTATAAAGAGTAATGTGTAATAATCTTGGTAGCGAATAACCTGCACTCTACTGGTTAAGCCAAGCATACAGGGCAGAGGGAACTTATCCTCTTGTTTTACATTATACATGCCACCGCGAGTTATTACCAGTTACACAGAGCCAACATAGATAAGATTTCCCTTTTCGAACTCGGTTTGGGCTAATCGCCTTAATCCCGAGGGTTCGTAATTTCCATAATTTAATTCCATAATTAGGCACTATTCTTACTAATAAGTCTCAAATGTGGACGTTTTCCCATCTTGTTAATATAAGATGTACTAACGTAGATTAGCAGGTCTGTTCAGTAAGAAACGAGAGTAAGTAAGAAGTAGGAGTGATTTATCGCGACGCACGTCCTTGTCGAAGAGCCGCGAGAAAAAAGGCGACTCGAAGCTAGTCGAAATTGCGTTGAAAAACGCAGTAATTAAATTTGTATTAACGTACGTAGTGCGTTCGCGTCGAAATGGGTGAAAGTGTGAGAATTAGGACGAATCTACATTTTAAGCTAATAGAAGATTCTTGAAAGATGTTCGTGGAAAAATCCTTTGTCTGCACTGTTGTCAAGTGCGGTTGTACTTATTGACTCGCCCAAGATCACGTGTAGAGATAAAAAAAGCTTATAAACACCTGCGACCGGCAGGGGCAAAAGTCTGTCGTCGCTGTGTATAATTAGAAATACCGCTACTCTTAGTCTTAGTCTACTTCTACCAAGGCATAGAAACTTACATAATAAACTCTATGTATTGAACAAATGAAGTCAAATATTAATGTGGACTATTAATGCAGATGCATATTTTGTTTGCGCATATTCACAGCAAATAACTCTTTCTCTATTCTATTAGTAAATTTGCAATCTTAATATTTCTAACCAGAGTAAGAACAAAATTGTTGGAATAACGTCATTATCTTTGCCCAGTGCATTGGAGAATATTATTTAAGTATTCATAATCTTTAAAATTATGAAATCGTTTATATACTTTTCTGCAGGATTTTTTCGCTTAATTTTGGCAGTAATACAAAGCTCATCGCTGTTGTGTCAAGCATTTAAAGGCACAGTCATACACTGCTAAAATGAATTATATATGTTTTTACACTCAATAATATTAACACCAATAAAACCAATCCCATCTATTTTTATAGCATTTTACGCACTTTTCTTCATTCTTTAAATAATGAATAATAGTTCTCGACAAAATTATAATTGGTAATGACCAATTATAATTTTCGACGGTAAGATAGACATATCATTATAGGACGTCTTCTTGCATGGTTGCACAAGCCAGTTACACAAGTCGGTTACACAGATAGTGAAGCAATGAATAATTTTGATAATCTTATTTTAAATGTTTATAGAATCTTCAAAATCTTCAGAATGTACTTCTCTCAAATGTTGTATTAAAACAGATTCAGTAACAGCTTTTAATAAAATTTTGGTAATTTATTTACAAAAAGCAAACAGTTATAAAAACGAGAGCCAAAAAATATTAAAAGTATTTCATGATTTTATATAGAAAAATATGGAGAAGAAACATTGCAGACGAAAATTGGAGTAGTCGTTTCAATACGTAACAAAACCTTTTCTCTGTTCCAGAGTATTCATACGCAGTTTATTTCTGCAGCGATATCGACTACCGAGGATACAGTATATTGTTCTAAGCTATAATTATATAATAATAATTCTACGATGCTCACAGAGAACGACGATAAAACTTTACTACGAAACAAAGTTTGAATCCAGTGAAAAAAAATGTCTCGTTTCGTTATGAAGTATAGCTGCTCGAATAGGCTTATCAAATTAATTATTCAATACCACATTATTATGTATTCAACACTGTAACGTCATACCCTTCAGTGCGTTACTTCAGCCTCGGTATCGAATTGATTCATACACAGATGTATATTTGTCAGTTGTGTACCGTGTCTCGCAAGCAAAGTGAATAGTGCATTATAATATATATCGCTTCATTTCGAGTGAATTTAATCAACGAATTTCAATAATAAACAAATGAGAGGCACTAATACCGATGCATCAGAGGATGTCGAAAAACGCCAAGGGCTCCATGATGCTAACGAAAATCTTGAAGGTTACAGTCTGAAAATTTATTAAAAAACTGTATTACAACTTTGAAACCAACTGTGCTATAGATTTTGAATGGGCTCTCGGTTTAAATCGTTTGGTCCTTCGTCCGATGGGCATCTGGCCGGGTGATAAAGAGGAACAGGGCTTCCGACGTCTAACAGTTCTACTCCGTGCACCTTGTATGATAGGAGCATTGTTCTTTTGTCTGTTCATACCTCAGATTTGCGCGCTTACGAAGGTAATCGGCTTAATGCCGTTGGTAATTGATAACGTGATGGAATGCAGTCCTGTCGTCATATCTTGTGTGAAGCTGTTTTTTATGTGGCGAAGGAAGCCAGGTGAAATAATAAAATATTAATATATAAATTTGTAAACTTAGTAATTACATTTTTGGATTGCGTCGTTTAACAGTGTTTAACTTTTATTTTATTTTTCGCGTGTCGCTGTACATGAAAACATTGAGTCTACACGTGTACATACGTAAAGTGCCGCGTTCATACACGAGTTTATCAAGCACCGTACATTATAATAAGTAACTATTAATAAAATGAACTTTGATCTTTTTTTCATAAACATTTCATAAAAATTGGATCAACTTGTGTATTTTTTTTAATTCTCTTTACTTTTGCAATGTAGAGTAATTGTATAGTTTCATACTATAAAAATGTGGATCAATTCAATCTTATGGTATCTTACAGAGATATTAACTTCAGATTTTACAATTTTTTCTCAATAATGCTAGCTTCGTTTTCTAACTCCTTTTCGTTGTATAATGATTTTCTCTTATATTTCATTATCAGAATATGAATTTAAAATAACCATATGAAACTCATGTCAATCATATGCGACGAAAAATATTTTTTGCATAATTATTTTCGATTTTAATAATACAAAAACTTCTCACTACTGAAATAAGCCCTGCGTCCAGTAGTCCAGTCAATAACTCAAGACTGGCTCCGTCCAAAACTCAGCTGGGAACGCGAAGCGATGATTCGCGAGGCATCGCGAGCTCGAATTTTCACAGTCAGCAGCTACGTTATCACGACCGGCTGCTACGCAGGCTTCGCATTCAGTCCCTTATTCGGGATCAGTATTCGTATTCTCTCAAATATTACTGACTATGGGAGTCGGCATCTTCTTCTCCAAACCTACTATCCTTACGACTATTCCGAAAGTCCATATTACGAGATAACGTACACCTTTCAGCTCATCGCTTGTTCTTTCATTGCCCTGAGCGCATCCATTCCGGATAATTACTTTGCGGCTCTGACTTTTCATCTCAGTGCACAATTTGAGATTTTGGGAATCAACATGCAGAATTCGATTCTAAAGGAAAAATTGGACATCAACCAGTTTAAAGAGAAAATCGGGCATTTCGTCGATAGACATGTACAACTAATGACGTAAGATTGAATTTTCATTTTTTCAACTGAATATGTACGTGTGAAAAATTGAGAAAAGTATCGTGAAAGATTTTGATCGTAAAATAGTTGTTACTCATTTAATACATTCTTCGACGATTCTTTTTGCAGATTAGTCAAAATCGTTGAAACCAGCTTCAGCTTTGTTATCATGGGCCAAATGTTCTGCATGTCGATAATGGTCTGCTGTATAGGATTTCAAGTTATGAATGTGAGTCCACATCTAATGTGCATTGACTTGTGCAATGTAACAATGGAAACTCAATAATTTTATGTAGTTTGCCCAAGGGTCCGAGGGCCAGTCATCAGTTATCCAATTGATAACTCTGTGCGGTACGTTGTTTACCCAACTTCTGCACACTCTAGCAGACTGCTTTGTCAGCGAGACACTTACCCTGCGGGTACGTATTCTATGGAAAAAATTTACTAAACCATCAGTTCTTAATTAAATGATATATTTTTAGAGTTCTGGAATATACCACAATATCTACAACAGCAAATGGTATACCGCATTACAGCAGAGCAGACAGGACGTTATGCTCATTATGCTTGCTTCCAAGAATCCACGGAAACTCACGGCAGGAAAATTGTTCACACTGTCACTTCAGACCTACTGCAGCGTATGTAGTGGCGCGAATTGCATAAAACATTATTTTTTATAAGTTGTTCTCATTCTTTTGGCAGCTTTTGAAATCAACGGCCGGATACATATCCATGCTCATCGCTGTAAATAAACGATGAACTGTGCCACGGAGCTAGAAGTATTATACGTGTCGATCAACGAAATCTCGTCAAACGAAAAGATGTAAACATTCCTTTAAATGTAACTGATCTGTCTTCGGCACTAAATGCTTAGTAATTCATCAATTGGATAAGAAATCAAAATATTATAGTCTCTGCAGTTCGAGGAGATTTTTATGCCACGTGTTATTAAATTATGTTATGCTATAATAAGCTTCTACAACATTCTTTCAATAATCCTATACTATCAAAAACAGTATAAAAAGTTTGTATGCTATTGCGAGACAATGTTTTGTACCTTTATATTCAATCACAAACTGCACTTTAATTCCTTCATATATTGTACGTAGTTTCGTACATTTATTATTTGTTGGAAAAAAACTGAAATATATTTCATTTTTCATCATACTATGCCTTGAATGTTCCTTTACAACTGCACAAGTTCTTAAACAGATTACTTTCCTGAAATTCCTCTTACAATTATTTTTACACACTTTTGTCGGTTTCTTCCACGCAGTCGTCACACGAGTATTAATCACATTTTTAGTTTATAAAGCGAATGGCTCACAAAACTAAACACTGTAATACAATATATAGCAAACACACAGATGTATATAAACATCAGTTACAAACTTGCAAATAATCGCGATTACTATAAGAAGCAGAACTAATTATTAACATAATAAAATGCACATTCTTAAATAATGGTGTTAACGTAATAGATTGCTGAGTGATTGTATTATTTTTAAATTCTGCTACATCATATTTTCTGTTCTAGAGTCTTCATCCTCGGTTCGTTACTGCCGCGGCATCGACTACTCCGGATACAGTATATTGTTATAAGCTATAATTATACAATAATAATAACAATTGTACGATTAAACTTGACTACGAAGTGAGGTTTAAATCGAGTAAAGTAGAATTTTATTAAATCAAGGGCAGGATACGTAACAATGCTTGTCGCTGTCAATAGAGGCGGTGATCCAAAACCCGAAGAATCAAGGAAGATCCTGTCAGTAAATAAACGAGATAGTATTAATCATTACCGTATACTTGATTTGCTGTTCAAAGGTACCTGACACATATATGTCAGAAAATGCAGGATAAGTCAAAGAGAAATAATTCATAGTGAACGCGGATCAATATTTTAATGTGATCCAAGAGATCGCACTAAAATTCATTATGACAGCATGCACCGATACCAAACAGGAAAAACTGCATTGATAAAGTTTAATCATTACAGGCACATAATTCATCTTAAAATAATTATAAATTATTTATTCACTCTATTGATTTTATATTATTATTTGCATTTGTTATACAATTATACAAGGCGATGGTCAGATTAAATGGATGTTTCAAGTAAAGTAAAAATTTAATCTAAATTAAAAAAGCACAAATTCAAGATTGAAAATTTCAGTATAAAACATAAATCTCTTACGAAAAACTCATTTTCGTTCGATTTTATGCAGTAATATAAAATGAAGCATAAAATGAACGTACACAAGTACAGGACAGTTTATTTCCCATTAATATAGAAAAATACGGAGAAGAAAGTTTGCAGACGAAAGTTGGGGCTGTAGTTCCAATATGCAAAACATTTTCTCTCTTCCAGAATATTCGTATTCGATTTGTCGCTGCCGCGGTATCGACTGCAGCAGTTCTAAGCTGTAATTATATAATAATAATTGTGCGATGCTCACAGCGACGATAATACTTTTCTATGAAAAAAAGTTTTAATCCATTGAAGTGTACCGCTTCGTGTAGCTATGGAGTAAAGCAGGCAGAGGAAGCTCTTCAAATTAATTATTCAGCACTACAATGTTATATATTCAATACCGTAACTTCATCCCCTTCACTGCGTTATTTCAGCTTCTATATCGAATCCGCATTCGGGTATAGCTTTTGCCAGTCATAGGCTGCATCTCGATGAGATAGTGTGTTGTCAAGTTATCTCTTCGTGAGTAATCGAATAGATTTTATCTAAACATGCATTTCATCGGTAAGCAAAAAAATATTACTAATGAAGATGCACAAAAGGAGAACAAAAGCGAGCAGGTACTGTATACCAAGAACGAAGGTAAATTTGTCTGATAAATATTTAAAAAATGTATTAATTATTTCAAAATAAAATATGCCCTAGATTTAGAATGGGCTCTGGTTTTAAACCGTCTGGCCCTTCGTGTAATAGGCGTCTGGCCGGGCGACAAAGAGAAGCAGGGCTTCCGACGTCTAACAGTTCTTCTTCGTGTGCCGCTTATGATAACAGTTTTGTTCTTTTATATACTCATACCTCAGATACTCGCGCTTATGAAAGTGATGGGAGATATGCCTCTGGTACTCGATAACTTAATAGAAAGCAGTCCTACCATCGTACACTGCATGAAAATGTATTTCATGTGGCGAAGCAAGCAAGGTGAAATAATAAAATATAATATTTAAAAGTGAAAAATTTCGATAATGTTAGATGTTTACATCGAGTGTATTGTATCGAGATAATGATGAGTAGCTTCGTTGACTATCAGTGATCACAAAGTGAGTGAGTGACCGGAAAAAACGCCTAATTCAAATATTACTTTATTCATTTTTGAACTTCACAAGAATCATTATAAGGAAAATTAATATTTATCTCATTTTTGGCGAATTTCTAAAAAGTGTTTATTTCTTTAAGCTTATTATTAAATTAAGTTGCATTGATAAATGGCAATTCAAATATAAATGGATAATTATCTTAGTTATTATTTCGAATTTTGCATTAAAAGAGAACCATTAATATGATAAATCTCATTTTAAATCAGTTTTGCGTCCAGTAATCCAGTCATTTGCTGAAGACTGGCTCCGACCAAAGCTCACTTGGGAACAAGAAACGATGATTCGCGAGGCATCACGAGCTCGAACACTTGCCTTCGCAGGCTACACTTTGATGGCTGGCTGCTTGATAGGATTTGGAATTGGTCCTTTTTTTGGCTTCAGTATTCGTATTCTCTCAAATATTATTGACTATGGGAGTCGGCATCTTATTCTCCAAACCTACTATCCTTACGACTATTCGAAAAGTCCAAATTATGAGATAACCTGCACTATTCAGTTCTTCTGTTGCTGTGTGCTTACTTTCTACGCAACCATTCCACTGTGCTCACTCTGGCACAGTGTTTTGTCGGCGAGACACTTTCATTGCGAGTACGTATTTTTTGATTTGTTATTAAACTATTTGTTAATAAAATATGTATTTCCAGAGCTCTGAAATATATCACAAAATCTACAATAGCAAATAGCAAATGGTACATCGCATCACGACAGAGCAAACAGGAAGTCATTCTCATTATGCTCGCTGCAAAGAACCCACAGACACTTACTGCAGGAAAGTTCTTTACTCTGTCTCTGGCGACTTACTGCAATGTAAGTAATTATATCGGCAGGAAATCTTTAATATGAAATAAAAAAAATTGAATTACTTATATTAACTGACCAAATTGTGGTGTAATATTTATCAGGGTATTTGCAGATTCGTATACCTTTAATTAGGAATTGGTTTCACATCTCAAAGTCATTGAATATTTACGGTAGCTTTTTGAAAACTGATTTTGCGTAAGATTTGAATTCAATTAATTGATAAGTTGGGCTAAAAATTGACTTGCACACTCTTTGAAATATTATTTATATCATTAACGTAGGATTTTTAGGAATGACGTGAAACAAAACTCAAATTGAAGGTACACATATATATGTTTTATTGTATTTTTAAATACATAAAGACATTGCAATTAATATAATTAATAAAAATGCATAATATTAGTTAATATTTCACAAAACGTTTCGCAAAAAGGCTTACGTAAAATGTTTCCTTACTTCATTTTCTGAACAGATTATAAAATCAACGGCGGGATACATATCGATGCTCTTCGCTGTAAATAAACGACTATGATATTCGATAAATTATGAGTGTGGTATCTTGCACTTTGGAAACACTGGAATGCTATGAGCTGGTGCTATTCTGGATAACCTTCGATCAAAATCTGAATTCGATGATTAAACAGCGCATAATAAAAAAAGATTTATTTATGTATCATTCTCTGACTAATGGAGAAGTCATGTTTTTTCTTCAAAATATTTTTAAACTATTCTTTTATGGCATGTTCTTGAAAGAAATTTCATGAAAAGATCTAATAGAATGTATGAAGGTACATACAGTGCCAAAGAACAGTTTAAAAATATTTGGAAGAAGAAACATTTTTTGACTTCTCAATCTGTCAGGTAATGATCCAGATATATTTATTATGTATAACGTAAATTCTATAAAAACGATTAGTCTAACATCGTTGCTGAATATTGATAATTCTATTACCTTAAGTATATAATGATCATGTTATTAACAACCAGATTTAACTTTTTATTGATAAACGAACGTTACTAATTAGAAATAGAAACAATATACATGAGTCCAATGATGAAATGAAAAATAATCGTTTAATAGATAATGTTTTATAACTTCATAAGTTAATACGTTTTGTAGAGACTCACTCACGTTCAAGGAATAATCTCGTGAATTTGTAATTTATAGTCAAAAATGAAACATTTCTTCTCTGTTACTCTAATTATTTCGAATTATTGGTATCGGCGCGAAATATTTTACTTTCAATTATGTCTCCAGCGACATATTAACATCTAGAACCGCGAAATTAATTATTCGCAACGGAGGGTAGCGAACCCACTACTCGGGTTATAACCGAAATATCAATTCCGATTATTCACACTGAAAAGGTCGACGACAATGAACACTACTCGAATAATCGAAAGAAGTAAACTATCTCGATCCAGAACATTGCTAAACACTATTCAAGGGCTTAGAACTTATAAGACATTTTCACTTGCTGCTTTTATGACGATTCCATTGGTGGGATTATTCTGTTTCATAAAGTTTGTAAAAAGATACGATTTCATAATTTTAGAATTATTATACGAAGTATGTTCGAATAGAATACTATTTTTGTAATATACGTATATGCAATCCTGTATATTTTGTTTTCTACGCCAACAGTGATGTGCAGCATCATTCAGGTTGAAGTAATGCCAATGATCTTTTTTTTAATTAGTTTACAATATATGATATATGGAGCATTATTTGTGAAAAAGCCACGCCTAAAGTTAAATAATTGAAGTTACCTAGACAATGATTCGATACGTTATTTTGTACGAATGAATATGTATCTTTAATGAGTATAAAGTCTTTTTAAAATACGAGTTGGTTAACCATTTAAAAATAAAAACTAGGAAAAAGTTAATTTTTCGGTTCTTTATTAAATTTTCGTATTGAAAATATTTTTTATTTATTTTAACTTAACGGGTTAGAGAATTGTTAGAGAATGATCTGAATATATTTTCTCTGCATTATTTGTGTACCTTATATTTCAACCAAATCACTGTATTGTTATTTATTTAATTTGTTCATATTAATAATAAAATTAATAACAATATTTTTAAATGTATAGAATTTCGACTAAAGATGGCCATTTGTACAAGGCCTGTATTACTACTGTATTGACTATACAACTACTACATTGACTATAAATCATATTAGCTTGGTATACCATATTTTTAGATGAAACAGGTTACTTCACTCATCATTGGCTTTTTCAATTCGACCACCTGGTGACTTTCAAGATCTATTCCGCAGATTGGATTTTATAGCAAGTAAGAAGTTCAACATTTAGCGAACTCTTGTTATGTGTCATATTACTTATAAACATTTGTTCATCAGTGCTTTCAAACACCGACGAAACACTTTATTAAAATAAGCATAAGACAATGGCACAATCCAAATCGTGGTATCTCTAATTGCTAAGACAATTCAGCATAGTCTGTGAAATCCTGTAATCTCTACATTATATAGCACACTAATAACGACCTTATGGCTACAACCACAAATACCTAAAGATAAGTTTTATTCTATTTACGTTGAGTATCTAGATCATGCATTCGTCTTTTTGCAACAGTTTAATTATAATTTAATTCTTTCCATTTTCACATCTTTTATCTCAACTTCAATATCAAGTTTTATATCATCAATGCCGATTCATGTCTATTGTTAAGAAGCAAAGTTTGTACTGAAACACTCGGAGACATTCTATACCTTGTAAGCTATTAGAAGACTATAATATAATTCTCGTTTCGGAGTTATTCATTGGCTTCTGCATAAATCAGTGAGAATGAAACGTTGTCATGGGTAGAAGGGTGGATAAGAAATTAGCGTCACGCGAAGCAATGTCAAGACGATTCGTCGGTTCTGCCGTACATTCGCGCACAGGTCTTCGATACGTTCTTGTCGCGTCTCTATTCCATTGCCTCGTGCTGTGTCGGACTGTGTGAACTGTATCAAGTACATTGTAAAGTGAGTGTAAAATTATCGAACGAGTGTCGTGTCTGTCTAACGAGAATAAAAGTACTTTGTGAATTCAAAAAATTATTTTAATAAACAAATGACAAAAAAAGTCGATAATAATAAAATGGTGTCCGACTCTCACGAACAACGTCTCAAAGGTAATTCTACAAAGATACATGGACCTACCATCATCATTAAATCCTCATGTATTACAAAACTCAATAACAACCTATAGATTTCGAATGGGCTTTTGGTCTGCATCGGTCGTGCTTTCGTCTGATGGGTATCTGGCCTATCGAAGATGGAGCTAAGAGTTTTCGAGATCCTTTGATGAATCTACGAACGCCTTTTGTAATCGTATTTATTTTTTTCGCTGTTTGTCTACCTCAGATGTGCGCACTCGTAAAGGTCATTAACGAGTTACCACTAGTAATTGATAATTTGATAACAAACAGCTCAAGTTGTATTTCCTGCGTGAAGTTCTTCTTTATTTGGAGATATAAGAAGGGTAATAATCATTATTAATCGGTTAATGAAAATTCTTGCAACTGAGAGATGTTTTTTTTTTCGAAACAAGTCTTAGTTCCAGTAATCGAGTCAGTAACCGAAGACTGGATCAGTCCAAAGTTTACCTGGGAACGCAATATTATGCTTCGACAGGCATATCGAGGTCGAATTCTCACCGTCATTGGTTACGTTATCGTAATCTGTTGCTTTACTGGATTTGTGTTCGCTCCTTTACTCGGCATTAACATTCGCATTATCACAAATATCACCGATTACGGAGAGCGACATCTTACCATTCAGTCGTATTTTCCTTACGACTACTCCAAAAGCCCATATTTTGAAATGACACATATATGTCAAATTGTTTCTGGCGTTTTCATTGGAATATCCGTAATTATTCCGGATAACTACTTTGCGGCTTTGGTTCTTCACACGAGTGCGCAGCTCGAAATACTGGGCCTTAATATACAAAATATAATTGAAGAGAATAATGAGGTGTTAGCAGCGAGTAAGAATGTTAAATTGAACGAGAAAATAGCAATCATCGTTCATCGACATGTGCATCTTATGGCGTGAGCTTAAGTTTTTAATTATCGATCTATTAAATATTATAGTGAAATTTCAATTTAAAAAATAACTGTTATTCAATAGGATGATAACAAGAATTGAAAATTCCTTTACTTACGTACTTCTAGCTCAAATATTTTGCATGTCCATTGCGGTTAGCTGTTTAGGATTTCAAATTCTCGACGTACGTTTCAATGATTATCCATATCCGTTACTTTTTATTATTCACAATACAATATTTATTACATAAGTTTTAATAGATTGTTCAAGGGTCGCCTGGAACCAAGCCATCGACAGTACAATTTTTAACGCTTGTTTGCGACTTGACTGTTCAGCTTATACTCACACTAGTCTCCTGCGGTGTCAGTGAGATTCTTGCACTTCGAGTGAGTATCTTTTTATAAGGTACAATAAGTTAGTTGTAAATATAACGATATTTCAGTGTTCGGAGATATGTTTCGCCGTTTACAACAGTATGTGGTACACCGTGCCAACACGAAGAATAAAAGATATAATACCTATTATGGTTACTGCGAATAATTCTCAGAGGCTCACGGCTGGAAAAATATTCGTTTTGTCTCTACAAACTTACTCTGGGGTATATATGGTAAAATGGAATTGTGTTGCAGATTTCATTTTCTATACGAATAATTTCTTTTTCATTGGTAGATTTTAAAAACATTAGGAGGATACATATCGGTACTTTTGGCTTTCAAATAAATGATGATCCATTTAGTAAAATTAACAAGAGTTTGCATAGATTGTTCATTGAGAGTTAAATATATTTAATTCATTTAAATAACTCTGTTAATACGGTAGTCCTAAAAGAATGCATCGACATCTTATACATATTATCGTGATAAAACGTTATTTCATATTTGAATTCTATTTACGTGTCTACTTACGTTTTTTATTACATTCTTAGGCACATGGAAAAATAGTAATGATTTACCGTTCATTTGGTAAAACATTGTCACCAATAACTGCAAAACTTTTAATTATATGGGTACTGTCATTATTGTTTCACAAAAGATTCGGAAACACTAAAATTTTCATTCTCATTTCAATCGTAAACACTGCAAAACTTTTATGATCCGATAGATTTGATGAAATATTATGATCACGCGTAAAACAAACTAAATCACATAATTTATATAATACGATTGGAAGGAAGAAAAATGATCTTTACCGTGACATAATGAAGCTTTGCAATCAGTACAGTACAGTAACTGTTAAATAAATTAAAGAATTAAATCATTGTGTTACCAATTCTGCATTTTTAGACTTCGACTTGGCATTTGACGTGGAGGCTTTCAGCTGATCAAGAAATAAACTCCAGATCTTTTCAAACTGACTAATGTCCAGTTCTCATGATATTTTTCTTCGTAGTTTTGCTGTAGATGTACTCTCTCGAGTTGGTGATGCAACACCTAACAATGTAACAATCGTTACGTCAACTGACTTACTAAAAAGGCAATTACTATACAACATTATATTAAACCTTATATTAAATTTCTCAGCCATTTAGACATAATATATGTAATCTGTCCGTTTCAGACCCGATGATCAATGTGGCATAGATTGACTACCTGTGTCGATAGCCGAAATTAGAAGATTTAATAATGCGTCGATAAGACTTCGGAGGTAGGCTTATGATTACCTTGGATGTATCCAAAATAGTAGTCTGATTCTCAGATTTCATCTTAATGAAACATTAAGCTCATTTCTGCTTTTTCATCCGCACAATAAGCTACCTCACGGATTATGAGCCAAATCTTTCGATAGGTATAGCCGTTTCAATTCCTGATTACATTTGCGTACTGGTTTTATATACTAGTGCTCATTTTGAAATCTTGGGATACAACAGATAGAGAATATATCAGAATTGGAGAGCAGAATATATTTAGCTGACTTACTAAGAGGCGCATATGTCTTAATAAATAAGTATGTTATTGTCAAATTATTATTCTTTGATACGGGCCGTGTATACAATACAAGTAAGTAGTTGAGAAGCATTCGAGTTCATGACTGCAGCGCAAATATTCTGCATGTCTATCATGGTGCGCTGTTTGGGTTTTCATATATCTTGAGCATAAGAAGAGAAGTGATATCTTTCTTTGAAAATCTCCTATGAATAGTTTCAGTGGATTTTTTTAGATGCTGGATAGTTCCAGTGACAAAACTTCTTTTTGTCCAGATCATCATACTTGGCGGAACTCTCTTCACTATGTAACTTCGTGCGCTTGCCGATTGTTTCGAGAGCGAAAAGCTTCTGTCACGAGTTAATTTATATTCGCACCATCGGACGATAAAAAATGAAAAGTCATCACTTTTATCAAGCTGGAAGAATTTTCTTTACGTCTTTAACAACTTACTGTTTTGTATGTTCATTAAACGACAAAATCCTCATAAATTTTTACCGATATTCATTTAACACTTTTGTTATAGATTACTCAAACGCCAGCTGAATATCTAGAAGTCTTGTAAGGATATTTGTAATAAAAATTTTTATTAGAAAGCTAAGAGCTGAGAGTAAGTAAGGGCATGTCTGAGCACAAGAAAGATCAGGCGAAATTGAGGGCTAGTATGAAAATTATATAGTAAAAAAATACCTTTTTATACTTTAAGTACATACGTACTGCATATGATTAAACTGTTTATGTACACAACGCCCAAACGAAGTGTCACGGAATGTATCGTACCAAACCAGAGCCACCCACTATTGTGAAGTATAAAAAATGAGGAAAAGAACCATTCTCTAAACCTTCTGCTTTATACCTGTACCTGTACCTGTACCTGTACCTGTAGCTGTACATCTCTTTAAGATTTGGTTCTTCTAACAATAATAACTAGTTTTTCAAACATATACATTAAAAACACTCATGAATGGTATAAATAAAATGTATATCGAATTCGAATTTGAAATAAAAAAAATATACTTACAATAAAATTATAATAAAAATATGGTATGTAGTAAATACAAATTTTGCTGTGAAAATTGTTTGTGCACAATAAGTTCTTGTAATTTTGGCAGATTCAAAAATTATCAGGCATATGTTTTGCACCGAAAGAAAAATGTATTTCTTTCTTATAAATAATTCTGTTAATAGGGTATTTCAGAAAGAAGGCAGTGCTATCTTATACAGATTCTCGGGGCAAGCTGAAGGGAAAAAGGTGGGTATGAAAATACACGACGATATTCAATAGCTTCCGAAGTAACTACGCACTTCGATTCTGCCTATGCCTTGTATTGATTATATTCTCATGCGTACAAAAAAAGATGCTTCGCCTCTCTTGTCGCCTGGCATTGCCGGCAACAACTGCAATCTTTTATTCAGAATTAAATAGGTATCGCGACTCGACTTATAAGCTAACTGCGCGACAACATAGCTATCACCGCTACTCAGTACATATTTTACTTCCAGTAAAGGGAATAAAGTTTGCGAAGTTTTTACGATTCGGTAGATATAATGAAGCATCGATAGCTACAAAGCTTAGGTGCTGTAACAGCAGTGAACGGAGAAAGACATTATCTGCACGCAAGCTTTTATTCGCTTGTCAATAAACTGCCACCTGGTATATTCGATTCATTATTTATGCATAACCTGTATGGTTTCGTAACGAAAGGGTTGTCTATATGTTCTTGTAGATGTGGAGTTTTATTGCAATGTCTGACGTTGATTTTTACGCGAAGACGGTTATGTGAAACAAAATAAAATCTCCGTTGTAGCTGACAGCTGTTTTGTGTGAACTCTATAAAGATGCCAGGAAAGTGGAAAAAGAGTTATCTAATACGTTAATAGTTTGCGACTGGAAGAAAGAAACTTTCTTTTACGCTAAAAATACTAACATTATTTAAGTACGTCGAATAGAAAACTTGTCGATCGATAGGAATAAGGAGGAATTGACATAAGACAATTGATTGTATTTATCGAAAGATAAATACAATCAATTGCCTTAACAAGTATACCATATCATAGCAGCAAATTGAGTTATCATTCGAGCTCCGTGATAGATTTGATTTTTGAGCCGGGATGGTTCCCACGATTGAGAGATCGTTTAAATTCGTGCTCACAGAACAAATATTCAACAGGTGTATTATGCGGTATGCTGTTCAGGTTTTAAGAATAAGTAATCAACCTCTGAAAATGTTTTATAAGCAGATTCGTTCAATTCTTTTAGATGTTGGACAGTACGGATGACCCACCTTCTTTTTCCCAACTTGTAGCAATTACTGGGACTCCTCTAACTATGTTACTACATGTACATACATTTCTTTATTGTTTTACTAGTGGAAAGCTCAAGATAAAAGTAATTTTTTTTTGTAATGATTTTTTCACGTTATCCTTATGAATATCTCACACTTATTGTGTGCTCAATAAATATGAAAACGTTTTCAGACATAATGTTTTTTATAGCATTTATAATTGTAAGTGATACACGGCACCATAGGTACAAAGCAGTCATATTTTGTACCGATGATACTTATAGCAAAAACTCTTCGCCCAAAATTATTGCTTTGTATGTTCGTTAAACTCTGAATATCCCATAGGTTTTGTAATTGTTGCTCACGATGATCCAGACGCAGATTATGAGATCTGGATTGTACGAATATTTCAAACAAACTCGTCGGCAGATGATCTATTTGTGTAAAAATTGTATTTGGTCCCCTCAGAAATCTTCGATACACTTATAAATAGCGCAAATGAAATGTTTATAGAATTCGAATTAGAACTTAAAATATACTGCCACTCTATAATATATCATAAACCATTTTAAATAACAATTGCAGAATTTTTGTAACTCAAGAGTTAGAAAATTAATGAACAAGATCTAAGGCATTGATGAAGAAAATAGAAAAATTAAAAATAACTTTATATACTTATACTAATATTAAATGGATATTACAAGAATATTACATGATTTTGTGAAAAGTATAATAACTGTATAATTCAATATATCTTGTTCGTACAGCTGTAACAGCTTACTACTATTTATATGTAATACATGTAATGATTATGCATCGTACGAATTCACACATTAATTATCAAGAGTAAGCTACACTATTAACTTTCTATTATTTCAATATACTTTTTATTATACATTATTCGTGTACTTCACACTAAATATCAATAATCACATCTTTATATGTATAAAATTTCAACTGAAAATGGTGTTCTACAACCATACTTACTACTGTACTGTAGTACGATCTTAGTATTCAACATTTTTAGATTAATCAAATTACTTAACTCATTATTTTGTCGATTACGGTTAAGATATTTGTGTTTGAATCATACGTGCATTAGGATACAACTCGGTACAACTTACATCTTACACATTTTATGAACACTTACTATATTATTTATTCAACGATAAGTCTCTTACTTATCGATGTATATAATATTTGCATGAATGTTGATATGCTTATAGAGCCAGCTGATAGAGTCAGGTTGTATTTATGCAATTATGCTTGATATTAATATATCTTTTTTCTATAGAATATGTGTTGAATTAAAATAATTATGCATTGTGATTATGCTGAAACGTAATTATGAATTGCAATTTTTAAAAAAATGTATTTATTTTCATTGTTTACAGCTCTGTCTAGGGTAATTGAAGAGCTGAAATCTAGTGTGTCAAGAGATGAATTACACTAAAAAAATCAAATATATAAAGTGTATGGCTCGTCAATTTAATTTTTAATAAAATGCAAGAAAAACCATTCAAGTATTTATTATTGACTATGAAAATTACTCTGAAATCTGTCGAGTCGTCTACAATTTTTGACTCTAATAGTAACTTTTTTTTTAGAACATAGTGAATAGGATCTCTGCTTTGGATATGTGTTTAACAGCATTATTTTAATTAATCGAATATACCATCGCGATATAATAACGAGATATTTATTTATCTCGTTATATAATAATTTTAACAGCTTTGTGCAATTTACATACAATGGAATTATATATAGTTATAATAATTATGTAATATAATAATGTTAACAGCTTTGTGCAATTTATATACAATGTAATTATCTTACTAATGTGTTGATTATTAGAGAATATTAATTATAGTAGAAACTCACAATTAGTTAAATCTTCATTATATTTATGCTGGCTGACAGGAGTTTCAATGTTGAAGGTTTATAACATTTTTTTCACACCACTGAAGTCGGCGATATGATGCAAATCATTGGTTTCTGACCGTCGACTGCAAACATATTAAAGAAAGTAAGCATAACAATACATAATAATAATAAAATAATAAAAAAAAGATTTCTTGTTGCAAAAGTATTGAAGGCAGTTTGATCAACAATTAACGTATTCGTTATCTGAGCGATATCTTAGGAGCAGTGCAGAACACAGTCTCCCACAAGAAACAATGTTTATACGGAGACACACGACGACACTCTATATCATCAAAAGTATTCTAAGACTATACATCTCGTTTCCGCGATATTGATTGTCTTCTGCATAAATGAGTGGCGGTAAGACTTTACCATGGGTAAAAGTACAAATAAGCTGTCGTTAGGGACATTACCGTCACGCGATATGACATAATGTCTAGACGATTCTTTCGATCTATTATTCACCAACGCACGTATCTTGGAAACGTCGCTGCTGCATCTCCATTTCATTGTCTCATGTTGAGAGCTACATCAAGTAAATTAACAGAGTTATAACCGTATCAGACGAGTGTCGTGTCTGGCTAACGATAAGAAAAGAAAGAGCTTTGTAAAATATATCGTTCGATTTTCAATCAAATGAATCTTAACGAAGATTGCATTTTGAAGTATTTTGATTAACTAATGACAATGAAAGTGAACAATACTCGCGCGATGTTCGACACCCACGAGCAACGTCTTAAAGGTAATTTTATAAAATCCATGGCTTTTAGAGGATGAGAAAACTCACGAGTTGTAGATTTGAAATGGGCTTTCGGGCTTAACCGTTTGAGTCTTCGTCTAATGGGTATGTGGCCTGGTGACGATGAAGCTAAGAATCTGCAAGGTCTGCTAACGAATCTTCGAGCGCCATTTATGATTACATCTATTTTTGTCTTCATGGTTCTACCTCAGATGTACGCACTCGTCAAGGTATTTGGCGAACTACCATTAGTAATCGATAATTTAATGACAAGTAGCGCTGCCTTTTCTTCCTGCTTCAAGCTGTTTTTTATCTGGAGAAGCAAGCGTGGTAACGTTCAAAAATTAACCTTCCATTTGACAAAGTATTTTATTTTAAAAATAATCTGACGACTAAAAAATCAGCTACGTTTTTCCTAAGCAAGTCTTGCGACCAGTAATTCAATCAGTATCCCAAGACTGGCTTCGACCAAAGTCCAACTGGGAACGTAAAGCAATGATTCGTGAGGCATCTCGAGCTCGAATATTTACCGTCAGTGGTTATGCCATTTTGGCTGGCTGTTACACAGGATTCGCGGTAGCTCCTTTATTCGGCATCAACATCCGTATCATCTCGAATATTACCGATTACGGAAAGAAACATCTATTTGTCCAGTCGTACTTCCCTTACGATTACTCCAAAAGCCCGTATTTTGAAATCACGCATATGTGTCAACTTATGGCTGGCGTTTTTATTGGAATGTCCGTATCGATTCCGGATAACTACTTCGCGGCTTTGGTCTTTCACGTGAGTGCGCAATTTGAAATACTGGGTCACAATATGGAAAATATGCTCGAGACCAATAAAAACGGGCTCAAGAAGAGTAACGCTAAGAAATTTAGCGAAAAAATGGGGATTCTTGTTGATCGCCATGTACATCTTATTAAGTGAGAATGATATTAAAATTATCGCTTGAGTTGAAATTATCAATGATCAAGATCTTTACTTAACAGCGCAGTAACTGCCATTGAGTACACTTTCAGCTATGTAATCCTAGCTCAGATATTTTGTATGTCAGTAATGGTTTGCTGCTTAGGAGTCCAAATTATCAGCGTGAGTTTTAGTGCAGATGAAAATTCACTTCCATAACATTACAATACTCACCTATGAATTTACGTCAGTTATTCGGAAACCAGACGTCGCTTTTCCAAGCATTGACGTTATTCAGCACTCTCTTCACACTGATGATGCATACTTTAGTCGACTGTTTTGCCTGCGAGACTCTTTCACTGCGTGTAAGTATTCTTATTTACAGATGTCGATAAATCGGTTACACCTATTGATATTCAGAGTTCCGGTATATTCCGTGACATTTATAATAGTATGTGGTATACCATACCGAAGCAAAGCATTAAAGATATGATACCGATTATGGTTGCTTCGTACAATTCACGGAGGCTCACGGCTGGAAAACTATTCATGTTATCTCTATCAACATATTGTGGAGTATGCATTTATATAATATTTTACTGTAAACGATTTTCTACATAATGCAATTTTTTTTCATCTTATCAGATTTTGAAGACATCGGGTGGATACATATCCGTACTTATCGCAGTAAATAAATGATTCATTTCAAGACTGTATCGTTGAAAGTTTATATATATATTTTTTTTTCATTGCGAGAATAAATGTATTCATTTCTTTTAAAAAATGCATGATCTTGTCTCAATTTCACTAGGATTCTTGATGATCACGTTATTGATATCGTTCTTCCGCATACAAACAATTGCAGTTAATCGATGCAGACGCTATTCAAATGCGCACAATACTCTCGGAAGAAAGTAAAAGTTTCATCTGAGACTGGAACACAAATGAACAACATCTAAGAGGCAAAATGAAAATAATAAGTGCTCTGAGAAATGTATTAAACATCATTATCAGAACAGTTTCTTTCCATCAAATTTTGAAAATTTTTGTACAGATTTTTATTGAAACCATGCAATATGGTGAAATGGCCGTTTTACAGAATGATTTGCGTAGTTGTATTTTTACTGAAATCCATTTTAGGCTTATTGCATGAACTATATTTACAAAGTAGTAAGTATTATTTTTAAAAGCGTCATAGGACCTGGAACCAGATCGCTTAGGAGAATTTTTTAGATGATTCCATGTCATCAAGAGCTTAAAAGTATCAATGATTTACCAGAGTCATTGACGATTTTTCATACTGACCTTTTTCTATTCTTCCTGGGAAAATTATCTGCGATTAGCATGGCATAGTCGAGTAAGACAGAGACCAGCAGTAATCACCATAAGCTAATCCAGTTTTGTACTACCGTACTACCACTCCAGGATTCTGCACATCGAAATCGCCTACTTTAGACAACAACATTACGTAGTTTTGGTTTGTAAAGTCACTGTCAGTTTCTGGAAATCAATTTGCAGAATTATACTACTATTAGACTAGGAGTTAAAATTTGCATGGCTATGGTGTTTATAATCTCAAAGAAATTTCTTCTTATAAATAAATAAATGCATGGACTACAGTAATATTTTGAAGAAACTTATTAAAAAATTCTTGTGTGCAAACTTGTAAGCTCAGGCGAAATATCAAAGAGTATTTATACTTATCACTTTATAAATTATCACATTCATTTTATGCTGCGTTGGGATTATTGCGTTGGGATGCTATTTACTACTACAAGACTACTGTTCGTACTACAACAGGTAGAATCTTCGTTCCAATTCTATCGATTTTATACAGATAAGATTTGGAGATATATGACAATTACTTTTTTAAAACTGTAAAGCACAATGCGAGATACAACTTGAATTTTATCAATAATCGAATGAAAATTAGTATAGAAGATGTACAAAAGAAGCACGAAAGCCATCAAGATGTTTATATTTACAACAAAAGTCTTGAAAGCAACTTCACAATGGAAAATTTATTTTAACATTTATCAGCTCATAACATTTAATAAAAAATTATTGTAATTTTAAAATAAAATATGCTATAAATTTGAAGTGGGCTATCGGTAATAAAGATGTTCAAAATTTAGTACATCTAATAGTTTATTATCGGGCACCCTTCATGATCCTAATCATATTTTTGTGGATGTGCCTAGTTCAGATGTGTGCGCTTGTACTGGTCATCGGAGAGCTACCTCTGGTACCAAATAGTTTGTTGACGAGTAACTCTGGCAACACCTCCCGCACCAAATTGTTCTTCATCTGGCGACATAAACAGGGTAAGACGAATTCTGCACGATACACGTGTAAACTTAAAAATTACAAATTGAACTAAAAATACAAAAATCTTCTCTCCCTTTCTCTCGGAATAAATGTTACTGAACTAGATAAATTAGTCATGTTATCATACAACAGTATTTACCATTAAAATTTCTGCTTACAGCAGTCTTATCATATAAAATAATGCTTCAACTACTGAATCTTGACAGGAATAGTTCGTATGTCATTAATTGCCAGCTTCCGAGGATTCGAAATTCTCTACGTACGATTCAGCGATCTATCAATTAAATGTAATCATTCGTACAGGATACTTTGTGCCAATGATCTAAGTAGTAGTGATTCCTCAATGGATCAAAGCTAGAGAGATTCTATTAATGTATTTTTATCGATATCAAGAATTGTCAAGGGGATGCTTTCATGTACCAAGTATATAAATTAAATCGATACATTTCTCAAAAGCAGTATCAAGGATGAACCAAGCATTATCGATTACAATGACTATAGGAAAATGATCAAAAATAGATTCTCTTGATTGTAAATATTGTAGATAATTATAGTTAAAAAGTAGACTGTTATATTAGATACTGTTATGTTAGATGAAAATATACCAATAAAAAAGAAAAAAAATTTATAAATACGTACGAAAAAAAATTTTTTTTTTTTTACGGTGTTCGAGATCTGCGTTAGCTTATGGTAAATCTATGTAGACGAATTCCATAAAATTCAATTTTACATCTATGGCACTTATTTTAAACTTGATTTTTATGTTTAATAGGAGTATTAAAAGAGCTTCAATTTAAAAAAAAGTTTTAGACCGGATAACTAGAAAAAGAAAGATAAAATAAGTCATAGATGAAAAAGCGAAAAAATACGCACTGAACTCGTTTTTTCGAAAAATTCTTTTTGCAAAACAAAGCCATTGAAGTCGACGTTTGGCGAAATAGTATTAAAAATTATTTCGCCAAGCGTAGTATTGGAAAAGAAATTAACAACACAGTTATACTAATAATGTGAAGAAAAACATTGTTTTTTTTCTTTTTAAAATATGGTCAGACCAACTGTATACTGGAATCGAATACTTATTGCATAGAAAAAAGGTAAAACTATTCACAATTCATTTAAAAAAAGAAACGCCATCCAAGACGTACAGAGTCAAAAGTCCAAATAAGCATATAAGCGTTCAAAAATTAAACTCTTGGTTTTTAGACAGTAGCTTGATTTCATTGAGTTGTAGGTAAATAGTAATGTAACGTAAATGATACCACAATTATTGTTTTTTATAGAAAATTTATGCCTATAGCTTGTATATATCATTTTTATATATAATGGTCGTACAGATATTTTCGCAAATTGAACTTCATAAAATTGCAACATTTCGCTTCTTTCGCAAATCCGTTGTATATTTTAATAGGACATTTGAAAGTATGATTTCTTATATTTTGACACGGTGTTTCGATTATGATTCTTAATTTGAGATTTTCATTCTCTTCTTTGTATACTATTTTCTACAATTAAGTTGCCAGGAATCAAACTACTATTTTTTTCTACATCGTTTCCATTGACTAAGAATAGTTTTGTTTTAGAGCTGCTCTGATGTAAGAAAAACACACGTATAAAGTAAAATTGAAATGTTCTTGTTATTAATAAGCAGTAGCGGGGAAATACACAAATTTTTATTTGCTTTTAAAAGAAAATTGTTTAATTTACGAAATCTAATCATTATACGAAGCACTTGCATGCATGCACTGTTTAAAAACATTAAACGAAATGACTTGTAATCTCGGCTTACCTTTCTAGGTAGAAAGGTAGTCAGCCGATAATCTATAGACATTTAGTTGTTATCGTATACACATTATGTCGTTACGCCCATTAAATACTACCGCTCGGCTACTGCTTTGGACTATACTTATTGTAACAACGGAGGCTTATCACGAGTAAAGTGCGAGTAGAAGAAAATTACTGTCTTGACATGCGACAAAGACAATTTTCGCATGGATTATTCATGGATGCACTTTCAGTAAATACGATAGCATTATCGTATTACATCGACGTTGAACTCGTTCGCGATGAGAAGCATAGCTCTCGACATTCGACTTTTGGTGCCTCACCAATGAAATGGAATATACGTCGCTCAGATAACGTTTGATATTTGTGAAAATATATCTCATCTGTCAAATATATTCATCACCTACAACTCAATGAAAAATGAGATCGAAGATGAAGTGAATTTTTCAAATAGAGCGAACAAACTAGACGATGCTGAATACTCGTCTACAGTGTCTTAAAGGTTCCATTTGAAATAAACTTTACATGTTAAATAAATAAAAAATTGCGTATTTTTTAAAATCAAATAGACTTCAAGTGGGCTCTCGGTTTAAATCGCCTGAGCCTCCGTTTAATGGGTGTATGGCCAGATGACGACGAAGATCAAGGTCCACGACGTTTGCTCGTTCTTCTTCGTGTACCTTTTATGATCACCGCCATGGTTTTGTGTCTATTACTACCACAGATGTACGCACTCATAGTGATAACTTCGCTTAAAGAACTACCGTTGATCATCGATAATTTGATAACAAGCTTGGCTACTGCAATCTCCTGTTTTAAACTGTTCTTTATGTGGCAAAGCAAGAAGGGTGACGTATCAAAATTATTTTAACACTTATTGTTTAGCTTTTTGTATTATATAACGAAATTCGTAGAACTGATAAATATTGATTTTGTCCAAGAAAGTGCTGCGCCCAGTAATCAAATCAGTGACTGAAGACTGGCTCCGGCCAAAACTCACCTGGGAACGCGACGCGATGATGCGCGAGGCCTTACGAGCACGAAGGTTCACCATCAGCGGCTATGCCATAATGGCCGGTTGCTACGCAGGTTTTGCTGTTGGCCCATTATTAGGCTTCAGTGTTCGGATTCTCTCCAACATTACTGACTACGGAAAACACCATCTTCTCGTCCAGTCATACTTCCCTTACGATTACTCCAAGAGCCCGTACTTTGAGATCACCTATACCTGTCAGTTCATCGCTTCCTCTTTTATTGGAATGTCCATGTCAATTCCGGATAATTACTTTGCAGCTTTGGTCTTTCACTTAAGTGCTCAGTATAAAATTCTTGGAATTAATATGAACAATTTGAAAGGAGATGATAAGGGATTCCACAATGATGATAAGTTTAATGCATATAGTAGAAGGATGAAAATCTTCGTGGATCGACACGTACATCTTATGACGTGAGATTTCATTTAAAAACTCATCGAAATTTAAATACAAAGCCGCGAACGAGTACGTGCATGTATCTATGTGTAAATGCAGCCATTTTGAATCTAAGTGCTAAGTACATAGTCACGGCAGTGCGCTACATATTTTCTACGCTTAAACTTAAGACTCGTCAGTGACAATTCAGTCTGTATAGTATATATTTTTAAAACGGCAAAGATATTTGTAACTTTTCACCTGACTTTTGTTAAAAATACCAACGATAACCTTTAGAATATGTTTCACTTTTTTAATTCGTAATTAATCCCTTTACGCTTATTATTATAATTCACTGATGAACACCATATAATACATATAATATTCCAGTATAGTAACAGCCATAGAATACTCTTTTCGCTTGTTAATGCTGGCCCAAATATTTTGCATGTTGATAATCGTCGGCCTCTTAGGATGCCAAGTGGTACTCGTGAGTTTCAAACCACACATTTATCGCGAATCACATATACACAATATGCACATCAACACTAACGCTACAATTTACCACAGTCCTTTCAAGCTGCTTCAGGAGGTCAGTCATCGAAACTCCAAGTATTGACTCTAACCGTCACTTTCTTTACCCTGATGATGCTCACCCTAGTCGACTGCATTGCCAGCGAGTTACTTGAGCTTCGTGTAAGTATTTTTTCTTTTTTACTCCAAAATTATGCAACTTATAATGCGCGATTCGAAAGATTTTTTAGAGCTCCAACATATTCCGCAACATTTACAATATCAAATGGTATGATGCACCGCTGCGCAGTAGGAAAGACGTACTACTGGTGATGGTCATATCCAAAATTCCTCGCAAGTTAACAGCTGGCAATATCTTCATTCTGTCTCTATCGACGTATTGTAGTGTACGTAGTTGGCGTAAATTATAGGATTCAAAATAAAGTTTTATGTAAGAATATTTTGTTTTTAACAGCTTATGAAGTCAACGGTTGGATACATCTCAATGCTTATCGCTATAAATAGACGATGATCGAAAAACTGAAAAGTTAAGGAAGGAGTGTTTATTTCATACCAGAAAATAAATGAGATAGTATTAATCATACCTACATGCATATTTTGCTATTCGCAAATTATCTCAAAAATATCACAGCGAATGCAGGATAAGTCAGAGAGAAATAATTCATAGATTACGTGGATCAATATTTTAATGTGATCCAAGAGATCGCACTAAAATTCATTATGACAGCATGCACTGTCACCAAACAGGAAAAACTGAATTAATAAAATACATTCATTAAAGACACCTAAATAGCTTTAAAACGGTTATATATTATTTATTCACTCTATTGTTTTTATAATATTATTTTAATTTGGTACACAATTGTAAAAGTTTACGGTGAGATTAAATGGATGTGTTAAATTAAAAATCAAAATTGAATATAAATAGGGTGACCCGGAAAGTATGCTTAGAAAAAGGTTAGCTAAGCTTACTTACCGTGTCACCGTGGTCGCGTGGATAATAGCGCTCGGTTCACCTCACCCCGGAGCCCTGGTGGAGTGGAATGTCCTCTCCTTAATAACTCTATGGAAAATCATTGAAAAAATACGGACAAAATAATTTAAACTCAATTTTTCCTGTTTACGACAATATGTATATTGCATTGTTTCTAAGTCACACCGTATATAATAGCATTATGTCCGATTCTAGTATCTAAATTAAAAAAGCATTAAATTGAAGATTAAAAAATTCATTATAAAATAAAAATCCTTAATCAAAAAGTAATTTTTGTTCAATTTCATGCAGAAATATGATTTGTAGCATAAAATAAAAATACACGAGCACAAAACAGTTTTTCCGATATTACATAGAAATATAAGGAGAAGAAACTTTGCACACGAAAGTTGGAGTTGTAGTTCCAATATACAAAACATTTTCTCTCTTCCAGAATATTCATATTCGATCTGCCGCTGCGGCGGTATCGACTGCAGCAGTTCTAAGCTGTAATTATATAATGATAATAATTCGATGCTCACAGCGACGAATGAAAAAAAGTTTTAATCCATTGAAGTGTACCGCATCGTCTTGCTATGAAGTAAAGCAGGCAGAGGAAGCTCTTCAAATTAATTATTCAGCACTACAATGTTATATATTCAATGCTGCAACTTCATCCCCTTCACTGCGTCATTTTAGCTTCTATATCGAATCCGCATATTCGGTATAGCTTTTGCCAGTCGAAAGCTGTCTCTCGATAAGATAGTGAACAGTGCATTTAAAGCTGTACTTTCGGGTTCAATCGAAAAAATCTCATCTAAGCATGTATTTTATCGGTAAGCAAAAATGAAATACTAACGAGGATGCACAATCGGAGTACAAAAGACATCAGGAGCTATATGCCCAGAACGAAGGTAAATTTTTGTGATAAATAGTTTGAAAAATATAGTCTATTTTCTAAATACAACATTCCCAAGATTTTGAATAGGCTCTTGGTTTGAACCGTTTGGCCCTTCATCCGATGGGCATCTGGCCTGGTGATAAAGAAGAACTGGGCTTTCGCCGTCTGCCAATTCTTCTCCGTGTGCCTTTGATAATATTCTTGTTCTTTTGTCTACTGATACCTCAGATATGGGCACTTAGTAAAGTGATGGGCGATATGCCTCTAGTATTCGATAACTTAATAGAAAGCTGTCCTACCGTCGTATCCTGTTTCAAGCTGTATTTCATGTGGCGAAGCAAGCAAGGTGAAATAATAAAAAATTTATATCTAAAAGTGGATACTTTCTAATGAAATTTTGAACTTTAATCGATAACGTTAGATATTTACATCGAGTGTATTGAATGGTACTTTATTTCATTAATTTTTTGTATTATCAAGACACCCAAGTTCATTTTATTTATTATATTCGATTTTCTTAGGCGGTTATTATTTGATATACATGTGTGCGCGTCTAGATGACAATGTTGAGTAAATTCGTTGACTAACAGCGATCACAAAACGAGTGAGTGTCCGGAAAAAGCACGCAATTCAAATATTAGTTTATTTAATGTCGAACTTTACAGTAAACCATTACTAAGAAAATTAACGTTCTTCTCATTTATGGTAATTTGAACCAGCTTGTCCAAGGATCCGAGAGTAAACAATCATCGGTTATTCAATTAGCAACTCTTTCTTGTACGCTTTGTACCGAGCTCGTGTACACTTTGGTACATTGTTTTGTCTGTGAGACCCTTTTATTACGAGTTCGTATTTTTTGATTCGTTATTAAACTATTTGTCAACAAGAATATGTATTTCCAGAGCTCTGAAATATCTCACAAAATCTACAATAGCAAATAGCAAATGGTACATCGCATCACGGCAGAGCAAACAAGAAGTCATTCTTATTATGCTTGCAGCAAATAATCCACAGACACTAGTTTGCTATTTTGTTATCTTTTTAATCCATACTTTTCTTGTTTTCACACTTTATATTTCAACGATGAGATGATCATGAATGTACTAAAGCAATTTGTTCAGCCACTGACATCTTTCAACTTCACTGTCCAAACGGTATCTCAGTATCAGTATCAAAGTCGGTCCATGCGCGTTGCGTGATTGTTCACGAGAAACAAAGCTTGCACGGAGACCCTCGGAGACATTCTATACCTTGTAAGCTATTAGAAGACTATAATATAATTCTCGCTTCGGAGTTATTCATTGCCATCTGCATAAATCAGTGAGAATAAAACTTTGCCATGGGTAGAAGTGCGAATAAGAAATTAGCGTCACGCGATGCAATGTCTAGACGATTCGTCGGTTCTGCCGTACATTCGCGCACAGGTCTTGGATACGTTCTTGTCGCGTCTCTATTTCATTGTCTCGTGCTGTCTCGGACTGTGTGAACTTTATAAAGTACATTGTAAAGAGTATAAAATTGTCGAACGAGTGTCGTGTCTAACTAAAGAGAAGATAAATGCTTCGTGAATCCAAGAAATTATTTTGATAAACTAATTTAAAAAAAGTTGATAATAAGAGCGTGTTGTCTGATATCCACGAACAACGTAACAAAGGTATTTGTACAAAAATACGCAATCTTGTAGAAGATGAAATACATAGAAATAAATCTTTCATAGTTCAGATCTAAAGAAAAACAAAAAAAAATATTTGCAATTGTTTAATTTATATAAGAATTATGTTACATTACTGAAAAATATAACTCGCTTTAATATATATTTTCTAATTCACGCAACAGCTCTATATTTTGTAAATCACGCATTTCTATATTTTCTAATCTGCAATAACTCGCACTTTGCACTCTGCAATCCATAACAATTGACTATTCATAAAAGTGACTATAATATATTTCACCAATTCCCAGTGAACATGCATTGAAAAGTGAAGTGAAACTTATTATTTTTATTCATTATTTTTAAGTGAAGAAGTTTACTGTTTTCCAAGTGACAATGTGAGTGAGTCACAACTTAGATCGCTGAAAATGTCACTGGTTCATTTTTAAAGAGAGTCAAGTGCACCGTATCATCTAGCTATTTGGTAAAGCAGTCAGATGAAACTCTTCAAATTAATTATTCAATATTACAATGTTATATATTCAATACTGTAACTGCATTCCCTCGACTTATTTTAGCGTTATTTTAGCTTCTGCATTGAATTTTTATTCAGGTATAGCTTTTGCCAGTCACAGGTCGCGTCTCTACGAGGCACTGAAGAGTGCTCTGTTAATCCCTATGTCTATCCCTTAGTGTTGCATTTCACCTTTTTTATATTAATGCATAGTGTGCTTGTTATTATCAAAGTTAAATATTTTGTATTTTTCTGTTGTATTAATTTAGTAATTCGAAATCCTGAATTGTCAGTCAAAGACTTTTAAAATTGTGTATTGATTATGTATTGATTATGTATTTATTTGGCATATAAATCAGATAATACAAGACTTTGTTGAGCAACCACAAATAGTCGAAAGCTGAATTTTTATTTTATTTGCGCTGACTCATTGTCGTGTATCTAGTTTGGACTTTTTGCTATATTTTCATTTCATACATTTTTGTTTTCACAGCTGTTATTTCAACAATGAGATGCACAACAGTGATTATAGACTCCTGACTGCAAACATTGAATAGAGTTTATTTTTTGTACAATATAATAATAAAAGTATTAAAGCCGTGTGTTCGACCACTGGCAACTTTAAGCTCGATTGACCAAACGGTATTTCAGAATCAGCATAAAAGTTTTTTCGTGTGCTTTGCGAGATTATTGATGAGAAACGAAGTTTGCACGGAGGCACACGGAGACATTCTATACCTTGTAAGCTATTAGAAGACTATAATATAATTCTCGCTTCGGAGTTATTCATTGCCATCTGCATAAATCAGTGAGAATAAATCTTCGCTACGCGTAAAAGTACGAATAAGAAATTAGCGTCACGCGATTCAATGTCTAGACGATTCGACGGATCTGACGTATATTCGCGCACAGGTCTTCGACGCGTTCTTGTCGCGTCTTTATTTCATAACCTTGCGCTGTGACTTTGCCAAGTACATTGTCAAGAATTCAACTCTGTCGAACGAGTACCGCATCTGATCAACGAGAAGAAAAGTTCTTTGTGAATCCAAGATATTATTTTGATAAAATAATGTCAAAAAAAGTTGATAATAAGAGCGTGTTGTCTGACACCCACGAACAACGTTTCAAAGGTATTTCTACAAAAATACATGGACTTGAAGAAGATAATATGCTTACATATTATAATACTCAATAACAATATACAGATTACGAATGGGCTTTTGGTATGAACCGGTTGTGCTTTCAATGGATGGGTTCTTGGCCTGTCGAAGATAGAGCTAAGGACATTGGAGGTCCTTTAGTAAATCTACGAATGCCTTTAATAATCATAATAATTATTTTCGCTACATTTCTACCTCAGATTTACGCATTCGTAAAAGTCATAAATGAGTTACCATTGATACTTAATAATTTGATAACATCCGTCCCAATTTTTGTTTCCTGCATAAAGTTCTCCCTTATTTGGAGAAGCAAGAAGGGTAATAATCACAATTAATAATTTAATTAAAATTTTTGCAACTGAAAGGTTCTTTTTTTTCCTAAACAAGTCTTAGCTCCAGTAATCGAATCAGTAATGCAAGATTGGACCCGCCCAAAGCTTACCTGGGAACGCAATGCGATGCTTCGGCAGGCATCTCGAGGTCGAGCTTTCACCCTCACTGGTTGCGTTACCATATTTTGTTCCACTGCGGGATTTCTTCTCGCTCCTTTCTTCGGCATCACCATTCGCATCATGTCCAATATCACTGATTACGGAGAGCGATATCTTCTCTATCAGTCGTACTTTCCTTTCGATTACACTCAAAGCCCATATTATGAAATTCTTTACGCGTCTCAAATTGTGGCTGGCTTTTTCATTGCAATATCTGTATTCATTCCGGATAACTACTTCGCGTGTTTGATTTTTCACATGACTGCACAGTTCGAAATACTGGGCAAGCAAATACAAAATGTAATTGAAGAGAATAATGAGGAGGTAACAACGGCTAAGAATAATGAATTGCACAAGAAAATAGCGACTTTCGTGCGTCGACACGTGCATCTTTTGACGTGAGTTTTTAATTATCGATCTATTAAATTAATTATGGTGAAATTTCAATTTAAAAACTAACTGTTATTCAATAGGATGATAAATAAAATTGAAAATTCATTTAGTTACGTAATCGTGGGTCAAATATTTACCATGTCAACTTCGGTTTGCTGTTTAGGATTTCAAATTCTCGTCGTACGTTTCTGTGATTATCCACATAAGCTTCCCTTGAGTATTCACAATATTATACTGCTCATTTAATATGTTTTAACAGAGTTTTCAAGGAACTTCGAAAACCACGACATCGCCAATACAATTTATAACGTTGTGCAGCGACTTGGTTATTCAGCTTATACTCACACTAGTGTCCTGCTTTGTCAGCGAAATGCTTGCACTTCGGGTGAGCATCTTTTATTAAATTACAATAAGATAATTATAAATTTAATGATATTTCAGTGTTCGGAGATATGTTTCGCCGTTTACAACAGTATGTGGTACACCGTGCCAACACGAAGAATAAAAGATATAATACCTATTATGGTTACTGCGAATAATTCTCAGAGGCTCACGGCTGGAAAAATATTCGTTTTGTCTCTACCGGCTTACTCTGGGGTACACATTTTAAAATGAAGGTTCTTATAGGTATCTTTTTCTATACAAATAATTTCTTTTTCATTGGCAGATATTAAAATCATTAGGAGGATACATATCGGTACTTTTGGCATGCAAATAAATGATGATCCATTGAGAGCTAAATATATGTAATTCGTTTGAAAAATTCGGTTGACGCGGTATCTCTAAAATAATGCAGCGACGGCTCGTACCGATTATCACGACGAAACAAAGAGACACAAATTATGAAATTATTCAACGATGTCCTATACTTCCCATAGTTATTTTGAAATTGGGAATCTGTCTATTCACGTTATTTATTAGATTGTAAAATATTGCCAACAACAGATGCAAAACTTGTACTTTTAATGGCACGAGTACTGTCGTTACTGTTTCACAAAAATAACCATAAAATTTATAAGTTAAATAAAGGAGATAATAAATTATATTCGAAAAATTCTTTAGAGTTGGCTAGCTCTTACAATTTTATTTTGAATTGGCTGGTTTCTGACGTTTTTTTGTTTTTTTTTAAATGACTGGTTGTTGAATTATTCTTTTAAATTGACGGGTTTCCCATCAATGCATCGATTTATTTAATATGATAAGAAGGAAAGATGCATGTTTGCTGTGACATAATGGTGACATGATTTGGAGCATTCAAATCGGTATGGTAATTGTTAAATCATTATTGAAGTATTAAATCATTATTTTACTGATATTGAATTTTTAGACTTCGACTTGCTTTTGGCATTGATGTTTTCATCCGATTAAGAGATAAACTCCACATGTTTTCGAAAATCAGAGAAGCTGGATGGACACGTACAGTGCTAGTTGAGTCTGTACAATATATATTTTTGACAACGGCAAAGATGATTGTAACTTGTCACTTGACTTTTGTTAAAAATACCAACGATAACCTTTACAATATGTTATATTTTTGGATTTCCTGACAAATCACGTTAAGCTTATTATTACAACCACATATGTTCACCGCATAATACACATAATCAATAATCATCCAGTATAGTCACAGCCATAGTATACTAGCGGACTCTTAGGTTGCCAAGTAATACTCGTGAGTTTCAAAGCACATGTACATCTCGAGTCATATATACGCAATATGCACTGCAATACTAACTCAACAATTGACCGCAGGTACATGAGCTTCGTGCAAGTGTTGTTTCTGTTTTACTCCAAAATTGTGCAAGTTATAGTATGTGAATCAAGCGATTCTTTAGAGTACCATCAAATAGTACGATGCACCGCTGCGAGGTAGGAAAGGCGTACTACTAATGATGGTCATATCCAAAATTCCTCGTAAGTTAACATCCGGTAATATATCTTCATTCTGTCCTTGTCGACATGCTGTAGTATACGTAAATGATTTAGACTGGATGATTTAAAATATAAGTAGACGATGAGCCAAGAGCTGAACAGTTAAGGAAAAACTGTGTATTTCCGGTCAGATAATAAACGAGATAGTATTAATCAATAAAAACGCGGATTAGTATTTCAATGTAATCCAAGAGGTAGCAATAAAATTTAATATATCAGCATGCATTGGCACAATACGATATGAGCACAGGTAAAACTCCGTGAATAAAGTACATTCATTTTAGACACGTTATTACCCTAGTAAAAATTGATAACAGCGTTTTGACTTTGCTTGGGCAAATTTCTTTGCGTTGGCAAACTTTATCAGTAACTACTGGCGAAAACGTCTACTTGATTGCTTAAGATTTTTTTTTTTGCGATATTCCAGTAGGCTGGCGAACTAATAAATCAAGAGAATACGTATTAGAACGCTTTTCTTCAATTAGAAATTATTTTGATAAATATAAAGTTACGTTATTTTCATATATAAGCAGCACATGTTTTGCACTCACAGTGCGCGTTCATTTGTCTAAAATATATTTAGATTGTCCAGTCGTCTGACATCTTGTTAGCATATCAGTGCTAACGGAAGTACAGCTCGAAAGGAACAAACCATAAAAATTGATTTAATTTTTACAAGGGCAACTTTGAAATTATCATACTTTATTTACTCACTCTATTTTTTTATGTCATTATTTAAATTTGTCAGACAGTTATAAAAGTTTACGGGGCGATCAGATGGACGTGTACAATAAAAAAAATTGCCGATTCAAGTATCTGAATTAAAAAAGCATTTAATATCAGAAATATAATTTGAAGCATAAAATAAAAGTACACGAGTACAGAACAGTTTTTCCCGATTATATATAGAAAAATACGGAGAATAAACTTTGCAGACGAGAGTTGAAGTTGTAGTTCTAATATACAAAGCCTTTTTTCCAGATATATCGACAATAGCGGTTCTAAGCTGTAATTATATAATAATAATTGTGCGATGCTCACAGCGACGATAAAACTTTTCTATGAAGCAAAGTTTGAATGTAGTCGGGCGTACCGTATCGTCTAGCTATGAAGTAAAGCAGTGAGAGGAAGCTCTTCAAATTAATTATTCAACACTACAATGTGATTTATTAAATACTGTACCTTCATACCCTTCACTGCGTCATCAGCTTCGGTATCGAATTCGCATTCGGGTATAGCTTTTGCCAGTCGTAGGTTGAGTCTCGATGAGATAGTGAACAGTGCGTTGTTAAGTTGTCTCTCCGTGAGTAATCGAATACATTTTATCTAAATATGCATTTCATCGGTAAGCAAAAAAATATTACTAATGAAGATGCACAAAAGCAGAACAAAAGCGAGCAGGATCTGTATGCCCAGAACGAAAGTAAATTTGTTCGATAAATATTTTAAAAAATATATTAATTATTTCAAAATAAAATATGCCCTAGATTTTGAATGGGCTCTTGGTTTAAACCGTTTGGCCCTTCATCCAATGGGCATCTGGCCTGCTGATGAAGAAGAGCAGGGCTTTCGACGTCTGACAATTCTTCTCCGTGTCCCATTGATGATAATAATCACGTTCTTTTGTCTGCTCATACCTCAGATATGCGCGCTCATGAAAGTGATGGGCGATATGCCTCTAGTACTCGATAACATAATGGAAAGCTTTGCTACCATCTCGTCCTGTTTCAAGCTGTATTTTATTTGGCGCAGCAAACGAGGTGAAATTAGAAAATATTTAAAAGTGCAAACTATTTAGTGAAAATTTTAACTTTCGCCGATGCATTCAATGCGGTAGACGTTTACAATTTAGTTTGTTGCGTTCATTTCATTCATTATATTCGATTTTCTTAGGCGGTTATTATTTGATATACATGTGTGCGCGTCTAGATGACAATGTTGAGTAAATTCGTTGACTAACAGCGATCACAAAACGAGTGAGTGTCCGGAAAAAGCACGCAATTCAAATATTAGTTTATTTAATGTCGAACTTTACAGTAAACCATTACTAAGAAAATTAGCGTTCTTCTCAATTATGGCGAGTTTTTGAAAAGTTGCTATTTTTGACGCATGTTACATGCTAACGAAAACTAAACTAATAATCTATATACTTAGTGGTACCCATATCGTATAAGCAAATATTAAGATATATAAGTGGATGCAGATCTTAATATTTATTTTTGATTTTATATTAAAAGAAACTCATTAATGTGATAATTCGTTTAAATAAGTCTTGCGTCCAGTAATCCAATCATTTGCCGAAGACTGGCTCCGACCAAAGCTCGCCTGGGAACGCGAAACGATGATTCGCGAGGCATCACGGGCTCGAATACTCGCCATCATCGGCTACGCTTTAACGACTGCTTGCATGATAGGATTTGGAATCTGTCCTTTATTCGGCATCAATATTCGTATTCTCTCGAATATCACTGACTATGGGGATCGTCATCTCATTCTCCAATCTTACTATCCTTACGACTATTCGAAAAGTCCAAATTTTGAGTTAACGTGCACCGTTCAGTTCTTCACTTGCTGTGTCCTTGGTTTGGGCGCGTCCGTTCCGGATAGCTACTTCTCAACTTTAGTCTTCCATCTCTGTGCACAGTTTGAGATTTTGGGAATCAACCTGCAGAACTCGATTGTAAAGGAAGAATTGGACAGCAAGCAGTTTAAAAAGAAAATTATATTTTTCGTCGATCGACACGCTCATCTTATGACGTAAGATTAATTTCTGACAATATCAAGTGTCACGCTGTGAGATAAATTGCAAAATATTGCACATGAACTTGATCGCAATATAATCGTCACTCGTTTAATAAATGATATCTCATACGAATTTCCCACATTTTAAGCACATTTGAAAATTCTGTTCATAGGATAGTCAAAGACATTGAATCCAGCTTCAGCTTTTTTATCTTGGCCCAACTATTTTGCATGTCGATAATGGTGTGTTGTATAGGATTTGAAATTATTGTCCAAGGATCAGAGGGTAAACAGGCATCTGTTATCCAATTAGCAACTCTTTCTTGTACGCTTTGTACCGAGCTTGTGCTTACTCTGGTACATTGTTTTGTCGGCGAGACACTTTCTTTACGAGTACGTATCTTTTTAATTCATTATTGAATTATTTGTTATCGAAAATATGTATTTCCAGAGTTCTAAAATATACCACAAAATCTACAATAGCAAATGGTACATAGCATCGCGGCAGAGCAAACAAGAAGTCATTCTCATTATGCTTGCCTCAAAGAACCCACAGACGCTTTCGGTAGGAAAATTCTATACTCTGTCTCTGGCGACTTACTGCAATGTAGGTAGTTAATGGGACCAGTCTAGGTTACTGCCGGTGTACTTAAAGTACAAATAGTGACAGTTATCTAGATAAAGTTGCCCTTTTCTTGGCCCCCTTACGGGAGGGGAGTAAGACACCTTTAATTCAAAATTAACAATTGTTATTAGTTGTTAAGAAGGTATGATCCAAAAGGATATGTATCCAAAATTGTAGTTTTGAACACACAAAGAGTGCGATTAATATAAGTAATAAAAATTGATAATGTTAGTTAGTCTCACTCAAAGGTGTCTTGCCCCTGAATTAAATGAAGTTTTGCTAAAAGGCTTTCGCAAAATATTTCCTCGTTTCTTTTTTTAACAGATTGTTAAATCAACGGTGGGATACATGTCGATGCTCTACGCTGTAAATAAACGACTATGATATTCCAGAAATCATAGGTGTTGATATCTTTTACTTCGGAAACTCGAAAATTACGTCAAACGATCTGTTGGGCTTACACGAGATGATGAATCAAATCAAAATATTATATTATCAGCCGTTCAATCCAGTCGTTTAGACAATTCTATATTATAAAATTGTATAAAGAATTTGTATGCTATTAAAAGACAATGTTTTGTACATTAATATTCAATTACAAGCTGCATATTAATTCGTACATGTTCTATAGCTACTTTCGTACATTTATTATTTGTTGGGAAAAAAAAACAGAAATATATTTTATTTTTCATCGGATTATGCCTAATCTGTTCCCTTTGAACTGCACAATTTTTCGAACGGATTACACATAAAATTAAAACTAAACACTGTACAATATACAGCGAACCCACAAATACACACATACGTATCTTGCAAACTTGTAAATAATCGCAATTACTGAAAGAAGCAGAAAAATCAAGCCAAGAAGGATAAATTTTATATAACTAATTATTAATGTAATATAAGAGCACGTAATACACAGATATGTGATACAATAATAATAATAATTATGCGATTAAAGATTATTAAGAAGCGAGGTTTGAATCTAGTAGAGTATAATTTGTAATATTTGTCGATAATAACATATTTAATAGTACAACCGCCCTCTTCACTGCATTACTTCACTGCAATCGGTAATTCAGCTCAACAGCATTTGCCGGTTGTGTGCTGGCGTGTTCTTTTGTTTATTCGTATTTCGGATAAAGGAGCTTAAAAAAGTGATGAGCGATATGCCACTGGTAATAAATAATGTATAAATATGTAATATTAAGCAGCCCGTCCTTCACTTGTTGCGCAAAATGTACTTAATCCGGTAACACAGGCAAGGTGTAGTATTATAAATTTTTTTTTTTTTTTATTTTATAATACTACACCTACCTAAAGCTACAATAATATACACCTAGCAAAAGCTCATTAATTCATTTTTTATCGATGATTAATTTCTTAACATATGAAAAATTGTTACGAATCTAATTAAAGCATTTTCTATTTGTTATTCTTGATTAGCCAACGCGATGACTTTGGAGATAGTTATGATCTGTATCTACAGATTTTTAATGTATTTTATTTGTAAAGTTAAATGCTTCCCTTTCAAGTTAGAATTTTTTGAAAATTGGCTTAAAATGCGCAAATTGGTATAAATGCCAACTTTAACATTCCGTGACTTAAAGAACTTACGTGAACAAAATCTAAAAATCTTCACGAATGCAGGATACAGTGTCAAACAAAAGATTAATAATATTTTAAAGAAGAGCCATTTTTGTCCGGTCAACCCGTCGGAAAATCTCCGATATACGTGTAAAGCTAGAGTTTTCGAGAAAGCTTTTCTCTCTTTCTCTCGCTTTTATTGTTTTCCTGCAATTTGAACAGCTGTAAAAAAAGGTAATATTGTTGCAAAAGGTTCATTTTTTTGAAAAATCAAAGAAAATCACATGTCTAGGCAGTATTTGTTAGTATTATAACATTAACATCCGTTAGATCTTATTAGCTAATCTTTGTTAATATAGTGAAGAAAAAAGTGTTAGCTTGTTTGTGCAATTAAATTTATCGTTAAATCCATTGAAAGCGCAGGGAGGGGATAAGCGTGAATTCCCCTATATCGATCGATGTGCCGTCAACGCCCTCTACTGTCACTTAGAGGATCACTTTGATGGTGCATTATGGAACATGCGCACATGTAAAATATATAATACACATTGGCAAATTGCGCAAAAAGGTTATAACTCATGCACATGCAGTATCACTATATATAGTAGCAAACGCACATCGTCGACTCCTTCCCACATTGAATGATTGAATCCAGTCCTGGATCGCGCGCGCTCGCGAGACCCTGAAAAACGAAAGCACCAAGCGGCGCTCTCTCGCGTCAGCGATTTCTTTATAAGGAAAATACTACACGAGTCGCGGGTCGCGGGGGCTTTCTACGTGTGCACGCATAAGTCGGCGGCATGTCTCGTCCTTTTCACGCCGAAAAACAACGCCTCCGCACGAAATTGTCTGCTACCACTGCGCGACGAGCAGTTATTTAAAACACATACCACTGCGCGGGTCTGCGGGACTGCTTTCTTTTCTTTTGATCTTACTCTTCTCTTCTCTTCGAGTGAGTTTATTTTAGGCGAATCCAAATAGGCACAGACTATTATTTACCCTCGATTATTCACTGAGGTGAGAAACATACGTCGCGATGGTTCGAGTGATAACCCAGGAAACGTACGACGAGGTGGTCAAGGAGAACATTAACGAGTTCTCCATGTCACCGGAGGAAGCTATCAAGGATGCCATTGACCAGTTTAATGCACAGGTGATTCAATACTATGTTGTGACTCATTATTAGATTGTGTTTCGTGAAACGATTCAACAATTTCTATCACAATTTTAGGGAGTTGATCTGTCCAATATTATTAAGGATTTGTCCCTTAATAATTCCACGGACGATATCACTAGTTGCATCAAAAAGTTAGCCGAGTCTGCAAAATCTGCTGAACACAATCATGCGACTCCTTTGCTGAACAAGCTTAAGTCACAAATGGAGAAAGACATAGCGAGACGAGTATTTGCAGGAAAAAATGGAGCTTATACTACCTTAATGGATGTGATAACTAGCTGTAAGAATGAACCTATTTTGCTCAGGACTGCTTTGAAAACAATTACCGTCTTAATGACTGGTAATCCTGATTTACTGGATGATGTTGGAGTAGAGCTCCAAAAGAGGTTTGAATAACATTGGAATTTCTCTTTGTCTGATTTAAAATTTTAAATCATTTACTTATTGACTTTCCAGCCTATTAGATTGTAACCACAAGGATCCACAAACGCTACAGTTAATTTTAAAATGGATAAAGGAATGTTGTATTAAGCATGAAATAAATAGGCAAAAGATTTTCAATGCAGGAATTTTGGATAATTTGAAGTCTGTACTTCGCGAAAAAGATGCTAGTGTAGCTGTTGTTAAAGAAGTTTGCGTGGTACTTAGAGCTCTAACATTAGATGATGATATAAGACACGAGTATGGAAAAGCTCATGAACATGCCACGACTATTGCACGACAAACATTGCACACACTTACAGAACTATTATCAAGTAATTTCTGCTCTTTTATCTGAATACAAACTAAACATTTACTTACAAATGCAATCATTTTATTTCATATTTCAGCTTACAAGGCTGATAAAATAATAGTAGGAGAAATAATGTTAACAGCAGCATCTCTTATAGTTAGGAATGAGTTCTGTCAAGATTTTGAAGATGCTGGAGGTTTACAATTTATTTTGGATGTATTTACCAACTATCCTGAAGCAGAAAAAATTAATTGGCAAGCTCTTAAATTACTCAAAAATTTAGCCGGTAATGATGACGTTAAAGCTCATATTATTACATCTGGAATTGCACCACTAATAATCTATGCTATAAGTAGATTGAGGGTATGTATAAAAAAAATAAAATTCTTTTTCAATCTCATAAGAATTTCGAAAACAGGAAATTAATTTAAGTCACGATTTTAATTCTATACATCGAAAAAAGATTTATTTACATCTTCTTAAATGAAAATCACTGGCATTCTAATAAATAAGAATGTAATTATTGAAGGACGTAACATTTTCCATTAAGTAGAAGCATCTATCGTCTATCTTGATACATTACTATATTATTTACAGAGTTCAGAGGCTGTAGTAACCGCAGGACTTGCTTGTATATCAGCATTGACATTAAAAAGTCCATCAAATGCTGGTGTATTGTATGATTGTGGGGCTGTGCCAATTATAATCGATGCAATTAAAGCTTATCCCAATAGTGCCAATGTAATGCAGCAAGCTTCTTGGGCAATCAGAAATATGTCGGTCCGTAACAAACACGAATCAAAAGAATTTATTGCTTATGGCATCGAAGAATTATTTAACAATGCACTCCAAAAACACGGAGAAAATTTAGAAAATGACATAAAAGCAGCTTTAAGAGATTTGGGCTTGAAAGTCAATTTGAAAGAACAGTGGACTGGAAAAGGCCGCGCTTTGACACATGACTAATGTGACTTGTCTTTAAAAGTAATTAAGATTGTTAATTTAAAAGAAACTATTTTAGTCCGTTAGAAACGAAAATAATGGTATTTTGTAATTAATAGTTAAATTATTTACGGCCTATTATTACAATTCATATATATATATTTTTTAAGTATAAATATTGAATTAAAGTGAACACATTTTTTCATATTTTCGCTTTTTAGTCTTTTTGTTGTATTTTTTCTTAGTGTATAAGTTGGGAATGACATAACCGATACACTTCTGGATAATTAATGACAAAGATGTGTAAAAATACCTTATATCGTAAAAAGTCAATACACAATAATGACAATAACAATGAAACAAAAGATGCTTCGTGTTAACCTTTTGCGCGGAAGGAACTTAATGGTAAAAGCGCTTCGCTGGAACTGCACGTATATAAAAATGTTTTTCGTTAATTTCAATTTCATCAATGTATGGCGATAAGTCCCGATTCCAAAAGCTTCTGAAGTTTTGCTGCTATTTCTGGATTCTTTAGGTGTCTGTAATTAAAATGTTAAATAATTAAATTAAAATGAAAATCCCCAAATAAAGTGAATGGACAGAAAAAAGGACTATATTTACTCTTGTAAGGCTTTAGGATCTTCCTGCATTTGTTCGAGAATAAGTCGCATGGCAGGATCTCTAAGAATATTCTGCACTTCCGGATCTGCCATAGCCCGCTTCCGCACCTCTTCAGGATTGGAACTAACTGCTACAGAACACGAACGGTATCCATCGAGAGCCTCGGCATTGGTTGGATCTAATTCCAACGCTTTCTGGTAGGCCGTAATTGCTTTACCTTGTTGTTGCATTCCTTGAAGGATCTTGCCTTTCCTGATCCATCCCTTGATGAACTTAGGGTCTATTTCTACACACTTTTCACAGTCCTTTAAGCCTAAATCAAACGCTGCAAGTTTCGTGTAACATGCGGCACGGTTACTGTAGTATTTGGAATCATCAGGGTTTCTGAGAATGGCTTCTGTGTAATGTTTTACAGCTGAAGCGTAATCGCCCTCTATGAACTTCTGGTTACCCAATTCTTTTTCCTCTTCAGCTTTCTCAGGGTCTACGTATGCTTTCCTCTCCTCTTCCTTGATCTTCTTTTCGATCTCGGATAGAAGTGTTTTAATTTCTGGCGTTCTGTGCTCCGACATTGACTTTTCATAGTACACCTTAGCTTGTTTCCAATTACTGGTCTTTTTGTGAGAATGACCGATTCTCGTGAAAGCTTTCGCAATCAACTTAAAATCAGCTCGGTTCTCACGACCAATGTCAATTGCTTTTTCACATTGTGCTATGCACTTTTCGTATTCTTTCTGTTCGAAATAAACTGCGGCTATGTTTAGATAATACGTAATTTCTGTTGGGTCAACCTCAACAGCTTTGTTGTAATGTATTAGTGCCTCCTCAAAGTTCTTCTTCTTGTAAGCTGTGTTTCCAAGGTTTTTCTCCTCTAAAGCTTGCTTCTTTTCTGGAGTTAGATTTTCCTCTTCTTTTGGTTTAGGTTTAGGTGCTTCAGCCTTTTTTTGTGGTTTTTCCTCATATTTTGGAGGATCGACTTCCATATCCATACCTTCGTTTAAGCCTAAAAGAACACTGAACGTTGTCAATACTCTTGGGTCTTGCAATTTAGTTCCTAAAAATAACATAGCATTGTTAATATGAACAGAATTTTGATGAGTTAACAATGATAGAAATGAATTAATTACTGATTGCCTTGGGGTCGGTACGTAATTCGTTCAATAACTTCACGTATTCCGGATCCTCAAGGTAAGCCTTGGTTTTGGGATTGTTTTTCAATTTTGTCATAACATCAGCACCATTGAAGGGATTAAGAAAAGAACCTTGGCTATTAAAATGACTGTTTTTCTGAGCTTTCACTTCTTCCAAACCAGATTTTAACTGCTCGTTGCTGGGATCCAATTGAAGACCCTTTGCGTATGTTTCAACTGATTCCTCGTATCGTCCAAGATAAGCTAAAGCACTACCTTTTCTTGAGTATCCTTTCGACCAATCAGGTTTGATCGATATTGTTTTTTCGGCATCCTTAAGTGCTAAATCGTACTTTTCAGCTTTAGCATAAGCTGCAGAACGATTGCTGTATAATACATGATTATTGCTATCTAATTCTATGGCTTGTGTGTAAAATTGAACTGCATCATCCAGCTTATTCTCCGCCAAAGCTTTGTTTCCTTTATCCTTTAACGTGGATACCTATCAAAAACATTAATTTCAGTTATTTCAAGAACGCGTAAACAATTTCAATATCCTCCAATGTATTTTGAAATTTCACAACAAATACAAATGCCTCGACTACCAAACAACAATATAGTCAAGACACCGTCATGTCACGCAAAAAAAATCTAAAATAACTTATGACTTTGCGTTTCTCTGGCTTCATCCGGCAGACCTACTCGCTGCGGCATAGTAATCAAAAAACTTGACTACACCCTAACCACAATAAAAAAAATCGCTCGATCAAAAACCTCTCAAAATACACGTATGAAAAATCTTTAAACATCCGATTAATAATCATCGAATGTGTATGTATGTATTCAAAGAAATCATCCAGCAATATCCTTTTATTAACCGTCTATAGTAGAATTACAGAAAAAAGAAACACATAACAGTAGCAACGTGCATGCGGTCATCCATTTTAATTTTATTATACTGGACTCACCTGATCCATAACTCGGTTCTTTTTATCAACACGACTAACGAGTATTAAAAATAAGAAAACTTCGTCCTTTCAATGAAAAACGAAAAAAACACAACTAGACTGAGGGTTTGACGAACGATAGAGACTCGAAGCTCCAACTACTTCTTCTCGCTGCGGATAACTGAACACCTAATGCCGGCGTGCGAACTGCGATTTTTGGAAAGCTCGAGAAGCCCGTTCATGAAAGAAAGACTCTGCTGCTGCTTTGCGATTCACCATCGATCTGAAGTCAGGCGTTTTCGAGGTTTTGACGTCACACTCTGGCAGAGTCTCTGCATGCTTTGCCGAACTCTCGAACTTTCTAGAACCTGCTAGAACGTTCCTAGAAGCTGTTATGTTAACTTCGTAGGCTAAAGGAGAGTAGCTTTTAGGAGGAAATTTTCACTGTATAACGACGCATATAAAATTTATAAAAAATGCCAGATGTTTTTTTTATTATTATATGGATAGAGATCGCTCGGTAATCGTAATTACGCATTTAAATTAATGCTGCAATTTTTAATTTCAATTATTTTAACGTAAATGTTATGTTTCAATGATTCGGTAAATTCTTTATGCAAAATTGTTTATTTCTAAGATATTAGATGCAAGTTTTGAAGAAAAAAAATTGTACTTTCGCGCTATTTTTTATATTGTTTATTATTACTCGAGAAATTACTCGTTCTTGTGCGCTAGAATGGGAAAATGAGTTTCAGATAATTACTTTTATAATAGAAATTCATTTTTCAACTTTCTACAAATGTCGAGTACTGTAGTTTTTCGGAGTGATTTGCCTGGGCTGTAATCAATTTTATAATTATAACAATTTTTGGAATGCGAATTTTAAATACACGCGCCTTCTGAGTTCTGATCTCTGTTTTGTGTTCCGCAGAAAAGTTACAGAGCTAACACAGTAATAACAGTAGTGCTAACCTAACATGTGCGCGTTATGTTTCAGCATTGACTTCAGATTATAGAATTGTTATCTTTGCTGCATATAATTCGCGAATTTCAGATATATTCCATACGAGATTACATGTAAACAATACAAAAATAATATTATATACCTATTACATATTGGATGCGAAAGGTTAGATGTTTAACAGAAATATACATATTGCACTTGGTCTTTCAAATATGATAAAAATATATCAATAGAAGTTTATGATTTCTGCTTAATATAGTGTTAATACACCTCTGAGGCAATTATGAAAAACCTGTTGATAAAATTGTGATAATTTTTTTCAGGTAAAATATCAATGTTGAAGTCATGGTCTTGCCACTTATATGCGTGTTAATTTTTCCAGTTGCAATTCTTGCTATAATAAGGATATTTTATTTTGTCATTTTTATAAATGGTAAAAAGCCAAAGAAAGCAGTGCGTATTAAAGCAGCAAAAACATTAATTGTGCTCGGCTCTGGTGGACATACGACAGAAGTTTTGCGTATTGTTCATCAATTGAATAAAGAAAAATATAGTCCAAGAATATATATGCAAGCTAAATCAGATGATATTAGTTCTAAAAAAGTTCAACAATTAGAAAGCCATGCCGAAGACTATAAAATTATCCAAATTTCAAGAAGCAGAGAAGTTCGTCAATCATACCTAACAGCTGTTTTTACAACAATTAGAGCCATTCTCCAGTCTATTCCATTAGTCTGGAGAGAAAAACCAGATTTACTACTGTGTAATGGACCTGGAACCTGCATACCTCCCTGTGTAGTTGCTTCTATGTTCAATGCACTGTTTCTGACGGATATTAAAATTGTTTTTGTTGAAAGTTTTTGTAGAGTCAAAAGTTTTTCTTTGTCAGGAAAAATATTGTATTATCTGGCAAATCATACTATTGTTCAATGGCCTGAACTTAATGGAGCTGCTTATCCAAGGAGTATATTTGTAAAATAAAGTAATTATCATTAAAATGATATTAGTACAAGCAGGTTTTTTTGTATAAATTACCTTATTTAATATTTGTAGACAAAATGTCTGAACAAATACTAGTCCGACATATTCAATGGAAAAATCTTGGCAATGATTTAACGGAATATGCACCTAATGAATTAAAATGTCATTTGAGTCAGATACTCTCAAGAATTGAACAATTTTATAAAAACAAGTAATGTTTTCTTAAATATTTCTTTTCTCTTTATATACATTTTTTTAATTACTATTGTTATATTTATTATTTAGTGAATCTACAGATGTTAAAAGACCAAAGGTGGATACAAAATGGGTAGAAAATGATTTAATAACAATAGAGGCATGTTTAGATCGTACTTGGGAAATGCTTAATTCAGGCTATTGGAAAGATGTCCCTATTAATTATAGATATTGTTATTCGTTATGTAGCATTATGAAGGTCATCTGAATGTAAACTAATTTTTAAAACAAATTTTATCCCTCTTATAGTAAATGTAAACATTTTTACAGTCACTGCAATTAGAAGTTAGATTGAAACAGGAAGATCCTTTAAAATTAATATGTATTTATCAAGAAATCATGCAGCAAATAGACAAAGGAATTTTGTTAGGTGCTCCATTACCAAGAAATAAGGATTTGTTAACCAAAGTTGCTTCAGATTTGAATAAACATTTTTCAAGTAAGTATCAGTAATTAAAAGATTAATTTTCATTTCACTTATTATCTCAAAATAAACCTCTATTTACTTTCAAGGAATAGTTGAAATGAATACTATTGACACAATAAAAATTAATACCAATGATTTGCATACAACTTTGTTTCCTGGATTTCTACCAATTGCTAATTATACGAAACCATCAATGGAAACATTTTATTGCAAAATTTTCAATCCTAAAGTTCCTGCTTTACTTGAAGGTATTTTTAATTTAAAAAAAAATTAAAATTCTATAAAGTTTGCATTAATAATAACATTAAACGACAATTATTTCAGGATGTTTGGAGCATTGGCAAGCTTTGCACTTATGGCAAGATGCTGAATATTTGCGAAAAATAATCGGAAATCGAACGGTTCCAATAGAAATTGGATCACGTTATACTGAGGATGATTGGACCCAAAGTTTAATAACTTTTTCAGATTTTTTGAAAACTTACATCTCATCTAAGAACGATCAAATTGGCTACTTAGCACAGCATGAACTTTTTAATCAAGTAATATAAATATGTTTACTATCAAAAATATTTATTATATAATTAAGAAATATTTTTATTTTAATAGGTTCCTGAATTGAAGAATGATTTTTCAGTGCCTGATTACTGTAGTTTTTCGGATAAGGTTGAAGACAATGACGAACCGCCTGATATAAATGCATGGTTTGGACCAGGTGGAACGGTTTCTCCTTTGCATTACGATCCAAAAAACAACTTGTTGTGCCAGGTTGACAACACGAAATAATTAATAGTTTTCTTATGTCCATTTGCATTAAAAAATAAGAATCCTTAATATTTTAACAGGTTTTTGGTTATAAAAGGATCATATTATATAGTCCTGATGATAGTGAGAACGTTTATCCTTACGAAACGAGACTTCTGTGCAATACAGCTAAAATTGATCCGTACAATCCAGACCTTGAGAAATATCCTAATTTGATAAATGCTAAAGGTTTTATGTGCTATCTAAAACCTGGTGATATGTTATTTATTCCACCAAAATGGTGGCATCACGTCGTGGGGCTAACTCCTAGCTTTTCCATCAGTTTTTGGTGGGATTAAAAATCATTTATAAACATTGCGTTATTTCTGAGTCAAATGTAATGTATATTAACTTATTTATAATAAATAATCAAATTATTTTTTTAACTAAAAAAGTTATACTTATTGTAAACATAGCAAGCTTGGCTTCGATAATCATTCATATTTGTTAATACTAAGGTTTTCATTAAAACTTTGCATGTTATAGTTTTGTAACTTAGTTATAAATAAGAAAAACTCAGACGTGTATGCATACTTCCATTCATGCAGAAAGCAGTAGGAAATGATCTTCATCGGTAACTGCTACTAGACAGTTTGGGCATGAACGATCCGATTTTAACCACAACTTTATACACTAAAATGAACATTCTTTATCGTAGTAAAATTAGAATTTAATTTAAAAAAGAACCTCTATTGACTAGAAATTACCTCCGTATGGAAGGAATGTCGACAGCTTATGGTGTAACAATTTCTTTTTGATACAATACTCATGCAGATTGAGCACTCTATTTCACCACTAGCTGTCCACGTTGCTTCTTCTCGAGATATTGTATTCCAACATTTTTTCTGTTTAGAGCTGTTATTGGTTTCGTTAAAAATGTTCTCTGGTACTAAGAGAAAGTGAGAAAAGTAACGTTTGAATATAAAATAGAGCAATTTTTCGTAGACATTAATAAAATCATCTTACTACTAGTTGCAAAAGAAGCCTGATTTTTCGAAAAATATTTTTGGACAGGGCCTAAAATTAATCGATAACATACGATTGCCTTTTTATAATATATCTAAATGCATATAAGGATGTTATTAAAAATGGCTAAAAACCTGGTTTGTTAATCGACGATTCAATAGAATATGTCTTGCTTTCAGAACTTAAAAAATAATGCATCAAATCTGAATCATCAAAATATTTTTTAGGTAATCGCAATATAACTGAATTATGATATCACAACAAAAAATTATTTTATTCTTTTTCTTAAATAATGTCTATAATAAAATAAAGTTACAAAAATGTATCAGCTTCCTGTAAAACAAAATAGTTTCTCATAGTTTAAATTGAGATTCTGGAGCATAAAAAATAGTAAATAATTAACTTCATTTTTACAATATCTAAGTAGTTTCAACTTCATCATCAGAAGCGATAGCTATAAAAAAAAAATAAATATAGATAGATGCAATAAAGATCGAACAATTTAAAAAAGAAAATAAACGCATACGTGTACGTCGGATACACAAAAAGTGTTCTTCTGATTCATTAAGAATTTCGGCTACCGATTTTCCCGTCAAAGAATTATTGTTCTTCTTACGAATCTCGAAAATAATATTGACTATTTCGGATCTATGCAAATCAAAATTTGTATCTTTCATTTTTTTACAAATTCATTCGAATTTTCACACTACTTACTGTAAAGCTTCCGGGTGTTTCGTCTGCATGATTTTAATCAAAGAATTGATCCCGGCTGTCCTCTTTGATTGCTGATTGCAATTATCCTCTTTGAAGAAATTAAGCAATTCGCTGAAATATCATCAGATTACCATATATTGTAATATATGCCTCGCATACTCTTTGGCAAATTAGATTAAACAGACTTACTTTGTAGTTGTTGCAGTAGTACCATCGGATTGATCGTCGCATATTCCTAAATGTAAATCATTGCTTTCGCTTTTTACTTGTTCGTTATTTTTTACATTAATGTTTCCATTCACGCAAGGTTTAGTGTTTTTTACTTCTGCTTTTTCCTTTACATTTAATGCTATAGAGTTCAAAGCTTTGCGCAATTCTACTCTTCTTTTTGCTAATTTATCAAAATACTCATCTATGTTTTCAATTGACTCTTCGCTATTTTTCTGTTCTTCATTCAACTCTTCATTCTTTTTCTGTTTTTCATTTAAGTCTTTCTTTACCAAATCATCACAATCTTTTATCGTTTCATTATCAATATTCTCTTTAACTATTGATGTGTTTTCATTGCTCTTGCTTAACTCTTGTATTTCAATACTAGACTTATTGTGGATAGGATCTGAAAAATAGCGTTGAATAATTCAAGTCTTATGTTTTAATATTGAAACAAATAATACTTAATTTAAAATATCAAACAATTTGAATAAATTTTGTATACTTTGTATATGTTATGAATAAGTTCTCACTAACCAGAGTTTTCACTGTTTGAAGCAACTAATGGCTGTTTGTAAGGTAGTCGTTGTGTTGCCGGTACAATATTGGTCAAAGCAGTTATTTGAGGTACTTGAGGATATTGATCAATTGCACCAGTAAATGGCATCACATGTTGATAAGTTGCGAATGGATAATTATTCATATATAATGATGATTGCTGATGTTGTGTTTGCCACTGCTGTTGCAAGCGTTGATTCTCGTGCTGATGAATTTGCATTATTTTTCGCACATATTCATATTGAGTCCTATGATAATAGTTTAACCCATTCATTACAACATTACTAAGGCTTTCCATAGGTGCCTTTGGAACTATTAGACAGTTTGAGAAAATTTCGGTAGGGCATTCTTCATCAGAATCAATTTTCTCCAAGATTGCTTTGTAATCCACCTGTATAAAAAAAGAAATGCGTAATTTTTTGGAAATTTTCAATAATTCGGTGATGAATATTTATAAATATTACCTCAAATTTATTTGTAACTTCCTCAAGATGCTTCAATCTGTCCTTCCAATCAGTATCATTTCTAAAGGTTTTTATATTTAAGTACTTATTCATCCAACCATTTAAATTGTAAATAACTTCTAATGCCGTTTGACATTGTTCTATGTGTCTGAAATAAATCGAATATGAGTGCAATTTAATGTATTAGAGTTATGTATTGTATCATACATACCCATTTAATATAGATTTATTAGCATCAAATACGGCACAAACATATTTAGAGCTTAATGATTTTTTGGTCTCGGATTCTTGTTCTAAAGATGCCCTTAAAGAAATAAATATTAGTATCACTTTATTCAATCAGTCCAAAGATCAAAGGAAAAAATCATTACTGTAATTCTTCAGTTTTCTTTTTCCACGAATCGTTTATACATTTCTCTAAAATTGTATATTCAGCTTGAAACATTGTTTTTAATTCCTTTCTTTTTTCATCGGAATTGTTTAACTTTTCAATTTCATTTGTTAATGTTTTTTTATCATTAATTAGACTAAGCATTTCTTCTTTTAAATTAAAATTGTCATTTTTAATTTTATCATATCTTTGTTTAAAATCCATCATTTTTGCATACAGAGCTTCGAATTGGTTCATTTGTTGTAAAAATGTTTCAATTTTCTTATCTTTATCTTGTAATTCCTTTTTAAATCGAGAATTCTCTGCCGTCAAACATTCTATTTCGCTTTTTAATGAAGTTATAACATCCTTCGAATTTTTGTTTTCTGTAACTTCTTTTATTTTCGAAACATCATCGATAAAGATTTGTAAAGAATTACTAGTTGGTGTATCTCCACCCACTACAACTTCCATCTCTTTGTACATGGCATTGCAAGTACTCAATGAATTCTGCTCATCCTGTATATTAAAAAAGGCATTTTTAAATAAATTAAATACTTATTCAGTCACCATTCGTTTAAAAAAATTATTTTGTTTTTTTCACCAAAAAATAATTGTTTTCGATCTCTCCATTAGCGTCATTTGAGATTATTAGATCATCGTCATTTATGAAATTATCAAGCATATCACAGACATCTTTTTCTGAAATTAGTTAAGTATATAAGTATTAAAATCAAACGTTAAGTAAAATAAATAAACAGGTTGAACTACTTTAAAAACATTATTGGTACCTTTTGAAAACTCGGAATTATCGTTCATTGCAACAACATTTGCTTCTAATAGAAAGGTCAGTATGTCTAGAATAAATAAATGTCGTCTACATACAATTTGATTCAATTTGATTAATAACGTAATATTTTGAATAACTTATAAAGTAAATTTTTACCTATATCCTTTAAATACTTTAAATCGTCTCTGATTTCTGAGAATTTTTTATATAAATCACAAATACGAACCAAATTCTCTTTGATATAATGATGAAAAAATCTGCAATATAAATTAAAAAACGTTTAAATTCAGAAGTGTACAAACTTTTATTTCGAAATGTAAAGCATACGAAATTATAAAAGTTATCTCTCCAGCTTTCGGCGAGTCATCCAACAAGGAGTTACTTAAAATAATGTCTGCTGCAGTTAGTAATTGATTTTCATCATAACCATCATGATTATTATTTTTCTGTGAATTTTCAAAATCAGTTTTTAAATCTATATAATAATATTTAGCAGATAGTAACTTATAATAATAACCCAAACCTTTTTTAAATCGCAATCATTCGTTGGTACAGCAGAAACCTTGGGTTTTTGATGTGTAAAATGAGACGCCTCAGATACCTTTACATAAGCTGCTTTTTGCTATAAAAAAAATTACAATGACAAAATACTCTGAATTAGATAATTATTTAAAAAGATAATAAAAAGTTAAAATTAAAGGAGAAGAATGAAATAATGAAATTTAACAAAACCTTGTTTACAGCGCCTTTTGAAATGTTTTTGTTAATTAGCCAAGAATCAGTAGGAGTTTGTTTTATTTGTGCTATTTCTTGTCCTGTTTTTCCTATTTTTACGATCATTGATATGGTACAACGAACATTATCATTCATGCAATTTGGTGTAAGACATTCAAATCCTAACATATTCTACAATTTTTAATAATATTATAAAAACAGTAAATGAATCATTGCAAATATTATTTCATCACGTACTTTATCTGAAACGTTTTCAACCAAGTTTTTTGCATCCTTTATAACTTTCCAACAAGATGGATGAAACTTTAGTGTACAAGGGTAATTTTTGTTATCACAATGAATGACCACCATCCCATTGAAAGCTGGATCTCTGAAAGTAAGCAATATTAATAATTTATAAATAAATATAATCCAAGAAATATAAATGAACATTATTATTGTTTTGGAAATAACAATATACCTTTTGTATATATTTATATTTACAGTAACATAAGGCTGCGTTATATGATTGCAATCTTTTGAGGCACAAACTGCATCTGGTTTTTGCCAATATTCAGATTTTTTTTTAACACTTAACCACACATCCTAACAAACCAAAAAGGAGTAGAAGATATTAAAGAATTGTCATCCTGAAGATCGTACGTATTATTTTGCTCTCTCAAGTATATAAATTAAGAATACTTACACGTATTTGGTTTTCATGAATTGGTACAGAAGTACCAGGAACATAAAATACTTCTAATAAAATACTTCTATTTAAAATAATATCATTTGCTTGATTAAATGATTTTAAAGCCTCGTGAAATCTGCAATATATTATATATTAAAAAATTTCAACTACTTTCCATTCGTCAATTTCAATTCATAAATTTCTTACCTATACAATTTGCAATGAGCTTGTGCCAAAAGGCAATATATAGCAGGAAATCTATCTTTGAAATTTTTGTTGATCTTTTGCAATATCCTAATTGCTTCTGCCAAATCTTCAATGTTATTAGACTGCACTAAACAGCAACAAATCATGTACTTTAACAGGTATACTTTAATTTCCCCAACAGGTTCATTGTTGATTAAAGTCATTGCCTTGGTGTACGCAGACAGGGCTTTTTTATAATTGCGTTCATCTAAAAATGCCAATGAGGCAGTTTTAAGGCAGGCCTGATATTGCTGAAAAAACAAAGTTATGTAAAACGTATACATATACATAATATCTACAGAAATCACGGAATTAAAATAACTCACTGTCTTCTTTGTTTCAATAGCTTTGCTCTCCTTCATGTCGCTTAAAGATTGAATGGGATACATTGTTGTTCTAACGAAAATGGAACTGGATCGCCTTAAAAATAAAAGAAAAATCACTTCTGCTTATATTGCAATCTTTTTGTAATGAGATCGCGTTGCTACTATAGGAAGTTATGCTAAGAGCGTGTTGCCTTTGCACCAAAACCACGTACTCTTACCCCCAACTTGTAGCGCACTTGAAAGCATGACATTAAACAAAGGGATATCAAATGAATATACGAAAGTCGAATGTTGTACACAATAAAGAAAAAGGAACGCTATTGCGCACACTACGATTTATCTCTGTGATATTTCATCCATTTGATCCTGTTATCGCGCATACGTACCTATTATTTATACTTGTTCTGTGAACGAATTTTATACTCGATACACCAACGCGATTATCAGTTTTTGATATGTCCTGCCTGACACTCGTCTAGAGCGCGCGACTATTGCAAGTTGAAAAAATTGAAACTTTCCTGAAAGCAGTACTCTGTTCTTTGTACGAAAAACGCAGCGCTACGTGCGCCTTGATTGGTTGATCGTCAATTTTCGATGTCGATGCGTGATATTCCGAGAACTGTTTGAAATTCGAACTTCCAACGCGTAACGGTACAGTGCTACAAACACGTCGGAGTTGTATTGTTACATTTTTGCTGTTTTGGTAGTACGACGTTGATAATGCATTTAAGAGGGCGTCCGTAGGTCCGTACGTCTGTCCGGCGCAGGTACTACCGACGAAAGGGCTGGGAACTACTTCAAGAGAACACCAACTTTACCAACCGCGTTCTAGTCGCCGTCGCCTACCTCGAGATTCTCGAGCGCCACTGGCTTGACTGCTCGAGACAATAGTCGCCTCTCGAATACCGGCCTAACTTCGACCTCGTTAATATTACCTCGTTAATTTTAACAACCGAGACTTTCTTTTTATTCACCTATCACACGTTACACACCTCTCCCCGAACCTTTACGAACCCGAGCAACCCCTCTCATTTCATTTCTAAACTAATCTCAAATCAATCGCAAATCAATCGCAAATCAATCGCAAATCAATCGCAAATCAATCGCAACATCCGAGGGCCCCGAGTTGGAAGACTTTATTTTGGCTATCGGACCTCGGCTTCTCGCTTACTACCTAGTGCGGCTGAAAGGGATTGTCGGCTTTTAGATTTAGCTTCTATTCAAACATACGGTATTGCAATAACTACATAATAATACAAGAGCAATATTTTTTAGTCTTTTCGTCCAGATACGGTAATTATAATTTAAACTTATTCATAACTGAGCATAATTAAAGTTTCAAACGATGAGGTTTAATCAAACTAGTGTTTGATAAATATTGTGTCAAATGTTCATTAAATATTCTCGATAAGTAATAGTAAGCCAATTTTATTGTAACCGCATGATTTTTAAACAAAAGTAGGCGAAAGTTTCGTCTCTTTAGAGTTTGATTTAAACAAACTTTGACGTTTTGTTTTAGTATCAAAGTGTTCAATAGAAAAACCAAACTCGTCTAACTCGACGGTTTTATGATGTCTAACGCCGTTTATGACTCAGATCAGAAACAGATCAATGTTCTCTTATTGCGCAACTCTACAGAGCAGTATCAGGATTACCGTAAGTTTCAATTCTCGTTTAGAAGTATCTTTCCTTTGCTTTAATATGTTAAATAAGAAAAAGTCTCAAATTTTTTAAGCTATTGAGGACTAAAGTTCTAAAAAATTAGTTAACTGCATGACAAAGGATTAGGATTAGCGAATGTCGATTGAATAAAATTTTCTTCCAATAATTATGAAACAATAGAAATTTGGACTAAGAGAAGTTGTACTTTAGTTACTTTGGAAAATTCATAATTAACTCTTTTTTCAAAAATATTATGTTATTTCGTATTCAAAGAATATACATGCGGACACATTAAAATTCTATTCATCTATAAAATGACAGAAAAAAACACCATCGCATGTGACAAGTTTGACACAAAAATGTAAACTTTTCACTCGGCGCCTTCTTGCAAGTGCCGCCCTCTGCAAACACCTTTAAATTTCGCGCGAAATATTCAAAAACTTGACCATCACTTTGTACGTTCGACAATTATATCTTCAATATCAAATCAATGAGAATATTCTGTGTTTAACGATTCAATTCCATTCCATTTGGAAGTTCTCAATCTGAAACTCGTCGTACCCATCTTTCCACTCGTTCGTATTGATAAATATTGATATGTGATGAAAAAACTGAATGAAATAAAAAAATCTTCTCTCGACATACATCCAAAAGAAAAACTACTAAAATTTCTCGCGTTCTAAGGTCGCGCGCTTGTCGGTCTATCCCCACAAGTATATACGTACACTTGCATAGACTCGGACTTTATAAATAAACTCACGTCGCGACTCTCAAATCGTGCCACGGGCCTTTCTCTCTCTTACCCGTTACCTATATCTATCGCGCTTTTCTCGCCATTGCAAAATACGCTCTGCCGCGGGAGACGCGCCGGCCTCGTTGTCTAGTTCTCCGCCGCCGCCGCTGCTACTGTCATCCGTCCTCCCGTCGTCGGGAAGATGCCCGAAGAGACCGAGGATACAACCGAGGATACAACCGAGGATACAACCGAGGAGATTTATCCACCAATTTACAAGCTCTTTCAGGTAGAGCTTGCAGTGCTTAAATCGACCGAACGCGTCAGATTGTGTGATTCCAAATTATTATATTTGATTTTAAAAAAGTGTGCAAAAAGTGTTGAATCGGTGAATTATATTGGACAGAAAGTGTGTGCGAAATGGTTTCGAGCTTTCCGAAATAGTATATGCGTCGAGTTGACGCAAGCTCTGACAAAGTTTTCAAGGGTGTTCATTTTGCTAGAGATTTTTCTGGTCAGCTTATTCTTTCTCTCGCTCTGTCGTAATTATATTTATTTACGTTTACGTTGAATCGTAGCGAGGCTCTTATTGCTTTGAAGCTCGTTTGGGGCTTTATAGCTTCTCATCGCGAAGCTGATCGATTTCAAAAACAGCCCACAGATGTATTTTAAGACAGTTTTCCCATCTTTCGCGCTCGTAAAGCACACGATTTAAAATAAAACTCGAGCTTTATCCAAAGCTCCGCATCTTAGACTCTGACGAATTTTCGCCAATTGAAGTTGTTCGTAACGATTTTTCGTAAACGTTGTCTCTATCTTTCTTTCTGCAGAGATATTCGTTTTGAACAAGTTAAAAATAGAGTTCGAAGGTCCCGTACATTACGTGCGCTTTGCTCTTTCATTCAAGAAAACTCTAGCTTTTTATTCTTCCGCTTGATTGATGCTCGTCATTTGCTTTCGTAAATCTTTCGGTTTGTATATTGTTCACTATGGCGTGATGGCTGGTAATTTATTTTTATTCGCTAGGCACGGTGTTTGTCACTGGGATCTCGAACATTAGTTCGCGCTAACGAGAGGCAGAGATCGTAAAGCAATGGATAATATTGACAATTTATGTTGTTTAGATCATCGCTTTATTTTAGTTTAAAAAACATATATAAATACTCGTTACTTCAATTATCTTATCATATAGCGGTTATCGTTTTTATGAGATGGTATATCGCTTACGTATATATATATATATATATGTATGTATATATCTATAAACATAAAAGAAGATTAGATACAGACATTTGTATTTTTAACACGCGTTATTGGTATTATTAAACTTTACGATGACGATGTTATTTTAACAATGCAATTGTCCTAACTTTTTGCGGGAATCAGAAATACTCCGTTCGTTCAAACTTATCCATTCGCGTGCTTTTCGACTGTTTTCATTTAGCTCGTACAGTATAACATGTTAGTGAAATATCCTTCAACTTTACGGGTAACACAATTATCCACTCGAGTGCGGTAAAATGGATATGTTGCATCTATTGATCAAAACTCACCTTCTCCGACTGTATAAGTAGATCGAATAACCCTCCGGAAAAACTAGATATATTCAATATTAATAATAATAGTAAATGTTCGATATAGTATTACGAGTCACGATTTATAAATAAAATATGAGTGGAAACTACTTTGGTATCTTTCGCGCAAATCCGTAGCTGCAACGCATCGGCCATCCAGCCAACGGCATATGTCAGAAATTCCTTGTAACGTAGAACCCGGAGACGATCTCAAAAAATTCGGGTTTCCTATTATTATTTCAATATGTATTCTTAATTAACTTAAATTCACGTAATTCGCGATTTCAAAAACTCACTTCGTAAAGTTCTCGATGCAAGTAGTAAAAGACAACGAATTCCAGTAGTAACAGACACATCCCGTCGTTCAATCCCTTTTCTATTCACAATAGCTCTTTGAGTCAAAATCCTCCTCTCTGTCGCTCATAAGTGTCATCAAGCTCGACTGCGAATCATTTAGAAGCCTATTATTATTTGCCTCAGTACTTCAGCTAATCCAAAAGAAAATCTTCCCTCCGCAGTGAAAGCTCTTGACGATGTCACCCCCTGACGAGTTTATTCAAGGTCGTGGGAACACAATCAACATGGGCTTTTTTTTCTCGAAAAAACAACGGTTTACATGTATATACGCACATATCGGTTGAGACACATCGAGACATCGGCTCGATAGCTTTTTCTCTCGAAGTATACACCTACACACGTTCCTCGGCTTTATTGATCGCAGCCGACGCTCGCATACACGTACAGGGGCGTATCCTGAACCCGTCTTCTATACGCGTGTGTGTATGTGTATGTGAGTCTGAATAATACTCTCTTGAGGATACTCGGAGGGGAAGGATGGTTGGGAGTTTTTGCAGAGGCACGTGCTTTGCGAAATGTTGTTTGTCGCGCCGGATCGCGCATTCCGATGCGGCGGTGAGTTTTCCGGACAACTCTCGTAGTATTTTCTCGAGATGTGAGTATATCATTTGTGAGATTTCACAGATTCGTTTTGTTTTGGAGATCTATGGAACTGATTAAAATGAAATTCTCTTCCATTTACGAGGCACGAAGGATCATGGCAATAGAACATATTGGATATAGTAATATATTTTACTTTATCTCGGATTTTCATTTCTGATTCTAGCTGATGTATAACTGAAAAAATGTACACGTTATTCGATATTCGATATCGGTTAGGATTTCAATTGCACTTGTTGGATGGTTCATACAACATATAGTTGTGTAGCTAAAATAGCAATTCACGATTAAATTTGTGATTAGTAGCTGACTTTTTGAAATCCCGTTAAGCGCTATAATCGACTGAGACCATAGCCGGAATAATAAGGAAAAATCAGCTTTCCAACGGCATCCGAATACCGAAAGATTCATGAATAGTGTGTCATGATCTAGGTCTCCCTTGCTACAGCTAAGCCATGCATTCCGAGAACTCTATAAATGAATGAAACTAATCTGGCCCTCGTCATATGTCAACTTGATTTATTTATCACGATTATCTATTAGAAACTAACAGCTGCGTTATAGAAAAATCTTGATTATTTCATAGTATATGTATATATATTTTTTTTTGTTTACTTGAAAATTAACATCCTTTCTTTATTTTAATATGAAAAAGAAACGTATCGATGAAAGATATAGTAGCTTCCTTATAGTAGCTTCCTCGCTAAAGTAGTGTCCATTGAAAGTTCGTTGGGTTTCTTCTTCTTGAAAGGTATTGTCTTCTGTAATTGCTGGTTCACTCGGCTGATGCAAAAGGGTTTAAAAGGAGGGTGGCTATATTATGTGCGAAAGAAAAGGACGTAGACAGTCATAAAAGTCCTGAGGCTATGTAAAAGCTTTAACGATGCTTTTATCGAGACGTATTGTATAAAAAAAGGAATATATAGTGTCAGGTATCGATTAACGAGGTTATTTTCATTGTTTTTCAATTTTCTTTTGAATAAAGTTATTATTATTATTATTATTATTATTAGTAGTAGTAGTAGTAGTAGTAGTAGTAGTAGTAGTAGTAGTAGTAGTAGTAGTAGTAGTAGTAGTAGTAGTAGTAGTAGTAGTAGTAGTAGTAGTAGTAGTAGTAGTAGTAGTAGTAGTAGTAGTACTAGCTACAATATAACAGTTAAATCTATAAAATTTAGTTCGATCGTATTCCTTGTATATATAAATCATTATTACATTGCGCGAGGGCATTTTCATTCTTTGCTAACTGATACTTCCGGGAGATACGTGTTCCACGACAAAATCAATATTCACTTTTATTTCGGAAATACTCGTGAATTATCAATCAACCCACGAGCTCACGTCGCACAAATTTTATTACCACCGGGGATTTTTCATTTTTCCACTCCAAAGACTAAATGGATTCCCAATGTTCGATGTTTGATAGAAAGAGAAAAAAGATACAAATATGTTTACATATACATGCATATATAGTATCGGACGGTCCGATCGAAAGTCAAGATAAGGAACTATATCGTCTTGTCTATTTTTTCGACCTTTTTCCAATAGTCTATATCACGCAGACTTTCCCCAGACGGATTAAAGGTCGACGACCGCGAGCTTTCACGCATAACGCTAAATACCGCGGATTGCGACGTTTTAATCGCTGTCGCGTCAGGAATCGTTCGCTTCGAAATACTGGCAAGTGAATTTTTTTTAACCACACCACTCTTTTACTATATAGTGTTGTCAACATACTAATCCTATCTTTCTGTCTGCAAAAAAGAAAAAAAAATGAAAGAAAATATCATATTACATGTTTTTACTCGTAGAGTCTATGTACCGTAAACCTTGCGACCAGCACGCGGTATACGCACGCAATGACATGTATATACATTCGCGCATACTAAATGCATGCAGATATGTATATTCACATATACACATATACTGTGTACGAGAAGAGAGAGAGTGCGCGGGCGCAATCGTGGAGTTGCCGTCGCGCGACTGCGCCCTCGAACATATTCTACACGTATCTATATTTATATATACAAGCAATGCTCCGAGTATGCGTGCGTATGTTCGTCTATAGTCTATACACGTTTCCAAAAGCCGTACTGGTGAAGCGCGACTGATTCTAGGGGATTGATTCGATGGGCCGTTGGCATTGCGCTTTTTACTCTATACGAATTATTTTATCTCATACTAACAGCGTAATAATATATTATTTAAAAAAAAACCATATGAATATAATTTACCCTCATTGAGAAAATAATAAACGTGTAGCATCGAGCTTTCACGAAAGCACTTCATCTCTGTAGCAATCGCGTCGAGGCATAAAATGCAAATGTGCCGTATGCAAATTTCTTGGAATTTGTACTGCAACGCGGCCTGTAAAATACTCTAGCAATCGATCATCTCGTGTCTACCTACAGCCTAACTATTAAAAAAATAATAAAAAAAAAAGTTCGATCCATGTAAAGCTGCTGAATACCCAAAATAGAAATAAAGTTCACAAAGAGTCTAAAAAAGAGAACATAGATATTCTACGGGAACTACACCAGAGCATAGCAGGCACTTCCGCGCAATCGCAGAATACCCCACGCACATTCAGGTCGAAGGGGAGAGAGAGAGAGAGAGAGAGAGAAGCTATACACCGCCGAAGCAGTATGTCCATCCCTCCGGCGTCCGGCGCCCTTCGCCGCAGCAAGTGTGCTATATATGTCTATGCACTGAAATAGAGAGAGAGAGAGAGAGAAGCGCACATAGATCCCCCGCGCGCGCACGGCAGTGTGACACTAGTAGCCGGTGCAGCAGCGAATACAGTCGTCGCGGCGCCGCGCGATGACGTCGTCGCAACCCTTGAATCGTTGACTTTGCCTAGATTGGTGTTTTGTGTTATACAGTGTGATTGTGTATGTACGTGTGTCGATTGTGCGTGGGTGAGTGCGTCGCTCTCCGTGAGTGCTCGCCGGTGCTCTCACCGCGCGAGGAGAAGTTCTAGTTAGAAGATAATTATTCCTTCGGTAGTTCGCGCGTACACACTTAAATATATATCTATATGCACATATAGATATAGGAAAAAGTTGAAAAAAAGAAGACGGACTAGCGAAGCGGCCGAAGAGCCGTGAGAAATAGTTGCGATGGTTACCGACAGCACAAGTCAGGTTTGTCTTGTCTCGTCTGCTTTTCTTTCTTTCTGTGCGGTCTATTCCTCTCTGTCTACATATATATATATATATATATATATATATATATATATATATATATATATATATATCTACACAGAATGAAAAATCGAAGAAAGGGCGGAGGAATACAATATATACATATTTGTAAATAAAAGCTCTGAGATTTATATTCTTAAACTTTCGAGATCCGAATTGTAGTAGCAGTCGACGTTTTAGGCATTTAAATGCCCCTAGAATTTAAAAGGATCGTATATATACTCTGTTACGTATACGTCAATACTACACCTCCTACGTCCATGGACAGTATCACACCCCTTGCGTAGCGTTTGTTTCCGCATCACCGGCGAAATTTTTCGTAAGCCTCTGAATTTTTCACTCCCATTTGTCGTGTATCCCTATAGTCATTATCCCCATTGTCTCTACGCGCGGGAGAGTTTACAAGTAACGTAAAGGAAGGGGGTGCTGTAGACTACTACAGTAACTATACTGAACAAACGAGCAAGAGAGAGATAGAGAGAGATAGAGAGAGAGAGAGAGAGAGAGAGAGAGAGAGAGCGAGAGAGAGAGCGAACGTGGGGCGGCTTTTATAGTCGGCGCAGCAGTAGCGGTGGATCGAATTCGGCCTCGGCGTCGTTGCCGTCGCTTGGAGGGGTGAAGAGAAAAAGAGACAGGGGATGTAGACGATGGGGTGGCGAGAATGAGAAATACCGGCGCGAGATAGATGATGTGTATATACATGTATACTTTTTCTGACTGCACTGTATTATCGTTCACAAGCTGAATATGCGTGTATGTGTATTTGCGGAAGCGTGTCATTATAACAACGATGGTTCCGAGGGGGTTGATAATGAGGCTTTTGATTCGTGTCGTGTTTCTTTTTCGATCAGTCGAGATAGAAGTGAAGTTCAGAGTTTGCTTTAATTATTGTACGTGTGCAGTTGATTAATGAACCTTCGAGACTCGTCGTTAAAGTTACATTGGTCGAATAAAGTAGGTTGATCGCTTTGCATATAGATTTTCTCGCATTTCAATTTGTTTATACGTCGCGCATCCGTTTAAGGATATATGCATGTGTGTTCACAAACAGATGTATATATTATATATATTATATATATATAATACATATATACAGTGCAAGCGATCTATATAACGGCCATCTCCCTACTTGGCACGGGAAATGTATTTTTCTTTCGGTCTATTTTGTTCCAGTTCAGTACTTAATAGGGTAAGGGATCGACTCTTTGACTATAGTCGTTCTCGCACAGTAAATACACCTGACCTCTTTTATCTGTTTTATTATATTTTCTATTGGCGTCATTTGCGGGGACAAGAATTTTTTTTCCTTGCCTTTGGATAGTTGATTGTGTGTATATGTTTACACGAGATTTATATAGATATACGTGTATGTAGAGGTGGGAAAGGCCGTTTGTTCGTGAGCTTTTGTGTGCAAGCTTTGATCGGTGGTGAGGATGCAAAATGGGTTGGTTGTTTGCCTTTTTTATTTCGTAGCGAAGCTTTGAAGTCAGAGCTATGGATGTGTAAACATAAAAATAAAGATTTCCTGTCCAGAGCTATTCTAGTTCATATTGAATTCGACGTGTGCATTCATATATTAGCGATGGATAAATTTGATGATGTTTGATAGATGCGTGTTTACAGAAAAATGTTTACAGTAACCAATTCAAATGATTGAAATTGCACCCGAGGAATAAAACAAATAGTACAACATTGTCCAACTGCAACAACTAATTTTTAACTTACAAAATTAATGTATCAATTGCTTATTTATCTTCATTATAATACTGTAATTTAGTTAAACAATTTTCTCACGAATGAAAATCATACAATCGTGAATAGACATATATTCACTTTAAATTCTTACTATCAATCATTTGACTATTTCCCATCTTAAAACGTCTATCTTTTAATAAACTGTTATATCGATCGTAATGCCAAACGATATAACAACTTTATCGTTTCAGCCAATATAACTCGTGTCAGGATTGATTTCTATAAAAGAAAACAAGCAGAAATAGAACCTGTCCGAATAGATAGCAACGTAATCGATGTTTATAAATTCTTAAATTCATATTTCCTTTTAAATAATTGACTCGTGGATAGACAAGACGGTTTAATAAATGCTTCGTCTCGAATAAGAACATGATTTTAAAAGTACTGTTTTCCATATCACTTTTTGAAATCTAAAAGAACCGCTGATTTTTCCAGTTCGATACCCTTCGCTCTTATCTCGAATTAGATACTCCCATTAGACCTTGCCACACACGCACACGCAGGAAGTGATTACGTGTTGCACATTTTTCAATACACACGTAAACCTACATTTACCTGACGTTGCATTTCTTCAGAATTTTCGAGCGTCGCTTAGGAGGGTGACAACGAAAGCTGATATCGATTTTTCCTCCGTTAATGGATTAAGCGGTCTGTGTACATGACTTAAAGAGACTGACTCAAAGGGCTGTGTGTGTGTGTGTGTGTGTGTGTGTGTGTGTGTGTCTAGGGTGTACGTTGGTGAGGGATCGGTAATCAGTTTTACGGTTGCGGTGTCTTGCCAGTAATTGGATTTCATCAAGGGCTAGACGAAATTCTGGAAATGCGTAATATTGATTTTTCGCAGGTATTCGTCGCATTGTGCAAACGATTGCTAAAAAAACGAAGAAAAGTCAAGTAAAAAAATCGCAAACCCCTGCTTAAAAAAAAGACTACGACACAAATAGTACTCTCGGAGCTTAAATAATTCCTTACATGAGTTAGTCTCTGCTTCAGCTTCTTTTCCCTCAGTTTTTCTGCATCACGTGGTTGTGTATACGGAAGATTACGTCAAAACGAGGGACCGAGACTATCGATTTTTTAGTTAATGGATTGAACGTTGTCCTCTGCATGTAATATTATACGGAGGAAACTCCAAGAAACAGAAAAAAATTATCTGTCTCAGGTTCATTCTGAGAAAATTATGTATACGTGTAATAGCTGTTATTGTTCCATTAATTTACAGTGATTCGAATGTAAAAAAATCTAAGCGGTTTATGGTTAATAATTTTTTGAATGACATAAATAATTTTTTTTCTTTATTTACAGAGTGACGCTACAACGTCGTTTCTCCGGGCTGCTCGGTCGGGTAACCTCGAAAAGGTGATCGAGCACCTCGACACCGATCTCGACATCGATACAGCCAACTCTGTAAGCTATTTAACGTAAATTTAAAGGGAGAAAAATTTGGTAAAATATATGTATTTTTTTAACGATGTTTTCAGAACGGCTTAAATGCACTACATTTGGCATCGAAAGATGGCCACGTGGAAATCGTGACGGAACTGTTAAAGCGAGACGCAAAAGTCGATGCTGCGACGAAAAAGGGGAACACCGCATTGCACATAGCATCCTTAGGTAATGAGTCCAGTCGGGAACATATTTTATCATATTTAACATATCTGATTCAATATATTATCGAGATCGTAATTTAAAAATGTTTAATTTTAACCCATTCTTTCACAGCTGGACAATCGGAGATAGTTAATATTCTAATACAATATGGTGCCGCCGTTAATATTCAATCCCAAAATGGCTTCACTCCACTTTACATGGCTGCGCAGGAGAATCACGATCAGGTCGTTAAGGTCTTGCTCAACAACGGAGCTAACCAGAGTCTCGCGACGGAGGTACGCTGACCTATAACTCGCAATAGATTTTTTTTAAATATTTAACTAATCTGATTGTTAAAAATCTTAATTTTTAATTTATTATTGTGGTTACTGATTGTATGAGATAAATATCGAATAATTTTTTAAAGTAATAGATTCAAAATTCACCCTGACTTCTAATTTACGGGAGCAAAAGACCTTCCAGCGAGGATACCTAATTTCAACATTTGAATTAGTTATATTGATTCTATTTTTTGTACATATAAATATGAAGTTGTTTATACATATATTTTTAATTTGAGCTTTGTTTCACATGTTTATGTCCCTTCGTTGACCACTTATAATAGGTTGTTGAAAGTTGTCCGTAAAGTTCAAAGTGAATGATTGGCACAAATTCTCTTTGATTCAATCTTTAAAACACGAATCGAGGCATTTTTTAAATCCCTCCATTTATGATTTAAAACATTTATCAAACAGTATTTATCCAATATTCTATTCAACTGGTTCATTAATTCAATAAGTGCTCGATGAAAGGATCTAGAGTCGTGAAATAAAACTCGAATTAAAGATATACGCATGTAAAGCTTTAGAATTAAGCGTACAAAGAATAGAATTCGTACAACTGATACAAATGTTTATTATTAATTAAGTGATACTCATTGCGCTTTTGATCTTGATTTTATTTTATCAACTATTGCTGAAACTGACCACAGGTCTTTACCAAATATTTAATTAAATTTCAGTAAACTAGAGTTGAAATTGAAATAATATCAACATTCTCTTTTTAATTAATTTTAATAAAATATTCCATTGCAATTATGGTAAAGATTTAAAATAAGAAATGCCTCATCAAGTTTCTTAGTAGAAACTGTGGGACTCATTCAACAACACTTATTCATATTTCAATTGTAAAAAGTGATGATTATCTAGATTAACTTGTATGAACCCAAGAAAACTTTTTCTATATTATTCTAATAATAAAACCCAAGCTTACTCCTTAATTATTAATCCAAGTTACAGATTAGAAACGTGATATTTTTTTGATTAAGTTCACATTTATATGCAACATATTCCTGTATCGAATCATTTACAGGACGGGTTCACGCCGTTGGCAGTGGCGATGCAACAAGGACACGACAAGGTAGTAAGCGTACTTTTAGAAAACGACTCGAAGGGGAAAGTGAGACTGCCGGCGCTGCACATAGCCGCGAAAAAGGATGACTGCAAAGCAGCTGACTTACTTTTACAGGTGAGATACGATCGATTGTCGATAATTAATAGTCACTATTACACATACATTTCTTCTTTTTTTTTATAGACAATGCAGCCTCTTTAGCTCGACAAAGCTCCGCGGTTTATTAATAGTTCATTGTCAACTTTCTTCTTTCCCGTGAAATTTTTTTCCACTTTTGCGTTCATTTGCATTCACTGATCGAAAAGGCAATACCGACTCGTTTTCAATTAGATGTTAATTTTTGCACTCCTCACTCGCGAAAATTAGCCGAGAATTTGGTTCAAGTTAGACTTGATTTATCATATTCAATTAAAAGGTTTATGTTTTGGACTCAATACATAAATGTGTATTTATAGTATTAGGATTAAGCCCTTTAGCTATCAGATTATTAAAATGTCTCAGATAAAAGATGGATTATTTTCAGAACGACCACAAGCCAGACGTGACGTCAAAGAGTGGCTTTACGCCGCTTCATATCGCCGCGCATTATGGCAACGAAGACATTGCCCGATTACTTATTAAACGAGGCGCCGACGTTAATTATTTAGCTAAGGTGAGTTGAATTCAAACTCGTTTTGTCTCTTTGTGTCTGGAGATCGATTAAAAACAAATGTTTTTCTTATTTACAGCACAATATAAGTCCACTACACGTGGCAGCAAAATGGGGCAAGAACAATATGGTAAAGATCCTATTGGAGAACGGCGCGGTGATAGATGCCAAAACGAGAGACGGTTTGACGCCGTTGCATTGCGCTGCGAGATCCGGACACGAACAGTGTGTTTCTACTCTACTCGAAAACTCGGCTCCCATTAGTGCAAGAACAAAGGTTGGATACATTTTATTAAGTTAATTGAAAGAGCCACACCCTTATAAAATCACAAACTCAATATTAAGTTCTATTATCAGTAATTACTTTAATTAAACGTACGATTCTAATGAAGTCGTTTTCACTTAACCAGTGTAAAATTATTCGTAAAGGCTCTTAAAGAAAATTATCGGTTTTACATATCTTTCCTATGCTTTTTATACTCCGATTCTATTGATTTTACTACGACTAAATGTAAACGGATAAGAAACTCTTAAAGCAATCTTGAGGGAATAAATTAAGGAATAAACAATTGTTTATCAGAATGGCTTGGCTCCATTGCACATGGCATCCCAAGGGGATCATGTTGATGCCGCCCGAGTTTTACTCTACCATCGAGCACCGGTTGACGAAGTGACCATTGACTACCTGACGTCGCTCCACGTAGCGGCTCATTGTGGCCATGTACGAGTCGCTAAATTACTTCTGGACAGAAAAGCCGATCCGAACGCGAGAGCGCTGAACGGCTTCACACCATTGCACATCGCCTGCAAAAAGAACCGCATCAAAGTCGTCGAATTGCTGCTTAAGCATGGAGCTTCTATCGAGTCTACTACCGAGGTAAGATACTGATTTTACAGGGTCTGACCCCCAAAGAAATGGTTTTTCATTGTGTTATAGGTAAAGCTCGTGGAGTTTGCATTTTGTATGGATAATTACATTTGATGATCTTTCCATTTAAAAAGAACGAGTAATGTAAATGTCGTCTTTTACAAAAAAAAAAAAACAAATTTCTGTAGGAAAAATGCACTTTTATAGGACCTGCAGAATCTGCTGTGATGAGTAATAAATTGATTTTGTGAGTCGTGTGAAAAGTGATGTTTAGGCGCAAACGAAATGGAAATATTAATAAAAATCTATTCGGAAAGCAGTACGAATCACGTGTATTTTTCCAGTCTGGATTAACGCCGCTTCACGTGGCGAGTTTCATGGGCTGCATGAATATCGTGATATTCCTTCTGCAACACGAGGCTAATCCAGACATACCTACAGTCCGAGGTGAAACACCTCTGCATCTTGCGGCTAGAGCCAACCAGACCGATATAATTCGGATATTACTGAGAAATGGGGCAAAGGTCGATGCTCGTGCTAGGGTAAGTTATTAATTCGAAATTCTATTATATATTTCTCTCGGAAATTTTTAAAGCTTCTTCAATTAATGTAATACTTCGGAATATCCGAAGTCTTCATTAGGTATTCATAATCTTGTAAATATTTCTTATGTTAAGGAGTTTTGTTCAAAGTTGGACGTTTTTTAAAATATATTAAAACATTACATAATAAGACTTACTAGAAGTGTATGATGTCATTCATTTTAAGATTCAATGCTGAAATAATGTTATTTGTACGTCATTTTGAGCTGTCAAATTAAAAATTTGGAGCATGTATAAAAAATTAAATTTGTTTTAAAAAAAAGAATAAAATGATGATCAGAAGGGGATAAGACACCTTTAAAATGCAAATTTAAAATATTTATAACAATGTAGTTATAAATTATATTTATACTAATAACAAAAGATAGTTTTATATAAAGAGTCTGTTTCTAGCTCTCACTTTTGGAAATATGGAGAATTAACCCGAAAAATAATTTTTAAAGCACATAAATTAATTTAAATTTAGACAATTCTAGAAAACAAAGTATTCTAGTGTTTTTTAATGAATGCTTTTCTGAAAAGAAACAAATTTATAGAAGAGGTTTAAAAAAAATGTTCAAAAGTTCCTTTCTTAGTTCGCTATAAATGTATTTAGCGGAATAAGCCCAAAGGATCTTGTGGTATGAGAAATTTCTTATGAAAATAGTGAATAATCCTTGATATTATTACAATAGCAGCAAGTGTTAAAAATGAAAATAATTTCCTTTTAACAGGAGCAACAAACACCATTGCATATAGCGTCTCGTCTCGGCAACGTCGACATCGTGATGTTACTTCTACAACACGGTGCAGCGGTCGATACGACGACTAAGGACATGTACACAGCTCTACACATAGCGGCGAAGGAGGGTCAGGAAGAGGTAATAATGACTCCGGACGAAATCGACGGCATCGCCAAAATCGCCGACTACGTCAACCTTCATAATCTTAGGTTTCTCTTCTGGAGCCGGCGTCGCGAATTGTTAATATGATCCAAACGTCGGACACGTTTTGCGTTTAAACTATATTTTTCTGCAGCTCGAGGGATGCGATAAAAGCTGCCCTGCCGAGTGGACTATGTATTTTATTCAAATCTCTACGACGCGGGAATTGTTGTTTTTTTAATGGTCGATATTTGTGGAAAGCGAGAAAGAAAGCTTTCGAATGTGTTGGAATCGTTGTATTTATTACGCCGGTAATCTCGCATCCCCCGTCTTCGAGACGATATTTCTCATAATGTAAAGATTTTATTTTTCGTTAAACTTATCGAACGAAATAGTCATTCTTTTTTTTATTTCGACTCTCAGTTGTGTTTTTGTACAGTCAGGCGATCGTTTATAAGAGCACTATGTGTTATTTTCTTTTTAGTTCCTTTTTTTTAACGATAAATTTATCGAGACCAACTGTACCATAAAAAAAAGACGATGTATTGTTTCATTATCACCGTTACCGTTCTCCACGCACATGCACGCACTTCTTTTTATCTGTACGACGACGTTTTTGTTTGATTCGTTTGTTTTATAATTTACACGTTAATAAAGCTGTTATTTATATATCATTCTTTACGTATACTTCATTTGCATAATGTGTAAATGGCGTTCTTAGTTCATCATATCGCTTATTATCACAGTGTCTCACGTACATAAATTGCGCTACGTTATTAATATGAATTTTATTTTTTTACCTTATTTACTGTATATGCATCTTCGCATCCACGATCTTTTGTACATACGTTCATTCGACCGTTCGAGAATTCGATCGACGGCAAAATGGTAAATTTATTAGTTTTAGAAGCGACTTTTTATGATTTTCATCTGTTGCATTCGACGAAGGTAAGCCTTGTGTTTCATTTTATTTTTAACTTCATTTTTATCCGTTTTTGCTTCGCTCGCGCGCATCACTCATCTCTATCGTTTTTCTCGCTGCATTATTATTGTTCTTTTAATTAACATATAATTTATTTAATTAATATATATTTCGTGTAATTACCTGCCGTATCATGCGTTCTATCATACTGACTTCGTACTAATAAAAACAATGTCTTGCCAGTTTTCGCAATGTCTTTTCCGCTTGTTAAAGCATTGAAGGTTGTATTAACGCTGTTACTTTTATCAGGTGGCTGCTATACTAGTGGACAATAACGCTTCGGTGAAGGCGACTACGAAAAATGGATTCACACCATTACACGTTGCCGCCAAGTACGGAAATATGAACGTAGCGAAGATTTTACTACAAAAGGATAGTAAACTCGATGAACAAGGAAAGGTATTTTATTTTTTATCTCAAGGAATAATCAACGAATCTTGCATTACTGTATTCATTGTTAACGTAATTCTGTTTTTTTTCAGAACGATATCACACCTTTGCTGTTAGCTTGTCATTACGATCATCCAAATGTCGCACAATTACTTTTAGAGAAAGAAGCTTCACCGCACTTAGCATCGCAAAACGGACAAACGCCGCTTCACATCGCAGCGCGTAAAAATCAGGTAATCTTTTCTTTCCATTTCATGCCCGTTTCAACAATCGATACGTATATAAAATTCACTTTCGAATTACCAAATACTTTGCGTACCATTGTCTAACGATCCGTCGTACAGATGGACATTGCTTCGACGCTATTGGAACACGGAGCCAAAGCCAATGTGGAATCGAAAGCAGGATTTACGCCGCTACACCTCAGCGCTCAAAAAGGTCATTACGATATGACCAATTTGTTAATCGAGCATGGTGCTGATCCGAATCATAAATCAAAGGTGATATTAATTTGACTATATGTGTTTTTATATTTAATTTTTTTAAATTTATAAACAAGCTTTTTGCGATAATCCTATTAATTTATAAGTTTATAAGCTTTGGTTTAGTCGAACAAGCCTTACTCCTGTTCGTACTAAAGGCCAACGCTTACTTGTGTCTTTGTAATTGGTCGACTTGTCGGTCTTCCATAAGGTCAATGGTCTAATTACGATGTGGCGTATCGTATACTAATGAATCCACAAAACAAAGACGTTTTTGTTAGGAAGTTAAAAGTTTTCAATTATATAATTGCTCCACGTGTGTACTCTCCTGAAGCGTTTCACAATTACACTAATGTAATACAAAAGAAAATGTCATTTGATCCTTAGAACGGACTCACAGCGTTGCACCTATGCGCTCAAGAGGATTTCATCAGAGTAGCCTCTATCCTAGTGAAGAATGGAGCTGACGTCGAAAGCGAGACAGAAACAGGTTACAGACCAATCCATGTTGCTGCGCACTTTGGAAATTTATCGATGATTAGATTTCTGTTGAAGCACAATGCCGAAATCGACGTTAAGACTAAACAGAATTACACATCACTGCATCAAGCAGCACAACAGGGGCATGCTCACATTGTATCGGCACTCATCGAGGGTAATGCTTCGCATCGAGCTCGTACTAATGTAATGATCATCGTATTTAGCGTTTGAAAGAAGAATTTTAAAACAAAAACAAGTATTTAATTAATTTCTTCTCCTACAGGATGGCTTGACAGCTCTCAATATCGCGCAGAAGTTGGGCTACATCTCGGTAATGGAAGTACTCAAAGGATTGTCTTATGATGGTGTTACTCCAGATAATAAGAATTGGGAAGAAAAGTACAAGGTCATAGCACCTGAAAGTTTGCAAGAGGCCAGTTTGATGTCCGATTCTGATGACGAAGGAGGTATGTGACTTGACGATTTCATACGTATCGGTTATCGCAATTTTTATGGTGTTATTGTGTTATCTCAAGTGGAAACCCAATATGTCACGCTGTGTCAAAAAGAATCCTGATATTTGCTTTTAGGTTCGGATGCTTTGATCAGCGAGCAGCCTTACCGGTACTTGACAGCGGATTTGATGAAGAGTTTGAGAGACGATTCGTTACCGATCGATGTTACTAGAGACGATCCGGTCCACAAAGAACGTAAGTGTAAATTACGTAGTGATTTATTTTTATTATAGCAACCTTTAGACTATTGTTTATTGCTCGCGTGATTTGGTTGCAGTTTCGAAAGAGGAACGAGCGCAATTTGTTCAGAGCAACAATTACTGCGCTGCTGAAAACTTCGATAGCAATGATTACGCAAGGTAAAAAGCTATTTGTTCATAGATTTCAATTGTTCGATTCTAAATAATGATTGATTACTAATGGTTCAAATATTTTTTTTTGTATTTTCATGCGATTCCAGACCGCATTATAAATCGTTAGTATACTATATCGTTAGTACAGAACTGATTGGGCTTGCTAAATATTGTTTATCAAACACACATTCTGATTGATGGCTTATTATTACCTGTCCACGTGTATATACATGTGTATTTAATTATTTAACGTTATCCTCTGTTTAATTATAAATTTTCCTTTTTTTATAATACTCATTTCAGGTTTTCGTTATTTGTCTTTATTTTCAGTCAGTGTAACCGAACCCTTTCAATCTTTAACGAGCAAATTAAACTTTTGGATAATTTAGTGACCAATTGAAAGGGTTGAATCGACTATTTCGCTCCAGCATTAATTTTCATGCTTCACTGTAATAGAACACATTATGTCGTAACGAAAGGTATCACGATATCCAATTTCGCAGATTCCTTGTCAGTTTCTTGGTTGACGCAAGAGGTGGTACGATGAAGGGTTGCCGGCACAGTGGTATTCGATTAATAGTTCCACCAAGACGAGCGACGATGCCCATTCGTGTCACTTGTCGACTCGTAAAGCCAAGTAAAATGGCAAATCCACCCCCTTTGATGGAAGGAGAATCTCTTGCCACACGAGTAATAGAGATGGGACCCGTTGGCGCATCTTTCTTAGGGTACTTATCTTATTATATAAATTTTGTTATTACTGATTATAATTTTTTTTATTTTTTTTAATATTCTCTTTTGATTTGTAGACCGGTATTGATCGATATACCACACTTCGCTTCTGTGGAAGGTAAGGAGAGAGAAATAATTATCTTACGCAGCGAAAATGGAGAAAGCTGGAAAGAACACGATAATTCCTCGGATAATGATGATACTTTACTAAACATTGCTTATGGTAATGAAATATAAATTAGCTTTAATATAAGAAACTTAATAATGTAGTGAATCATTTTTTATCTTTACACATTTTTCGTAGATCTACAAATGGGTGCGATGCACTCAGGGAGGATAACGCGAATATTGACCACCGAGTTTCCACAATATTTTGCGATTGTTACACGCATCAAGCAAGAAGTACATGTAATCGGTGCAGAAGGTGGTATTTTGATCTCAAGTGTCGCCAATCAAGTACAAGCCGTCTTTCCACCAGGTGCTCTCACAAAGAAAATCAAAGTTGGCTTGCAAGTATGTAGCTGAATAAACCTTGAATTAAAAATAATATTTTCATTACTATTATTTTTAATTAAATCCGCTTTCAGGCACACGTGATTCCTGCCGAACTCACTGCCAAATTATTAGGTAATTGCGTAGCTGTTTCGCCTGTTATCACGATTGAGCCTCGTCGAAGAAAATTCCACAAACCCATTAGTTTGACGTTACCGGTACCGCAAGCTGCAAACAAAGGGATGATCAATCACTATGGTGGAGAAACGCCAACTTTACGTTTACTTTGCAGTATAGCCGGTGGTACGAGTGAAGCTCAATGGGAAGACGTTACTGGATCGACTCCGTTGAATTTTATGAACGACAAAGTGTCATTTACTACTACAGTATCGGCTAGGTTTTGGTTAATGGACTGCAGGAATATTCAAGAGGTTCCCAAGATGGCAACAGATTTGTACAGAGAATCACTGTTTGTGCCGTTTATAACGAAGTTAGTTGACCTTCTTGTGTTCAAGACTTGAACAATTTTTTTTATGATCGGTACTTTTAAAATCGGTTTGTACTTGCAGTTTCGTCATTTACTCGAAACGTATGGAGGAAGTTGAAGCTACGCTGAGAATTCTCTGCATGACCGACAGTAAAGAGGGAATTCATACGTTAGAAAAACAGGAGGAATTTGCAGAAATCGTTAAGAGCCGTGACGTCGAAGTACGTGTATAGGCTTAACTTAACTATCTCTTTTTAATAATTTTATTTCTAAACATATAATTATTTTTTTTCAGACGCTCGATGGCAAGGATCTTTTCATAGAATTCAGCGGTAACCTGATACCAGTGACTAAATCTGGTGTACAGCTTAAGTTTACTTTCCATGCCTTTAAACAGAACCGACTATCTTTCCACGTTAAAGTCAAGGATCCACAATTAGATCCGGTCGCAAGGATGTTGTTTATGAGGGAACCGAAAGTAGCTAAAGGTGAACCCGCACAACAACCACTCTGTGTTCTCAACATTGTTCTGCCGGAAATCACTTACAAAGAATATAAGGGTATGATATTTAGAACAATTGTCTTTAGGCGGAGTTAGATTTGGAAAGTTCTTGTTTATTTTTTAAGAGTATGTGAAATATCGTTAATTAAATACTATCAATTTGCTAATAGCAGAAGACTCGAACATTATTAGTCAAAAGTTGGATATTCTTATGAAATCGAGCTACGGACGTGTGGATTATAATGAAGAAAAACGCGATCAGCCGAAACGAACATCGCCTGAAAGCAAGCTTATCTCCGACATTCTTCAAAAAGAGCAGACTGGTATGTGAAAATCTTTTTTTTTTGCCACATCTTTTTTATAATATACATCTTGCGCATTAGAGGAAACCGAACGTTATGTGAACATAACTGTGATCAAATTATAAAAATAACACGTATCATGTAACATGTAACAATTCACGTTTTTGTATAAGTAGAGAAATCATTACATCCAACAATGTAAATTAATGTAAAAAATAAGTGTACTAAAAACCAATCGACGTATCCATCATTAACACCGAAAGGACAATATCATCGAAACAATTCCTTGCCTCTCAAGACAAGCATCGCAAGTTTTTTCTAAATTTTTTTATACTTCATACACCGAAATACCACCTACGAACCTACAAGGTTAAAGACTAGATAAACAAAGAGGCAATTATAAAAACAAATTTTTTTAATTTTCAAATTAAAAAAAAATCCTCATGTTACACGTGTGGACGATAGCAGGATCAACCTTCCCAATGTTGACTCGAGGAAGGAATCGATCCAATAAACGATATCATTAAGCCTTGTCAATGGGATCATCCAGGACGAAAAAAAATGTCTTCATCGAGTGCGTGTCGAGTGTATAAGAAACACAAGTGATCATCTGTATTTTCCAACATTCTCCCTCTCGATTCCTGGTCGGTGAAGAAGAAAACGCTGATCCTCTTATGAAGCTTAGACGAAGTAGCCTCTGGGGCTTCGTGCAATTCGATTAGACCGCATAAGAGCATCAACAAATGCTCTGGGCAAGGTTCCTCTGACAGCTGTCGATTTTTAGTCACCGGCTGACCCTCGAACGAACAACAAGTTGAGAAAACTTTTTTTTTTACTCGCGAATCTAGTCAGTTATTTCGCGTTTTAATTCGGGGAGTAACTTATTTTTCTTTCGAAATCACTGTGAACGTGAGTGATGATAATTTATTTCATTCCGATTTCACAATTGTCTAAGTGCACGAGTCATTATTTTCTTGATTCACATATTCATCTGTACACGAGTAAAATTGACTATTTTCGTTTTAATGTTTATGTTGGTTTTGAGATCGTCGTTAATCGGGTGTGAATTAAAAATTATTGATTTCTTCGATAATTTATAGCTTGGAACAAAAGTTATAGAGCCTGAGCTAAATATATTTTTTTATGATTGTGAACGATTATTTTTTTAGTTATCCAAAATTAACATTAACTCCTATCCAGAATAAATGAGAACACCTTCGCTCGATATTTACCTACGAACTTGAAAATTCATTGCCTATATACTTGTTATTCAATTATAATGTTTCCGTTCATATAATCGAATCACTCTTACGTAACATCAATTTAGCTCGTCTTAAATGTAAAAAATTTAGTTCATTCTGTCACTCAAATCGATCTCAACACCACCTATTTTTTTCTTGCACTAACACTAATTTTTAGCTATCTCTCTCGTTCATTCTTCGAATCGCTCATCATCAGGCTAACAAACAAAAAAACGAACAGTAGTATTAAAGAAGCTGTAATAACAATTCAGACACCCCCTCTCGACTACAGGCCCGCCTTTGATTTTGCAGGTTCCTTAATCACCTCCCTTAAACCTCCCCTACCGAGTGCCAGATAACAAAGGTCCTTGACGGCCAGGCGCAGAACGCTGACAAAGCAACGGCGCACCCGTCAGAACACAACTCAACTCAGCCAAGATGCAGGAAGTCAAGTCGAACACTCCGTCGGTCCTGGTGGAACCATCAGCTCAGCAAGTCGCCTCTAACCAGTCCAGTGGATGTCCCAACGTCGTCAAGACAAAGCGTAAGGCTAGATCGACCCGCCGACGTCTCAATGCTATGATGAGCAACGCATCCCTTCACTTCTCCGATACTGATTCCGAAGGCGAGCTCAGTGTTCCGAGAGTATCGGTGTCGAATCAGGAAGCCAAGGGTGCAATCAATAATCTCCTACAACCCGTAATCTCCGTTACGCTCGACGGTAGCGATGACTCATCCTATTGCGGCAGTGGACGCAGGAACAGCTACCTTGACAATCTTACGGATGTCGACGAGATCTACACGAGCGAGCCTGAAAATGAGACACCGGGTAAAAAAGGAATATCTGGTAATTTGACTATCCGCGAGAATCCTCACCAAGGTGAGACCGATCTCGAAGACATGTCGAACGACGAGGAGGAGGTTGTTCAGGCTCCGATATTCATAAGAGCTCGCAGTGATATTCTCGTCGACTTCAATGGCGAGACTATCACAACCAAAGAGGGCGACGGACCGTTTAGCATCGAGGTGCGTAATCAGATGTCCATCGATGAGGAGGGTCTGGCTCTGGGAAAAGAGACTCCAGACATCGTTGTCATGCCGACCACCGACAGCGAGGATATGGAAGCCTCCGGTGAGGAGGACGAGGGTGAATCTTCTGGACAAACGAAAGAAATATACGAAGACTTCGATATACTCGCTGCATCGCAGATTGTTATGAGGAACGTAGATAAGATGGAGCAGCAGCTGCTGAAAGTTAAGACGCCATCCGGAGGGGCAGACGATGGCTGCATCAATGACTGTCATACGGACGTTGAAGATATCGAGTAGATGGAGAATCGCGAACCGACTTATGCTAATTTGTTCAGAGAAAATGCTTTCGAATTCTTGATTATGAAGTTATTGACGATCATCGTAATGGTGCAGATATAAGACCGAAACTAGATACTATAGCTATTCATAATTTCGTATTTTACATTATCTTCTTGAATGTTACAATGACCTATATATTATTTTAAATATCTATCAATCGAAAATCTCATATTTTGTACCCTAATTATTTTTCCTTCTATTACTTAATTAAATCCTGAACATTGAAAATGTAAAAATCAAAAAGCTTATAATCAATCCAAAACGTAATTAAAATGAAGTTGTATATTCAAGTAAAATGAGAGTACTAGTCTAAAGTTATAGTAACGAATTCAAGATTTATAGTAAATTACACTGCAATTTCTATACGACATATATTTTTCAAAATTTATTGATTGTGAACTACCTTTCTACTTACTACGCTTATTCTTACGTACTTAATAACAAGAACTATTTACAATTCTTTGGTAATATTGGAAATTGTCAATTCGGCAGTAAAATAGTTGTGGTTCTATATTAAGAATTACATGATACAAAGAAAATGATGAAAAATAGAAAAACAAAAGTTAAGTCAGTGTTTCAAATCTATTTACTGAAGTTTTACTGTGAATGAATTACCTGCAGAAAATACTGCCGTCCTGGATGCTGCCGCGAATGATAAAATAAGATAATGAATACTCTAAGCTATGTCTATAACGTATGACTGGTTTATGAGTCAATTAAGTATCTTAATTGAATTACGATAATAATTATATATAAATGAAGTGCAAAATTTAGTCTTTTTTACTGCACAGGAAAGGTGAACTCAGATAATATTACGGAAATTTAACGAAATCAGTTAATTAATTAAATACTTTATAGATTTAATAACGATTATTCAATATCTGAGTCTGTTAATGCGTTGTTAGAGAAATTTTATGAAATTCTAATTATCAATTTGTACAATATATTAGCAAACCATCTTTAAATATTAGACACATATTGCACGTTTGTTAATGAAAGATAATTTATTACTATATTGTTATAATCGTTAATACATATCTGTTTTACTAAATCGTTATGTACATAGGAATAAAGAAATAATGTACAATTAAATCTCTAGAGCAGACTAATGATTATTGATTATTTTTGGAATTCACCTCTGAGGCGGGATTTGAGAGTTTACATATACAATCCACAGTTGTTGTCTTTATTATCTTCATGTAAACTTCAAAAAGAAATAAATGAGATTACAATGAAGTGCTTTTAATGCGTTATATTTTATTTTACATGGACTGAAAAAGTTTAGCTCTATGCATATTTAGAATGAAAAGATATATCAAGTTCTTACTTGAAAATTGTGAATAAAAAGATTAGTGATAATATGAAATTAATTAAAATAATAGTATCCCCTTGCCACCATGAAAACCCTTTGTTTACTTGTTTTAGATTCCATCGGTAGCCAGTTAGAGCAGAAAGGTTCCTTAGACCTGCCTCTGTCACCTCCGACATCGGAAAAAAAGACCTACTCAGAGAAACGTCGCTTCTGGGAAGACATGGCTCGCAGTAAACGTGAGTCATTCCAACGCAGCGAGTCTGAAATGTCCCACACATCGCAGCTCACCTACCACGATAGTGATAGCGAATGTTTGAGCGACGTCCGGGAAAACGAGGACGTAGTTGTTCAGGATCCAGGGGTTGATATGTCTGAAGCAAGTGTAGCTGAGAAGGCTCATTACTTCGAGGAGCAGATCCAAAGGGAGACGTCCGCCGCTAGAGGTCCGCTGAAGAGCCAGTCGTCCCAGGACTCGGCAAGAATAGCAGCCGCTAGATTATCTGGAATATCCATGTCCAGCGAAGATGACAGGTCATTAGAGGTGTTCGAAGAGACCGAGAGGATACTTGAGGAGAAGGCCAGGCAGGAGATACAGAAGGCCGATGTAAAGACCTGGCAAGAGAGACGGGAAGAAAAAAAGGATGTAATGGAGAAGAGAAAGAGCAAAGAGGAGAAGGAGTTGATAGGACTGAAAAGTGGAATCGGGGATAAGAAGAACGACGTTGGAAAGAATGACGAGAAGAGAAAGAGCAAGGATGAGAAGGATCTCAAGGATGAGAAGAAGAAGAGTATCGGTAAAAAGCAAGACTCCAAAGAGGAAAAGAAGGATGTGAAAGTTGGACAGGAGAAGAAAGATAGTGAAAAGAAAACTCCTGCCAAAGTCGTTGAATCTGCTGCTAAAAGTAAGTTAGAATCGGATCTGCACACTAAAGAGAGTAAGGCTGACAAAAGTACGGGCAATAAAATAGATTTGACTGGAAGTAAAAAGCTTGACTCGAAGTCTAAAACCAAAGTTGAGCCTGAGAAAGAAAGTAAAGCGAAAGCAACAAAGATGCAGGAAAACGTTACCAAACAACAAAAGGTTGCAGAGTCGAAGTCTCCTGTAGCTGTTGTTAAATCCGCCTCCAAGGAGTCTTCACCAAAGTCTACAGTATCTAAACATAAAGAAACTTCACCTAAACCAGTACCATTTCGACAAAAATCCAAGGAGGAACCAAAGTCTCCACTATCGAAATCTCCTCCGAAAAAGACAAAGGAAGACTTGTTATCTAAGTCTCCCCCTAAGAAAGATAAATCTAAAGACGATACAATATCGAAGTTTTCGCCAAAGGCTGAAAAATCGAAAGAACTATCAGTGAAAGTGTCGCAAAAGCCAGATAAAAGCAAGTCAACATCACCGGAAAAGGGCAAAGTTGTATCGCCGTCCAAAAACAAACTTATATCGCCGGAAAAGTCACCATCCAAAAAGGAACCAACCAAACATGAAGCACCAAAATCTCTTATACCTAAGAGAGAACAATCGAATGAAGAATTCACACTGAAGTCTCCACCTAAAGGCGACAAGCACAAAACAGGTGTGATGTCCCCACCGAAGAGAGAGAAATCAAAGGATGAATTTTCTATTAAATCACCGCCTCCCACGGATACTAAACACGACGATACAGTTTGTTCATTAGATAAAAATCTCAAAGCACAAGACGCGAAAGCAGCACAAATCAAGCAGGAATCGACAACTGCACCCATTATACCTTCTACGAAAAAATTATCGGAAAAAGATTTAATTACGTCAACTATCGCGCACGAAGTTAAGTATGATACGCAAAATACGGTTTCATCTATTACCGCAACGATTACGGAGACTAAGGTGACTCAGGTCAAAACCGTAGAACCAACGGCTAAAGATGAGCAAGTAAAAGGTAGAAGTATTTCAACTCAATTATTAGTGGAAGAAAAAACTGAAAATGTCGTTAAGAAGTCGGATACTGCTGCTACTACGATAACCGATGATGTGCCTAAGACAGCAGTTACGAAGACTGAACCATTACAGCAAACTGAAAAGCCATATGTTGAGCCTTTAAAAGTAGATGATAAGGCGGAAGTTGAACCTCTAAAAGTTATTGATCCACATAAAGTTGAAACGCTAACTACTGCTGAGAAGCAGAAAAAAACACTGTCAAAAATGGCTGAAAAAACAAAAGAGGAAACTTTAAAAGTTTTTGAGAAACCAGAAATTACAGCAAAACATACAGTTGAACCTGTAAGTAAATCTGATAAATCAGAAAGTAATATACCAGCATCAGAACATCAAAAGTCGATCCCTGAAATACCAAAATCGATGATCCCAGTACGAGAAAAATCTAAAGAAGAATTTTCGGTAAAGTTATTCCCAAAAGGACCGTCGCCTCCAAAAGACGTACAACAAGTAGACACAGCAACAGCCGCATCAAAACGAGAAAAATCTATACCAGAGATTCCAAAATCAATGATTCCAGTAAGAGAAAAGTCAAAAGAAGAATTTTCGATTAAATCACCTCTAGCAGAAAATAAATCTGCAGAAACTGCTATAAGTCGACCAAAACGAGAAAAATCTACTCCTGAAATACCAAAATCAATGATTCCGGTAAGAGAAAAGTCGAAAGAAGAGTTTTCAATTAAATCTCCTCCAGCAGCAGAAAAATCGGCAGAAGTTACTGTCGCGGGACCTACAGGAGCCCACTCCATTCCTGAAATACCAAAGCCGATGATTCCGGTAAGAGAAAGGTCGAAAGAAGAGTATTCAATTAAATCTCCTCCAGCAGCAGAAAAATCGGCAGAAGTTACTGTCGCGGGACCCAAACGAGAACACTCCATATCTGAAATACCAAAGCCGATGATTCCGGTAAGAGAAAAGTCGAAAGAAGAGTTTTCAATTAAATCTCCTCCAGCAGCAGAAAAATCGGCAGAAGTTACTGTCGCGGGACCCAAACGAGAACACTCCATATCTGAAATACCAAAGTCGATGATTCCGGTAAGAGAAAAGTCGAAAGAAGAGTTTTCAATTAAATCTCCTCTAGCGGGAGAAAAATCGGCAGAAGTTACTGTCGCGGGACCTAAAGGAGAACACTCCATTCCTGAAATACCAAAGCCGATGATTCCGGTAAGAGAAAGGTCGAAAGAAGAGTTTTCAATTAAATCTCCTCCAGCAGCAGAAAAATCGGCAGAAGTTACTGTCGCGGGACCCAAACGAGAACACTCCATATCTGAAATACCAAAGTCGATGATTCCGGTAAGAGAAAAGTCGAAAGAAGAGTTTTCAATTAAATCTCCTCTAGCGGGAGAAAAATCGGCAGAAGTTACTGTCGCAGGACCTAAAGGAGAACACTCCATTCCTGAAATACCAAAGCCGATGATTCCGGTAAGAGAAAGGTCGAAAGAAGAGTTTTCGATTAAATCTCCTCCAGCAGCAGAAAAATCGGCAGAAGTTACTGTCGCGGGACCCAAACGAGAACACTCCATATCTGAAATACCAAAGTCGATGATTCCGGTAAGAGAAAAGTCGAAAGAAGAGTTTTCAATTAAATCTCCTCTAGCGGGAGAAAAATCGGCAGAAGTTACTGTCGCGGGACCTAAAGGAGAACACTCCATTCCTGAAATACCAAAGCCGATGATTCCGGTAAGAGAAAGGTCGAAAGAAGAGTTTTCAATTAAATCTCCTCCAGCAGCAGAAAAATCGGCAGAAGTTACTGTCGCGGGACCCAAACGAGAACACTCCATATCTGAAATACCAAAGTCGATGATTCCGGTAAGAGAAAAGTCGAAAGAAGAGTTTTCAATTAAATCTCCTCTAGCGGGAGAAAAATCGGCAGAAGTTACTGTCGCGGGACCTAAAGGAGAACACTCCATTCCTGAAATACCAAAGCCGATGATTCCGGTAAGAGAAAGGTCGAAAGAAGAGTTTTCAATTAAATCTCCTCCAGCAGCAGAAAAATCGGCAGAAGTTACTGTCGCGGGACCCAAACGAGAACACTCCATATCTGAAATACCAAAGTCGATGATTCCGGTAAGAGAAAAGTCGAAAGAAGAGTTTTCAATTAAATCTCCTCTAGCGGGAGAAAAATCGGCAGAAGTTACTGTCGCAGGACCTAAAGGAGAACACTCCATTCCTGAAATACCAAAGCCGATGATTCCGGTAAGAGAAAGGTCGAAAGAAGAGTTTTCAATTAAATCTCCTCCAGCAGCAGAAAAATCGGCAGAAGTTACTGTCGCGGGACCCAAACGAGAACACTCCATATCTGAAATACCAAAGTCGATGATTCCGGTAAGAGAAAAGTCGAAAGAAGAGTTTTCAATTAAATCTCCTCTAGCGGGAGAAAAATCGGCAGAAGTTACTGTCGCGGGACCTAAAGGAGAACACTCCATTCCTGAAATACCAAAGCCGATGATTCCGGTAAGAGAAAGGTCGAAAGAAGAGTTTTCAATTAAATCTCCTCCAGCAGCAGAAAAATCGGCAGAAGTTACTGTCGCGGGACCCAAACGAGAACACTCCATATCTGAAATACCAAAGTCGATGATTCCGGTAAGAGAAAAGTCGAAAGAAGAGTTTTCAATTAAATCTCCTCTAGCGGGAGAAAAATCGGCAGAATCTGTTATAAGTGGACCCAAACGAGAAAAATCTATTCCTGAAATCGCGAAATCGATGATTCCAGTAAGAGAAAAGTCGAAAGAAGAATTTTCGATTAAATCACCTCTAGCAGAAAATAAATCTGCAGAAACTGTTATAAGTGGACCCAAACGAGAAAAATCCATTCCTGAAATTCCGAAATCCATGATTCCAGTAAGAGAAAAGTCGAAAGAGGAATTTTCGTTTAAATCACCTCTAGCAGAAAATAAACCAGCAGAAGGCGGTATAAGTGGACCTAAACGAGAAAAATCCATTCCTGAAATTCCGAAATCGATGTTACCTGTTAGAGAAAAATCTATTCCGGATATCCCTAAATCTATGATTCCAAAAAGAGAAAAATCGAGGGATGAGTTTAGTTTGAAAACGTCTTCTCCGGAATCATCAATAGCAGCACCTAAGCGAGAAAGGTCAATGAGCGAAATTCCAAAATCCATGATTCCTAGAAGAGAGAAATCGAAAGACGAATTTTCTATTAAGTTACCTATGAAAGATAGCATAAAGGACGCAGTTTCAATTCCGCCAAAACGAGAAAAGTCAATAGGCGAAATTCCTAAATCTATGATTCCAAGAAGGGAAAAATCCAAGGATGAAATACCGAAATCAACCATTCCGAAACGTGAAAAATCGAAAGACGAAATTCCTAAATCAACCATTCTGAATCGTGAAAAATCGAAAGACGAAATACCGAAATCAACGATTCCAAAACGTGAAAAGTCAAAGGATGAATTCTCAACAAAGGTTCTGCCTAAACGTGAAAAATCGAAAGACGAAATAACAAAGACTGCAGTAACAAAACGAGAAAAGTCAAGAGAAGAATTCTCGTTGAAAGTCGGTCCAAAAAGAGAAAAGTCTAGAGATGAACTACCGGGTAAATCTGATCTTAAGCGTTCAGCTTCTAAAGGTGAGCCATCATCAAAATCAACTCTCAAGAAACCTGACACAGTAGCCAAGAGAGAAAATTCTAAGGAAGAAATCGCTATAAAATCAGGAGTTAAACTTCGCGATTCAAAAGAGGAATCGCCAAAACCAGTTTCCAAGAAACCTGATACAGCAGCCAAAGCTCTACCGAAACCAGAAAAGTCAAAAGAAGTAATAGCAAAGGTAGCTCCGAAAAGAGAGAAATCTAAAGATGAGATACCGAAATTTGGACCAAAAAGAGAAAAATCGAAAGATGAAATTCCAAAAACACCTCTTGCTAAACGACAAGATTCAAAGGAAGAATCGCCAAAACTAGCCTTCAAACGATCAGAATCATCAAAAGATTCAGATTCCAGATCATCTGGGAAATCTAGTTTCAAGAGCAATACGCCTTCGCCCAAAGCTTCCGAAAAACTTCCAAACAAAGGCACGTTAAAAGAAATCGAAACCGTCACTGTAACAAAGAAAGAAAAAAGTGAAGAAGTTACGACTCAAGAGTACGAAGAACGTACCAGGAAAAAGACGAATGAGTCTCAAGTATACTCCGGTACATTCACGTGTGATCCAAAAGAGGCCTTAAAGCTCTTGGAAGACACGAGTGCCTTAAAAAACGCGGACTTTGTCACGTCTGGCAGTATCATTACTTCCAAAGTTGACCATAAAGCAACTACGTCTCTGGAAAAAAAAGAAATCAAGTCATCAGAGATCGACACCGGAGACGAAAAAATTATTGCTCACGAGGAGAAGCAGGACATCACGAAGAAAGAAACAACAGCTTCGCTCGTGACAAAACAGTCACCAGATGAAAAGACTCAGGAAAAAGAATGTAAAGTGAAGCAAATGACGATTAGTTCGACTCAAAACACCTGGGTTAACATGACCGAAGATTTAGAAACGATCCAAGCTTCTGCTTCAGAAATGGGTAAGGATACCGAACACATCATTAAATCTAGATCGGTAGAAGATGATCAGAAGATCATTATAACTGACGAGACTGCTAGTGCTGTCAAAGAGGGTACAGTCGGAGTACGTGTCAAACTTGAAAAGGATCTTAAAGACGAAAGCTTAACTAAGGGTGATATCGGAAAAATAGTTGAGAAGTCCATGCACGAGGAAGAGGTAATCGATAGCTTTAAAAGTTTTGATGTCAAGGAAGATTTTAAAACGAAGATCGATCCAACTACAAGCGATGCTTCCTTGCTAAACAAGACGCGAACACCAGAAAGCGGTACGATTGAAACCGATGTTTATCATGATGAAATGGCTGATGATTTGACTCGACAATTTACAAACGTAATGCAAAAGTCGATGGGTACGATTATTCAAGAGTCAATTTCGGATTCCAAACGCGACAGTATCAGTGAAGACATTACAAAGGATGAGTCGTCATCTTTCGTATTGTCTTCGTCTCAAGCTAAGATGCAAGATCGAGATATAACCATAAGTCCGAGTAGCATATCCGAACAGATCGATATCGAAGAGTTGGATGACGCTGAATGCAAGAAAAATTCATCCTCAAATGTCAAGGATGCTCTGTCTGCTGTTAATCACATGAAGATCAGTTCCAAGACAACGCCCGAGGGTAAGTTCATTTCGGAATTGTCTGGAGCTCGTGTTCTTGAGATACTTGAACCCGATAACGAGAATCAGTCCAGACAGGATTCAATGGATGTCTCGTCTATTGAAATCGATGAGGTTAAAATTCAGTCTTGCTCCGCACTCAAAGAGGAGGGTTTACACGAGAGTCGAGCTGTAGACTCGTTGAACACTTTGGAGAAGGACATGATCATCGATTCTGTTACGTTGTCTGAGGACACCAACATCGACTTTTCTCTGCCGCAAGATAGTAACAAGAAACCAGATTCCGACTTGGAGAAAATAACAATGAAGAGAAAAACAGAGCGAGATTCATTCGAAATCGAGAGCCCACCACTTGTGTCTCCAAGAATGAAGGTCAAAGAGCTTGAAATTAAGCCAGTCGATTGGATGATAGGCGATGAGAAAATTGAAGTATCAGAACCTTTAGAACCTTTCCAAACGTTTGATAAAGAGCTTGAAGAGTACCATAAACAGCAACTAACGGATCAAGTCAGTATCCTACAGAAGAGGCCATTCGAGATTCCGAGAATAGAAGAGACCAAGTCATCATCCTTCGATGAATCCGAATCAATGAAGTTATGTAAAAAGTCAAAGTTTACTGTTGTCCCAGTAAGTGAACAGGATTTAGATATTGACGAAGAACTGGTGGAAAATCAACTGGATATCAGCTGCCAGGAACTGATGGATACTCTTCAACGAGAGTACGATGCCAAGACTCCAACCGAGGATCGAATGGAGGAAATGGCAGCTAAATCTTTTCATTTTACAACTGTAGACGACGATGAAGACAGTTTTGATTATGACAAAGATAAGTACGAAGCTGAAGAACAGAAGAAACTCGCGGATTTGCCGTTGGAGACGAAGACTGCCGTGAATGTTATAGCTGGGGATGAATTTATGAGTTTGGATGAACCCTTCAAGCCTATAGAAAATACCACTCAATCCAAAGATATGCTTCAATTATACGAGGAAAAATTCGAAGAAACCATAGACATTCAGGACGACAAAAAAGAAACGAAGGTAGATGAGAAAGATACTTTCAAAACTACTGATTCAGGCATCGCATCTTTGAACTTGCTAGAGGAACGGTTTGCAGGTTCAACAGAAACTCTAGGTGAAAAAAAATCTGACCTCTTAGATCCTGACGAAATTGTCAGAACTGCAGAGAAGCTCGAAAAATTCGATGATGAAGCCATAAAGCAATCGTACGACGTAAAAAACTTCCATCAACTACCAGAAACTTCGGAGTTGCAGCTCAAAATGGATTCGAAGAAGCCAGCCATCCTCGAGAAAGATTCGGTACAATTGCTCTCTTATAAAACGTTAGATCCAGAAGAAGCTAAAAAGCAGGAGGAGTCTCAAGCAGTTCCAAGTGTTCAAAAACCGCCAAGATCCGATTTTGCCAGGGACAAGGTGGACATGCGCTCAAAAGGTTGGGACGAACATAAAAAACGCGAAAAGTCTCGCGAGACCAGTCCTTACAAAGTGAAGAAGGAAGATTTTCAGAACGTCGATATGAGTTCGCGCTATGCTATTACAGTTCTTGACCAAGCCGTCAAAAAGGAAATCGCAGAGGTCAAGGAGAATCTAGAAGCTGCCAAGCAGGATCTCATCGAAGAGCTTAGTGAGAACAGCGAAACAATGATCGTTATCAAAGACTCCCCATCCGAGTTTCAGTTTAAACTTCAACCCGAGTCGATACCCAATGAACTACCCTTTCTATACAGACCTCCATCCCTTGAAAAGGTCAGTGAAGCCGAAAATTTGTCTTCGTCTTCATCACCAACAGCTAAGCCCAGACGTCATAGTGAACTGAAGTATGAAGGTAGCTCCTCCGAAAGCAGCTCAGTCGAGAAGAAAGACCGCGACCTAAGTAAGACTTCGGTCGTTCTCGAGAGCGAATCGGACAAGAGCAAAGAATCAAAAGACATTTTCGAGTCCTTCTCGACGTCGTCGCCAAAAGCGGCCAGTAGATCCGGCTCCGATGCCGAGGGTACAGCTAAAGATGAGAGCTTTTCTCTACAACCACCTCAACCAGCTCCGAGGAGAAGACCGAAACCCTCACGTGGTGGGCACCGACATCTGACGTCGGAAAGTGAAGCCGACATTTCGAGTAGCGGTGAAAGTAACTACCAATCATGCGATTACGAAACTAATAGTCGGCCAAGCTCTTCTGACGTCGAGGCGCTTCAATCCGCGGCTATGGCCAACTCCAACACTGCATCTGAGTACGAAACAGCTATGATGTCGTTTGAACACTCCTCGTCTAAGGCAACTTCCCAGGATTACGTGACAGCAGCAACGACCCTCAGTTCCAGGGAGTCTATGAAGTCATTGTGTTCGATAAGCTCCGGGCAGATGGGAAGTATCGACAGCACCAGCGAGATCTCCGAGACTTTAATGGCTTCCGAAGCGGAAATGGACAAGGACGAAATTGACGACAATTTGGAGGATATCTTAGACGAGGATATGAAAACATCGAACTGTGCATCAGAAGACGAAGGAAGCAAACCGTTTGAGATGGATCCCGACGTACCTTGTATGATGAAACGTTCTAGCGAAATGATCTTCAACCAAGTGGTGTGTATAATTAGGTAAATTATACGTCAAACAAATTCTTATTCAAATATTTTTTTTTTAGATCAACACAGAGTCAGCAAGCGAAGGGAAAATCTCAGATGCCAAGAAAAGCGAAACCTCCACGTTAACCGGTGAAGGTATAGGTGTTTCATCCAATACGATCTATACTGAGTCTACGGACTCAGCGATATTGGGTGAATCGGCCAAATTAGACGAATCCCTCGTCAAAGAATCCACACCGTCTCAATCAATCTCCACAAAACAACCAAGTGATATAATTGACGACCCATCGACTGCAAGCTCGTCGGAGCTATTTGATTCGAAAGCTCCAGCCTCGGAGAGTTGCTCTTTTGAGCCGGACTCTTTAGAAACTAAATACATTCCGACATCGAGCATCGACGACGAGAACGGAATTTCCGGTCCTGGATCTGGCTTGACGCTACAACAGCAGTTGAGCATGACATCGTCCTCTATGTCAGGTGTTTCTCTAGAGACGGTCATCGAGAAAGAAGCAGATAGAGGCTCACCCGATAGCGATTCATTTGAGTTGGTTGATAAACCCGACATCATCGACGATTTCGTTGTAGTCGAAGAGGTCGGCCGCGAAGCAGAGGAGTTTGACTCAGAAGGTATAATAATTGCATGAAATATGAATTAAAAATCTATGTAACTATCTTTTAAAAAATTAAATATTACTTTAGCTATTGAGGTTACTTTATTTTTAATAAAACGATAACTTTGCTTAGGCAAGGGCATCCGGATAAGTTCGATGTCTTACACCAGCAGCAAGAACTACGACCGCGACGTGGAAAACTTCATCGCGGAGAAAAAGGATACCGAAAAGGCCCAAGCTAGTTCCACCCGTAGTACAGCTGATCTTTTCGATTTCGAGTCGGAGGAGAGTCCGCCTCAGGCTTCTGGTGATGAGCAGTACTCCCAATCTTATTCCGACGACGAACAATACCAAGATGGTGGTAAGAAGTGGATCGAGATGCAATTTCAGCATAACGAAGCTCGGCTCTATGACATAGAGTACGAGCGCGGTCCCCTCGAGGACATTAAGGAAGAAGAAGTGGCCGATTTTGAAGCCGGCAGCAGTAGTCGATTCGGCAGTATCGGTTCTCACAAAGAATCCATCGGCAGTATTGGTAGCATGAGAGGTAGCTTTGGAAGCACACCGGACAACTACGATGTTCTCACAGCCAAGCGTTACTTTAAGCCAACCGATCATGATAACGTCTCTCTCAGCTCGCTTCAGGAATTCGAGCATCTGGAGAATGCCGTCGCTTTCGAGAACGCGAAAAGAAGATCCGAGCAACAGCACAGTAGTTCACAAGATTCGTCGAGCAACGGTAGTCTACCGAGGAGATACGCGACCAGCCGATCTGGACATGGGGATGACATGTCACTGTCGTCTGTTAAGGACTTCGAGGTTTTGGAAAAGGCTTGCAGGGACGCACATATGATAGAACTAAGAGCAAGGGAAGAGGAAGACTTATTGGATCACGAGAGTCCGGAGAATCGATTCAAGCTCGAGAGTTTAGCTAGAGCAAAAGTTGAGAGTCAAGGTAGTGCGCCGGGATCGTTCAATCCCAGCACGTCCGGCTCTGATGATTACGAGAAGAGAATCAAGGAAATTGACGAGATAATCAGGTTGGCGCAATCAAACGTCGAGAAAATCGATAAACACGACGACACTACTGAAGACATATCGCAGATCGACCTGACGGATACAGATAGACCCATTCAGCCCATTACCGTCATGGCATCCGAGAAGCCAGTTATCATGCAGGGTAAAAGAATAAGTAATGTCTGATTTTTTCTTTAATTTTACGTATATACATGTCGTTGGTCATCGTGTCTACGTATAGCACTTTTTTGTGTTCATTTATAAGTAATTTTACAATTTTAATGAAATGATACTCAAACCATCGATGCCTTATTTCAGAACCCGCAAGAGGATTGATGGATGTAAATCCGATGGAAACGAGTACTGACTCTTTAGAGCTCGATGGCAACGGAGGGCGAAACTACAACGTCATGTGCCGAAGCTCAGACTCATTGGAATTAAAAACAACCCTTGATTATCCGTCGTTGAGCTCGGACTCGCTCAACAACGTGAGAGATTCGAAAGAAGAACAGAAGCCGTTCAGTAGTAGCAGGCGGATATCGTCGGACAGCCTGGAATTTCCTGTGCTGGAATCGCAGGACTCGAGTAAGGACGACAAGATCGATAAACGTAGTCAGAGTGATAGTTAGATCGAGAACTAAAGAAATATAATGTCGGTAAGTCGATTAATTAATATGCTGAGTATTTTATACATTTCACTGTATATGTGGGCAGAAATTCAGACCAAGATTTATGCATCAAATCTGATCTCATGTAAAATGAACATAGTACCTGCATTTTTGTCGATTACCTAAAGTCGATTCTTCAACTTACATTTGACATTTCCGATTTTTTTACATAATCGTATTAGCAAATCCTTTTTTGAACTATAAATTTGTTATGACATTTAATACACATAAATATTCGTTAGTAAAAAAGAAAATATTTATCACAGTGCTAATGAACGTATATTTATATACAGTGACTAGCGTATAGCTGCGCGAAAAGATAATTATGAAGGCCAATTTTACAATTATTATTATAAAAAATTCGAAAAATTGGGTTTAGACAATAATAACAAGCATATCCATTATTCATGCTGCAAATAACAAGCTACAGGACATAAATTCAAAAACCTTCTATGCTTCAATTAAATTATATACTACATCAGAAGGGAAATATGTCATTAATTGTAGATCTATAATTTAATATAAAAAAATCATACTTTCAATAATACGTAATAAGATTTTCGCAACTCAATATATATAAATTTCCATTTTTTGGTAGAAAATCATTTGAAACTCAATGAATCCTAAAAGTTATCTACCAAAAGCACAACCTATTTCTTCTTCCTCTCGAAGCCCTGAATCACTGCTAAATTTCAAATTAAAATACTTACGCATTAAAATTTTGCACATATTTTAATAAATAACTTTAATATTCTTTGATTTATTAACAAAAATTCGAAATTGGTAAAAGTTAATTATCTTATCAGACATTCTTATCAGATTTATTATCAAGCATTCAAAAACGGTAAAACATTTTACCTATATACTGAAATCTCCTTAATAAACCATTTCTTAACTATTAATACCCAAACATTTAGTTCATGTAAACGCTAAATTCATTAACTTAATAGTTAATAATAGTGATTTAGTAATCACTGACTTTGCAATAAATAAATCATCAGCATATAAATATTACTCGATATTTTCCTCCACAATTGAACACTCTCATACTAATAAGATCAATTAATTTTTCTTACAGATAAAGGACCACGAGGTAAACAAATCTAATTAATAGAAATCAACCTCAAAGGCAGGGAAGTCTTTTTTCGGAGCGCTGTCCGACTAAACTCGTACCGTAATGCGCGAAATTCCCGCTGAAGATATAGCTGTAGAAAAAAAAGAGTCAGTCGAACTGACGTGTAGGCGTCGCATCGGTGCACATTCCACGATTGTAACTGAGGACGATTTATTTTATCCTGGAATTTCATAGCAAAGGATTTCAGATTTTATCATTAATAGTAGACGAAGATGATGTTAGTCCTCGTATTTCTCAGTACGCAGTTTCTAGTTTCATTACCGCGAAGATACGTACATATAGTTTATGAGAAAGAGCGGAGTGCTAATGTTTTTCGTGCTATCAATTTAAGTGTTTAAGATCTCTGTAATGGCTGTAAGGGCGTAAATTAAAAAAAAAACAAATTTTATATAAATATATAAATATATATAATATATATAATATATATTAATGAGTTGGAAGTATATCGTCGGAATTTTAATTATGTACGTGTTTCGTGGCTTCAGAGAAATGCGAGAAGGGAAGAAGGTTTTGAAAAAGTCTCTTTCCGCTTGTTTTTGGCTTTCTAGCTCAATTTATTATTGTATAATCATTATTATCATTTGTCGCTGATGAAACTGGATGCTCGTGCGTATATGAGAGATGAAACAAAAAAAAATTGATAAGAAGATGTGTATGTATCGAGACTCGTTTGTAATGCATTTTACGCTTGTGCAGTTATTATCTAGACGCGATGCCGTTTATTATATATTGAACGATATAGGTAAGTAAAATAAAATAACACAGCACACGCTGCTTGTCGCTGCTGATGAAATATAGATGAATAAAATGCTCGAGGGATAAATAACGTCAAAGACTCATTGTAACGAGTTAAACGGGAGAAAAAGTTGTTAAGTAAAAAAAAATTGTAACTTACGTACAATAATCTTTTCTCGATGTATCGACGCTACTTTTGTTTCATTTTTTTCTTAGGTAAAGTCACGGGTCGAAATGAAATTTCAAGGAAACGAACGAACAATAAGAATTGTATTAGTTAACAAAATGAAGTGATTTAACGACTTATGTGTACACGCGAAAACAAACAAAAAATGTGAAAAAATAACACGTAATACACATTCGCACACGTAATTATTGATTAACGAATAAATAAAAGATATATTATTTAAAAAAAATAAATAATTCTAAATAATAACGAATCGCTTTGCCGTTTATTCTCAATGTTTCATAACGACACAATTAATTGCGTTTGTAAATCGTCATTTTTTCGGAATGCTATTTGTATGTTCTCAAGATGTATGATAATAGTATGCTGTATTAAATTGGCATGTTTTATAAGCATTTCAAAAAGATCGCTGCTCTTATTTTCATTTATTTCGTATATAAACCTCTATTCCCTTTATTGCACATCGTTATATAAAAATATATTTTACTCGGTTTCTATAATATTTGTATAAAATGCATATATGTATGTATATGTCTAACATAATAATTCACGATCTACACTAAAAAAACTCAACGATATAATCTAATAGAATACACTAGACATGTCTGCGTTTAAAAATTTACGAAATCTCATCGTTACGATAAGGCACACTATACGGTACAAAATACAAAGTTTAAATTACAAATTAAAATGAAGTACAGTCGTTACAAGTTTTTGCAACAATAACGGTTTTCAATTAGCGATAAGAAAATCTAGAGTGAGTAGTTTTATCATCTTTTACATAATTGGATACGAGGACAATGATAATATAATAATAATACAAAAAGTTACGTATACGGTGCTTACTATAAATTAATCGAGTAATAAGACTAGACGATTATGAATTAGTATTTTTTTGCGTTATTATACCTTAAGCCTATACGTAAATTTCTAAAGTTTTGTGTATATATGTATGTTCATCGAAAATTGATTCGTATTCAAATATACTGGCCCTTCGTGTAAAAAGGCATGAAATTCATGGATTCTCTTCATTTGCACGGTCGCTGCATCAGTCCCGACAACTCGCTTAAGATTATTTTTTTTCCTTATCTAATCGGTAAACGAATAGAAAGGATGCGCGCTCGGTCTCTTTTCGCGCTAATTAACATAAACGATAATTCCAACCAAAATTACACATACACATTATTTCAACACCGCTCAATAACAATACTCAACTTGTCAACATCGTAAGGAATTACCTACGAGTGTATATATATATATACGAGACACTCTCTGACAGATTGACCTAACAAACTCATTTTGTTTTAATATTTTTGAACTTTAGATAGACAAATTGATAAAAACCTTTTATGAATACAAAAGTGTCAACGAAGGTTTAAAATTGGGAATCATATTATGTTTCTAGCTGGAACCCTGGACCAATGTTGAGAAACTTACATGACATGATGGCTTATACGATAGCTTCATTTCTAACTAGAAATATAGATTCATTCTCAAGTTAAGACTGTTATACACACTTTGTTTTGAGGTGGAAGGATTTTGTTGTTATTTTTATGAAATAGTGAAGCTATTGATAAGTTTGGTTCATCGTCGACCTGGACTAACTTTCAAGAGTCTTATTAGTGTACACATATTTTTTTTATAAATATTATCGAAAAATTTTTTCATTTTAAAACTCATGATGGAAACTGAATTTGAAGACTTTGATGACTTAGGAGGTAGTTATGATCTACATCTACAGATTTGAAAGTATTTTATTTGTAAAGTTAAACTTATTTATGAAGAAAAGTGTCTTTTGTGTTTTTAGTAAGAAATGCTTCTTAGAATGCCCAAATTGGTAAAAATGCCAACTTTGACATATTGTAACTTAGAGAATCTTCGTGAAAAAATCTAAATAAATTCATGAAGGTAGATACAGTGCCTATCTAAAGTTAACAATTTTTTTGTTCGGACAATCTGCCAGAGAGTGACTCATATATATATATGAGTAGTGTATGTGTGTAAACGTTATTACGCAACGAGGCGATATCATCCGCAGTAGTTTTCCTCAGTCCTTTGGGTCTCTCATCGTTGAACACTGCATAGGCTGTCTCTCTTTTTCTCATACTCATGAAACGATGAGTTTCATGTATACTAACTCGTCGAAGCGTCGCGTACAAGATTATAAATCCAGAGACAAGAGGAGGCCATGTAGAAGTGAGTAACGAAGGGCAGAGTGAATAACGATCGATTACCGATCGGTTGATTATTACGGAAAAACAAGAGATAGCAGAAACATCGGATTAGCTCCAAGACACTGGCGAATTTCGATCGATCGAACATCAGACCGATTGTCGTCAGGGCACATACATTGTTGATTACCATTGCCGTCGACGATATGCCGTGTAATTCCTGCGAGACGAGAAAATTTAGTTACTTTGCATCGATAGCGAAAATAGAACGTCTTTTCATTGCTTTTTCAATATACTCACGGCCTTTTCGTCGTACAACTGACAGTGAGCGTAGAGGACAAGGCAGAAGTGCAGTACTATGTAACAATTCTGCCAAGTTGGCAGCTGAGGACTGTACTTGACCCGAGAGGTGACCTACAAATTTTTACGGAATTAAATCTCATCGAATACCGGAATCAAATACCAATGGGATGTATATAAACATATATAAACTATACATTCTTGTTACATGAAAAATAGAGGAAAATAACAAGATGCACGCGTAAGGCGAGAAAATTGTGTAAAACGCTGTTAAATACTTCGTCGACCAGTTTACATTCATACATTTTTTTTTTTACTATGTCTCTCCTCATCCGTTGCTGGTGGTCTTGGAGACGATTGCTCGAGCGACTAATTAATTGTCGTATCTGCGATTGGCAACGATAGAGTATTCATTATCGAGCTTAGTACATTAATCGGGTACTTTGATTTAATTATCACAGTTCCCAGCAAATAGCACATGCGATGCGTAACGCATAACTAAAAATCTACGTAAATATTATGTACGAATAAATTTACTGGTAACACGTCGGTACCTGGAAGTTGTAAGTAGCTGAAGATTCATTGACGCGGAGCTTCCTGCAGAAACCAATTTATCTTTTCTGTACGTCCAAACTCCTGTGTATAATTATTTTTTTTTTTGTTTATTTGTTAAGTTTAATTGTTATCGAGTACGAAATTGAAAAAACTTCGATTTTCTCACCGTGTATGTTTTAAAATTGTTAGAAAAGCTCGTTTCGAATATAAGCTTAATTAAGCTTAATAATTTGAAGGTATTATTAGGCTTTAAAAAATAATTGAAATTTATTTCGATACTACTTCGATAACAAAGTTGAAAAGTAAAAAATAAACTATTTCTCATTTGTGCTTCATAATCTTACCAAGAGGTATTTAAAAACAAAATTCTTTCTAATTTCATTTTAGTTAATATTTCCTTATTACGAAAGCTTTTAAAATTTTCTCATAAACATTTTATCATGATAGAACCGTCCGTAGATACCTTATATCTCGAGTCAGTTTCGCATTGCATACAGTACCAAATATTTTTTTGGGGCTCGCGTCTCTGCCTCGCACGACTGACATTTTTATTTTCCAGTACCGTCGAACACAGCGCTTCTATTTAATCGCAAACTAACAATCGAACCAGAAATAACTATGGGTTCTATCGCAAAAAGAATAAAAAAATAGCGATTTTAAGGCCATCTCTCGCATATTGCATATTATACATATATAGAGACTCACGTTTACTTTGAACTCATCGAGGCCGAGTCGCGGGAGACCTGGTTGCCAACTCGGACCCTTCCAATAGACGGCCAGTCGATCTCTCATATTTCGCATATCCAAGCTGCGCTCGATCATCGACAGAGCGTAGAACACCTGAGACGTAGAGAGGAAATAAAAAAAAATTGGTATTTCATCAACTGCGCACATGATTGAGTTACGGGGTGGTGCGTAATATGTATATAGGAAACGTTTTAACGCGTGTAAGTAGATACATTTATACGGCTGGTGCGGAGGCGGTAATTACATACGCCAACGAGTGTCTCTATAAATAGGTGGAATGAAAAAAATGCGCGACATTGTATATACTTAGATGACAATCGTATAGCTGTATTACGCGAAGAGAGAAAAGATTTGCATTGCGTAAGTCCACATAGCTCGAGGAGTGCATTTGTATAAGTTTTCATTGAGATGGTAGCAGTGTTGACAGTCATGAGCAAAACACCTGCAGCTCGATCTCTCTTGGCATTTCGTCTTATACAATCGTCGCATTAGCATATACCCGAGCGAATCTTACAGGCGATTAGTGGCGAAAATTACGCTCGAGTTTCATCAGTTCTCCGATTGGCTTGATGTAAGAACATATACAGTATTAGAATGAATAAACGAATAATCACTGACCTGAAGATAAATCGGATTATACGTCTGTGGACTGACAACCAGACCGTAGATTATCTCCTCCTTGGGCCGTTCCTCCGCGAATGTATCAAATATTCTGTCCCATATTATCAATACACCGCCGTAATTTGTGTCCAGGCAGTAGAGATTACAGCCTGTAATTTGTTTCGCGTTAAAAACACGTACGCATGCGTGCTCTATCTCACGCGTAATGAAAGCGCGAATAATTCTCGAGCTCGCGTCAATTGCTTCGGGTATCAAGGAACTCAATGATCCGCAGTATTCGATGCATACATTTTATATACAGAAAAGATGATCGAGAATTGCACGTTACCGTAATATCGTATCGCCGAAAGTTACATGAAATCGATTAGTTGGAATTTTTCTCATTTAATTTTAACGATTAAAGATACAAATAATCAAGCAAAAGACAAAAAAGCGTTTAAGTATACCGTGATGTACTCGATGGTGCTTGGGTGTATTGAAGATCCATTCAAGCGGGCCGAGATCATTGATTACCGTCGTATGTATCCAGAGTTGATAAATCAAATTGAATTGGTGATGTGCGACGAAGTGCGACGGTGGTATAAATAAAGCCAGTGGCAGGTAGAACATCTGGTGTAATATAGATATATTAATTAGATCGTTTTTATAGCTTTGTAGTGTATTACCCTCGCCCCCCCCCCCAACCGCATGTGACCCTATTCATTTGAATTAACTCGAAACTCGTTCGATCGTTAAGGCGGCAAAAACAGAACAGTTAAAGAAGCTCTTAAACACATGTTTCTTGGCTTGTATATCTTTATCTATTTAAGAATACAGATCTGTACCGCTGGTATGGAAATATTTCTGGAAGATCGACTTTCACGAGTGCATAATTCGATACACTCCCGTATAATACGTAAATAGAAGTCAGTAGATATCTATATACAAACAAGCATATATATATATACAATACATATATATATTTGCTTACGAAGCTGCACCACTGTTGCAGAACCGATTGACGTAGCCCGACGACTAGATTAAATTCCTCGCTGCTGTGGTGAACTTGATGGTGGGCCCAGAGGAATAAGACCTCTGAAAAATCATAGGTATATGTAAGAAATAATACACCGCTGTGTCGAATCTAGATCCTGGGAATGCGGGAGCTTTGCGCGCTCTATTAAATTTAGATCTCGATGGTATGTAAATACGCAAGGATGAATTTTTTTTTTTATATGTACCGTGGTTAGCTCGGTGAACCCAGTAGTAGCAGAAATCAACGGCGATGGCGGTAATGTACCACGTCAGAGGCGAATCCCAAGCTAGACTCCAAAGGCGAAAGTTGTCATAGATGAGGATGTAAGCGCAGTACTCGGCACCTCGAAAGAGGACACTGTGTATGTAGAAGACATCACGGGAGTATGGAGAAAATGTTTAATTTATTTAAATTATGCAAGCTCCCCGGTATATTGATGGACATAGTTTTACAGCTTATGATGTACATGCGCATATATATATATATATATATATATATATATATAACGCGATGTTATCAACGCTTACCGTCCAGTTTCTTGAAGGATCCAGTGCGATAGCGACGATACGTGATCGTTTAAACGAACGTTGTTATTGCCCTTCTTCGCGTAGAGTATCGCATTCTCCAGAGCAATGAGCAAAAAGAACGGGAACCATATCTACGGAAATACGTTTAATTTCATCAATTGATAAAAAAAGAATAATAAGAAATATTTATATGTATACATATATACCTGCATGAGGTACTCTGGAACATCCTCGTGTCTTTTAAAAGTCGTCTCATAAGGGTTGAAGAGGTAAAGGAGCATACCAACTTGTTTTACACCTCCGAGAAATTCGGTGTAACCCTCGTACGTTGTCGAGTTCATAGTGCTGTGTGGGTGGACTTTTGCAGACACTTTAGTGGAGTGTTTGTCGATTAATAGTACACTTTAGAGCTCATTTTTTTATCAAGAGATTTTCATTTTCACGACGATATAGAATTTCAAATGTGTCATCGTTTGCTTATGTAGACTCTAACATTATCACAATATTTATCAAAGATACAGTAGTATCTTTGATCTGTTTATAACACTCGTAGAATCCGTTCACTCACTGCGTCAATGTTCGGGTAATATGTCTATTGATTGACAATTAACAGATAGCGATTTTATGCTCCATTACATAAGCATATTATATTAACAAATTGATACTAGCAATAATAATTGAATATTCTAACTTTGGTTGTCGATTATTTTCAAAGTAATAGTACGCTATTAGAGGAGATTTTCACCTGACGTCTTCACTGGGTGCAAGAATTACTCGCAAGTATTCAACTCTTAATCCAATAAACAAACAGTCGTACGTAATGCAACTCACCTTTACTATAACCAGTCGAGTCGCGATTTAAAATAAAACAACAAAAAATATGAATTTCTCTCCTCCACTCACGCGCTCGCGACGATGAAGACTTCCAGATAAGATAATTTATCCGCGCGAAGAGCTATCAATTATCCAAGAACGACAAGAACGACCACACACATTCATTAGATAACGCGGAAAGATTCACTACGATATTTCGCGAATCCGCTCTAAAAATACACCTTACATGCGGCACTTTTTCGTCTGCTAAAACATCGTGGTACATAACTCTATATCTATATATCTACAGATATACCACGCGAATAGGGTGTTTTGCCGGGGAGCAACACCGCGGCCGATAGTCGACGGACGTGTGCATAAGCGGTCTCGTGTATGCGGCGCATTATATAAGCTACAGCGAGTCGCGCGCGCAAGACTCTTCGTTGTATCGGAGTAGCGAATTGGCTTTTGGCGTCGCGTGCAGCTTGTCAGCCCCAGTTTCGTAACGAGCGTCTGTGGTGGGGATGTTATTAATATTTTCATTTTGCAAGGAACGAGGGGGGATTTGGAGGAATTTTTACGAGAAGTCAAAGAGCGTCTGAGGGAACGAACGAATGAAAAGCTATTGTGCTGGTGATAAGGATGAGATAAGAAAATACGCGATATGGGGATTTTTTTTGCAATTTGCCTTTCTTTATTCAATTTGTATATGAGCTATTGAAGGTTTGATTTTAGCGTACTACAAAGTTGTTGTGAATTTTGTTTTTGCTATGAGAAATTGAGGGCTTTGAGTGATCTGAAAAGTGATTTTTCAAACGCGATAAACTTCTCATTTTCCAATGAAGGCTACATCTTCCCGATGCGCGCTTTACAAAAGTTACATACGACGACGAGTAATTACAAATCGTAACCGGAACCCGTTTAAACAGGTGCTAATCATATAGATTGAGTCACGTGTAAATGATTACAGTTATGCGATGTGTGTGCGTAATTTTTTTTAATTCGATTATAGTAAAGTCGTCTCGTTGTTTTTATTTTGTCTTTTGATGCACTTTGTATTTGAAAAAAAGCGAAGTCTTTTTATCGGAAACTGGCTTGTATACACGGAAGATTTCAATTAGTGTCATGTCTTGCTGCTTTTAGCTCGACTGATAAAAAATGTCGTATGGGGTCATTTTTTGTATACCGATTTCTCTTCATCTGTTTTCTTAATCTGTAATTAGTTGTCAATCCGACAAATTAAATTACTACTTTATTTTTTTACTTTTTTCACTATAGATATATTACTAGATCGATACTAACTACTATTTAATGCATAAAAATAGCATCACCGTTAATTGGAAAAAAAAACTATAAAAAGCAATAGTCTTTTAATTTAAATTAGTAGTTAAAGTTTGTAGCGGAATAGCAAAAAAGTAAAACTGCTTGCAACTTGAGATAAAGAGCGAGCAAGAAACAGTAGCGCATTGCATACCATCGACAATACTGTTATGCTGATTTGCTTGTTGACATTGTCATCAATATATTTCAAACTTTCGAACTCTTGCAAAGATAAGGGGGTACTTCGACTAGCCGATAAAACACCACGCTATCGTTTACTTTAGGATCTAAATACACTGTAGTCTGATACATACGATGATAGATTTTTTCTAATAAAGTTGTATCTACATATACGAATAATTAGATATTAAAAATGTAAGTATTATATTCATATCTGCTAATCGGATGTAAATTTATAAAATAAAAAAAATAGTTTTTCCCATTCATATCATAGAATAGATCGTAAGTGCAGGCATGCTGATTCGTAAAATAGACAGTTTTGAATCAGTGTAAACGAAATTATAGCGCGCATTGGTAGATGTCGCATATGTATATATATATATATATAGAAAACCGCCTCGTATACGTCTACTTAAATGACCCGTATTAATTATAGCGGTAACTTCTAATTGAAAATAACTCGAATTCCAAAACGAATCAACCTCAGATATTGCGTATTACCACATCCTCTCAACGTCTCGTGGTCGAGTATACAAACCGCATACTTTAATATATAAATAAACACTTATATATACGACTGCGATTCTATTTTTGTTACTAATCATTAATAAACGCGTCCACAACTCGCGATAAGGAATATTTATATATACCAATCGAAAAAGACGGAACGCGTACTGTGTGTATCATTATCATATATATACAGATTCCGATGTAATTTCTGCGGGTGCGTGATGCATCGCGTGATGATGTATAGACATATGCAATTATATATGTTTATCATTTATATATACAGAGTCAACGTACTCGTAATTCTGTTATATTATGTATGTTTGTTTATATATAAGTATCACAATTTCTCGATTGCAAATGTACTATAATGAAAGTTTGTCTCAGCGATATCCCGAATGCGGAACGGCTCGACGCACGTGACCGTTGAGTAATTTTTCAAGCTTCGACGATAGACGTGTTTATATATATGTGCAATTGACAATTCGCGTTGCGTCTACTTTTTTTTGTTTCCTCCATCTGGTAGTTCGAAAACAAGAAGTATGAATGATGATATTTGAAACGAATAGCAAATAGATGAACATGCAAATTTTCCGCCTTTTATGCAGATCGGTATGGTGCGTAACGCAACATTGTCGCGCGGCGACTTATTACATAAAATTTTCACTAAATTGCGGTTTTCAGTCCTTGACAATACTGCGCAGCAATTATTCGGCGCTTTGGTTTCCTCGAGATGACAGATCGTGAAAAATTTAGCGTGAAAATGTAAACAATCATTATGAAAGAAACAAGAATTTCGCATATAAAAAACATTCTGCGTCATTTTCCAATAACTATACTCGAATTTCTACTGACATGTTAGGTGAAAGATGAAAATGACGAGGAAAAAATACAATATTCATTTACAAATAACAGTTTGTACTGGTAGTTTTGCAAAATAATAGATACATTTATGCAATGAATTATTGGCGTCTCTTTAATTGTTGGTCTTTAAATTATATTATTTATTGTAAGGCAAATTGTATTTTCCGTGTTATATTGAGGTGTGAAATTAAGTTTTTATTTAAATTTATTGTTTCATATATTTTTACATATATATTAAAAATTAAAAATTAGTTTCATAGATCTTTCGTCATTCACGCGATTTATTAATCATCGACGCTTGAATTTTTTATATATATAATTGATAAAAAAACATTATTTTCAATATAGTTGGGAATAACAATAAATTTACATAACTATCAGGTATAATATTGTGCAAAGAAAATTCTACTATTCAAAATTCCCGCGTACAGTCGGTATAGCCAATCACGCGTTCCTAAAACTATCGGATCGAAACGTAAATAATTGTTTGGATTTACATGCGGTCTCGGGTGTCGGGTCCCATGTGTTTTCTTTCCGCCTAACCTCAAAACAAGCTTTATAAGCTACTTATCTGTAAAGTTGAAATTATCAAATAAATTAATCAACTGTAAATTATTATTTTAGAAATTAATAAATTTCTTAACTCGGTAAGTTCGATCCGATTCAGAGCTAAACAAATATCAAGTTTAACAAGCTTAAACAACTAAAAGTAGTTAGAATAACTGTTGAAAATTTATTTTGTTTTATTGTTGTTTTAAAGATAATAAAATGAAGCTGAAAAAAGGGAAAGCAGTGGAAAAGATGGCAAAGAAGCACATGGTAAGAAAGAAGAAAAAAAGTATGGCTGAAATCTCCACGGATGAGTTTTTTAATTTAGACTTTGAGAAAATGGATTTAAGCGATGCAGGGGATGATGAGCAAAAGCAGGAGGAGCAACCAGCAGAAATTCTAAAAATTATTAAGAAAACCAAAAAGAAAATAGGTAAATTAATTTTTAATAAATTATTTTTGTACTGCTCATCTTCATATTAATAGTTATAATGTTTTACAGTAAAAAAAGTGCCAAAAGCCTCTGCGTCAAAAGCAACAGATGATTCTGACAGTGGTGAAAGCAATTTAGATCCGAAAGAACATAAAAAGTCTTTAATGAATTTGAAGGACACTGATCCAGGTTTCTTTAAATATTTACAAGAAAATGATAAAAGACTTTTAGACTTTAATGTTGATGATGACTTTGAAAATATGTCTGATGCTGATGAAGACAGTAAAGTGCATGTTCCAAATCTAGATGACTTAGAGGTTGGTTAAATACATCTTAATCATTTTAATATTTTATTCTACATTTTTTCATAATTAAAATTTTTAGATTGGAAGTGATGAATCTGATTTCGAAGTTGAAGGTGAAGAGAAATCAGAATTCTCAGGTGATCAAATTAAAGTAACTTTGAAACTAATTAAAACTTGGCAGCAGGAAATACAGGAAGACAAGTAATAATCTTTTGCTATAAATAATTATGTTATTCGTATATTTCAGTAAAATTAATTATTTATTTATTTTTAGAACGTCAAAAACAATTCGAACTGTTGTGGAAGCATTTCATGCAGCACTGGAATCCATCAACAACACAGAACATCAAAGTACACAGTATAAAGTTGAAGGAGGAGCAAGTGGGTATTCTTTTTATATTTAAATTCAAATCATTTACAATTGTGCACATATAATTAAAGTGTAACCAATTTAAAAACTAACTTTTAGTTTTCAATGGAATTGTTCAGCTTTGTATGCTCTTATTACCGGACGCTTTTAAAAAGTTCTTGAGACTTGATAACGAAACTGACTTTGAAGCACACAGAGCCAAAAGGTTTCCGAAGATCAAAGGTCTTATTAAATCTTATTTGTCAGATCTTATAAAGGTAATTATTGTAATTTTAAGATAAAATTTTAAACATTTTCTTACAAATAAATTCATCAAATATTACAAATATTACAGATTTTCGATAATGTTTCATCTCCACACATTATCACACCACTGTTGAAACATTTACACAACCTGCTGCCGTACACACATTCTTTTTCTTCGCTACGCAAACCTCTATTACGTATTTTATTGAAATTTTGGTCCACTGCAGAAGACGAAACTGTTCGAATAGTGGCATTTTTTTGTATCATCAAAATTGCAACAAGCCAAAATACTGCACTGTTGAACAGTTTACTAAAGGTAAGCTTATTATAATTATAATTGATACAAATTATGCATACCTCAACTGTATTCGTTTGTTTTTTATTGCAGACAATGTATATCAAATACGTCGAGAACTGCAAATTCGTTTCACCCACAACTTTACCAGGAATAAACTTCATGCGCCGATCTCTTACTGAAATGTATCTGATCGACGAAGATTGTTCTTATTTCCATGCCTTCTTGTATGTTAGGCAACTAGCAATTCATTTACGAAATGCTCTGACATTAAAGAAAAAAGAAAATTTCCAAATGGTGTATAACTGGCAGTACATTAACTCTCTTTGGTTCTGGTCAGAGCTTATACCTCGAGCAAAGAAACAATCTTTGCTGCGCCAGCTAATATATCCGATTGTTCAAGTGAGTTGACTTCGTCATGTTAATTATTTCAAATATCATCAACCTCATTATTCTTATATTTTTATATTTCTTTTTAATAGATAACCATTGGTGTCGTAAAACTAATTCAAACTGCGTACTATTACCCACTGAGATTTCACTGTGTGAAAATGCTTATTAATATGTCTAGAGAAGCTAATGTATTCATTCCATCGTTGCCATTCCTTATCGATGTAAGTACCAAAGAATATATTTTTTAACCGAAGTAATTATTATAATTAGTCTAATACATCGCCTATGTATCAACAGATTCTAGAGCATTACGATTTCAATAAAGGAAACAAGAGCGTTTCGATGAAACCTATTTCGCTTCTGTGCATGTTACGAGTATCGAAGAGTCAAGCACAAGCACATGGTTACAAGGATGCCATTATAGAAAATGTTTACGAACTCATATTAGAAAGTGCAGCGAAAGACAGTCACACCATATACTTCCCAGACATGTATGTTCTTTGCACGATTGAGGTATGTATAAAAAAAGCAATAAGTTTAAAAAATCTAATCGAAAATCAAATGTCAAAAAAGTCAGTACTCATAAATCTCTATTATTCGCAGCTGAAAAATTTCCTTAAAAAATGTCGCGTGGCGAATTACTGCCAGAAAATGAAGCAACTGCTGAACAAAATCGAAGAAAGTTCGAAATTCCTGGAAACCGAAAGATCCAAGCGTACGTTCGACCTATTCGATATCACCGATATTGAACTTTGGGAAAGCAAGATAAAAGAAACTGGAACGCCTATACGCAAATTCTATGATAACTGGATTAAGATACATCAGACTCAAAAGCTCAAATTGTTAACTCAAAACGATCTAAATGCCGATCCGAAGTTACCAACTTTAAAGAAGAAGTCTAAGAAGAGACACGACAGTGACGAGGATAGCGACCTCGAGATTCCTGTCGAAGAAATGCATAGAAGATTAAAGAAAGATAAAAAACCCAAAAAACCCAAGAAAAAAGTAAAATTATCCAACGATGAGGACATGGAAATCGACGCCGACCACAACGATATTGTGCAAGATATTAAGAATGGGGACTGGGACTGATGAGTATTTTAATCGCAAGTTGTAAATAGTTTGTAAAATAAGTTGTATAATGTCAGATGAACTGTATGGATTTTCTATATAATATTCAAGACTAACGGCCCCTAAACGTTTAAAATATATTTTAAATATTTACCTGATTCTTTTTTTAACGGTAAAAACCAGATAATTGTAAGAAATTATAAGAAAAATATAAAGTACACGTAAGGTGCATTATTTTTCTGCCAGAAAATTAAGAAACATTATGCCCTTATGAAATTAAAAAAGCTGCCATTCACATTTGAATCCAGAAAAACCGAATTTTCAAAATCGACCACCGATCAGAACTCGCAAGCTCGGCGCTGCAGCGCGCTCGTCTTCTCCTGAGGTGTCGCTTTCCGAGACGCAGTTTATTTTTAGCTCACAGTGGAGAGTCAAGAGAAGAGAAAAAGCCTTTCACGCGGGCCCGCGTCCAAAGTAAATCCGGCGCTGTACGTGTGCGCGGGTGCAACCGACCGAACGCCTTCCTGCTCGATTCGATATTTCTCACGTGTGAATTATAGATCCGAGGACCACGATCCAATTGCCAATAAAACGTACGTAAATTTCTTTTTCTCTGTGCACGTCTCATTATTGGTTGCGCGTACTTGCAAGCTCTCGCCAGCCAAAAACTCTGTTTTTCGAACTTTCTTTCTCCTAATTCCTCTCCTTAAGAAAAAGCTTCGCGAGCTTTCGTTTAAAACCAGTATTCGCATTTTTTAACAAAATAAAACATAATTTTTTGAATATAATCGAAAGCTTTACAATGCTTTACTCTACTGTTTGTTTTGCCACGTGTGGACAGAGAAACAGCGCGAACTTTTTCTTAACGCGAGCTGCGAGGTCGTTAAACTTTCTCTGAAGGTTATTTTTACAGTGAGTTCGAATTCGCGTAAAGTACATCTATTGTTCAGTACAGCGCTGTGTCTTTTCGCGCGATGTTATGTAAACACGAAACCTTGAGGTTTATAATACGCTGGATTTACGCTCTTGTCACTGGCGACGAGAACTTTGCTAAAGCTCGAAATAAATGCTTAACTGCGCTTTTACAATCCGAAGCTTTTTTCCGAGAAGCAAATTCGAGCTGTGTACAAAGCTCAAGAGTAGTGAGTGTGTATTGTTAGAGCCTTTTCCACGCAATGCTACGTGCCAGCAGAGTAAAAAGCCCATAACAACTTTTTCATTGCACCAACGAGATACAGAGCCGTGAATAAACTCAGAATAATTGAAAAAATAACTCTTGCTACCGGGAATCTGTATACTTACCGGCACATGACTATATAAATATATATAAATATATATATATATATGTGTGTGTGTGTGTATATATATATACATATACGCCGATGATGCGCGTCCAGTTGGCGCAGCAGCCAAACTTCTCTGTTTCTTTTTCACCACGTCATGTTAACCCACGCCGATTCATCGGAAGCTTTTTTCAAAGAAATTACCCGCATAAAGTAAAAGAAGATATTTTTAATACAACTTCGAGTGAAAGCTCAAACAGCAATAAACCAACCGTTTGCGCGACGTTGCGTTACGTGCCTACATATAAAATATGATCTTGATAAAGAGCTTGCAAAGCTTTCAGTGATTTCGCGAAAAAGAAAGCTCGAGGGCGCTGCTGCGCAGCCAAGTTTCGTATGCGCGAACGTTGAGTCAACAATAGCTGCCCGGGCCTCATGATACTTACGCCGAATTCGTTGCGCTCTCTCTTTCTCTCTCTCTTTCTATTAAAGCTTGCGTGAATTTTTCAAGTTCGTCCTTGTGCTGTGCAAAGTCATGAGAAGAAGCGTAAATCTGCCGATGAGGGATAAGTATGACGAGCTTTCAGCTAGTGATACCTGTTGCGTCGCTAATTAGAAGCTTTGTGTATTGTGTATATTCGTATTGGAGCTTTTCGTCTACATTTACATGCAATGTATAAGAAAGATTCATTTGGACGACGAGCGGAGGGGAGAAGAATCGTATACCGATGGTCGTAATTTTCTTTTTCTTTTGATTCCATCGCATCGCGGCTAAGTATTGAGAAATTCGACTTTGTGTTTATTTCGCGCGGCTGTTGGAGTTTGTGGGGTATTTTTAGAGCGAGGCAAAAGTTTCTATCTCTCTTTTTCTCGAGAACCGTATGACAAGCGAGTGTACAGCATTTTCACTTTCTTCGTCTACGCGTGTCGATGACAGAATACGCATCTTGTCGAGAAGAAGCTATGCTAATATTGTTGCGCTTATACCTCTAGCCTTGAAACACATACGCGAATTTGAATACTCCTCAAATCAGCGTCTCGCCAAATTATGTCAAGTGTCTTTGCTCACATATATCCTTGTAACCTATCGTTGATGTCTTTCTGTACACAAATATGTATATATGTATTTAATTGTTATACACGGGAGGGTGTCCGTCCAGTGCACGTGAAAATTGACCGATGGTGGATTAGCTCAAGTTTTTTCTCTCATATTTCTTTATACATTGAAAAAGCCGGGAAAAAGACGACGGTGTGGTGACAGGTTTTATTTTCGGCGCCAAAGCTCGAAAGCTCTCTGACAGTGTACAGTGTTCGCTAGTAGTGCCGAGTGTTTCTTCGAAGAGGTTCGGTGATTTCGACTGCGCGAAGAGGAATTTTGCGTGATGTAATTTGAAATTTCGGACTGTGCCGCTATTAACCTTGCTCGTAATCCAAACTTGCGCCCGTAAACGTTAACTTAGCCGAGGCGATTCTTCTTCGCAGTTAGTTTGTTTTCACACTGGCTTTCGATGCGATTGTCGGTGAGCTGCCGATGGGGAAAGAAAAGCTAGCTTGGCTAATAATACATGCGGGTATCTCCGAAGGAGGAACAAACAGCAGTGCATTCGTTAGGGCACTTAAAAGCTTTCGAATATATTTCATATACCATATAGACGTCTGTGATAAAGTGATTCGTCGAGGAACGTATATTACTCGTAAACCTATACGTGTGTGCGTCTGTCTGCTTGTCGCACTCGGACGAGATTGTGTTTACTTTAAGATGCGACGTGATTGACGGGACAAAGTGCTTTTGCTTCTTCGTTTAGAGTAACGTCCGTTGCTTTTCCTACTTCGGATAACGCTACTTTGTATCATTTTCTCTTCGACATTACTATTATTATTTTTTTTGTTAATTAACAAGGAAACTCAACGCGTTTTACACGTCAGAACGTTATTATTCCCATCTACCCGACATCCCGACAACAAAGAGATACCAAGAATAACACCGAATGAAAGAGAGAAAAAAACATTCTGCACGCGTCGTCGCAGTAGTCAAGCTATACAGTAGGCAAAACAATAACACTATATAATTCCTCGCTTAGCCCTAATTACGCACGGACGCGCTCCAGAAGTTTCGAGCGGCGCGTTTATATATCGGTACAGCCTCCCTCTCATTTATAGCGGCCTCGAAAAATGATGGACTCGGTTGAGAGAAGGAGCGAGAGAAGACAAGAAGTGAAGTCGATAAAGCGAAATAAAAGAGGAAGATAAACGGCGCTTATATACGAAAATAACCGGCGACTGTCGCATGCACTACTCGTTATGTGCACAGCCAGGGACACCCGACGTATACAAGATGTATGGTTTTGCTCTTTCGGATAATTTGCGTTTCCTTACCTAAGCTCCAACGATGCGGAAAATATAAATCGATCATGGCGAGAGCATATGGCGATCGATGACGGGATTCTAAAATTGGACGATTTCGTAATTCATATCGACTAATTTCTTATCGAATTAATCTTTTCTCGATATTTGTCGTTCAAATTTTTGTTAATTGGAGTTTTCGATTTGTTTAATAAATATATATTTATATATGTAATGTGTATATACACATATAATGTGGAACATCCGAAACTAATAATAGATTTGTTTTATATGACGAATTAATTAATCAATGTGATAAACAGTGGAAATTGTTAATTTTGTATCAGGGTTATTGGTGCGTATATTTGTATCGCCGGGTTTTCCGAGTAATCTAAAAAAAAGATCAATCTCTGTTCGGTTACTCTGTTTTGCGTCTTCACTTAATTATTCTCGACATTTCTGAAAAAAAATAAAAGTATTAATTTAAATTCAAATTTCCCGCCAACAATAAAGCTCACAAAAAATGGTTACTAATAATAGTAATATTGAATGAAAATTTACTTAATGCTTTTTTCATTAAGTGTTATAATCGAAATAGTTGTTCAGTACTCGCAAAATTCAATTTTCACATCAACAAACCCTACCGTGTAACTATGATGCGAAAACCAAATAGCAGCATAAACAAAAATCCAAATCTTAAGCATATAGATCTGTGCCAAAACCCATTACACAGTCGTAAAATGCAAAACCTCCATGACCGACTACGTCTATTCATGACACAACGATCGCTAAACGCCTCGTCATTGACAGTCCAAAAAGCTCTCCAAAAAATCGACCCCCCCCCCCACCCCCCACCCCTACCTTTCACTACCCAGCCATCGTCTATATAATAAAATACACTGTCCCTGATTCGACGCAGCTCGCGCACTGGCCTAGTACGTATTACGTTACGACAGATAAATTTAGCGATTCTTTCTACAAGCGAACGAAGACGAAACGAAGACCGTTTGTACCGATGCCAATGCGATGCCCGCGACGCGGAATTAATTGCTCTCTTGGACGTTCACCAATAATCGCGCGACTGCAGTCAAGCTCGTCTGATCGACTGACGAACCGCAAATGGACGATTCGAATCGACTGATTGCTTCTTTATATACCGCCGTAGGCTCTGCCTGAAGAATAATCAACGAGTATATGATTGGCCATGAGCATTCGATGCGTCAAATTATTTATTCCATTTATAGAACTTGCAATGCTGTAGATTAATTGTTTCGTTAACAGAGCTTGCGGAGTAACTGATTTTTTGTTTCATGCATAGAGCTTTCGTTACAGTAGGTTTTTGATTTTCTTCTACAGAGTTTTTGGACAACAAATTATTTGTTTCATTTATAAAGCTTTCGATGTAAACGATATTTAATTTATTGCATAGAGCTTTCAGCGCACCAGATAGTTTGTTTCTTATACAGAGCTTTCGATGCAGCAGATCCTATTTATTCCACAGAGCTTTCGGAACACGAAATTATTTGTTTCTTATACAAAGTTTTCAGTCTAACAGATTATCTTCTTGCCAATAACTTTTCATGCAGCACCTTTTTTTCTTTCGCGCACAGAGCTTTCTTATTCTTTGATGTGCAGTTTTTGTTAAGATACTGTGGTGTGCGTTATATATATTTTCTTACAATATTAATTGAGAAATCTTTCATAAAACTTATTCATACAATAACAATTAACATTTATCAAAGAAATATTCATTCTTCTGCCGATTTTTAAGTATTTTTTTAACACATCGATAACAAGTGTTATTTCACTTTGAATAAGTTTTCCAAAGAGCAAGTATACACGATGAAAGAATAAAAAAAATATCTTTATTCGCTTCTCATAGGCAAAACGGCAATAAACGAAGTATTCTAAACAACGCAGCCTACAGCATATTCCAGAGGAGCGAGAGCAGTAGTTCGCGAAATGCGGTCTCCGGTAACAACAGCCGGAGAGTAAACTACAGCAGTAACAGCAGTAGTAGCTTTTTACAGCGCAGTGTTTCCGCTGACAATGTGGTAGTGCGCCAGCGCGGTTTCAAACCCTCGGACAGACACGATCCAGCGAAACGCAATTTCCTTGAGAGCCTTACCTCTAAAATTCTTCACTTCGACATGGTAAAAAGAAAGCTAATTTCAATTGTACTAAACATTTTTATAGTATAAATTTTCACAAAACAAATAATACTTTTCTGACAATTAGATATAATTATTATAAAAATTAGTATTATCTTTATAGATATGCTACTTGTATTTCATTACATTCGTTTCTATACCCTCTGAATTTGAAATAGTGCCAATTATTATATTATTTCAATAAGTGATTGCTTTTATTTACTTATCCAAAAAATGTATTCCTTACCTGGAATAGTTAAGGTACATCATACATAGTTAAGATAATCTAAATTTAAAATTTAAAATATTTATAACAATGCAGTTATAATGAACATTTGCCCCTTTAGTATTGAAAAATTGCCTACTTAGAAGTTAAAATAACTTCACTAATAAAAATAATTAATTGTTCACTGTTATATAGGATATAATACGTAAATTTCATATACAATTCTTATAATTTCGCATATCCAATAATAAAAAAATGCAATATAAATATATATTTATATTGCGATCTATTTTACGCAGGAGAGCGGACACTCGACTCCGATCGACTTGCAAAAGTTGCTCACCCCGGCAACCGACTCAAACGAGTTGTTGCACGTGAAAAACAGTAAGCAAATAAAAAAAAGTCTATCATTCAATCTAAAATAAAACACTACTATTCTCTTACTCTTTCTTTTCTTACCTCACTCTTATCCCCGCAGAAAAAATGTACGCCTCGTCGTACTTTTACGCGCCGACTCACCCAACGGTGGAGGACCAGGTGGAGCTTGCGCGCCGTATCTCGAATTCCCTGAGCGACGTGAAGAACGTGAAGAGCAAGGGACAGTCGATGTACGTCAATAGGAAGAAGCGTTCGGTCAAATGGATTCACGACGGTAACGGCAAGTATGATATTACGCACACTATACTCCACGATATAACTTCAATTATACGACTTCTTCATTTCTTCTTTTTTTTTATTTATATGCGATGTTTATTTATTTATTTTTTGTATTTATCCTCGCACGAACAACACGATTTATGTATACACACGTACACTGAACATTATTTATAGTTTGTGGTGGGATTCCCCCTTTATTTAATCTCTGGGATTATTAACCAGTTCAATGATGGCTTTGTCTTTATTTATGAATTCCAGGCGCGGAAGACGAAGAGGAGCCTTCGTCCCCAGTGCACAAGGTAGTAACGAGCAGTTTTTTTTTATTCATATGCAACTTCTATTGATAAGATATATTGAAGATACATATTTTAATGATTAGAATAAATGAGAAATAAATGGGAACTTATTTTAAATATAACTTGTCGAGAAAACTCTTTGGCAAAATACTTGTTTTAAATAATAATTTTACAATTTTTATAACAAAAACAGTATAGAAATATTTTGCAATTTACTGGAACATTGCCATAATGACACAATAAAATAATTCGATATCAAGAGTATATTTATTTAGTCTCATATTTTAAATTTAACTGTACATATATATTTTGAACCAGTGAAAAATTAGTTTATTTTCATTAAATTTGAAATATTTTCCCAAAGGATAAAGTGCCTCTAAAATGCATGATGAATCCAAGCGGCAAACTTTTGGACATCCATGGCATCCAAGCACTGGGCGAGGAACCAAACATCCCCTCGACACCCCCACACCCTGAAAGACTCTTCGATATAGTTCGAGATCTCAACACCCAAAAGGGTCGCGGTAAGTTATACATATTAAATATCTCTATCTCTTTCGTTCTCTCTCGATTTCATATTACGTCAACGCAACACTGCAAGTACAGCTCTCAGAAATGGATTAGGTGAGAGACAGTTTATATTTAGTTTCAACTCGCGTCGATGTACCGACTGACGGCGACGACTTTCAGCTGCAACTCTATACATTTATATATATATGTATATAAATATACATATATATACATACAAATACATATATAACTCATCGGTAATAGGGGTGACTGGCCTGTTACGAAAAAGTTTGTCGCAAAAGATTTTCGGCTGCCAAAAAAAATCACGCATATGTAATATATAAGCGCCGGTTAAAAGCTCGACCTACGTTATTCTATCAGCAGCTGTTGCAGAGAGAAAAAGAGCCGAGGACTTTTTTATATAAGGCAGTAGTGCGATTCACCGCGCGACTGTGCGCGCGGTATATTTTCAATTGTATTGTTTTTGTTTGTTTCTGCGTGCGTGTGAGCTTGCGCGTATTTTGGAAAACTAGACGCTGATAGATCGAATTTATAAATAGCCAGTTATGTTTTTGGTTCGTATGTAGGTTGAAACCGAAAGAGAGAGAGAGAGAGAGAGAGAGAGAGAGTGTGTGGGTTGTGATAAAGGGGAAATTCATGTGTTCGTCAATGAATATAGCAGAAGTTTTACGTAATACATGCGCAAGTTACGCGTGTGTGCAGTAAATGTATTCTTTTTTAGAATTGTCTCATTTTGATATGTGTTCGATTTTTAAAAGTGCCCTTTTGAATGTGTTTGTCCGCAGGTGCTGAGATATTCGCTAAACGTAGGAAAAGATCAGAAAAGTGGGTGGTGGATACCGAACAACCTCAATCGCCGAGTAGTTTCGTGTACGGAAAGGCGCCGCCGGTTTATCCAACGAAACAGGTATGATATGATTATTATGTGTGGATATGTTTGATTATAGTGATTTTAATGTTTCGATATTTTCTTTAGTTACAACCGGAGCTCGGCTCTTTACGACCCGGTGCTGATAGTCTCCTTAACGTTAACGAAAACACGAAATTTGATAATAAACCATTTTACAATCCCTACACTGTCGATATTTCCATGGACTACTCAACTCCTCCTGTAACAAGTAAGTTTTTCATTTTCTTATCCGATATTTATTTTGGATTTGCCTCGACTTCATTATCTTGCGATTTGATCGCGGAAACTATTAATATATTGACAAGAGATATCAATAGATACACACCTTTAGTTAAAGAATGATCTCACATCTTTCTATTTTCCATTTATCAGCAAATTTGTGTTGCGATTGAAACTTCGTGTAAACATATAACTCAAAAACTTACAATTATATTTGCTTGCCTCGCTAACTTAGCCTACGCATTTAACCCCTAATGACCTTGCACAGGCTGTGGTCACCTACACCAATGCTCTCGCGCTAGCTTCAGCAGTGCACACTCCGACTGTGGTGTCATCCCTCCTTGTCACACGGAAATCAAGAAGATTTATTTGCGCGAAGTTGCCGTTGGCACCGACGAGACCACTAACGGTAAAATGGAAAAGTCAAGACGCGGGAGTTTCGATGGATCAACTGGTCGAGGTCAAAGGTCATGCAATTCAAGCGTGAGTAACGGCTATAGTCGTGGTAGCAGAGGAAGTAAAAATAGCGGATATCAGCAACAGTCGGGATACCAGGGACACCAGACTAGAAATAACGGGTACAATGGACAACATCATCATCACCATCATCATAATGGATACAGTCATTATCACAATGGACACGGGTACAATAGCAATGGATACCAACATCAGATCGCACCGGCTAATGCGCTATACCCGGTCTATCCAAATGGTAATGGATACCATAGTGCTAATGGGTACCAAAATAGCAATGGAAATGGATACCAGAATACCAACGGATACCAGAACGGAAACGGATATCAGAATGGGAATGGTTACCAGAACGGAAATGGTTACCAAAATGTCAATGGTTATCAAAACGGTAATGGATACCAACAGCAACCACAGTCAAATATTTGTGCCGAAGAGGCAGAGGAAGAAACACCTCAAGAAGATTACACGCCGGTACCAGTGAAACAACTGATCCAAGAATTCGAGAAAACCTGTCGTCCAGTCATGCAATTCAAACAGTACTGTCCAAGAATCGTCCAACCACCCGTGAACAATAGCAGTAGCGATATATCGCGCTTTTTCGAGGCCCAACGACAAGTTATTTACCATAACGATCAGCAACCGCAAAGAAAACAATACAGATCTGCTAACAACAATGGCTATGCTAGTTCCGGTGACGATGAAGATGACGACGACGATGACGACGATGAAGACGACGACGAAGACGACGACGGTTCCCTCGACGATTCTCTTTCTCCCGTTGATTTTTATCGAATTGACGACAGCAGATTGATCAGCCAAACCGTCAGCAATGGTGGTAACAGATCGTCCTCTATGAGCACACTCGACGAGTACTACCGAAGACAATTGTTGCAACAACACCAAGATGACGGCAAAAAGTTCCGCGACTCGGAAACCGAGGTACCAGCTGGAACAAGAGCCGCTGCTTTGGCTGCTGTCATCGCTCAGGAAGAATTGATCAAACATAAAAAACATCTGAGGAGCACACCTGTACTGGAAAATCTGGTTGCTGGTACTACAACGCCCGAATGTTTCAAAAAAGAATTCACCGAAGAAGTAGGCAAGTCGAGGTCACCCAGTGGTATTGTGCTTTAGCTTCCTGCGCTTTCTTAATCAATTCGACTTTCCAAATTAATTTTGTTATTTTTTTTTGTTTTTATCAATAAATTGATAATAATAAATAAAAATCTTATTTCCAAACAGCGACGAAGTTGTACGAGAACCAGTACCATGGACCGAAAATCTCGAGCTACCAGAACCTCACTAATTACAATACGGCGCCACGAGGTTGGGACCAGTCGCAGGCGATTTACCGGCCGGTGAAATTCGAGAAACCCCAGGAAAACAAAATCTCTTACTCGGATTTCTAGTCATAGGCTTATTATATTCCTCCCGCTATTCTGTTAAACAAACTGTATGAAACAAATGCTTCCGCGGTCATTCGATTATATATATTTATATATTTATGTATGTACGAATTATCAAGTGCACATGTAATCATCGTATCGTCATCACAATATGTCTTCCGAAAAACAGTAGCAGCAGCTACAGATTTATTGTAAGCCATTTGCTTTATATATATATATCAATATAAAGCTTTTGACGCTAATAACGAGATAACATCTATGGAAGCAGGCAAACAAACATCTGAGATCGATCAGCTGATTAAAAATAATAAAACTTCGACAAATAAATTTTCTATTTAAAAACATTTATTTATGGAATATTTTTTGCTTAAAAATTTCATGTAGATATAATTTGTATCCATTGTCAGTTTGATAATTGAAATGCCCATATATATTGGTAAAATAAAATCTAAAAAAATTGATTTGATTCTACCGGAATAAAAATCAAAATAAACCTTATTATAGTTTTTTTTAATACAATCGATTCCGAGTCAAAGAAAATAAATCTTATCGATCGCTTTTATTCTTTCGACAACTGTTATTCTCAGATTTTCTTCAAAGTTTTCACTCACACGCTCGTGAAGTTGTATAAGGCACAGACATTTCCTCATGTTTAATGTCAGTTGTATAACGCGTGTATATGCGCGCATGTTAGCACCATTGAATTGTGCGGATTTTCCCCTACTACTGTAACTTATATATGCGATATAATTTATTTTAAAAAGAGTTATAATAAAAAGTTAAATACTTATAAAAACGGAATATATAATGGTATGGATATATATATTTCGGAGAGCATATATATATAGGTGTGATCATGAAACACACCGATATTATTGTTGTGCCTTGTTATTAATTTTGTATAAAATTATCGATTAGTTTATAATTGTGATGATTTATTTACTTATCAATTTATCTGTCTATTTCTCTTCTATATTCTATTTCTCACAGAAAATGTGATAAAGTCGCTAAGAATTTCTTGATATATATAGAACAAAATACTTGTATTCACCTGCGTAAGCGGTGAGGCGAATGCTGAAAAAATGTGTTATAATAAAAATGAATTTCTCTCTATCAATATATTGTATGTATTTCATTATAATAAATACGTATGTGAGCATAGTCGTATACCTTTCCAGACATAATAATATTTTAACCGAACTCGTATATATGTCCACAAAGTTGCAAGTTATTTAGTATATTAAACATAACTTTCTTCATTATTATTTTTTAAACATACATACATATATATTTATAAAAATATGATAAGTTTTCGATTTCTACCTGGAATTTTCTCCAGGAAACAGTAATTTATCTGTGTTTCTCTGTATAAACAAGAAACAACATTTAAAGTTATTGTTTCGTATTTATTTGTTATTGAGAGTTTTAACATATAGTATTAATTTTTAATGTTATTGTTATTATCTATTTTTACATACAAGTTGTTATTTGTCATGTAAAAGCTATATTCCCAGTCGCTTTATTTTACGGGCATTCGCAGTACGGTAAGTCGTATTCCTTTTACAAATATTAAACATACAGTTGTTAAAAGAAAAAGTGAGTTTGGAATGTTTATTTATCTTGTTTCACTTGAATAAAGAGAAAAAAAATAAGGAAAAATCATTATGCGTAATTGTCCCACAATCCGATCATCTTATCGGATTACCAAATGCAAACACCAATCAAACCGTATGAATAATGAATTGCTGAATGTAAACACACACCCAACGAAAAAAAAAATAAAAGTCATTGCATATCGGCGAAAATATGGCTCTACTATACTCGCGAATACAAGTTTTTCGCTTACGCTATAGAAATGCATGTTATGTATCTCTGACTCTCTGCGTATTCGCTCACACACAAGCAGATATACTGAAGTAGTTTCAAGTCGGCTGTGATAATATATACGAGATCGGACTATTGTATCGCTCAGTAGTCTCCGGCGCGTTATTTGATCCGGTACTGGAGTGTCTTCTCTACATCCTTGATACTGGTTTATTCTGGCGAGATGAGACTCATCTCGTTTATCATCTTCATAACCCTTGAGCTCTTTTTCCTTGTCGATTTCAGCTTGGGAGCGAGGATTCCGAGGAAAACTGAAAGAACACGTACCTGTGGATACGAAGCAAGTGATTTTATTTATATGTTTTAGTGGTTGTTCGATCTTTTTTAATTTGCTTATTGAAAAAATGCTTGCTCCTGTGGAATTTATATGTAGAAATTAATTATATATGTTGATTGAAGTTTATATATACATTTTTATCAATTTAAATCTATCTACAGTTAGAAATAAAATTATAATATTTAATTACTCTTTATTAAATAAAGAATATTAAATATAATGTAATATTATTTTTTTACTCTGGTTAATATTACAAACTAGATTAATTAATAAGTGAACAAAATTTTATTATTTTAAATTCAGAGCGAACGTTATAAAAAATGTGATTATTTTTAGTCATGTGCAAAAAACGAACCCAACAAAATAAATATCCACCTAGTCGCTCACACTCACGATGATGTTGGTTGGCTCAAAACCCTCGACCAGTACTATTTTGGAGGTAACATTCTAAATACATCGTGTGTACATATGGACGATTCTCTGACAAAATACTGTCCCATAAATTTTGACATATTTATAACTTTCAAAAGATATAATTCTTAAATAGAGTAAGTTTGATAGTGGCAAATGCTCCCCTAGGGAACTCCTTAGGCGATATTATAACTATAATTTAAATGAATCAAATTTTCTAAAAAAACTCATTAAATTTTTGATTATTTAACACTTCATTTTGTCAAAATATAAAGAAAAATATTTTTAAATTATGATTTAACAGAAAATAGACTATATAATAGTTTCTTATACTATGTCCGAAATTCAACAATATCCAATGTTTCTGATTTTCTGAAGATCGCTTGGATATTCAAGTAGCCGGTGTCCAGTACATTATCGACAGTGTCGTCGACGCACTTGAACAGAATCCCAACCGAAAGTGAGTATAAACGCTCACATAATATTTTACATATACATTTTCGATCGTTCGGACGATAGCACATGAACAAGAACCTGTTTCGAGAAGAAATGTTCCTTACATAAAAAAAATCTTTTCGATCAATATTCAAGATTCATATACGTCGAGACAGCATTTCTGTGGAAATGGTGGGAGAGGCAAGATAAGAAGAAGCGCAAACTTATGAAGAAACTCGTCAACGAGGGTCGACTCGAAATCATTGGCGGTGCTTGGAGCATGAACGATGAGGCCGTCACGCATTATCACTCGATGATCGATCAATATACATGGGGATTCAGGTTATTATTTTCTTATGCTTCAAGAATTTTCTTCTCGATCATTTCTGCATCTTTTTAAGATCCAGCTCTCGTGACTACTACTAACTCGCGGTCGACTTTATTACGGAAATTTAATAGCTTTATTACTAAAATTAACTTAATAATAGTATTTTCTTGTTTAGGATAAATGATTGAACAGATAATCAAATCGTGCGATTAAAAGGTTATCATTTTCTTAAAATCTTGTGGTACAAAGTATCTTAGAGTAAATTTTGTTTTATTACTGAACTGATCGATGTGTGTATACGAAACTCTTCTTAAATTTTCTCTGCCCGGCTAGTGTTCTGAATTAAAATATCCATTCTTATCGTAGACGTCTGAACGACACGTTCGGCAACTGCGCCCGACCTAGGATCGGTTGGCAAATCGATCCCTTTGGTCACTCCCGTGAGCAAGCTTCCCTCTTTGCCCAGATGGGCTTCGATGGTATGTTCTTCGCGCGTCTTGACTTCCAAGATAAGAGGAAACGACTCAATGACAAAACCGCCGAGTTTATCTGGGAGGGAAGTCCTAGTCTACGCAAATCAGCCAATATATTCACAACGGTACTTTACAATCACTACTCTCCACCTACCGGCTATTGTTTCGATATCCTCTGCGATGATGAGCCGATGATCGACGATGCTGACAGTCCTGATTACAACATCAATGCAAGGGTGAGTTGATTGGTTATTACGATTACTCATCTAATTTACTAACCCATACTATGTGCGCATTGATGTTAAGGGACACGTGAATCTCATTTTCATTTGGTGAGATGATCGGAGGGGATGTCACTTATCAATGCGTTGTAATTTTTCGATGTACGATCAACGAGTATTAATATATTTGAATTTGCTTCAATTAATCATCATGGGTAGGTCAAAGACTTTCTGACCTTCGTTGACAAGCAAGCCTCGAATTATCAAACGAATAACGTTATTCTTACCATGGGTGACGATTTTCATTACCTCAACGCCAACATGTGGTTCACCAACCTAGATTTACTCATCAGGTATATTATAACGCATCGAACAGTCCTCACTAACGATTAATTAAAATGAAAAAAAAATTTCACCAGATATGTGAACGAGCTTAATGGCACGAATTATAACGCATTTTACTCGACACCATCTTGTTACCACAAGGCTGTAAATGAGGAAAACATTAAGTGGACAACCAAGACTGATGACTTCTTCCCTTACGCTAGCAACGCACACGCATATTGGACTGGTTACTTCAGTTCCAGGCCGACCCTCAAATTTTTTGAGCGTCAAGGCAACAGCTTCCTTCAAATTGCTAAACAATTGTCCGTGCTCGCAGATCAGCCCGACAGTAAAGAACTTCAACTTTTCCGTGAAGCTATGGGTGTCATGCAACATCACGATGCTGTGACCGGTACGGAGAAGCAACACGTAGCAGAAGACTATGCTAGAATACTGCATCACAGTGTGAAGAACGGAGAACGTCTGGCCTGCAAAGCTTTGAAGTAAGAATTTAATTAGTTACTCGTTGAAAGTAAACATTTTATTTTACTAATGATTTTCCTTTCGCTTCATTAGCAAATTAACACTGAAAAAAAAAGTTCCTAAACCCGCGGAATTCCAATCGTGTCTTCTTCTGAACGTCAGCTCCTGCGCACCGTCATCCGACAATAACAAGTTTGTTGTAACCATCTATAACCCTACAAGTCAACCGCTCACTACGTATGTTCGTGTACCCGTTCAGGGTTGGACCTTTGGTGTCAGAGACTTCACAGGTAACAAGATTGTATACCAGGTAGTACCGATTCCAGAACGTATCCAAAAGATCCCTGGCCGATCGAGCAATGCGACAAACGAGCTTATTTTCCAAGCTGTCAACATATCGCCCCTTGGATTCCAGTCATTCTACGTTGATCGAAGCGAAACTGCTTTTGAAGCTTACCAGAGAGATCAACCCTACGTCCAATCTATAGGTCGTGAGGTTAGATAACTCGATTTATCTTCTCTGTTTAGATATTTTGATTTACAAAATTGGAAAAGTGTACGTGTTTAATTTTGTTCTACATATACAGTACTACATTGCAAGTGTCGACGCACAAGGAAAGATTCAAGTTTGCTCTACCAAGGCAACTAATGGTATTGACTTTGAGCAAAAATTCAAATACTACGAGGGATTCCAGGGTAACAACGGAGTCGCTGCAAATAGATCATCTGGAGCTTACATTTTCAGACCCAAACAGAACTACTCTAACGATTTGACCAATAGTGGAACGTTCCAAATTTTCAAAGGACCACTGGTTGAAGAAATTCACCAGGAGGTTAACGACTGGGTGAGCCAGATAGTGAGAATATATAATGGTAAAGACTACGTTGAATTTGATTGGCTCATTGGACCGATTCCTGTGACGTAAGAAGAAGTATTCTTTCTCAAACCCACTTTCTTAAAACAAATTTTAATTACCGAAATAATTTTTCTCAGTGATGGAATAGGCAAGGAGATAATTAGTACGTACTCAAGTAATCTGAAAAACAATGGAGAATTTTACACGGACAGCAACGGTCGCGAAATGCTTAAACGCAAACTCAACTATCGACCGACTTGGGATGTTGAAATTGAAGAACCTATTTCTGGTAACTACTATCCAGTCACCACCAAAATTTCCATTCAAGACGAGACTCAGAAAATAAGACTCAGTGCCCTTACTGATAGATCTCAAGGCGGGTCTAGTCTGAATGAAGGTGAGATCGAACTTATGATACACAGAAGACTGCTGAACGATGATGCTTTCGGTGTCGGTGAAGCTCTGAACGAGTCAGCCTTTGGTAATGGTCTCGTAGTTCGTGGACAGCACTACCTCGTCGGCGATTTTCTGACCAACCTCGACGAGCTCATATTAAAGGAAAAAGAACTAGCCACTGGGTTGGCTCTGAAACCCTGGACATTTATCACTCCGGTTTTAGACTCTTTTAAAGAATGGAACGAGTTCTACAAAATGAGAGTAAGTGATACATAATCATACAACTTTTTAACTAAACAAACCTATGTACAGCATATCTTCAGGATGACGGTTGGATAAAAACTCTACCGAGAAATCTGCGCATACTGACTCTCGAGCCTTGGAAGGATGGAGAAATTCTACTTCGATTGGAACATCTATTTGAGGACGGAGAATCACCAAAGTATTCTATTCCTGCTCAAGTAGATCTGAAGGTGAAGTAGATCTGAATTACTCTATTCCCTTTTTTATTCAATCGTTTAATATTTATTTATTTAATATCGTGATGAGCAGGAGCTGTTTTCGGGCTTCACTGTACAATCCGTGCAAGAAACGAGTCTCGGTGCAAACATATGGGCAGAAGATCTGCAACGTTTGAAGTGGCAACCTGTGACCAACAAAGTTGGAGATGCAGAGGATTTAAACAGCGACGACAGTTCTCGGTTGAATGGCGTCGACTCGACTGTAGTGACTCTCAAACCTATGGAAATACGAACCTTTGTATTAAAACTTGCACACGGCACTAAACGCTCAATATAAAGTATATGAAAGATAGTTTACCGTTACATGTGTGCTATGTTATTTACAATAGTCAAAGTTGAATCAATTCTGGATTATTTATTCAATGGAATTTTAAATAAAGATTTTTTATACCATTGAATTATGAATCAGTCAATATTAAAATGAAGAAAACATATTCTAAATCCTCTTTAACAAATTCTAGTGTACAATCAATCCTTAACCAAATCATTTTATCAGATTTTCAAGTACGAAAAATAGTAAAAACTCATAGAATAATTGAATGTTTATTTTATTCAACCCAATTCGGCCAATAATTCCACTAGCAATGCGTTGCTCTTCTGTAGTTCATTTCTTATCAAATTTGTGTATAAAATCTTCGAGCTAGAACTTACCAAGATAATGTTTAAGAGTAAATAGTTCTTAGAATTAGCCAAAGAATATTATTTAATTTTACTAGTGCATTTTAAAAATATTTTTAAAATATTCAGATTTTTTTTATTTGTTATCTATGAAAGAAACATCAGAAATAAGTACTTTAAAAAATGGATAAATAATTTTGAATTCGTCTTGCATCATGATTTAAAAAATTATTCGACGTAATACGTTTAAACGATTTATTCAAATTAATTAAATATGAGATAATAATTCTTTATTCGTAATCAGCGACCTCGCAAATTACAAAGCAGTAAACAAACACTCTTTTTTGAAATTTTCGGTTATTTTTTAGAATTTACGACAGACGTGAAATTCTAATAAAGTAAAATAAATCATGCATTTTAAGGTTTGAGTCCATGGACGCAGAAAATTTATTTACCAAAACCGTCCGTACCGTAACCTATTTTTATATGCTCTAGTGAACTCTAAACAGTCTGACCTTAATTTCTTTTAGTAATTCGAGTTAGCATTATGTAATTAAGAAAACCTAAATTTCTGAAAATAAAAGAAATATTTTTGAAATATTTTACCTGCTAAATTTCATTACTAATAAGTGTTCAAAAGTGTTCTTTCATGCACTCAAAGGTTCATCTGCGACAGTGGCATAGTAGTCCAAATAAGTACTTTATGGAAAGTAATTATTCAGTATTTCACACGAATTTTCACATCGAAGTTGTTTTTTAAGCGCTCTTTTCAAGTAAGGTGTCCATAAAAATTGAAGTTCGATTATTTTCTTAAAAACTAGAATTTATTTATAAAACTAAATGTCGCTTCAAAATCAAATATTTGAAATATGAACTGAATGAAAAGTTCGAATAAATAAACCTCTTTTTCTTTATTTTATGTCTCGCAGAAAACTTGACAGATTCACGACAGTTTTTTATTTAAATATTTGTTTTCACAGTAAAGTAAATATCTTCTTCTGCTTACGTGATGAACTGAATGTTTAAAGCACGTGTGATTATAAAAGTGAATATCACTGAATAAAGATATTTATATTCGTATACAAATATCATCGATACATAATAACAAAATTAGTGTTTACGCAATTATACCCCCATGTAAGTATAATATTTTACACGAACACTTATATATACAAAGAATTGTAAATAATTCATCGCGTGCCATAGTAAGCCATTAATTATAAGTCATCATAAATGAATAACGAAACAAAAATATTAGTTAGCTCAAAATAGCTTTCGAAGTAGTACTTTCTTAATTGTAGTTACTCCATTGCGTTTGTCATGATAACGAAAAATATTTTCACCCTATTGTATGATTTTATCTTTATACTATTTTATTTTCACTCTCTCTCTCTCTCTCTATCTCTCTCTCTCTCTGACTTACTTTAACGCTAAGGAAGAATAAGGAAGGTTTTTGGCCAAATCATTTTATTCAAATTTATAAACACAGTAAACAGTCAAATCGTATACTAATAATTAATCGCGACTTTCCTTTAATGGCAACATTTATTTGAGCTAATATTTGTTTTAATGATAAGTGCATGCTTTAAAGACACTTATTTATATATATAAGTGATATATATATATATATATATATATATATATCACTCTCTTTGAACACATACACATGCAGATATGCTTGTGAAGTTTCAAGCCGGCAGCGATAATATATATGCGACGTGACTATCGCGTCGTTCAGTGGTCTCCGACGCGCTACACAACCCGGTCCTGAGAGTCTCGTTTACGTCTTCGACACCGGCCCATTCCAGCGAGATGAGGCTCGTCTCGTCCATCGGCTTACTAGCTCTTGGGCTTCTGTTCCTTGCCGGGTTTGGCTTGGGAGCAAAGATTCCCGAATCCAAACGTACCTGTGGATACCAAGTAAGTGATTTTGTTTATAGTGCTTGATATTTTTTTATTTTATTTTTTAAGAAACCCTTGCTTTGCTTTAAAAATTAGTCATGCACTTTTTGGAAGTTCACTTTTGATAGATTATTTTAATCAGAAATAATTTCAGGAAAATTTCAAATTCCACTAGTTTGAAGGCTGCTCATTTCACTAGTTTTATTTAAAAGTTTAATATACAATAACACAGTTTTTTCCACAATTTTTATATTTTATTTTTCTTTAGAAGTTTTGTATCTACCTAAAACCTTTTTGTAAGGTGTTCTCGTTGTTTTAACTTGAAATAAATGTAATTTTTGGTCTCTGGTATTTTTTTAATCAAACCCAATGGGGGTCGAAAAATTTAATTTTATATTAAAACTATTTTATTCGCGGAAAATATAGATTTATATGAAAATTTCTTCAAAACCAAATATTTTATAATTAGTCAAAGAATACTCTCTAAATTTCTTAGAATATCTATTATTATTTTTGAGTTAACAAAATTCTTATAAATTTGTTAGTTCAAAGTTCATAGTTTCCCCTAAAAATCTTTATCGTGGATATGTCGACAACGTATACGTAATAAATAATTCAATATAAAAAGTCTCTTGAGGTAAATACCCACGTTGTCCAATAAATTAATGTTAAGAAATATAATTATAACACTTAACTAGAGTAAAAAAAATTATTATTTTAGTCTTGTACGAAAAGCGATCCCAACAAATTAAATATCCACTTAGTGGCTCACTCTCACGATGACGTTGGTTGGGGCAAAACCGTCGACCAGTACTATTTCGGAGGTAAAATTGCATATACTACGTGCACACATATAGTATATATGTGTGTTCTTTACGATACCCGAGGTTCAATGATCTCTAATGTTTCTGGTTTTCCGAAGGTCGCAATAATATTCAATTGGCCGGAGTCCAGTACATTATCGACAGTGTTATCGAGGCACTTGAACAGGACCCCAACCGAAAGTGAGTATGAGGACTCTCACACTAATGTTTTTGCATGAATATACATATATTGACGATCGTTAGACCGAGAGCCAAAGCATAAAAAGCAGTTGAGCACGTTACAGCGTATATTCGAGAAATATAAAATGTTCTTATTTATTAAACAATTGTTTTTTATTTTTATTTTAAGATTTATATACGTCGAGACAGCCTTTTTGTGGAAATGGTGGCAAAGACAAAACGAGAAAAAACGCAACCTTATGAGAAAATTCATCAACGAGGGTCGACTCGAAATCATTGGCGGTGGTTGGAGCATGAACGATGAGGCCGTCACGCATTATCACTCCATGATCGATCAATACACTTGGGGATTCAGGTTACTATTTTCGTTTATTTCAAGGATTTGCTTCTTATTCGTTTTCTTACTTTTCACAGCATAACTCTCGTGATTTAGTAGACAACCGAGGTTTATTCGTTTAACTATTTTATTTTACAGTGAAAAAACTTAATTAGGAAAGAAGAGAGCAATCATTATATCAAACAAAACTTTGAAATTTACATGCGATTTCAATGAGTAAAACATTTTACAGTCGTTTGGAATGATTTCCATTGAAAATCTTTTAACGTTAACATGAAGCAAATACAATAGTGCTTACTAGCCAGTTGCCTTATTATTAAATTTTTCTCATCAATACAATAATTTATGAGTGAAAACGGAATGCATTAATTTTCCCGTAATACACGTAAGCATCATACACTACAACGAGATATATTTTTTTGTCGTAGACGTTTGAATGACACGTTCGGTAGTTGCGCCCGACCAAAGACCGGTTGGCAAATCGATCCTTTTGGTCATTCTCGTGAGCAAGCTTCCCTTTTTACCCAGATGGGTTTTGATAGTATGCTTTTCGGACGTCTTGACTACCAAGAAAGGAGGAAGAGACTCAGGGACAAAACCGCTGAGTTTATCTGGGAGTCAAGTCCCAGTCTGGGCAAATCCGCTAATTTGTTCACGTCAATTCTTTTCAATTTATACATGTCACCTCAAGGCTTCTGTTACGATATAACCTGCAATGATGATCCGATGATCGACGATATTGACAGTCCTGAATATAATGTTGATAAAAAGGTAACTCGACTAGCTATTAAACATTGTTAATGTGCGTATTCTAAATACATACATGTTGACGTTGAGTCGCTTGAATATTGTGTGTTTTTTATAGGTAGAGTTTAACGAATGCATTATTTCAGATCGAGGCGTTCCTAAAATTTGTAAATAATCAGGCACAATATTACCGAACGAAAAACATTATTTTAACGATGGGAGGAGACTTCAATTATCAATACGCAGAAATGAACTTCCAAAACTTGGACAAGTTGATAAGGTATATTGAAATTTTGGATTCTGTAACTTTGTGCAAATTTTATGTCTTTGAAGTCTTCGCCTGAACTAGATTTTATTCAATTTATCGGTGTCGATAGATCCAAAGCTTTCTGACCTTTGTCAACAATTAAACTTCTGGTTACCAAAGAATAATGTTATTCGTACTACAGGTGAAGACTTTAATTACCTCATTGTCAAAATGTGGTTAATCAACATAAATTTACTTATTTGGTATTTACTTATGCATTGAAAAATTTTCGTCAATAATTAAAAAAAAAAAAAATTCGTACTAGCTATGTAAACAAGCTTAATGGCACGGACTACAATGCTTTCTACTCGACTCCGTCCTGCTATCACAAAGCTCTGAACGAAGAAAACCGCAAGTGGCCAACCCAGACTGCTGACTTCTTTCCGTACTCTGACGATAGAGACTCATACTGGACTGGCTACTATACTTCTAGGCCGACCCTCAAGTACTTCGAACGTTTCGGCAACAACTTCCTTCAAATTTCCAAACAATTGTCGGTGCTCACAAATAAGCCTGATAGTAAAGAACTTCAACTGTTCCGTGAAGCTATGGGTGTGTTGCAGCATCACGATGCCGTGACCGGTACCGAGCAACAACACGTAGCAGAAGACTACGCTAGACTATTGTATGACAGTGTGACAAATGCAAAATATCTAGCCTCCGAAGCTATGAAGTATGAATTTAATTAGTTGTTGGTTTAAAGAAAACATTTTATTTTACTAATGATTTGCTTTTGCGCTTCATTAGCAAATTAACACTGAAAAAAATAGTTCCTAAACCCATGGAATTCCAATCGTGTCTTCTTCTGAACATCAGCTCCTGCGCACCGTCATCTGACAATAACAAGTTTGTTGTAACAATCTATAACCCAACGAGCCAACCACTCACTACATATGTTCGTCTGCCCGTTCAGGGTCAGACCTTCCGTGTAAGAGACTTCGCAGGTAACAAGATTGTATACCAAGTAGTACCTATCCCAAAACGTGTCCAAAAGATTCCTGGCCGATCGAACAATGCAACGAGCGAGCTTATTTTCCAAGCTGTTAACGTATCGCCCCTTGGATTCCAATCGTTCTACGTTGAACGAATAGGAGCTACATTCGAGGCTTACCAGGGAGACCACCCATATGCTCAAACTACGACTGACGAGGTAAGATGACTCGACATATCTTTTCTAGAAAAATGTTGAATTGACAAGTTTAGCAATGTATACGAGTATAATACGTATACGAGTATAATATATATATTATAATATTCTTTATGTACAGTTTTACAACATAAATGTTGATGCGCAAGGAAAGATTCAAGTTCGCTCTGCCAAGGGGGCTAATAATATCCTCTATGAACAGATCTTCAAGTACTATGAAGGAGCCGACGGTGACAACAGAGGACCTGCAAACAGGTCATCTGGAGCTTACATTTTCAAACCCAAACAGAACTACACTAAGGATCTACCCAATAGCGGAACGTTCCAAATTTTCAAGGGACCACTGGTAGAAGAAATTCACCAGATAATTAATGACTGGGTGAGCCAGGTGGTCAGGAGATACAACGGCAAAGATTACGTCGAATTTGATTGGCTCGTTGGACCCATTCCTGTGAAGTAATAATAATCATTTTTTCTTGAAACCCTTTTTTCCTTCCTCTTATTATAATCTAGCAACTTCTTATAGTGATAAGATGAGTAAGGAGATCATTACTAAATACTCAAGTAATCTGAAGAACAACGGAGAATTTTACACGGACAGCAATGGCCGTGAAATGGTTAAACGGAAACTCAACTACCGACCAACTTGGGAAATTGATCTTGAAGAACCGATCTCTGGTAACTACTATCCAGTCACCACTAAAATCTCCATACAAGATGAGGCCCAAAAACTGAGGCTCAGCGTTCTCACCGATAGATCACAGGGTGGATCAAGTCTGAAAGAAGGTGAGATCGAACTTATGGTACACAGAAGACTACTCCACGACGATGGCTGTGGTATCGCTGAGGCTTTAAATGAGAGAGCCTTTGGAAAAGGTCTCGTAGCTCGTGGACAACACTACATCGTTGGTGGTAATCTAACCAACCTCGACGATATCATATTAAGAGAAAAAGAACTGGCCACTGAATTGGCTCTGAGACCCTGGACCTTCGTCACTCCGGTATCAGACTTATTTAAGGAGTGGAGCGAAGTCTACAAGATGAAAGTAAGTCATATATAACAATACAACTTGATAACTGAACGATTCTATATACGGTATATCATTAGGATGACGGTTTAATCAAACCTCTACCGAAAAATCTTCGCATACTGACTCTTGAGCCTTGGAAGGATGGAGAAGTCCTATTTCGATTGGAACATTTGTTTGAAAAGGAAGAATCACCAAAGTATTCCGTTCCTGTAGAAGTCGATCTAAAGGTAATTACTCTATCTCCTTTACTTTCTCAGTCGATTCAGTCGATCAATCCTTTAATATTGATGAATTATGTTGTCTAGGAGCTGTTTTCGGGCTTTACGGTACAATCCGTGCGGGAAACAATGCTCGGTGCCAATTTGTGGATAGAAGATCTGCATCAGCTGAAGTGGCAGTCTGAAACCAACAAACTTGCAGATGCAGAAGATTCCAGAAATAGGTTCCCATTGAGGAAAATCAACTGTACTATTGTCACGCTCAATCCTATGGAAATACGAACTTTCGTCTTAAAACTCGCACACGGCACTAAGATCTCAGCATGAGACCTATGCAACATTTTTTTTTATTTTGTATATGTGCCCTCCGTTATTTTCAACGGTTAAAGTATTAATTGATTCTTACGTGATAATTACATGGATTTTGAAATAAATAATTTTTTCTTCATTGAAATATGACCGTTAGTTAATTGTATTAGTATTTGAAACTAATAAAATCTATACCATATCCTCAGAAAAAAAATTTGTGTAGACGAGCCGTAACCAAATCATCTTATCGGATTTCCAAAAAGCAATTAAACTGTACAAACGATTAATCATTATATTATTTAAAAAAAACAATGCATACCGATTTAAAAATCGATATGCGGACGGACAAGATAATAATTATCAAACGAATGATAAATTAAATTTTAAAAATCGATCTGAATCGATCGTTTGTATAGAAGATAATAGATTAGAATATAAAATAGACATAGAGAGAAGAATGAGAAAAAAAACCTGATCGGTCGCTTTGATTCTTGCGGTACCACTTTTCTAATATTCTTTCAATGCATTCGCAACTTAAGGTTTAACTACTCACTAGATGATAAATAGCTCAATCGAATAACTCGTAATCTGATTGATACTTCTTGGATACTCTTGAAAACAAATTAAGTTCAAGTGCTCTCTCTTCATCTTCATTAACAATTTGAATATAATAATAATAATTACTACGAGTATTTTTGTCTAACCGACTAGTAGGGAGCTCTGAATGGCACCTAGCAATATTGGATCAAACGAGATATTTATAAATATGTCATAATTAAAAATAATATATTTTAATTTGGTCGTATAACACAATTAGAACGCTCGCTTTTTCATCGCAATAATGCGGAGTCTGCATTTTTGCAACTTCTGCGCTCATTGAACTTTAATTTTTTAATTATAAGTAGCATCATTACGATTCGTTGATATAACGCTGAATCTGCATATCACCCTTTTCAACGTTGATCGAACTCGATTGCTTAATTCAATTATTATTAATACTTATTCATTTTAAAACAGTAAATTACGAAACTCGTCGATACAACTAACTCAAAATTTTATAATCTAATAATAAGATATACAAAGACGTTACATACGCATAATGAAAAATTAATTATCTACAAAAACCAAATATATATTTCGGTAGAGTATGATATTGAATGAGATAGAGCGAAACATTCCTATCAATAGTTCTTGCCGGTAGGGTGACAAAAGCGCGACACAATCATATTAATCGCCAAATGTAGCAAAAATATGTCCAAACTAATCCTGATTGCTTGTAAAACGATTCAACGCAATTATTACCATATACGCAAATTTCGCTACAGTTTGTTGCCTATACGAGAAACTAACTGTGTACAAGTGAGGGAGCAGTGCATGAATAGAGCGAGAGGTGTCGAGCCGGATAACCCCTGCTGTTCAGTAGGCGTCGCAGACGGACGGGGTTCTAAACCGAGCTCTGAAGACTAGAAGGCGTGGGTCAGCATTTAGTCTTCGGAGTCGTTGCGAACGGAGCAAGTCGGCGTAGAAGAAAACGAACTCATCGGAATCAAGAGATTGCGACGTAGCGCCGGCGTTAATAGAGGCATCATCCAATTGTAAGTCCACTTATGCAGTTGTGTTATAAAGCATCGTCGACGTCTTCAGAATGTTAAATTGCGGGAGCGAGAGAGATGATCGTGTGAGGTACATAATGTCGTCAGAGAGAGAGAGAGAGAGAGAGAGAGAACTCTGCGGAGTGTACTAGAAAGAGAAAACGAGAGCGGTTCGTTACGAGTGCACGAGTGATTGAGCGTGAATGTTCAAGAGAGACAGATACAGATAAACGCATTTAAAATCATATTTCGCGCGGCTTCGTATACGACTCGAGAATAGATATAGCCTGGCATTGGAGATCATCAAGAATGAGAGAGAAAGGGGGGGGGGGGTGCTCGACGACAACAGCGCGCGTGCGAGTAAAGCCGAATAACGTACGAGAGAGACTTGGCCTGTACAAGACTAGCGATTAGAATTAAGAGATGAGACGTTGTAAATAGTACAGTAAGCTGGGATAATAAACGCACTTTAACCGAGATTGTGGATAGTGATTCATTTTCATTTGGAGTATAATTTTTTTATTTGTATCCGTTATTTTATTTTTTTTATTTGTTTAATTTATAGATATTTTGCATCGAGGGCTCAAATAAATTGTCGAAAAACTTTGTTCTTGAGAACGAAAATTAACTTGAAATTAATACCGTTCGATAGTTTAAATATCACCTCGTGTTTTCATCGATTACCGGTTTGAATCAATACAGTTCGATAGATGATGATTTTAAAGGGATGTGATTAGTAGAGTAAATAAAAATAATAAAAATGCCTCGGAGATTCCTTGAAAACACAACAAAACATAACGAAAATTTGTCTTTTCTATAAATTGTATTTTTTACGAAAAATATATATCAATGTTATCGGCGATCCGATACGCGATCGTGAAACATACAGATATTAGCGTTGTACCTTGCGATCGATTTTGTTTACAATTATAGATCAGTTTTTAATTGTCATGATTTATGTGATATTTTACTTGAACACATACATATAAAAAATTGAAATACCATTGTCCGTAAGCCACTATAAATCATACATAGTAATCAGCTTTCCTCTAAATAATAATCTTTTATAAAGCTAATTACAATTATAATGATATATAACGCACGTGAGTTTGTTAAAACAATTTCGCCCATAACCGTACAATTTTATCTTTCTAACTCTATCTAAAGAAGATTTTATTTCAAATCGGTGTAAAGATTCCATTACGTATAAAAATTGACCTACATTAACGCAATGACATTGTATATGTACAGTCATTAAACAGGAAAAAACAGGGTATATTCTCTCCTCGCACTCTCTCGGTCTCTCATATTTTAACATAAAGCAAGAACGAGGAAAAAAATCGATTAAAAAAAGCTCTTGCGCAATTGTCCAAATCTTCTTATCAGATCTTCAAAGACAAACAACAATCAAATCATATAAATAATTAATCCTACCTTTCCTTAAATAATAACAATTACTCGAGCGCTAAACGCACACACCAACAGCTGAAAAAGATAAGCCGTTGTATACCTTCAAAAATATGTATCTTCTTCTCAAACGGTGTGTCTCACTCGATTATATATACTATATCCGCGGACTCCTCGTCTTTACACTATAAGACGCGTCAGGTCTCTCTCTCTCTCTCTCTCTCTCTCTCTCTCTCTCTCTCTTTCTTTGAACACATACTTATACACATGCACATATGCTTGTGAAGTTTCAAGCCGACAGCGATAATATATACGAGACCGGACTATCGCGTCGTTCAGTGGTCTCCGACGCGCTATACGATCCGGTCCTGAGAGTCTCGTTTACGTCTTCGACACCGGCCCATTCCAGCGAGATGAGGCTCGTCTCGTTCATCGTCTTCCTGGCTCTTGGGCTCTTGTTCCTTGTCGGTTCCGGCTTGGGATGGAGGATTCCCGAAGGCAAACTTAGCTGTGGATACAATGTAAGTGATTTTATTTATTTTTTGTTTATACTGGTTTAGATATTTTTTATTTTACTATTTAAGAGACCCTCGCTTTGCATGTAAAAATTAATGAATTAAATGATCAACGAAGCTAAGAAAGGTAGACATAGAAGGAGTTGATTGTGGAAGCGAAAAGTTAATAGGTGTACGTATACAGATTACAGATGTATAGAAAAAATGTTTACATGTGAGCGATGTAGTGGACATATGAATTATGCTTGACGCGATTGATGGACGTGATCGTTTCTGCATATGTATATATAGACTATTGTGAAGGAAATCTTGTTTCTTATTTGCAGCACTGTAAAGACAATGCTTATTCTTTGCAGTTTTATTATTATTATTTCTATTCCTGTCTTTGTAATTCTATTTTTGAAAATACGATTACTAAGAGATAACATTTTTTTCAAGATCAGTAGTTTATCTATGTAGGCATTAACATTTAAATGATAGTTCTGTGAATAGCTACAGTGATATAAATATTGTTATTTATGAATCTTAGTTACTAATTATTGTACTAAACATATAAATAAAATACACTTAAAATAAGAGTTCAAAACAAACGATGAAATATTAATTACAGAGGATACAAGTCTTACTTTTTTTTTAATATGACATTCGAATTGAGAGTAATAACGTTATTAATTTCCTCAAGAATATATATATATATATATATGTGCCACATAAGCATGCCAAAATAAAATTTTTAGATAAAATATTAAAATCTTTTACAAAATTGAGTATCGATAATAATAAGTATAGACTGTGTATGCAACTGTTGATATAACTTAACTTCGATGCTGTCATATCCTATCAATCCAGCGACTGAGCGTTATCTATCGATGAGTTATCGAGTTACTTTTGTAGAATTTGAAAACATGATCGGATGTGGGCCATATGTCACAAGAGTGTTAAGAGTGATAAATATACGCGATAATTTATTCATGTATATTTTGAATTAATAATTTATGTATATAAATATAAACGGAAATCATCAATTTACAAATTGGTTCAATCGAATATTAGAGTTGTTATTATCAATGAAAATATGTCTATGAAGTTAATGTGGTCTACTATCAGAAAATATTTACCTTAATTTCTAAAAAATCAAGTGTAATGTATGTAAATGAATTTTCTCACCTTTAACATTCTGTTTGTAGCTATATGGAATTTGGAAAAATATTAATAATATTAGAAATAGCATTTAGAATCTCTTAAAGAATAAAACTATTTAAAATTTTGATAAAGTCTTTATCGCAGATGAGTGTAGTGTAATTAAATTACGTTAAAAAATATATTATTTCCAGTCCTGTACCCCAAGTAAGCCTAACAAGATAAACATTCACTTAGTGGCTCACACTCACGATGATGTTGGCTGGCTCAAAACTGTCGACCAGTACTATTTCGGAGGTAAAATTGCATATACTTCGTGCACACATATAGATATATTTCTTTACGATACCCGAGGTTCAACGATCTCTAATGTTTCTGGTTTTCCGAAGGTCGTATGGATATTCAAGTGGCCGGTGTCCAGTACATTATTGACAGTGTTGTCGAGGCACTTGAACAGGACCCCAACCGAAAGTGAGTATGAGGACTCTCAGACTAATGTTTTTGCATGAATATACATATATTGACGATCGTTAGACCGAGAGCCAAAGCATAAAAAGCAGTTGAGCACGTTACAGCGTATATTCGAGAAATATAAAATGTTCCTTATGTATTAAAATTGTTTTTGATTATTTTTTAAGATTCATATACGTCGAGACAGCCTTTTTGTGGAAATGGTGGCAGAGGCAAACTGCGAAGAAGCGTAACCTTATGAGAAAATTCATCGAACAGGGTCGACTCGAAATCATTGGCGGTGGTTGGAGCATGAACGATGAGGCCGTCACGCATTATCACTCTATGATCGATCAATATACTTGGGGATTCAGGTTACTATTTTCGTTTATTTCAAGGATTTGCTTCTTATTCGTTTTCTCACTTTTTACAGCATAACTCTCGTGATTTAGTAGACGTCCGAGGTTTATCACTGTAATTAACTGTCATATTTTTATTTAAGCTGTACAACTCAGCGCGTATTTTTTGTTAAGTATAGTTTTAAAAATTATTTTTGATCTTGAAACTTGATCATTCGTCTCGTGTAAATTCTTTAACGTATTGCCGTGCAAATAGTCGTTATTACTCCGTATTAAAAGATTAAGTTTTGTTACCTTTTACTCAAATTGTACGAGTTAAAACTCATTATTCTGTATATAAAAAAAATATTAAAAAACTTAATTACTCGGAAAGAGTGCAATTGCTCTTTCGATAATACTTAAAATTTTAATACTACTTCAATGAACAAAAGTATTTTAAAGTGGTTTGAAATATTTTTGTTTAAAACTTTTGATGTTAACATAAAATAAATACAAAACCACGGTCTTATAATTAAACTTTTCTCATTAGAGACAACTAACAATTAAAATAATATATTTTCTTTTTTTTGGTAGACGTTTGAATGATACGTTCGGCAGCTGCGCCCGACCTAGGACTGGTTGGCAAATCGATCCCTTTGGTCACTCCCGTGAGCAAGCTTCTCTCTTTGCCCAGATGGGCTTCGATGGTATGCTCTTTGGACGTCTTGACTATCAAGACAAGAGGAAGCGACTCAAGGACAAAACTGGCGAATTCATCTGGGAGGCAAGTCCCAGTCTTCGCAAATCCGCTAATCTGTTCACAACTATGCTTTACAATTTCTACGGACCACCTCCAGGCTTCTGTTTCGACATCCTCTGTCAGGATGAGCCTATGATCGACGATACCGATAGTCCTGATTACAATATTGATGAAAGAGTAAGTTGACTGCCTCTTACACATTGTTTACATGCTTAAGTTGACTTATATGCATTTTGAGGATGAGGGACGCTTGAATCTCATATGGTTTTGGTGATTTAACGAAATGATGAATGTATTATTCCAGCTCGAAGCATTCTTAAAATTCGTGAAAGCTCAGGCAGCAACTTATCGCACCAATAACGTTATTTTGACGATGGGTGGGGACTTCACTTATCAATATGCTGAGATGTATTTCAAAAACATAGACACATTAATAAGGTATATTTATGTTTGGGAATCAGTTATTTTGTTTCGAATGACGTCGTTAAAGTCTTCACCTGCAACTGTGAGATTCAAGGGTCTGTCTAGATAGGATTAAACGACTATCAATATACATAAATTTGATTCAATTCATCGGTGTCAATAGATCGAAGGCTTTTTGACCTTCGTCAACAAGCAAGCTTCCGGATATTTAACGAATAATGTTATACTTACCATGGGTGAAGACTTTAATTACCTCAATGCCAACCTGTGGTTCACCAACCTAGATTTACTCATCAGGTACATCACAACGAACTGAAAAATCCTTACGTCTGAACTAAATCATTTTTTAATTATCTTCAGGTATATAAATAAGTTTAATGGCACAAACTATAACGCTTTTTACTCGACTCCGTCCTGCTATCATAAAGCCTTGAACGAGGAAAATATCAAGTGGCCAACAAAGACCGATGACTTCTTCCCATACGCTAGCGACCCACACGCATTCTGGACTGGTTACTTTTCCTCCAGACCGACCCTCAAGTACTTCGAACGTCAAGGCAACAATTTCCTTCAAATTGCCAAACAATTATCCGTTCTCACAGATCAGCCGGACACTAAGGAACTTCAACTTTTCCGTGAAGCTATGGGTGTGATGCAGCATCACGATGCTGTAACCGGTACCGAGAAGCAACATGTAGCAGAAGACTATGCTCGACTACTGGATCACAGTATGAAGAACGGAGAGCATCTGGCATGCAAAGCTTTGAAGTACGAATTTAATTTCTTAGTTTAAAGAAAACATTTTATTTTACTAATGATTCATTTTCCGCTTCATTAGCAAATTAACCGCCAAAAAAGAAGTTCCTAAACCCGCGGAATTCCACTCGTGTCTTCTTTTGAACATCAGCTCCTGCACACCCTCGTCCGACAATGACAAGTTTGTTGTAACAATCTATAACCCGACGAGTCAACCTCTCATCACATATGTTCGCCTGCCCGTTCAGGGCCAGACCTTCAATATCAGAGACTCCGCAGGTAATAAGATAGTGTATCAAGTAGTACCGATTCCAGAACAAGTTCAAAAGATCCCTGGCCGAAACAGCAAGGCGACAAACGAGCTTATCTTCCAAGTTGTTGACGTATCGCCCCTTGGATTCCAATCGTTCTATGTTGAACGCATAGGAGCTGCATTAGAAGCTTACCAGGAAGATCAGCCGTCTGTTCAAAGTATAAGTGACGAGGTGAGAAAACTGAACTTTATCTTTAATATAAAAAAGTTTGGATTTTGTAAGTTTGAAAATGTTCACGAGTATATTCCTTTTCTGCATGTACAGTTTTACAACATAAGTGTCGACGCACAAGGAAAGGTTCAAGTCCGTTCTGCCAAGGGAATTAATGATCTTCTCTACGAACAGAACTTCAAATACTACGAGGGAGCTGAAGGTAACAATAAGATCTTTGCAAACAGATCATCTGGAGCTTACATCTTTAGACCCAAACAGAACTACGCTAAAGATTTACCCAACAGTGGAACGTTCCAAGTTTTCAAAGGACCACTGGTTGAAGAAATTCACCAGGTGGTTAACGACTGGGTGAGCCAGGTGATCAGGAAATACAACGGTAGAGACTACATCGAATTTGATTGGCTTGTTGGGCCGATTCCTGTGAAGTAATAATAATCATTTTTTGCAAAACTATGTTCTTCCTTCCTCCAATTCTAATTGACAAACCAATTTTTCTCAGAGATAAAATTGGTAAGGAGGTAATCACTAAGTACTCAAGTAATCTGAAGAACAACGGAGAATTTTACACGGACAGCAACGGTCGTGAAATGCTTAAGCGCAAACTCAATTACCGACCGACATGGGAAATAGATCTTGAAGAGCCGATCTCTGGTAACTACTATCCAGTAACCGCCAAAATCTCTATTCAAGATGAGGCCCAAAAACTAAGGCTCAGTGTTCTCACCGATAGAGCACAGGGTGGGTCAAGTCTGAAAGAAGGTGAAATAGAACTTATGGTACACAGAAGATTACTTCACGACGATGCCTTCGGTGTCGATGAAGCCTTGAACGAGTCAGCCTATGGAAATGGACTCGTAGCCCGTGGACAGCACTACCTCATTGGCGGTAATCTAATCAACCTCGATGATGTCATATTAAGAGAAAAGGAACTGGCCACTGAGTTGGCTCTGAGACCCTGGACCTTCGTCACTCCGGTATCAGACTCATTTAAGGAATGGAAGGAGGTCTACAAAATGAGAGTAAGTGATATATAATAATACAACTTTATAACTGAACGATTCTATATACGGTATATCATTAGGATGACGGTTTAATCAAACCTCTACCGAAAAATCTACGCATACTGACTCTTGAGCCTTGGAAGGATGGAGAAGTCCTGTTTCGATTGGAACATCTGTTTGAAGAGGGAGAGTCGCCTAAATACTCTGTACCTGCACAAGTCGATTTGAAGGTAATCACTCTATTCTATTAAAGATATTGTCTTTCTTCATTCAATTGACAAATCCTCTAACATTAATTAATGTTATTGTGCAGAATCTATTCTCGGGCTTCACTGTACAATCCGTACAGGAAACGATTCTCGGAGCAAATCTGTGGGTTGAAGATCTTCAACGGCTAAAGTGGCAGCCTGAAACCAACAAAGTTGGAGATGCAGAGGATTCAGGCAACGACGACAGTTCTCCGTTGAATGGCGTCGACTCAACTGTAGTGACTCTTAAGCCTATGGAAATACGAACCTTTGTATTGAAACTTGCACACGGCACTAAGTTCACGGCATAAGTTCTCTACAAAATTTTGTTTCGATTGTATACATGTTCATGTCTTCATTTTCAATGTCATTTTCAACCAGTTTCTTACATAAAGGATATTTACTTCACTGAAATACGAACTAGTTTTATTGAATTAAAAATTACAAAATGGCTTTGGTCATTTTTAAGTATACAAAATTGTAGAAAACGATAGACCTTAGATTAATGTAGCAGTGTTTCAAGCTATACAAGGCACATATTTAAGTAATCTTTGGTATATAGTAATGAATAATCATTCTATAATTTGTAGATAAACAGTTCTCCTTTTTGCCTTAGTAAAAATATAAAATTATTATCTTATCAAAATACAAGATCGCAGAAAGTAATCGCAGAAGCACATTTAGCGCATTTTACTCTTGGTTTCTTCGCTCTTCAAAATTAAGTAGGAAAATGATAAATTCATGAATTGAAATATAAGAAAATCTTCTAGAATTCATCATCGGAAACAGACTAATCCAATTTCTATCCAGAAACTTTGCTCGGGTTTCCCGATATCGCGTAGAGCGATGTCAAGTATCGGTAATCTGGATGGTTTGTCAGTCTTGTAAGTAATGATAGTTTTTCCCCACGATTCTTGCCTTGTCTAAAAATATATAAGTTATTAATGTAATAAGTTAAGTAATATATTAGGCAAATTTTAAAAGATTCATCAGTTACCTTGCACTCATCTACAATAGCTTCATAGCGAAGTCGGTGGCTTCCTCTTGGCAGTAACTCAACGTCGTTCCAAGCAAGAAACTTCAAACCTTTTCTATAAGTTTTACGCTCAGCGTCATAATAACCAATACTATTTTTGCAGTGATAAGTTACGTTTTGTTCAGCCTCTTTTGACAGAAGCTGTAGGAATCCAATTTGATTGCTGTCAGCTTTGTAGCTTATCTGAAAATTTCACGAATTTTCTTGGTATTAATTAATTTATTAAAGTTTTATTTGCTTTAAGATAAATATATACCTTGGGCAAATTCTCTATTTCATTTAACCAAGTTTCCATGTCGTTGCTGAGGTGACTGATCTCAGGTGTACGTGACGGACTGGCAAAAATGCAGGTTGAACGTGTAGCAGCATTACAATGTACTAATATTGCGTCTCGAGGATCGCCATCATTGGGATCAATCCAATATTCTCCTGTAAAATAAAACATATATTATTAATTAATAATTAATAGAATTCGTTTTAATGCTTTTTATGTCAATCATTAAAAAATATCTACGAACCGCTTGGTTTCTCTGGGTAAGTCGCGAAGAGCTCATTGCAAGTCTTCGCTGGTGAGTCTTTTCCTCCATCAGGCTTCGTAAGTTTTTGAAGTGATATCTTAACTTGATCCTGAATTTTAGTAAGAGCTTCTTTTCGTTCTTCGTCGTTAAGCGCTCTTCCGAACATTCTTTGATTTTCATCCGTTGGTGAAGTTGGATCTGGTCCTTTAGTTTGTCCTTGACCTATAACAATCATTGAAAAAAGGTTATTAATTAAGCACAATAATACAATATATATACATATATATTTATAAATATATATATATTTACCAAATAAGGCAGCAAGAGATGCAGTATCGTAACCATACGCGATTTCGCCCGGAGGACCAGGAGGTCCAGGAGGCCCTGGAGCTCCTGGTGAACCATGTTTGCCTTCCTCACCCGGGCTGCCTTTTGGTCCGGGATTGCCAGTATGTCCTTGTAGACCTGGATTACCATCTCGACCAGGTGGTCCTCGAAGACCAGTATCTCCGTCTTTTCCAGATGGACCAACAGGGCCTTGCACTCCTTTCTCGCCTGGAATACCTGGTTGACCATGCATTCCTTGAAGTCCATTAAAACCTCGATGTCCCTTTGGACCTGGGAATCCTTCTAATCCTCGATCACCCTTAGGACCTTCCGGTCCCGGTAACCCTGGTTTTCCTCTAGCACCCTTTTAGTGATATCAAAAAACAATTAAAGCTTACATTTCTAAACTTTTTGCGATTTCTGTATTTTCATATGTCTTACAGGCTGACCGTCTAGTCCTGGAGGTCCTGGTGGACCTTGTTCGCCATCCTCACCCAGTTCACCCTGGAAAAATATTCTCAATGAAACAGTACGTGTGGCTTGACATACTTTTAAGATAACTTATCGATTCATTGACGTACTGGAAATCCTTTTTCTCCCGGTGGGCCTACGGGTCCAATAGATCCAGGAGGACCTTGAATTCCTTGTTCCCCAGGTTTTCCGTCAGCTCCCGAAAGTCCTCTATCACCATTATTTCCAGGTTTACCTGCATTACCTGGTCTACCAGGTGGACCCCGCAATCCCTGTGAACCAGCCGGTCCCACGCGACCTATCTCACCAACCGTTCCTTTTGGACCCACGGCTCCTGGGGGACCACGTTCACCTGGTGATCCTGAAAAGTCATAATTTGTAAGGCACGGTTAACAAACAAAAGAATAGCGACCGCAAAGTTATGTTACCTTTTGGCCCAGTAGCACCGTCGGACCCAGGCAAGCCCCTAGGTCCTGTGGTACCCCGTTCTCCGATAGGGCCCGGGGCTCCAACTGGACCACTAATTCCTCGTTTACCTTTTTTGCCTTCGTTACCTGGCGGACCAGACTGGCCACGCGGTCCAGGGAAACCTGCCTCACCTTTAAGTCCACTATCGCCTCTACCACCTTTCTCTCCTGGTACTCCCTATACAAGGTATACATCAATGTATGATTTTAGTTTATAAATAAAGTCCAAAACATAATTCGAAAAGAAATTAATTATTTTGTCCCGAATTATGTTTTCATTTGTTAAGTAAAAAATATTATTCAGCAAAAATCAATATTAAAATTGCATTAAACTTATATATATATATATATATATATATAATTCGTATAAGCCCAATAACGAAATTAATTATAGTGTGATATTTTTCCATAAAAATTAACGAAGGTATTCACAGTATTTCTAAGAGGAGCTTCTTATTTAAAATTAGTTTATAAGATTGCTTTAAATTTCTCTCGTTGCAATTTAATTTATCGCGTAAACTGATCTTTTTCACAGCACGTCCAGTTTTTGTTCCTTAAGATAAATATACTACGTGAAGAGCAAAAAACGTTACAGCTGGAGGCAGTGAGAACTAAGAGATTAAAGCGGAGTACATGATGCCAGCCGTAAAGAATACTTAATAATTTCCCAGCGAAAGCTTGATCTATTTAAGCATCGGTAATTTCATGTAAAAACAAGAATAGTTCGAAAAACATGCATATTGATTATATTAAAATATTTACATTTTCACCATCTAAAACATTCACTCACCATTTTGTTTAAAATTCCTCTATTTTTTCAAATAATATTCTACTTCCGTTAACTTTAAAAACTCGGCAAATGTATAAAATATTGATTTCCCTCACCGGTAACCCTTCAATACCAGGTGATCCAGGTGTGCCTGCGCTGCCAGGTAATCCTCTTATTCCAGGAAATCCGGGTTGCCCAATAAGTCCATTAGTGCCAGCGTTGCCTTTTTCACCACGTGGGCCTTCTTTACCGGGTACACCCTGAGGTCCCGGTTCACCAGTTGCTCCAGTTCGACCGACATCACCTAAAATTCAAAACAAATAAATATATTTTGATATGCAATTTAAATGATTCTATTTTTGAAAGTTAGTCCTAAGATTTACTATTTGTTATTAAATGATCGTCATTATACGCTTTTACAAACGTTGCAAATGTATGAGTTATAAATACTAATGTATAATTAGTTAGTAAGTTCATTGTCTTCTATCTGTGACACACGTCATTTTCACAAATGTCGAAATGTAAGTTTGTAACGGTCATCAAACTGTGAGATACGAATCATGCATTCGTCGCATTCAGAGACCTAAATATACAGAAATTTAGTATTTAAATGACTATCATGACATCGTGCATAGTCCCAAGCAGTAATATAAACCCGCTCGAAGAATTTTCGTTTCAATTGCCTGATGTATTAATAGTTGTATTTTACACTCGTGAGATACATCCACTATCATGTTTCATTGTGTGTTATAAGTCAAGTTCAAAGAAACGAATCATTAAATACGCATAAATTGATCAAAGGCTTACCTCGCTGTCCTTGCAATCCCTGATTGCCTTTAGGTCCTGGCAACCCTTGATCACCTTTCGCTCCTCGAATGCCAGGAAAACCTGGTTCTCCTACTTTCCCTACTGGACCCTGATTAAGTTTGAATAAAAATTTCAATTTGAGAAAATGACCGTTTCGACTAAAAGTAATGACTGATAAAACTAACCGGTGGTCCAAGAGCACCTGGTAATCCATCAGCTCCTCGAAGACCAGTTGGACCAGGAGAACCATCTCGACCTCTCTCGCCTCTTGGACCTACTGGACCCTAAAATTAAAAATTGATAGCGTATGTAAATACTGAGATAACGAAGTTGATTAAAATTTTCAAAATTAATTAGAAATACAAATTTAAGGTTATTAGGATAATGTTTCTTAATACAATAAAAAAGAAGTAAGAATGATAAATTACTATTCATTACATATGGTTAAATAAAGAACAATATTCTAATATGTACTTATTATTGAAAGAGGAAACCTTTTAATAGATGAATTTTGAATGAAGAATTTTGTATTCTAAGTGTAGATGCCTACGAAGAATTCGTAAAAATGTAGATTACATCTTATCAAGTGAATCGCAATATATCTAGTACATTCACATAACTTTCTTCAAATATATATATATATATATATATATATATACAAAAATATAATTGAACGTATAATTCGCAAAGAGTAAGCTTAGCTATATATCCTTATATATATCCTTTCTTTGTCATTTTAGTTATAATGCTTTTGGACTATTCTACAGATTTGATACTAAATTCGAATAATACGTGTATATTCGCATCAAACCCTTTCACGTCAACTCGTGGTACAAATCTAAGCGCCGAATTCAACTGATGCAACTAAACATAAGCACATCATAAAATACAAATGAAAGCAGCTATTATTTTAAACATTAGATAACTTTACGAATGATAAATTCAATAAAAATTGAACTTGTGAATAAGATAAGAAACGATAACCGCAAATGATCGTCGCTTTTTAGATTTAAGCAAACAAGATACATCTTAAGATATATCCTTAAGCAAAAAATTATCCTTTTATATATGTATTAAAATCGATAATGTATCGAATACCCAAAAATACTAATTTTTAAGTATTATATCGACACAAAAATACATCCACAGCAAAATAAAAAATAAAACTTAAATAATTAATTTTTAATTGATTTTCTAAAATTTATTCTCTTGTAATTAAATATAATTTCATCAATAATATTTGGACTTACCACTGGGCCAACAGGACCTGCTGCACCAGGTGGTCCTGTCGGACCCTTTTCTCCAGTAATACCTGGTTCCCCACGCAAACCGTCAGAGCCAGCATTACCTCTATGGCCCTTAGATCCAGGTAGACCTGGAAGTCCTGGAGCTCCTCGTGGACCAGGTAATCCATGAGGTCCTGGAGCGCCGAGCTCACCATCCTCTCCTGGTGCACCCTGTGAATGCAAAGTATGTAGACGTAGAAAGATATAAAATATTTGATATGTATAATCTGTCGTCGTACATCGTTTCCAGGTAAGCCTGGTAGACCTCGAGGACCTGGGGTTCCTTGAATTCCTGGAGAACCAGGTTCGCCTATTTCTCCACGAGGACCAGTAAACCCCATTGGTCCAGGTGGTCCTGGAGGACCTGTTAACAAGACATTAAATATAAAATGAAAATAATCGTAAAATTGTACTAAGGTACATTACCTGATGGACCTCGTGGACCGACTTGAACATAGGGCTCTGGGTATACTATAGGATTGGGACCCTTTTCACCACTGGTCTGAGCTATTTCTAACTGGTGGTAGTACGATGAGACCTGTTAAGAATGTATGTGTTTAATAATTTTTAGTATAGCTATTGTCTTTTTGTAGACATGAAAAATAACACTCACATCTGGCACCGGACTTGAAGTGGAGCCCTTTTTACAAAAATCATTCAGAATAAGTATCAATAGCAAGTTTAATAATTATAGTCTAAAAAGCATCTCTTACTTCTACGCTCACCGTGGTATAGGATTTTTCCTGTTCATTGTCGTCCGAATCTATATCTACATTTTGCTGCAGTGAGTTTAAAGGAAACACAATAAATTGTCAATAAATTGTTTTTAAAAAATATATTCAAATACCAGAAATTTCACTCATTACCTTTTGTGTGCTGTTGTTACGGCCAGTTACAGAATCGGGAGTAGCTAATGAAAAATCGTATTTAGCTTAATTCCCAAATGCAGCATTTAAAATAATATACGAAAATTAGCTTACTATTGTTACAGGATGGTATACGCGTGCAATCGACTTGTCCACGAATACAGCGACATATGGTACAGTTCGAGGGTCTCCAATACTCTCCGGACCTTCTCCAGGAACCATCGACCTCACAAGGTGCATTTTGATACTCTAAAAATCAATCATCGTCACTTTTCTTTATTTAAAATCCGGATTAAATATTGAGCTCACCTGACGAAGTATGGTTTAATCGAGAATTATCGAAAGAAGGTACCCTAGCAGTCGTATATCCTCTCGAGGTGGACGAAGAATAATTAACCGTCGTTTCCGTCGCGCTTCTTGTACGACCTGCAAAATATTCTTTAGTTAATCAATCGACTGTAATAATCAAGTAATAGAAAAATAAATAAATAAGAATGCTTACTATATTCATCGCCTCTCAATGGACCAGCCGTAGTCGAGGTGTAAATCGCTTGCGACTGTCTCACTGTCGTCTCTGGAAAAAAAAGAAAAAAAAAACGTCCCATCAGTGCGAAAATCCCTTCATTTTCAATTACAAGTCATAAGCTCACTTTCTTATACTTTATGCAATGAGCCTAACGACTCCAATTGAACCGTCCATTTTATAAATAAAAGTCTAGTCATTATACACACACAGTACACGCGACTCCATAAAAGCCAGAGAAATTCCGCTGAAACAAATCGGCCGACTTCTTTTCTCTCGAGCGAATCATAAACGCGTAGCGACAATTAAAGGCTCCATTAATCAATCCCACTTATGTAGGTCGCCGAGAAAACTTCCGGTCGCAAGTAATCGAAGGGGGGAATACGTATGGGCACGCGAATGTATAATAAGTCATATTCATGTAGAGAAGTTTGAAGTATATCGTGCACATATATTATCCAATGAGGGTATAGTTGATGGGTGGTGTCTATTAAAATACATTGTGATGAAGATCGGCAGTAACGAAGTCCGCAGTACGCAGCGACGGAGCTTATACCGAGTACCAATGGCTTCAGTGATTCATTACTGCCGTAGTAACGCTTTGACAGTGATATATACGAGCTTCGAATGAAATGAGATTTGTTTTCCAAACCAAATTGCGACGAATTCAAAATTGCATGAATCAAATCCGAAAACCAGTTCTATAACATGTGTAAACTCACCCCTAACGTTCTCGTTGTCCTCAGGCTCGTATTCTTCGTAATCGCCTTCCTCCTCGTAATTATTGCCATCGTATTCTCCATATTCGCCACCGTGTCTCGGTCTCTGTCGCTTCGTTACCTTCGATTTACCAACTTTGTTAGTCCCAATCTCCTGATGCACCTCCTGACCAGAAGTCGCAACGACCAGAAGCGCAAGCGCTACCAAGCCGAGCAACACGTGTCCGTTGCTGAGCATCTCGTCGGCCGCTATTTACATCTGTCTACTCGAACAACTTGTATAAATTCAAAAAAAGCTCGTTTAGTGTCGAAATTACAATTGAAAGTACAAATAAAGCTTTGACTGGAAAGCAAAGAAGAAAATCGTTTCTGCGAGCCGACGGTGCAGACACTTTGGCCCGTCGAGTGCGACTGCGAATGTCCAGCTGTCGACTGGGCTTTCAAGCCCCGTTTGACCGATCGTCTATTCGCCCCGCTACTCTACGAGTCGTCATCCTTCGAGAAAAATGTGTTAACTATGAACAGAGCGAGAGAGAGAGAGAGAGAGAGAGAGAGAGAGAGAGAGAGAGAGGGAGGGAGGGAAAGCTTTTCTTTCAAAGCTTCTTCTCCTTCCCCCTACTTCGTGCTCTTCCGCATGGCGCCGGATGCGAGGATCATCGGTAAACTTCTCTTTAGCTTCATTTTCAAACGAAGCACTAACGAAGTTCATGTAATAAGAATCCAATGGGAAGTACATCTGTCGTCATCCGTAAAAAGAAGAAAGAAAGAAAAGAAACAATAGCGATCCACTCGAGTCGAGCAATAAGTGTTACAGATATTTGTCCCCAATCGATCTCCCATAACTCGCTGGGGAATCTTTCGCGACAAATACCGATTGATCGCGATATCGCGATATTTCTCGCGTGGCAATTACGTCACGCGCGTGAGCGCATCATCTGGCTCAGTGATCTTCCGTGTGACCCTAATTTCTTTTGCGTCCCGCGTTGTCCCACCAAGACAGGGCTCTTCCGAGATGAGCACCGACCAGATGCCGATGTCGCTGCTGATATGTCATGTCGGCTCGGAGCTTCTTTTCAAGCTTCTCTTTTTGCCAGATATATATTACACGCTTGGATTCCGCGAAAATGTCAGCTCATCTCAATATCTCGATCGATATGTCTTTAAATATAATTATATTAACTTGTCCTACAGTCATCAATGGAAAAGTGTACTTTCTTGCATAATAGTGATTGGCGTGTGTTGCTTTATTTTTCGACGATCGATTTAGTGGAGTGGAACTCTTTTTCCAAGTACAGTCGTTGCGTATTATTTCTCGGAGCTCGACGAAAGCGATATAAATCAAAGTTACGTTCTATTCTTTGTCGGCGTTAGCTCATTAAAAAGCAGGCCACGTATATGTCTCGAAGTGACGATTAACTCTGAGTGTTTCGTCGCTTCTATGCACACGGGAATGGGGTATATCCGAAGAGGCGCCAAGTCGTTGATCGCCTTGATATTAAGATCGACTTTCATACAACGTTAGTGTGGATACGCATATATACGTATGATTTATAAAAATCTTTTGGTACATATATGCGTATATGTGTATAAAATAGACGTTTGCGGTTGTGCGCGATCGAATCGTAAAAAAGGGGAGGTAACGATCAGTCAACGCGCAATTTCATCTCGTTAAGGAAGATATAGTCGAGTCGGGCCGGCGTCTCTCTCGCATTTTAATTATTTTGCGTGTACGCGGCTAACATCCACGCGACTTTATAATAAGTAGGTCGAGAGCTATGCAGGGTGCGAGATATCGCATGTTCAACTTTTCCGCGCCGTTTACAATGTCCGAGCCGAGCGGAGCATAACACATATGGGCTCATCTCGGAGTTGCGCGTGGAAAAGTAAGTTGGACGTTTCTAACGCGTTGGAATATTTCACGAGCTGCGTATATATTTGTGGGTATATGCGTGTGCATACGTGTAGCGAATGTACTGGCTAGTAAACACCGGTTTAAAGAAGACGAATGAATGGCGATTCTGAGAAATGGAACGCGAATCGCTGGAAGTCTGGACTTACGAGTACGAGATCATGAACGGACGTGGAATAATTGCGATTGAAAAATTCATTAGTTTTTGATGTACAAAAATTATTTTTTATTATAAAAGAAATGTCATTAACGCACTTGCGATTTTAATTTTTAATTATATTTTTTGCAATAATACTGTGTAACATAATTTATTAATGAAAAATTGATTGGCTATTGCAGACTATTTATTTACCATTTATTTACTATTTATATACACTGCAGATTATTTATTTTAATACGATTATATTTGTAAGTATACAAATTTAGTAGAAAATGACACATTGTTTTATTTATAAATTTCTTATTTTTTTAATCTACATGCTTTATGAGTAACTTTTATACAATCCATTTAGAATAATTATGAAATTCTATACAATAAATGAACGCAGTAATATTCAAGGCTAAGTATTGCAAATAATCAGTTCATTAAAACGTTAATATTGTAAAACTTATTTTCCTCGTATAGGTGTGTTCCCCTTTATAGAATATTATTTTGAGGAGACTTGAAATAAGCACCAATACAAGATATATTAAAAAAAACTAATATGAGAATAGACAACGTTCTTTTTTTAATCCCTAAATTATTATTTCTAACTACTCTGCTCTTTTCTAATAGGAAGTATCTCGTGATCAATTAATCCCCAGAAACTAGTATAAAATGTATTTTGCCAAAAGTACTCAATCAACTACATAATAAACACTCATTCATTCATTCTCTTCGTCAAAACAAAAGCCATCGGCGTAACCCTCCGGCACGTCAATCCACCGCTTTGCCGAAGTAACCTCTCGCTTACAACTCAATAAATAAGTCATCGACTTTTTCTAAAAAAAAAAAAATAAAAATAATAAAAAATAATAATCCTCGTGATCTATGAAGCTACCCAACAATCCGCGTAAGATCTAACGCGCCGAAGCTGGACAATGCAGAGACGGCTCTCGAAAAAGAAAAGCCGGAAGAGACGCGTCTCAGCGACTGGTCGCGAATACCGGAGCTCATCCTAACGCAGGTGTTCGGACTACTCAACTGGGAGGACAGAGCGAACTCGGCTCGAGTCTGCCGACACTGGAGCCGATGCCTCGACTCGCCCTGTCTTTGGCGACGATGCAGCCTGTACATCGATTGCGATCTAGGACCAGTTCGTCAAACCGCTCTCGCTACAGAATTGACTGTTGGTGTAGTAATGAAAAAAAAATTGTTATATTCTCCTCGTGGATGGCTCACGATTTTTTTCCGCGGTTACGTAAATATATAGCTGAAGTACGGCGAGCACACAAGGAGTTTGGAGTTAGCATGGTCGAAACCCTACGTAACTCCGAGGAATTCGTCGAGACACCAGAGGTACAGCACCAGTAGCTATAAGAAGAGAAGCACTTGCAGTGCTCAGATGGAAGCTGGTTTGGATTTTCTTCAGCTGGTTTTGGTTAAGAAACCTCAGCTGAAAGAGCTGCTGCTCACTAACTGGTTGTACAGCGTCAAGTGGGGCAATTGCGCCAAGTTACTCTGCGCCCTGGCCAATCTTCTTGCGTTAGTATTTTCATTTACGTCGCGATGAGCGATTCTGTGATACGTTTTTTTACTCGTTGGAGTTGTCAGTTTGATCGGGATTTTCTGTTAATATTCACTTTTCGTTAATTACTCATTTCGGTTGATTTTATCGCACGCTTAAACTTCATACCCTAGTAGGAATTGACCAATGGCCCAGTATTAAGCCAGTACTGATCTCCGGTCAACAGTACTGTGCGAGCATCAGGCGAACAGTATCAACAGTTGAACACCTTTAATTCTGGTTCAAATCTGGTTCAAACATGCTGGTATTGGGCCAATACATATTATAACTCTGGCTCATTCTTATCGTCCCGATATCAAACCAAGGTTAGACCAGTACTGATGACCAGTTGTTCCTGTACTGGCAATTTCTACTGGGAAAATAATACATCATTTTACTTTTGAAAGTGTTCATTATTCCAGATTAATTGGCAGAACACATAAATACTTATTATACTATTTGGATTTACAGTATATGGTTCATTCGTGTTTATACTACTGCATTTTTTCAATCATAAAGAAGATTTATGTGAATAATAAGAGAAAATATGTTCGTATGCCTCTATACTTCTTAGTTTTACTTTTGATTGAAATTATTTAACGCCAAGAAGCGCTTGTCATGTTAGGTAATCCAATAACAAGCACATGCCCTATTTTTCACGTTAGCCTTTCCATATGGCACTTGCATTGACAATTATAACAATATAAATCTAGATATAAATAGTGTCTTTTAATCTATTTTTGCCTCGTTCTTATATCATAAATTCCGAGTGATTTTCCTACCAAAATAACCTGGTTGATTAAATAATGGTTAACTTTTTGAGTTAAAATGTCCCTCTAGGAACAGAAAAAACATACCAAACGGAAGCATTTTTTACAAGTAAATAAGGTAAAGTTACTCATTACTCATTAGGGAAAGATTTATTCTTACAACAAAAATATTAATGCTTTTGTTTCAAAATGATTTCACTTTTGCTTCAAACGAACATATGTGTCGGTGTTTCTATACCAAATACGTAAAAGCAGTAGTCATTCGAAAATAAGATATTTTCAATTGCTCGATCCTGCTTAAAATCAGTATACGACATGTCCCTTCTAATTAGATGTCAACAGGAACTGGAGAAGCTGAGTCTGTTGAACGCGAATCTTGCCCAGAGTGACGTTTTGCGACTCTTAGCGATTGTAGCGAACTTAGCAGGAGGAAAGATGCAGTCGCTCGATCTCCGAGGAGCTTTTCGGGAATGGCAAGCCCCGCTGAACAGTTCGAGGTCATTCGTCCTCTTAACGTTATCTTAAGGTTATCTGCGTATTAGTAATTTATTTAAAAACAACAGAATCATTTAAATTTCCCGGTTTAGATACCTGCGACTGCTCGGTCGATTCAACGGTCTGGTGAACTTAAGCCTGGATTATCCTGCAGTGTCCGATGGTACATTAGCTTCATTGGCATTCGGTGCTTCTCTAAGGCTTTTACACATCGTTGTTCAGGAATCTGACTCTAGACAGCATCGGTTATCGGACAGTGCTTGGCGCGATTTGGTTTCCGTTTGTCCACGACTTGGTGTTTCTTATACTATTTGTAAGCTTTTTGTGCTTTGTAACGCAATTTCAACAGGAAATGACTTATTTATTGAAACAATTCTATTTTCAGGTTTTTCGTATTGCAATGCTTTAATTATATAACGGGCTATAGACACGTTTTGTTATCTGCATAATTTATTAATCACTCAATAATTTTTTCTTGTGAATTATTTTTATATAACATGCTTGAGAGTAATATTTCATAAAAAGTACTACAACTTGTTTAGTAATTTAGAAGAAGCGTAAAAAATTATAATATTGTCCGTCGACAAGTCACTAATACAAATATCTTCGAAATTTTAATAAGCTCATTGTAAATACCAATAATATAGTCACAAAACACTTCGATCGTTGCAGTATAGAAAATACTAATATTCCAATAAAAATAAATTATTTTAAAAAATAAGCTCATCAGCTGTTTTTAAGTACAATAACACAAGTACCCGCTAAATAATAACCTCTCCTCATGTCATACAGTAAACCTATCGGACCACGAAGATCTGTGTTTCCTACTTCTACCTAGTGTACCACTAGCCAGATTTAGAATGTATTCCAGCCATGTCTGGGACCAAAATCGAACTCGCAATTTCCGGGGCACCGTAAGCCTCCTCATCGCTTACTACACCAATAGTCTTGGTACCAAACGATACCGATTTACGTGCTGACCTAAATCTTTGCTCTCACTTCGTTCCATTAATTCCATTACTTCCATTTCAGAGGAAGTCGGACTTCACTTGATCTATAATAAAGAAAACATGGACGACCTGATCGTCTCGTTACTGACCCGATGTAAGCAACTGGAAAACGTCCATTACGAGGGTGTTCTACGGGACTTTGAAACTCTTCGCGATATCTGTCGATTACAACTCGAGAACAAAATGCGTGAGTTGACTTCAAACGTGTCTCGATAATTTTACGGATTTTTTTCAATCGCTTTTTTACTTTACAGATCGATACGACAAAATTTATCTGAAGCCTCAGAACGCGAATATGCACAATAGGACAATGTTGCACGACATCGGACGGCAGTATAATCGGAAGCTACTCGAGCGCGGCGTCGATTTTCGCATTGAAAATTTTCCCTAATGTTGTAAAAATTTTACCTAATGTAATAGACCACACTTGCGGTTTTACAAAAATGCGTTATAAGTTTGAGATTGATTTTTTTAATTTCAAAGCGATGTACATTTGATTTTTATAGTATGCTAAATAATAAAGTGAATATAAAAAGCTATTATTTAAAAGGAAATATCAGTTTAACATATCCATTTATTAAAAGAGTAAAACTCTAAAAACAATGATGATATTAGGGTCAAAGTAATATTGAAGTTGTGTTTATGAGTATAAACAATTTTTTAACCATTTTTCTACAGAATAAATTCTAAGTAACAGTAAATTTGTGTAAACTGTAAACTGTAATGTACTTGTATAATTAGTCTCTGTACACAGGTTATATTGTCGTATTTCTTTTGTGTAAAGGAGACCAATTCAATTCAATCATCACTGTTATTCACCTTTTCCATCGTATCGGATCATCGAACAAATATAAAAGACCGATGACCGAGCGGTATCCGACCGAGTCGACGCGCAGGTTCCGACAGTAAGAATATTAAATTAAATAAAAAAAATCGACAACTAGATCTAACTTCAAATTGAATTTTAAATATTTAAAATATTTGGATGTATATAATACTCATAATAGATATACTAATTGGTGAGTTACGCATGCGCAGTTAAACCCACGCTCCCACGCACGACGCGTCCGGCGGCCCTAGTTTACAAGTCTAGATATATAACATGAACATGTGCATGCAGTATATCTATATCGTACAACGAATCGTACTTCGTACTCAATTTTCGCAGCTTTCAGAATATTAACATATTATTTGTAATAAATAAAATAAAAAACTGCTTAACACATACATTTTTTTTTTATTATCGTGTACATAAGAAATGATTCCCCAGTTTATATGTATATATCTTCGTACTTTATTTTAAATTTCTACAATATATACATGAAGTTATAATAATTTATTTAAATAAATAATAATTAATTATGTCAATAAATCTTGTTTTTCGTCATTTTTTACGCCACCGATGACAATTATCTTTCTGATAAAAAATTTGTCTTATTAATTAAATTTATAATAATATTTTGTAATTATTAATTTTTATTTTATCTTTCAACTAATTGAGATACTGAATTAATTTTCACAGATGGTACAGTATGACTACTAACGTTGCTCATATGTTTATAAATTATTACAATTGCATTGTCAAAAATATATTTACATTTGATAATTTACATAAATTAAAAAATAACGCACACTCGACAGTACCTTTTGAGTTGATTTAGACAGTAACGAAAATAGCATGAATCTTGAATATTCTTATAAAATATACAACAAATAAATATTATAACATCGGTAAGAATGAGAAAAAAATATTCCCGCATTTCGTTTTAAAAACAAGTTCCCGTAGAAAGTTTCGAAAGTACGCGCGAAACTGAAGGGCCAATAAGCGTGCGGCAGCGAATCGAGAGACTGCGCATGCTCGAAAATTAAGTACGGTCTACGTCTACGGTAGTACGGTACTATACTGTAGTAAGTACTATACTGTAGAGAGTGTAGAGTATGGTATATCGTATACATCATGGATACAGCTACACGGTATAGTTATGTCGTAGATCCGAGAGAAAGCGCCATTCACGCCACCCTAGCGGGAGAAACGGTCAAACGACGCGCTTCAACGTCAACGTCGTCGTCTTCGCGTACCAGTTAAAAGACAATAAACTATAACTGCGTGTTAAATAACATAGGAGTACCGAGTAGCAGAGGCAAGAACAACCAGACTCAAATATTCGCGAAGAAAATAGAACGATCGGTTTGGTGAACGAGACGTAAAAAGCATAACGTTCGTGTCGAAGCGCGCCAAAATCCCACCGCGGACTCGACGCCATCTTGATCGTGTTTTTGTTGACAACAGCCCCGGATCCTTATTACTAAACTCTTTTGGATTCAACGCAACTCCGTATCGTCGGCCGCGCTTTTCGCGGAAGATAAATGAGGTCCGCGGCAATCGTTTGTCGCGCGTATTTGAGCTCGCGCCGGCGAGCGATCTGTATGTGGGAGACGTGATCGTATAAGTGGAGTGTTGTGTTGTGCTACTGCTGTTGGGTTTACGTTGGCCTGTGTATTATCTGTTGTAGAATTGTTACTTAGTTATTTGTAAACAGCCAGTCTATTCATCATGTTTTACGCACACTTTGTGTTGGCCAAGAAGGGCCCGCTAGCCAGAATTTGGCTGGCTGCTCATTGGGACAAGAAGCTTACCAAGGCTCATGTGTTCGAGACCAACATTGAGAAGTCCGTGGATGGTATTTTGCAACCAAAGGTGAGGATACTTTTTAAGAGGAGTTTTTTACTTTAAATCAAAGTACTTTCAAAGATTTAAGTTATCAGATTTGGTTTCGTTGAAGATTTTTACTAGTTTATCCATTTCCCATTGTTAAGTCATGATCGTGGTGTTCAGCGTGATACTTTTGGTATCTTGATCATTTTTGCATGCTCATTTAAGTTATCGATTGGTCATGAGAAAATTTATACACTTTTTGAATATCGTTCTATGTTTAAAATTTCATTGACATCAATTTTATTTTACAGGTTAAAATGGCTTTGCGAACTTCAGGTCACTTGTTGCTTGGAGTTGTGCGCATTTACTCTCGAAAGGCCAAATATCTGCTTGCAGATTGTAATGAAGCTTTTGTTAAAATTAAAATGGCATTTAGGCCAGGTATGGTTGATTTGCCCGAAGAACATAGAGAGGCAGAAGTTAATGCCATTACTCTACCTGAAGTCTTTCATGACTTTGACTCTGCTATGCCCGAATTGAAGTGAGTTTATACTAGACATTTTATAATAAATAGTCTTATCTTACCGTTAAATAATTAAATAATTATATTACAATTTTCTTCAGGGATGTGGACATCGAGGCTCAATTCAGTCTTAATCAATCTAGAGCTGAAGAAATTACTATGAGGGAAGACTATGGTAGTCTGTCCTTAGTTACTCATGACCAAGGTTTTGGCGATATGAGTTTTGATGTTGAGCCACCAGAATTGTTACGGCATGCTTCAAATATAGATGCACCCTTAGATCAAAGGCATATGTTGTTTACTGATGATGGTGCTGGAATAGAAGCTGCTTTAGAGCAGCAAGAAAAAGAGGCTGTTGCTGGTACATCATCAGCTGTTCAACCTATGGATATAGATACACCAATTAGAGACGATGGTTTTGGTGGTCATTTAGGTCAAGACATGATATGTAAGTGTATTAAATAAATTACTACTATTAATATTATAAAAATATTAATAACCATTTGAAAGAAATATTAATATTTTGTTCAAACGTATAATTTCATGAGAATAAATTACTGATCATATGTTATTTTGTAGCTGGTGGGTTATTCGAAGGTGGTTTGTTTGATGAAGCTCCAATGGGAGATGTGCCTGTACCCGATGTTAGTTCCATTGGTGAACCACAAGAACCAAATGCAGGGGCAGTTGCTGCCTCTGTTCACGATGACTCAGATGAAGATATGGGCGATCACTTTGGTGGACCTCCATCACCAATGGGAGGAATGAGCAGTGATGGTTCAAGACCGGCTAGCCCAACAACAGGAATGGATCCACCTGGTGGCAGAATAAGCGTTGCTAGTCGACGTTTTACTCCAGCTCCACAAATTACTGCTGATGATCACGCTATGGACGGTCACGAGGAACAACCAGTGTTACAAGAGCAAACAACTTTATTGCATGATGAAGAAGAAAGCTTTGCTCTGGCACCTGTTGATGCTTCTGCCCTTAAAGGATTCACTAAGGCTAAACGTAAGAGGAAGCTGATTGTCGATGAAGTTAAGAATATATCTGGTGAAGAGATGAAAGCACAACTGTCGGATACTAGCGATATCGTAACGACTTTGGACTTGGCACCACCCACAAAGAGATTAATGCATTGGAAGGAAACTGGTGGTGTTGAGAAACTTTTTGCTCTTCCTGCAAGGCCTATTCCAGCTCGAGTTCTTTTCAAGGTAAATTTCTTAAACTGTACAAACTGTGCGTAAGGCATAATTTATTTTATGTATATTTATTAAACATTCATTGGATATTTAGAATTATCAACGACACTTGACAAGCAAGACCTACGATCACGACGATTTTGGAAGGGTAGGTGGCGTCGACGAGGAGCTCTTAGTAGAACATATGAGAGAAGAACCAAAGGATCCTGAACCTGTGTTTGAACAGAGTGGAATTCAAACTAGGCGATCGACGAGAAAACGCAAGGCACCTACAGATGAAGAGGTACAGTCTTTGTACTTTTTAATTATATTCTATAGTTTTAAATGTAATCAAACAATTCGCGATTATTGAACAGCCACCATCACCACAAGCGGATGTGACACAGCCATCAACGTTATCGGAGCAAGTGGAGCATCCAAATATGCAATCTTCACACGAGATGACGAATATTGCGCCGTCACCGGTGCATCAATCGGAAGTTTCTATGCCACAGGAACCTGCTGTTCCTGATATTAGTAGCATTATGTCGACTGTCGACCAGTCAGCCGATCAGTCGAATGTAACTGGTGTAGACAATCATCCTCTCCTTGGTATGGAAATGCCACAAATACCTCCTAACGAAGTCAGTTCACTTCTGGGTTCGACTGATGAACACACAGATGACCATCACGAAGCACCCTCACCTGCTGCCGACGGTATGCCACAGATGGAAAATATGGGATACGATGGGGTACGTAGGGCAACGATACTCTATTTTAGATTTTAATAATTTTTAAAATATTTCATTAATTCTCTATATAATCCTTTTTTATTTTAGACTGCACCACCCGTTTCCTATATGGGATACGACGATCAGCATCCACCTGCACACACTCCTGGTGCTATCTCGGAAAGAGGACCTGCGACACCCTGGAACCATGAAGATTACGAATTTCCACCATCGGTTGGACCTGTACGTAAAATAAGAATAGTTTGCATTTATTTATTGTTGAAAATTTACTGATCATTTTGTAACTTGATTTTCAGCAAGAGGAACAACAAGTGGATGAAACCTATGAACAGTTTGAAGAACGTGTTCTTAATAAACGTGCAGCGCATATGTATCACGCTATCAAAAATAAATTTGATGAAAGGGAAACTTTAACGCTGTCGGAGATGACCCACAAAAACAGTCGAAAACAGGTATGCAAAAAACAAATATATTTTTTAAAACAAGATTTAAAATAATTTTCTTTCATACTAATTGTAACAATTCATTTTAGGCTGCACAAAAATTCTATACTTTGCTGGTTTTGAAGAAGTTCCAAGTCTTGGAAATCAGCCAGGAATACTCGTATGCTGACATTTACGTTACCAAAGGCCCAAAGTTCGAAAATCCAGCATTATAAGTAGCATACTGTTTTTTTATAATTTATCGAGTTTTAATAGTTACACATCGGTATGGTCTTCTTTCCTTTACTTTCCGTGAGTTGCGCCAGTCACGTAACTTTTCAGACCACGAGTATTTATTTCCTGATCATAAAAAAACAACATTGGTAAATATACATATATTATATAAATATATAACATTAAGGAAGAGTATATTTCTACACAAACTTTGTTAGATGCTAAAAAATAAGGCAATTAAATCGTTTCCGGATTATAATTTTGTGCGATCTCATGAGATCCACTTTTTAGAAAAAATACATTCAAGTTTCTTTTCAAGAGCTCAGAAATCATAACTAAAAATCACAAGCATATCTGTTTATTTTATCAACAAAAAAAAAATATATATATATACCTATAACGTTTGCATTTCATCCATTGAGTTTTTTCAATTAAAGCATATAAGTTGTGAACGATATTTACATCGCTTACTACTTATATCGCTAATTGTAATTGTCTTTGTAAAAACTCAAGAAACGCAACAAAGTATTTAAAAAAAATCTAGCGAACAAATGATTACTTCTAACTAATTCATATAAGATGAAACATAGTTTATATTTATGAATTCGTTACGAGTTTTGTCTAACTGTACGTTACAATGCAACTTTTCAATAATTTTTAAATAAATAAAAATATTTAAAAAAAATTTAATAATCACTGACATTAGATAATCAATGCATCAAATCATAAGAAATATGGGTTATTTTATCTAATTTTATTTCCTATAGTGATTTTAAATAACATTTTATATAAATAAAGTTTGATAAAAATAGTAGTGTACCCATATATTCTTGTGATTTATGATTGATTTCTTACACAACAAATATTTGATACTTGTAAAAAAATTAACAATAAAAATTATTGAAAAGTTATTAACAAATGCATAAATTTTAACGATGAAAAATGACTGAAAGTTTTAAATACACTGAATTTGGCTATAGTCCTTTCATAAGATAAGATTTCGAAAAAAGATTAACGGAAACCCATATTATTAAGTATCTATGATGAATATCATCTAAAGATTTATTCGTTCTTTTTTTTACTATTTCGTACTTTATTGACGATTCATAAAACATTGTTCGTTTTCATTGTAAGTATTTTCTGCGTATAGGTTTTGGATATTGTCCAAAATCTAAGTGGATTAAACAAGCGGAATATTGTATTCTGTACTATATCAAATGTACCGACATTGAGTGACGAATGTTGCTTTCTTATAGAAATGTAGTTTAATCGGACAATCTAGAATTGTCACAAGAAGCGAGTGATGTAATATATTGTGTTAAAGAAAGTACGGCAATCTATTTGTCGCGCGAATCGGCGTGATTTAATAGTGGAATTAAATCGGCGTAATGAAAGAAACAAAAATAAAATTATATTACAATGGTATTATTCCGTTTATCGTTTGGATAATTTTTTTTTGTATTTCTGATCTCCGATTCTAAATTCCGTTAAGTTTTTGTAAATCCCTAATTAAAATTTAATTATACTGTTTGTAGATAAGAATATAAAATAAATAAAGACATTTAAGAGTAATATTCAATGTAGTAATGAAAAAGCTTTATTCGAAATATTCCATTCATTATTGATGTAATCGCATGTGTGATAAGCTTTATTTTGTTGGTTGCATTACAAGGTGGTGAATGTTTGCTGATTATGATAATTGAATGATTTAGTTCTGCAACGGCCGTAGAATTTAACCAGACATTCCTCGTTCATTTTAGTTTTTTTAAATACTGCAGTGATTGAGGTGCTGGTACCTTTATCAAAATGTCTTCCGTAAAAAATAATCTGTTAGCAGTATGAAATAATCTAAGTGATATTAAACATTTAATGCATTGTATTCAGTTTCATCCCTCGAGTTGGCCACATTGCATGGCTTCTTGGTAGGACCTGTCCTTTGACTTTTCTGAGTCGAGCTTAATCATATCATCAATTCTCAAAATTGTGATAGCAGCTTCCGTTGCGAATTTAAGAGACTTAATTTTCGAAATTGCTGGCTCCAGTACTCCAGCCTTTTTGTTATCCCTTAAAGTACCCTCAAGCAAGTCCAAACCGACCCTGAAATAATTAATTATAATCAATAAAATTCTATGAAATCCAAACTATTTCTATTATAATAACATGAACATACCACTTCAAATGAGCATGAGTAGCGACTGTTTGACTCGAATTGTGGTAAGCCCTGAGCTTAGCCACTAGATCGGTGGCGTCCTGCGCCGCGTTTACAGATAAAGTCTTTGGGATGACCAGTAGGGACCGAGCAAATTCAGCAATTGCGAGCTGCTCCCGAGAACTCTGTAAATTAATTCAATTAGGAACATTACTTAATGCACAATCAATTACGATCTATTATGAATTGAGATATTAAAAATAATCACCAAGGAAGTTGCGAAGTTCTCAAGGTAGATTGAAAGAGCAGCTTCGACGCAACCACCACCTGCGACCACAGATTTACTTTCAAGAACTCGCTTCACTACACACAAGGCATCGTGAATCGAACGCTCCATTTCGTCGCAGTAATAATCATTAGGTCCACGAAGAATTATTGAACTCGCCGTCCTAGCTTTCGGTCTGCAAATATTTGATTTGATTATCATTGTCATTTATATTATTTAGCGAAAATATAATCAATTCTACAGATTATTAATATAACGAAACTCACCCCTTGATAACGATAAGCTCGTCATCGCAGATTTGTTCAGTGACAACCTCAGCGGCTTCACCAAGGAAGCTAACATCGAAAGCCTCCTCACCTTCCATGTTGGTAAGTGACGTTAAGAAGTGGGCTCCAGTTGCCTTGGCGATGCGTTTCACATCGACTTTTTTACACCTACGAACAGCCATCGCACCAGCATCCACGAAGTACTGAAAAATGCGTTTACATAGAAAATTGATTCTTTTTCAAAAAGAAAATAAAAAGTTTTTAACATCTAATGCAATATTATACCTTAAGGCATAGATCATCTATTCCACCAGTGCATAAAATAACATTAGCACCAGTAGCGAGAATCTTCTGAACTCGTTCTTTGGTAATATCGGCTTCACGTTGTCTGATGCCTTCGAGCTTTTCAGGGTCGTTGATAAGTACTTCGACACCCATCTTCATTTTGGTTTTCTGTAGCGAAAAGTCTAGGCAAGCAATTTTGGCATTGGCTATCTTCTTCACCATGAGTTGTGAAGCTACGGTGCAGTTCAGTGCGTAACCTTGCACAATCACTGACTCCCGCACGCTTTTACCATGGGCCTTAAGTACGTTGACAGCCTTGATTGGATAGAGGAAATTGCCCTTACCATCGCTTATCTTCACAGCATTCGCTGCATCTACTACCATATTACCAAAGAAATCAGAATCACTACAAAATTATTGTTAAGGAAAATTATTAACTTGATTGAAAATTATTACAATTATGCATTGCAAATAAATTACAGAACAGTTATAATGAGAAGAATTTGGAAAAAAGGATACGCATTGATAATCTTGCTGGACATTGATGTTTTGGCAACATTAACCAAACATTCTTTGCCAAGTTCGTCAACGCTGACTGTTAAGTGTTCCTGAATGTACTTGCATGCTTCTCTGAAAATATATTTAACCATTATGTAAAACATAGAATAGAACTTAGGAAAATAAAATATTTATACTAGGCTTTACATACTTGCAAGCTAATCTGTAACCACTGATAACTGAAGTAGGATGAATTTTCTGTTTAACAAGCTCGTCAGCATTTTTCAGTAATTCTGCTGCTACAATGACCTAATAAATCAATATAAATAATGAGTAAATATCACAAAGACATACATAATGAATTGAGAAAGTTACGGTAAAAACTTACAACTGAGGTGGTACCATCACCAACTTCTTCATCCTGCAATTGTGCTAACTCTACAAGAACACGAGCTGCAGGATGTTCAACTTCCAGAAGACGGAGAATAGTAGCTCCATCATTTGTGATTGTAACATCCTAGAAAAAAAGCCGAATACTTATAAGAATATTCCACCATATAAGTACCTTACTAAATACTTAAATTAACATTACTTACACCAATGTCATCGACAAGCATTTTATCAAGACCAACAGGTCCAAGAGAGCTTTTGACAATATTAGCAATAGCCGACGCAGCCATCACTGTAAGAAAAACATAATCATTGCAAACGTATCATATTAAATTGCAGTACCAAAAATGAAATCATCACTCTAACAATTCCATCGAGCTCCCACTAAAAAAGGAACAATCCCTCATCCCAACGTTCAAACCTAATCGCATCCCCATCAACAAATAAACCATTGAAAATCTTCATCGTGAAGATTAAATCTAAAAATCGCTAATAGATAATGGTAGACACAAAAGATATCATGCTCGCTCAAAAAAAACGTTTCTCAGAGTGAGGCACTGAGAGGTTATGCCCTCCACTTACCATTTTGCGTGCGAACCGGGGCACCGGATTGCCGCATGCCACCGACGGCTAAGGGACTTGCAACAGTTGACATGATTACTTAGCTTCGACAGTCTTCAAGCTTTCGCAAACTTTTCTCTTGACTCTTCGAAATTACTAACGAAGTAATGAATCTACTGAACCTCGAGGACACAGCCGCGTGCACACTAATCACTCGCGCGATGGATAAATAACAATGGACGACTTCCTTCGCGATCGCGTGCACTCGGACTCTCCGATTGGCTGAAGTTTCGGATTCGAAGTCGTGGATTGGTCGGGTGTGGAATGCCGGCACTCGCCTCTCGCGCTTGGTGACTCCGAAGAGTCGATATCTTGGTTGAATTTTTGCGAATTTCACGAGCTACGGGCACGTGTCCAATGGACCAATGGATGAATTTTCGAAGAGGATGGTTTTGAGATGATTTCTTATGTAGTTCGGAAGATAGAGGGTTAATGCGATTTGTGAGATTCGAAGAAAATGAGACAGAAAATGGGCGTTGACTGGGGCACAGACCGAATCTCTGACCTTATATGGTCAAACTAGTGAGGCGTTTTCAATTTGTACGAGGATTTTTTTTTGCTCTACTATAGTTTTAAGAAATTTGAGGCTTTTGAAGGTTTACTGTTAATGATTTTTGGCCAACGATGGAGTATTTTTCTTATAAAAATCTTTATTTACAAACTATCATTAACAAGTTCAAACGGTAACATGTTTCAACATTCAAGTGACACTGAAACTTTCATTCGTCTCCTATTTGTCGCAGAGTTTTAGTCTTTTTGACTTCGTCTATCTCCGATTTGGCTTTCTTTGGTTGTACAGGATGTTTTATTCGTATACCTGACCTTTGAGATATAGGTATTTTAGCTATAGCATCGGTGTTAAAATATGTTCTTGTTTTACGAATCTCAAAAATCTTATAATATTCTAGTATATTTTCTAAAAAAAATTTGTTTGTTAATATAATCAGATTATTTTTATTTAATTATTTTTACTTTATTAAAATAACAAACCTGTTAATTTTGGATCCAATTTATATTTCTTAGCTATTACTTCTGCAGTAAATTTTTCAGGATCCTTGTTATGATCATCGATAAACTTCAGTGCTTGACGCAAAGAAACTTTACCATCTTTTACTTGCTCAGATTCAAAAAATCCAAATTCAAACTCCTGTGATAACAATCTTTCTTTAGGTAAGGGCCGATCAGGATTTGATCTAGAATTGATATCTTGTACCTGTGGAATATAACACATGTTTCACAAAAATTTTATAATAATAAGAATAACAACAAAATGATAATATTATTATTTTCACTGATAAATTTTACCTCACGACTATTTGATTCTACAAAGACCTTTTTAAGATTATCATTTAACTGCGTATTTTTCTTTTGAGACTCTTCCTTATAATTTGGATATACTAAAAATATTAACAATTACAATTGAATGTACTATTTTATAAATTCAATTTACCAAGTCTAATAAAATATTTCTAACATTTATTAACCAATTCTATTTCTTTGCGCGTTGATTCATAAGTTGGTGCAACTGTAGGTTTATCTTTTTCTATGACATTATGAGCTCTATTTTCGACATTCCAATTTTTTAAAGGTCTTGACAGTCGTGATGCGGTTTTGCCCATTTTTATATCAACTTATTCCACCTGAAAATAATAAAATATTTACAAGTTTACATAATAATGCTGTAACATATAAAATTTGTAATTTCATACAAAATGCTAAGTTCATTATGACACATACTTGAAAATTAAACTTTAGTGAGTCGATTAGTCAATTACAATATTTCGATAATCTAAACAAGTTTTAAAAATTATTTTCTCTTATAATTTCATGTTTTCTCAACATCTAACGATGTCACAGTTATACGATTGAGGTTACGTTTCTGCACAGTAGTAGCGCACACCCGCCGCAAATTGTATTGCAGGTCTTAACAAAAGTTCTGAGAGACATCTGTTGGCAAACACATTGAAATCCCTAAATAGTATAAAATAATAAATGTATCAAAACAATAATTTATTAGACATTTTAATATTTGTATCTCAATACGTGACTATAGACCAGAAATTTTTAGTAAACTAAAAAATTTGTTGAATAATTGTTTATTTTTAAACAAATATAGTCACATAATATAATTTGAATAATAATAAAAAAATACAACATTTAAATATACAATCATAATAATGTACGAAAATATATTGAGAAAATAACATTTATCGTTTTTAAAATATTATATGGTTTATACATTATATAAAATCGATAATTATTTATTTCTATCTTATTTTTTACACATATGACAATATTTTGGCTTAGATTATACATAAGAAATAGGATTTTCGTTCATTCACCAATTAATTAGTAACGAAACTGTAACCCAGGACGCTTGCATTTGGGTTACTGTTAGCTTGTCAAGGTGATGGAATAAAAATACTATTTTTTATGTATATGAACAAAAGGAATTGAGATTTTGAAGCTAAAAAGGCTATTAGTAATTTAATATTGATAACGTTAACAAATTTAGTTGTGTTTAACACATTTAAATATTAATAATACCTATAACGTATTGGTTCCATCAACTACATTTATCTATCTCTGGAGAAACTGTATTTTTGCAATCCTGAGAAAACCGCTTTTGTATTATCAACGTAATTGTCATCGTGAGCATCGTCGCCTTTGACTGATTATGCTTTGGCTGAGACAAGTATATTTACTAGCGATTTATTTAATTGCGCACTGAGTTTTTGACTCATAATATTATTAATCAGGTTTAAACTATAATATTATACGGTTCGTTATTTTCCGAGTCTACAATAATTATATTTGTTAGCCACTATAGTAATGGCTGATATCTTCACAAATCAAATTATTATAATAGACTTATGAAATTCGAATCTTTATTTAAAATTAATGATGGAGCATCTACCTCTCATTACATGACAATTGACTGACGATGCATTAATGTTGGATATATATATATATATATAGATTGATATAGCGAGATAAAAACAATATAATAATTATTATATTTGAAAAAAAGATGCGGCCGTCAGAGTGCCGTAAGATTCTGATAGATGTCTCTTGCACAGATAATAGGGCGGGAATATTTGAATCTTGCACAAAAATGTAGTTTTTAATAGAGATTCGTCAAACAATATACTGTAGAAAGTAAAATAAGTGAAATACAAGGAAAAGCCTGAAATCATTGTTTATTATACTAAAAATTGTTCGAAACTAGTTCGGCAAAAGAGTATGTAATGTAGTTTCGTAAATAATCTATAAGTATATTTGTATTGGTATTGACCAGTACCTATAAATACAATATATTATATACTAAACTTCATTTAAATTCAATTAAAATACCATCGTAAAATGCGTTGCATACCATTTAAGTACATTTCATCTATAAGAACATTTTTTCTTAGATACGACGTATAGAAAAGTAGCGCTGCAATTCCATTGCAACACACATCCCGCGCACATATGCTTCCACTGTGCGAGCGTAAACTAAAGCGAAATGGAGCGACAGCCATGTGTGCGAGAGAGCGAGAATACTTACATTCGCTATAGAGTCAAGATAATAAAGAGAGAGCACAGCAGTTCAATCTACTGCATGGCACGTGTTTCTATACCTATATATATATACTGCCTAGACAGTAAGCCAAGCACCATACACCATGCGATCATAGCTCTACGCGCTACGTGCTCGGTGCTACGTCGAACGTCGTGCCATTCTTATATATCCATAAACTTATATATATGTGCCCATGTATATGTGTGTGCGTTTGCATATATACAAGTACATCACATATAGGAAAGAGAGAGACGATCGAAGTTCTCTCTCTGTTTTCTCGCTCGCACGACTTACGCTCTGCTCCCTTGCGAGCGAGAGAGAACGAAGATCCTACCAAATGTATATAGGTATAGTAGTAGACCCTATAGCAGCGGCAGCAGCAGCGGGAAGCGAGAGAAGGACCTCGGCGCATACCAGGCAAGCCGAGCTTAACGCGCGCGAAACGAAGAGAGACAGCTGCCCTTGCGGATCCGAGCGGGAGTGAGCGAGAGAAGGAAGGAGTAAGAAAAGAAAGAGAGAGCGCGAATGTATCAGTGCTGCTGCTGCTGCTGCTGCCGCTGCTGCTGCTGCTGCTGCTGCTGGCTCGAGCCGAGCGAGCGAGTGTAGTGTCAAGTCGGTCCCCAGGAATGTGGCACTTCAAAATGGCTGCCAGTTACTTTAGTAATTTACGGCCGTATCTCTCTTTGTTGTCGGCCGTGTGAGAGAGGGAGAGAGAGGAAGAGCCAGAGATCCGAGCAGCAGCGAACGCACGAGCGACAGCTGCTACGCCGACCCCCAGAGCAGCCATCGAGATCGGAGGGTAGCCACCATCCTCAGGGCCACGGCTCGCCAGCGGCTGCAGCTCGTAGGCCCCTGTCTGTCGTCGTCTTCGTCAGACACGAAACTCGCACATCACGCAAGCGCGCTCCGAGATACCACCAAGAGGTTACATTCCCTTCTAAGACAAGAAACTCGCTTTGGAGCTACGATTCAAAGCGACGATCTCATCTGCTGCGGAGAGCCAAGCACCATATCCGTACTCTCCCCGAGACCGTTTATTCGCGCGGAATGTGCGCTTGCGAGTGAAGCCCTTCGGCTGGCTTAGATGCCAAATCAGAGTATACTCTCCGAGCATCGAGACAGAACGAGAGGCACGCATCAGATTTCGAAGAAGGCCTAGGCTGCTCTAGGAATCCAACTTTCTTCACGGGAAATCAAAGTTTTTACTGTATCAAAAAGGCGAAAATCCGTTTGACAAGTAGCCAATACAAGGGGAGATAGGTTAGCGAGTGCTTATGTGCCAGAAGCAGCTGCTGTCTCTAAAAGGGATTACTCCTGTGCCTGGATCAGCGATTGACAGGCTGGAGTGATATCATCAAGTTTGGCTGCAGCAATGACATTGGACGGTGAGAGGATTGCTGCTACTGATCATTCAGTGCCCAGATACTCCTCTCGTACTGGTTTCTCGCGCTTCCTTGTGCCTTGATGTGCTTCTTCTGTGGATTCGGTGTTTCAAACAATGTCCAGCAGTGCCTTGTGAATAAAACTTTAGTTACATTGTTATTGTTGTTGTTGTTGATGAGGAATATCCTTGTTTATTATGATAATTACAAGGTTTTCCACTATTTGATACTGGTGATTTTTAAATTATATCACGGTGCCTTAAAGATAATGCGTTGACTTAAATGTGCCTTTTGCATCAGTGGTGTATTTATGTTTTTACCAAATTAAAGCTAGGTCCCAAAGGGCCTAGCATGGGCCACTATGAATCCACCTGCGGTCAGCAAGTCAAGCACCCGTGCCTCTGGATATCATCAGAAGGCACTAGCTGAGATCCGTAATTCATTACTCCCATTTGCAAATATCGGTAAGTATTATCTTTCTATATTATTAATATTTATTTGATTGATATTTCTCAGTAATTATTTTAACGATAACATCCATACTTGACAGATTCTGTTAATTAGGGCAAAAGATATTTTATGTTTTCTTCTCAATAGTGCATTGTACTTTTCTGATAATAGTGTTAAAAATTATTTTCCAATTTCTTATTGCTATTATATTTTCAAAATACATTATTCTTTTGTAATTACTTAACAATTAATGTTTAATAAATTATATTATTTTCAGGTGGCACAGGAGAAGTTGGATCCAGCGCTGCTAGTACAATATCAACTCTTTCCACTACTAGTGGTGTAAGCTCAGCTTCTGGTCTAAGCGGCCTATCCGGTGCATCTGGATCAATAGTTGAAAAGTCTGATCAACGTCAGGCTTTATCACAACTTGTAGGGATGGGTTATACAGAGGTATATACAAACATATCAAAACAAATGATTCTGAAATAAAGAAGTTAAGAAAAGATATATAAAATATAATAACAGTTAGAGCAATACAAATGACTTTGATTAAAAACACTTATGATTCATAAGTGATTCATTAGTATTCTCTGTTCAAGAGCATTAAAATTATCAAACTTAATAAGATTAATTATATATAGATTACAAACGGATGTTAAGCATTATATATTCATTATTTATTTTTTTCATTAGCTTAATAATGCTAATAATAATTGATATGTTACTATCGATGAAAAATATGTGGTACTCAAATAGTACTAAAGAAATTTCATGTAATGAAGAATATATTTCTAATAATTAATAATAACATAATAAAGTAAAATTAAATAACTATGAACTTTGCATTGACTAATAAATTAAATATTTTCCTCAGGAGTTAAGCCTCCGGGCTTTAAAGATGACGGGATGGCGGATGGATGCCTCGGTGGACTACTTAAAACAGGCTGCTGGTTGTCATCAAGTAGTTGATGCCTCAAATCTCAATGGGCTTAATAAACTCAATACCAAGCTGATTCGTAAACCGAGCTTAGAACGCGAGCTCTCACTGCAACGAGGGTCGCCTGCCCTCGATAGCGGAGCTGGTAGCTCACGCTCTGATAGTCCTCGGCTACCTGCTGAAACGAGTGGTCTTAGTCCTCATCATCCTCAGCTTAGTCGTCAATACTCGCCTAGTGGTTTTGTAGAGCGTGAACCACCACCACCGCCACCACCGAGATGTAGTTCGACGCCACCACCTCCACCACCGCCTCATGCGCCTTATAGTCCTCCAAATGTGCCTACAAAGATGCAAGAGATGTTGAAGCGTATGTCACCTGCGCCCGTTGTACCTAGTAGAGCACCACTTGCTGCACCTGGCAGTAGTGGTTCAGCGTCGGGTTCGGTTAATATGCCGCAAAGAGGTACCAGTCCTGTGTCGACCTCTAGTGCTAGTTCCGCTGGAAGGCAACCCATGATCGTTCAAAATGGACCACAGGTAAAATTCATAATAGCACAGTATTGAATACGAAGTTTAATGATGTTTGCAATTACCTACAATTATTTTATTATATTTAGCTATATTTGTAGTGAAAGCTAAGAAAGGTTAATCTTTCTTTTTATTGGTATACGAAATCACAGTGTATGTGTTTACTTCTTGACAGGTGCAACAGCAGCTGTCGCAGCAGATGCAAGCGCTGAGCATTTATCAGTCGAGTAACAGCGGTTCGTCAACACAAGTAGAACCTCCACCGCCATATCCGATAGTTTCATCGTCTTCAGCAGGACCGGTGCAGCCGCCTTCGTACAGTGCCTCAATGCAGAATCGACAGAGTCCAACACAGTCTCAGCAAGATTATCGTAAAAGCCCTTCGTCAGGTATTTACTCGGGCCCAACTTCCGCTGGCTCACCGAGTCCCATTACCGTTTCAACTATGTCGCCAAATAATCAGTCCCAGTCGATGGCAAGACCAACACCCCTTCAAGCATGGGGTGCTCGCCAGGCTAAAACTCAGCCACCAATCATCATGCAGTCGGTTAAGAGTACTCAGGTGCAAAAACCTGTGCTGCAAACAGCCATTGCACCTACCTCGCCACAACCCATCTCAAGTACAAGTAGTACACCGCCACCACCACCGAGTTATGCCACTTCTATACAGCAAAAGCAACAAGCACAGCAGCAAGCTCAGCAACAAGCTCAGCAACAGCAACAACAGCAACAACAGCAAGCTCAACAGCAACAACAAGTGCAACAACAACCACCACCGCCGGCGTATCCACCGGTAGTGGGTAACAATAGCGGAGGCTGTGGTACACCTGGTGCATCTATTAGTATGGGTGTTCCAGTTGGTGTGCCCACAACTGAACCGCCGAGTTATGCGACGACGATGCAGGCACTCGCGGCTCAGAGGGGTATTCATCATCCACTGCCACCACCACCGTATGGAACACCTACGGGTGATGAAACATGCGGCGGAATGGGAATGGTAAGTCTTTTTCTATTATAATTTATCACAATACAGTTTGGTAAGAATTTTTTTATTCTGTGTTACATGAATGGTTTTTAATATTTAAGGGTTCGACGGTGGAAAGTGGTTCGGCGCCTCGGTCTTCGCCCGTGGCACACCATCCACCTCTTCAACGTAAATATTCACCCGCTCCCGTGCAAGTTGGCGATCAAGGAGGTGGCTGCCAGCAGCATCCTTCGGAAACACCTCCACTTCCACCAACGGCCTCGAGTTCGGTCTCGAGTGGCCAGCGTAATAATAATAATCATCAGTCGCTGCCGGACGGCGACAAGAAGGCGAGTGCCGGTAATGGCGCCGGTGGACCGAATCAGTACAAGATTAAGCACCAGTCACCGATACCCGAGCGTAAGCACATGAGCAAAGAGAAAGAGGAGGAGCGCCGGGATTGCAAGGTGCGCAACTATTCGCCTCAAGCATTCAAGTTTTTTATGGAGCAACATGTGGAAAACGTACTCAAATCGCACAAGCAGCGACTGTATCGACGCTTTCAGCTTGAAACCGAAATGCAGAAAATTGGCCTGAGCGCCGAAGCTCAGTGTCAGATGCGTAAGATGCTTTCACAAAAAGAGTCCAATTATATAAGGTACGATTTATTTGTTCCCGTTTCTTGAGTAACCACTTTAAAGGATAACATCAACTCTATAATAAATAAATTTTGTTATTGATTGATTTTAGATTGAAACGAGCCAAAATGGATAAGTCCATGTTTACGAAAATCAAACCGATCGGCGTAGGAGCTTTCGGAGAAGTGACTCTCGTTCGAAAACTGGACACTAATCAGTTTTACGCAATGAAAACTTTGAGGAAGGCCGATGTGTTGAATCGCAATCAAGTGGCACACGTGAAGGCTGAAAGAGATATCTTGGCCGAAGCAGATAACGAATGGGTCGTAAAACTGTACTACTCATTTCAGGACAAGGATAATCTGTATTTCGTTATGGACTATATACCTGGTGGTGATCTTATGTCGTTGCTCATTAAGTTTGGTATATTTAAAGAACCACTGGCTAGGTTTTACATTGCCGAATTGACCTGTGCAGTGGAGAGCGTACATAAAATGGGCTTCATTCATCGAGATATTAAACCAGATAATATACTGATAGACAGAGATGGACATATCAAATTGACTGATTTTGGACTTTGCACAGGCTTTCGCTGGACGCATAATTCGAAATATTACCAGCAAAATGGTAAGCTGTTTCCTTGTAAAAACTTAAAAAATATGAACTATTCTTGTTATTAAAGAATTTATCTTTTTTAAATAGGCCATGGTAAGCAAGATTCGATGGATCCGTCTGATGATTGGAACAATGAATGTCGCTGTTTACAACTAAAGCCGTTGGAGCGAAGACGGCATAGAGAACATCAGCGTTGCCTAGCTCATTCTTTGGTTGGTACTCCAAATTATATAGCACCTGAAGTTCTTCAGCGCACTGGATACACACAGCTTTGTGATTGGTGGAGTGTAGGGGTAATATTGTACGAAATGTTGGTCGGCTCTCCACCATTCCTAGCCAATACTCCAGCGGAAACACAGTATAAGGTTCGAAATCATTTAATTGAATTAATCTACGAACGTTTTGATTACAAATAAGACTAATTCTTGGATGAAATTATTGTAGGTCATTAATTGGGAAACAACCCTTCACATCCCAAAACAAGCTAACCTTTCTCCAGAGGGTAAGGATTTAATTCTGAAATTATGCGTTGGTGCAGACCGACGACTGGGAAAGAACGCGGATGAGGTCAAATCGCATCCGTTTTTCGGAAGCATTGACTTCGAGAAGGGTTTACGGCGTCAAGTCGCGCCGCACATACCTCGCATTCAATATCCGACGGACACGAGTAACTTTGATCCCGTCGACCCCGATAAACTCAGGAACTCGGAGTCCTCGGACTCGAATAAATCCGACGAGCTGCTCGATAATGGCAAACCGTTCCATGGCTTCTTTGAGTTCACGTTCAGGCGTTTTTTTGATGACGGCGGTGGCCCCGCTTATCCTAGTCGAATTAGTTTGGACGACAATGACAATCAAGGACCGGTTTACGTATGACATTAGGCCTCCTGACGCGCGCTATGCACGTCGGCAATCGGAATAAGTGCTTGTAAGCTCTATACATTTTTGTTGGTATTTAAAATTGTTGTTGTACAAGCGCTGGGCTAGAAAGCTTTCGTTAAGGTGTTCTTAGATTAAAGTACGTTTTGCAGCGTTTGAGGATTGATGAATGAAGAGTCTTGAGCAATAATAAAGTGTCTCGAAGAGACAATAATTTTATTCTCGAGACTTTGATTAATTCGACTAAATTAGTCGAACTTGTTTTATTGTATATTTTAACGAATTGTATTTTAGATTCTATTTAAACAAATTAAATTGTGATTGAAACGAATTTTATTCTTAAAAAAATTAGGCATATACTGAAGAAAACGATTTAAGATAAAAAGAGAAAAGCGGATACGAAGATTTACTATGAGTATGAAACGTATAATTCAATGCGCGAAATGTAACCCTATTAATTACGCCCCTGGGAGAAAACTCATAAGACTTGAAAATGCGGCCGAAACTGGGCGTATCGGCCGTCGGCGTTTGTCGAGGACGTATAAACTTTCTACATTTTTCTTCATAAATACTTTAGCTTGCCATTTTTCGATTATTTGAATCGGCTTTTAAGTACGGAGAAAGTACGCGTGTTTTTAGTATGTTTCAGCAAGTACTGTGATATTGCAGATAATAGCATAATTTGGCTTACATTAATTATCTTCTTTGTATTTTTTCTGAAAATTTAGACTTTTGTAATGTCATTCGTTTTCTTTACAATAACTATTCCAATCATTAGCAATCTTATTTAACATTTTTTATATGAAACGATAAATTCACCTATAATTTTATTATAACCTGTAGTACTGTATAATTATATTTTTAATATAATTATTAATATTATTATTATTATTACTATTATATTATTCCCGTCGTCATTATCATGTTTACTTTCATTTCATCATCGTATTGTTATTATTCATCTTTGTATAAAATTTGTGAATGGATGTAATGTGTTCATTGCATATCGCATTATGCAGCTTTATTTTTTAACATTTATTTCTTACTCTCGCAAACGCCTACTTGCTCCGCACTAAACAATACATCTTTTAATGTATCTACATATCTGAATGCGATGTTTAGATAATTTTTTTAAGATGTAATTTCTGATAATAGAGAGAAAAGGAGTGAGTCTACAATTTCTTTAGTTTTAAGTTATTAATAAATTATATCGTTGCAATACCTTATTTATTTATATAAAAATTATGTAAAAAGCATTGAAGAAATCGCATGTTGAGCATTAAAGAGTAGTATATCTGCTACTATTAACGAAGTTTCATCCGAAACATATCGAGTAACAAAGAGCATTATTCAAATCTGTTCTATAAAGCGTTTTTAAGTGCGTATATTTTCTCTCTTATCGCGTTATGATTCACATGAGCTTCTTTGTTGTAGATGGCTTACAATTCTTTTTCTTTTTTTTCAATTATCAGTCTTTAATTAAGGCTATCCAGCGCGATCGCTTACTTATGTACATAAAATGTATACCGCCGAAAATACATTCGTAATAAACTGAAAAGTAAAAAGACGAAAAAACGTTAATCAACGTTAACGTATATATATACGTGTGTACCTAAAGAAAAACGCATCTAAGTGCCTTGAATGATTTCATACTTGAGACTACGTCACACACTATTTTTTTAGATAAAAAAAATTTAGATTTCTTTATATTTTCGATGGTAATTGGTTTACGTGAAACCTTGAAATATTGTTGTGACAAAAGAAAATAAAGAAAGCAAGATATTGAATTTTTATCATTTGTATGTACTATGTACAAAAAGTAAAGAAATGGAGTACTCTATACATAAATATATTATATATACATAATATTATATATACATAATGTATGAGAATGCAAAAAAAAATAATAATTTGTTCGGAAGTATGAGACTTGTTTTATTTGTGCTGCTTGAATCAAGGTAAATAAATTTACAAACAGATAGGTGCGATCGCTAATTAATGCAGAGAAATCGATTTTTCAGCGTTTTTCCATAACTCGCAACGTACGATAATAGCCCAACAATCAGAGGTGCATAAAAACAGCTGCGACGATTATATATACAAATCTATGTTCAGTATCCGCCGATATATTGTCATCAAATGACCTGCATTTACATTGTTCGATCAATCCAGTGCCAAGACTGACGAATTTCGAGATTCTTCCAATTTGTGCTCCAGATGAGGAAGTCGCTCGTGTTCTCAGGACTGTACTCCAGACACTCTACCTTTTCAAGAGGATAAACAAATCAATTAGTATTATCAATTCGCCAAGACACTGTGTGCTACTCGAATAAATGATTTTGTTCACATTTAGAATCGCCGCTTGATAAGTGGAACTATTTTCTTTTATCAGACTTCACTGAAAGGATAAATGAATGATGAATATAAAAATGCGGGTGTGATAGTAAAGTTGAGAATGAGAGTGAGATCTGTTTTATCCGTTTAACTGACAAAAGTTCATTCGAGCTATGTGTACATTTTGTAATATCTCCATCCTTATTGTAATTAACGCAAAACAAACGGTAGCGAGAGATAAGCAATGATCAAGCTTAGTTTTATAAGGCACTATATTACCGAACTTGTGTAAATATTTTGGATGAGTGTTCTAAATTAAAAGTATGTTTAATGCTTACCTTTGTCGATTTATTTCTTTTATTCATCTTAATTTCCTATAAGATAATTTTTTAACAACTAGCTCTTTTCAGTGATTTAATATATATTCTTATATAGTTAGAGTTTTAATTGAAAAATTAGCCCAAGCATCAAGTAACAATTACTACAAATATTTTCAGCTGTTTCCAAACCAACTAAATTGAAAACGTAGAACTTGTAAAAAGGCATTGTCTTTCTTTCATTAGCAGTATTGTTTGATACGATATTTTATATAAATACAAAATGTTTTAAATCTTTAGTGGGCAAAAGAAATCTTCCAAAAAATGCCTAAAACAAGTAAAAAAGTATTAATAAATATTAAAAATGGATAATGGCGGTAAGGATTATATAAACAAGAGAATACCAATCTGATCTGCAACATCAAATGTACTTTTCATTTATTCGTCTAATTATTTTTTACAGATTATTCTACCTCATAATCTGGGATACAACTTGTGTTTGTGTGTCGGGTTTGCGTTTATTATTCCATTATATTAGTCGCTAGCTGAAATGTTACGGTATTTCTAAGTATAAAATAAGCAATAGAGCTTAATTAGGTATAAGTAGCAATGACTTAAGTACCTTTACTACTAAATAGTAGTTTGTAAAAGTGACGGGTATAATTTTTTGCTTTGCTTGTCCTTAATTGCACTGTCTTCGAATTCGATCATCATAATATCGAACCGAAATAGCCCGATTTAATTTTCATAAAAATAAATGTTGTTAAATACGTTTTCGTTTCATGCGAGAAAAAATACACTAAAAATAACAGTAATATAATGCCGATTAAAATACTTTTTTCTTTCTGACGACAGGCTAAAAGTTGACTATTTGATAGAATCTGTGAAATGTGCATCATACAAATTGTTAAATCCGCACGCGAAAAAATTTGAAAGTTAGTTTCTTTCTCCTTATAATGCCGCAATCACACTTATAAAACATTAAAGATTTATCATTGTCCAACCCCACATATGCACCTCAACGTACAGGATTATCATTATTTATCATATTCAACAACAAACCAGATAAAACTTTACACAATTCGTACATTACGCGCTCGATAGCTTAAGACGGATAATGACGACAGGTAAGTAAAATAACGTCACACTCAAACATTAAATGTGCTTATTCGCTCAAATATACAAATCTAACCTCCATACCACAGCGGTTGTGTATATTTATTTATATATTTATAATATATATTAAGTATCGTAATAATGATCAGTATTCCGATGATTTATAATCGCGTAATTAATAAAAGCTCTCTCTTTCTCTCGCACTTTCTTTCCATTCACGCTTGCTCTAACGCCTTTTTTCTATCTCTCGCAGGCTCAGTTTTTTTAACTTTGCACTCATGTATAATATAATAACCTTGTACTTAGCATTACTTAAAATAGCGTTACACATGAACATTACGCACTTCACTCAAATTTCTTTAAGTTCGGACAGAAAAACATCGGCCTCAGCCTTCTTCTCAGATCGCCCATTATCTTTTACATATTTTTTTATTACTTATATTCGCTATAGCAATATGGAGGGAATTTACTAATAACACTATAAACAAATATATAAAAAACTCTCTTCGCGATAAGTGATTCCGCTTGCTTTTTCATAAAATTACGCACTTAGTTTATGTTAATGTTTTTTTTTCATTTCATTTCTTTTTTTTGTGACGATATTGTTGGCGATCTGTATTTTAATACGCAAAAAATGCAAGCGGAATGTGAGTTCGATTATTTTACTTTTATTTTATTTTTCTTCTTTAAGACATCAAATGCCACTGTACACATTAGTAATTATAATAAGTATGTATACATCATAAGTAATTACGTACAATCGGCATATAGTAATATGTACGGGCAATAAAGCGTTCTCGCTCTACAATTTTATATGACAATCCAATTTCATCTGTTTTTTTTCTATCGTGCGTTTTGAATTTTACAGCGTGCTGATGCTTAATTATATGATTTTTAATTCGAATCACATACAAATGAGCTCCTTCTAATTGTTTCAAACAATTAATTAATTCGAGACTCGTGCTGATCTTTTTACTTTCTTCAGAACGAACTTTATTTTTAATTTACGATAAAAAACTATTGTTTTAAGAAAAAAAAAGATACGATACATTCAGTGAAAACATGTTGCTCATAACACCACTTAGTGCACAATTCAGTAAGATTATCATATTATTCTATTACTTTTTGCTTATCAACGTCGCGCGGTAAGTATCGCAAGCTCAATCGGCACATTTCACTGCTAGAAGCGACGGATTACAGGCTTTGCACGTATGCCCACTCTTATTATTAATATATTTATTTTCAGCTTCATTAATATTATTATATAATTATTATTGTTATCATTATGTTCGTTACTATCTTATGCCTAAATTTTTGTAAGTGGAATATGCGTGTTAATTCCTCCTCTCTATTGTATTGAATACGATTCAAAGAATAAAAATAATGAACCCTGTGACTAGTAAAAATCTTGTGATTATATAAAAATGAATAATAGTTTTAGGTGGCCTTTGTAGGTGAAAAATCAATTAATAGAGATAAAAATAAATAAAAACATTTTTTTTAATCTATAAAACGGATCTACATTCGTTAGACTGTCAGATTAATATAATAATCTGCTCAAACGTTACTATTTTGTTAAACAAAAATTATTTAAAATATTGCAATTATACATAAAAAGGAAGAAAATATAATTAATAACAACGATATGAAATTAATGAAATAAAACATAATACATCTGATTATTACTTCTATATACAGAACAATAATTATAACAATAAAATTGTGAAATGTTAGACGATAAATAAGCCAATTATAATTTCATATACTATCGAACCCAACCTTTAATAGATTAATAAAAGAATTTAAGAATTGGCTTCTTTAAATGTTAGAATACTATTCTAAATAATCTAATCACTTTTATTTAACTACGTTTCATCTATTTACGCTTCGCGTTTGTAAGCTGTAAAAATAAATGGTGCATTCGCGTGTTTAGAAAGGTTATTTGAGGCGTGCAGTAGCAACGCTTATCCATCTTATCAATGTGAAGAAAAGAGAGACAATACAGTGATTCACTTTTCTCTTCATTCGTCACATCCTTTTCCATCTTTGCTTTTTTTACTTTCCATTACTTTGTCAGCATCATTCTTATACTCAATTACAACGAATTATATCGACAGAGCTTGACGCCATTAAAAAGCTTAAGTTTAAAATTTTTTAAATTTCATTTCGGTTTTGTCTTGATTATCATTTTTTTCTTCAGACTCGTGTGCGAAAATATTAGGAGATATCCTCACAAAGTTAAGCTGGACGGCACTGATAAAATTAGGATCTCTTCGAAGGACGCGAATTTTAATATAGTATGTATGGGGAGGGCTGCTGAATAGTTTGCGTGTGCCTTGCTTCTCTATCGCACCGTTTAACTTAGACGAATTTTATTTTAATATTCATTATGTACTCGCTTTTTTTTGGTTTCTTCACCGTTGATGTATAATTGGCGATAGTGAATAGTCATTTTTACAGTGAATTATAAAACTCTACATTCTGTAGCTGTATGAAAATTGTTCCTTAAACATCGCTCGCGCAATTCATCTTAAAAATTTATTCAAAACTTTACTACAGAAATTTTATTTACCGAATTTCTACAAATATTATAAACTTCATTATACTAATTTATTTAAAAAATGTGCAATTTCATACTAACAATTTATGCAATCTTCACTTTTACCGTTGGTGGAAATTGCACGAATTTTAAAACTTTACGTTTCTAGGATTATACAGTAATATTTAGGTATACGAGTATTATAGGATGTATAAGAAACAATTTTCATCGCTTTTTTAGCACGTTTAACATACCAGTCCATTACAAAATATCGGTTTTTCATTTTTTTAGTTACGTTCATCACTACGAACGACCGGATCTAACGATCGGCGGCAATGTTATGTCGGCGCATAAATATATAATACCGATACCTTGGCAAAGGCTTTTTGCGATGCATAACACGAAGATATACAATATATATTTATATTATTTATATGTTATGATGTATCGTATTTACATGGAACTCGCTAAGCAATCATTGACCAAACTCACACCTGCCTCGAAGCATAAAAATAATGTTACATACAGAGTTTGGCATCTTATTGGTGTGCTTGCGGGGTCAGCAGCAAGATTCGTGTTATTATATTAATTGTTCGCTCTCGTTCTTGCGCGACGTAAGATTTTTCCGTTTGTATCTTTTCGAGATAAGTAAAAATCTAAATCTCCTTAATTGACTAGCGTTGTGTTTTCACTCATTTACACTTCGACGGAGAAAAAGATTTTGCTTATCTATTTTTTTCTGACGGTAATATTTTTTTGTTTATTTCATCTTTAATTTGGCGTTATTCTCATTTGACTTGTAAGGGCATAGAGACTCGCATTTTTCATCAGTCTCTTAATAATATAATGACCCATTAAATTTTTATTTCTCTGAGGTATTTACTTACGTAGTAATCCATATGTTTTTTATATAATTAAGTTCCTGATTGATGTTCTGAATTGAGTTTTTACTGTACAAATTTATGTTGGTGACATCTACGTTTTCTGGCACTTCTTCGTTCCATGAAATCTAAAAAGAAATTTCAATAACGCTGTTGAAATTCATGATGCCACCTGTTAAAATCAATGTGGAAAATAACGATTGATCCATTTGCAAGTCCAGCTAAGAGGAATCTGTGACAAAATATTTATCGTTGCATAAAAATGTACAGTAACGCAGTGATTATTTTTTTAAATTTTAGTACTGACCGTTGATCGTGAGAAAGTGCTATCGATCGAACGCTACTTTCACATGCTGGAAAAGCGTACAACAGAGCCAAGTTAAAAGTCCTCCATACTTCGACTATGCCTTTATCTCCTCCAGTCATTAAATATTCACCATCACGACTTAACAGTAAACACTGTAAAAGAAAACAATATTGAAAAATTATAAATGAATGATATTACACAATGAAATTAAATAAAATAAATGTCAATTTACCTGAAGGTTATCATTATGCGATTCATAACGAAGTCGTTTTCCATTGATTGTAAATGCAGCAATATGTCCTCTTTCATAATTAGCAACGATTACTCCCTCTCTTGACATGGCGATATTTTCAGGTGATGAAAATCCACTTGGTGGTTCTAGTGATCTTAGCAGATCACCAAAGGTTGTGTGTACCAAAACTGGCCCACCTTTTTACAATTAAATTAATTTTTTTTTTAATAAAATAAGTAGTAGGCATATTGTATGGAAAGGTAAAAGTTTAAAAAAAAATTACAGTATGATCCAGATACAACGAGACCAAGCTCGGCAGAGATGACCACAGCTGTAACGGGTTGCTCATGACCTGTAAGAGTAGCTCGTGGTGCAGGAGCTTCGCCTTCGCCAACGATTGTTTGTGTTCTAGCATTCCAGTGCCAAAGTAAAACCGTGCAATCTGCGCTACCTGATGCGATGTAACAATCAGACGTGATATTGCACTCACTTCGTGATAAACATGTCACGACGCCGTAGTGCCCAAAGACAATTTGGACAATTTTCGCTGCAATAATAAAAATGACAATTAATTGTAAAGTGAATAAGTATAATTTAATTAAATATTGTATATGTACCTGTTTCGGTTGAGAAGACACGGAAACTATTATCCCAAAAACCACATGCTACAAGAAACCGACTGTCAACTGTAGTAACGAAACAGTTACTTCTAATTTTTAGTTTTTGACTGAAATTGTCCCCAAGATGTCGACGTAGCGCAGGATTCGAACTGTTAGCTGTTTGCGCTAAATCAAGATAGTTAGTGATTCCAGAATTGTTGGAATTCTTATAGTAAGCAGCATCAATTTTACAACAACAACTTTAAATAAATACAGTAATTGTTTTCTCACATAAAATTTCAGAAAATATATTATAAATAACTATACTACATAAATAATAACAATAACATGCATCTACGTTATAAAAATAGTTGTTGAAATAGGCATGGTAATTAAATCAATTAAAAAATATCTCACATAAAATAGGATCTATTGACAAAGGTTGATTTGCAGCCTGTGCTTGGGGAGTGTCAGCATAACTTGGAGATTGAACAGATGCTGAAGAATTAAATGTTAAATTTATTAAATAATTAAAGTTTAAATAATTATTTAATTGTTTTTTATTTTACATTACCTGCATAATTGGTATTCCATCGGTTAACAGCGAATTGTTGACCAGTAGTAACAGTAACGACAGACGGTAGTGGTAATTGAGGATAAGTATTTGCAGAAATATGACAAATTGGAGAATTCGATGGGAACTTCAACGTCATACACACATCATCAGGAATACTCGAGAACATCATAGGTGACTGCAATATCAATAATGAAATCGTACACAATCAATTGTTTGTTTAATTATCCCACGCAAATATGAGTATATTTATACCCAATCATCATTCAAACAGATGATTCATATACGTCCGTATTAGCACAAAAAACTTTCAGCTACATGAATTAGTCTTTCTTTTAAAGCTGAGAAACGAGTTTTTTGCCAACCACAGAAAATTTGCACATATATCAAATGGTTGATGACACTCACCAAATGCATTGCAGAGCTTCGAGGAGGATGAGGTTCCATGAGAAGCTGTGAAGGCGTCTGGCCAAAGTTTCGAATCTGGTTTTCGATAGCTTCCTTCATAACTGGATCAGCGATTGATTCTAGCTCTACACTTCCCTCATACGTAAGATAATAAAATACATTTGTTGCTCGTACAGCTTCTGGGCCTAAAAATAAAATTGCAATGATTCACGCTTTTCACATCTAATTTCAGTAAATTCTTTGAAATTGATCACGAAGAAAGTTTCGGTATATTCCTAAAAGGTACGCGAAAAATTCGAAGAGGATGTTTATAAAAAATGAATACAATTATAGTACGGATAAAGAGAGCAATTAATTTTCAAACGCTTTTTTCTCACAGCCGATTTCAATAATCCGGAGTGCATCTATTACCGTTCAAATCCCAGGAGTTGTAGAGATGCACTCGTAGTACGTTAATTGTCGGGACATTTATCTTCGCTCGTGCACTAAATAGCTTACTCCCTCGCAACCTCCACAAACTACGGCGTGAACACGAAGCGAAGACAAAAAAAAAGTGAAGCAGTACAACGACAGGGGGAAGGTCGCCGAAAACAAACCGACATTAAAAAACGATGAAAGAGCAAAAAAAAGAATTCGAAATATATAGGAAAGAAAAAGCGACGTTTTTCTCTCCAATTCCAGATAAAGTTACTTCTAGCGCCGAGAGAGAGAGGGGATATCCCCATAAGTGACTCTATTTCCGGCTGGACCGAGTAGGCACTGCTGCAGAGATGCAGCCGTCGTATGCACTGCATTACTGTTGCGGGTAACATTGTCGCGCGAGGCGCACGTGCCTAATTGGTTCGGACTATTGGCCCAAATAGATGCTCGAAAGCGAAGGGAGGGAGTCTCTTGAAAAAAACTAATTTCTTCCATACGTGCGAACGAGGAGCGAACGAGAAGCGGTGTAAGTTCCGGGAAGCTGAACGGATATAGGGGCGCCGTTTGTAATTAACATCGTCATGAATCTGCATTTGAATAGACGCTGTACAGGAGTAGTTAGATTTTTCGCGACACGATTTTATAACTTATTGTAGAAATTATGCTGATACTGATAAAAATAATTTATTTTAGTTTCAACTAGGAAATTATAAAAACTTTACCTTTTTGTTTGTATCCAAAAATAAGATCTATCCATTGGTGCAATTGACAGGAAACGAATTCAGACTCGAGAGCCTAAGAAATAAATATTACAGTTTATAGGAAGAAGTTAATAAATATATCATTTTTTTTTAAATTAATATATTTCAAGAGACAAAAATATACCATTCGGTTAATCCGAATAAACTCTTCAGGAGAAGAAGCCCAAGGTGGTAGTTCAACATCGCCTACAGAGCTACCGTCTTCTTGTCTTCCTAATCGATATCGATTGGTATTGACGAGCATTTCAGGTAAGAAAAAGAATTCGGGTATCAACTCCTACAAAGGAACAAAATTTTTTAGAAAATTTATTACAAATATATGTATATATATTTTTTTTAATGAACTGTGATTTACCTTGACATCCGAAGTATCGCGTTGACAATTTTTCCAAGACAACGCTACAGAAGAAAATAGTCGGTTCGGATGATCAAACTTGCCACCTTGAAGGGCTAAGAACATCGTTGTCATTGGTTCCTGCAACGACAAAAATGCAATGCATTCAATGACAAGTGGTAAGTAATGAAAATGTTTTACTACAAAATAAACAATGAAATTCTTGTACATCGTCACTTTTAACGCGTTAAAAGTGAAATCGTTCACAAGTAGACATCTAAATAAAGCATTTCAAGTGGGAGTGCAGCTTTCTCGCAGTGAGAAAGCACGGCTTATAGTTATACCTATAGGCGGCGACCCTTTAAAGCAGCCACTTAAGACAGACACTTTACAAGAGCCTCTTGATGTATGTTAGTTGAAATCTTTCATCGTCATCCGTCAGTCGGTCAGCTGTCCCAGTGACAAACGAATTCGTTATACTCGATAACGTAATGTACAATATCTTGTAAAATTCAATATCAATAACTATCCAATTTTTAAAACACATACTATCGCAGATCTTACCTTCAGTAACATTGTATGCACACAAAGAATCTTGGTTACTTTACTCAAAATATGTCTCTCAAGGGTGTGCGTATCCAAGAAAGTAATTTTTCACGAATTTCAACATCGTTTACGCGTATAAATGACTCGAAACAAGCAATTACAGCAAGAATGAAAAATCATTCTGCACTCGAAAATAAACGAGCCTGTCGAGAGATCGCTATACCCAAGTTGACTTGAGAAAAAGGAGCAAAAATATCGAGCAGCAAACTTTTACCCAGGCAAAAAGGTGAGGCGCGCGAACGCGAGAGTCATCCCAAGAAAAGGCTCACCCCGTCAACGCGCGAGACTCTATATTTGTGCGGTGAAAAGGAAGCGCGACGGTTCGAAGAGCCGAAAAAGAGATACGGTCTCCTCCCTCTCACGCCCCCAAATTAGTGCAAACGCAGAGCCTACTAAATGCGTCCAGAAGCAGATTTACGGTCGGGCTAACAACACTACGTCGTTCGGCCTTATACGCGTGTCGTCGAGACTAGCTTTGATTGCGTTGCTCTTAACGGCGACGGCTGCAACTTCACCATAACTTTTCTCTTTCTATTTCTCCTGTACATGCACGAGCTGAGGAAATTAAGAGACTATCCTGTTACTTAAAGCTTTTCAGTCGTAATTGTAGATCAAAAGCTGAGATGAGATGGCGAACTGTAATTACTGGTTATTAAGTGGACGATTTAACATGGCTTTTTGAAGAATGTTATAAAAACTTAGATCGTGTGTACAGTTCGATTATTCTTTTATTTTAAGGGTATAGTATACCTTTGAAATGCAGATTAGAAAATTAGAATTTAAAATATTTTCAATAATTCAGTTAGAATTTCAAATTATTCCGATATTGGAAGATATATTTACCTTTGTATAAAGAGTCTCTTCAATGATTTATTACACCAGAAAATAGAAATTTCAAAAGAACCATAATGGATCGCTTGAGCTCAAACGTGATTAGTAATATTCTTTGATACATTCCTTTACAGATGAATGTAAGAATATAAAAATCAGTTATCAACCAATTATTAAAAATATTAATACATTTTATAATGTCAAATTTCTTCTGATCGTTAAATTTAAAATCTCTACATGTATGGCAGAAGTTTAAACTCAATTCATTCATCGACTAAAAATTTGACTTCGAAGAATTTTAGAGAAGTACAATGATAGGTAAATATTTTTAATAATCTAAACATCATTTACACTTACATGTGTTTGAATGTTGAGGAATATATTTATTCCTTAATATTCAAACACATGTAAGTGTAAATGATATATTTATTCCTCAATATTCAAACACAAGTGTAAGTGATGTAAGTGTAAATGATGTTTAGATTATTAAAAATATTTTAAATTCAAATTTTTAAATTCACCTTTTAAAAGGTGTCTATATAGATATGCGCGGCAGTTTTAAAATTTAAATTAAAATAACTTCAATTTAAAATTTTGACTACATTATAGAAAATATTTTAATTTAATTCCTTAGATTCATTATATTAAAGAAGTCTTGCATGTAAAATACACGTAATGCTTACCACTCGAATGAGCCAATTGAGAACAAACGCAGCTGTCGAGTAGTGAGTTCCGTAATGGAATGGCGCAATGCTGTCGTGTTCCCAACTTTGATATCGTTCTTCAAAATAAGCTCTTCTGCTCGGATTTAATGCTCCGATTGGCTGTAATAAAAATATCAAAAAGTTAATATGAAAAATTGAAAATTCAATGTTATTCTATTTACGTTGATTTAAACATACCTTAGATAAATCACGATAGTTACTCGGTAGGCTCAAATCGAGTTCCTTAGTTTCATAGTTGGTCAATACCCAGGGGAAAACTGGATACTGATTAAGGTCATTGTAAGTTCGACCTGAAAAAGATTTACATATATATTCAGTGTACACGTTCCTACCAATGTTATACACATACGCGAAATTCTCGTATACATATAAATCTTTGTTTATAAAGACTCAGGTAATAAATACAATCAATTAAACTGAATTAAAGATCTTGCTATAAACATTTTCACGTATAAAGAGAGCGATGTATAGTATAGACGAAAAATAGGAGCAACGCGCATCAAAGACGTATAATTAATGGTGAATACTCGTTGAAAGATTATCCGGACAACGAGCTCCGACAGCACCGTGTGCGTTCGAAGTAGCCAAACTATTTTTGTTTCTCCACGAGGTATCGCGTGTACATATAGCCACTGCAACATAAACGCAAACAGTCACGAGAACGACAGCCTCGTTCTTAACGCGCTCGTTTCGTATCCTTCGCTCTTATTCTTTTTACTTATTCTTTTTTCTTTTTAGGAACTGCATCATTGCACGCGTGGTTCATGTGAATGAGAAAGAGAGATGGCAAGCATCGAAAAGCGTGGGCGAAGCGGCTGTCTTTCGCTCACGTATATACATGTATACTGTTAATAATTTCTCGCTGCGGTGGTCCGCCTTCTCTTTCCGGCGCGCGAACGCGGCTTTCAATTGCCGCGCGTATAAAATCTCCAAGAGATACTACTCGTCGTCCTTTACTTCGTTTTTTTCTTTAGTACGTATATATATATATACCCTTCCACGAGATTTTAAGACTTATGAATTAATTGAGCGTATCCCTTTCGGCTATAGGATGCATTTGTTTTAAGAAGTTCGCTTGGGTTTGTATTCTGTGCTCGTAAGTTTATCGGTGCGTTATATGAGATGGAAAATATTTATTAAATTACTCTGTGAAATTCTTTGACATTTTTAATTTTAGAGAAGGCCAATGATCAACTTTATTGTATCAAAGTACTTTTCTAGTCTAGAGTTTGTATACCCTCTTTTAACACACGGCAAACCTATTTATGTTCTTGTGCATTATCTTTTTACTTTAATGCAAATAATAATATTACTATTTGAGTAAAAAAAGTGATTAGTTAATAATTGTCAATATTATATTTTATAATTTTATTTAGAAATTGAATGAAAATGAAATTTTACGTATTTATTTAAATATTCGACAATGAGTATTTGTTGAAAGTACGGTAATTTTTTATAAAGAAAATAACAATCCATTTTTTGCTCCAGAATGAAAAATCATTGTGATTTTTAGAGTGAAAAGGACAGCCAATAATTTAGAAAAGAGTAATTTAAAAAATAACATAAATTTATACGGCATTATCATGTCTCTTAGAATTCAGACTGAGCTTATCAAGAGTAAAAAATTCTCACTCCTAAAGTTCACTATAACTTTTAAACATTTTAGCAGTCTGTTGAACATAGAGTGAATTGATCGCTCTAAAATTTGAAGAATGATAAGGGCAAAGAAATATCCATATTAAAAGCATTAAAAAATACTAGATTTAGAATAGTTCAATAACTTGGATATCACGGCTGATATCCACACGATGCTCACACGTTTTACTTGTTTTTTTTTTTGGGCTACGGTTCACAGATGAGAATATACGAGGCGCAGAATGTACTGCGCTGTCGTCAAAGGAAAATACTTAGGATGATTTTCGGTCCAAGATTTACTCGATAAATATCAACGTGTGTCGTTATAAGAAATAAATAGCATCGATATAAACAATGAGAAATTTGGACGCGTCACAAAACAAGTTCACCTCGGCAACAAAAATAAAAGATAAAAAAGAAACTCATTACTCAGGAGAAAACACATCACAAGGAGAGCATATCAATTGTTATAATTCACGATTCCCCTGAGAGAAGAAGGAGCTGGTGTAGCGTGCATGTATAGGGAACAACTCGTCGTTCTGTGGCGCCAAGACGAGTCGAGGCCCGACGGCGGCGACTATCATATTTACACGGGATTTACTGTCATTAATTTTTAATAAACCGATACCGCCAGGCAAATGTGAGAGCCCAGCGTGCGGCTCCCGACGAAGTAGAGAAGCCGAGAAAGTGTATATATACGCCTGAATAGCCGAGTCGAAGAAAGAAGAATGCGAAGGGGGAGCGTGTAATGGAGGCTTGAAGAATGAGATCAGGTCTTATGAAGCGCGAGCTTGTAATCGTGGGAGGGTAGATACTAAAGTGAAGTTGAATTACTGTGATATAACAAGAGCCTATATTGATTCAATGTATTAACAATATGTATATAGTTTCTTAATGTTATGAATCTTCAGTATCTTAAAAAAAGAATTATACGTTATACTGCTCGAATAACGCGTTTTTCAAACCTTTCAATATACTGTCGTTAACAAATGATATATAAAACTTACAATACTTGACTTGAGTTACTTGACGCGTCTTAAGTTTAATTGAGAATAAGACGCATTCCATAAACTTGCCGATTTCTTGAGAAAAAAAAAGATCCCGAGAACAGTAAACTTCAACTTGAAAAATCTTCAGTCGCCGAAGACAAAAGCAAAACGCTGCACCAACAATGTAAATATGCAGATGCGCGCCGCGGCGTCGTCTGGACGAAGAATAAGAAGAAGATACAAAAAAAGCTATATAGTAGTAGACCGGTTGGTCCTGAACGCTCCTCTCTCTCTTTCTCTCTCTTTCTCTCTCGAGACTCCGCGCGCCGGCGGCCGCGGGCTATTTATTTGAGCAATTAATATATAACGCTCGTAAATAAAGCACGCGCCGCAGGCGCACGATACGGAAATTCGTATAATTACGCGTCTCCGCTCATCCGCGTCATTAAAGCGCGCGAGCGCTTCTTGACCTGTCGTATAAAGTGCGCGCGAGCATTTTAGTTTTACTGATTCTACCGTATTTTTTTTTAATATTTTGTCTTTTGCTCGCTGGGATATTGATCGTATAAGCTTTCTCTCGTGCGTGTGCCATCGCATACGCGGAATTTCTGCGTTTATGGAGGTCGATGGATGGTTCTGTTCGGGTACATGTTTATATAGGTATATACAAGTGATGTAAATTTTACTGCCCATAATAGAAATTTTACAGTCGTATAGTTGTGCATTGAGTTACATAGTTTAAATCTGTTTTTACGCGTATACTCGATGCGAACGGATGTAAAGACAAAAAAAAGGATTAAAAATAGCTCATGAAAGGGAAATTGGTCCAGAAGATAAGTGTATAACACGCCCACAATACACACCCTTGGAATATACAACCCTCCCCAATTACACCCGCAATAGTCATGTACTCATCATCTGGTAATAAAACGCGATAAGACCGATGAAATGCGCTGATTAGACTCTCGGCACGCGTCGGCTCTCGAATGTACCCCGCAGATTTGACGTGAAAAAAGCCATACAGTACTCGAGACGAGTGTATAAAGAAATAGCGCAGCTACAACAGCAGCCGATGGAAAAGCAAAGGGACAAAAGAAGGGAGAGAGTCGGCCCTTGGGATAGAGGATTACCGACCGAGCGAAGCCGGGGATTATTTGGGGGGCGCTCGCTCGGCCTGATTGAGAACGTCCTTAATGCGCTCCGACAGTATCCATCCGCGCGTGTAGCGCGCGCCGCCACAAAAAACGTCTGTGTGTGCGTGTATTCCAAAAGCCGCCGCTGCCGCCGTTACCACCGTTGCTGCTGCCTTCTTTTCTCCGTTTGTCTTATATGATTTCTTCTCGAAATGTAAATAAGGGATTAAAGACGTGGCTACTGAATGCGTGACGTCTTTCTCTTTTTCGCTTCTGCGGTTCGCTTTGTGCGATATATATACTCTCGGAATAGAAAAGTAAAGATTGATAATATCTATATACGGTTATATTCGAAATTACCGATTACGCGTTACTTATCGAGTTTCGTGTACGGATTGAAAAGTTCTACCTGTGTTTTTTTTATACGAGAATTTCATGCTGCAAAGTACATATATATATAATATTGATTTTTATACATACCGGCAATAGTGTTGAGGAACATGATGTACTCGAAATTGTTGATTTCTCGTCGTTGCCACTTTTGCGTCATATTGGAGTTCCTCATTAATTGTCTAGGTGACATCATCGACGCTCTTCTGTAAAGTACGTAAAACAAACAAACGTAATCAATGAAATATATATAATTAAATTGAAATCCTAAAAATAAATTTACACCGAGAAACATTATACTCATATCGCTGTTACCCGGCCGCGTTAATTGCGCGCAAGAAAATGAAAAGTCGCTGATTTACAATCGGATCCTATAAATAAAAGCTCGTAAAGTCCCGGCAATTTCAGCCAAGAGTAATTGAGTGCTCGAAAAGGCAACAATCATAAAAGCTCAATTAAAATTCTCACTCTTCTCTCGACCCTCGCGTACATCAGAGAGCGACGAACTACTACGAAGAGAAAGAAAAAGAGAGAGAGAGAGAAAGAGATAGGGGGCACTTTTTGCGTGACACTCACGTGCACATCAGCTGCATTAAAACAAGAGTACCGAAGTCTTTCGAGGTGAAAGAGGAAAAAAAATGTGTTTGTATTAAGATCAAAAAGCTCGTGCGCAGAGGCGTCGTAGTCGCCGTAAATGTTCACGCCCCAGCTTTATACGTACTCGTCGATCTTTGAATCAAAGATTTATAAGCGGGCGTTTAATGGTCGCGAGAGCAATAACAACCGGATGTAACTATGAAGTAGTTTAGGCTATAAGAGAATGTAGAAGGATAAGGTTATATGCGAGAAGAAAATTTCGAAGCGTTGTCATTTTATCAGCTGATTTATAAGCGAGACGGAGATGTAACGAAAATGGACAGTAAAAGTGTTTTAGCGAATCGAGCTTAGATTTAACGAAGTTGCTTTGACAAGTCGCTCTTCAAGTATATATTTATAATTTGAACGTAAGCTCTTGATATTGAAGTTAATTTTTCGATTCTATCATATGGTTATATTTAAATACACGAACTCGAATGACAGAAAGGTAAGAATCGTTATATCGATCAATCTGAGGTTTACATAGTATCTCTCTCTCTCTCTCTCTCTCTCTCTCTCTCTCTCTCTTTCAGATAGGTTCTAAAATATAGCTGCTGAAGCCTTGAAAGTCTTGAAAAAAGCTGCGAATAAACGAAGTAAAAAAATAATATTTTATTATTTCTGTCGGTTAGGAATCTCTCTGCCTCGGACAAGAGCGACGTCGGCCGGTCGCATATTTATGGTCGTCGTATCTTTCGCGAACTTTCTCTCGCTCCCTCGTTCCCTCATCCCGATTCTCTTCTCTCGTCTCTCTCTCTCTTTCTCTCTTCTCCCTCATCTCGCGCATTTAATAGATGGTCCACGCGAAGGAGTAACGCGGAATCGCGGCAACGAGTCTTCTGTTCTTGCCGCGCGCTCTCGTACCGCACGAGAAGTAGGAAAGGATACGTGCGGTCTCGCGGCGCGTGTATATAGAGGGGAATAAAAGGGAGAGAACGAACCGAAAAAAGGGTTGGATGAAAATGAATATAAGGAAGATCCGAGGTCTGGATAAGGCCTGACAAACGATGCGACTACTGAGAGAAATGTATATATACGCACATAGCTGATACCTTGGAAATATAGTATTTCATTTATAAGACAAATATTTATGTTTTATCGTGCAGATATAAGAAATCTTTCTTCGTCCGCTGCGTTTGCAGTGATTAAATAATGCTTTAATAAATGTATCGATATTAATACAGAGGAGGACAAAGGGAGAGATTTTGCAAACTAGAAAATCGAAAATGTTAGAAAATCGAGCGTTGTTCATGCTCACGTCAACCGTGAGGAAACAAAAGACGGACAGTCAAAGGACCGGAGAAAAGAGGATCGAGACAGAAAACATCAGGCTACATGTAGAAGACAGGGTACTATATAGAGTCGGTGAGGTAAGAGACAAAGGAGAAGGTGGAATGCGCGGTGCATGTTTCCCTTCGAAATCCCAAAAGTAGACCGGATTCACGAACGAAAGGTTTCGTCTGTTACTGCCGCTGCAGCTACTGCTGCTGTTGCGAATTTAAATTCCCCGCGGCTGGGTTAACTTACCTTGTCTGTGGGATTCCGTATTTGATGCCAACACCGACTCGTGGTAGCGCCTTGATCACCTTCTTCACCGTCGCTTGATCCGGAAAGACGAAAAAGATCGAGGCTGAAATGGAATAGAGCAAACCATCAAATTATTACGTGTTTTTATTCTGATATATTAATGTAATTCATTCGAAAATTCGATGTAGTTTGATTAAATATATGAAAAATGATTTTTTCCCTATGTTTGGGATGAGGTATAGGGGGCAATTGATAAACGATTCCGTCTCGTCGCAATGCACGCCCTTGGAAATTGTAGAATTTTACGATGAGGGTTGTATTACTACTAGTAACATGAACTAATCGGTAGCGTGTGTAAAGGCAGTTACCGAAACATAGAACTAAACTAGATTGAAGACTCGGTCGATCGACTTGAAATTACACTTTCAGGGCTTGGTGTTTTGAAAAGAGCCTGACAAATAAATAAATTATCACTGTGAACAAGGATCTTTTAAGTGAAATTCGATTATTCGTTTACGAGAGTAAATTATTGATTTGTAAACATGATAAATAAAAATTATCATTTTCTCTAAAGAGACAAAACATATGGAATATTATTTTGTAATTAAATTAAAAAACAGAAACTAATATAGTCTCTGTCTCGCGATCGTTATTTTCGACCTTAACACGTGTTTGATGCAAATAAGCGCGTACACAAGCGCGAAAAATATAAAAACTTTAATTGGAAAAAAGTATATATATATAAATACACACGAATATATATAATACAAGAAAAAAGAAGGATCATCATACATATTCAGCATGGAATTAATTGGACACTGAAAGTCTCGCTATTCTATTATAGCTATACGCCGCGCGCGGTAACATTACACGAGATGCTTGTCGATTTAATATAAATTTCAGGAGGACGAGATGGCGTGTGAGGAAGCTGTAACCATAATTACAGCTACCTTACGCTCAGAGACAGAAGCGGCAACTCTATACTATATACATACATATGAGCATCTCGTAACTTAAAAAACCATCTCTTTTCTCCTTCACTGCGCCTTTATGATAAAAGCAAGTCTCGCAATTGATTTATATTTAAAAGTAAATTCCTGTGGAAACTTGTTTTTTTTTGGTAAACGGAAACTGCGTATTTGCCTCCGTTAAGTGCGAAATTCGAGGATGAGTTGAGTCTGGCAAAATAATATTGTAATGATGGTTAAGGGACTGGCTTATTGGATTCTTATATTTTATAAAGAAATTAAACTTGAGATATATAAGATAAATTAATATAAGCATTGCTTCAAGTCGCGTTTATGAACGTAATAAAGAAGGAATTTAACGATTTTCTTCTCAATATATATTACTATATACACGCTTTATAATTACGTATATTTAATATCAGTGTAATTAATACAAACTTCTGGAACGTTTCTTTTTGTATACAGGTACGTCTGATTGTATTTTTCTTTTTCGTTCAAATCTATGCTTGTATACATGGTATACCCATATTACATGTATAGTAGGAGAACGTACGCTTCTATTTTCATTCGGTTTTCAAACGTATGAATTATAAGAAGTAGATAATACATTTTCATGAAACGGTTAACACAAAGATATATGCGGGCATACATCGAAAAAGTTCGAATTTTAAACTAACCTTGCTTCAAAGCGGCGAACTGTCGCCACGTCGAAATTTCACACAGACTCAAATACGCTCACGTTCACATACATAACGTATACATATATATAAATAGAAAGATGTATCAGTCTCTCGGTCACATAGCCCATTAGATTAGGATCTCGAGGACGCAACGGCTGGAATTTATGTCGCGACCGCAGGTATATAAGTAACTGCCGAATTTACATGCGGGGGGAGGGATGAGAGGAACGTTTTTGTCTCTGATGAGACGCTGCTCTCTCGCATGGCGTTAATCTCGCCATCGCGAGAGACGTTGTCTCTTTTTAATGGATATTCACGAATGCACAGCGTGTGCTGATAGACATTTGACTTCCGTCGGTATTAATTAGTCTTAGGTGAACTTCGCAGACTCCAATGCAGCTGTAGCTAATAATGAGTTATCGATAGTTCAATTGGTTGGAAACGTCACAGGCTTGGGATAATTTTACGATTCTATGGTGATCATACGGACTGTTGAATATTTCAAATTTTTAGTGAGCTCTGATCATAGGTAAGTACTCTGTAATTGAATCAGTATACAGACAGTTAAATGTTTATAGGTATATATACTCACTTCGACTTGCGAGGAAGATTTCGATCGCAATGTTTTGCAGCAGGTACCGTCGCGAAAAGATTGCTCGGACTTCTGAGAAGTACCATTTTCCATGGAGATGATCGCAGTACTTCAGGACCTGTAATATAAATAGAAATAGCGTTAAATTTACAATGTAACACGCATCTTTACGATCGTAACAGAAATTCTATTATGGTTAGCCGCTTGCTTTACGTGTAATACACCTATACAAAAGTAGACAGATTATTAATTGCGATTACACACGTTACAGCATAAATCAAAAAGAAGAAAAGTCCAATGTTTGTTCTCAGACTGTTCTCGGGAAATCTCAATGCTATATATACATAGGTAGGACATCCTTAGGACAGGACGCGTAGCTCCAAGGATGGGATCCTGGAGTCAGCGAAGTGTGATGTGATATATAGTGAACGTGAGAGGGCCGTTTTCAAGATGGCCGACCTCGTGGGAGGAGCCTCCCTGCTGCGTATATTCCAGAATCGATCCCCAGGACACGCGAAGCGGACTTGCGCTCTTTCAACCTCGCTCCTTCCTATGCCTCTTTCCCCTCTTTCTCGCACCTTTCCCTTCCTATACATGCGCTTGGATCTGTACCGTTGAGAAAAATCTCACTGGATTCAAAGAAATATCGGATTTTCTTTGCCATCGAATATTTCTTACAGAGACATTCGAGATGAGAAATGAGTCGAGCAAAGATAGCGGATGATAGATTTTGTACTGGAAGCCTTTCGTTGTTGAAGATTTGAAAAGTTCAATAAACTCAATAGAGTATAAAACGTAAAGTAGCAGAATTGAATGGATGAATATTTTTGAGTTTCTTTAATGAGGAAGAATTTTTATCGTTGAATAAACAAAAAAAGAATAATAAAGTGAAATTGTCCTTGAACACTTGGGGTTTGTCGCCGACGAAAGGGAGAGAGAGAGAGAGAGGACGGAATCAAAAAGGAAAAAGTCTGGGGTTGCGCGATCTGAAACTAAAGATAACATAGAAGAAATACGCGGTGTCAGCGCTAAGGATCAACTTTAAATTATTTTGAATTATTTCGTCGATAAAATCTACGTTTCGCATTTACAGCGATAAAATCCACATTTTATTAAAAAAGACACACTAGAAATTGCGATAAATTTATGTTTAATATAAAATCAAGATTTTTGCTCGGGAAATTTATTACGATCGTTAACTACAGTACAGTATTACTTTTATTATACTCTTACATTCTACTACACCGCTGTGCTATAGACTATAATTCGATTGAAAGTGAAATGCTATATTCTAATTAATGTCGAAACGCAATTGAATAATTTTTTCCTTCACTTAATGAACTTTAATTCTTACGTATTAAGAAATTTCTCAAAAATGAATCAGTTGCTATTGCGATACTTACTAAAAATATCGTTACAACATTACTAATCGCACGTTAAGCGCTTATTCAACTTTATATTGTACAAACATTCGACTTGCAAAAGGTTATTTCAGAATGTTTGTAATAGCCAAAGAAAAACAAATACAGTAGTCATTTAGAAGTTATCTATAACAGGGGAAAACGATCGATCGAATCATTGAGTAGATCGTAACATTTTATCATATGACGCACGGAATCCATCCAGTTTAGCCCGAAAGGATGTTTTTAAATTTCGTATATCGTCATTATTCCACCTGCCCTAGCAAATGAACAAGACATTAAACCTGTTGTGCCACGATTAACGAAGCATCGGCGAGTCTGACAAGCAAAAGAGTTGTTTTTGTCGTGTGTGCACGTATGGGTATTAGTATTTGTGGAAGGACGCGTAGCGACGATCGTGTCGAAATTGACGTTATCTGGAAAAAATTGTCACGAGACCAGTTGACACTTTCCACCGTAACAAGGAGCGCGTTATCGATAAGCAGCGTACGTATGAACATTGATTTAGAATAATATTTACTAAATAATTCCGATATTTTTTTATTCCTTGTACTTTCTAAACATGAAGTGAAAAATTCACTGTTCTTCAAAGTAAAACAGTTTATATTTCTGAATTGTGAAAAAAGTTGTTTTACAACCAAACATGTTGTATAAGAATTGCAAATACGAGATTCATTTATTATTGCGTAAAATGTACAAGTAATTATGAAAAATATTTTATATTAGAATGGATTCTTAAACATACAAAAAACATTATATGCTTAATAATCAATTATCTTTACTGTTATTATTGAATTTCATTTATTTTAATAAGCATTTAATTATTTTATTCAAGATTTTTCTGAGAATTCTGCCTTGGTATTAAGCAATTTGTAGTCAATGCATATATATGTATATATAATGTGAATAATAATATTATTTACTATTTTCTAAAAATTATCTATGAATTAAAATATAAAAGAGATATGATATATTATTGGTAAATTCGAAAACAAAAAAAAGTTAGAATAAGTACTCAGAATCAGAAAAAAGTTCACAATATCAGTATTATTACACATGAACAATAAACTTTATTAGAAAAATCCAATATTTAGAAAAATATTAGATATAGTATTTAATTTATTCAAACAATTAAAACAATTATTTTGCTTTATTCAAACAGCTAATATTCACGACTTTTACAAATAGCTATTACAAATAGCTATACATTATCAAATAGTTAATTCTCATAATTTCAGATATTGAATACAAACAATTTTCTTTCAACGAAAATTTATCAAGATATGCGTGATGTCCGATCTCGGTATGTATATATAAATATACATTATAAGTGTACGCGTTGCCGATAGGTCAAAACCCAATTACTCTGCGCTCTTCTGCGAATATACTCTAGTGTATCCCTTGGGAGGACACACATCGAAGGGAGAAGCTACTGGATGTATCGGATGAAAATAGTGAGTTGTCGCTTAGGCTTGTGTGTGGATGGAAACACAAATGAGGCAAGATGCTATTTTCATACTATGTTTTACAAATCAGATTTTGACAAACTGTTTCCCTATCAAAGATTTACGACGCGCCTAGGAATAGACACTTACGACTATTTCGTAAAATGCAGTATTGCAGTAACATAAACTACACATATATCTCTTCTCTAGTATTACTTCACACAATACTACCACACAATTGGATAAAAAAAATCAAAAACGATATAATACGCAAACTCAAGAGTACATTTGCGCGCAAACTCCGTCAGATAAGAAAGGGGGCTGGAGTCCTTAAGCCAACCCCGGTAGTGTTGTGCGCATGCCTGGAGCGACTGGCAAACACCGGCGCGTCTGCGATAAGGGGTGAGCCGTGCCGCAGAATCCATTGTTAGGATACATGCTGTTCTTACTTCTTCCTATGCGATACAGCACGCACGCACCTATAGTCACATCAAAACTCTATTCAATCCTGTTTGCACAGGGACACTTCATTTGCATCTATAAATTCACTATCGCTTATCGGTAACTTAAAATATGGCTATATATATATATATATATTAGCGCAACTGCCGCGATTTCTCGCGAATAACATTTCGATCAGTCTCCTGTACATATACAAGGGTGTTCATCGGTCCGAAAATAATGAAAAACGAGGGAGATGAAGATAGAGAGCGAGTGAGAGAAAAAAAATACATAGATCTACAGCATCAAGTGGTGCTCTATTAGTGCGCCCTCGCGCGTCGTTGTTTTTCTGTTTCGGCCCCAGCAAAGAGAGCAGCAGTCGAACTGTGGGGTGAGGAGCACCAACAACAATGGGTCGATCCGATGTAACGACATGTGTCGCTACGCAAGTGTATATATCTGTGCGAGTTCAGGCGAACCACTTAGCCGCCGCTGTACACACATCCAGCAAACAGATTAAGCACGAACGAGTAGGAGCTTCTCTCTTGGAGATATCCACGCAATGATGACACCGCTTTTTTCATCTGTCGAATTCTCTCCTTTTTTTCTTCCCCTTCGAGTTATACACGGGGATCCGACTAGTATATACATTTGATTTTATTTCGTGCTCTAATGCCGTTACGTTTCGCGTTCTGAAAGTTCCGTCGATGAGACATTAATATTCTGACGAAGATCCCCTTATCCAGTTCCTCTACCGCGTGTCTATGTGTGCAGGTAAAAGCACTTAGTTGGTAGGCGATTTTCACCTACGCATAGCAACGGAACGATTAATCTCACCTCTGCGTGATGTGTATACATACCATCCTCTCGATGAGAATCGAGCGCGGAACGGATGAGTTATACCCGCCACGTGCGCTTTCTCATAATGTTCCTTTATTACCGGGAGATAACAAACGCGCAAACGCATAAAGCACAAAGGGAGAGACGTGTGGGATTGATATACACAATATAAGCTGTAGGCGAGCCATAGATGCATCGGTCTGTACCTCCGGACGCGTTAAATTTACCGCGAACGTACACATATATCGGTGCCGTGCGTAACGGCCTCAAAACAGGATAACGAGGGAAATTAAGATTGTACAAATGCATGTTGAATCGTACATTTTTGCATGGGAATATATGATCCCGCGAGATCAAACGCAAACCTTTGTTTTAAACTACTGCAGACACGTAGTTTAAAACAAAGTATTCTGTCTTTAAACACTTGGATTATATACTATACAGTATACACAGATCGTCATTGATATGTAAATTTACGCGAGTTAAAGAGAGTCTGTTCATTTGACATATGGCGTTTTTGCCGACTGACATATTACGAATAGACGACTCTATTTGCATCGATAATGACGTTGTAATCTAAGTACGTCGTCATCGCTGCATATGTAAATTGTCGCAAGTACACGACGATTTCAGCTGCATTAATTTTTCGAATTTCCAACCCTGGGCTACGTTTAACATATATAACGATCTTTTTCACTAACGAGCTCACTGGTTCGTAAAAAAAAGTAGAATTTGTACACTCTTACGACAAATAAAAATCTCAATCCATCCGACAACTACGCCGGTATAGAAGTGTATATTACATGCGGATAATCCCAATGCAATATTACACGAGATTTGTTATCGAAAAACCAAGACTACGGTGACGTCTCGGATTCTCCATAGCGTCTAAATACGCTCGACTTCCTTCTTCGTGTGCGAGCACGCATGAAATAGGCCGGCTGCACTGTGCTCAGGGATTACTCGAGGATTACCCGAGGCGATGCTCGCACAAGCTTGATTCACAAAGATGGATTGCTCGGTTCGTTTTCTACTCTTAATACATCTCTCTTACAAATACAGAGCCGTTGCGCAAGGGCCCTTGAGAAATCGACACGTTACATCGAAGTGCATTGCTGAATAGGTCAGTGTTTACGAGAGACTGAATCGTTTGCGCTTTTGCAGTTGCGGCTCTGAGATTTTTGAAGATTCATATGTCAATGAGGATTTCTATTCCCTTTTGTTCGAGATACGAGACTAGGAGTGTTGTACACTGGTGTTAAGTATTGTAAGCTAAAGTTTATATATATATATAAGGCTAAAAATTGTTAATGATTGAGATGTTTTCGATACTTCTCGTATTTAATGGGTTGACCTAATCCACACGGTTTATATGGGCTTTCATATTGGTTATTTTTACCAGCCTATGCGTAAAATTGTTCTTTGGAGTAGTACTAGAGTTATGAGATATAATACGTAATAATAATAATTAAAAAAAATCATCTTAGAAAAGGAAATAATAAAATCCATGCGGTTATGTGGGAAGAATATTTTAAGCATAAGTTCGGTGAATATTGCTGTAAATGATTAAAAATGCAAATATCAAACACATACCAGAGTAGACAATATCAAGATCCCAAAAAACATTATACCCATTACTTTAGTGTGCAAAAATCACACATGTACTCAAAATATAAAAAATAGTAATTACTCAGGATCAAGTTATCTTTTTTCTGCTACCACAAAATTAATCTTTTTGTGCTATTTTCATCTCAGGTTTATCCCCTTAATATACTTTAGAGAAAAATGTCAGTGAACGATGCAGTGATATAAGTTAATTTAAAAAGAAACCAAAAATTCTCGAATATTCGTGAGTTCGAAAATTATTTCGATCGTCGAGGAAGGAGTTCATGTTCGCAGTTCTCTCGATGAGGTCTCTATCTCCTTTTGCTTCCACGAAACAGCGGTGAAAACACGCTCTGTAGTCCCCTGATCTTATCGGAACTCTGCGCGATGGTGAGGAGAGGAGAGAGAGAAAACGAAACAGAGTAGAGAGCACGAAAAATCCGAAGGACCATGCGGGAGGTTAATGATCACGAATTTCGTCGAACGAAGCAACGAGAATAAAAAGAACAACTCGAATGAAAGGTGTAGATAGGGACGAGAAAGGAGAGAATGATGAGAGCTGAGCTGCTTTATTCACTTGGGCATCAAGTTTCGAAGGTGTATACTGCTGAAGATTGCATTTGGTTAAGCTTTGAATTTGGTTAAAATACATTTTATAATTAATTTCATTTAGTTACGAGTATTTTTATTACACACACTCTCAGAAATGCCCATTTAAAGCAAGAGAAAATAATCATGATTAATATGAAATGAAAAATTAAGATGAAAAATCGTGTTGAAGCAACGCCATATTCTTCGTCAATTAAGCGGATAATTTTTGTTGAAAAAGAAGAAATATCAACATAAAAAACAACATAAACGTTTCCATTATAAAATAACGAAGTATAATACTGCGTTCACCGATGAAAATATTACATCGTCTTACTACGGTTTTTTCAGTATTTACACAAGTATCTACATTAAATACAATTTTTTTTATTTGAATTCATTGATTTTAATTAAAAGGCATTTCTATCATCGTAGATGCTAATTATGTTATTGCTATCAGAAAAACCGTTTGAACACACAATAAATAATTAGAGAAAACGCATATGCAAGTATTGTAAATACAAGTACAAAGTGAGCGGCAGAATTGTTTTGGCTGGTCCGTTATTATCTAATCAGCGTGAGTCTGCAGCCTCCACTTGCGTGTAGAAATAATTTAGCAGCTAAGCGAATTACGTCGAAATGGGATGATGAAAGGCACATTTAGGGCCGCGAGTAAAGAAAATACGTTGTAGGTATACTAACAAAGCATTCGAGGGTTGAAAATGAAGCAGTACATATATACAGTAGCAGCAGCCGCAACGTTTGACCCCTTGAAACAACGCGTGCTCTTCTCATGAATCAAGTCGCATTAGTGCGAGAGAGATACAGGGGAAGAGCAATCTTCCATCCGAACTTGGATAGTAGATTGGATTCTAGAGCTTTATTCAATTAGCCGTGAACCAGAGGACCTTTGCTGAATTACTGCCGTATCGGTTTTGTACTTTTGAATAAAAATATATACGCTTACGATAAAAGTAAAAAATGACAAGAACATTTGCAACTTTGGTGGCATTTCAACAGCCTCTCGCGACAGCAACGTTTCGTGTGGGCAATTGATTGCGAGCATCTCCTCGTTAGTATTGAATATCAATTACAGACTCGAGTCGAGAGGAATAAAAAGTTCATATACATGACTATACGCTGTTGCATGAAACATGCTTGGGCAGAGGCGTTGGAAATATAAATCCTTATCTACTTACTTCTCTCTTGCGCTGTTGTGTTGAATATTTAAATGGAGGCCGCGCGCTGAATCGTGCCCAACGAAGGTGGATCGTGCATCGATGTCGAATATCACGTGGATGGAATAAATCTGCCCGAGAACATTCAATTTACGAGTTCGCGGCTCGAGAGGAATAAAATTTCAAGAGAAGTGTACGGTCGAGCGCGATGCGCTCTTCAATGAACGATACATCGAGCATAATCGGAAATCAATTATGCTCACCGCGTGAAGTCCAATTAATTACTGTGGATTGTCGCGATAACTGATTTTCAACGTACACGCGTTGCTTTTTATAGCGATTTCTCATTAACTTGAAAATCCACATAGTACTTTAAATATAAAGAAGCCGTAAAATCATGTGGAATGAACTTTTTGTAATAGCCAGCAGTAATAAGCCGCATAGTAGAAATCGGATACTCCGCAGTCATTACGGACGTAATAGTCGATAATGAATCGCGCATCCCTTGATAGTTTCATGTATAGACGTAGGCAGTGAAAACTATGGCCACTGCAAAATACAAAAGAGACCTCCATATATCTATGCAATAGAAAGGGCTTCGGACATGAAAAAGGGTAATCTACTTCCGGGCGAGAGTACGGCATAACGAGCCTGGTGCTAGAGGGAGGCTTCTTGTTTATGTGTATATATGTATTTACGTATATATATACGTACATATAATATAATACTCCCTCTTCTTGGTCGGTGGAGTAGGCGTGGCCGAGCTGCGCAAACGCGCCACGTGATCAAGCCGCGTTTGCGGCGACTCGAGGCGGGACTTGGCACATTGCCAGTCCGCCAAGTTGCAAACAGAAACGGAGATAGAGGGAGACAGAGAGCGAGAGAGAGAGAGAGAGAGAGAGAGAGAGAGAGAGAGAGAGAGATATGGAAAGAGGTACTATTCTCTCCTCGACTACAGAAACATCAGCACATATCGCGAGGGCCTACACACGCACTCAGCGGGACTCTGTCGTCGCGTGCGCGCCGGACACCGCTCGTTTTCTCTCTTTCCGCGCGCTTGTTTACAACAGCAGTAGCTGCACACTATATAGCGAAAGACAGACGGATTCGATACCTGTCGTATCTACTTATAAAACATCAAAACCCACCGATTGATCCTGACAGCTCTCAGCAGCCAAACAAAAGATGGCTGTTGAGATAAGGAACAGTCCTACTGACATTATTATGTCCATTGATATTCTCGCTGCCACTTGAACCGAATCGAGATGCTGCTGGTGCCGGCCTCGATGACGGCGCAGTCCAAACTGCTGCACCAGATTAACAAGTACTATAGCGAAAAGGTCCAGATACGTATGATCCAGATTCAAAGGACCATTCGCGAGGTCTGTAAGGTCGTTCAGGATGTTCTCAAGGAGGTCGAGGTCCAGGAGCCGAGATTCATCTCCTCGCTCAACGAGTGCAACGGTCGATTTGAGGGCCTCGAAGTCATATCGCCTGGCGAATTTGAGGTTGTCCTTTACCTCAATCAGATGGGAGTATTCAACTTTGTGGACGATGGAACCTTGCCAGGCTGTGCTGTTCTCAAACTCAGCGACGGTCGCAAGAGGTCCATGTCTCTCTGGGTCGAGTTCATCACGGCATCGGGTTATCTGTCAGCCCGCAAGATCCGATCGCGATTCCAGACCCTGGTGGCACAGGCCTGTGACAAATGCGCCTATCGCGACTCGGTCAAATTGATCGCCGACACATCGGAGGTGAAGCTGCGCATCCGCGAGCGATACGTCGTGCAGATCACGCCGGCGTTCAAGTGTTCGGGAGTTTGGCCGAGGTCTGCTGCCCACTGGCCGATACCTCAGATAAGTTGGCCGCATCCTAGTCTCGTCGCCGAGGTTAAAACCGAAGGGTTCGATCTACTATCGAAGGAGAGCGTCGTCATGCAGGGCAAGCAGTCTGCTATGGAGGGTGACGCCTGGGTGTTGTCTTTCAACGATGCAGAATCGCGACTCCTACAAACCGGCTGTAGAAGGAGATGTTTGAGTATGTTAAAGACACTTAGAGACCGTCATCTAGATTTACCGGGCAATCCCGTCACGAGTTATCACATGAAGACGTTACTGCTGTACGAGTGCGAGAAACATCCGATGGAGACTGAGTGGGACGACGCGTGTTTGGGGGATAGGATAAATGGGATATTTTTACAGCTGATATCGTGCTTACAATGCAAGAGGTGTCCGCATTATTTTTTGCCGAATTTGGATTTGTTTAAAGGAAAATCGCAGAGTGGACTAGAAAACGCTGCGAAACAAGTTTGGAGACTGACTAGAGAACTGTTGATGAACAGTCGGGCACTTGAGAAGCTTTAATTACTTTTTTTGTTTCAAAGTTTAAATATATATTTTCTGAAAAGATTCGCCTATCGTTATACCAAATATAAAAAAGTTGTTTGGGATATTATTTGTTTTGAATTAGAATTCACTTATTTATTATTTAAGAATAATTTATAATAGATACAATTTGTTATGAAAATCTTAATATAAAGAGAGAATATACTTTGTAATATAAGATAGATTAATATTATTATTATTCGTTATTTTTGTATTTGATTATTATCGAGAGAATATGCGAGAGAGAAAAGTTTTTATTCAACTTTGTACTTTCGTAAAATATGACTGTAGTTTTATAGTATAAAGTTCACATGCACAAATTTATGTGTAGTTTACTATATTACAACACTTATATTATATAGTCGTATAAAAATACACAAAAATATGTTTTTTTATATTCTTATCGTAAAAAATATATTTTTTCCTTTTATTAATTATCATGTTGTCGGTGCTTTTAAATTATTTCAAACTTTATCGTTTCTGTTGTTTGAATTATACAATATAACAAAACAATTCGTTGAATGTGCATATATATATATACTTTAATAGAGGAATTTTTTAATATACTTATTTTTTATATATATGATAACAATACGTTAGAGATGTAGAGCACATGCGATATGTATATATAGTTATAAATAAATACAATTTATTACACAGATTCTTTCTAACTCTTTTTATCATTTAACAAAAACTTTACTACTGCATGATTTCCATAATAAATTAAACACAAATAGAGATAAAAAAATTGTCAAGGCTTTCTTTATCAACAATTTAAGGCTCATTTGTACACTTGAATTGCAAATTCAATTTTGCTATTGTTAATTATGGCTTCGATAAGCGTAATTTACCGGTTTCGAGCGACTGTGCTGAATAATTATTGCAACAAATTGCCAACAGGTAAATGCTTATTCAACTATAAAAAATAATTCGCTACGTATCTAATGAACCTTAACGATAAGCTCTCAGGAAGCTTTACATATTCAAAACGTGACTATCTTTTTAGAATTTTAGTGTAATTTATCGTTTCACCGTATTCTTATATAAGCTCAAACTTTAATGATTTTATATAACTATTAAAACGCAAGCAAAACATACCGAATTTTTAAATAACGGCAATGATTCAAATTAACTATAAAAACTTAAAATTTCCATCCGTAATTCATTTTACGTTCATTTGCTCGAGAAAGAAAGTGATCGATCAAGTCCACCAGTAAATTTCATCAACCAAAGAGATTCCGCTTATTAAAAGCCTTAAACTCATTAAATCCGTTGCCCGCCCGTGGGGCACAGGGTGGCGCGTGTCACAACACCATTCCACAACGCTATACCTAAATCAATTCAGCGAACGTCGTCTATCATTCGTGACGAAATTCCATTCTGAAAGACCGTATAAGTGTTGTATTCGATAAAGTTCTGCTAAATAAATAAACTAGCCCAAAGCGAGGGTAAATAATAACATCCGCATATAGGCATGCACATGCACTGCGCCCGACAACATCGTACATTATCGGTCTTGTAAGAGAAAAAACGGCAGCAGCAGCACCACCACCGCCAACGAGAGGTAGTCACTGCATAATTCACGCTATATACGTTCGGGTAAGGGTTGGGCTGCGAGGAGGGTATAAAATAATACCTCGAAGCGGGGGTGCTAGACAGCCTGTGGATCGATGCGCGAAGGGCGAGGCAGGATCCCGCCCCAAAACATCGAGATTGGCTCGAGCTAACAGCGAGAAGGCGTGGCCTCAGGAAAGAAAGAACGAGAGAGAGAGAGAGAGGCAGAGAGAGAAAGAGCATCTGTCGGTGGTGGTGGAGCCGGGCATAGGCCGACTCGGGAGACAGACTCGAGCTTCCTCTCCACTCGACCCGTTCTCTCTCAACACGGCGCTTCGCAACTTTCTCTCCGAGAAGACTTTTGCTCCGTCTCTCGAGCAATAGTCAGCTTTATCCATCGGGGGATTAGAGAGTCTCCGATTTTTAGTGTACCAAGTGCATAGAATTAAGTATGGTGAGGGTGTCGTGAGTTTGTTTATCGTGAATCATCGGACGACGACTACGTAGAGCCGCGAAAATGTTGGTGCCACCGGAGATGCTGACTGCTCAGTCGAAGATGGTCTATCAGTTGAATAAATATTTCGGCGAGCGAGTAATGGCTCGTAAGAGCCAAGTAGCTAAGACCATTCAAGAGGTCTGTCGAGTTGTACAAGACGTGCTGAAGGAGGTTGAGGTTCAGGAGCCGCGTTTCATCTCATCTCTCACAGATTATAACGGCAGGTTCGACGGTCTAGATGTCATTTCACCTACCGAGTTCGAGATCGTCATCTACCTGAACCAGATGGGTGTACTGAATTTTGTGGACGATGGAACCCTGCCGGGCTGCGCCGTTCTCAAACTCAGCGACGGTCGCAAGAGGTCCATGTCTCTCTGGGTCGAGTTCATCACGGCATCGGGTTATCTGTCAGCCCGCAAGATCCGATCGCGATTCCAGACCCTGGTGGCACAGGCCTGTGACAAATGCGCCTACCGCGACTCTGTCAAGATGATCGCCGACACGACGGAGGTGAAACTGCGAATCCGCGAGCGATACGTCGTGCAGATCACGCCGGCTTTCAAGTGCGCCGGTCTCTGGCCGAGGTCGGCCTCGCACTGGCCGATACCTCAGATACCCTGGCCACATCCGAATCTCGTGGCCGAGGTTAAAACCGAAGGTTTCGATATGTTATCCAAGGAGTGTATAGGTCTCCAGGGTAAGCAGTCGGCTATGGAAGGTGACGCCTGGGCACTAAGCTTCATCGACGCAGAGAATAGGTTGCTGCAGGGAGCCAGTCGAAGACGATGTCTCAGTATACTGAAGACACTTAGGGATCGGCATCTCGATCTGCCGGGAAACCCAGTAACGAGTTATCACATGAAAACGTTGCTACTGTACGAGTGCGAGAAGCATCCGCACGAGGCTGAGTGGGACGATGTGTGTTTGGCCGATCGTATTAACGGGATATTTTTGCAACTGATTTCGTGTTTACAGTGTAGAAGGTGTCCGCATTACTTTTTGCCGAACTTGGATCTGTTCAAAGGCAAATCGCCGAGTGGATTGGAAAACGCGGCAAAGCAAGTCTGGAGACTGACCCGGGAGATGCTGACGAATAGTGCAGCGTTGGAAAAGCTCTAGTTCAACTAATATATGTCATCTACGAAGATTTTTCAACTTTCTTCTTTTAATTCGAACTTTCATTCTGTGATGCTCTTACGAGCGCCTCGATAAAAAAAACTATGTTTGCGTTTTTTTTTCTTCGAATTTTAGTGCCATAAATATATATACTGACGTGTTGTCGAAGAGATTATGAAAGTGAATCGATTTGTTGTTGTGTTTATAAATATGCCTACGTTTTAGCTTTATCGCTGGGAAAAAAAGAAAACTTTTTTTCACTTTCGTACAGTAACGAAGCACGAATATAGTATATGAAAATTCCTATTGGAGCGTAAAATTATACATGTTTTCGTTGTTGTTAGTGTAATTTTAAATAGGAAAAATGATGTATGAGAGTAAGACATTGACGGTTGACGGAGTGTACGCGTGTGTCGGAATGAGAAAAAAAGTTATGTATACCAGTGAAATTACAATGACGCTTGTACTTGATATCTGACGAGTGAGAGAGAAAGAGAAATAGAAATGTTCGGCGCGCAATGCCAGTGTAAGACACCCGAAGCGACGGCGGACGTCGGAACCGTAAGCGGCGAGTGTCAGTCTGACGAATATTATCTTACAAGTGCATCACTGCCAAATCATTAACTTCTACTATTGTTATTTAGAGATTGTAATTTTCTTTTTTCATTTGTTGATATTAAAGTCAAACTTTATTTAACGGTGCATGAAGTTGTAAAGGATAAGAAAAAACTTTGTAAAACATAGTATTTATAAAGATTCATCGTATGGTCTGCTTCGAAATCTAGTAATTTCTCCATACTCTTTGTATCTCGCTTTTGTATATACGATTGAAAAACTATTTATTGAATTGTACTGAATTTCGAAAATACATTAATATTTATACGAAATTACAACGTTTTATCTGTTTTAATTACCTTCATTCTCATGTTTTTTCTGTATATGAAAATAATTATTTTAATTTCCTTTTAGTTCTACATAAATATCCATTTATCACGAGAGAATATAATAATAACCTTTGTACTGATATTTTGGAGTCTAAGCTTATTAGACTAACAACACGATAAGTATACAATTATCGATAACTTAATTCGAGTCGGTATTCTTATCATTAAGGTATATAGCTCATTCAATTGAGAGCATCGTAAATTCCATGTATCAGGATAAGAATATCGCGATAATCCAAAGATGTCTGTTCCTTTTCAATGTACAGAAACAATACAATTACGCACGCAGTAGATTCTTTTCAAAGTGTAAAATTATTTCATTTAAAAGAACAATAATCTATTCGTAAAAAATAATCGAAGTTGTATAGAAATTTCTCTTCAAATATGCATATTCTCATAGAGGGTTTATTGTATAATAATAAATATAATCAAAAAATATCTTTCCTGCGCATACCACTAAATATTTTTATTATAATATATAGTGTATTATTAAAATCAATATGTTTTATGTAAACGATTGTAAAATCGTCTCTCCACGGAGGTACCGATATCCGTTTTCTCCATTGGCTATAAACACTCGGTAAATAAGCAGCACGGTTTTCAATTGTTTCTCATATATAATGAGCTAACACCTAAGATTTCGTAAGTAAGACACCGGCAAAGTAAAAGCATTACGAGCATCTACGTTAGTATATGCAATGGCGCGAGTGTACAACTTATCGACGATAATAACAGCGCTGAAAGGGCAATTGCAAAGTTGCGCTTGTGCAAACATAGTCTCTGCGGTGCCTTGTTTGAGAAAGAAAGCTGTATGCATGTATATAGATACCTATACTCATACACATGAGAGAAAACATAGTGCAAAAAGAGTTACGACGCAAGAAGAGGCATGACCGTAAATTACTTCTAAGTTCTCGCAAATCATTTTCTCCGGACATTTTGCAAGAAATTCAGCGCCGCCGTTCGCGAATGAATTTAATGCCGAGACATCGCACGCGGTTTATACCCTCTTTTATATACACGCTTCGAAATATTACACAGCGTTTAAACCCTGTGATTGTAAATTATCACTACCTACATTTTTGCTTGGCTTTCCCATGCAGGAGACAATTAAAAAAACGCACATAAATACACACAAACATACAATCGTTGATTACATCGAATTATTTAAGAATTGAAACATTTTGATAAAACAATAAATAAATAATAGCTAATAACTTGATACAGATCAGAGTATCTTTCAAAGCGAAGCTGCTCATTAACATGTTGCCGAGTTAGAGACCTCCCTAGAACTGATTTACCATAATTCTCTGGTGGCGACGCGAGAAGACAATGAGAGAACGAAGCGGCGAAGTATTCAGTGATTGAGAGGCCCTCGTTGTCTCTCTCTTTCTCTCTCTTTGGACGATCGCCTCGATTTTTTCAATATGCAAATCACATACACGCAACACACTGCACTGCTGGGACCAGTTCTCTCCTTTTTGCCGGTCGTGCTCTCATAAGAAACCTTTATCCGGCGGAGCCACTTATACATATACAAGCTGCAGCCGGCAGGCGATAGATTGTGGCCGCGAAAAAGGACGAGCCGATAAGAAAAAAGCCGCAACAGCCAAGACGCTGCTGCTGCTGCTCTGCAGTACAAAGAAAGAAAGCGAATAAATATCGATTCACCAAACTGAACATTGTAATTGGTGCAACGGCTCTGTCGCGGGAAGAAAAGAGAGGTATAAAAAAACTTTACTCTCTACAGCCTAAGGAACAAAAGGAGGTAAATATATAGAGTCGGGGAATTGTTTCGGATCATTCATAAAACATGATATTGAAAAAAAACCTTCTCAGAGTTCGATAAAGCTCTCTCATATTATGTATACGTATGTATAATGTAATATTAGTCCACAACGAATTTACAAAGTATTTTTTTTTATTCAATAAGAGATTTTACCAAAGCGTAATACCGCACAGAGAAAGTTTGCGACTATATTTTAACGCTGTTAGTATAGTATTCACTTTGTGACTTCATAATTTGCATGGCGAATAAACTGGAGTGTAACGATAACCGCACCTTGACAACTTGTACTTATACAAAAAGGAATGCACGTAGTCTCTTCAAATTTCTCGCGAGGCAAATCTCGCGCAGTGGACGTAGCGTATATATATATATACCTACATTTCCTTTTTTCTTTGAATGATAGTCGTGCGCGCATCCACGTACTTAAACGGCCCGATCCGCCTGAGATCTTGTTCACCCGCTTCGTTGCAGAAACTCGCGCCATAATAAAACTCGCTCAGATAAAGCCGCGATGTTTATGGCCGCGGAGACAGCGCTCGCAATCGGGACCGACGTGTTACCGAGAAGCTTGCACGGAAAAAAAGGAAACAACCGAAAGACAAGGAAAATTAACAAGTTGACGGCCTGCACGCAGAGAGAAAAGTCGCTTGTGTTTAGAATTATCGCGAGCGTCGATCTTTCTTGAATATGCATATACTTTATTCATAACCGTAGCGAAGAAAAAATATTTGCAAGATAACGTCTTTGGTGTTCGTTTACTCTTTAAAATTCTGAAATAGCGAAGAATTATCCTTGAGAGTGAAATGATATGCATTTCTGAATTGTTACTACTCGATTTATCGAGTGAATATTAACTTTTGCTTTGGTTTATCAAAATGACTGATTAAATTTAATTTGGAATTGTTAAAAATAGACTGTGTTTAATTTCTCTGGAATAATGAATATACTTTTATAAAACATGGAATTTTAAATATTTTCATTACTTTCAATCCAAAAAGCACGCATCGGTGTAAAGCAATTTATGTAGTATAATATTTGCATTATTTGCAATCCACAAGAACATGATGATGTAGTAACCGTTTTAAGTACTGCAATATTTAAATTATATACAATCTAACACCACAAGCGTATTCCAACTACACTCGGTAATGTACGCGTATAATTTTCTGCGCAGACAATTATTTTCCTTTTTATTCAAATAATAAAATTTCACTATCTTGGACATAGAAAGTAGCCACCCAGACGAAAACGTGGAACAAATGTTGAAAATTCAACCAAAAATTTCAAATCGCATTAATCCGTCGGACGTGAGCAAGCGCTTTACGAGCGAGACGCGCGCATTGTTTTTCGCAGAGATTAGCAAGAGGATCTTCTCGTATCTTTGAATTTTATTGGGCCGTCCGAGAGCGCATCTTCGTTTTGTATATATACACCGACTCAGACACAAACACGCAGACACATACACAAACATGCGCGAAAAGAAGCGGACGCTCTCCCCCGGGTAACGCGATACTCGCACGCGCAGATCTTGTTTCCCTCTTTTTTCTCTCTACGGTATATAAGCGCCTGGTCGAGCTGCCCTTTTCCTTTCTCTCTTCTTCGCTTCCCTTATAGCTATGGATATATGGACTATATATACGAAAGAGAGAAGCGGTGGGCTTATGTGCGCGCACGGCTTTTGCGCCAGCTGACAGCGCGCCTTGTACACTGTGGCACTCGAGCCGCTTGCTTATACGCATATACGTATATATATATATTCGTATATATATGTATGTGTGTATATATATAGGCAGAGCACAGGTACGCACTGGAACAAGATCACCAAGATAAGGCCCCTATATGCTCGCGCGCGCGGGTTTTCAGCTTTACGGCATATATAGTCTCGTTCGGACGCGAGTATATCTCCTGACTTTCGTTCCGTGGCTTTTTTTCCTTTCGTTTGCGAGAGAAGACGAGCGCTGTGTGCACGGAATTTTAGTGCGATTTTTTTCTCTCGAAGTACGGGGAATGAAAAGTCGGTGCTAAATGTCCGCGAGACGGTTGTTTTTGGGAAATAGTTTGAAAATTTAGTGTTATTCGTGCGCGGTTTTTGTTCGCCGCTCGATGCAACAGACACGAACAAACATACATGTACGCGATACGCTTGAGTACTGTCTACGATACTTTTCGGTTAGCACGATCGCATAAAAATATTTTTTAATTTTACGAGGCAATTATTGTTAATTACGACCAGTGTACGGAACTCCACGCGCACTTCTTTAAATCTATATCGCCAGCAAGTTAAATTACTAATTAATCGCAGTCTATCTAATAAGTTACCAACCTTATATTTATATACACTTACAAAGCTCATTAAAAGATTTACGCTTGTCCGAAAAAAAACAAACTTTTTCGTACTCAAATTTACGACAGTGTACACGACATAAGTGATTGCAAAATGCAATCTCATCTCAGGTTAAAAATGGAAGTCAATTAAGACATTTCAGTAAGCTATTAAAAGTTAATAACAATAAAATTAATATAATCGGAATTTCTCAGCTATACTAACACTTTTTTCTCCGAATACCTTCATCGGTATGTAGGAATAAAAGTATATTCCATACAACGAATATCGCGAATATGGATATATATATATGGATATATATATGTATATACATTTTTCTTTTCCACCCTCGTTCTCGTAACTCTAAACTCGAGAGCACAAGTACTAGCCGATGTACATACTTATCTTCTTGAAGGTGTACAGCGTGGGCTTTTACGAGCGAAACCACTTAGAGTATCGTTCTCGCAGCAACGACACGCTCGAGCATTAATATGAAACATTGATGTCTTACCGACGTTTTACGTCCCGCGCACCCCTGGCTGAAACGTTCGCCTATTGCTTAAATGGCGAATGTTCAAAGTTATATAACGATGGAAGAGTATGGTTACTTAGTTATTATTAAAAAAACAAATAAATATTCATAATTTCGAGAATACGTCAAATGCGCGAATGAGTGTAAAATTATAAGTAAGTATATAAAAATATATACGATTTTTAAATTAATTTCACCGTTTCCGTGACGAGTAGCGTTGATATTAAAATGGAAAAAATCATGTTTTAATTTAATGATATTACTGGAGTAGTCATTGAAAAACTGGTCTACGAGATATATAATCCTTATATCACTTTAACGTTCTCATCTTACCAAAAATAAGCAGTTGACGCGCAATATTCTTCGATACCGAGTCTACGATTGCGTAAATTGAGTTTCCGGCTCATTTTATATAGGATCGAGATCGTCGTCTTAAATTTTCTCTCAAATGCTGCGCATGTAAGGCTTTTATCTCTAGCCATTTATTGCCGCCGTTTATCGCACCTCCGTATCACCGACACATACTGAGACTGTCTTTCGTTCGAATAAATTCACTGATCGCTAAAGAGACTACTGTAGCGTATATGCGTTTGCGTAACTTGCATCTTGGTCGAAAATCACAGAAAAAGACGACAAGATGCGATAAAAGTGGAAAGCCAGGATATTTATACGAGAGAAGCGATATAAACAAATAAAAATAGATTTTATGGACGCGAATTACTGTACAGTCTGACTTCGTCTGATGAAACTGGATGTATAAGTAATTAAAAAACAAATATATATATTATACATTAAGAATGAGTTTGATAGCTCTATAACTATTTTTCATCGGATAAGCAGTACTGGCAGTCCATCAATCCTTGTGTCAAAATGATTTCCGAGTCTTTCGACTACATCTATATTCCGAATTTAATGCACAGCAACGAGAGCATTTCTTTCCGCGAGGCGAAAGAACAAAAGAACGACGATCTACACCGAGGAATTTGACGCGAGCTGGTATGCGATGCGCGGCGTGCTTTGTTCTTTCTTGCGAATGGCAGAACATGTCCTTTCGCTTCGTCGTCTCGTTCCGCGGCAACAAAAGTGCATATTCCTTTGCGGTTTTGTTTCTTCCTTTTATTTCGAAGGTAGAAAAGATATCCGGTTCGGTAAATTAGAGCGATGTATACGAGCTGCGGCAGCCTTTTAGTCTTTCCTGCGCATTCCGAATCGAGTGAGGTGGTATTTCGAAGGAACCATCCGTTTACTTCTGGCTTTTTTTGCTTATCGAACAGACGGAAGGAGGAAAATGCAGATATCGAAAGAATCACCTTGGTTGTGGATTTTTCATCGTGTACAGACATACATGCGTAACACTGTTTTTGAATATGTCCACGCAACAATCCAATCTCGAATAAAAAAAAAAGTTAATCAATGACTTGTCGTCCATACGAGAGAATCCCGCGGGGGTTCGCGCTGTTTCAGCTCGACGGGCGAGCGCGCATTTTTCAAAAAGCGCCACGTGTCGCTGTCACAAATTGAGACAAATGAGCGCTCTGTGGACCACTTGTTCATGTAGGAAGATTGAACAATCGCACGAAGGGAGGGTCGAATTATGAACAGCCGTAGGTCGAGTGTTTATACGTATATGTATTCGCATCACGAATTATCGTTTTTTTTAACGTCTGTGTGTTATGGTGAGTTTGATCTGGGTATAAAACGAGGATTTTTAAGCTGTGCAAACGGCTATAATAACCGTCGGATTTAATTGTCCACCAACGGAAAGTTGTGGGCTCGCGGTTTCTCTGGGACTTTGTATTCGAAGCTTGATCGCGCTTGGACGATTTGTCCCGATGCCAGCAGCCGTCACGAGTACATGTCGAGCAAGATAATGTCTCTCTTATAGCTGACGATAATAGCAGTGTATATGCACATGGCGTCGTGTGTATGTCAGTATAAAAGATGTTTGATTCTGTTACGGAAATCTTGTTAGTCATGATTTGCCTAGCTTTTGTCGATTTTCTAATGTTTCTTTAACGGAAGTGCGTGTCTTGAGTGGACGAATGATGCTTTAGTAATCGTTATTATTACAAAGTCGAAATAATAAGCAGTTGATATAATATAATCGTTGTACCGTCAATTAAATCTAAGTTGGAATAAGCAAAGTACGAAAGGGGAAACGCTATTAATTTCTTGAAATTACGTTAATGGCATAGGAACGACGAGAACGGGTTAAAAGCAGGTCAATTGCTGAGAGCTTTCATCCTTCATCTGCGTCCAAACTGTTAAATCAAATTGCTGGGGTATAGTGCTTGACTTATGGCTCCTTTAGCAGCAAATACATTTCGAGATAGAAACGATTTACGTTACAGTTAAAAATATAAGACAAAATAATAAGGCCTGATGAACGTATAATCTACTTAAACCATTGCATCAATGGTAACTGTTTATACATTACTAAAGTGAAAAAGTATATATTTTAAGCAAACCTCATAAATTTTAGCAAGATTTACCAAGCTGTTGATCAAAGTTATTTTGAGACTCCTAGAGAGCGGTACATTTGTTTCTCAAACTGATTTCTATTAATAAGATAAACTTATGCTTTATACCTATAGTCTAAGTTCAACGTTATATTAAAGAAAAAGAAAATACTTATAGACGCACTCTAGCTCACAGTACATAATAGAATATACAAAAACATAAAAGTACTTTACTAAAATCTCTTCTATCGACACATTATCTATCAGAAAAATAAAAAAGCGATAAAGGAAAGACGATATGTTTGTTTGCTTCTAGCAAAAGCATTCTTCGGGCAGTAATGCTTTCGATCCAAATCCAAATTTGATTAGTTCAAGGGGAGGAGTGTGCGTGCCGCGGAGATTTATGCTCCACGACACTCCACCAGAGTAGGGAAAAACTGACTCTTAACTATATGTCTCTCTCTTTCTATATATCCCCGAGGGACCGCCGTTGAGAGTTTTTCGGCGCGGAAGAAACGAAAGCTGGCGCCTAAAGAAGTTGTGAGAGTTTACTCTCCTTCTCTCTCGTTCTCTTTCGACAGAACACGAGTGAACTCTATTTTTGAACGCATAGCCCGTGTAAAAGTTTGGAGACACGACTAAAAAGGGAGTTGGCGCAGGATGGATGCATCCTTTTGCTTGAATTATCGCCTCGATGTGGTCCAACGTTTTTTTGCGTCGGAATCTCTATGTGTTTAGAGATGCGCGTTTGTTCGAGAGAATCCCGTGGGTTTTCTTTTAATATCGCACCCGCACGTACGGAAATATATATGCACTTCCGTATGCCGAGAAATCGGAAACTTTTAACCGGTCGTTTGCTTTTTTAGAGGTATTTTCCATCCGCTTGTTTGTCATTGAGTGGCCTCGTGGTAGACGAGATTTGTTCAATTTGTATAGGGTCATTGGCTTCTATTCAAATCTACACATTTGCCAAGTCTAGGAATCCTATTCTGTAAATTTGAAATTGTAAAAAATTCAATATTCTTGACATTGCAATTATTTTTACTTCTTTTTGTTTACTTTTAACCCTTAAGCAGAGTAAAAACACTTAATTTTACAATGAAGTGAATAATCGCTAATTTAATGCTGTCTATCATTTAATAATAAGTCTACTTTTATATATAAATAATATTTCGATTATTATAGATATGATTATTTTATTATTATATATTGCATATAATTAAATATAAAATAATATACTACAGAATCATTAATTCTTACTAACTGTTAATTTGTATCTATAAAAATTTATTTACATTTTCTGCAAAACGAAAATATTTATATCGTATTGTTAAGTCAACGTTTATCAAAAAGAAATAATTATGTTATCTAATATTCTCTAAAAATGTTATAAATGCATATAGTAAAATATTTTTATTTATTGAAATTTCGAAGTGCACCATTCTGACTTTTACGAACAGTAAATTTTTCACTATTTTAGATTTAGTGAAAATAAAAAATTTAATGCCTGTTAAAATGTTTTAACTATATTTTGTTAACGATTAGTTTAATGCACTATACGACTATTATACTCTAAACATTTTTTATTTATTTTGCGAACGTCATATATATAGTTTTGTAGAGATTTTTTTCACGTTTATTCTTTGATTTTTTCTGGTACGAACTCTACATTTCACTCGGTTTCATGACACTTGGTATCCTTGTTTTTTGCGCTCTCTATCTCACAGCTTTCAGACCTAATAAACTCACGACCGCGCTAAGTATATCGCTTGTTTACACTCATATAACTTCAAAGGGAACTTCGCTAGTGGCGCGTTACGGATATTTTGATGCCACATCGCCCAAGTGATTCACATAAAAATTATTTGCGAATTCAGTGCAATCAATTTCTCACGATCTTGGCAATTGATCGGGTGGTTAAATCGTATTTATGAATCTCTAATATTTTTTAAATCTATATATTTGATTTTAAAAGTCAATTATGTCAAATTTTATTGGTTAAATAAGAAAATAGCTATAACTAGTATAAAAAATATGGATTTTTGATAATATAATAGAATAATATTTTCACTTACCACAATTATGATTGCGAAAACTTATGTAATAAAAGTATAAGCAGTTTTAGAAAAATAAACTATGGCATAAAATTGTACGAATTTACTATAATTCCGTTGCGTGTTGTATAATAACTCTAACGTTTGCAGAATTTAAATCAATGAATAGCGATGAAATAATGTGAAAGGCTCAGTAATTTTCAGAAAACGATGTCATCAACAGCACAATATGACGTTAATAAAACCGCTATAAAGACATTAACTCAATTTTCTTGGCGATTGTTGGAGCTAACGGGATAAATGGCAACAGATGCATGTGTTAAATCTTGGCACACACATGACTGTGCTATATATACCCCTCGCACAGTCGTGAATTGCCACGCAAGCACACGCGTCTCTTTTTCCGACTTATTGTACATCAGCAACGAAAAGCCGACGGGTGTGTAAATGGCGAGCGCCACAACCATTAGACCGACGAGTTTACGAGTAGATCGTAGACTCGTAGAGTATACACACACACATATATATATATATATATATATATATATATATAATAATACTAACTGAGCAAGCGACAAGCGAGACCACCGCGTTAAAGACGAGGATAAAAGGCCATACTTATCTCTCTCTCTCTCTCTGCTCACTTTACTCTCGCTCGACGAGCTGGAGCCAAATTAACATATGCGAAATCCAACGACATCGTGCATCTACTCACCTGAAACAAGAAGAGACGTTCGAGCATAAAGTTTCGTCGATCATTTAGACGCGCGATCGTGAGAACGGACGTACAAACCAGTGCCAAACTCTTTTACATACGTTTTCCTGATGTATATATTTTAGATTTATTTGTAGACATGAATAAATATTTCGGAGAATATAAATTTTCGATCGTTGATTGCTTTATAACGACTAGTCGCCGTGACTAGTCTTCCAATAGGTTAACTTGTAAAAATAACAGGTAATCGAGATATTAATTTAACTGAACTAATCTAAATGTCTGATATAAAAACATTTTGTAAAAACGTTTTGATTAATCCTTTATTATAAATGTTATGTGCATGTTTATTTGCAATTTACTGTAAGTACATACGCAGTTGCAACGCAGTACGTAGAGTTAAAAAACATTAAGTAATTATTACCTATTGGATAGATAAATGTATATGTATTTAGTATCAATTGTTTCCTTATAAAATTTTGCGTGAATTTCACGTTCTGAATGAAAATAAAATTTGGCTATTAAGATATTCCTCTCTTGTCATGTATTCGAGAAAACGGTCATCTTGAATGCATAATAAGATGGTGTGGCGCTCAGTACGTGGATAAAGTGTTGGAATAATGGACGAATCTCTAAATAAGATAAAAAGAAGGTATATTTCTAAGAACAAGTAATACTTTAAAAAATGGCCATCACGTTCTTGGTAATGACAATCCAAATTGTTTCGCGCGTAAAGATCCGTGGTTAAAGATTGAATTCAAATACTCTCGAGACTTTCGACTGACACCGACTAAACATATTTATAGCGTTAAATTCGATTTCGCTCCGATCGTACACTTTATTTTCTATACAAATGAATCAAAGATGATATAAATGTTTCTATGTTATCAGAAAATAAATGATCGAATGAAATGCAAATGTATATTTCATCGCTTCTTAAAATCACGAATAGCTCATTAATAATTTCGCGCTAAACCTGTCGTACTGCCTTAATGCTAGATGTACTGCAGATTATGGCAAACACATAATTATATATATGAATCATGATGGCAGTAAACTTGATGAGTTATCGTGTGAACAATGAAAAATACCAACTTTACTAGACAGAATGAGAAAACTAGAGGGTCATGTCAAATAAAAAAACTGTAGCATATTCAAGCCTTGTGTTTTTTAAAGACAAAACGTCCAACCTAGGACAAAGACCAATAAAAATACCTTCTTTCTCCGAAGCGAAAAATGTAAGACCCCTTTATCTTGTATCAAGGGCGCATCAATGGTGCTGCCACGATTAATCCGTCGCGCGCGCAAGTTCGCGGAGTATAAGCATGTAACCCAACACCAAAGAGCACTAGGCGTTAGGAGAGTGAGAGCGGGAGTACAACCGCCGATCTCGTATCATATTTCGTGTTATTCAAATTCCAACAATGCCATTAAGGGATTTCCCTCACATTTGCCCGAGTGTGTATAATCCTTTTGATTCTACGTACATTCGGACCTACAGACTACTGCACGATGAGAGGAGAACGAACAAAAGACTGTGTGTATACATACGCGGGACGACGACAAAGTGCAGACGTGAAAACAAGAGCTACAATAACCTAGCTATCTGCCGACTTTTGTTAGAGCCGATCGAACGGTGTTTTTCAAGCGACCGACTCCCTTATGCCTATATTAAATGCTTCAAAAGCATACGGTTCGTTTGATTCATATCGGCGAACTTCCGGTTCAGACGACATCTGTGAAGGTGCCAATGTCATACCTAGAAGGAATCCTTTTAGTTTATGGGCTTATCTATACACAAAAAATATTCTGTATTTCCGATCCCTTGTAAGAATCGTCGGTACTGGATGGGCCTGCAGTATTGGTTCTATACTGGCAACTAGTATGCTGGCTCTACCTCAATACGAGATTGAGATAAGAACGGGCTAGAATTGTAACACTATACTGACCCAATGATGGCATACCAGATTGGATCCAGAGTTAAAGTATGATATCAAAATAGCAGGATAACAATTCAGTAATGATATATCTAGTAATGGGAAGTCAAGTACAAGCGATGACGTTTGATTAAGATCATCAAATAAATCATATAATGCGACAATAATTATATAAAATATTATGATATAAAAAATGAATAAAAAATATTTCTTTAAATATAGTAAAATAAAAAACAAGGTTGTCACAATAGTGGCACAGTACTGGCTTTGAAGTCTGACCCGTTCTTATAACTCCAGTACTGGTTCAATGCTGGGCAAGTACTGGTGTACAGTACTACTGTCAGAATATGTGTACTAGCTTAGTACTGGGCCATTGCTTCGAACTAGGATTGTTTTTAGTAAAGTACACTTCTCATTTTAAAAATACGAATTTCGAAGCCTAGAAATCTAATGTAATTTTCTCCGTTGGCTGTCGATGTGTTTTTTTTTCGCTCTAGTCATTAGTGACGCTCTGTCGCGTTTATCTCTATAGCTGAAAGTGCTGTGTGGCTCTACTGATGGGAAAGAAGTCGCACTCGATGGGGTGGATGAAGTCATCACACGCCACCCATCCCACTCGCTCAGAAACAATCACATTACGCGCGCAACCCCCGCACGACGAGAGAAAGTCCTGCTGGTGCGGCTTAATGGCTGCTGTGATGTAACGCAATGACTTCTTATTTATTCGGAGAGGCTTTTCTTGATCAACTTATGGAGGATGGACGAGATGATAAATTTTTAATTGAGTTTAGGGCTTATTAATACAAGGAAGTTTTTGTCCTGCTGCAGCTTTCTTTAAATCGTCCATTCAGCGATACCATTTTTGCAATGGTCTTGTAAAATAAATATTTTTATCATACTAGTGTATAAGCAAACAAAAACGCAAAGTGTAGACAGTCGGTACAATATTGCATTTCACATCAAATATACTTTGTCCTATGGTACGGAGAAATAAAGATTCTTTTCCCTCTCTCTATATGTACTTAATCCCGTCTATCCGTGTGTGTAGCACAACAATAATTCATGCGACCTTTTCTTTTTACCGGGATCAGCCAAAGCTTCATATAATATTCATCTAGTAGAAGAAAATCAGCGCACGCGACCAGCCCCTCCACGAATAGTCATGGATGCAGTGGTTCAATCCGCAATAACTTCCAGTCCAGCGATCTCGAGAGTCAAGGGTCATTGAGCGTTGGTATTATAAATGCATCAAACGTGCAGCGAGAAGGAAGAGAAAAAGAGAGAGAGAAAGGCATGAGTCAGTCAGTCGCAAAGAGAAAGAGAGGGTGGCAGGTGGCGCCAATTTAACGGCCCGACGGTCATGACGGATGTGGACGCTGCTGCTTTCTCCCGTTACACGTGGACGCTTCACTGGGCACGCGATGTCACGGCTTGTTTTCCGTACTCGATGGGGAATGGGGGGGGGGGGGGAGCTGCCGGTCCTGCTGATGTAGGGACTTGGGTGCTATGCTTAATAACCCCTAGACTTGATTCTGCGAATGCTTCAGTAGAAGAAAGGCAATCGAAGAGAAATTCGCTAGGATCGTTTTTCTCATGAGATGGATCGTCGTGTATTTGTCCGATCAAGGATTCGACATGCGAATAAGTTTGAGGGATAACGAGGAGTGGGGAATGTACTCGATGTTGCAAGACGCCTGCGGGTAAACCTTTTGGTTACAATTTATACCGATACATTACCACGAACAATTCATCGATTTGGATCTCGTTTGCGCGGACTGCGGTAATTCATAATAGAAGCAGAGAGATATATAAGTTAAATGATTTATAATACAAATACGTACTCGAGCAATTCGTTTAATCGATCGTGTTCATTGATTGCTTCGTCGCGCAGTGTTTATTTAAATCGCGAACATTCATTATTCAATCTGAAGTAAAATACAAGACAGGGATAGAAACTAATAACAGTATAGATATTCGTTCTGTACACACAATGAGTAAAAAAAATGTGAAAATACGCTATGCGAAGCACGTGATCTTCATCGTCGTCACCTCTCTTTGTCTCTCTTTTATGCCGTCTCGACTCGCCGACAAGTAGAATAAAGCCAGTCGTGAATTATATCGAGCCTCGAGCAAAATCCTGCGAGTATATGGTATACCATATAGCTTTGAAACTCGCGTGTACCTTATCTGTAGCGACTGAGCGAGTGCACCGCACGGTATAAACACACTTTCCGCCCTTTTCTCTTCCACACGACTCGGACGTATATATACAGTTTCAAAGTTACTCGGTAACGTGAGAAGCTTCAATTTGACTCGAATACGTGGCTATCTCTGGGTATTAATTAATTATGCATGAATATATTCGAGGTTTTCATCCACTTCGGTCTTGTAACCGAATAAATTTTTTTTACAAAATACGAAGTATCCGTAGTGTAGTATGGTTGGTCTTCAACGAAAGAAAAAAAGGTTCATTTTTTTCCTTGTCGACCTTTAAGAAAGAACCGACTTGAGAGTCCACGATGTTCTCGGTCGCTTATAAGGTGTTATGTCTTCAACGATATGCACGCACGCACGTGCATGTATTTACGCATGTGTGTATATACATTACAAGAGGATGGCGCGCGTGGCTCATTAGCACTAATGAGTAATGAGCCGATGATTAAAGGAGGCGGTCAGGGGGCGTGACGCAGCCTTGAAGTTTGCCGACGCTTGCGAAGGTCCGCATATATGTATATAATATCGCACACCTATAACCTCTTGCTCCGCTTCGAAGTTTCCAGTCCCTGTACTTCCATATATTCGGGCGCAAGTGTAGTTATAGGCCATGAGAGCTCTTTCGTGTGTCTAAATACAGGATCTGTCTGCAAAGAGTTTTTTACGGCTCCTCGAATACAAGCCGTGTTTTCACCTTTTACATGTGCTACTATTGTTTGATTAGGATTTTATATTTATGTTTTATAAAAAAAAATATTGCGCTTAGTTATTTCTATCGAAATTACGTACACCGTATTATTTTACTTCAAAAATGTTACCGACCTCCTCCTACATTATGAATATATGTGTACGTAGATATTCGTTTGGAGAAAGCTTAGGAATTTAGTAAAAAAAAGTATAAGCAAAGCACGTTCGGCGAAAGAACAAAGAATGGTATCGCGTTTTAGCCCGAGGCGTCAAGACGGTGTTAGAATGATCGCGCGGTTGCGCTTTGAAATTCCTCCGCTCGTCTCTTGATTAGGTCGTTAAGTGTCCTAATTCAGCGGCCTATAAAAGCTCCGTAATTTACCGAAGGACGAGTGAAAAACAACAAACACAAGCGGAGTACACGCGAGAGGTGATTCCTTGACATCTGTTCGCTGCTATGAGCTAAACTCTCCCTACAACGTGCCAAGAGAGGGCCGGCAATAAACCCTGCCCTCAAACAGAAAAACTACGGTATCATAACTTATTATTATTTTTTTTATAACAACTTTTAATAGCTATACATTTCGACAGTTATTAGACCGTACGTTCGAAACGAGCAAGCCTCATAGATATATAGTCTCTACGTTATACAAAGGGAACAAATCCGAATACACGATACACTCATTGAGCTATAAATAACCCAACGATTCTATTCTCTTATACAACACTATGTACCTTCGAATAGCAAATAATCCTTGTATTCGTAGAGGTCCCAGGATAAACAGAAAAAAATGTAAAGAAGCCCGATTTGTGTGAGCGGAGAAAGGGAAACGAATATTATACCATGGCTACACCATAGAGGGTGCAGAAAAAGGGAAGCCGTGGGCGTTGTCACTCGGCGACTTGACTTTACGAGGGAACAGCGCAGGGGGTCCTATCGGGGCACAATGGCCACCCGCCGAGGTACCTGTCCCCCTTTCCCCACCCCTCATTCTCCCACTTGACTTCTGCATGATGAGCCGAATGTTTGACCGCAACCGTTGTTGTGTTTCTATTAAATGTATACGCGTGTAATATGTCAATCAGTCGGCGCCGATGCGTGATTTATATATAAGTTAGTCGTATTTATATAAAAATCAGACAAGTATTTAAAAATCCCTAGTGATAATGAAATGGGAATTTTTTTAACGATATATATGTTTTTATTTTATAAAAGATTGAGAAACCTTGTATAATTACGATTATAGTATTTACATATTCTAATGAATTTCCTAATAAATATTTTCAATTAAAGCGTTTCGGAGAAAACATTCGTTACGTTTCTTTAGTTTTATATAAGCTATCGTGTTTCAAATGTCCTTAAGCATACATTATTGATAAAAATAAATGTTAGTATACAAAGAAATTAGTTTCGTTCCAAAAAATGATTTCTATGGAATTACTTAAATCTGTAATCATGATATTTCTTTGAATGAAAATTTAGTTTACATATACCAGTTCGTATAATTTTTCGAAAAATACACTTATTGATTTAAACAAGATTATTTTATGCATTTGGTAAAATTGTTATTCTTACACAGTAATCCACGTGTTACCGAACAAAATTTTACTTTCAAATAAATATTATTCAAAACCAAAGCATTGTTTTTTAATTCATATAAATATATTTTTTTATATACAAGGAATTTTTACTCAATTTCGTTATGTATAAATATTTAGAATATAAATTATTTAGAATCATTTACATTTATAAAATGCGAAAAATTTCCAATGCAACCATACGTCTTCATTGTAATTCACACGAGGAAAAAGACGCCGATTCAGAAGAAAAGAATTAAGACATTATATCATTCAGTGGGTTTTCAAGGAAAGTTACAAGACATAGATCGTCTCTCATTTTTTGCCGGTGAAATGCGGCGGAAAACTGGAGGTCAATCCCCGAAGAACTTCTACCTACTGCGAGAGGAAAGACCTTTTGAGGAAAGGAACGAGCCACGAAGAGATAGTACCTGCGTTTTTCCAAAAGGGTAATCTGATCCTGTTACGAGATGAGAGAAACAGTGATCCTGGGAACATCTCGAGAGGATCGACGAAATTTCTTCTTTCTCTTCTTCTCTTTCACCGTCATCTTCTCGGAGCTGTCGAGCGGATGCGGTGGTACTGCTGCTACACATAATATCCGAAAAGATAGGTGCAAAAGATAAAGACGAGAGTCTCGATTATATACCAAACATGAGGACCGACAAACATCGAGCTGTCTCTTTTTCCTTTTTTTCTCTCTGGTCGGTCCTTTGAATATTTTTTTTTCTTTCATTCGACTTTGAATAAATATTGAAAATCTTGTAAAAATAATGTACGTCGACACCTACGATTACAGTTTTGGGTTATCGCATTTGGCTACTTGCTTTTTGATTGGAAAATTTAATTACGGAAGTCTTCGATACATTTTATGAAGAAAAAAAATGGAAGTTAAATTTCGAATGAAGTCGGAATTAAAATGAGTGTAAAGCATGTAAGATATAATACACTAATATAACGGTCAGATAAATAATGAGAATTCAGAACTTTGATTACTTGCGATGATCTTGTATACGCAGGTAAAGTACTATTTTATGTTAAACGCCAGGAGGACATTCTGTTTTATGCGTGTTTTCGGATAATTTCCTCGATCTCCGTCGTAAATTAAATTTTACGAGCGAATCTGACTTTTCACGTCCTCGTAACAGGTAAAATATATAGTACCAGTACTAAAAATATCGCCCAAGCAAAAACGACAGTCAGCATATTAATGGAATAAACAAAAGCATAGCCTATACGCGGAACGATTACATTATAAACAAAGCATATAAAGAAAAAAAAGCCATACACACGAGCATCAGCTCACAGCAAAGCGAAAGGGAGCAAAAAGGAGGCCAAAAACTCGAAATGAAGGACGAGAGAAACGAAAAGCAAAAAAAAAGAAGTAAGAGAACAAGAACCTGCGGAGCCCTGAAAAGTCTGAAAGCCCAGTGAACCAGGTGACGGCGGCGCCTGCGAGCACATCCATCTTCTCTCTTCGAATAACGAAAGAGGGAGTGAGGAGCTCCCATATAGCTCTCTCTGTCTCTTTCTCCTTCTTCTCTCTTTCGACGTCGGCGAGCGCGTGTAAGCGAAGACGATCGGAGCCCCGGTAATTTATCGAGGGGACTCGTTAGGATCTCTCTAGCTCGAGTTTCCTCTTGCGGAGTAGCTGTCACTCCGTTATCTGTTCGACTCTCATTGTTTTAATCTGCTTCGTGTGTTCTACAGGGCAACATACGGTTTTCGAAGGAGATTTTCTTTACCATAATTTTACATAATTCGTGTGCGTATACATAAATGTTTATATTTCTATTCGTGTATATATATGTATAGTTAAAAAGCCGCAATCGGTAACGGTGCACACAGTTTTGTCGGCACGACGAGAAAGCTTTTTGTGTTTGTTTATGTACACTCAAAAGCTTGTTGGGAGATTGATCGTTTTCGTACGGGTCGTGATTTGCAAGAGTTTTGACTTTGATAACTGCATTCTACACTGGTGTTTGATTCATCGATTGGCGAACGTTGATTAATATTTGCTCGATCCGCAAAGTGTAAATGTGGTATATACCTGGGCTTTCTATATAGCATGTATTATAGTGATGAATGGGCGAAGGAACGTCGATGACGAAATTTGCTACCGAAATGATTTCTTAGAACTGAGACAATGTATATATATATATATATATATAAAAACACTCACAGATTTACCTTCTCGCGAGAGGATGACAGAAAAGAAATATAAACAAAGGAAGCGATCGTCAGACATTAATATTTTTATTACAATGCAAGCGATGATAAAAAATGCAGCGCGAACCTCGAGGCGCCAAATGCCGCGAAAAAAGTCCGCAGGCGAAGATCGTCGCGCGTTATCTGCGTAATATACAGCTCACCAGTATATCACAAGCGGCCGCGCGACGTTTATGGGTTTGGACCGAGGGCGTCTTTTGCGACCAGACACACACATACACGCAGTGTTGGCTGATATTTCGCCTCTCTTGTTTTACTTTCGTATCTTACGTCTCTCGTATACATAGATATATTTTATATACATGTATACATGTAGCGTTGGTCTATGGTTTTATATGTCCTAGCTGGCGGAGAAATTGTGGAATGTGTTTACACAACTGACGAATCGTTTCAGACTCGAATTTGATTGTATAAAACGGCATCTTTCTCTAGTGAGAGCATTTTTGAGATTGAGCGTGAGCTATGAGCGTGCATTAATATCGTTTGTTTATAGCGACTTTGATTGGCGATTAAAGAAGAAACTGTCTAAAAATTCGATTTTATTACCTATTTTATTGTCGACGAGTAATTTGTTTTTTTCTTTTTTCGATTCGATTCCTCTACATCTCGCCTACACGGACAGATAAAGCTCTCCGAACTTTTTTATAATTGTCCGACGGCTTTACGGCTGCTATAAAACAATTAAGTGCCCTTTCGAATACTCCGATTCGCCAGTTTGTGCTACGTAGCGAATTTTTTTGTTTTTTTTTATTTTGCTTTATTCTTCTCTATACCTTCGCCGCGCGGCGCAGCGAAATCCTAAGGACAGAGTAAAAACCGGTGCTATTTCATATTTACGGCCTTCACGGTTCCCCGTTCGTGCACAGCTCGTAAAAAAGTACCGAATATACTTAGCTTTTAAGAATCTCGATTGATTCGCGCGAGTGCAATGCAAAGATTATTGTGAAAAAATGCATTGTGGCATATATACATGCAACTTGATGGATAATAAAATAGACTCTGCTTTTAGTTTATGCCGATATGTGTTTGGAGTGAAAGGTATTAATGTATACGGATGATACAATGTCAGTTCGGTTTAATAAAGTTTCTTAGGATGACATTAACAACTTTCTACATGTAATGGTATGTACGTTCGGGGTTTATTCCACGAGAATTTGATCGAAGAAAAATTTTTGTATAATGTTATATTACAGCACTTGTCTCGAAGAATTTTTTCTGATAATATATAGCATTTATTTTATTAGAAATATATTACCTTTATTACATCTTTCGATATATAATAAGTATATATGGTTTTAAAAGTATTTGAAGCAAATATTAGCCTACGTGACACTGGTTTTGTTTTGCGTGCGTGATTGTCAACACGTTTAAATAGCCAAGCATATATTATGAAGGTAGTAGTTGTCACGGTAACAACGACCAAACTCAGAGGTATACCCTATTTACAGCATTAATTGTGAATACACAATAAGAAACTTGATTCAATATCAATTTGAAAAAGAAAAAGAAAATATTGTAATTCCCAACGTCAATCAAACTTATTTAATACACAATCAAAACTCTTGCCTATCGATGAACTAAAAGGAAAAATTTCGCATACACCGTATACCATAACTCGATAAAATCATTGCAAAGAACTGATAGTTACAAAAACATGTCTCTATCACAAAACCACAACGTTATCAGTTTCGTACATAACGTGTCTGTTATCTCGAGTACAGCGTTTTTACTTCTTACCAACGGATACCGACATTACATTGTACACTTTGTACCTGTTATATACTGCATTTCGAGTCATCTCTTTCTCTCGTATGGTACAGCTTTCCCCGAGTGTATAGTATGCAGTGAGAAAGATCTGATGGCGGGCGGCGGCGTCTGTGGCCGCGGGGGGCGCCGGCGCCGATGCGTAAAGTCCCTGCGTTATGGGACTCACGGTCACTTTTTTCCACAGGCCACCAGCCGGCTGTGTATATCCTCGCGTCCGTTGCTCTCTCTCTCTCTCTCTCTCTATCTCTCTCACTTTTTCTCTATCTCATGGCTTGAATTCGTTTTTATGAGAATGTTTACACCGCGAAGTTCACTATAGCTAAAACCTAGACGTGCGATACACATATTTTTGCAATTCACATATCACTTCGAGATTCCATTGCGTACCGTCCGTCGCGTCGAAAATTTTAGTCGTGGCTTTTGTTTCAAGGCATTCCAAGATTCTGCCGAGCATGATAAATGGTTTTCTCTCCCTTTCTTCTTTTGGAGTCGGGAGGTATAACGTTGTTATGCGAGACGGATTCGCTGCATCGAGACAGGACCGACAAACGTCTTTCAGTCTGTGTTTATATGTTTTCGGTGTGTGTGTGTGTGTGTGTGTGTGTGTGTGTGTGTGTGTGTGTCGTATACCTATATATACATGTGTGTGTGACACGATTTCGCGCGATTCTCTCTTATGGGAACGGAATTCACGAATCCGATATATTCGTATAGAAGGACCGATTTCTCGATGCGCGTATTATAATTCTTACGGCTTTCCTGGAAGGACGCGTGAGCTGCCTTATGGAAATGAGCTCCAGCGCAGGCGCGATGAGAAAAGCACGATGTTGCCTCGTTTTATTGGAGATAAATAGGCAAGTGGACATGTAGATGTGTTTTTCTTTTTTTTTTATTCTTTTTTGTTTTTTAGATGAACGTGAGATATTCGGGAAGTCGCGGTCGCTTGATCCGCACTCGAGTGAATTTCACTGATCTGTTGGGGATTCACTTTAGATTTGAGTGTGTATAATTAATGCGGCTCATAATTTTATTAGCTTGTCACCGCTTATTAAAGTATAGATCCATATCGTGTATCGCACAATATTACTCAACTTTGATTAGATAACATTGGAAAGCGCCATATATATATATATATATATATATATATATATATATATATATATATATATATATAAGTATAAACTCTGTAAGCCATTACGATATAAGATTACTATATCCTCGACAAGCTCAATGACACCGACTTTTTTCTCGTAACTCTGGAATATAAATTTTCAATTGCTTTTTCCGCGCCATTGGCTCGCGCGCACACGCCAGAGCTCGTATACGTATATGCAGAAGAAAAGGGAGATGGTAAAGCAAGAAGGGAAGGAAGAAGACTTTCGCAAACGAGGCGGATTATACGCACGCGAACGTGTGTTCGCGCGCGGGTGTGTTCACCGGAGGAAGGTATAATTGAATGTTTTGTATAATTAACCTGCGCCATAACTCAGCGTACGTCGCGCCACCAGCCGCGGGCTGCAGAGGATTCCTCCTCCTTCTTTCCGTGTGTACTTTTTTTTCCTTCTCTTTATACGACTTTTTTTACGTTCGTTCGGCAGCCCATGTGTTATTTTCTCTTATTCCACTCGTAAGTGTGTATGCTTTATCCGAATTAGGATTGAGAAGATGTGTACGAGTTGATATATTTTTTTAATTTTATTAACTGAAATTATACTCTATTATTACGTAGTGCACGTGTATAAAAAGATTTGGTATATGTTTAAAAGAGCGAGGATTCGAGGTTGGCGAATGTACGTACGTATAGAGAATCGAAGATTAGGAGGAGGAAAATTATACCGAAGAGGAAAAGGTAACGTTTATAGCGCGCGTAGCGATAGATGTATGCATCGCGTGTGGCGACCACATAATGCGTATAAAAATAGAGGCAAAAAGTGCATCTCCTCCCACTGATATAAGGGGTCTAACAACCGGTTAATCGCTTTCAAAAGCTTCTGGTTCATGCTTCTTCTTTTCTTTCACTTTTCACTTCCGTGTTTTCAAGCTTTTACAAATTTTCACAATTGATTTTTCTTCCTGAATTATATAATGTAGATTTCTGATTTTATCCTAATCTAATAAACACATATACAAGAATCGTTTATGAGTGCACAAGACTTCGCCGCGAAGAATCGATGAAAAGTTTCGAGAATATCGAGCCGTGAAAGAAGAAAGAAGAAAAATGATCGAAAACTAATAATCATCGCGCTGATGGGTCAGAGGATAGATAAGTACCGCAAATATATAGCCCGTCGGTCATCGAACTGATGAAACTGTCAAAAATTATTAAACACCTCGAATGACTCACTGTCATGTTTGATTACAAAATTAGCATCTCTTGCTCCATGTGTGCCGGTAGTTCGTGCAACATTCCATCAAGTCTCTCCGAAAGAGAAGACTCTCGACTCGATATAATAGGCGTGACCACTCGATTATATACCTCGAGAAAAGAGAGAGAGAGAGAGAGAGAGAGAGAGAGAGAGAGAGAAAGGTAGGCGCCGATGATGGATATCATAGGTAATTGTCTCGCGCTGTCCGTCTCTAGCTGTCGGCAGGTGCACAGGTGGGTTATCGAGGGGGGAAACGAGGATCTCCATTCTGCACGCGTCTGCAATGTGGTTTTTTCTTTCTTTCTTTTTCTTCTACAGAGGTGGGCCTGGTTAAATTGAATCGAATCGCCGGATCGGCACTTATTAGCATGCGCTAAGCTTGCCTCGTGAGTTGCTTTTAATTTACTATATGTATGTATGAGCTTTCTTGTATCTTCTTATTTTTCTTTTCTTTTTTAATACATAACCGGACGCGCACTTCGACTATTGAGATGAAAATTTCGTTTAATGATGAGATATATAGCTGGTAATTATTTTTGACTTTTTAATCTACGGTATAGATCTGATTTTTATCGGGTATATCAAACTGAGAATGTATTCGCCGCGCGAGAAGATTCAAGTATCAAACATCCGATGACGAGAGATGGAATAACAGATGCCTTTTTCACTCGAGACCTATAATTTGAAGCTTCGAATAAAAGGAAAAAAAACTCAATTAACATAAGCCAGGTCCACTTAGCAGAGGAATTTCAATCTCCATCTAAGTCGATCACCTCCTAATCCACTGGGCAGTGAGAAGAAGAAAAATCTATTTAGAAAAACGGAAGGATATACCTTTATAATATACACAAGATAACTCATCAAGCTATATTCATAAGCAAAAGAGAGAGAGGGAGAGATAGAGAAAATCAAACAAAAGCACAAAGGAGAATTTTGCGCGCGAGTGTGTACGGAAAGTAAAAACAAATAAAAAAAAATCGAGAGGAAGGCAAGACGCATCGTCGCGGTGAATTTATAGGCGTGGCGGAGGTGCCTCCTCGATATCGGGTGCGGGCTCTCGTCGTGTTGTGTGACGGATGGTGCCCACCTGTGGATTCATTCACTAATCTCCTCGCTAAGCAAACAGCCCAAGCACAACCCGTCATTATCGTTGACGGAGTAAGTAGCGCCGGCGACGACGATGCGCTTGCTTCTTTCTCGGACGATATTTATTACGCCCCATAGTCGATCTATAGCACGCGCCGTTCGAGTGCCGTTTATGAATATAAGCAATTTTGTCAGGGGAGTGCTTTCGTCGATGCTACCGTCTGGTAACTTCGTTTTTTTTATTGAATTTTAAACGCGCCACTATTTTGGAGTGCCGCACGAAGACTTCCGACGTTATACGAAATTCATTCGCCGATATATTACGTACAAACAAGTAGAGGGTACGAGAAAAGGTATAGTATATATATACATAAATACAAAATAATATATATGTATAAAAAATGGCATCGCAACTCAAGTTAACCGGAACGTTAACCACCTTATATACCTCGAAAAAGCCTGAGCAAATATTCACTTAAGCTTGCACAGCCTCCGACATAGTCGTTGAGCAGGCCGTTATCCGCACTTTTCCATCGGCTCAAACTATCACTTAAGTCCGAGACAATTATTCATGAGGCAAGAAAGGGGCTGCTAAGCGCCTGTATGTAATCCTTTGCTTTATGGTATATCACGTACACACACGGACGTGCAAATACATACTGTGCGGAAGAGCAGCGTATGACGGAGTGCTAGGAAGATTGCCGGACCACCGGCGTAATGTCTGCACTAATAGCAGTGATTACCCTGCCTCGTTGAAGAGAGCGAGAGCGTCCCGCCCTCCTTCAATTGATGGATGTTTACCAAAGCCAGCCGGACCCGCGCCCAAGTTCGCGCGAACCGGCCGCTTCGCGATACCATCGCTTGTATATATATATGTATATAGGTATATACCATACCTATGTATATGAGTCAACTTTTTGTATGTATATACGTACGTACACGTTGGGTAATCGATTTTTCTGCAATTTTCTTTGATTTTACGAGCTGTCCAGCTGAGTTGAAATTTTTTTGTTTGTTTTCTATTATATACATAAACGTGGGTGCCGGGAGAGTATCGACGGGTTGTTAAACGGCAAATGCGAGAAGTTTATTTGTTTGAAAAATTATCGCTACGGAAAATGGTTATTTATAACAATCAAGCGTTCTTTAAGAATAACAAATGTTCCTTAGTACATTCATATGCAGAGATGAATAGTGTGATTGATTTGAGAATTATTAAAAAATTCTTCAGTGGAAATAAATTGTAGAGTTGAACACAGCGAGCATTAATCAATCGAAATAAATGGTATTGAAAATGTATTAATCAATTGGTTTCCATTGCTGGGAACAACGTTCGTTCGTTTTATTATTAAAAAAATAATGTAATTGTGATTGGTTCTAAAAGCAAACCAGCCAATATCATACTAACTGTTCGAAAGAATTAACTAAACATATTATAAAGCCAAAGCAATAGTTAAAAATATATATGGTTTTCAATGAGAATCCCATAAAATCGCGCTTTATGCAAATGAAGCTCAATATCCTTCGCGCAAACAAGTAGCGCTCACTGTCGTTTTCATCTTTTATTTCGATTCTTCTACGCGAAAGATCGCCTCGAGGCACAAAGCGAGTAATTACAAGCGCATTATTATGACGTCACCGGTGATACATCAAGCACAGAATCATGCATATGCATGTCGCGTTAGCAAAACATCTGTGCGACGACTTTTTGCTTTGAGGCATCCTTTTTTTGTCTCTCCCGTGTCATCTCTTTTTTTTTGCGGCGCGTACGTAAGTGTGATGAAAATCGAGATATTTTAAATGTATATATATATACACACACACGTTGGCTTCGAAATTAAGAAATATCATGAGAAAAATTATACGAATGTATTAAAACTGAACAGTTTACGGAAGAGTCGAGTATAACAAAATTTACTTCCTCATTAAACCGAGAATGGACCTCGATTGAAAATAATTTTTTAATTAATTTATACAGAGATTTCGATTGAGAAAAAGTTGAGGATTCGATTTGAAACGTTTTATAACTTTAAAACGATACGTGGTGTACTTTCGGATATATTTTCCACTAAATCGTAAAAAATGCTAATAGCTTGACTTCTCTCTCTTTCTCTCCTTCTCGTAGGAGGTGAGTGAATTTATACGTCTTTTTTCTCCAATATTAATGCTCCTCTTAAACAATCAATAACTCAGCGGTCTTAATCGCACAGTGAGTGCGTTTATACTCTTCCATCTGGCCTATACACACATTCAGACGCCGACTCTGCTACAGCCGAAAGCAAAGCAGTGAGAGAGAGCAGGTTCGTGTAAACGATAAATCACGATAAATATGTTTGCCCGGGCCATTATAAAAGAGAGGAGAGAAGCAGATCGAAAGAAAGAGAGAAACCGTGTGCATACGCATGTGCACGTAGTTCACTATAGTGGGAGAGAAAGAGAGAGAGAGAGAGAAAGAGTAAAGAAAAAGAGTAAATGGACTCAATCGAACCGGTAGAAAAAATAAACAATTGAAGGATGAAGAAAGAGAAACACGAGATTAAATGCAAGGTGGAGAGAAAGAGAGAGAGAGAGAGAGAGAGAAAGGATACGGGCCAATATATGGTGTATATATGCATTTGCTCCTGCCTCCCTGGGGCTACTATACTCTTATACGCATCTTTTCCTTGTATGCGTATTACGATCGCTTAAGTCCCATACCGGCCGTCCGGTGATCCATCGCTATGAATTCTACGAAGCCCCTGCATCAGCTTTCGAGCCTCGAGGCATCCTTCGTCTGATGCTCTTCGACTAATGAGCCTCATAAAAATAAGTGCAAAGTGTACTCTAAATAAACACTCGGTCGAATTGGAGTCAGATGTACCGATTTTTCTGGTTTTACTACGTATATGTATTGTTCCTTCCTTTTTCCTTTCTTTTTTTTAAGATAAACACGCGTAACGTCCTAGTTAGACGTTGACGCGTAACGCTGAAAGCTCGAATCTGTTGAATTTTAATTAAACAGAGTACAGAGAAAATCGTGAGAAAATATACCTTTTTAATCCGACATACAGTTATGATACTCAAAAGATGAACACATCATTAAGTGGTACATAAAAATGCATTTGCATATGAATGACGCATTTAGATTGTTTACCGCAGACCATTGCTCGCATCAGACAAGATAAGACCCGACGTTCTAGAAGAGGAGAAACATTTAAAAATCGCTTCGGTGATGCGGTTAAACCTAAACGACAAGACGTAAATGGAAATATCGGCACCGGCGCCAACTGTCGTTAAGAAATATAACGAATGCCATCGTTCCATATAATATCGGAACCGCGAGAAAGAAGCGCCCCGGTTGGGAATAGAGATCCAAACAAACTGGACGGGGCTTTAAAAAAATTTAGCCGAGTCGAGAGTTTCGATCAAGTGACTTTGTGTGAAAAGTCAAAAGAACAGCGGTGGGCTATAAAAAAGCAGAACATAGTTACTCAGTGATAGAAAAAGTTGGCAAATAGATGTAGGATGGGTTACTGAGGAAGAAAGAGAAAGACAAGTGTTATGCAGGTCAAAAAAAGTAGATAGAGATAGGAAGACAGCGAAAAGCATATGAGAGATAGAGATAACCGAGACATGTAGCGTACACGTAAGAGAAAGATAGAAGAAGCGACGGAGCCTGCGGGGGGCTCGTAATTGCCGACCCTGAAAGATCGGAGCTGAGAGAAAGAGAGAGAGAGAGAGAGTGAACACACATAGGTAAGCAGTAGAAGCCCCATGGGGCCACTTCGACTGTTTGTTTTATTCCGTAGTTATATAAACGTGAGACCTACAACCGATATATGATAATCGTATCTTCTAGTCTTCGCTTATGATCTTAGAATTGCATCTCCTGCTTTCTGTCTCTCTCGTTCTTTAGCTATCTTAGAACGATGCTTTTAACGACCCCCATCACCGCATAATCCAGAAGTTATTTGTGACTCATGCGCGCACTTCGATTTCCAAGAGAATTTCCTCGGAGTTATTAAATTCTATATCCAAGATTCTAGAATGATACTCAAGAATCATTTTCAGATTATTACGTGTACATGAGGTGAACGGTTACGTAGCTTGTTAGTAGTTCTGATTGTGTTTACAAATTAAAAAAATCACTTATTAAAAAGTGTCACATTTACTTTCACCAGTCGATGACATCAAATCATAAGCCAGTGACAAATATGTCTAAATTCACACCGCGGCCCGGACTGTCAAGGAATACATATATGTTTAAGGATTCAATCAGCTCCGGTTCTAGTCGACACGTGATACACGTACAAAAAAAGAGTTTTAAAACGAGAGGAGATACATTTTTATTGGGATTAACCGACCATAGGTGGAAGCTTTCGTCACGTCTCATCATTTATGGATCGCATCGATTCAAATTCCTTTGCCTGGGCCTTAGACACGTAGAATATCACGCATGGTGATTAATATTCCACCGTTATGCCGACCAGCTTCCATCTTCTCGGCCCCTTGTGAGGCAGTCTCACGTTTATTATCGGGCTTTGGTGGTTTCGGCGCCGCTGTGTGCTCTCGTCGTCGCCAATCGCTAGCTAACGGATCTCCGAGAATTCGCGATCTTATCGGGCTCCAATAAAAAATAGTATCTTTAGACGTCTTTTCAGCGTTCGACAATTCCCACGAGATTTTTACTATTTATCGTCGTTTAAATATCTTTTGCGTGTATTTTTTTATATACATACTTGAATAATTGAATAAAGAATTTATTTAAACTTAGTCGGTAAGATATTCGAATGTAAATGTGGTGTATCGATGAAAAACTAAATTTTTATAATGAAATGTTGAAGAACGCAGCTACGGAATAGCAAATGAATTATTTACTTACACGATGTGAAATATTATTTACATGCCATATGTTGATATTAATGTAAAAGATTTAATATTTTATATTTTATGTATGAGTAGTGACCGCTACTGCTAAAGAGATAAAACGTGACAATATTTTAAGCAGACAAATGGCTTACGCTTGGAACAGGTCATTTTTAAATGCATCGAGTCGACCTTATCTAAATGAGCTACGAACGAGGTAGTAGCCATTTTTTACGGAGATAAGAAAAACAGGTCATTCTGATGAATTGTAATAAAACCTTCAAGATATATTAGTTGAAAGTTTATAAGAAGGTGCATTTTCTTGATAAATAAGTATTTTTTAAGGCACTGGTTTGGGTCAGATTTAATATTAAAAACATTCAAATATTCAAAACTTACCTCAGTGTCAATCTTTCGAAATTCTGGGTCGTCCTCGTCTACTTCAAAGTACAGCTCCGACGACGTTACTGAAATTATTCCTGGAGCAACGATTCCAGGAGCAACGAGTTTGCCTTTCGTACTAATGTTTACTGGTCCTATAAAAATAAAAGTATATACATATATACATATTTTCGATGCAATAAGAATTCATGCAACATTTTAATGTATGGAAATTAATGAAAGGGTTGCACACCAGCAAGGTCAGCGTCGAGGTCCCTGTCATCTGTCAGCAGTTCGCTATCGTCCATAAGATCCGTCGACTGCAACTGTTGCTGATGAGCTCGAGAAGCAGCGAGGTGAGCATGGAATTCCTCGCGGGCTTGGAGGATCGCGTCCTCGGGCGCTCCGTGCTCCAATGCGGCTTTCAAAGTCGCTTCGGGATGACTCGAACCCAATGGATTGTGCACGAATCTTTTACGCCTTCGGGCGTCATCCTCCCAAGCATCTAGCTTCCAGTACTCGGACAGTCTAAAATTGTTATATAGTCAGCAATGATGTAAATTTATTATATATGTATTAAAAAAACATACGTAGAATGCGAAAAAGACTTACTTTGCAGCCATGGGATCCATGTAACCCCAAGCTCCGTGTTTATTTGATAAGATATTTCGAACTTTTTCAAGTAATCTGCTAGCGATGACATTGTCTCTTCTTCTAGCGGCAGTTATTAAATGATCGCATGTTCGTTCTTCTTCCCGACGGTCAAGAAGAGTTTGGGCACACTGGGTCTAAAAATATATATACATTATATATTGAATTGTGCACTTTTAATTTTGTTTCTATTCGATCAACGCATTCAATTAAATTGATATATTTCACCTCGAAATCCGCATGTTTCAGTACGTCATCTGCACGCATTCTGTTCAGAATAAATTCTGCCTCGTTAGCAACGCGCACTATGTGATCTTTCATAGCATGGGATAAGAGTCTGAAAAAGAATGTCAAAATATGAATTGAAGAGTTTATATGACAATAGAAAAGTAAGCTTCAAAACTCGATATCTTACCTTCCCTCATTAATTAGCTCAATAAATGCAAGCCCTGCATGTTTTTGAAGAGAATTTTGCCATTCTTGTGAACACAATAGCATAACGAGTTCAACGACGGAGTTGCTGTTTTTAAACGTCGTTAAACCTAAAAAGGAGAAAAAAAAGAAAATTCCTTAGCTTCGCTCGTATTTCTATCAGGTTTAATAAAAAAAGGATTGCTGTAACACGATTCTGTTAGATTTATAACTTCTATAGTCGTAGAATGTCTATAAAAACGAAACACCACAAGCTATACGCGATGCGGTAGTAATTCTTGACGCTTCGCGAATTCTTAAATACGTTCAGTGTTGGAATCGCATAGCGAATACTAATAACGAATACTTAAAAAATTTCACAATACCCTTTCAAGAAATAATTCGTAAATCTTTCGATTCGATCATTCAAAGTCTGCAAGGTAGCATGCGAAATTAATAATAATTTGAAATAACTTACTCTTACCTTTTCCCTCCATAAGAAGCTCCTGGCCATGTGAGCCGACGAGCGTCTTGGAGAGGAAAGGTGCAAAGTCGACCATGATTTCACGCAGCAAAGGACAGACGGAACCGAGAGCCATTTCGAGTTTCTGAGTGAGCGACGCTTCGCGCGACGGTGTCGGTACAGGCAGATGTTCAACTAAACTCTTAATCGGCAGGTCATCAGGTCGTGGAGAGGCTACAGTCACCAAGTGATCCGGTACTCGGACAACCGAAATTTCTGTCGTAGGTTTCTCTCCTCGTTCAGAATTATTCAGCATCTCTTGGTCGAGAACATTACCCTCGCTGTCCGGCAGCACATCTACGATAAGCAATTAGCATTATATTTGTAAGCAAAGTGCAATAACTGAAGGTAATTGCTTAGAAGTGATACTACCTCTCGAATGGGCAATGTTGTGAATATTTCTGGGATCATCTCGTGGAATAGTAACGGCGTCGCCTTCCTCATTAAGATTCACATCAGTCCAAGCTTCTTCCGATGAATTGTGTTTATTTTCATTGTCAGTTGTGATTTCAGATGGACTTGGATCAGCTGTAGCGTTATTGCGATGCATAGTTTCTTCGCTTGAATCATTGCTCTGCAAATATCGTTCTTAGATAATTCAATATTGTTCGGCTGATATCTTTTAGAAAAGCAACTGATTCGTGATTTTTATTGTTGATGTACGAGATATTATTTTAAATTTAAGATTATTTTTTTTTGTTTCAACAATTGTATACCATGTATACATATTTAAATGCTTCATTCGATATAATTAATAAAAAGTGAAATATAATATAAATTTTTTGTATAGTCTATTCGGAAGAAGCACTACAACTAAATAAAAGTACAACTATCAAGTCGGACTTTTCAAATTTCTATTTTTATTTAATTTCCAAATTATTGCTATAAAACTACTTAAATATAACAATTGCTATATTTTCATACGTCCACACAACATAATACGGAATTTCTATTTCTATCAGAACTATTAAGACTATGTCTAATGTATACAACAAATATTACATTATGAATATAGTTAATCCGACTAATATGCGATTAGTATTTATTATTTGCATGCAATGAAAAAAATGTATAGAATAAAAAATAGTTAGAATGAAAATACTATAGAGAAGGTTGTTAAATAAGCCTGATTATACAAATAGATAAAAAGACAGTACTAAGAATTAGATTTAATAAATAAATTATAAACAATATCTAAAAAAACACTTGTAGTTTATACGAATTCCTGTATTTTAACCTCTATCCAGAGACGTTAGAGATATTAAGATTACTACAAGATTACAAACAAATAGCGAAAAGGATACACCAGCCTTTTAAATTTTTGAAATTTAAAAAAAAAAACGTAATTTTATACATTTTAGTACATCCATCAAGAGTATTGCTAACGTAATTATTTCGATTGAAAATATATTGCATAATACCCGGTGCTTTTTTAATATTTATGTAGAATTATATCAATTATATAATTGCTCATTTGTCCACCATTTTTACCTGTGCTTTACGTGGCAGTGGTTCTTTTCTGGTGTTAGGGCAAATAGTCGTTTTCGTCGAGGTATACTCCTCGAGGATAGTCCTTGAGCGAGGTACACCACTGTGGCCACCCTTCAGTATCGGAAGTTAGTACGCATAGCAATGCAAGTATAGAGGAGGTTAAAAATGAAAAATACAAAAGAATTTTAAAGAGTCTTTATCAGCTATTATAGTAAGTCCCTTTGCTTTTCTGTTGAGATGTTAATTTGTTGAAAAATTTGTATATCATTTATGTTAAGTCAATAATAACGTGAAAGATATAGTTATTGCAAAAAAGATTTTTCGTCATAGGCCGTAAATGTTAATCAATCCTGATTAAGTATGTAATAGATACGGTTGAATCAACCTATCATATTAATAAAACTTTATTTTTATGCATTTTAAGTAATGTCGAATGTTTTCCGTTATACAGTTTACGTTAAATGTTTATTTCGTTTCCACTCAATATTCCTCAACTGCAATTCTCTGACGTTCATTATAACGATTCTAAGAAATATCTTTAGATAGACCATTCAAGAAAATAAACAGCGTATATTATGAATATTATGTTATTCAATACTGCTAGTAAATGATTTTAATGCAAAACAATAGTTACAACTGAAAGCGGCACATGCTGCGCAATTTTTTACAGAATTCCCTTAATATATATATATATATATATATATATATATATATATATATATAATGAAATAATTGAATCGTCATTACAGTTATAAATTTACTCGAATACTTGTTAAGATTACAAAATATATTTTACTCTCATGCAAGCATTTTTGCAAACCAAGTAAAGCAGCTTAAAAATAACTATAACGTCTTCATGTATCCTTAGATCATGTATACTAAGTATATTATAAAAGTAATCGTTTCTTTTCCTGTTCATGTAGATGTTATAGCAAGATTTGCGTTTAATTCGTTAATCATTACAAAAGCATATAACTCTACAAAATATACACGTCTACCAAATTGTTATATTGGCATGCAATTTAATAAAGAACAGTTTATTTTTCTTTTATTAACTTATATAGTTATCTTTTTAATATTGCAATTTTCATTCATAAATTGTTGCAGAGGCAGTTATATGTCATTCAGTAATTTAAAAAAAAAGTACGGGAAACTTTCTTATCCGCAAAGGTATTAGTAATGAAACTTACCTTTGTCGATGGTGGGCCAGATGATGGAACGTCATGATCGGCCAAAATAGATGAATTATTTTCATCGACAATTATAACTTCGTATTCTCCATCGTCCTGAGATTCAGATTGACTCATGACACCTCCACTCTCTGAAAGTAATCATAATGCAATTAAACTGATATCTTTCTTTCTTCTTAGACAAATATTCAATATTAATAATGAACGCATAAACTCGAACAAACTTTCTCATGCCATGATGTTATTGCATTTAATATTAAATATTAAATAATACGATAATACTGTGAGTACACTAGAAATATTTCCCCCTATTCATATAGCCACATCGTAAGATTAAGAATTGATTAAAGGTGCGAATAATCACTAAGTAGAGAAAATTAAAATCATTTTATATTTTACAGAATGATTATATAACAATGCGATTGAATTTAGCGTGGAATATAACTAAATTTTCGTATACAAATAAATTTATATTGGAAATATAAAAAGTATCGTAACATTTAAACGCAGAATTAATTTGAAGACACGTAAGACATACAATTACACAATAAAATCTTTACAGTATGGTCGATTATTTTGAACCTATTTATCGATCTACTCTTGGCTAATTAACATTCATAGTGTAAGGAAATATCGAATTTATTTCCTCTATATTCCTTTGTACCAATAAATTAAGAATATGGGGAACTATTAGTGATTTTTAGTGTTTATGTGCATTTTACACTACATGCAGATAATAACAACAATAACACTTGAATAGCATATAATTAATATAGAAATAAAAGAATAACTTCATCTAAAATTGAACTTAGACGTAACTCAAAATTATTATACTTGCACATATATTAAATAAAATGGATAAATTAAGAAATAATTCCACATTAATAAATCTTTATCAAAACAGCATACACGATCGCATACATAAAAAAAAAATATAAGCATGAACTAGACACATGAGTATATAGTTCCAAGAAATGAAATGAAATGTCTTCAGAATTATTATTTTAAAAAAGAAACATGTGATAATAACTCTGCTATACGTTTAAATATTCAAGTATATTTATTATGTCATTATTGAATTAATTTCTAACGACAATTATAAAATATTCAATTCAGAATAGAATTTTCAAGGATCTTTTTACGAATATTAATAGTATTTAAGTGTCTAATGTTCCGCAATACAAGTTTACCATCAATAACTTTTAACTATTGTTTGAAAAATTTTTGGTCATCATTTATTATGTCATGTTAATTAACACCGGTACATTGCAATGCAATTGTTCTCTCATTATTAACATTATGTAGTTTTTACACGTTTATGATCGAATGATTAAGACGTTCAAAATTCTAGTATACGCAAAGTATACTTAATTTCAAAAAGATATAAATGTTAGTAATAATTTGTTTAGTTTTATACACGGAATTCGAAACATAGCAGTAAAATTTTTCGAATACTTTACTGAAGAAATTAGGAACAATTTGAAGATGATATCATTTATATGTCCTAGAAAAGTTCTTGATCCTGAAAATGAGTTGCAGAAATAACACAAAATACTTAATAATTTCAGCAGATGCAGAATAAAAACTCAATATACAAATGAACAAGAACATTATATTGTACACAATGACAATGACACACGAGCACAAGGCGAGGGAAGTACAAGAATGAAAAAAATAAAAAACTAAAACCAAATAAAACAACGGTCCTGACCAAAAGGTCAAGAAATAATACAAATTTGATGAAACATCAATCGAGGATCGGGCACATTCCGTGATATATCTGTCTAGCAAGATAAATGAAAGGAGCCATTAATTACCTTGCAGACCGTAACCAGAGTTTCTATGATAGATATTTCGGGGCTGATCGATATGCTTTTGCAGCGCATGATGATGGTTGTTGTTATTGTGATGATGGTAATGATGGTGACGATGATAATTATAATTGTTGGAGTGATAATTATGGTGGTTGCTATAGTGATTGGGTATGTAATAGCCGGCGGCAGCCGAGGGATTGTTCGCTTGTCGGCGGCCGCGGCGGAGGGCTTGCTCTGAGGCCGGTGGTAGCGGTGGGTGCTCGTGGTGGTGCTGGCTGACGTGGTGGTTGGCATTCGCGATCGCGTTGGGGTGGGACCCTGGGAGGAACTGGGGATACACGTGATGCGACCACTGCGGGAAGAGGGGTCGCCCTCCTCCACCACCATTTCCCTCCGCTGTGGACAACCACATTCAACCATGTATATATACTTATGCCACCGAATCCTTCAATATGTATCATCTATTTAATTTCTTCATTTTTTTTCTAAGTCCCGTATATTATTCTCGAACTTATCCAACAGTTTCTACTTTACCGACACTTTCTTTTCATGGATACCCTTAGAGACATTTTCTACCTTAACTTCTCGGGCTAAGTTACCGTTATCATTCGAATTGGTAAAATACCGCTGTAGCGATAAAAAGAATCACTGATGAAAGTATGTTTAATTTACAATAATGGATCGTCGCGTACAAAATTGAATTTATAACATGCAAATGCAATAAAGCTGAAATTATTACGCGAAATTGTTCATTTAAATTTATTTCAAGAAATATTAGCTTATGCTCGTATATAATAATATGTAATTATTTTATTAAAAAATTAATTTAATCTCGATTAATTGGCAGAGAGTCAAATTAGTACATCTAAATTAATATTATACTCGTATCTCTGCTTAAACGACTGAGTAGAATTCTATAAATCAGAGTAACATATTTTAATGTTATTATAAAATTTGTTCAACTGATGACGATGAGCAAGTGATTTATCCTTAAAATATCAAATAAAGTATTTCTACAGTACCTATTAAATTGGAACTTGTTACTTATTGTAATACAGTATTTGTATAAAATATATCATAGTTTGGTGTTGTTATATCTCATAATAAGAAATGTTTGTCAACAATAATTAATGATTGTGAATAGGATATGTGTAGGAATTATCTACACAATGCATAATAAATAAAAATGTACTAAAAGTATAATAAATTAAATGTTAGTTGGAATAAAATCAAATCTAAGTAGTCTATTAATACTTAGATAGTTTTTTGTATTGTATAAGAAATCAGATATCATAAATAAAAAAATGAGAAAGAAATAAGATATTTCTATGTGGTAAAAAATTAAAATAATGATTAAAGTGACTATAATGACGTGATGATAATGAGAATGATGGTCATTTATTAAAATTTTCTCTGCATTACGATCTCAATTATTAATTAAATTATCGCGAGCATCGTATGATAACATCTCGTTTGATATTATATGACACTGAATTGTTTTATTAAGAAATTCGAGATGACATCACGTATAACGCAATTTGCGCATTTGAAGATTCGGATATAAATTGTGCAAACACATTTGACAAACATCAAAACTCTCACTGTCAGATACAGATAGAGGAATTAATCTCTATATAATGTCGAATACAAATGCAACCATGCATGCGGACTACTAAGTGTGTACACTAATGTGCTCTTCGTGATTTGGTCGTGCGAGAAAAATATCTGACCACTTGCGAAAGGGTTATTAGTTTTTATCTAAGTATCTAAATTTCTCGAGAATGCCGTCATTAACTTGCTATGGAATTGGTTGCAAATGCATGTACACGTATAAAAGAGTGTTTGAATAGTTAACACTGTTTAAAAATAATTTACTTAATTGTAATCTCAGCGTTGTGTAATGAAATACTTAGATTTTGTGCTCTTTTCAATAATGTTCATGCTTTTTGGTAGATCGTAATGGAAATAATCATAATTTGTTGTTTTAAAAATTCATAATAATAAAGACGTTCAAAGTTAAAGAATGCATAAAAAGTTTTTCGATTGCGTGTCTTGAAAATAGAAGTCGTTTTCTCTTCGTAATTAGTTGGAAACATTATAAAGACAAACTTTTGTTCTTTAAAATCATGCCTTCAAAATGAAAAATTGCGAGCGTGCTGTAAAAAACCTCGTAAGTAATCAATCTGTTAAAATAGTATGAATCAAAGTTTTACAGTGAAAAGATGAAAGAGCTTTAATATCTGACATGTAAGAGTTTTGAGAACATTTAGAGCTTAATAACTCAACGCCTGTAGAAAACGTTTAATACTCGAAGTGTTTAATGTATTTTAGTCTATGTAATTGTGTTTATATGTGTGTCAATTATGGCTTTCATATAATGCGTAATGGTCATAATATAAATGACTGAAACAGGTCGATTTTTTTTGAGCTGTTCTTTTACAAATTATGAATTTAAAAAATATCAATACTTCGTTGTTATTATTGATCCTACTCTTGTAATTCAGAATATAATAATTTAGTATGAATCGATTACATATATTCTAACAATAAAAAATGTATTCTTTTTTTTTCTGTTGAGAGTGTCAAAGAACGTGTTTGTTATTAACACGGATCACACCAAAGACACAAGATGTAAAGGACAAAATTACTGACCTGATGGGCTGCCAGGCCTCAAGTTAGCTCCATTAGTTTGTATTGTCTGAACAGGGCTTGGTAGTCGTTGGGATACTGGTGGTTCAAGAATATCTCGATATTTCGATACCATCAATACAGAGATGAAGTAAACTATGGCCAGGGACAGAAACTGAGCCTGTTTGGTTTCTTCCTATGATGATAAATTTATGTTCATGAAATACTTAGATCGTGATTGTATGGCAATTTTGTACAAAAGATACTCACAACATCTCTGTAAATTACCGCACGTAGCCTATTTACGTCCATATCTTGCAAAAGCTTCTCTGGATCTTTAACTGGACTAAGTTGGTTTGCTAAATTATCCACAATATTCTGAAAAGAATTACATTTTATATACATTTTATTCCCAATATTTTAGAAAAATGTATAGACAATCCACGATTATATTAAATGTTTGGAAATAAAAACGATATTGTTAAAAACTATTTTAGTTACTTAAAATACTATATGTGAATTTCCAATATGTAAATTAACTAATAGTATACGGATTACACAAACTAGGTTTACATTTTGTATTTATTTTTACAGCCAATCAGATACACAAATTGATCATTATTATTCACGATCGTGACATTTAATTAAAATTTTTTTAAACTGGTATTATAATTGGCAATTAACTAATATACTTAAAAATATCGAAATAACTGATTTTTGTTAAAGTACATGTGTGGTACTTGTATGTAATTTACGTACCTTAGGTGAAGTTTGGGCTCCACGAATTAGTGATTGTATGTGCTGTGATTTATTATTAGTACCAATCTGTCGACCTAACATGCTGTATGTTCTGCCGCGTTCTTTACACTCTAAGCAGTTTCTAACAGCACATGTACAGACCTAAACAAGCATTTATCATCGAGGATTAAATAAAAAAAAATGTATTCTCAAAACGAATAATACTCTTTTCATTTGAATACTTTATAGAAGCAATGATTTTGTTTTACTGTTCTATTGCAGTCGTATTATCCTAATAATCTACATTGACGTTGTAAGCAATAACTAATTTCAAAATATTATCTTTATTATATACAATCATAATTCATATTGAAAATATTACTTTGTATACAGATGAAATGACGACAATCAATTGGCAACTACATTTGTATAGCAAATATTCACTCTACAGTAATAAAATATTTGATAAGGACAGTATTGTATAAATATGTAATAAATATTTATGAATAATTTCTCGTTAAAATAACTTAAATTTGTATTACATTTTAAATCAAGTTTACGGGATTAAAAAATAATCTGTAATTTAAGTCATTTATCCGAGAGCCATATAATATATTTGAAGGAAAGTGCGCTTAGTATCATACTTCGTTTTTAAGAAGCTTTTCAGTGTACATTAGAGTTTTTGTCGGAAAATTATAGGATTATTGTTCTTATACATAGAACAAAAATATGTAAATCAAGTTCAATTATTACTATCAGTACTGATTCCTAAGTCTAAAAAAGTACTACAATCTATAAATACAAACCAGTCGTAAACATTGTCGTAAAATTCCACCGCTCGACATATTTTTCTCAGCTTCCAATTCTCCAAAGTTCAAAGAACTTGCGAAAATAAGTACATCTGCCATATTAACAAGTCTTTGAAGAAATGAAACTGCTACTTCGATTGGCATTCCTTGAGTGGGTTCGATCACATCCATTTCGCTCTGTGAAATAATTTCATTCTAATAAAACTTTTGCTTCGTATTCTCCATTAAGATCATTGTATAATTTATAACTAATTCTTTCATTTTTTAACAGAGTTAAAAAAACTTACATTTGGCGACGTAGCAGAAGCAAGCAATGGTAAAAGTCCACCACAGGCAATGATTAAGTTATCTGCTAATTGCGAAATTAAGTGTACAGTGTTAACAACAAATATAGCATTATCGCTACTATTAACAAAGTCTAGGACTGATTTTGTAGAGTGGCTAAAAACAAAATTATAAAATATTAATACTCAAATACTAATCTGCTATAAAATAGATTAAGACATCAAGGTTATCTCACCTTCGCCACACTTGAATGTCAGTTTCTAATGAAAATAGTACGTCAGAAAGAAGCCGTTGATGAATGTATGACCATTTGAATTCTGGTATTCTGAAGGGTGGCCTTGAAGGTCCAGGACTGAACATCGGTCTTGTGGAGGGATTAGGTTGCTTCGTTCTTTTAGATTCTGTAAATAAATATTAATGAAAAATGAATTACAAATCCAACGATTTAAATGATATTGAGTGTTCAATGATTATCAGGTATTTTTGAACAAACAGAGTAACGTAGAATATATTTAATAGTACCAAAATGATTTGGATCGACTTGCGTCGAGGTTGAGGCACTCCTTGGTCGTTTTTGCGGTGAGGAATTCTTCCTCTGGGACGTCGCGGCGCCGTCGCTTTCGTTGCCGTCTACGTCTATATTTTCAGTTGAGACGTTTGGCAAACTAGACCTACGCCGATGTATATCGGCGTCAACTGCATGGTCAAATTCAGGGCTAGTTGTCAGTGGATTATTCGTGGCAATCGCGTCGGCAACAACGCCTTGAGGCACAACACCGTCGGCTGCAACACTTTGCGCTGCTGCATCGCAAACCGTGGAAATCGTTGGAATTTGCTCTTTGGCATTTGGCACTTGCGTCTCGCTATCTACAGAACTTTGAACATCATCGCTATTATTACAAACATCACTAGAGTTTACATCAATGGCATTATCAGCTACTATCGTCGTCGTCGTCGGTGGCGGCGTTATCGATGTTGTTGTTGGTACAGCCATGACTTCTTCCTCTTCTTTATCACTTACGCTAGTAGAAATAATGGACGGCTCCTTCGTATCGTGTTCAGCTATGCTTTCTTCATTGTTACCATTAATAACAGCACTTTTTTCATCGTTATCATCTGCCGCGCACTCGCCATTCATCGTCGAACTGTTCGTGACGGCAGCGTTTGTTTCTTTATTTTCAACATCGTTACTTGCACTTTCTTCAGGTTCCTCGATGGATTTCGCAAGACTAGTTTGACCGTTCAATTTCTCCGTTACTTCTTGCATTTCAGACAATAGCTTTTCTTTGCTGTCTGTTACTTCCGCAATCGTCATTGATTGATTGGACGATATCTCAATCTCATTAGGTTCGTCCTTTTTGTTTTCATTTTCCTGAATCTTCTCAGTGTTTGAAGAATCACCCTCGTTCTTCTCTTCTACAGTTTCTGATTCATTCACTTTGACAGCTTCATCTTTATTATCTTTTTCAGATTCAGTTGCGATTGATTCTCCCTCTTGAGCTTTTGTTTCTGATACTTCATTTAAATCTTTGATATTGTCATTGACGTTATCATTTTCAATACTTGTAACAGAATCTGTTTTAGTACCTTCTTTTATAACAATATTTTTTTCCGTCGATTCAGCAATATCTTTGATTGAATTAGTATCAGTTTCACTAGCTTCCGATTTATCACAATATCCGTTAGCCATTTCCTTAACTGGAGAAGCATTAACTTCGTTCTCATTTACTTCAACATTACTATCAAGTACTTTATCTTCGGGAATATCTTGTTCTGTTTTAATAAGTTCATTGTCGGCCGTGGGTTCGGTGGTAGGTGTCTGTGTAGACTCTTCACTCTCCCTGATGGTCGACAGCGAATCCTCGTTATTTTGATCATCCTGATTTGAAATGTCCGCAACGTCGGCTTTTTTTGTATTATCGTGAACCATTGAATCTGGACTGGAACTTTCTGCCTTTTGAGCATCGCTAAAAAATTCACTCGAGCTTTCAATAGAGACTATCTCGCTCGTTTCTTGCGTCGTTTGCAATGAAACTTCGCTGTTGGCTTCTTCAAGGATTGTTGGTGTTTCTATGTGCGCCGTTTCGTGTGTTGTCCTCAACGACACCTCTGGCTTGTCGCTTAATCTAGAGTCCAATGAGACAGCCTCACTAGACTGCTGAGTGCCATTGTTGACTTGATTGCGAGAGGCTACAATCGCTGGACTTCCGTCGCTTTCCGTGTTATCAATAGAGTTTAGGTCACAGCTGCAGGACTCATCAAGCCGGTCATTTGCTTCTATCGTATCGTATTCCTGGAATGAAATAACAATGGCTATAGTACTGTTTTTATAAATATATAATATAATTACACAGAAACATATGTCTATATCTAGTTTACATCCATTACTTTTAGAAAACACGAACATCAGTAATGAAACAAGATTTTGTGTTAATGGAACTATAATTAACAATGTTACATAAACATTAGAAAGAACTTTTAGAAAGAACCGAATATTAATTTTCATTAGTTTACGTTTATTGTATCCATAATTTAAAATCACTTAGTCGACTGTCGCATTTGTTATGATCTATGGTCTAAAATTATAAAAATGATGGATGCGACACGTACTTTGTAGTTGTTATCGACATGTTGTATTTCCTGAGATTGATCGTTTACCCATTGAGCTGGTCGAGTGTAACCATTGTTACCAGAATGCTGTTGATCCCAACCTGAAATTGTACTGATTGGCCTCTGTTGCCTAACTTCGGGATCAGTGATATTATCAGATCGTTGCCGTTCATAATGTTCGTACATTTGAGCGAATTGCAATTTGAATTCCTCGTAGGATACCTAAAAAATGTGTTAAAAATCAATTGTTTTCGACTAGCTATTGTATGCAAAAGTATTTCGTATAAAAATCTTTACGCACTTTGGAATGTACAATTGCAAGAGTATCAACCCAAACTCGCCAGCCACCATATTCGTGTTTGATCGCGTGATGCAAAAGCATGCGAAATAATGAGTAAACCATGTCGGAAATTTTTTGTTCTTCTGTGTTTTTCGGATGAATATAAGCCATCGCTATAAGCCATTCTTGCCACACAGACATTTGGAGAACTGTACGTCGATTTTCTCGATTATTATTGCACAAAAGGGTCATATCCGAGAGGAAAAGTTTTTTCACTTCAAGCAGTTGTTCTGATTGCTTCGATTGTCTGATGAGCGTTGCAACTACTTTGAGAATCACTAAAAAACATATTACAAATTATGTTTATTACAATAATGGTTTCTCTTTGAATAAAATTTTATTAAAAGAAAGTTTAATTTCATAGTAAAAAGGCTTTACTTGGATTTTCCAGTCGATAGTGTGACTCGGGTTCTGGATGTCTTGTGTACAGAATTTGTTGACTAATATGTTCCGTCATTATCTCGTACAAAACGTTGTAAGTAGGTAATGTAAGGGTCTCTTCGTTCAAAAGTAGTCTTTCAGCAAGTAGTGTATACAAATTATGTGGACTCATTACATCGTACTTTCTTCTGTAACAAAAAATACAAATTTTTGATTCTCAAATTCCACTGATATGTCGCGGCTAAACTCGATAGTTTTGAAATCGTACTTGTGTGTGCTGCGACTAAGGAAAAAGCCTAGAAGCTTCAATGCTTGTAACCTAATCAATTGACTTTCAGCTGCAAGTAGTTTGAAAATCGTTCTAACGCCTTGCTTCGCATCGAAGGCTGGTACCATAGAGGATGGTTGCTCCGACATCAACGATATGAGCATTTGCAATACGTCGTGTAAATTTTCATCCTGTAGATTGTAAATATCAATGAAACAAAATTCAGCAGCAATACGAATTCAAGAAAATTCAATTTAAACTCACCTCGTGCATCGTCGTCAAGTAATTCAGAATACTTTGTAATTCATCGTCCTTAACTCCGTTGCCAATCATAATTAACTGTTTCAGAAAAAGTAAAATGTACGATCGTATCGCTAAAATGTCTTTTTGCGGTGGTCGTGGTCCATCTAAGAAAAGTAAAAAAAACATTGAATAGAGAAGAAGGTTGATTAACCGAATTGACTAATTCAAGTGTGTAGCTTGTGTGTAGCTTGTACGTTGACACTCAAATGCTTGTGCCATAGCATGACATTAGACACGACAATGTAAAGGTAGCCTCTGTAGAATTTCTATACGTATAGGTAGTCACGTACCAAGTCCCTTTGGTGTGATGCCGCTTTTGCTTCGAGGACTCGCAACCCAGTAGTAGTACTTGAGAGTATGGACAGTTTGCAACACGGTAGAGACGCGCCTCACGTTCGAGTAGATCTGCGTGTCGCTGAGGAACTCGGTAGCAAGATAAGAGTAGAGACGAGTCTGGACTGGTGCCGGCGTATAAATCCATAAGGCCGGATTGAAGAGGACGTGGTCCAGCAGCTGCCATATCAGGAATGAAAAATAGAAATACTACATCACCATGGGTCTGCCTGTTCTTCGGACACACCAATCTAATTCCGACTTTTAAACTTATTCTCTACTTCTATTAGTTCTGACAGTTATTACTATAGATTTAATATTATATAACTCGTGACTTTTTTTATATTTTTACTACGATTTTATTATAGACTAAAAGCTACGCTCTTTTATGGAAATAGTAATGGAATATTAAATATTAAAATATAATCTATGAAGTAGGAACGGTTTTAATTTTGTCGTTTAAAGTTTTAAATTTCTTACCTTGAATATAGTATGTGTACACTTTCGTCAATCGTTTCGCGATATTGTTAAGGAAAACATACCATGTCTTTTATTCAAGAAATATTTATTTACTATGTATACGCAATAAGACCAATACCAGAATGCCCAATTAATATTACGTGGAATATTTATTTTATTTGCTAGATTTGCACGTAAATCGATGATCTTTTCAGAGAATGTATTTTAAATATTATAAACATGCATTAAGTGAGACATTTTTAGAATTATTGTTTTGACATTCCCATTCCATAATGTATGCTTTATACTAAAGTGAATAATTATTATTAAAATAATTTTCGATTATTATTTCATTTAAAATTTAATCCAGTTGCCTAAATCTACTATGAATTTCTCTGTTCACGTTACCCTATTCGTAACGTTGAAATGAAAGATGGTTGAATTTTCAAGTTATTAGAGTCACTAGTGCCAGTAGTGGCAAGCCAAGCGATAATATATAAGCTTTTCGATAGCTAAATACTTGCGCTACGCATTGAGTATAATATATGTAGAGAAAATTTAAAAGTCGGTAGATTGCATGCTGTCCGTCTGATATAATTTAGTCTGATATAGATTTCAAAAATAAAGAAGTTATTTATTTATTTTCAACATGCTTATGACTAAATGTTGTGCTCTTCGTGTGTTTATTTTAATACGAAGTTATAAAATCTCGACATTATCCGAAAACTTATACAAATATGTAGGTCATGTTATTCATCTGTATCAATGAAGCAGCCGATGCGCAAACAATTTTATTTCTGAAATAGTGCTTTACTTTGCTGAAAAATAAAAGGTGCTCCAGTGCAAAAAATTGGCATGTCAGTTCTGATGGTTCAATCGTAGAGCCAAAAGGTATTTTTTTAGATTATAATTTAATAAGGTAAAATTGATATATTGTCTACTAATAAGGCACACGAGAGTAATCCATGTATTATCTCTGTTTCATAAGAAATGAACTTTCAATTGAAATGTATAAAACATTAAGCTTTTCTTAAATACCTGCTTCAACAGGAGGTCGCTGTTAGCACTGAGACATGTAACTAGGTGCTTTGTGAGCTCAAGAAAGGAAGCAAGAACTTCCGTAGTGAGATGATCTCTGCTCGCTCTTTGCAACATATAACTAATTACAAGGAAGCCTCTGTTTTGCACCATATGTTGCTGTACTGTCTGTGAGCTTTCGACTAAGTCACATATAAATCCCAGCAGTTTCGAGCTAAAAGAAAAGCAGTTATTTTAATCAGAATTATAAAAATGTTCATTGAGTTATTAAAAAACAAAGAGAATAAATAATAATAATAAATAAAATTAAATTAAAATAAAAAGAATAAATTATTACCATAACGTCGGATCTCGTTTAATGTCATTAGGTGCTATGCAATCATAAGGCATGTCTAACTGTGAGAACAACGGAAAAAGAACTTGAATTCCGCCGATAGAGTTCAAGGTACTATGTATGGAATGCGTAATTACAGCTTTAACATCCTGAAATCGAGGTTTGTGTCAAATACGATCCAATAAAGGATTAAATATTTATTAATTTATGCATTAATTGTTCAGCTAGTTGAAAATTATATTAAAAAAGCGAACCTGCAACATTAGGGCGTGTGGAGTATGTACAAAGTAAGAAACATTTCCCTTCGGCGCGCTCTGCAGACATAATTGTGAGTCCGTTGCGACAGGATTATACATGAACATAATTGCGGTGGACAACTTTCCGTCGTAAAGTACCTGCGACGTTAAAAACTTTTTATTGATTTGCAGTTAAGCCGATAAAGAAAAGAGACAAATACATAGACACATATGCGCACCTCGTAAATTTTGCAAACTAAAAGAGAGGTCCGCGCGATACGTTACGAAATAGCAAGTTACGTGCGAATATGTGGGAAAAAATGAAACGTATCATTGGGTAAAGCGAATTGAACAGCAGGGGACAAACAATGAACATGCTCTCAAAGGGAATTGTATAGTATCGAGTTTAACAAGTAATATTGCACTACTGAAATTGAAAATTTCTAAACACTATGCTATATTATTAACAAACACGTAATATCGAACATTCAAGTAAATACAATACCGAAAAATAAAAAGACAACAATGAATGTGCATAACTTATTAATAAAACAAAAGATAATGAAATATGAACATTCAAATGAATGAATCGTGTATATATAATTAATGTTTTTACATTATACTCGTAAGAATCGAGTATATTACCTCAGACGTAGGTGACTGCAGAAAACGGACTATTACGTGCGTAATTTGACATGTTAAGTAATAATGATTGGTAAAACGAAAAATAAAACGAAAATCAAAAGGGGATGCTTACAGTTATCATACTTTGGTCCACCATGCTTGTGAGCTCCAGCTCACCACTCACCCTTTTATGATTGTCGGGCAGATTTAAGTAACATTCGTTGTCGAACCGGAACTGACTCTAAAAATCCAAAGAACAGTTGATTATCGAGTGTTTCTATTGAATTTTATCTCTCTCGAAGTAAACATTTTTTTAAATTGAATTTATAGATAATAAGTATTTGTCTCCTGGCAGTCGTCGAGCATTCTTTTTGTTCGAAGGTAACAAATTCAACTTTCCGACTAGCACTGTTGTTCTACTTAGGAGAAAATTCCAGAACAGCGTCGTTCTCGTATCAATTTTAAAAATCCTTTCTCTGAGTAGGGCAGGAGAAGCAAATTAGTTACAATGTTTAACTGTCAGATACTGTTTCGGATGTGCAAATCGAATGTAAAATTGAAATTTTTACCTTCACAGGATAGATTTGAACGAAAAATATATTTTTCAAATAATTTTGTTCACCTGTAATTGTACAAAGGCGCATAAAAAAATATATACCTTATATCCAGGGCCTAAACGATGCATCGCGCAAATCTGATGCGTGGTCAGTGCTTCGCTGAAAAGATAAATTGCACTCATTTGTCCGCAGAAAACTCGCTCCTCGTCCAATTCAGGCGTAGCTCCGATATAACATTTGTCAAAAGGCTGGAAAAATGGATATATAAGGAATGATTATCCAGGTCGTCAGAGAAAGTAAAAATTCTATTTAAGTTTTCTCACATCGTTAGTCGAGACGAACCAAGCCATCTCAGTGCTCGAAGCCAGTTGACCGTTAACCAGACACTTAATTTCACTCTTAGTCCACCTATTATATATGTACACTATCGCGATCATGTACCACTGAAAAGCCATCACAATGTTAATAGTTAAGAGCAAATAAATGTAACAACAATTTTTTAAAGAAAAAACACTGTTCTTAGATTTAAACTAGATGAGTAAGAAATTTCGAAATTCGCATTAACGCATAAATTTTATACTTTTCAACGGTATTCTTTTTCATCATTGAAAAATTTTTTTTTCCAATTAATAAAAATGAATTGTATATAATATTTATAAAAAAATACCTTTCGTGGTTGAAATTCATATTTGACACAATGTTGGAAGCCCTTGCCTTTAACTTTCATCGACGTAAGGACTAAACAATTGCCAACGAAATGTGCTGAATAGCCCACACCTTTACTAGTTTTAAAACTGAAAAAAAGATAAATAAACAAATAGCATTATACCGATATTATAATGAATTTCCTGCAACGTATTTCATATAGAATTTTAATAGTTTTAAATGAAAATGCCAGCTATCTCATATCATATCCAAACAATTACAGGAATAAAAACTGAATAATTTATGCTTACTGACGCGAAATCGATATTAAAGCGCGCTTCGTTATCAAAACCCAACAAAGCAGCTTCAAAATACGAATAGCGTTTTGAAGATTTTCCAATAACGTTGGTTTCATTATAGGAAGCAATTATTACGGGAAAAGGATGGAAAAGAGAAAGAAGCTATAGAAAAGAGAATTAGAGGGGGCGAAAGAGAAAGAACTAGGGTGTTGGAAGGAAAGGGGGGAGGGGGAGGAGAGGTAGGAGCTAGTGAGCTTTTAAAAAGCACTTATCGCTGCTGCAGCTGCAGCTGCATCAGCAAAAGCCGTAACGTGCGACAGTATAACTATACTCACCAGTACAGGTACGGCTTCTCGCGTTCGATATTAACAGAGTTGATGGGATCCAGCCTGAACCACGTCGTGAATGTAAAACCGCTTTCATGCGGCCATTTCGCTAATGGCGGAAGGACAATTGCCTGAACAAATGTAAATTAATGTTTCGACTCAATGAAACTTTCATCAGACGCATAACGTGATTGGTGTATAACATACGAATCTATGTATTTGTCTATATCTGTATATTATATATATTTGTCTCAACTGTATCGCCACAACAATACGAGAATTTCAAAAATATATAGTCTCATTTATCCACAAGCTAGATTGAATTTCGCTCGTGTATATGCGCAGCACTGGGAGAGGTTTTCGTCTCAAGTAGCTTGGTCAGAAAATAAAATCCTTAAAAGGTTGCACACATCTACCAAATAGAGACTCTGCTTATGTTGAAAAAACGAAATTTGCATAAAAAATAAAATAAAAAAGATCCAGTCGCCTCGTTGTAAATGTTACAAAATATGCATAGACGTAAAGTGAGGTCGGTTTAAGAGACACTGTGTAAAAATTGTATGCATACTTATATACTCTGAAAATGTATGTTGGACAAGCTCCTTGTCGACGGTTTTAAATGTATACAACTTTTAAAATAATACATCCTTTCATCTCTAATGTTCTGTAATAAGCTCGAAAATAAAAAAATAACATTCGTTTCATTTGTTCAACGTTTACCAAGTTTAGTTCCGGGATATTTTTTCTATTTGAGTGAGCTACGCTACTCAACTCGAAAAACCATTTCACTCGAAATAGCTTCTCCCATCTCGAGCAGGTATATACACAACACATCAAATTTATTATTAGTATATATTTTTGCGAAAAGGTAAGCAAACGATAATAATACATAAGAGAAAAGTGTGTAATAAGAAAAAGATATAGTATGTATACAAGAAAATAAAACAGTTAATCGACTCACCGATCCTTTTCGTCCAGGAAAACTGAAAAAGACGTCGGGACCATTTCGTTGCGGCATTTGCCGCAGGACGTTCAAAAGCTTTGCCGAATGCCGAGGCTGCAAAAATCGAGAAATTGATTTCGTTACTGTAGTCGTTGTTCCAGTGTGAAGGAGAGAGAGAGAGAGAGAGAACTAAAGCAGCAGATTATACTGGTCGGCTTTGAGGCCGTACAGAGGCATATAGCCCGTCAACTTGCGCGCACCGCTTTAGAGTAACGCTTACCCATTTCCCTTTGACTGCCTTCATCGCGCCGAACAAAAGCTTCAATTCTTTCACCGTTATGCTGTAGCTCGCCAATACGCCAAGCATATCGATTAGCAAATCTGTGGATTAAACGGAAATACAATGATAATTTGTGTATGCACACCGTTCGAATACTCGTATAGTCTATAATACCTGTAATAAACTCTCCGAGTTTATATAAGGACATTACTAACCTGCAACAATAGTTTCCGCTCGCGATAACCGATGCAGAACGTGCTCGATAAGATTTACGTCTGTACATGCTTGCAGATTTCTGACGCTTTTTCTCAGAATCGCAATGAAGACACTCCATATTTCAGCCTGGAACAAATAAGAGAAGAAACAAAATTAAACGATAGATTAGACTACTTTTATCTCTTGGATATGTAAATTTGATTCATTTTTAAAGTTTCCTACCGCAACGGCAAGTATATTGTTATGAAAAATATAGGTCAGTTATGCAACGTGGAAAAAGTTTCTACTTTGCGACACAATAAATACACCCGTTCGTACATTTAACAGCTAAGGGTATATAGGAAAAAACTTGGCAATATACATTTCTCTACCCCCTGATAACTCATAGTTCTGTTAAAGAACAAGGACAATAAATGACGACGGTCGTTCCGTACTATAAAGAACTTTCTTACTGCGACTTGAAAAAGCATAATGAAAAATCTCCCTCCTGAGTTCTTTTATAATTTAAGCATTTTAAAATAGTGACTAAGAAAGAAAACTCGGTTTGCTTTAAGTTTACCACTGCATATCGCAAAGTATTAAGAAGCATGAAGAGCCGATATATGCGGCCAATGCCTTGGGGCGCGCAACTGCGCGGTGCACGCCAGGAATGCAATAATAAGGCGGCACCGTTGGCATATATCTATACAACGGTACATGTATATATATATATATATATATATATATATATATATATATATAGACCACGAGGAGCCTTCATATTTTGGAATACATATCCGTCAGAATATCAGCCGCATAGCAGCAATGCCAGCGACTGGTGAGCCTATATGTATATATATACATGTGTTGCGCGTATGGTCGTATTACACAACCTCCTCCTCCTTTTGTCCTTCTTTTTTTTCTTTCTCTCTCTTTCCCTTTCGTTGTCGCGGTGAAAAGCTCGGAGGCGCTGATTTACATCGACAGCGCTTATGTTCGCGCGGAGCAACAAGCCGACTGAGAAAAAGGCTTTTCAATCCGAACTTTACACGGCGTGACTCTGAATATATTGTTTACGTCCTCTCGCTTGCTCATGGAATTCGTACGTATATACAGGCTTTTTTATTTTTATTTATAGTGTTCAAACGTTGTTTACGTCGAAATACAAACGTGAGCTGAGAAAGAAAAAGATCGAGTGTTCTATGAATCATATTAAAATATATAGCTTGGCGTGTACGCAATGTATACATCCCGAGTAACATTTATGAGGTAAAAATATGAATGCGAAACAGAATACTTTTTGTGCTCAATTTATTTACACACATGTCAAAGCTTTTAAGCAGAGGTTCATATGAAAAAAAAACTTATATTTTTTTTCAAACAAAAAGAGAATCGTTGGAATTCGATGTTGTTTCGATACGATAGAAATTGTTATATTATAGATAAACTTTTTACTAAAAGTAGAAAGATAAATGAACAGTCAGGCGCGACTACTGTAACGTAAAAATAATTGAAAAAATTCTTTATTCTTTTAACAAAAGAGTACCGTAAAAGTATTAATTAAATGTAACAATCGGGTACAGAAAGCGAGGAATTGCATTTCTGATAAAGCAGATTATGTCACACGTGTAATGAAAGAAGAATGTACCAATAACGGAAAATATGTAAATTACAATTTAATAATTCACTTCATAGCTGTATAATACGTTAAAATCAGTGTCAGATTAACATCTTTTCTCAAAAAAAATTTTTTATCACAATTTCCATTACAGAGTGCAAAAAAAATATCACTCCTTTATACAACGGATATACGCGTATAAAGTAGAAAAAAACGAATCTAAGCTTAAACAATAGGTGTAAATTAAAAGAAATTAGATGATAAATAGAAAAAAGGGAAAAAAAGATATATATATATATATATATATATATATATATTCGCTATGACTTGGCAGTCGAGGAAGATTTAAATTCATTAACGTTCGTTACCACGTACACCTTTCTTTAGTTATATATACATATATAGTTATATATACATATATTTACACACAGAGCTAGTAGAAATGCAAGACGTGTAAATAGCTTGAAAATCACGATATTCCCTTTTTTCCTGGAATTCCTCTGAATCGAAACCACTCGTTGATTTGAATTGTCTTCTCGGTATAACAGGTTAGCCGAGCCATTTGAGAGTTAAGACATCGTGTCGTCGAGCAATAAATCGCTTGAATGCGATATTTCTCTTTAATTACGAAAATTTCCCAGCTAATTAACGAGATTTGAGTTAGATATATATGATTTTCTCTGAAAACTGATTTGATGCCCGATAAGACCACCGCTTAACTCTAATAATCATAATATGTGTTATATATGCAAAGAGAAAGAGAAAACTGTATACAGTGCTGCATCAGTCAAACAGCCGTCCGATTCATTTACTCAGATTGATTAACGAGCCGTTTCGCTCGCGCTTTTGCGAGTTTCAGACTCTTCCTCGTACTGTTATTATATATATACACCTTTTAGAAACCATCGCACGATTTTATTAATGAAGCGGCGTCGACGAACTTGCTTTCCATGAATATTAAGCTGATGCATATCGGCAAAATGGAATTGCATATATAATAATATTCTTAGTGTGATGTACCGCAAAGATATCGCTGTAATATCATACTTGTTATTTTGTATAACCTGGTTTTCTCATTGACGTTACATGTAAAATCTCAATAAAAACGAATTTAATTTTCGTTTTGATTTTTATTCGTTAAAAATGTTGATACTTTTGAAATCAACCTAATTTTTAATTTTTCGCTTTCTACGAAGTAGTATAACGATTTAATAAAAAACTGTCACAATAAACTATCATCAACGTGTGCTACTTTGCATAGGTTTGAGCGACACTGTTTTATCGTACTTACTTTTCTCAACGAGTCTCAAACTCAGAGATGAGCAATTGTAGTATGTAGTTCGAATATATGTATATATTGTATATATATTGTATAACCGGAGTCAGAGACGATGAGTTAGTATAAACAATTTAATAATTAATCATGATTTTAATTATTCCATGTTTCTTCTTCTTTCGTTGGGTTTATTTTTTTATTTATTGCAGCATATGAACTTTTGTAGAAAAATTATTTTGCTGTCTAAAAGTACATGCTGTAGATATTATTATTAAATTTATTATTATAATTTTTTAATAATTTGAATGAATTTGAATTGCAAATAAATTTATTGCAATAAATTGTATTGCAAATAGATTTATTCGAATTTACCAGTAATATTATACAAGTTAGAGGAAGATTGCGTTGCATTATAATTAATGAGTCGGAGTAAAAAATTGTAGAAAACTTTTGGGATCAGTACCATGTAGCACGAAGTTCATAAATTATAACAAAATTGAGCTCTTGTAAAACTTAAAATATTAAATTTTTAAATATAAATATATAAACGGTGAACATTACGTATTTTATCGAAGACTTATAAACATTGAATAAAAAATGACCTTGTACGATAGTATTTCAATTCCATTTTAATCCCGGGTCATATAACATTTCTAAAAGAAGGATAAAAACTGCGTTGTCGAATATTTTCTCTAGAGAGTTTCTCTAGAGATGCAAGATAAACTTCACAATTTTTTTAAAAAAAGCGTAATTTATTTGTGTAGCCTTATATATTTATCAATTGACAGTTACGGAAAAATTGAATTCAATTAAATGCCCGAGAAACAAAAAAGTATTCGTATGTTCACGAAAAAGACTTGAAAAATTTCGCCCACTTGTCGTTATGATTTAAATACCGAGACTTATTCTATAAAGTTTCCATACCTTTCAAAACTGTGGTCGCTTTCAAAGAAAAATATTCCTCGACAGTTTCAATGAAAGATGTAAAAAGGATTTTTGAACTATTTAAAATATTTACGTAAAAGGTTCAAAGATTGAAATAACATCCTGTATAGAATTGTATTCAAAGTTTGCACTGATTCGCGAGCTAACGGTTTTTGTTTAATGATGCAACTTTCTTTTCGACCTCGACAAGTTTTTAAAAAATTAATCCAAGTTTCCTCGTAAGTAAATTGCTTATGCATTACTCGTATATTAGTTTTATATCCTTATAGTTCGAAAATCTCATACACAAATAATATCAATGCAGAGAATTGAATTTCTAGCAGCTAATAATAACGAATAAATTGTTAATAGACTAGTAATAAACATAAAACTCGAATATTTACGACATTGTAAAATATAATTATTTATCGAATTCAATTCCGGATTATAACGGATTAATTTGCAGTTCGATTTATTTTCAAAAATTCGAAATATTAGATTATTGAGATTTCGATTGCTATTATACCAAAAATTTAGATTCTCATTGATCATTCTCGAGTCTCAATTAGAAGTCCTATTGTTCAACCTTTAATTTTGCTACTGCATGTATAGTTAATCCGTGAGTACGCGAATCGATGTTGCTTCAAATAAGCACTTTAATACACATATAGTACTGTATGCGTACATCTGGATAAATTGAGTTACTTCGTCGGATTCGCGTATTACACAGTCGGGTAAAAGAGGGACAGGACAAATTGCAACAGTGGTTTGAATAACGATGCACGTTTCTCGTGGCCTTTATTCAGCACATTTTGCACGACACGCATAATCCGCACGGATTGCTATCCAGTTTTGCACTCACTAGGTAAAATAATTAATGCGCGTAAACATTTTTCAAATTCATCATTTTTGTTTCGTATTTTTTTATTTCTTCATATCGATTCGATTCGAAAATTAATTATCAACTCGCGTGAGGATCTTTAAAAGGAATTTTATACGAAAAGAAAATATAAAGCTATTATTGATGAACAAGCAATTAGAAAAGCTTTGCTGGTACAATCCAAGTACTAACTATAATATAATACGTAGGAAAGGAAGATAAATGAGATAAAAGTTTGGAAACTCTACAAAAATTCCTTACTTAGCTAGTGTTTTTACTACTTAGCTTAAGTGTCGTCACTTGATCGACGCATCGCAGCGATAAATCTTTTTTGCTTTCTTTTTCTACAGGCGTGATGTATTACGGGATCAAAAGCGTCGTATCCAGTGTATTGCAAGAAAGCCTCGGCTTTTTAGATTTAAGACAGATTTTCCGAGAAAAAAATTCGCCACCGTATCTACAGCTTGGGTCTTAATCTTTCGATATTTTCTCTCAATATTATCACTTATAAGAAATAAATGTATTTTATAAAATAAAAATCTTATAATCAGCTTTGAATACTTCCTATGCTTTCGTAGATATTTTCCTAAATTATTATCGATTTATTATTAAATTTGAGGATTGTATATTTTAATACACCTTATACATTAATAACATTTTCCGACAAAAAGCATTGTCTGTTACAATTCAACCAGTTCAATAACCATACCAAGCATGTAATTGTTAACAAATTTAATACGTCTCTTTTCCCAGTGGGGTGTTTTGATATCACATGCTATTATAATTTCCTAATTTAAATATATATGCACGAGCATTATACGTTAAAATTTATTCATTATTACATAATTAAATTTGATTTATACACATCGTTGTGTTTCACCAACATTTAATATGTTTCTATTAAAGCGAAATTAGCCTTTCTTTTTCTCGCGTGTTAAATGCATACGCATACGAATAATAAATAATAACAAAAATAATTGAATGACAAAGTAATTTTTAATGTTTTCGCGGGCAATGAAAGAGCGCCAACATTAATAAATCATTTTTGTGAGAAGAGTTTTGATTCCAATATAACTAACGACAGCGACATTATCGAGAGGCTAGCGTGCATTCTTTCGTGACTCTGATAATTTTCGCTTGATATGATTGATGGAAACATCGTTGGAAGCCTCGGAATTCTTTTGATATCTCTATTATTCTTTTCTATTCATCAGCGGTCATTTCTGCATTCTAGAAAAATAATACGAATCATCCCGACGTGGATGAAAATACATATTACTCATTGATGTGCATACCAAAAGTTATTTTATCTTTTTATTTTATATTTAGCGGTCATATTTCTTTGATTTCTTGATATTGATCATTGTAATTATATCCATAGAGATTTAATTATTTCTATATGAGTTCATAAAACCTTGCTTAGATAGCAGTCTCAAAGTTTTTAATTGAACCGAAAGTAGTTATGAAATTTTCCAGGTGTAAAGCCAGACTCTTACTCAGTGAATTACGACTCTTTCGACACTAAAGCTTTATATAAGCTTATAGCGGTTGACACCCCAAGAAAGTACGGTATAAGTTATAAAAGCTCGAGTATACAGTACCACAAAAGAGTTAAACTAAAAATAATATACAGCAAGGGTTAAAACAGCTTTAGTAAATAAAAACGTAGGTGACCTTAACAAATTCTTTTCAAGACAATTTGACTGCACGTGTTTACAATTGCTTTATGCCAGTAAACAATACTGCGATATATTTTATTTAAAAAAAAAACGAGAATTTAGATGTTATTAACAAGCTACTTCAAAGAGTATAAAAATATCACGCGCGACCCTTTGTCCGGACTGCATTGAAAAGAAGGTAACAAAACGATGTAAAATTGAAAATTGGGGCCAAGTCATACAATTATGTAAAGGATTTTTTGTATACTATGGAAACTGAAAGCAAACTTATTATCTATAATAATAACTCTCACTGCATATTTCACGGTTATTTTCAACAACGATGAATTGTCGCCAGTGAATATACCATCAGTCATTAAGAAAATCCCAATAATGTAGATTTTAACACGACGTATTCTCTTTATTCCAATCGAATAACGAACAGTGGTATTTAGCTCTGTAACTATTTATCTGCGGGCCCTAACAGTAATAAGTAATTTCGTGTGAGTACTAGAATAGAAACAAGAGCAGTGTCACAAGAGTCAGAAAATCATGTAGTAGCCATGGGCCATGTCAATGTTTGTCATCCGTGGTAGTACGCCACAAACAGCCCTTTGCCCAACCTGTACTTGCTCGCTATTACATTTGCATAAATATATACACGACGCGCTGCGGCTTTAGCGAATCCGCGTTTGGCTTTGCGTGCATTATATATAACGATCCTCTCTCTCTTTCTCCACCCTCCTTCTGCTACTGCTACTATAGACTTTTCCGCGCAGTGTGCTCTACTTCATATAATGGAGGCCCTGATGTTTTGCCTCATTCAATATTCTCTTCATGGCTCACCCGAGCGGGTATATTTTTTCTAGGCGTCGCGTGTAGTGTTAGTATAGACTGGTGGTAACTGCTGCAGCCGGTAAGACTTACATTTTTCAGTCTGCAGCAGCTTACTTCGAAATTTAAGACGAGTACAAACTTTATATAGCGTTTATTGTTTAAAATTATGCGTATAATTTTATTATGAAAGGTTGGGTCGAAACATCTATGTTTGTTGTTATTGTAGTTGAAAGGCGAATAATCCAGATTTCGATAAGCTTGAAATATGTTAATCGTTTGAAATTCTGTTCTATGATTATCTTTCGATAATACTAATTAATTATTCCCACGTATAAAGAGATTAAATATCAAGTATTTTTCAAAGAAGTGTTAGTATTAAAACACTTCATATGTTATTAGTACCGATCCTAATTTAAAAAATTGAACGTCGACATATTGATAAAGGCAGTGACAAAGATTAAGTTGCGAATGTACTAATTCGCGTGTAAATGTTGAGAGGGACAAAGGCGACGAGTGTGCGACAGAAGTGCACCCAATGTAGGATCTTCTTGTGCAAACTTCTTCGGAGAGATAAATTAATTTTCTTTACAGTATAGTTGCGCGCAATGGCATATATTTGCTCGAACAACATACACTTGATATTCTCATATGACATGCACATTTTTTTTAACGAAAATTCTCGAGTGAGAAGGATGAACATTCTTCTCTCAAATAAAAATCAACTACGCCTCAACTCTGGAAATTTCCAGTTAGTTAGCAGAAATTGGATTACTGTCAGCGACTCTTATAAAAGCTCTTAATGGGCAGCTTCAAATAAACAGAGTGAAAGAAGTCTGTTCTTGATTTGAGAATACTCTATTTTGAAAACTTTTTGTACAGGAAAATTGGGATAAAAAGTTATTCGAAAATCTTTCGAGTGTTACTAAAAAAAACTCATGTGTGAAATCGTACAGCATACATACGAAATATTGATTTCGTTTTCGTTCAATATGAGCAGGTATAAGATGAGAACTGGAACACATTGAAATATCAAATTGATGACTCTCAGTAAAAAGTGTACTTATGTGCACTAATATATAGATTATCCAAACAATCCCATATACACTCATACCGTCAATAAAATTTACAACAACAACAATTTATCGTTAATAAAGCGCAGTGCAATTCCATAATGCGCGTCTATTCTCTCATTCCCTAGAACTTTGAAGATATCATTCTCTGAGCGATAAATCACAATCATAAAGTTGCACAAGTCAGTCGAACTTAAACTCGCGCCTCAGCAACCCTTTCTCTTGTCTCGCAGCGCAGTACGCCACCAGCACTATAAAAGAAAAATGCGAGCGAGAAGTTTTAAATCTGGACAACTGGCCAACTGGCCAACGCTTGTACAGACCAACTCCAACGACAAACGCGCGACTGGTGTATATATAGTGGCTGGCTTTGATAAGAGCCAACCGAATTCGAAGAGAGAAAGAGGGGGAAGGGAGTGAAGGAAGAGGAAGGACCTCGTAAAAGCGGCTGCAGCGATTTACGCTTCACGAGAGCCTCCGCTCGCGTAACTTTGAGTCTGTGCACTGGCGCTGTGTGCTCTGCTACGGCTGTTGGCCGTTTATCACTTCAAGTGTGAAAGGTACCTTTCTATTTCGAGGTTCCACACTCCTCCTCCCTACCATTTTCTTCCTTGGCCAACCCTTGCCCAAGCTATCCTATATATAATCCTTTCTCCATGCTCGCGCACATCTCTTCGGAAAAGGTCAAACTGATTTCCTGTATAGAAAGTCACTGATACGGAAAGTCTCTTTATTTGTAAATATTTATGTGTAGAAAAAAGAGCGCATTTTTAAAGTGTAAAATATGTTTACCTCTACCTTTTGGATCAGTGCTATGATTTGTGTACACTCAGACTTTTCTCGAAGATTGTGTCTTGGTCATTGAGCTGTATATCGCAACGCAATTCTTTCTCAATTTCAACCTTCTTGGAAATCGCAACATCAGACACCCGAGAAACTGAATATTACATTTTCAATTCCTCGCGACAACGTCCTCACTTCGCGTGCTTCGACGATCTGTACATGTGTGTGTGTGTATATATACTTGAAGTCGGCGGAAAAATCGAGAGCCATGGCAAAGATAAAGAGAACTCTGGAGAAAGGCTTACAGAAATGAAGAAGAAGGAGAGGAAATGTAAAGAGTGAAATTCAATGACTCTCGAGTCCACCAAGAAGTAGACGGAGAAAGCACTTATCAAAGGACATCATCGATTTTATGAGATTTAGTTTCTCAGATTAATTAATACGAGGAGAAAACTGTCGAAAGCTCCAAAAGGTTTGAAGCGTTTAAATAAAGAAAAGAGGGAGACAAAGACCAGGAGATCGCGAAGGTATGTGCTGCTTTTTTTTATTCCTTTACCGCCTAGTTATACTATGCTCGACTTTCCGATAAACGACGAGTCTTTAATTAAACGAAGAAGGTGTAAAGAAATCACGATATTCTAGGAGTTTAAATTATGGATGTTATCAACATAGAGGTTTTTTGTTTAAAAGGCTCGTTAAAAGTTTTATTAATACCTTCACACATTTTCCATCATTACCATTAAAAGTTGGAATTTTGTATTCAAACAGATACAAGATAGAATTTCCTTTGCTGTATAGCAAACAGAGAGAATATTATACGATGTACATATTGAAATTTTAATGAACGATCTGAGCATTTTTATAGCTTCTAAGAGCAATAGTTTTCTTACGCATTTTCTTTCGTGCATATAAAATTTATGATTCTTCGTCGGCAATAAAGTTTTCGTGTTACTTTGACATATTGTACGGCCGAAGAAGAATAGAAAAGAACTTTTTAGTTCACATGATCATAACAGAAAATGAGTTATGTAAGTTATTCAGATGCTTTATGGTGTCTATATTTCATAAGGACACCGTATTTATTTTTGTATATTTTAACTTCCAAATAAATTTGGAAATGCTATCTACATCTCGTCTGAAATTTAATTTACTTTACAATGCGTATATTTTAGAATTATGTTGTTTCAGACAAATCATTGTCCTATTTATTCTAAGTTATTATATTTTTGATAAGGTTATCATTGCGAGTGACGGTTGTGCATTTAATTAGCGATGAGAAATTAAATGGCGATGTCGGTTATCTCTCAGGCATGTAATTTTAATGAAAATGGAGTAGTTGACATTTTTCTCCACGAAAGTTTGCGCATAAATTTGGGTAATGCAGGAAATTGATATTAAAAACTTGATGCGAATATCATGCAGCACAAAGTTTCAAGCTGCTAGTTACGCGAACGGTGCGAATGGTAATTGTTACGAAACACATCAAGGAAATGAGATTTTCTAATGTAATCTTCAGCTCTCTTTAGTAAGGATCGCACATTTAATTTTGGAAAATTAATAAAATTATTTCGATTACGATCGTAAGCTTCTTTTTTCAGTTAATTTAAATGAAAAGTGAATGCCTATAAATGCGAGAAACTCTGTGTGGTACATATCAAAACTGTACTACTGTTAATGTTATGAAAAGCATCAAACTTAACGAAATGAAGCTGTTTAATCCAGGAATAGAGGCGATTATTAAAAACAAAGTTTTCCTTTATTTTACAATTTAAAATATCCGGGAATTAAAAGAACTTCTTTTCTTTAGAATAAAAAACAGCGGCTTCAACATTTCGATATGTCTTCGTAGAGATATTTCGAATTTCAGTAGAATAACCCATATTTAGTCAGCCAAATATCTATTTTTCTATTACTTGTATATATAGTATTTAAATACTATATACGATTTTTTTGTTCTTCTTAACATAATGATAGTCTAGTATACATAAACATATAATTAGTAAATCTAAAAGCTAAGTAAAAAGAGATTGAATCTACAAAAATATACGCAATAAAGTAGTCACGTCAGCGTGACTACTTTATTGCGTATTATAATACCTTGCGGAAAATACAAGTACGTTCCAATTTAACGCCACTCTGCGGTAGGAATAATTTAGTTGGTAATAGACACGACGCCGAGCGTCGATAGGATTTTAAAATCGAAGCGTCCCGACTGCATTATCCTACCCTATAGGATTATCCTCTATCCAAAATCCCAGAGTTTTTCAGGCTTTGCTATCGGGTGCGCTGTGAATATCTCGCCGTGAGAGCGTCAGCCTGCAAAACCACACTTCGTCTGGGCGACTGCTCTAGCTTTCCTCTAAAGTGCTTTGGCGCCAAGTAAGCAGTCACGTGGTTTCCGATACATCGTCTTTCTCTCATACCTAGTCGGAGTCAACTATTTTCTACTTTATCCATTCGTGTTTGAATTCCGATTTTTGAAATATATCGATGTATATTGTTTATTGATTTGTACCGAGATATTGATAAAATATCAAATTTTTTAATATTACTAATGGAAGTCTCGTATATACTTTTTTAATTCACTAATTTCACACGTTTAGATAGACTTTGTTAAATTTCATCGAAAATTTCACTCTTTCTTGTACAGACTTGAGTTAAGTATCTATAATAAAAAGTTTTCCCTCGTGGCTAAGAGAGTAGCTTATGCAGTTTCATATAATAAATATTATTAACCTACTCTTCCAGCGTATTAATAATAAGACAGGCAGAAAAGCAAAATATTATCAGATTAGAAAGGTAGGAGTAGTTAATATATCAATCAGATAAATAAAGAATATTAGGATAATACACGATTCACAGTTGCAATTCGTAAATTTGTAGTTGTCGCTATTCTAAAAAAGAAACTTCTACAACTTGTCTCGAGGACGAGATAGTAAAGCTAGTGAAACGGAGGTAGTTAAGTACTGGAGTACCGGTAACGGCCTGTCAAGGCAAATAGCGGGACAACAGCACGCGAGAACTGCTCGAGCAAAAAAAAGAAAAGAAGAAAAAAGTGATTCGAATGCCATTATCAAGTTTCCTGCTTAGTGCCTTCTTGAGCGGCCGTGCGTGACTCTGAATCACTTTGCGCCCTTAGTCGCATGCAGACTCTTTCTTTCCACTCTAAAAGTTCCACTCTTATTTCAGAGGATGATGAAGTTAGGTTGGAGAACAGATCTTTATTTATCTTTCTTTGTTTCTTGGTTTATGGAGTTGTCTCATTCTCCGAAACAGCAAACTATATTACGGTGTTTACTGGAAAGGTATTTTTTAATTAAATGAATCGAGATTAAATACTGAAAATAATATAAAATGATTCTTTACTTTCAGAAACAATGTCACGTAATCTAATCCAATTAATTATGATATTAAAAAATATACAGTGTTTCCGGATTTTTATTACAGATTTTAGGACTAAGTGGCCCAGGGTAAGGTACCAAACTAGCAAAAATGGAAAGTCATAGCTATTTAGATTAAGTTGAATTATTTCTCAGACCAATATATCATTTTGTGCTCTTTTTAACTTTTAACCCAGATTTATTTCTTTTAATATATGTATTCATAAAACTTTGAGAAACATGTTTATTTAAAATATATTTCTTTTAAAAGTAAAAGTTATAAGATCGCGACGAGAACTACAAATTAGTCTACTATTATTAACACTTCAGTTTACTTGATAGTATAAAATCAGTTCTTAAAGATTTAAGTCTAAATCCCTTTCCCAAGTAAACTAATAGTCTCTATGTCAGCATAACATTATAGTAGTATAAAGTATTCTTCAGGGAATATCTTTCCAGAGTAATACGGCAAGATTCTCTCCTTTATACGCGCAATTAACACAATTTTAGTTTGGGTGTTTATCAAGCCTGTTGTAGCTGCACACTGACAAAGTTTTCGTTATGACTCAAGCTCTTACTGCCGACGATATTCCTCTACGTCCACAACCGCGAAATTGTGCGACGCAAGCCAAACTACGCGAATGTATTTCAATGTTAAATTTCACGGATATAGTGAAAAATACTTTAGAAAGTTTCGAGCAAAACAAAAGAGAAAATATAACTAGTAGTAATTCTGGGGAAAGGCGAGAATTCTCCAATTTCATTTCCTAGCTTGAATCTAACTTTTTATGTCATGAATTTTGGAATCACTATTCTCCTGCATCCGAAACTTATTTCTTGGTTAACAACTTCAACACCGAAGAAAACTATTATTATTTTTTAAACATATAGAATATATTGATAATTACAAAAAAAATTCTCAAATAAGATAGAAGGAAAATAATTAATAGATATTTTTCGAATCGATTATTTGCGGTTATAAATCATAACTACTGATCGTGGAATATCGTTTTAAAAGAAATAATTCCGTAGAATTTTATAAAATATTTCCAAGCACATATATTCGAACAAAAGTTATAAGCAATTCATTGAATGTAAAATTCGTACAATTTATGGCATTAATACGATATTTTTTATTTATTCATTACAATAAAATACAGACAGAAAAAAGCAAATAAGTATTTTTATCGAAGTTATTCATGTTTTTTACGGTTCACTAATCGTACTGCATGAAGGTTTTATCTTTTATTTACCAAATATAAAATATCAGTAAATTTCCAGACGAGTTAATTCTATAGCGATTAATAGACATTTAAGAATGCTTATGTATTCATTATTTGTGAACATTTAATTTTTTATAGAGCACAAATTAAAAAAGTCATGTATAATCATTATATTATTTCTGGATGTTCTTGCTCATTTTTAAGACATATTTTTTCCTCAAGTTAGAACACCAGTTTAAATACCAATGACATTAATTAAATTCAAGTTTCATCGTTTGGACAACTCATTATCTTCTGTTATGTGTTTAAACGAGAACCTACTCCTACGTATTATTCTAACCTTGTGAACTAATAAGCTAACAATTTACAACTTTGGAATTACACAACTTGTACTCTATTCGGTTTGAATGTTACTGGAAGATTGAAACTTTAGCAGCAATATCAATATTGCCTATATAATAAGATGTAATAAGATATAACTGTACATTTAATCATCGAACTAACATTTTTCAGTGAATCAGTATTTGATTTAAACGCAATCTACTGATACATACCAGATTCAGTCATGCATAAGTAGGTTGGCATTGATTTTAAGACAATACACTAGATGACTAGTACAGGAACGTACTCCATACGAGATTGAAACCAACTGCCGCCAATGCAATGTACTGCAGAACGCCAGTTAGTCAGCATGAGGTAATGCGAATTAACACGATGTCGACAAGTAGTCAATGTCGCTGACCTGGTCAGTTCCACTAATATATAGCTGGAAAATCCCTAATGGATAGTCAAAGCAGACATAGACAAAGTGCGAATGCGTGAGTGAGTGAGAGATAGAAAGTGAATAGTAAGCAAGCGAGTGAATAGCCTTACGGCTAATTTCATCTCAACGAGTAAAGGCTTTACCTGACATTGATGATGTGGTGAGAAAGGAGTGTACATGCGAGCGAGATAGAAAGAGCGAAAGAGAAATTAAAGTAAGAGATGCAATGAAGTTAGCTCACTATCACTCTCTCATCGTATCGTAGTACTTGTAGCCTGCAGCAAGCCATATTCCAATTACTTGGCACCCTGTCCTAACTCTCTCCACTTCCTCGTATCGCTTGCTCTCTATAGCTATGTGTACGTACCAAAGCTGCACTGTCAAGTCAACCTCGAGCCAATGCAACGAATAGCTCGATCCATGGATACGTCGACACGCTTCTCTCTCCCTCTGTGAAGCCGTCTATCGTTACTTGTACAAATAAGCAACACCTGCATCTGCTACAAGCTACGGGTCGTACTCCTCTATGGCTGTCTAGTGCTACTTGATTTGGGATCGACCCTGAGCTTGTCGAGCCTCAGGCACGTTGGCGTTTCATGCAATTTTAACATTGTACTTTCATACCTAGTTTCTCTCTTTACAATAAAATTTCAACTGGTTGATGTCAAATTGATGATAATTTTCATTCGTCTATTTCGAGCGATCTCAAATCAGAATATATTATTTGATGATGCATGTGATTATCGATAGTGGAATGATAATCAGTTTGTAGAGCTTGCGCATAAGCAAGACTAAATAATACACGCAACGAGAGCAAAAGATAAACACGTGCTTGGAGGAAAATTATAATAACCATAAACACTAAAGCACTAGTGGCATATCATGATTTTGAAATATCGCATTGATACTATGCAGATATTATTAAGATTCTATTCAAACCCCAGTTTATTACGCGATCAAAAATCTGTAAACGGACGAGACGCATGAAAATTGCTCGTGTCGCGGTTTAATACCCACAAGCGCAATTTCATCCAGGCAGATTCGATACAGTATAGAGGCAGTTCCAGAAAGCGTATATCTGTGTATAGCGTTATGTTCGTATAGAGTGAATGGGGCGCGACGGTCCTCTAATGAACGCCTATGAATTCGTGGAATCTGATGGAGGACCGAACAATTAGTGTCAGCAGACTATGCGTTGGTGGTAACGAGGCCACTAGCTTTTCGCGTGAAAAACCGAGAATACAGACAGACGACTGGATATCGTGAGCCATCAGTAGCTGAAGGGACAAAAGCCAACGGTTCAACGGAGAGGTCGAAAAAAATATATACAGCCCGCAGACAGTTGTGGATGGACGAAGGGTCGACTAGAGAAAAAAACAAAGAATAAGAAACAGACTGAACGTGCCCACGATTAATGACGCCAATGTGTTTCCGGGGCAAATGTCAATCAGTCAGCTGTACTGAGCTAATCTGAATTATTTCTGGGTAGGCCAGAAATTCGTTTATCTGTCGTGCTATGTATATTTATAATGGAAAGCACGCGCGCGTGCGCACACAGCTTCATCTACATGCGAGATCGATACGCCAAAAGTTTCGTTTCAATTAAAAGGAAGCTGTGCGGTGCGTTTGAGCGTAAAATTTGCGGGAAAAGTTATTCTAATTAAAAATATACGAAAAAATAGCCAAAGAGATTGCAAGCCACTGTCGAGGTGTCGCTCGCATGCCTACAAAATAATTTCATTTTCCGTGAGAGATAAAAAAAATCATCATAATAATAATAAGAAGAAATGAGTATGCCAGACAAAAGATCAGCCGAGCGAAATGAAAGATCCGTTTAATTTGAAGAAATGAGCAACGGGGAGAAGAAAAGAAAAAATAGTTTCTTTTATACACACCGTCAGATTCATGGAAAAGAAATGTACGTGGAAGAAAAGGCGACAAGTTTTATCGAGGAGAATCGAAAAATCGGAGGAAGTCTCGACATCAGACTCTTTTTCCAGGAGATTGAACGGCGCTCTCTCCCTCCACCCCTTCGTGCACACTGCACTATTGCCGTCGCGTTGTTGAACGAACACGCGAACTCCGATGTTCAATCGGGACGCGGATGTCAGACTACTTCTAACCCTCCCACGACGAAACACGGACAATAAAATTCCTGATGCAAGCTGGAGTGGTAAAGAGAAAATGGAGAAGGTACAGAGAAGAACATTACAAAACTAATTTCAAGCTTTGCGAGTCTTTTCTGAAGTTTCGCGAACTGCTATATGGAACTGCGTGCAAAAGGATTTGAGTTTCGATTTTTTTAATTTATTCTCAAACAACAGTTATACGAGACTCATTTGCATTTTACAGAGACGTATTGTTTCCCTTTTATAAAATCGGTGCAATTAAATTTGCCCTTTATATCGATAAAAATATATTGTTCGCAAAATTACAACAATATGCTTTTTTACGCTTTTTCATCTCTGCATTGATTGGATGTTATTGAAAAAATGCTTTGTTAAGCCGATTCATTTTTTTTCTAATTGAATTGATAAAATTATTAACTCTTGTTCAAGACTTGTCTACTTATATGTGGATACTGTCACTCAAAATGCTACTTATTTTTTAATTTTTTGTTTTTTCCAAAAAACTAGTAATGAACATGAATTTTTTTTAATTTACAGTCGCTTCCAACTTTTAATGACCATTTTGTCAACTACGGCTTAATTAAAGTTAATTAAAATCTATTACTCACATGAAAACAAAAAAAGTAGTTTTTTAGTAGTTTAGTAGTTTATTCTAGCTCATTATTTTTAAAAACTTCATTCGTTAATTATTATCGGCAAAATATACATACATAAAAAAGTTTATCATCTGATACGAAAAAAAAGATTTCGTTATGAGCTTCAGCTAGTTTTACAAACAAAGCCAGTGGAGAAAAAACGTTATGTTGGCACAATAATAGAAGCGTAAAATCCATATACCCACCAGCGTAAACCTTCATTGTATAAAGTTCGGAATAGAAGCTTACATTTTTGTTGTGAAGAACAAGAGTTGAAATTGAACCTGAAATCTCGCGTCCGCTCGGCACGTTTTTGGCGCATAAAATCGATGCGCTGACCGTGGTTTTTATAGCCGGAGAAATACTTTGGAAGTCAAGACCGTCGCCAAAGTGTGCCAAGATGAAAACGTCTCTGCAAATAAAACGCTTCCCAGGTTTTGTGAAGTGAAACAAAACGAGAGCTACCTTTAAAAACTTTGAGACACAAAAGAATGAAACGCGTATAACTTTTTAAAAGTAACTCTTGAGGGGGAGAATAGCTATGAAAGACATCTTTACAAAGAATCATTTATATCACGTTCTGTTTAAAGCTCGCGCGTACATGCATCAACGTCATAGATAGTTAACAATTGTCTTCCTATACAATGAGTATTTACGAGATTCTCTCTTGCATACAAAGTCCAGTATATATGGAAATCGGATTGATCTCAATAAGAAAGAGACACACTTCGAATACTAATGCCACAGGACTTATTCCGTAGAATACAGCGCGACAGAATCGAATTTAAAATGGCTATACGTCCTCGAGTATCGGTCTCCTTTAGAAATAGGAGGACTAACGGTGTCAGTCGAAGCATCGACAGATCTGGCTATAGATGCCGTCGTCATAATCGAAATACTACTCTCTCGATCAAGGAGCAATCGAGTGAGAAGCCCATCATGCACATGCCACAGGCTTCAGTATCTACATATATACATGTATGGAATACATGTATACATATATATCTGGCCCTCATCTCATCTTGCCTATATCTTCGTCTCATCTCATTTCGTCCGATCGCTGTCTTATCGGATCGTTTTCGCTCTCTTAGACACATATATCCTCGGGCCTTTTCTCGAACCCGCTCGTGCTCTCATCCCCATTGTCGCGTAGCGGGTCTCTCTACCCCCTCTGATGGGGTACAGCGAAATTATACCTGCATCTTGCTGGAAATACGATTTAGCTGTCGTGTCTTAATGCTCGTCATAACGTAAAACTTTGAAATTCCATTTATGGTCCGAAAAACGCTAGCTGCTAAATCGGATTCGACGTTGCTCACACGTTCGGCTCTTTATTTGCGCAAGTTTATGTTTCGAACTATGTATATATACATACAATTTCGTTAAACATTATATCGTAATAGAAGAAATGAAGTTAACGAATGTGCGACAGATACGCGCATCCATATGCAAATCGTAGACATGTACTTAAAGTAATGGTTTCTGCGGTTGTTGAATATTTTTACATTGTTCGCTCGATAAAGTGCCGAAGAAAGAAAGATTTAACGCGATTGAAATGTTGCACTTCATGCTTATCTTGGCGGGGTTTCACGAGTAGTTTCATTTTATTCTTACTAGTCAACCGATCAGTTCAAATGGATAAGGCAGAACGGATATTTCAACTCGTTAGATTCGGCTTCTTGATGTAATTATAAGTTTATTGAGTGACTGTAAAATCTATAGAAAGCGAAAGAAAGGGATAGAGAGAAAGCTTTGATTAAGGAACTTTTATCGACAAAGATGAGAATAGATAATAAATAAAAGAATAATGAAATATATTATTGAAAAGTAAAATAACGAGGAAAGGAGAAATAATATAAGAAAATAGTAATACGTAATTCAAGTAAAACATAATATAATAATAAGTAATAATAATGCAATGGAATTGAAATAAAAATAAAAGCTTATAATAATGCATACAAATACAAGAAAATGTAATGCAAAAAAAACACGAAAAATAATCAAACAGAGTAAAAAAAATATGATTCGATGAACAAAATAAATAACTGCAAAAATAGCAGAGTGAATGATTTACGTAGCGAAAAAATATATTAAAAAGATAATTGATGTCTTAATAGTTTGGATTATCTTCAAAGCTGATAATATTGTAATATTATAAGGAGAGTAGGCGCATTTGATTACATGGCTTTTACGGCCTTACCAAATTTATTAAAACCACTTTTCATAACGCGATACCTCGAACTTGAAATTAAAGCTTAAAAGCTTTAGAGTGTATAGAGATGTCTTATCCATCAAAAAAATGAGAAAAAATCTAATATAATGAAATATAATACAACTTCTAAGTCTACATAAAAAAAGCCATATTAAAAAATAAAAAAAGGTTCTTAAATCTAAAAAAAAGTTCAAAACTTCATTTTATTAGAATAATTTATACAGCCATTGATTTATGCGAGAGAGGAAAAATTGTTCAAGGAAAACTAGCGGAGTCGTATGCCCGAGTAAAACGAAAAATTTCGTTGAATGGCCAATGTCGTACATCGACTCTGTTTAACGGGACAAGAAGTTGCAAAGCTCAAGAAAGGGAGAACAAGCGTGCACATGCGATTTTATGCGGAAATTTCGCCTGAGGTCAAGAGTAACTTATTTCCGGTGAAAAAGTCTGCAAGGATGAACGATTGTGTGAAAGACATAAAAGCTCACCGACCACGTCGCAAGCTTTGCCATGTATAACCAAGATGAAGCTCACTGACTTTCTATATATATACAAGTTGTTATACGCAGACCATGTGAAAATTTTAGCGATTTCTCGTCGTCGGGAAGAACCGTTAGACGCAGTCACTTCGTTTAATATTAAACGATAAATCACTACGCGAGGATTTTACCAAAATTTTCAGTGAGATATTGAAAATGGTAACGAGCGTTATCAGTCTTTTATTGGAATATTATAAATTTTGAATTTTAACACATCGTACGAACATGATAATAATTATAGAATTGAGCTATTAATTCATATCGAGAGAAAATTTAAGTTTGCATTATTAAAACAGAAACAATATACAATGTACTAGAACTCTGATATTTCAGCGAAGCTTTATCAGACGAGTAATGAGAAAAGCTCGACGTGGAATGATGGCTTTATTAAACATTGTATACACCAGAGGTTATACGTGTATATGATATATCTAAAATGGCCAAGATATTGTACACTAGCTAGAACATCAAAAATAATTTCTCCTGAATAGATCCAATATACATGACATTCGAAGGATCAACCTTCACAAATTATTAGGGCCACTTGTGAATAGTAGCAGAAGCAACTACGATATTTGCATAATGAAAACATTCAGCCGACTAATGCCTCTTTCCGCATCCAGTCAAGAGGCTCAGTGTCTGCGGCAAACTAAGCTGTAACTGAGATTCTACCAAACCGCTAACTGCCTCGAGTAGAATATGCACTTAACCAGATTAAGGTAGATTATTGTGCGAATGCTATAATGATAAGAAAAAGATTACGTGAAGTATTATTGAATGCGTAGCGAAGTAACATTAGGATATCAGGATTATACGCATCAGACACATCCACACTCGTACTAACATTTTATACATTCGTAAGGATTATACATTTGAACAATTAGCTTTTTTAAGCATGCTTTGGTGTATTTAGATACTACGTATCGGAAATGGAAATTATCACTGTCTCTACAGTTAGCAATTTCATTAGCTTAGGTAATGTTTCTTTTGAGGGAAGAGGATGGTTCAGAAATATTAACTTTAGTAGTAAAACTGTTCGGATAGTAGTAGCCACTTTACAGGAAGTTCAGGCTAATATTGTGAATACTAAGCAAAGTTATATGAATTATCGTAGTAAGTTTTGAACGTGAAAATAAGTTCCGAAGTAGTAGCAAGAGCGAGAGTCTATAGCAACTTAAGTAGTAAAGGAAAAACATAAATAAAATTTACATAAAACTATTCTCGATGCTGCATGTCATCTTGAAAAAGCGAGCTTTGGTGATATACTACGAGGCTCGGCTCATAAATTTAAAATGCGCTCACGCGCAAGGAGAATCTAATCGCGAAGTCGATTAAACTTTAGTCTCCAAAGTCTTTCACCATCAGCTAGATGAGAGACAAAAACGCGTCAGCGTGTGTTTTCTTGTGCAGAGATAAAGATGAAATGCGAATACGCGACTCTCCGCAGACACTTTAAAATGATCGAACTTTGATCGGTAGAGCAGCAGTAGTGGCGACGGCTACGAAGCCTCAGTTCTCCACTCAGCCAACCACGACGGTTTGTTTTCTGCAGGCTTTTCTCATTCCTAGGAAGTAAGAGCGAGAGAGTTTGTCGAGCAATCCGCGCGACGCAAGTTGTGAAAGGCGAGTCGACGAGGAGTCTCCGAAGTAAGGTACAGTGCGCAGCCAAGTAACTGGCGGGCGTATAATCTGGACTTGGTGCGCAAAGCTCGCTAGGAAATAAAGGGGACTAGTTCCTTTATTTTCTGTTGCCTTTTTCAGCTTGATTCGTGTGGAAAAGCGAAGGAGAAAGAGAGAAGTAAAACTCGTATGCGAACGATTTTAACGATAGAAACTGTCGAACCACTGCTTTATCAAAACTTTTAGACCATAAATTACCTATATATATTTATCATGACAATGCGTTTGACGTGTATCTCTTTTACCTGATCTCCTTTGAATTAGGTAACTGAACTGGTAGAACATGTTCGAGTTGTATTTGTGTATACATCGGAAATAGAACTTTGTACTAAGAGCTTAGTGAAATTGTAGAAAAGGTGAGGATTTGGCGAAATAGTATGTAATATGCGATTGAAGTTTCAGCGATTTTCAAATTGAATTTTTTACCGATTTTCTGTCTACACTGGGATCACCTTTATAAAATTCGATATCACGTAAATACCTACCGTTACATTATCTAAATCGATTATTTTATAGGAACATTCCCTTTAACTTATACCTCAAACTGGCCGTTTCGTTTTAAAAAGAGTTTTTAAGTACTGGATATAATGCTTTCGGCGGTTATCAGTAATAGGTATCCCTTTGCACTTTCGCAGTATTTTATAAATACCAAATGATCCATTACATCGGGATCGTGAAAACATGTAACGTAAATTTATCAAGAATTTAACAACGAATCCGATATAAAATTCTGTCCCGTTCGTTACTTTTATACGCTTTCGATTATATCATAAAATTCCCTTTACAAATTCTGTTAAATAAATATAAATACATACACGAAGAGAAATTCTTTTAAAGTCAAGATACATCGTGTAGTTTGAAATCAATTTTAAACGAACAAATTCCGAGACAAAACACTTAAGTACCACAAGTTAATTATGCACCGTATAGTCTCTGATATGAATGTACAAGAGTATTAAAACGTAAATTTTTTCATTTTCCTTAATTTCATTTATATTTTATTTAATTAATTAATTAGATTTTCCGTCGCCCACTCAGGAACACTTTCCTCTATATATTTGGCAAATAACACTTTTCACCATTCACGCGGCAGCGCGTTACCCTTCCGTAGTCGGGTAAAAATATGGTAGGAAAAAGAAAGAAGTTAGCTACGCAATCCCAAGAAAAGCAGCCATTCCTGCTGTTGCTACTCCTGCCCCCGCGACGTATATTATGCTGACAAATCACAGAGTTTCTTTTTCTCCGCGCAATCTTAGGTGAATACGTCAAAGCAACGAGAGTCTGTCAGTCGAATTCGGTGCATGCGTCTTGTAAGACCCTTACGGCATTTTTGCGATTTCATCAGCCATGTCTTCGAAAATTCCGATAATGCAATAATACAAAGAAATTGAGCGGTTGCAGTACTGGAGTGGCTTCCATCGAGTTGAAAAAAAGAAGAATATAAAACAATTGATAAGGAAACCGAGATGAAAAGACGACTGTTTTTCATCATCCGTTATTCACTATGGTGCGTAAAAGAGTCTTGTCAGCACGAGGTGAGAGAATGGATCAATGCTACATAAGTTCATTGTATATTAGTGTAGAATAATATATAAGGTATGTATGTATAGTGTACAATTCATTTCAAATAATCGATTAATCGATCTGAAATTAAATTCTGAAAGTCATTTTTAAGAAATGACTATGCAAATTGATGGTGTATTCTTTAAATACAGGTAGAAATTTTATTGAGGCAAGCGCTATGCAGCGGAGACGAAAGCTCTAGGACACGATTACTTGCAAATGCGCAAGAAGAAAGTTTCTTCACTTCGTACTCATACTTGAGGATAACATTCAATTTTGCCGTCGGGGCTCGTGAAAAGAAAGTTAAATTCAACAATCGCGTTTAGAGTTTATCCTAGCTTGCGAAACCATAAAGTCGATATAAAAATTTGTTAAAATCTCCTTAATGCAAATTATATATATTATTGTTATAGAATATTTGTCAATTTTCAAAGATAAATCAAAAATCAAAATTAATTCGATGTACTGTTAGCATTGCACATTTTTGTTTGCAAAACATGTGCTTAAACGAGTTCATCGAGTTATAATTTTCTCGTAAATTTTCAATACCATACCGATGTTGAAGCGTCTATTAGGAAGTATGAATAGTTCTACATGAATGGTAAATTTCACAATGCGAGAACGTTGAAAGACGCCAAGTTTACTGCTCGAGGCACTTTATCCATAGTCGATTCTAGATAACTTGTTAAATACTTGCATTAGTTTTAATTCGAGTTAACGAGCTTAATTATGAATATCAGAAGCAATTTATTTTATTTACTAGCTTTTTAAGATTTCAGTTACAGTTTTGGTAATGTTTGAACATTTCAAGTAAAGTTTCAGTTCCATGACATATTAAGCAAAAAACTCTTAGTTTAATAGGCGTATGGTCATATATAAATTTATCAGTCAGAGCTTTAAATTGCTCGTTTCTTATTTCTTTCAAAGGGCAAACTGAACCATTGGTCGCAGTTCAGTAATTGAGTCGGCTGGGGAAAATAAGGTGACGACGATGAAAAGGAAACCTTCGGAGTTCAAGCTAATTACGTTCGCTTGAACGAAGCCGGAGTTGAAATTGTTTGTACGGAAGATCGCGTTTCACCTTGCGCAGTTACCACAGAATCAGTGGTTTGTAAACAGATAAGTGTAGATTTTGGTATAGAAGTGCCGATGAATAATTTTCCTGCTGACGGCTACGATTCCTTCTGTAATTTTTTACGTTACATAATCGATTGAGTGCCTAATGCTTAAGTAGGTGAGTTTTAATATAATAAACATAATCGTTTTCTCTATGTGCATTTTTTAATGAACCGAAAAATTTTCTGAATTTTCCGAGCAACGTGGTAACATGTTTTATTAACTAAGTTCAGTATTCAAAGTACAGTGAAGAGAATGTGATATCGAATTCTGAAATAGGATACGTTGTCCTTTGAAAATGTTGTTTGTGATAATAAGTAAGCAGTTATGTAAGTTGAGAACACCGGATGTTGAAGTTACGTAGTTCGTTAACAACTGAGTATAATTAAAAAAAAACAAAAAAGTATATTGAAATTTCATAATATGTTATGATTAAATGAAATTGATACTAGCAGTCATTATATATAAAATATTTTTTATGTTTTGTTCGCGGAGAAGTTACAGAATTTTGTATTGATTTGTACTTACGATATTTCTGTAGACGAAGATATTCTAACGTACCTAAAACACAGAAATAATTATAATTAAATATTTTTTATATACATTCAACATTCAATATTTTTCATGAAGTATATCGGTGTAAAAAAAATCATGACTATATCTCTTATTTCAATATTGCAGGCGCAGCGCAGGAAATTTCCTGCAGCTTTCACTGCATTTTTTATTTTCTTACAAGTTTCGTATTGTAATGAGGGAACAATAGTTATATCACGATAAAATGCTGTGTCCTGACATCGAAATCATACGAATTCTAAAATTAATTTAAAAGTAGTTAAAGATATTTGCTTCGCTCGCTGACTAAAAATATTTATATAAAGAAAAATGCTTCTAAAATAAGAAAAGTACGATAGGCCTGATTATTACAAATTAATATATTTTTATTAATTTAATTATAAAAAAGATATTTTCTGACGATGAAAATAAATATGGTGAAAAAAACATTATAACGTTTTGAAACTTACTTTCAAATAAATAAATACGCAAAAAATTTATGAAAATCCTCTTAATTTTGATGTTAGTAATGTATATAATAAAAAATTTGAAAATTGTCATTTTAAATATCACAAAATCCTTTTGAAATATAAAACTAAATTAGGTACAAGATTTCTTATTATTTGCCCTTGCGCTCATCGTGTAAAAGATTTTAAAAAATGTAACAAAAAGTTTTTATGAAAATTGTCTTAGTAATCTCAATCGATATCAAAGAACGGCTGTGATTTTTCAAAAATTTATTTCAAATTTATTTTAAATTTATTGTATAAAAAGCTTATTCAATGTAAAAATGTTGTGGCTTGCAACTTTATATTTTCAACCAATAGTTTAACCAATAGTTCAACCAATAGCACAATTAAAGAACGAAAAGGGATGTGAAATCAGAAATTTTATTGTTATAATAATATGTAAATTTTTAACATAAATTGATAACTGTCTATAAATAATATTTTTTCACGATTACATAATCTCGACTAGTCTCTCTCTGTCATTCGGATAGACTATTTCCACGCAATTCAAAACCTCATTCCTCGGCAGAGCTAAAAAATCGTATTAAGCTTACTCATTCGCTGGCATTCTCTTTTTCTTTCTCTCTCTCTCCTCTTGAAAGAAACCATCGAGTAACGAAAAAAATCAAGAAAAAGTAAAAAAAGAAAAGCGCATCAGATGAGGCAAGCGCTAGTGAAGGAAAATTACTTTCTCCGGGGCGTAATCCCAGCGGATGTGTTCGTAGGTATTGAATATTCGAAAGTGCGCGAAGCTAAAGCTCTACCCCCTATGCGCGCATACAGTTTTGATCCCGAAATTTCCAAGTAGGCAGATTCCTCCCTTATTCCCCAGTTTCTCCAAGGCGTTTTACATAAAAACCACACTACGACCCTACACTAGCAGCCGATACGAAGATATTGTTCTTACCAGTGCTGGTGCATAAATACAAACGTATATTCATATGCAGAAATATATTAATACAGAAAATTGTTTATTTGAACAAATTTAAAAAATCTATAACTTAAAACCTCTTTGTAGATAAATAAAGAGTAAAAACTGAAGGATACTCGTGCGACTCTTTAAGACACTTTAAGATTATACTTTAAGAAAAGTTCAAAAACTTCGCGCTCGATTTATCACGGAACCATCAATGTATGTGCTTATAATATCTACGTCAGTGCGTATATATATATATCTGTATACGTGTATCGACACATTAACACGTGCGGAATTCAGGATTTGGCGTCGCTTGCTCAAATTTAACGGGGATTTATGAAGATAAACCGGAATAAGATCGAATCCATCGTCGCGCGAGAGAGCGAGTACACAGGCTCGAGCTCGAAATCGTCAACGAGGCGTTTATTCACGCACGTTTCTCCTCCATAGAATCAAAGTAATAGCAGACATTTGGATATCGCATATATACGTATCTCTTCCGGCGCTATCGCAATCCTCTTAACTCTGCAACGAGAGGAAGATTATTTCTACTCTATTAGACTTTTGGTTGTATCGTGCAAATAATTGCGGACGAACCACCCCTTTCGCTAGTAGTTCGCTCCATTTTTGTTGCGCTGCTCCGGGCGTAAGCGGATTTCGCTTTGGTGAGCTTTTTCTCTCTCTCGCATACATATAGAAACTCACAATCGCATACACTTAAAATTGGAATTCGAATCGATAGGAATTTTCGTTGAAATCACGATTCATTGGAAATACACTGGTCACGCGTGTTCGCGACAAAGTCGAAAATTAAAAAGTTTTTGCTCTCTACGAAACGATGACCTACTTTTTGAAAGATGGAGCGGCTACAAAGTAGACGACTATAAGAAATGTTCAATCTTGTAAGTGCATTGTATAGGAACGTTTCAACTAAATAATGATAGGGGAACAATGTAGAGCAGGAAAATTTTGTGGTATTTTATTTAACGATTTTTTAAAGTGCGCATATCTGTTTTGGCAGGTATTTGGGGAGTATCTGCATTTGATATATTTAATATTGTTTATTAGTTATTTGAATAATTTTGAAGACGTGGAGAATGTTACGATTATTAGAATAATTTATCGGACGCGTATTAAAGTATTTGCTTATGTTACAGCTGCCAGCGGTTATTTCACGGTTTAGTAATGGGAAGCATCACATTTATATGCACAGTAAATTTTCTGCCTGTAAAATGTTGCATATTTGCTCTGATTAATATTCGCACGCTATTATATGTTTTATATGCAAAAATTTTCGTTGCATATTGCGTAACGGACAATTTTAAATCGATGAATAGAGAACGGGTTTTTGCATTTTAGCTGCCTTGCTTATATCGTAGTTTCGAAGGATTTTACGAAATTTTTCGCGTCGGATTATCAACAGATTACTGGATATAAATGTCACAAATCAAATACATTAATTATAATTTAACTAAATATTTGTCCGCGTATCAGTTGGTTTAAATAACATGATAATGGGATAACGTACTCTGCATAAGGTATTGAAACTTAATTTCATTATATCACGACGCTTGTAATTTTATGTCAGGGTTAGACGGTTATAGTTAGTGAATTATATTAAAATATATTCACCATGTTCTATTAAGAACTTTCGGAATTATGAAAATTGCTTGATAGTTGACTTAGAGAATATACACAGAAATGGAATAACTTCCATCTTTCCTAACCATATGCACTTCAGATGGCTGACTATATAAGGACATTACTACTTATACAAAGTATACTCGCACAAACTTACTTTCGAAATTCACTTTTAATTTCTAAGATAGACATTATTTTATCCTCACACAAAACATAACGTACTGTTTTATTATTTAATGTACTTAAAATTGAGAAAAAAAAGAGAATCTAGTTCCCGCAAAGTCTGCGTTAATCCTCATCTGCAGCGTAATATTTCGGGCTTTGTTCATTGTTGCCTTACAATTCTTTGGGTCGCAGAATACATGAGAGACACAAAATACAGATTACATCTTTCGCGGAGTAATTCAAGACGTCCGACTAAGAGCTCGAAAAGTCATCTGGCATTAGATACCCCAGTTTTCCTTTTTCTCCTACTCATATGCATACTGCAAATGTTCGTTTGACAAAAAAATAAAGCAGCTCCGTATCGTCGTCCAGGCTACGTCGCATCTTGTAATTCAGCGATACAGCAGTAGCAACTACGGCTATAGTCACAAGGTGAATCTCGCTTGGCGACACCCCGGCGACGTCTGGATGTTGTTTACGTGCCCGTCGGCATAATATTCACTGCCGCCCACACACGGCTCCTATTATTCTCGGCTTGATGCGCAGAGAGAGAGAGAGAGAGAGAAAGAGGGGAGAGACAATAAACCTCATATATACAGATCCGCGTCTTGTACCATTTAAGAGAGGGAAAACACCGCCCTCTGGCATGTAAATGACCTCCTCTTCCTTTCGTTTCATGCACGAAAACCGCAGCATTTTTTTATTTTTCAATTTCCGACTTTTAGCACTATATGCTCATTATTTTTTGTTTGCTAGCTATGTATGTGCCATTGGCATTCCCATGCACTTTTTAATATTCTCATACGTAAGCTTTCGCTTCACTTGGCTCCTCGTTTTTAGAACCAGCCGGAGGATGAGAGAGTCTGGCCTGGCACGACGCTTGCTTTTTATTGTTATTGGCCTTTAATTTCAATTTTGCAGGGATTTTGCGCGCGACGTGAGAGAAAGCTGATTCACTTTTATGACAGCTAATTATTTTTTGGCCAAAAATTCGTCGACGTTTCCGGAGAGAGATTACTCGTTTGCGAATATTCTCTTGGATAGAAATTACTAAACCCGTGAGAAAATAAAGTAGTAGTTCAGTAGTTACGTCGAGGCATTTAATATTTAAGTTCTTTTTTATTAGTTTTAATGGACATGTGATATTTCTTTTTGTGCATTTATTACATTGCTGAGATTTTTATACGAATACAAAATAAGGTCTTAAAGAAGAACATTTTTTATTATAGCTCGTTGTATAAAATCGTGTTTAAATGCATTTTTCATTAATACTGATTCATTTCGAAAACCAACAACTGTATGTCAATATAATGAACTGACAGTCGAAGCGGGCGCTTGCTTCAACTCCTTAATTTCTTTACCTTTCATCTCTCTTTAGCTTTCAGTCTGTTTCTACCCTTTTGTCGAACGACCCTTTACTCAGTCGGTCTTCTCTAGAATATAACATTTGTGTGCGTTTCAACCGTCGACGGCATCTAATGACAAAGAGATTGTCTTTATAGAGAGAAGAATGAGGTTTTTTAAAGTTTTCAGAATCAGATCTTCTATATTATCAACTTCGCGTTGAATTTATTCTGGAAGATTTAATTTGCAGTTATCTTGGTAGAAGCTTAAATTAATTTTGCTTTTTGTACAAATCTAGAAATGAATCTTTTGTTGCTACTTAAACAAATTGCGTTTCTGATATTTGCTAATACAATTTTAGATATACTTTTAAAGACATTGATAATTTTTTAGTTTTTAATTTTCTTCCTAATGAAGAATTAGAGTTGTAAGAATACGATTTCTGCAAAATCGAATAAATAAAATTAAACGCTTTAAATTAAAAAACTGTTTAAATGGCCGGCATTTTTGTTGAAAAAACAAGCTTTATTTGAGTATTTTGAAATAATTAAGGGGAGTCACTTATTCCTGTCCGGAACTTTGAGTGTGTGTACAGAGGTATGATTTTTTTTAAATATTGGCGTTGGTATAAGCTACAGTTTGAACAGCTTGATGGATTTTTAAAATCCAAAGCTTAAATTATGTTATTTCTATGCCAGTTTGGAGTATCGATTGTGTTTTATTAATTTATTACTATAAGTTAACATTTATATTTTCTCAAACAAAGTTAAATTATTTATACCGTAATAATACACATGTTAAATTTTCAAGTCGATGTGCCAAAATTATATAGAAATATTAAGTTGTTCAAATTGTCATAGTACAAAGTTAAAATAAAAAAAAATCTTCACATAGGATGGTAACAATAACTTCTGGTAAATCTTATCAAATAATTATTTTTAATTTTTTTAAGAAAAAAGATTTACAGAACTTCAAAGTTCAGCGAGAGAGTAATTATAAGCCCCTTTAAATACTATTAAGCAAAATAAAATTGAATCGAATAATGTGTATTGTTAATATCTTATTTACCATTCTTTTAACGATTTACTGTGAGATCGATAACTTCGTATATATTTACAAAAAGTGTGTTTTTCAAAGTTAAAAAATAATATAGATAAAATAAAGGGTCACAGATCGTGAGCTTGCGCAGTAAAATAAATAATCAAAGCTGGTTCATATGAGCTGTATCCTTTCAGATTCACGATAAATTTCAATTGCAAGTGGAAAAAACGCACCTTGCGGAGATGGAAACGTAGAGATGGGATACGCGAGGAGGAGCAAACGAACGACAGAAACGAGAGAGAATAAAAAGTAGCAGAAGGGGAGGAAGGGAGAAGGGGGGCTTTTATCTCGGCGTTTTTCATGGCGAATCTGCTCGACGGAGGAAAATCGTCACTCACCGAAATATATTTCCATCGAGTCGATTGTCCGCGGCCGACGCCCATCAGCTGGCAAAAATCTCTCTTCGCTCGAGAGCACGAAATGCGACGATTTTTCTCGGTCGCTTCACTTTTTCCACTCCCCTTCTCCTTTACTATCTATATCTTTTCCACTTTTTTTCTGTTGGATGCACAACTCTGGTCATTTATTCCTTTTGTAAAATCCTATCGAGCTCTAAAAAGAGCAACGCGTACATAATACCGTATTTACAGATACGAAACTCTGATGTCGGATATATGCATTTAAGACAGTTTAACTGCATCGCATACGGAACTGTCTGTCACTTTTGTGTGTCTCGTATTCCACTTATACGTTTCTCGCAGCTCTGCGTGAACAGGAAACCATTAGTCAGGTACGTGGACTACATACTAAATCAAGAGCAAACGCGATCTCTTTCTCATGTTTAAAAACGTTAGAGCTATAAGGATTAGACCAGAGTCCAATGGTGCTGTTGCACCTGCGTAAAACTGTGATAGTATATAATACATAGGTCAAAGGTACGCGACAAAAAAATCTCGTACGCATATTAAATGGAATGAGAGACAAGTAGTTGTATAAAAATGTGCAAGTATGCAAATATGCTTTTGGGACATTCGAGTAGCATACGGAATGGCGCTTATATTTGTAATCAAGAAAGGAATTCAGCGTATGATTCAATAGCGTTCATATTTCTAAATAGATGCGTTAGATAATGTAATCATACCAAAGAACGCGAAATATGCATTGTTTACACAATTAGCTTATGTATAGCGACTAGAGCGAACATTTTTTACCGTTTTATAAAAACTTTTTTTCTCGGATAGTTTTGTCTGAAAAGCGTAGAAAGAAAAACATAGAAAAAGCGAACAAAAAAGAATAACAAGGGTAACTAAAGGAAAGGGATGCAGCTAAGCAAAAAGAAAAGCTTAGAAAAGAACGAGTTGAAACTCTTGATATGAGGCAAATATTTACGTAGCTACAATGAAATCGTAAACGAGCACAAACTGTGTAACGTTGTTCATATACAAAGTAAATAATACTTTAACCGAAAATAAATACTCAAAATTCTTTACTGACCACGATTTGATATTTTATGAAAAAAGGTATATACTAATGTTCCCTTTTTTTAATTGTTTATCAAACACAAAGAAGATATCTTTCTCACGATTGTTTCTAACAATTATGTACTTACACTAAGCTAATGAAATTGTAACTTATATAAGTTATAAAGAAAAAATGAAATATGTAAAAGTTAACGAGGTTAAGTTGACGAAACGCCTGGATAGTGACTAATTGAAGTTTCCGACTTTGAAGTTGAACGTGACTGTTGGAGACAGTCCAAATACACACACATACATACAGATGCGCGTAAACGTACATATAGGAAGATGTCTTCCATACAAACTTGGTCAACAAAAACCCGCAGCCTAATTACTTTTCTTTCCGTAGCAGAATCTTTTTACTTCGTACCCATGGTTACATGGAAAAATGTGTGCCTCTACATTCCCTCACAGTCTTTTTCGGTTTTTACCCTTCCATACAGCTGCAGAGAGGCTTTCACGAATCTCAGCGTAAACTTTTTTTCTCTGTCATCGTCATCCTTATGTCCAGCGGCCACGTCTGCTCGGTGGATTGCTTCAATAGAAGAGAGAGAGAGAGAGAGAGAGAGAGAGAGAGAGAGAGAGAGAGCGCAAAAAAAATATGTAAAGAAAGCTGAACCCGACGACCGACCCCTTGGGCAAGAAGCTCAGTTATTTAGCCGCGATCCTTTTCATTTTGTTTTATCCTTGCTTTCTCAATCCTGCTTTCTTCCTACATTTTCGTCTTTATACGTTAGAAAAATTTAACAACGCAGTCTTGTTATCCTAGCGCGTCCAAGTGCTCAAACGGGAAAGCTAGAGAGAGAGAGACAACCTGACTCGCGATATTGTATGTCAGAGCGACTTGCAATCAGCGTTGGTTTACGGAACGAAGCGATAGACGCCTCCCACTACTACTAGTATACAGTGAGAATAGAAAGCGTAACGAGCGTGGACAGACAGACGAGACTACAACAACTCGATCCTCTAGCTTGGGAATGTTTCGACGGCATAACGACGGCAATTTTTGCAGTGTGAATTGTGTACGCTTGCAGCTGCTAGTGACTTCGGAATATGTCCCATACATAGACGCAAGAGAACGAATAAAAAGCAAGAGTTTCCGAGATTTTCCTATGTTAAGAAAGATAGAAAGGATAATACGTTGTAGAGGCTTTGAGATCGTTTATTTTTCTTTTGCTTTGGTTATTTTCATGTAAACCTCGAAAAATCTAAGCGCTTTCGACGTAAATATCAAGTTGTTAAAATACCACGTTATTGACTTAGTGTCCAGGCGTTTATACACGAACGTATTGTTTCTCATAGACGCTATAAGATATCCGATAAAAAGTAATACCGTAGTAAGTAAACCAGTAGAATATTATCTTATAAAATACAAAATACCAATTTTCAATGCTCAATAAGTAAAGATGCTGACAATAAGAAGAATGATTACTTGTACGGTTTCTGCTCTCTTACAATTGCGTTGATATTCAGCTCTCGTTCTCATGCGAGCGATACTAAAGTTATCAAGAGTCAATCAATATATTCCTCTCACGCAGTCATATAACGACCTAAAATCTGTAGTCAGGCCATCGAGCGACCATTGTTCGTATCACTAGTGCAATGTGCCCACCAGCATCCCTTTCTACCCTTCGAACCGAACTCCCTTTATTCCCTTCCTCTTTTTCAACTATCTCTCTCGAATTCACTTCAGAGAGCTAGAAAAAGACTGCAAGTCTAGAAAGTTCATATAGAATTCGCGATACACGAACTCGACTTTGAAATCTATAGTATACAGAGACTCGCACGAATGAGTAGTTGAAAGCCAAAAGCAAAGTTTTATTCTAAAAACATGATATGGCTTCTACGGTAAATTGGCTCGAAATTACTGCTATAGCGGTAGTTATTTTTTTATTCATCTATGTAGAATTATTATTTAATATACCTAAACGAGTGTTCGTTGTGTATTCCAGGTATCGAGCTGATAAGAATCTACCAGTGTTGTAATTCTGGCGTGCCAGATTAGATTCAGAGGAAGATTACTATTAAGAAAGATTTAAAAACATACAGGCGAGGAAGTATTTGATCCAAATCATCAAATAAATCATATAATTGATTTAAACTTTTATATAAAACTTTTATAATTTTATAATAATATTAAATTAAGAAATATTTATATAAAAATAGTCAGATAAGAAGAACGAAAAGTTGAATAATAAGAAACGAAGTATGGACCAGTACTTAACGAGTACTTTTCTGGCCTGTTCTTATCATTTCAGTACTGGTTCAATGCTGAGCTATAAGAGGTTTACAGTATTACTCCATTTATACACTATAGGCTTAATCTTGTTGTATTGAGCAAATAATATAAGGTTATCATGAAAATAAAATGCGAATCAATTTCAATTCGAATCACATTTTTCTGATTTAAAAAAAAATGAATATATATACTCTTAGAATGATCACGAAACTGATAAATCAATTGAATGGCATATACGTCTGTAAATTAATCTAATCGATGCCGTATTTTTTCCAGCAAAATGCTGCGTGACAACGAGAGCTCGGATATAAAAGCAAATGGGCACGTACAGTCAGGATACCCAAGCGGGGCTATTTCCTACATTGGCTGACGTTATGACCGACGTGTGTCTGTAATTTAGGGGTGAAATTTACGAGAGACACTGCTGCAACTCGTAGAATTCGAAGCCATAACGTTTCAGCCCACTAGCACCGATCTAGATCTACAACCCTGAGTCATTTATTGTCGAAATCTTTTACTATTGTAATTGAAAATCCTGTTAATTGTCAACAAAAAAGTCTACGACGTAATATAACTTTAACATTAACGTTTCATAAATTTTGCGATGTCGTAATCACATAAACCTTACTATTATTCAAATTGAATTTTAATGACTATTTGTGCTGCGTCAAATACGCTGTTAAGTTACGATAGGAATCGGAGCGAAGCATTCATTGTACGACGGAGATGTAATTTTACTTGTTATGGTTAACATGTTATATTGTGATAGTTGAGGAATTTTACAACTAGAATGCATTTACAAAGTAATTATATTTATAACTATGAGAGAAGCTTTAAATGCACTAAGAAGTAAATAGTTTATAATTAATTCTCTTGGTTTGTTCCTTGCTTTGGTTTTACAGGTTATCAAGAGACGACCTTCTCATTAATTCTAATCTCTTGCTGTTTTACAACCTCTTATGTCAATTAAATCTCTTTACTTAAAATACCGAACATAGAACATTGTTTTCTTTCTAGCCTAAATAATCTTCTATTACTTACTACTATTTCCAACGCTAATTTTAACATAGATGCTGCTTAATAATCTTAACCTATGGATGATAATTGAAGATTTCAAAACGTAGACTGATTTGTAGCTTATTGGCTTGGGTTAATCCGTGCAGGATATTAAAGACTGACATATACATCTATGAAACGATTAAATCGCGCTTGAATACTGATTCACGGATCGACGTCATCGGGCTATGGCTTTGGTAACAGCATTGCATGCAGCTTTGATGCGAGCACATGGAATTCGAAAATACATAGATGAGAGTAAGGAATAGAGAGAGAGAGAGAGAGAGAGAGAGAGAGAGAGAGAGAGAGAGGCAAGAAGGGAGAGATCGAGCACGACGTGGAAACTCCTTTAACAGCATTAACATTTCAAGGAGTTGCCAGACCGTGACTATGAGAAATGTGAAACCGATCTCTACTTCGGATTATACTAACTCGAGGATTCGAAATTCGCTTCGTCCTGCATTTCCCTCTCTCTCTCTCTCTCTCTCTCTCTCTCTCTCTCTCTCATTTTCCACGAATACTATCAGCTTGATACTCTTTCTTTGCCTATACTACCCCGACCACTGGTGAGATCAGTCAGACGTGGAAAATTTCGCTAACGAGTCCATTTTGATTCACTCAAGCTCAGTGTTTTTTACTCGAAACCAGTCGCCCATGGGAACTATCGCAAGCCCCAACGAGGTATTTCCTCGACCACGATAAACTCGACAATCTGTACACGATCTACTGATTTTCAAGTGGCTTTGGCTCTCTTGAGTTGAAACCACCAACAAATATACGGGTAAATACCTATGCTTCTATAAATCAAATAACGGCTTATTTAGAGAGTGCAAAGTGTATTTTTTTCAATTTTAATGCGTTTTCGGTTGTTAAATCAGATTGCTGAAATTGATTTAGTAAAAAAAAAAAGATTTCGTTTATTTACTCTCTCATGAAAATTTGTAGAACATATATATTCATGTATCTATACCTACGTATACACACATGTACATACGTGAAGTTTTACTTTTTTCAGTAGGATTAAGAAAAGCCGAAACACAACTTCAACGTTGATGGCTACGCGGCGCGAAGAGTAGGTTTGGATAGAGTTGGATTTAGAGCTTCCACAGGCTGGTGGAATGGAAAGCTCACTCGCACTGCACGTCTTGTTTCAGTAACCTCTCACGGTCCCCCTCTTTCTCTTCCCTTTATTCCCTTTCTCTTTTCCTCTTTCTCTTTCCCACTCGTCTAAAAGTTTAACGATTATGGAGGATCAGGCCGATCTCGACCTAGCTTAGCAACTCTAAAACTCTCTGACACCACTACCAACGGCCCCTCAGGTCTTCATTATCGGCGAGCCGGCGAATTTCAAAGTGAGACGTTCTAGTTGTATAAAGGATCCTTATTTTATCCAATTACTACGTTTACGGAAATAAATATACCGATGTACATGAAACTACCAAAATTAAATTTTTATACACAAAATGATTATCGATATAATTCAATATTTCAAGCAGTTTTGTTGTTAAATATGTTCATTTCTTTTTCAAATGCATATCGTGTATTAATGTGATAGCACTCATGTAAATTTAAGTTGATACATACCTGTAAATTTGGCGGACAGTGATCGAGGAGTTCCAGCATATGCCTGATATTTTGTGCATCTTGGATTACAAAGTTCAGCTCCATATCAAATTCGCCTCCCACAAGCTGTAGAAGTAAAAAATATTGATTTACATCTGTAATAGTCAAACATGTAAAGTTACTTTAATTATTTAATATTAAAATGAAATTTCATATGAAATATCTTCTCTTTTATTTATTTCGGTTGTTAACATTTAAACTACGAAGTACCATTGCATACAATAACTTGACTATTTCAAACATATACTTCTCATACCATTTGTCATCTGTCTAATTAACGTGAATAAGACACGAAATATTTATATAAAACGGTTAACCTATTACAGCCATCGCAATTAAACATGCGCTTAGTTAGTTTAAAGAGTGCGTACGCAGCTCAGCAGCATTTCATTAATAAATTTTCTCTTTAATAGCCTACGTATGTTAAAATACAAATATATATATGCATAGAGTTCTAAAGTCCCTCTTAGCTTTTCATTTATTTTTCGTTGCTCTAATTTTTCTGCAACGTCGCTCGTGTCTTCTTTTTATCAAACTATCGTTCTTGCGTTGTTTCCTGCCCTTTAAAGAGCTACAATTTAAAAAATACTTTTTATATGCTTCAACTCCAATTTACCCGCTTCAATCGTAGAAAAAGTGTTAGCGAATGAAACATTACGTTTACATTACAACGAAATTTTTTCAAGTCAATGCAACTTTTGGTCTCGAATACACACAGACCTTTGTCTTCCTATGAAAAGGCAGAAATTCATTTAAGTTTGAAGTTGCATACATTCCACTATATTAGACGCTAAGCCGCGAGCGTTTTTGTTCAAACATCGACCCATTTCACTCGATTGACAGTGAATAAATACGAGTTAAATCCGTAGAATGAATTATTATATATTCTTTTCTTTCTTTTATTTTTGAAAAATAACGTAATAACTACGCCAAAAAGTAAAATTTTTATACAAAATGTTGTTATATAAGTCATGAGTAATGTTTACTTTTGATTTACGATGTGTATAAGAAACCTCAATATGGCAGAATACTATCCAACGTAAGCCTTTCAAAGACATATATGTGCTACGGAATTTTTCTCGCAATTCAGAGACATGTTCTTTGATAACGCTATAAATTGTCCTTCAACCGGACGCAGTACTGCAGAGAAGAGTGTAATTTCCGGAAACGTATTTCACTGTGTATAAGTCTTGATTCTTCATCTTATACCCCTCTCCTTCACATGTGTTTCTATTTTTCCGTACTTTTCTTCTACACAAGTGTTTCTTTTTTCTTTTGACATTTTCTATTTTATTCATTTACGTTTGTTGGCTTTCACATTTTGGTTTTCTTGCATCAAATGTATTATTTGGGTTAAAATACAATCTTAACCTAATTATGAGACTCAGAGTAACGATAAATAATACCAGAAATACAATACTGTTGTCTCGTAGTTTTGGCCATAGATAATATTTGATGCGATATAATGATCTATGCTTTTGGAACAAGAATTCATTTTGAAGTATATACTTACTCGGAAATTTCTATTATAGAAACATGCAATTAGGACAAGCTAGTCATTGAACAATCTTGTATAAAGCTTTTAATCCTTCTCTACTCGCATTTTGCCTTTGCGCTGACTTACTATGCAAGCCGAGTTAAGATGATCAGACCACATAATAAAACTAGTTTAATGCCGTGTCAGAATACTTAGATAATTATATGCATAAACACAAGCACAAGAAATTCGAAAGGTGTCGCAAAGAAGCAACAGCATCCGAGAGATTGTTTGACAAAATATTGACTAATGCAGAATATCTGCATTTATTTTAGTAAAAGATAAGAGAGCAAATAAAAAATATCGAGCACAATCACCTGATGCTTGAAAGCGGGGAACGAATATTCAAAATTTATTTCCCATTTTGAGAGACGGCTGTGCCCAGCTTATCGAGTTTCGCAGAGTGACAAAAAGAAAAAACACGCAGGGTATCCGTACGGAGAAGCTCATAAAGTATATATACCTATATATGGCGGCGAGTCTTCGGCAACAGTTGGAATGGATTTCTCAAGAGCCATTTCGGGATCCCTTGTGTCGTGCAAGAGAAGCCCGTGGTACGTGAGCGAGACGCTTATACCGAGCTGGCCAAAGTATAAGCCAGCAGAGAAGCTGCAGTCCCCATCACGTAGAAAGCTGTTCGAAAAAATCATGCATCCCTCGAGGAAAATATATCCTGAGCCAATAAGGCTGCTCAGAAGTGCTAGGACTACCGTAAGAGGCGTTGAGGTGTCGTTCGAATAAACTATGTATCAATACGTCAACACGGAAATACAATTATTGATATTCTGATTGAATTTTTAAACGACAGAAAGTAGTTTAGGAAACACTTACTATCGATGTTAAATAATTTTCAATTTCAGATCTTCTCTTCGATTACTATGCAATGATGTGTAAATATATTTTGAAGGAAAATTTAATCGAGACATTCCACTATTTTCTTATAATCTCATTCAGACTGTATATTGAATAATACGAGTTTTGAAGAAAAACTTTCATATTGTGAGTTAATTTCGCAAATAAATATTTTTGCAGTAAAATAATTAAATATTATTTACTGCATTGCTTACAATCTTTCTGGGCCGCAAAGTTTAGTCAAGTTGTGACGATGTTACGAAAATGTGGATGAAAATTTCAGTTCAAGCTAGTAAGTCAAAGAGACGGTCAGTAGGACAGCTGCTAATTGGATCTCCACTTGGTTTTACAACTTCTCACCGTGAAGATGACAAGAGAGCTAGGTCGGGAATCCCGAAACTTGTTTGTTCAGCATTTCAAACAGTTTCGTCTAATAGTACCAGAACAGCGCTATGCTCATACTAAATGTAAAATTGATGTTAATCTTATTAGATTGCTGATTCGTAGATAAATAGAGTCCTTTGAATGAAGAATGATTTATAGACGATTAAAATAGCAGATAAAAATCTGAATTAAAAATGAAGTAATTAAAATTATTATCAAAATTATATTCTTGATAATTAATTAATGCGAGTTACAGCGATCATAAGAAGAGGATTTTTATAAAAGCGAATAGAACATAATTCACGGAGAATTGTTTATTTATTATATGTTCCCTCCCATGTTTCTTAGAACGCTGCACGAGTTTCGGACATATTTATTTCTCTTCTTCTCTCGTGTGGCAAGACTCACGCGAGTTTTCAACAATTTACGATCGAGCTCAGGGGGACCCAAAAATTTTCTTACGAATCGCAGCTTAGGTATGGCGAAACTCGAATAGTCGTTTCTTTCCTTCTTTCATTCTTGCAGCTGTACACGTGAGCCCTCACAATAAAAAGGCTTGAAACGAGCATTAATGGCCCGCATTTATGACTGACCTTTTTCCTACTCTTGTTCCTTTCGTAACTTCTTTGTACCGTCTCAATTCGGCATTCATATTTAAGTCGAGTTCCTGCATTTCTCTTCACCCCCCCCCCTCCCCGCCCTCTCTATATCTCTCTCTCTCTCTCTGTATTTTTCACTTACCTCTCATTCTATCTTGACTTTCTTAAGTCCCTTCTAATTAGGCCGCCTACTTCTGCAAAAGCCACCACCATCGTGCTGAGCGCATTGTTAGTTACCATTTAGAGAAAATGAAAGAGACGGAGAGAAAGACAGAGAAGGGTAGAAAAAGTCGAGAGAACTATACCAGCTTTGAGCTCTACTGATTGTAGTACGCACATATAGTTCAAATCAAGCAGCTTTATTCGCATGTACCGCGCCTTGGAATACATTTCAAGGACTAGAATTGTAATACTGTTACTCAGGCGTGCAACTTGTTGTTTCTAACTTGCCGAGATTGATTTAGTAACTTTCTTGTTACTGTGTAATCAGAACGGCGCAACTGAAACTTAACTAGCTTGATGAAAATATACGTTGTTGTATTTATTTGAAGGTATACTCGTGACAATATATCAGACTCTAAATGCTTATTGAACATTATTTTAAAAGTTTATTCTGTTATACTTATTATCTTCCTGAACGTTGATTGTCTGTGATAAAAATACAATATCATTACAAGCTAAACTTCTTTTCTGAAAAGTATATTAAAAAAAAAACATTTTTTAATTAGATATACCAGAAGTATATGTTATCATACTGTGCAGAGATATGATTTTTTTTAAATTTTAGCATTGGAGAAAGCTAACAGCTTTCTAGCTTCTAGCTTAAGAATATCTTGAAAGACTTTATAAATGCAAAGCTAAAATAATTGGACTATCGAATTGTATTATCATTAAAATAAAAAGCACCATTTTATTATTTTTTTCAAATGAATTAAATTATTTACACAATAACAATATGTACGATAAATTTCCGTACTGTACGCATAGAGACATTCGACACAAGAGTTCTCAATGTAATAGGGCTCTCCTAGCCCAATTTGCATGCGAGTCAAAGTTTTGTTGGAAATCAATCCAATGTAAGGATAGACGATGCGGTACTAGGGGTTGCGCAAGACGCTGTGCATGCATGTGCCGCGGCACTCGTGCGGCGAAGTAAGCCGTAAGCCACTTGCTCCAGCGTCATATGGGGCGTACATAGCGCGCGAGCCGAGCACGTTAATGAAACGACGACCACGACGACAACGAGAACGTCTACATAGTCGTGACTGAAGCACGCGCGCTTTACTTTCAAAGGAACAACCTCGTTATCGCTCTCGATTTAGAAGAGAACATTTCAGAAATGTGACCTTGATTCTTTAGCTTCTACCCTGTTCTTTGATCAAATATTTTGAGGAATTTGATTGAAAATTAATACTAATTGAAATTTAATTAGTCGATGAATTTACGATAGTTGCAAAAAATTTCACGTATTTGTATAAGAACTAATTTTTATCGGTATTTACAAGTAATACGATAATAGTAAAATATTAGTGATTCGTTTTATAAAATTTATAATACAAAACAAGTTGAGATTATTGATGCTAGTCAAAAAGCAACTTCTCGAATGGAACGGTTTCATATGGGCACTCCAGAAGCTTAATTGCTAGAATAAACGAAGATTATATTACGTATGCCGTTGAACTAATGATTTACTCTGTGTTTATTAAACATTAAATTCCAAGCATAAAATTAGACTCTCTAACTCTCTATTTCCTCTTTATAGTATGGAATGAAACTTTATTAGTTTAAAGTTAATTTTCGCAAAAAATATTACTGTTAATACATACTATTTTGTATTTTAATTATTTAGGCAAACTGAAGAATAACAAACTTTGGAGCAGACTATCCATTTAAAACTGAGGTAGCCGGTTTGATTTTACTAGTCTGGTCACTTCGAATGGATGCCAGGATATGCATGATTAAGGAATGTTCAAGATAGACAGACTGAACGTTAGCCACATCATACGGACCTTATGCAAAATTACTCAGCGAAATAGGGCTGCACTAACCAACTTTACCGCAATACTGTACTAACAGTCATGCAAATGGTTTTAACTTTATAATACTGTAATTTCAGAGAGTATTCGTTTAGAATATTATAACTGTTGATTTGTTATTGTTTAATAAATGTAGTTATATTATATAGTACGATAAAGGACTAATACAATTGAATGTCATTAAATATTGTTCTATTTCATACTTTGTATGTATGTAACCGTGAAATTTATTCTCTAAAGTGTGACATTTGTTAATAAATCTATCATTTAATCCACGAATGCGAATCGTATTACTAAATATAATATATTGGTGTTGCGAAAGAGCTTGTAAGCTTCTACATAAAAGATTGTAGAAGCTTATAAGCGACGCCAAAAAAAAAAATAAAAAAATAAATTATATACCAAAAGAAATAAGACGATAGTATTTAATATAAAGATTACCAAGGCAGTATTTGGAGGAAAAAAAGAAGAAGCAAGCAAGTTGAGAGAAGAAGATTTCAAAAAGTCGCGCAGGAAACACGAGTCGAGAATGAATGGGTTCGTGAGCGAGGGGTGCTTATAATGAAATAAAGCTGCAGAAAGAGGGTTATCGATAAAGTTACGTCACGCGGAGGCAACGTGGAGTACAACGACGACGAGGCCGAAGACTGCCAACATAGAGTCAAGAAGCAATTTATCAAAAAGCTATAGCGGAGAAGGAGAGGAAGACACGCGCTCTAGCAAGTTTATTTCCTCTCTAATAACGCCAAAAGCCACAAGAAGGTGTCAGACAAGGGGCTCATTACACAAATGGCGGAAGTGCATGGCAGCTAGCACACTCAGCTTATAGCATTTCCGTCTATAAGCGAGTTTAAAAGCATTGAGCTTGCAAGCGAGAGTATATATAGCTCATAGTGCCTTCGTTTTGCGTGCCACGGAGATTCTCATTTTTAAACTCTCACACTTTCCAACTTTGCTACCAGAATCGCTGCTGTTGCTGATGTAATTTCTCTCGGATGTAAGAGAGAAAGAGAGGGAGAGAGAGAGAGAAAGCATGTAGTACCTGCGGCGGTAATGCCATTACACACTATCCTGTATTACAAGCCATCTGGGCACGATAAAATTCCGGGTTTATTTAACGCGACGCATCCGAAAAAAGGAGAGAAAAAAAGTCACGAAGCGTAGGGACAGTTTCGAATTTAAGTGAAAACGATGCAAAATTAGGCCAGATAGTAATCAATGTGTCCTATGTTCTTTTAAGTCCTTTATTTAGCTCTTTTTGTCTTGCCCCTTTGGCAATTTAAATAAATTAATACCTACCCAGCGCGAGAAAATACCGCAGAAATAATCTTAATTAACTTTCTCATTAATCTCTTTTTATCTCTTTTCATTTTAATTTAATGAAACAAGCGTCTACTACTACCGAGGGACATCATTAAAGTTAATCTAGCTTTTTCCAAAGAAATATAGATTCGTGCAATTATCGTGCGAAGTTCACCTGACGCAACACCTGGAGTACTGTTATCAGTTTATAACGATAATAAGAATAGTAAAAATAATAATAAAATGAATTTTATATTCAATTAAAAATCGAATAAGTTAGTTAACAATCAAAGGACTTGTATCCAATTCAGTCAAAGTCACAAGTTTACCCCGTGATTTTATTGTCCATCCACGCAAACTTTTGGCTTGTTTCTTGAGTTCCGGGTCACGAAGCCGACGCCTTGTGCTGACCTTTTCGCCCTCGGCGCATCCCAGAATCAAAGGATAACGACGCCAGTGGAACGCAGAGGAAGAAGAGAGAGAGAGAGAGTCCGAGAAAGTGGAGATAAAGGGAGGCTCGAGTGCTGTAACTCAGTCCAACGTGGTTTCATTTCATGTGCGACTGCACACATTTTTAATTACCCATACACTCGGCGTCCTCGGGCTCATTTACATTTTCCTCGGCTACCATCTCGATGATGTATGAGGTTAAAGAGGATTATCTTCACTATATTAGTACGAGGGTGTGAAAAATGTTCATTGGTGAAATTGTATCACATGTACAAATTAACACCACGACATAGAAATTCGATTTTTTTACCGAGATTCCCAATCTCGTTAGAGCAATTTTTTCAGCATTTTTTCCCCGCACATAATCCGTGAATGGGTCTTCCTCTCTTTCTTTCATTGTTATAGCGAAGTCATAGACCTCTGTCGACTTTTAATGGAAATTCCATTAAACCAACGATCAAATTAAACAAAACTTCAACCGCGTTTGTTTTGGATAAAAAGTGAATCCCAACTGCAAGCGTTTTAATTTCAAAGGTAGCAGTCGGCATTAACGTTTATATAAGCACATTGAGAGTAGTGGGAGGTACGGGTTTGCACTCTACACTACGCTTTTTGAGCATTGAAAATGAAGTATTTAATGAAGTTGTATAAAAGGGCGTGACGCATGAGCACATCAGGAACTTCGTCTTGGTTAGTAAGACATTTCCGACCGAACGTCTATATTCTCATTTTCATCAGTTTTTTTTTAAATCGTTGAACTATATCAAATTTCATCAAATAAAAAAAGAATAATGCGATTGATTAAGTAGAAAAAAAATCGCTATATATGTGTTGCTTAATTAAGAAAGGTATGGTTCAATGGAGAGGCAATGGGCTTCAAGAACGATACTCTTGAAGCTGAATGAGATATATACCTGAAGCGTAACGCAGACATTAGAAATTACGCCTGACATTCCTGTTCGGTTATCAAACTCGGTCAATGAACTCTATCGTTGAGGAACTTGTCAATAAAGCACATTAACGTTCGGACGCGTAGTAGCGTAAGTCTAGAGAGTCGGTAGGACAGAGCAAATAATGTGGTTTGACGGGACGAGATACCATGGAGCTTTCTCGCTCTGTCTATTCCGCATCAGTTGCACAGCGGTAGACTAAGTACAATCCTACTTCGAACGTTCTCCAGTCGACAAATAAATCATTGAAACTGCCCGATCGAACTAACTTCATCCTTTGAGGGTGGCAATGTACGTGTCCAGACCTCCGACCACCCTGTACTCTGTCTCTCTCCATGTGAGAGTTCGTAAACCGGGGTACATATAGTTTATCGATGCAGCATTGCAAATAAGCTAGGATTTCGTTTGGAGATGTCGTATTTTCTCATCCACAGTTGGATCAGCTTAGCTCAAATTCAATGCCGAACAAGTGTCTTTGTTTTGCTCACCGTAACTAATAGGTTTATAATATAGTGAAAGTAGAATATAAATAATTAAGAAATTTAAGAAAGAAGCATTTTTGAATCGGAACTTAATATTTCATAGATGTAGTATGCAGTGCAGGTCATAGGCAAAAGCCGTACAATGTATTGTTCTCGAAAGGAACTGAGAAGAAAGCAGCTCTCAATGGAACACGCAGTTACAAATGCGACAAAATCGAGAAATGAAAAATTGATGAAAAAGAAAAGAAGAAGAAAAGTATTTCAGTGAACTAAGAGAAGTACATGACTCTTCGAACAGAGCGAAAGTACAGGAGTCTCGAGAGTTCCGAGTCGTTTGATCTTTGCCAAGCTATCGAACTCTTCGTGCTGCTTTTTCATTTGTATATCGTTTTTCCTTCTTTTTTTCGTACATCTTCATTTCTATCTCTGTACCTGTTCTTGGCATATTTCACAACCATACGGATATAACTTGGCGTATGCATCAATCACTCATCACGTACTGATTTACAATGAAAATGAAAATCAGCAGAAAACTCGCATCAATTTTCCAGCGACCCAAGAAAACATTACATAATCGTATTGTGCAATCCAGTTTCATGTTCATATGCGAAAGCTTTTCTACGAAATGTATACTTAAACGAAATGTTGATCGCATCACACAGACTCGGCCTTTGGAAATGGCAAGCGTACTTTAACTAAAATCCTTCCATCCAACAAACGACATTATACCGGTAAAAATTGCTATTGTAAAGTAAAAAAAATTAACGCAAAAATTAAATAGCAGGCAGACAGGCAGATACGCGTCGGAAGTTTATCTGGCTCATGCTCTCGTGCTTCTCCAGAGGCTTCCTGTATTTCTGGTACGCGATTCGGATCCAGCTTTTGTGTCCTTTGTTCTCTCGCCGACGTATCGCGCACATGTACGTAGGAATATAGTGATGTATATCTCGCCTTTTGCTAATGGAAAACTGAAAACTCGTTTACCATCAGTAAAAAAGGGAGAGATTGACGAAACTTCAAACTATCGGTACAGCGAGTATAACGGATAAAAGATAGTGGTTACGCAGACCTGCCGAAGTAATAACTAGTTAGAAAAAAAATACAATTTTCCTTGTGCAAACAGTGTGTTATCTCTTGGTTATATAGGCACGAAGAGATGTAGAAAGCATACAAATACAGCTTTTACGGACCGATGATGTGGGCAATGGAATTGCTTTTCCGATTCTCGAGGTAATGCCATTATACGTATACGCGACATGCATACGACCTGGAGTTTGCGCACCACTACCATTTTCTTGAAACGTTTCACAGTCACTCGTTACTTTAATTGGATAGAGTTCTTATCGCTTTGTCGTTTAAGCACGGACGAGTAGGAGTTTTTGCTTGGATGGAACTTTTTTGTTTAGGAAACTAGCTAACGCAATCCGAAGATTGCTGGGATTGAAATCTACAGAAACAGCTCAGGTTTGTATTTGTGAAGTTCAAGTGTTCCAATCAATTGATCGGTTCTCCTGGAATTTTAATTGGATATTGAATGAGAAACACATATATTTTTGATTTATTAAAAATTTTTTTTAATTTCTATTTTTCACAATTGTATTGATGGTGTGTCTATTTACACTGACAGAAATGACAAACTGCATTACAATAAAAAAAATTTTGAATAAAGTGTCAAGATCTCATATCTATTTCCTTTGATACTTTTGTAGGGAATATATATAAATATATATCTATGTTCATTTCACTAATGAATCGTAATATTGTATTCAAAAGCAAGTTCTATTTCATATATTCTTTACTTAACGAGGATAATTTTATTTAATTACTCGGTTTTATATATCTTCGTTTTAACAAAATATATTGTTTATACGAAATGTGCTTTAATTTATACACACATTTTGAGAAATCTGGTATAGTATCGTTTATCAGCATTAGAAAGTGCTACTGTTCAATAGAAATTTGCCATAAGGATGATCAATCGAATTATGAAACACATTGAGACTATGCAATGCAAAGCTGGATTTCATTTCACTGCAACAAATCGTAGCTAAATCCTCCCGAAGTCTACTCTTAATTCTATTAATATTACACCAACAGTATGTATTATATACAAAGTTTTGTTGGTAGCGTACAGTTACTCGATGAAGAAGACAGTTCTGGACTACAAAGGAATTGTCGTTGAATTTCAACGACTTGCTCTCGATTTCCATGAGATTCCATAGTGGTGGTAACAAGAGCGGCTCAAGAAGCGTGTATAGAGTTAGCTGTATTTACAATTGGAGTCTCGGGTGAGCTTGACAAGTTGAATCGTATATACCCTAGCACTATCGACTTTGCGGTCGACCAAGATGAATATTCACGGCTACGACTGCAAGCCCATTATTCCCGACATTCGGTACGAGACTATAACAGAGAGAGAGACAGAGAGTGAGAGAACTGTTCAGCTGCATCGATGTATATTCTGCGCGCTTCCCCTCCCCCACCCTCTTCCTAGCTTTATGAAGTTTTGTAAGCCTCCGATGGTAGCATGAATACACGCGTGCATACGCAATATTCAATAGATACTCGTCGATGAAAAAACAAACTGAATTACTTCGAAAGTGCGGTTTTTGACTCATTGTAATTAAAGAAAGGAGAATAGCCACAGGAATTTCATAAAATAATCGAAAGTTGAATGTAGATTGTACGTTCACGCTCGTGCGTTAATTCCATTTTGTATAATGAATAAGAATAAGAGCATGTCGTTGGGGGTTTGGTAGGATTTTATGGAATTTTAGATGATCACCCAGCTTTAGTCTGGATTACAGCGTGTATGTTTCTGCTTTTTGTTTCTCTTTAGCTGCTGTTTTCCGACGATATGAATTATGCAGAACGACTATACGTTGTTTTGCAAAAAATAAGGATTAAAAAATAAGAGTTTTTTTTACTGGTATTTACATATTACACTGACTGTTTGTTTCGGATGACTGGACAGTTGCCAGTAAATTTTCGCCCAGAAAATCACGAAAAAAAGTTAAACTGCTATTTGTATTTTTTGCTTACTTTGACGTGATATTTATTTTTTTTATTCAACATACGCGTATCCCTGATAAAAGTTATACCATAATTTTTCTAACTGTTATATACAGTTCCCTAACGGTGAACGAATTTTTACCAGGAATTTATTACGATATTTTTAACAATTTAATAACAGTATTATGAACATAACGTATAATAAAGCTGTATTGTATACTTCTTTTGAAATTGCTTCCTTTATTTATAACTCTGGCATAAAATTTACAAATTTATGTTTCTATCAGATAACAATATTCACTTAACCCTGAAAAATCAATGTTATAGTCTAAATAGTTCTATAAGACGTTATGTAATTTTATACAATAGTTAACTGAGCTGTAATCTCACCGTACCGTAAGGTTACGTATGTTCATAGCACTTCTACCTTAAGCTGGGATTTTGAGGATAATGCGGTAATCTCATATCGTGCATGCATAACATGCATATACTCTGCATAAATAGTTAAACAACAACACTCGCTGTTTTAATGCGGTTATGTACTTGTGGTTTGATTAAGATACTTTTTATGTCAGTTTGTCAGTAGATAATATATTTTTTTACGCGTTCTCGCCATAAAAATATTCCATTACTTGATGCTAACCAATTCTCAACATACATATAACGAATAAGTCGATAAAATGTGAATGAAAATAACAATTTCAACGTATAGTACGAAAATATACTAATAGAACAGCTACTCCGGTAAGATTTCCATTGCTCGAAATACCCATGAAAGTATACCAGATACATCCTCACTACCGAGAATTCTAAAAATAAACCTGGCTATTCTATCTTCTTTTGGCAGAGATATGAAAAATTAAAAAAGCAACAAGGCGGTAAGTAGAAGTAAGCAACGTGAACTTATGGTTATAGGAGCGACTACAAAGATAGGCATCATTATAGAAAAATTGGTTATGCGTAGCTCAAGAGTACCGTAGTTGAGAAAAGGAAATGTATGAAAATAAAGAAAAATCGAACAGTATAAGTTGAAGAAACATAAAAAGACTGACGGTCTGGAGATCGGGGTCGTCAAGGGAGAAGAAAGCAAGCATAAAATAAATATTCCCAGCGAGATTTTCGGATGGAAATTGAAATATGTTTTATTCTTTTACTGTAACCATACTTTTTATGTATGTTTTAACAGTGTTTAGTGTGCAAACAACGCAGTTCACGAGAATGTTCGGTTGCATATCTGTGAGCTACTAATGAACGCCATATATATAACACATCCGTAGCTGCAAAGAGCAGTAGCGTATATAGACTCGAGTACATAAACGCACGCTCACGTAGACTCTGGGCAACAACCTAAGTAAATACTGATTATCCAAGAGAGTGTGAGAGCAAGTTAACGACGGAGCTGAAAATGACATAATATACACAGCTAGTGGATGAGGTATAGTCTCTTGTATCACCGCAACTAGTATCGTTAATGGGACTCAATTATAACACGACCACAAGTAAATGTATACTTATACAATGCTAGCACACTGATGCTGTCGAATCTCGTGCCGCAGGTGCAAACGCTATACTTCAAAGCATCCAACCTGCTATTGTTTGTCGATCGCTTGTCTGTCTATGCTTTACCTTTTCTTGCGTTGGCATGTATGCATAGTTTCGCTGACATGTAGAATACCAAGCTGCTCAATGACGCATTGTCTGTATGAGTTTATTTTTAGATTTCGCACTGAGCTCTATTGTTTTAAACAATAACATAAACGTGCCGAAAAAGATAAAGAATGTTTAATCCTATGAGATATTACTATAGCAGATATTAATAAAAAAAGGCGAAAATGTTCGGTGAATTTCAGATAATACTAATGAACTAATTGGTGCCAGCAGATAAAATTGAGTTTTCGACAGAGATTCCAGGAATTCTAACGAGAGAGGGACAATTTAGCTTTGCAACAAGAAATGGCACAAAGCCGAAAGTATCAGAAAATTAGAATAAAGCTAAGAATGCCAACGTAAATCAATGACAAAGCAGAACATGAAATACCTCTGACAAGGACGTTTTCATTAACATCGTAATCAACGAGGTTTGCAATTACACACGCGTTTAAGCTAGTCGATTTCACATTTACGAACAGTCGGCAACTGCTTGTCTCGTCCAATAGGGCAGTCGTCGTCATTACTTGCCTGTGAGATTATGTGAGTGTACAAACACACATACCGACAAACTCAGGGACATAATGAAACAACGGTTTAGGAACAAATTGGAGAGTGCTTCCCACAAACAGACCCAATGACGAAACCTGACTGTGAAGTCCACACCTGAAATAATCATTACAGTGACTATGTTATAGACTTCATTGATACTTCCTCACCCGTATCTCATTACGACAGTTAGTAATTGACACGTAACTGGCTTGTTATACAACTTTATTACCCTTGTAGGAAGGAATGAGGCTGTTACAAAAATATTAAAATTTTTATTTTGTTTTCCACATTTGTATGTGGAAATTAAATTATTGTACTTATCTTTGCTAATAGAATCTCAACAATTGTTCATGAAACGTAAGAATCTTCCGGTAGAACGTAAATAATTTAACACTTTATCAAATTAACATATTCCACGTAAATATAATCCTGGCTTTAAAATTCTTTAACATTATTAACCCTTGTTTTCATTCAGCCATTTTCAATTACAAAAGTTTGAAATCTCAAATAAAATGAAGGATAAAGGTGTTCGGTAAGTATCTTTCCTCAAGTGACATAATATAATCCGAATAAGATAACCGTGTAAGCTTCATTCTTTACAACCCTCAACGTTCTTGTCTGTTGTTGCTCGTATATACCAGCCAGTCACATTTAACTTTTTATGTTTTCTTCCCGTAGTTTCTTTTCAAGTTTTTCGAACTAATCTGTGTGGTACTGTAACGCGAAATTACAGTCAAACACGAGTGTGTTGGTGAGATCACTCTTCCTCTTCTATGCACGCGTTGTGCATCCGTTGACCCGAATCTGAACTGAGAGGGGGGGGGGGGAGAATGAAGGGATATACTTGGCACAAGTTCAAACGGAACATCTACGTATCTCTCAGCATTCTTTTTTCCCTCTCATCTCTTCCCTGGCCATCGCTTTTATTTGTTTCTTTTTACAACTCCTACCCTAGCATGATCGGAACATTTTTTTCATTATTTATTTACGGTCTATCGAAAAAGTGTAATTATCGGGTCCAACGTAACAAATACATAGCGTCTATTTGTAAAAATTAAGAATTAGTATTGATTTTTGTATTCTTTTTGTGAAAATCGAGTATGGAAAAGTCAAATAATCAAAATCAAATTTTTTTTACTCTGTCACTCGTTTTTCCTGTTTACGTGAAACTATCAATCAGAACAAAGTTCACGCTTGCAAAGACCAGAAGCACGATGACAGTGCGAGAAACGATCCTTGTGCTCTTTATAAACGAGAAAAGGTTAAAAGATCCTTCAACAATCATCAACAACAATCTTCAACGATCATTCAACAATAAGGTTTTCCGCTTCCGCCTTTTTTGTTGTTACAACGACGCGTAACTAGTAGAAATTCTTACTTCGAGTAAAATTAATTATTTATTGTCTTTAGAAAAACTTACATGGATTGTATAACACGAATTTTCTCACATAAAGTGAGATATATTTGCAAAAGCTAATGAAAATGATATGTTACGTTAAAACTTCAGAAGTAACATTCTTAAATAAGAGAAACGTGACATTGAATGAGATATAGAAGTCACTGCACGAGCTCACGCTATCCTCGTTCAACTCTCTGCGAACTCGTTGCAAAAGTATTACACTGAAATAGTCTTCTCATAGTTAGTTGTCTGCATATTTCTTAAGGACTTGTGGGTGGATTAGCATATGTACCACTTTAAATAAGAAACAGAGAGAGAGAGCAAGAGAGCTCGGAATTCCCTGCTATTGGTATATGTCTTACTCCAGACGTTAATGATTCAGATTAATGACTTACGCCAATGAAGTTTCTAAAGCTTTCTTTGATGTAGCTTTGCGAGTATTCTCAACTGTTAAGCTCATTGTTGCAATAGTTGGTGAAATCTATACATTCAAGCGAAGTTACCATATACAATGATCATATTTAAAATTTTTGGTTGTATAATGTCAATTCCTTTTCCCTTTATAATGATATTTATATGCTACACTAAAAAGTTTTCCATGTCATATATGTGAAATAAATCAGATTTCAGTAAATAGCGACAAAATGTGGACTAATGTAACATATATATCAGATTTTCGACACAATTATGATCGATACCATAAATATTTTACAATGATAGAACAGAGAAAAAGGGAAGTTCAAAAGATTCTTTTAAGTGTTTCCGTAAGTCAAAGGATTTTTTAATTGTGACTTTGTATAAAATTGGATTTCAAACACTGTAGAATCGAGTTTAAATGTGATATGTATGTAAGCTACCACCGTAAAAGTCTGTACTGCAGTTGCACCTCTTTTTCCAATTCACCCGGACGTTTGCCCTTTCGCAAACGAAAAGCTAGTGATTTAACTGGTTTGCTAGAAGATAAAAACGCTATGGCATCGGACTAGTTGCAAAGACTGGCAAACATTTGGTACCCAAAATAACTGTGCCACTGTATCTGTATGTACCAATTCAATGCAATTTCACGCTCTCCAGCTACACACGAAACCTGAAGAGCAAAGAGGAATTTCCATTGGTAAATGTTTTAAAGAAGAAGTAAAAGAAGGCAGATTAAGCTGTACCGTCGGCTGTTTTCAAGGTTGACTTTCTTTACTCTACCAATTAATTCTTATTATAAGAGAATTTAGATGAAGGAATTTTAATGTGTTACGGTAAAGTAGTGGTATCAGAATTTGTAAAAGAACTTTGTATTTAAAATGTTACTGGTTAATTTTTTCTAACATGAATATTTACTTGAAGCTGATCTTGCTTCGATTTATTATTTAGATATTTCTTAGAAGTCATTTGTTGAAAGATATTTCTTGTTGATATATTCGTAAAGAAACACATAAAGGATGACAATAATCTTTTAGAATCAGTTAAGTAATATCTCAAAAACCATAGAGTAATACTGAAAGCTACCGGAACAGGAGGACCATTGGGGAAATCATAGAACGAAGGATCATCAATGAAATTCAAGAAAAGCGCAATTGTCGGGGGAAATCATAAAAAGAACGGCTATTGGTGAAATTCTAGAAGTAGACATCTAACAATATAAATCTACAAGATTATAATCTTTTCTTATTTTTTCTTTATACTTTGTGTACACTTATAGATAAAAAACTCATCGATAATAACTTGATGAATCCTATAATGTAAAGATCGACTTACTTTTAACGTATGAAAAACGAATACCAGTAATAATCGATTCAGTGATTATTCACTACTTAGTTTGCAAATTTGAAATACATATTTCATAGCTCATCCGTGTACGGTCGTTAGATATTGAAGGGAAAGAGGATAACGGTTAATAATTCCGATATTTTTATTTTTAAATTATAAATTCTAATGAAAATGAATATTTCAAATCGAACTTTTGTTCCGTTTTCGACTGGATAAATTGCTTTTGTAATAGCATGAGATAGTTCTCTCGCTGAGCTCGATTATACATTAAATCGATCAAATCGAAAATGATTTAGTATAGCGATTCCAAGAATGTTTTACTTGATTTTTGACAACAACAAAGGATCAAAGATTTTCAATCGATCTCACTTTTAATTTCCTTTCCGAAATTCAGTGAGCTTCCTGTTACAAGTCTCTTTTGTGAGCTTTAATTTCATTATGTCTACAATTTACCTCAGTAAATAAAATACTAGTACTAATTTTAAATTTCACAAGAAAAGCTCTTTTACAAATAAATTTATAGAATCGAAAACTTTAGAATTTACAAGCAGTGGTAGTTCAAACTATCCGAAAAGTACTATGATTCAATGTAAACAAGATAGAGTACAATCAATCAATAGTCGAATCTACTGACAAGTCATTCGCATTCAAGCTCCGAAGCTTTTCAAAGCTCCGGACTAGAATTTTATATATTTACGCAAAAAAGTGCAATCTAACGCAAGAAGTCGAAACCGAATGAGAGAAATAAATTCTCGTCAGAAGTAAAAAGACGATTTAATTGCTAACGTACACAAGACTCTCCGTTGCGTTCCTTCAATTTTCTCGATTCCGTTTTCTCGAGGTTCGAGCCAGTTCCTCTGGTAGCCTTTCTTCTGGCCTTCTGTATCTTCATTATCCATTTACAAACCACAATGGCGTTGCCACCCTCGGTATATCTCTCGAAACTGCCAGGAGTTTTGCAAAAGCTCGCGCAAACAGGAAGACTCCCGTTAAAATAGAAGACATGTATATATATTTTCATCAAAGCTCTCTATACTCGACGCGGAGACTCTATGTCGAACAAATGGCTAACCGAGATTACGTTGCGTAGCTACTTAAGCTTAGACTCGTTCGATACAATATTTGGATGAATGTTCAGCTATATAAGACGAGACTTTATCTTCTCTTTCCGTGCTCAGAGAACAAAATAATGGGAGGGTATACGATAATGAGAAAGTAGAAGTTGTATAATGGTAGAAAGGTTGAGCTTCGAAATTTTCATAGGATACGAGCGTAAATGGAGTAATGAATAAAGCGGATCGATATCTCGTAATGTTGAGATATACGTACAAAAATTTCTTCTAAAAGGAAACTTCTCTTACTTCAAGCAACGATTTCGTTCGAAGAAAAAAAATGACATGGATAAATGAATATAACCTCTAGGTAAAGCAATTATTCAGCCATGAAATTGCGATTAAGCTGAAATTGAATCAATATCAAACTCAAACTGATCGGATTCTACACCGAAAACTAGTTATTTAACTCGGAATATAACAGCGAAATATGAGGCAACTTGATTATGTGCAGTAGAAATTTACAGCATTGAAATTTGTGGCATAATTCAATAGATATAATAGATATTTCGCAATTTCGATTACAGTAATTTATGAGAAAAAACGAACTAAATTGTTTAGATCATTAAGCGTCATTATTAATTGTTACGAGACAGATCGAGTCTCGCGGGTCTAGGTTTAGATAAGTACGACGTCGACCTTTTCTGTCTCTCTCTCTCTCTCTCTCTCTTTCTTTCTCTCTTTTACTCGGGTTTCATCTTTCACCAGGTACTTTATGGACTAGCCTTAAATTCCTGCGACGTCTCCAGCCGATTTTTCCTCGAGAGCTCGTAATAACCTTCTTCTATAACATATCGTCATCTTCTTTATCGTTTTCGGATATGATGAGAATCCGGAGGGATGACTCAAGACCGGAGTACGACAACGTCTTGCAGAGCAAATATTTTTTTACAAAAAAAGGGCAAACGATTCTGTACACAATTTATTATTATAAGAACATATCTTAATGCAAATATTGCAAGTAGTTAAAGACTTTATGTCAAGATATTAAACAAAACACCATATGAGATTTTCAATTAGTTCGACAAATAACAAACATCATCGCTCTCGTTATTATGATCGTCATTGAATAACTTGATTTTGGCATTCGTTTTTATTTTGAATATTTTATTCAACGCCGAATATAACCCCCTCAATAGAGAAGATTAATCCTACTTTGATAACAGGCATTCCCAGTAAATTAACTGATTGTTTAACTCGCAAATATTGATGACAAACGAGGAAAATCAAACGAAACTCACCTGCAACAAAAAATGAATAAAAATATTTATTACATACCATGAAATTTGTACATAAAAGTGTAAATCGAAAAATAAAAAGTGGAATAGACATACATATGAAGGTTAAATTTAAAAAAGAATCGCAGCATCGCGCATGTCGTCGAGATGTTTTACCTTTCGGTACACCTCATACGTGCAGACTCTTGCGCATCTGTATTCATTTTTCATCCATGCGAGCTTTCGAGAGGACGAGTTTCGGCGGCAATACAACTACGACACGTAGCGTCGTTTCATCAGGTGGAAAAGTCAAATGGCAAAGTACTCTACGTGTTGCTGGGTACGTTCTTGCGTATACAACTCGACGTTCGACGCGCGTCGTGGCTTCTCTCTTCCTTGGAAATAAATGACAAATCACGTATCGCCCGTGTCGCCAACAAGTTTTCGTCGTGAGCTGCATTCGTCATGAGACGTCGAGTTTCGTTTACGCGCGCGTAGACGACGCTATTTTGTTCGACTACAATAAAGGGGGATGAGATGTACGCCGGGGGTCGCTCTAACAACGTCGACGAAAGATGAAGTTTTCTTTGTGAGTAAAGTCAACATTTACTTTGTAATCTGCTTTGCGCGCAAGCCAACGTGGAGTCGCCTCCGTGGAAAATCGTTTCGTCGGTGTTAGTCTCTAATTAATGACTTTTATATCCAACGTTTTTTTTGTAAGTCTGTTGTTTTCGTTATGAAACAAATGTTCGCGGAAATGTAAGATGTCTAAATTGATGCTCAGAGACTATAAAAAAAATTTGTTCGTCTTACTTCGCGTTACATCGAAAGAGGCGCGCATCTATAAATTTGAAATTGCGAGTTATATACATATCATGCACGGAATCCTAGGAGACTTCATTTTGCGAAATTCGATTAAATTTATGACATTTTTACGACTTACGGTGGCTTTTATTAAGCGTAAAAATCGCTTATTTCATACGCATTGAATCGCTTTAAATTTTATGAAGTATACGAAGAGAGAACGCAAGAGAGAGAATTGATCTCAGTTTTACTATTATACGAGCTTCTATTTATGTACACATTCATTATGCGATGTATATATTAATAAAGGTAGCATATTCCAATGAAGTATCAAGCTACACATAGTACGTAGATGTCAACCGCGCGTATGGAAGAGATGAGACTGGGTATAAAAGAACTTTGCAGAAAAACTAATCCCAGTATTAATCTCGTACCGCGAGGCAAGACGAGAAAAGAGCTTGGAAAATATACATTTTTTTCGTATATAACGCAGCAGCGGTCGTACAAGCCGGCAACAGGGCGTATACTTGGAAAACGTATTAAATTGCGAAAAGGATCGCGTTCGGCCCGTTAAATCCGCGCTAGCTCTTGCGCTACCGAGAAAGCGCGTCGATAGACTCGTTCATTTCTCCCTGCCAATAAAACACGAATAAATTTCCAGCTGTGCTTGCTCTCTCTCTCCCTCGTCTACTCGGTATGTGTGAGTCTGGGTAAATACATTTCGACTCCGGGCTAACGCTTTGACGCACTTTCCACGTACACGTAAATCTGTATATGCATATACATGTACACGTATATATGTAGATTCAAACGCATACAAACTCGTATACGCATATACGTTGTCAGAGTGGCTAACTGTATAGACAATAGTAGACGATCCACGAACGCCAACCGCCGGATTACTCGTGTTGGAAATAGAGGATTTTCGCGAAATGAAACGCGAATCCACGAACGCAAAATAACGACACCATGCTCTCGCATACTCTGTTGCAACCTACCGCTATTGCTAGTGATCTAATCGAAGCGAGAGAAAGAAAGTATCTGTGTTTGTGGATGCGTGTGTGTCTGTACTAGTGTATTTGTGCTTGATTTCAACCTCATATCTCTCTTTTTCTATCCGTCCTGCATCTCTTTTTCTCTGTCTAGTTGCTGCTATTCAAAGTGTCTCGACCTGGTTTCCTCGTTCACCTATTCTACTGTCTCTTTTTCGTCCAGAATTTCCGATCCGAGTAGGCTCCGTAGCAGGTCAAGAGAATAGCTGTTGCTGAATTCACTCGTTGTCAGTTATAGCAACGTATGATCATAGAGCTTCAATTTTATTTTTTCGGAGTAAACACTCAAAAGAGATTAATGGTTAGTATACAGGTGCATTTTTACGCGTGCAAATTGAACGAGGATTCCAGCTATTAATTGCATTTTTAATGCTAGTTTATCTAATTATGAACGGCTTTAATCTGATGCCTGACCATAGCGTGACGTTGGCTACTGAAATGCACAGTAATCCGCATTTTTCACTGTATACTTTAAACCAGGTGAAATTTTATTTCACAAAGCCGTTGGTATAATGACATATAATCCTTTAAGCACTAAAAACGTGTCGAATAATTGTATGAAATATTTTTTCAATTCCAAAAATTGTGAGTGAAAAATAGTTTAAAACGAATGAAGTATACATTTTCGCAAACTCTAAGAATAAGCAGAATTTACACATTATCACTAGCGGGTGTTCATTTTGAATAATTATGTGGTGACACGTACAGTCGTAGTCCATATTCCATTTCTAAGTGTACATATATATATATTTGTACTCCAAAACATACTTCCGACACTGGTCTACGTTACATGTTTAAAATATAAACTAGCGGCATTCATTGCGCTACAAAGTGGGAAAGGGCAGCAAACACAAAGAAGCCGCAGCTCCATACGCTATCTCGTGGTGTATATAACCTTCTGTCGGAAATTGTCAACTACCAGTCCAGCGTTTTCGCGAGAACGCCGACTGAACTCTTTTACATGGTCTGCGTGGTTAGTCTAGGGGGCGGGCACGTTAGGGTTGTGCGCGCGCTTTCACATAGAACTGCGAGCAAACACGTACATACATTATGAGTCTACGAATAATTACTATTCACGTCACGAGCACACGTTTCCCAGGGCGAGAGCGTCGTTGTGTGTGCAGCTCCCGACGTAAATAGGTTATTGTGCGAAACGTGCGAAATGTCTCGCGAGCGAACTTCACAACGCACGACCTACATTTCGGAAACAAGAGAGAAAGAGAAAGAGAGTAACAGAAGTCAGAGTAAGAGAGAAAGAGACAAACTAGTTTTTCATTGCCGCTTGTCGCAGAAAACCTCCGGCCACGTACAAGCTCTGAATTCAGAGCGTTCGCTCTTTAAACGCGACCGCGGAGCGGAGATAAGAGGAGGAAGCTGAGGAGGAAGCCTTTAGCCGCGCGTCGTTACACGAAGCTGTACGAGGAGATTGAGAAGGAGAAGGAACTGGAGGAGAAGAGAAAGACGAGAGAGGTAAGGACAGATGGCGCGCGTCGATTGCATCTGTTATGGTTGAGACATATCCTGGTCGGTGACAGAGCGAGAGAGAGAGGATAGAAATGAGACAATGAGAGAGCGTGGCCGTAATGAAGGTTCCGGATTTATTTATGAGACTACCCTCCTACTCTTTCTTGTGAAGACTTAGCGTTTTGCGGGGTCGAGATGAAATTATATATTTCAGTCGCTCGTTTTTCTGTGAATTAGAGTCGACGCTCGAAAATGGAAAGAAGAACCGCATGGAACGACTTGGAAATTGGAGACAGAATGAATTGCTTTAGCTTTTTTCCGCGAAAGTGAAATACACCAGAAAATATACATCCACAGCTATTATCAGTCAAGTTAGTTGAGCCTGCGGCTGTTCGAGTTAGTAATAACTTTGCAGGTAAGACTTACTTCTGAGTCCAATATTTTTACGATTTATTTACCAAAGTCTATGAAGAATCTACGTACCACATTTTAATATAAATCTCTTTTTGCTCTCCACGAAAAAGGAAGATTTTGCTCTCGTATCTAGTTTTATTTCATTAGCAAAATGGCAAATTCCGTTTATCTTGATGCTTTGATTCTTACTCCGATGAGTAACCATCAATACTGTAAGTTTTGCAGAGCCCCTTTCATTAGCTGTAATTTTTCTTTGACCGCGATTGCGTATTTCCCACCCTAGCTCACATCAATCTACTCACGCATAAAATATAAGATCGAGGCTAATCAACTTATTAGATTGCATTTTCGATCTTACTTTAATCAGTATCATGTTCACAGTTAGACGCATTTGTTATTTTCATCAAAGCTATTCAGATCAAGGTTTATTTTTCTTTTCGTTACTCTATACTGTATAAACAAAAATTCCAGGTGAATTGAGGAAGAAAAGGGAAATGCTGCGTTATTACACAGGATTTGATCTATCTGACTGTATAGAATGAGCGCCATGTTGAATAACGGATAAACATTCGTTTTCCTATATAGCTCCTAGTGTATATGCTCCACTGAATGCTAGCAGTCCAAGTGACAAAACAATGGAATCACGGAATGGACTTTTTAATGCTCCATGACGTTATGTCTTTTATACCTTTTGTTTCGCCATTTTCTCTTCCTTTTTATTTTCTTTCAATTTCAACCATTCAGTATTTTTCTCCCCTTTGAACATTGCTTTTTAGTACATTAACACGCTGCGCGAGACTATTAAGGTCTATGTATGCATTAGCGATAAATTTTGATCGTTTACTTGAATGATCGGAACATAAGGGTATGATTTAATAATCCTTAAATTATTCTATAAAAGAGAAAAGTCCAATTTTTCAAATGTTCGTGAGCCATTGCGAATCAATGAATGGAAGTTACATTGCGCGAAAAATAAAAAGATAACTATTCTGAGTAATAAAAAATACTACTAGAGAAATGTATATTTTTACGACTATGCGTTGAAAAGAGTATTTCATGGCAAAAACGCGGATTCCCGTAAACTATACAAATGAATAGCGCGTTTCATTACTAGGATACATTAATATGTTCAGTATTATATTAATACTAAACTTTTATGAGCTTTTAGCCATCGACAAAAATCTCTGCTAAAGAGGTATTTTTTGTTATATCGGGTTCGATTTGAAAAGTAATACTCTCATTTCCGCTCATATAATACAGAACACACTGTAAGTGAAAGGGCGCAAAGCAATATGACGCAAAAAATAAACCTAGAGTAAAGAATAATTAAAAAGAAATAACATTTACCAGAAAAAGGGCAGGAAAGCTGTGTAGAGAAACAGCTAAGACCAAGCATGAAAGATAACTCTGCAATAAGCCTTGGAATCGCCGAGTATATTGCGGGCCGCAGAATTTTCTACACCGCAAGTTCGAAGCTGACCGACAACGCAAGACCGCACACACACACATGCCCATACACACATTCGTACCTATACGCGTCCTAAGAAAACGAACTGCACAAGGAAGCACGCTTGGTATGAGGTTTGAAAAAAAAGAAAAAAAATTCGAGAAAGAAGGATGTATACGAAGCTACAGGCCAGAATACTGTCGGGAAGAAGAAACTGGACAACATCCGAGTGGCACTAGAGGTATACTCGACCCTAGCCTTCCGTTTCTACCTTAGAAATGTAGTAGCAAAACGAACTCTTCCACATTTTATTTTCTCAATTTTTTTATTCTCGATATATATGAGTCTTCTCGCATACATATTATATCTCTATCTATCCATTATGTATATATGTATGTGTTATTATGTATTTCGTATTTGTATATATATATACATTATAGCGATGTTGATGTTACGAGTCTAACTGTGGAGCGAAGCGTGTGCACATCGCGCATGAAAGATAGTTTATTGAGAATAACTCAATACGCTGCATTGTGCCCGTGTGCGTGCACTAGAGAGCGAAGTTTTTCTAACAATTCGTATCGTTTGGTTATATCGTTTTGTGAAAAACTCTTTTGACTTTTCGTTTTTAAAGAGCAGTGCTTTCGAACTAGCTTGTTCAGAGAAGTAAATTCTAAAGAGTCATAGTTATAAAAAAATGCGCGCTATAAATTCTGCATCGCCAGTTAATGGTCTGGAGTGAAAGTTAACAATAAATTCGTTCCGAAGTGGCATAGAACTATAGCAGAATTGAAAATCAATTCGAAATGTTTCGAAAGATTAAAGTATGAAAAATCCACAATATTTTCATACAGTAAACATAACATACAGAATCCCCTATACAGCTCGAGTTTATCTTAAGATATATAAATATATATTCTGATCAAATACCCAAGACTCCCATCTCATTGTCACCCCCAGCGCGTCGTCATTTATCCACGTATTCATCTATTACTATGCTTCTCTTTTGCTCTCAATGGATGCAGCACATTTTCTTTACTCTGGCATTAGGACGGCATTTCTTTTTCTTTCTTTCTCTCTTTCTTGCCCTTATCCGTTCACGTACACATGACCACTGGCGTTCGAAGCTTTAGCAGCGAAATTCGCATCACGCGCGTTCGTATAACCTGTTTGCTTGCTTTTTTTGCCAATAAGAAGCCCGAGTAAATCAAGGATCTCGCTCGTCGCAGCCTGCACCTTTCGTCTCTGTAGCACGCCTCGACTAAGGTTATCGCGTTCCGACCCTTAAAGCCTCGCCATTTCTTCCCTCCGATATAACTCGAGTTTCCACGGTTTTCCCCATTTTCTATATCTTTCTTTTTCTCTCACACTCACCACGATTCAAACCGACATCTACACCGCCTTGCTCATATCTCCCCCCTCCCCTCCCCCCAACTCTCTCTCTCTCTCTCACTCTCTCTGTCTTTCTCTCTCTCTCTCTCTCTCACTCTCTCTCTGTCTTTCTCTCTCTCTCTCTCTCTTATGCTTCTTCTTCTTTTTCTCTTTCCTTCTTTTTTACTCTCTCATTTCTCTTTATTGTCTTACTGGCTTTTTTGCAGCCTAGCGTGACGCTTGCAGGATCGCGTTTCTCGATGGATCGGCAATATCGCGGATTGCCCCAATAGACGCTGAATCGGCGGTGCTGTACAGTTCTAGCACTCGCGCGATCTCCTTGAATCGATAGACACGTTTATTTACTTTTATCCCGGAGAGTGAAAAAAAGCCCAGAATATAGTCTTTCCAACTTTGGAGGAAGACAAGTGTCGAGTTCACTTTTTTATGTTCTTTGTTTTATGAGAAGTATCTTTAAGCGTGGCTATATATCTGTATGGTATAATATTGGGTTTAATAATCTATTTTGTTACGTTTCTTATTTCAGTTGAGATAAAGCAGGCATGAAACATTTCTATTTTTAATACACCGTAAGCAATATTTTAAGATGTACATATGATTCTAACGTATATCCTGACAATTAAGAAACTTTTGAACTGTTGACCTTCTTGACACGAGCCTTCTTTGTTGCAACTGTCAAGTTACTTTCACACGCTGTCGTGGAAAAATTCCGTGGCATGTCAAAATGGTATTCTTGGAAGCAGTGACATTCCGAAAAATACAAAATAAAATACAGCACCGTAAATATGAATAAAAGAGACTTGAATATAAAGGAGAAAAAGAAATTCCAATATTACTGTGGAAATATTCCAAGAAGCCTGTGCTGATATTGCTATACGGAGAAGCAAACTACAAGACTATAATTTATACTGGAAAATGTAATCGGTAACAGCGGATCTAGAGGATTGTTCATGTATCAATATTGCGATTTATCAATTTCATTCAAAAATTATACTTTCCACCAACTGACAGTGCTGGATGAAAATTTTCTCTTTCAACGGATACAATTTATTGTTTGTCATGGCATAATCGGAAAACAATCTTTTCTTTTTCTCTGAATAACCTGAACGTCTGAAAATACATATCAGATGCATAAAAGAAAAGATTTATAATACATTATACGCAAATAAAGATAGATATACTATAAACAGTTAGAAATAAAGAAAATTTAATTAAAAATATCGTTAATTATAATTTATAAAAAATTGAATTCCAATTACGAAAAGCAAGTCAAGTGATTAAACTTACTTTGGATTTGCTTGGAAACTCTGATCGCATGTTCAGTTACAAAAAAAGTGTTGAAAAGTTCTAAAAGTCGTTCTAGCGCTTAAACGTCATGGGAAAAGTGTGATAGCTTCAATTAATATGATCACACTTCAATGTTCACATCATTGCACTTTACAAAATTGCTTTTACGAAAAAATGAATTACATACAAGCTGTTGTAATTAATAATTTTCAATTTCATTTTTATTTTGTTTTTTTCAATAAAATGAATAATATTTCAGCTTCAGAATTTGTAATTTTATATATTCGTTAACCTTGTTCCTCTGCGTTGGTTATATTTTCCAGGAAGCAAAATAATTATATAAAATTGATTTGAAATTTAACCCTCTTTTAAAATTGCTGAGAGTAAAAGTTTAACAAGTTCGAAAACAAGTATTTCTTCTGTTCTTGTTTCGAACTATTTAAATTGGTTTACGGAACGACCAAAAGAAACGTAAAAAGTCTATACGAGGATCTCGGTGGCAGGTAAGACGTAGAAGTAAGGCATCGGTTATATTGAATTTTCAATAGTTGAAGGCTATCGGTAATATGTTCTACGAAGGACGACCAGACGACGAACACAATTTAAGTGCGACATTGTCAATGTGAAACAACCGCAAGCCGGAGGTCATTTGGATTACAGGACATAAACAAGATGATTGCGTTACGTTTCGAACTTCCGGGAAACTCGTTTGAACGTCATTAAGCTCTTGGACTGAGTTGAGCGAACTTTCACCCCCAAAGACTCCGGCGGTTCTATACGATCTACGATAGCGAAGTCTGTCGAGATGATCGTTCTCAAGCAAACTCTAATTTCCATCGTCCGAAGATTTTACGAATACCTCATCCTTCATAATTCTCTTTTATTCGATATGTATAACTTTATATTCCTTTTAAAAAAAGTGACATGTGCACGCAATCCGAAAAATAATACGATCCATCTCATGATCGCGTTCATAACACGCAACAAGGAACGAAAAGCAAATAGATGAAAGCGCGCGCTAATTCAATAGTTCTCGCCTGATTGGTTGTGGCCCCTCTGGCTAAGGTTCAAACCCCCACCTGATTATAACCTGAACACAAGATGCGCCATATATAACCTGAACACAAGATGCGCCGAGAAAAAATTGCGCGGCTGCGCCACAACATGGTAATGGAAAAGCTGTCTGTCTGGCTGGCATCCATAATTTCATCAACAATTTCATCTTCCTCATCTTTTTTCTCGCACTCTATATAACCTTCCTTATCTAACTTGATTTGCCCTTGGCGTTACAGATGATTTTATTCGATTCTTCACTGGAAATAGCTTTGGCCTTGTCACTTTTTTCTGATTTCGCACATCATGACAAAGTATTTTCGGAATGGTAAGAGCAATCAATGACAACTGATAACTTCATAAAGCTTGATTGCTTTCATTGTTTGTCGGGCTTATGTTTTGTTCTATTCTTGCGAAATATTCCTCTTGGAAATTCACTGGCCGTACATACAAATGTGAAATCATCGCTGTCACGTATGAACGTTGAAAGAAAGCTGCAGCAGCGTTTCGAAATATACCAAAAACGAATACTACGCGACGAGAAAAGTTAACAAGTTTTATAGACTCATTCAGAATACAATTGATAGGAAGTTTTTGAAAAAATTTGACATATTCAGGTTAGATTTTATTTGAAAAACTGTTAAAACCCCAAACATGAGATAGAGTTATATACCGAGTACTTGAAATTCAGCCAGTGTAGCATGAATTTTCTAGCAAGTTAGACGAGGAAAATTTACAATAAAAATTCTGAGACATTCGAAAAGACGAGTAAAATTAAACTGAAAAGTAGAACCGAGTAGGCTGCTGGAACTGCAGTATTATCCGCTCTGAAGCCATTATTATTGCAAAGCGGATTTTCCAGACACGGACATAAGATGAAAAATGCAAAGGGAGAAGAAAAGAAAAATCGGTCAGACAGTACGAGCAGTATATAAGAAGCGAGCGACTGCACAGGACTTTTGCAATTCATCTTTTCCGGCGCGTAAACGCCAGATGGCTGCCGAAGAGAGGCTGTACAATTTTGATGAAGCGACTGTGCGTGTACGCGCACACACAAAAGAAAAACTTTGGCTCAGTTCAATAGAAGAAATTGCTGCAGAAAGAAAGGATCTTGAGTTTTTTGTATACGTATATACAGACACGCGACGAAAATTCAAGGCGCGAAGATGAAGATAAGCATTGCGAATAGTTGTGTATAGCTAGGAGAGGAAAAAACTTGTTATAGAACTCTATTCGACGTCTTGATTCGTTATGGTAAGTCGAAAGCTGCTGCGTTCTTTATTCAGGGACATTTCAGCAATTTAATTGTTCCATCTACTCTCCCATTTTCTGGGTATCTGCAATGGAATGAATAAAAGACAATCTTGACTCTTTTCTAACAACACAAGGAAGAAGACAATTGGAAAACTTTGCACCGCCAATAAGTCGCAAAGACACAGTAGTATTTCTGATTATAGTCGGACCAAACACAACTTCCGTTAAATCTGATCCTCATATTTTTACGTTTAATTTAAATGTAAAATTAAACTTCACTAAAAGTGTTTCAACATTTAAATATAGTATATTTAATTGAAAACCAGTGAACAAATACATTTAAAACAAATAGAATATCGTCCGATTTATTGTACTAAGTATTTACTTATGGAAAAATATTTATTTTTCCACAATTACAAAGAAGATTTTTATGTGCATTCGACATTCGATAATCTCATCGTTGAAATCTGTCCGTGTAAAAGAAAATAATTTCTTCCAGAAAAACTCTCGTTGCTTTAATCACCGAACAATACATATATCTCTCAATTACTGTGCTATATTGGCCAGTAATTGAGACGTTTGTGGTCAAGAGCCAGCGGCAGCTCGAGAACGGAGTATTCGAGTCCGAGCTACCTTTCATATGCATAAATCAATGCGGAGACCGCTTGTCTCTACCTCTAGGTTCTATTCTCAGGGGAGAAAATAAGAAATTGTAATGTTTATTCAGCATTCAATTATTGTCTACCGACAAACTCGGTCAAAAATCGAATATCGCGTATGAAGTCGTGTATTTTAAATCCAGCAAAAGAAAATACAGCTTATTCCTAACATGTTTTATTAACGAGTTGATACGAAGAAAAAGGAGGATAAGAAAAAAATAACCAAGCGGAAACCAAGGGTATTGGCCGAAGTGTCTCGGAAACGTTTTCCTCCGGTTTGCGGATTTCGCCTCCTTCCTCCTAGAGTATTATGCAAACCACCGTACCTCGAAGGTCCTAAACTGCTGTAACGGCCTTGTCTCTCTCCCTCTCTCTCACTCTCTTTCGTAATATTGAATTTCAAATGTGGCTCGATGCGATAAATAAACTTGCCGCTCGTCTACTTCGCTTCGCGGCTTACCGGGGTTATTCGTTATAATTCCCACTCCATATATCTCTGCTGTTCCGTGTATGCATTTCCTGAATCAACATTAATCAGCGTTTCGCATGATATCTAGATTTTAGACAGAAGATCTTTTATCATAGTTCTACGCATAAATTAGTCGACGTTTTGTGGTGTGTCATCCATTAAAATGTCATAATAAACAATGTTTTTTTTATTTAAAATGTAATTGAAGATGATATACATACAATACAATTAGTCTATTTCATTTATTCTTCTATTTGCATTTCTCAGTGCTTTTCTTGATCATTGCGAATGTACTCTGTGATATTCAAATGACACTCACAAGTCGTTGGCTCCTATAAACAGTTTGAAGTTCGAAATTGAAATGAGAGAATAACAAGTCTTAGTTTTGGATTCCGTTCCGTCGTCTTTACGAAGCTTTCAACTCTCTTGCAAACCGATCAATAAAGACGATAATGAGAAGTTCGATAGCAAATCAATATAAATCGAGTGCTTCCTCTCTTTTATGTTTGCTTTCCTTCTAGAGGATGTTATTTTTCATTCGAATAGGAAATCTTTTGGCTTAATGAGTTTAATCAATATTTCATGATGTACTTCGACGATTATGCACTTTACCCAGAATTCAAGATTTTTATCTTTTTTTTCTTGAGAAAAATGCATGCCCCGGAGTTATTGGCCGTTAAGTATACGGGCAATAATTTTCCTTGCATTATCTGTGCGCTAACGATAAAAGCTTTCTCCATCTACAGGAAACTTTTATATGCTTATAAATAATTTTGTTTACTCTACTATTATTATTATCGAAAATAGTGAAGTGCAAACGTAATTATTCTCAAGTTTAATAATAGACACGAAATCCAAGCATTAATTTTGAAATGCGTTGCACGGAATAAAAGAAAATGCCAGAAACCTGTCATAGAGGTCTAATTGTTCGAGGAAGTATCGAAGAATAGGAAGCAAATTAATCCTAGAAATAAACAGACAACGGGAAAAGGTGTCGGCAAACAATATAAATTGGTAAAATCCAGGACACAAACATAATTGGAGAGTCGGGTAAAAAGATTGATGTCTTTATAAAGTCGATTTACGGGAATGTCAGGAGCAAAGTGGCCGTAAGAGAAATAGCGAGAAGCGTAGAGAAGCACAAACGAAAGAGAGATAGAAAAAACCCGTAGGGGATCTCGTGAGAAGTCAAAAGCCTGGCAGCAGCAAAGTGGAAGTAAAACGGTGGCGTCTGCTCTCAGTTTACGGGCGTAAACAGCCAACGAGAAGGACTGTATGGTGCTGCAGAAAAAAGAAGGATCATCTAGACAGACAACCTTATGCGTCCCAGTATAATTCAAGGTTGTACTCGGAGAGTACTTTAAATAAGATATTTTTATTTTTCGCAAAAGATAAACTTTCCGACTTCTCGCATGTATATCAGCGCTGATTTTTATTCTCAAATTTATAATTTAAATACACGTATTTAAAAAAAGTCGAACACAACAAATATCAAAAATAAGTTCAAGCAGGTAAGCGTTAACAGTGCGAAAATGTCAATCGTTATACAAGAAACAGCCGCATCCTTTCGAAGAATCAAAGTCAACAAAGAGTAAAATACAAAAAAGTAACGTACATGGAAATCAAGAATTTTTATTCCAGAGCGTGTGTAGAATCAAAAGAGTAAAGTTACCTTTGTTTGAATACTACTACATTCGCATGGAGCTTGCAGCGAAAAATAATCAGACTGTCAGCAGGGAAATAGATAGATATAGTGTTTTACTGCGTTTTTGGTGTCTGTAAAACCTTGACTGGTGGTTAAGAGTTTTACAGGCACTTACATTAACATGAATACTTCGATTAAAGCCTAAAATATATTTTACGATAACAGCGACAGTAACATAAAGTATATACACAGTACGCAGGTGATTGCCAGAAAATAGAAAAGGGGTTTTACGCACAACTATTCTATATGTAATGCACATATGACCAGGTTCATCTAACGGTCAACTGTACTGCAGCCATTAGCAATGGTCTAGCTAAAGCTATTTTTTTTTGCATATATCCATACGTTCGACATGCAGGGAAACTCTTGTGATATAACGGCATTGCATCCCAAGTTATTCAGGGAAATTCAAAAGTCCGACTGCTCTCTGGCTTGGCTCTGGAGTCGTAGACGAAAATGAGGCCAGATGGGAATGAGACCGAGAGCAAAAAGGCAAAAGGGAGAAAATTTTTCTTTTCTCTGCAAGCACGTGACTGCTGGTGCTGCTGCTCAACGATAATGTGTGTCGGATGCGAGACGCGCGGGTGAGAAAAAAAAAAGTTCGCACTTGCTTTTCCCACATTTTTTCCTGCCTACTTTCTGACGAGAGAAAGAAAGAGAGAGAACGAGTGAGACAAAGTGGTAAAAGGTGTCAGAGTAAAAAAAATCACAAGAGTCATGCAACATCCTGCAGCAGCTGTGGTGGTAGTTAGCAGCTTTCACGGTGTTGCTTTTCTAGATCGTAAACGGTATGCGTCGAGTAAGAACGGGAAAACGTTTTTTTTTTTAATGTTTTAGTTATTTATGCGCTAGGTTCCTGAATTCTTGCAAAAAAGCGTAGTTACGATATTTGAATGTGTATTGCACAGCTGCGGTTCCCATACCCTTCGTTAGAACGCAGAGTGCAAGCTGCTTTTCATTTTACTCTCGGTAGGTGATTCGCGGTGATGTGCGTGCGTGAATGTGAAAAAAATCTTTCCTCTTGGATGAGAGGCCATCGCTGAAATTCATTGGAATAGAAATGTTACATTTTATTGCAGATGCTAAAAATTTTTATGAATTCTTACGGAATTTCTGGATATAAATTTTTTAGTATTTTTTCGATATACTTTTTAATCGAATTGACTAAAAATTACGAAGAGTATATATTCATGCGAAGCTTTCATTACCTTAGAAATTAGAACTAAAATATATTGATTTTCAAATATATAATTATACCATACCAATTAAATACCACCTCGAAGTATGCATTTAAGTACAAACTACAGAAATAAGTAGCAACAATACGTGAGATATAGAGCGAAAGGAGTGAAATAATTAATTTGCTCGGACTTGAGACTTGAATACTAGAAATTGCTAAAAAGGTATTATTAAAAAAAAGTAATGTTTTAAAAAATTGAAAAGACATTTAGCAAACAGGAAATTTAATGGAACATTTCATTCAAAGTCCCTGTTGGTCTAAAAATTGTTCAAAATACTGTACAAACATATTTTTATATTTGTTCAGAAAAAATATGGATTAAAAAAGAAACATTAATTACTTTGTTACGATACTAATAACTTCCGGACATGTGATAATACTAAATAAGAAAAAACATAGCCGTACATAGACAAAAATAAAAAAAAGCAACTTTGCAGTAGAATATTGCACACCTGCGTAGCATATCTTAATACGTTTATAATCTCATTAACTGAACTTGTTATGATGGTACAGTCTAATGACGTCATTAGTTGCACATTCTTCTTTGCTTCGTCAGTATGAATACTAGATTACCAGCAGGATGGACAGTAATAGTAAAAGGCACTAGGAAGGGACAGGGAACGGGAGAGAGGCCGAGCACATTTAATAATCTCGATTCTAATTACGGTTGACATTTACGTGAAATGGACGTTGTCTTCTCGTTAAAACGTTAAGTACGTGACTTCGGAAGGTTGCAGGCTATTTCACGTCGAATATCATTGCCACTTTTTCATAGCTTCATGCTTTCTAGCTAATGTAAAAATTCTTTTTAACATAACAAGATACCTTAATTAAAAGAACTAACAAGTTTTTTTAAATGCTAAATCCAATAAACAACATAGACGTAGAATGTCACGAAACGAAGTTTTCTGTTTTTGATTACAAAGTTAATAAGCTCAAATATTATATCCGTGGATGAATATTATGAAACGTAATGGTAAGTGGGAAATCATTGATTAGAACGTAGCAAAACGATATATACAGTGGGCATGTGTACAAAATTTTGTAACCAATTCAGTTTGATACCTGATATTCTGAAAATTACACATTTCTTTTTACGATTACATTGAAGTTAGGATGTACAGTTAAGTTATTACAAGTTATCGGTATTAATCTATTGAACAGGAACTGAAGAATATTTCATGTAATGTTATGAAACTCATAAATGTAATTGTCTGAATATATATTATGCTACGATTTTATGATAACATGTGTTTCAATCGTGCTGTTTCAATTTTCAACAGAATAATGAATTAATACATTATTAATACATAGTAATACAAAAAATATTTTCCAGCTTCATAATATATATACAAAGAGAAACATAGTTTTTGTTAAAAACCTTCGAAAAATGTAGGGGGATTTGTTTAAAATAACACAGCACGTGAAAATTAAAATTTTTATGACCAGTAGTTCGCCTCGTCTATTAAAAAAGCAAGAGACTTACTACGGGCATAATCTAGATGCGGAATCTATCTCAGCATTCTGAGTGAGTATAAAAAAGCGTAATTTTTGCCTACTTTATTTTCTACACTAGTTTTAAATAATAACAACTTCTTTAAAGGAAAAAAGATTTTATTTCTAAGTAAATCAGCATTAATCTTTTTTATTATCTGACGGATTTCACTTTACACAAATGGATATACCGTGAAAGTTGCGAAACTGTCTGGCGAATTTATGTAAAAGTACAAATTATCTAAAAATAAATTTGCAAGCTCACTCGTTTTCTATTTTAAAATACAATTTACCGTTAATATTTGAAATTTAGCATAAAAAACCAAATCAAAAAGATGAAAGGAATTATTAAAGCTCTTCTTTGTCGGTGACGACGTTAACGGAGATAAAGTAGATTCTCAACAGCTTCATGCGGGTCGAGGTATATAAGACCAGAAAGGAAAACGTAGTGCCCTGGATTTCAGTCTCTCCGAGACGTTACCGTTGCTCATCAAACTTGGCAAAGGGACTGAATAGTAGACTGGGAATGAAGAAAGATAAATTACATAAGAGAGCCTAATACCCTTTAAAGAATTTAAAGTCCTTGTAATTAAATGCAAAAATGACACTATAGAATCAAAGATTTCATGTAAATGACGAAGGAAGCCTATCCTGCTAAATCACCGGAAAAATATCGTTATCTAATCTGTAAACATTATAACTTCCCTGACAAGCAACTCAGTCGCGAGATCGTTGATTTGAAGTGATTGATCATCGGATCTCCCCTTTCCCACAAACCGATCTGTACCGCACGAATGCACATAACGCTGCCCTAAATTTTAGGTAACTGAGCAAAGAGTCGGAAATCACTAGCTGTCACAAATCTTGCGGGTCGTCGCACGCCAGCTATAGGTACTCTTGCAATTATGCTGATAAAGGAAGAGAGCATACAGCAAGAGTAAAAGCGAAGAAAACGAGGCTACATAGATAGACGTAGCGATATAGCAAGAGAAAAAAAGGAAAAAAACGAGAGGCAAGATGAGAAAAATAGAGCCTATGTCGATGATAACAAGCATAAAAGAGCATAAGCTAGGAAGACGACGTAGCTAGATCGATATACCCAGATCGGTCGACGGATTTCGAAAAGGCGTAGCCCTCGATTAGTAGGAAGGAGTAATGGTTCGTTCCTTCTCATCAAATCCAGCAGTTCGTCTTCTCCCTACTGCAATTCCTTCTCTCGTTTCGGTATCCCTCTTAATCTTTCGTCTCTCATTCTACCCACTTACTATCCTTCGTTCGATGCGACTTTGTCGTTCGCTCGATTTCTTTTCTGTCTTTTAACTTTGTAGTCTCATCGTCGTTTGCTAGTTTCCGTATTTTTTTACCCAAGTTTCTCTCACTGTTTTTCTATTTTTTAGACCTCTGTACAATCAATCCCTTTATCCGCGCGAATGTTGCGGTACTTTAACTATTTATGTGTACTTAGGAAGTTACTCTTCGTATACCGAATCGACTTGTTCGGCTTTTTACAAAACTTGCTTTATTTTTATTCCACACCCCTCTTTTCTTTTCCGCGTGGTCGGCTTATCGCATCCCGCCCTCGAATCTTTCCCAGTCCATTGGATATTCCAAAGACTGTTGAAGATTTATTAGGGTGTTTTTTTTTCTTTCCTACCATTATGTATACGATGCTTTGCGGCACTAGAAATTTGTTGTTCGTTTACATTGAATACGCAGATCGAAGGGAAGAAAAAGTTGTCGGACCGAGAGTTCCACGAAAGTAGAATTAAAGAAAACTTGTGCATTATGAAAGATATGTTTGTTGGACTTGCCCGAAGACTCGAGAGCGTGCAAAAGCAAGTTTTCTCGAACGGATGTTAGTGAAAAATGTGCCCTAGTTTAAACTTACCATTTAAAGATTGTGAACGCATAAAGAGGGATTAGATTCATTCAATGAATTATACATATCCAACACCCTTTTAAGGGGCTTATAATATTTACTCATTCATTCTGGTTCGTTAATCTATATTATTAATAATTTTCTTAAACAACTATTTAAAATGGGTATACATGGGGGTAAAACCATAATTTACAAAAGAAAAATATTTATACGAGTAATTGTAAAATTTTTTCACAAGAGATGTAAAAAAATGAATGAACACGCATTGAATTTTCGATAAGGTCATCTGAAATTCAAATTTTCTTTTGGCAAAGTATGTATTAAATATTCATATCAGCATCACCGTAGTTAATCAGTATCGTAAAAGATAAGCGTGAAAAAAAGTTTTCATAATAAATGTAAAATGGTTCGGTGTAAAATATTTTATCAGTTTGTAAATGCATTATTCCCTATGGGCTAAACAAATACTTCTAATCTCTTTGATATTTACATATCAAAACTCCCATTAAATTTTAAGCTAGATTAATCGATCAAGCGTACTTTTTAAACAATGGAAAGGAAAGTTTGTATGTCGGAGAAACATCAACAACAGTAGCATCGCGAGCCGCTTTACCATCTACTTCAGTGTGTATAGTAGGACAGGGCTGTATATACAAAAAAAGAGTCTCTGTCAACTTTTTTCATATGCAGTCACACGAACGGCAAGTAAACACTCGACCGGTTACGCATGGATCGATATAATCTACAAACAGAAACAAAAAAAACAAAAACAAAACAATCACCGATAGATTAACTGTATAACGCCTCAGTTTTCGATTTTGAAGTAAAGAGTAGTAACCATTTAATATATTTCTCAAAGCTAAAGCTCACTACGAGAGTCGAGAGAAAGAATATTTTTTCCATCCATCACTTCGACTCTTATGTTCCCGGTCAATAAATTGACGCACTATAGCGCGTGGCTGACAAGCTCGGAAACAAGTTATGGTAAATATTGACGCGGGACGAGCTCGCGTTTTCGCTTCGCTGAATCGTCGAAGCTTGTTTTTGTTTAGCCGAGACACGATGAGTACAGACAATATAACGCAGGTGCTATGATAATAACAAGGTAAAATCGATGAAGCATGCGTCATCCGCGAGGACAACGTAAAAATGAGAAAACCTAGTATGCGAGTAGCGTTGAAGCTTGATAAGCAACGGGATAGGTCGTGTATACATACTGTGAGTAGGAGCTTACGCTGTACTATTTGCCAAGAGTCGACGCTCATTCAGTGAGGGCTTACAGCAGTGGATTCGGGGTCAAAATAGTGCCAACAGCCAGTATAGCTGCTACACAGATAGAGAGAAGCTGTGAGCAACTCTCCAGGGAACTAAGTACTCATCTACCACTTCCATCAGTAGTGTATATATATATATATGTATATATATATATATACATGTATATATATATATATATATACATGGATACAATACATACTGCTGTTACCGCGTCACTGTTATCACGTACATGTATAACACTGTACACAGAATTTCCTCGATACGTATCGCAGATCGATTGTTAGAGAAGCCATTTGGACCATAACCCTACGAACAGAGTGTGCGATGAAGAGACAGGGAGACATAGAAAAAGCATGAGGCTTGCTGTTGCGTTAATTCATCGATAACAATTACGTCGAGTGAGAGAGCAAACGTATGAGCTTGAATAACTATTGATCTCTCTCTCTTTCAAAGAAGCACATGATTCGCAGCCACGCTATGTGTGCCAGTACGTACTCAGCTGTATGCTGCAACGTCATCTGGTTGCTATGGGCACGTGTAGATTACGCGCGATTTTCAATATCGCCCTGCCATGCGCCAAACAAAGCGTGCACTTTTTTAACTTCATTCGTAAAAATCTACTTGGTGAGTAATTGAATTCATTAATCAATCCAATTTGTGTGCTCGCGAAGAAATAATATAAACTGATTTATAAGCGCCTGCACCTGATAGGTGCGAGCACGAGGGTAGGGAAAAAGCTTTCATTGCCATACGAGATGTGTCATGATGCGTACTGGTGGGGTGTGGTCGTGCATCTGCCGTTTACCAAATCCTCCTAAACTTTTACGTGAATTTTCTGGATCGAATCCAATCTATATAGTAAAATTCATTTATCTTCAATCGTGCTTTTGAAATTTGATGAAAGAAAAAAAATAAAAACAACCGTAAAAGTCTGCAGAAATTTCCGCTAGCAGTATTCGATTGTCGACGGGTTATGTACCATACGGAACGATTTGTCTGCGCTTTCGTGCATGGCGTAATCCCAGCAAGAGTATGCGCGCACGAATCTCAGCGTCGAGGGCCGAGCCAGTAGGCTACCAATTTCACGTGTCGTCGAGAAGCCGCACCAGTGGAATACCGAAGTGCAGTGGCAAGTTACGCCCGGCAAACGTATTGCTCACGTCTCTAGGACAGAGGCAGGTTGTGTGTAGCGACGACAGGAAGGACTGCAGACGTGAAGGACGACGCGATACGCAAGGGATGCAAAAGCGCTAGGCGATGAACGCCCGAGGGAGCACAGGCAGTTTAAGAGAGGAGGTGTTAGGCATCGGAATTTCCCAAGGGAAAATCAAATCTGCCCGCAAGCTTAGAAATGAATAAAAAATTGAGTTTGTACAGGGGAACGATAGAAAATTGATTGAATATGTTTATGCAATATCTATATGATAAATAATGTTATAGGTCTCATGCACACGTTATTGAAATATATTCGAATCGTAGAATTATAATTGACAACTGATTTATTACCGTAATTATTCATGTAAATGGCTATAGTTTTAGCTATAATTGATGTTATTTGTATCGGAAAATAGGACACGAGTGAATTGGTGCTTATGTTTCTATTTTGATGGTTGATAGTATAAATGTATGCTCAATGCATTTCTATATTCTATGGCGCTGTAGCAATAATAACATATAAAATGAATATACTTATTAGGTTAACGCTTTTCTTTGATTGGTACTTTGATTTTAACTGTTGAAAAATGGAACAAAAAAGATTGGTCGATTTTCCAGAAAGACAGAATTCGTGGAAATTCGAGAGTCGCATAAAGAACAAGACTTTTTTAATAGGTAAAAATGTACACACGTCAATATATAATAAAATATCCAATAATGTCCAAAATATTTTATTAAATCCCAATTTATTTATTTTGGACCCTTTTGAACGCAACAGAACTATTTAAATGTAACAAATGTGAATGAATACGCAAGTCGTACACAATTTCACAGAAATTGGTAGATTATTTATACAATTTTTTGGCTATGATATAACTAAGTTATAAGACTACTTTTACCTTTAAGGTTATGACTATCCAACAATTTAATGGATACAAATAAACGAATAAAAATGAAACTTAATAATAGACAACTTTTACACAACGTTAATGTTCTTTCAATTCGAATGATTTAATGATTTTTCTAATTATTATAGAATATTTGTTCTACACATGCAAATACTAACTGAGAATATATAAAACTAGAGATAAAATATGCATGAGATAGGTACTATTATTAAAGTTTTATTCTCAAGCGCACTGTACGTGCAATGGATAAACGTGAATTTCTCATCAACTCGTGCTTCGCATAACACCTAGGCACTAAGAAACGTGGCTTACATCTGCCAAGGGAGTCTGACGCATAAACATTTCAAAGCTGGTGCACATATTGTATACTGGACCTCATCAATATCGCTTGCAATTAATTACTTTGTATTCTATACTTCATTTCCAGCGTTTATTTGTTGTCCCATCAATTGATATAATTAAATTCGATATTCAATACATTTTGTGAAAAGAAGATCTAACATTGTGAAAAATGACAAATGAAAAATAAGTTATTCTTTTACTAAAGATTTACCAGGTTTTAACAATGAAATATATTTCGTAAAAAAGAATGAATATTGTAACAAAGTATTAATAATTATTGTAACAAAGAATAAAGAACGTATTATACTTTTATTTTATAAAGTGTCTATTCTACAAACGAACTTTAATGTGATTTTTATTTATGATTATTTATAAGGAAACCAATTTGGAATCGTAATTAATGTGGTAAAGTAGTTTTAACGATTATTCTATCAAATTATTGAACTGGTTGGAAATTGAATGATACAAATTCTGAATTATCCTTTTATGTAAGGTATGTACTACGATTATCGAATATTTTAATATAAAATAACATTCATAACTTTCATGTATAAAATTAAAACGTTTTAAGAATAAATTACAAAATGTTAAGAAATTATATAATTAAAAATCTGAATTTTTCATCTTGCATTGCTTTATAAAAAAATGTATTATACAATTTAAAGAAATTAAATTAATATCCCCGTGAGACTAAAGGAACGTGAAGGTAAATAATTATACGTATTGTTTAAATTTATAAATACCATTTATTATTATAGTTTGATATTTTTATTTTCAATAGAATATAGAAATAATATAGATTAATAGTTCCAACAGTTATATAATAGGAGAATTGATGAAAGTTACATTTTCTAATATACACTAAACAGAATAAGTATAATATTAACTGTCTGTTATAAAATTTCATATTTTTTGCCTTATTCGATAAAAAAGTTATACGTTTTATAAAAACTATTAATAACTACTAAAAATGTTTACCCTCTTTGTCATGTAAAGTGTATATAATCTAACTCATCATTTTTATTTCAATCTCTTGAAAAATATTATTAATGTTGAAAGTAGTCACTTTTATTTATCTTTTGATATCTTGTTCATTGATATAATGGTACACGTTTCAAAAATTTTATTTTCGAACTGCTATTTTTACTTATTATTTAATCCACTTGAGAAATCTTCATAAAGTTCCAGTAGCACTTAAAATTTACACTTGAAATTTACATTTAATATCAACTGTATATTAACAAATAAAGATAATTTCATTAGATCCAATTGTTGAAATATTTAAATTTGGTTTTCCCAGAGCGCGTTCAACTACATAAAAAGGTTTGGCAGCTTTAAGAAAATGTAGCCCACAATGCGATATCTTCACCGATCTCCGATATCCTTTTCTTTTTTCAGTCGTCTTCACGATTGGCTTCTTCAAAATTTCGTGAGCTTGCACGTGTAGCAGCAATGTTTAATTCAGATCTCGTCTGAATTTTCCGTGGCGTTTCGTTGTCGTCTCTTTCTCCCTTTTGCCGCTTTCGCGTTCATTCTCCTTTATACGCTATGCCTACACACGACCCCTGCGGCGATTTCGTTAAAAAATGTGCGACAAAATTAACGGCCGCGACCAAGGGTTAACGAGCCTTTCCCTGCATACCGAGAGTTTTGCTCCCGAGATGTTTCCATCACTTGTTACTTTTCTGACTGGCGTCTTGCTCTGAGTCGTACACAATTTCTCGCAACGTTTTTTTCTAATAAGCTCATGCGCAACTAATTCCGTGCAACTCCAGCACGCGTCGATACAGTTTATCCGTTCATTTATTAATTATTATTTTGTTACGCAGGTAATGAATGATAAGCGTAAAAAGCTGTATACAGCTTGTAATTTATAAAGCTTTGAAAGGTCAAAATTTCGAAGTCTGTATAATTGTAAATCAGCCTTGTTCCATATATATCTCATCACTTGATTGAAAGAACATTAACGCATCGCACATTCGAGTTAAACACACTTGATTGATAAAGCGGTTAAAGGAAGAATTTGGTCTATCTTACCGAAAAGGCTTTGAGGAAGACGAGGCACTGTATGATGCCCTCCATTGTATCTCCCGTAAGACAAAATGTTCCGGTAAGATGACGGCCCTTACGACCAATCACTGAGCAGAGGCTGGCTTGTACGAAAGCATTTTGCGATCGCGAAGCTGCCGTAAGGGCCGGTTGGTGAGGTACCGTGTTCATTAGGCGATCCAACGTCCATCGAGAATCGCATCCAGAGTCCATCTCTCTTGACTCGTTGATCTCTATTAATGTTTTTTTTTCTTTTATTCTCCCTTAATACTGAGGAAAAGAGTCACGAAAGAGTTTCGGTACTTTTTCCCTGTCCAATGGTAGCGATACTATTTTCACTCCTTTCAGTTAATATCCTTATCACTTCAACGCATTCTATGATTCGCAGATTTTTTCTGTCCTTTCTTCCTTTGTAATAGAATTACGAACGCAACTTGATCAAACTATATTCTTCCTTAAGACTATCACCTCCTATTGGGATGAACAGCAAGTCATCTCATCGACATTACTCTGCTCTCAACGAGACGAATTGAAAATATGCTCATGTACGAGACAAGTATTGTACCTTCTCGAAAATACAATGGGGAAACGCTTCGTTTAACCAGAACGTCTTAAATCGACAAAATTCACCAGTGTCAAACCCACTAAAGTACCAAATACCCGGAGAATAGAGTTGGAAAACAAAGATCACTCTGCAGGATCTCACTTGACGATATCGTATCAAGTACAGCACCGCGTCAACGCTTTCCTCAATTACACTGAACGAAATTCGTAGCACGATTACATGTTTGACAAACTCGTCGAACTGTATCAAGACGACGAATACTGTTGACAATGTTGACCAAACACAGATAGAGATAGAGTGAGAGAGAAAGGGAAGGAATAGAGTGGGTCAAGGGATATATAGAGATAGATGTACACAGTTCAGTTAGTTTCGCTACGAACTCCGTGTAGTTGCATCGAATCTAGTCCCGAGGCATTCGGTCACGTACGAAACATTCGTCAATGGCAAGCAATACCTGTGAGCCAACCGTGCTTATGCCGAAGAGAGAAGCTCCTGCAAGCCTGCAGCAGTTTCCTACCACCGTTGTACGATATACTCATTCCTCGCACGTTGACCTCTTCAGCAACGATAGCAGCAGTATAGCTTACTCGGCGAAATGTTTTGATGCATGGAAAGCTCAAGAGCGATGAACCTTATCGTAGACCGTCGTCTCCAGCGCTAAAAAGCTAGCTGTCAATAATGCATCGGCAAGAGAATCGAATAGAGACATGTTGCTGCTTAGCTAGCATGCAGATGGCGCGATAAATAAAAGTGAAAACTTTATGAGATCGAGTAGATCTTTCGCGGTGTCGATGGCGAAGAAGATGGTGCCGAAGATGATGATGATCCCAGTTTTTGTGGCTCCATGATAGGCGGCGTAGAATAACGTCTGAGCATGTCACAGACCTCGTAGCATAAAAAACATATGCCGAGAATAAGAAATGTATCCATTTCGCTTTTGCTGTCCTCTCAATGATCACTAAAACTACCAGGTTAAACTCACTAATACGGCTACCCGCTCATGTCGCAGACCCAAAGATTGTCTGTCAATATCCGAGCAAACACCGCAATACAGCTCGACCGTTCGTCATCTCTGAATGCGCTATGGAAAATCCATCGAGCACAAATATTGTCACGATTGGTTAACCACCAATGGCACACCGGTTATTCTGCATGCAACATATGCCAATCACACTAATAACTTAGTCTCGATGAAATGCTCGGTCGCGAGAGAGACGTGTTAACTATTCGTCGAACGCAGTTGAGGTTGCTGATACTGGCTTTGTCCTCGGCTGAAGCAATGGTCAGGCGTGATGTAACGGGTTCGTTCCCATTAAAAACAGCGTTCACCGATACAATAGACCATCCGATATCCATCAAGCCAAGCGAGAAGAGGGACAGAAGGGAAGATGAGGGATGATTGGATAAAGGCGCCGATGTGAATGATTTGTTGCCACCGATGATTTTCTAGCTCGATAGTCTGCTTTGATGATTTAGAGGATGATGATTCCCGTGCGCGTCTGCTCTTAATGCTCAGCGTATATGCATGTAGTATAATGTATACGTATTTCAGTAAGTGAACAAAGCAGAGCAAAGTGCGCATGTGAAACGTGTGCCTCAATAGCCAGTGCTTTGCAGCAGCTGCTGCTGATATTGATAACGGCGCCGTCGCAATGGCCGATGATGGTGGTGATTCTGCACTAGAGCAACTGGCGTCCGACGAGAATGCAGAAACAAAACAAAGGCCATGTGTCGTGAAGCAGCGTGAAGCGCTTTAAAGTGTTGCAATTCGATGGTGGGTAGCCAGTAGCCAAGTTATACATATTGGTTGCAACAGCGACAGCAACTAAAGTCTCGCTGGAAAAAGCTTAACAGTCGTTGATGACATGGTGCAAACACCGCATTGTCATGTTGCACTCCTGTACTTTGCACAGAGGTAGCGTTGACTTGTCGATCCCACTCTCACTAGGTCTTTGAGTTAGCCGACTGCCACAAGTAGGTTAGCAAGCATGTAACGACACGTAGTTCGTTAATGAAGAAAGAAAGAGAGAAAGAAATAGAGGCACATAGAGACAGTAGCGCATTCGAAAAAATAGCGGCGAGACAACATGTTCGCCCGCGCACTCACTCGAACCGAAATAAAAATAAGATCAGGGGGTGAAAATAAAAACGTATAGCGGTGGCAATAGCGCGGACCGTAGTAACACGCGGCGAACGTGCAAACGGAATGCTCGCACAACGAGACAGCGTATGACTAGCGGATGGGAACAAACTGCGAGGGTGCGCCAGTTTGCCAACGAGGAGAGCTCGAGAGATGCTGGGCGACGGTGCGGCCCGTGGCGCCACTACCCCTACGCTCTCTACGTCTCTCCCTCTCCATATTCTCTCTCTCTCTCTCTCTCTCTCTCTCACTCTATTCTCGCATCTAGCGTCCTGTGCCCGTCCTATCCCAACAACCCTCCCCTCGATCGCTACCCTCACCCGCTGGACCAGCTTCTCCCCACTCCGAAACGCTCTGCGCTTCTCGCGCACTCACTCCACCCCAGGCCGTCGGCGCTGCCGCTTTTACTGGTATAGCAATGGTGGTAGTACTACTGCCGCATCGAATACTACCAGCGGCTGATGCCGCCGCACTACTCTACTACTCGCTATACATTTCTTGCTCTTATAATTCGTCCGTACTATTGTATTTCTTTCTCTTTTTGCTTGTGACGGATCTTCGTAGAGCGGCCACTACTCACGCTATACTTTTTTCTTCTGTCTACGCGCCGATGTGTACAACTGCTTTCTGCAGACTCTAGCCAGCCCTTGTACCACCTTTACTTACTACCTCTATACCTTCCGGTCTGTCCTGTATCTTGTTTCCCTATTTTTATTTTAACGACCCCCTCTATACGCTTAATCTTTTTATAGCGCACCTTTTTCATGCACGTTTAATGGCTACGAAGATCTATTAGCGAGTCGTTGCTCAGCTGGATAACTTTATTTAGTGAACGCCATTTCAAGACTATTTAAATCTTTAAGATTTCTTTAATAAGTGATAAAGGTATATAAATAAATGGGTTTTCAACATATTTTCCAATTTATTTCTAAATTATTCGAGTCTGAGCAGATAATAATGGACACGAATCCTATATAATTCAATGGAAATTCTAATTTGCTTGCTTAGCGGTGACATTGATCCACTTAGTGATTTGACCAAAGTATGCAATCATTTCACAGATTCAAATGACAAGTCATTAACGAAGACCCGTGAGCATTAATGGCCGATTGCTAAATACAGCAAGCAAAGCACACGTGCTGTTAATTATGGGAACAAAGGCTAAGATAGATACAAAGCAGTGGTCGATACAGGAAACAGCTTGAATTAGCATACGGTCGAGCTCGCAACTACTCTGAAATAGCTACAACAGTTGGCGATGATCTGAAACATCTATCCCATGACATTATTGGAATAGGTAAAGCAACAATGGGTGAATATTTAGTATGCTTGATTTAAAGCAGAGATTTTTAACCACTAACTTTCATGATTTAACTCCAACCTTGCATTCGCTTAAGAAAAGAAAGGACATTCAGCATAATGACTCACGGGAAATCCATCTGACCATTATTTCTCATGTGGCACACTGCATTATACAGCTAACTGAGCAGGCAAAGCTTGTGCCTTTACCGTACATCTAATGTGTAGACTCAAGTGTTTATTCGCGTGAGTATAAAGCTATATAAGCAATTACAATATGTACGTGCTTAAACTGTGAAGCATATATCATACTTGAGTCATGTGATGGACTGACAATGAAGCTATTATTCAATTTGCAATTGTTTTGTCTATTAACATATTCATACACTCGAGCGAAATCAAAGTAAAATCATTTAAAGAGTCTGTAATAATAAATTCTTAAATAAATGATATTTAAACGATTGGATCAATTCAGAAATTTTCACCTGCAGTATTAAAGTTACAGTTAACTTTTGGGGCTATCAACTTACCGTAAAAATACTTTCATGCATATTTTACAGAAAAAAGTCATACTTTAATAAAATTTTTTTTGTACATTTTAGCAGAAATTCGCAAGTAAATGGAATGACATAAATTACACACTATGTGGGTAACCCGCTAAAATCGAGAAGCATCAGATGCAAGAGTACATAAATATCAAACGCTAGGCGAGTTTGCGGTGAACCGCATAATTTTTAAATGTAACGCTGTACTCGATAGAAAAGAGCAAAACTTTGAAGTCCAAAGGATTCGTTAGCGTACAAATCGACAGTAGGAAATCGTACGCATCCATGAAACCAAAGTTCGGTGAACTCGTAAGCGCGTAATACATTATACGGGTGTTGCACATGTAGAGATCGTGTTTAGCGGACGTTTGGATTAATATTCCTTCCTCATCCGTTTTTTACCATCAGACCTTTCCCTACCCCTTCTGTACTTTCACGCTAGCAGAGAAAAGACCACCGGCTAGCTACACCACGAACAGAGATAGAAAGCGAGAAGCAAATGCAGAAATTCACGCTCGAACGCGGCGTTCACTGGTCAGCCATTAATTATTTCGAGCCGCCAGAGCCGCGTTGGCAGTGTGCGCGCGGGGCGTGTAACTAATCTATCGTCACGCTGCTTCGCTGTTTCTGTACAGAAAGAGAGGGAGATAGAGGATGTGAAGCAAGGGGGTTACGAGATATTCGCGATTTTCTACACTGCTGAAAGAGGGGGGCGAGAAGAGAGAGAGAGAGAGAGAGAGAGAGAGAGGTAAAGGCCGACACGTCCGAAAATTTACTGCAGCTAGGGCTATTGATATATTTCGACGTTTACGACTGGAGCGAGTAACTTTGCTTAATATACGAGGTGACTTGGGCATTGTAAATTTCCTCGACTTCGAATATGTGCCCGATCCAGTCGGCACTTTCCTGCATTTTCCGCGAAATCCGCGATGTACGTTAAGCTACGCGGCAGTATCCATCTTAGCCCGATGTCAACATCCGGTAGGAAGTCGCTGTCGGCTTGGGTAAATACCATTACGTGGAGTGTCACGTCTTTGTGTCGGTCTTTGAATGATTACCACCACCAGTAGCGCAGACAACTCGGGCTGCTTTTCCGACTTTTGCTCTCGAGCTTTCTCATCATTTCTCTCGCTGATGTACTTTTCTATCTCTCTCGCTCTTCGAAGTGCACTGTATAGGTATCTTTTAAAACGTTTATTTCACTTATTTTTTTAAATTTCAAATGTAAGTTAAATCAGTATGAGATTCTCATGACTACTGTATTACATATATTTTCATTTGCCAAACTTGCTCTGTTATTGCAAAATAATGAAGCTTGAAAATTGAATGATGTGACGTTGAGTACTATGAGGGTTTGATGCCCCATTTAACACAGAATTTCCCTAACAAATATGTTAACTAGTTTCCTGTCATATTAATAATTCGTACACGATGCAGATGCAGTTAATTTGCAATAATAGTTAATACGCAACAATTGCCATTATAGAAATTATAAAGCTAATATAATGTCTTGTGTATAAATTATGATTTATGACTAATTTGAGCGTATTTTTATATTATGTATAGCATTGTCACGAGTACATGGACCGTCAGTTTGAATTAATAGAAAGAACAAAATCACCAATGAACAAGCTCCAGTAAATAAATTACAATATCAACGTTCAGTAAATAATAGAACTTATTCAATATTTAGATACATAGCTCATAAAATCTCCCGACAAATGCATGTATGTTCAAATTATTAAATATTCAACGTTTTCTTTCGTTAATGGAATTAAATTTTTCATACAAATGATCGCACTTCCGAGACTAAAGCCGATTGGAAGGTTTTGCAGTAAAAACAAGCGCGAGTTTCCTTCTTTTTTCCCTTCTCCCGGAAGGACGAACCCTATGATCGAGTAAAAGAGGTTGGTCGACGAGAAATTATTTTCCTTACGCTTAGATAAATACGTATAGAGCGTTGCGTCTATGAAATAAGTCGAGATCGGCAAACGACGAAGATATGGACGAGTGAGCATCCTACGTGATGTTCTGACGGTAAACGATGCGTCTATCAGACCCTGTCGGAAGATTAATGGACTTGGCACGAATCACAATGCTAGACGAGGCAGCGATCGATACTACTGAATTTTCGACGTATTCGCTAGGCGACAGAAAACCGATCGTGCGGCGTTTACTTGAATGGTAACAGTAGTGTAGTCTTACTTTAATCGTAAGAGATCCAGAGTAAGAGAGAGAGAGAGAGAGAGAGAGAGAAAGAGTGTGAGAGGACCCTATTTCGAATGCGAAGAAACGCCCTTTAACTTTGAATAAAATAACTTCATCCTCCTGTGAAAGCTTCGAAAGCTCGAAGCGACATTGCTTGAATAAATTACGTAAGTTGGAAATCCGAAAATTCGAAAATGCGATAGGAGAGTTAGTTGCTTCATTTTCTCTCGGGTCTCGTCAAATTGGAACTAGTTTGAAACAAAAAAGATGACGTGGATATAAAGAGAACCAACGATTTAAATTAAAATTTACTCCGGTTAACAAAAGGCTTTTACCAACGTTATTGAACTATAGGAATCCCATGAAGTTATTCCACATTGTAGGCGTAAACCATAGAGCTGCATCATCAAAGATCGTCAAAGAGAAAACTTATAGACTCGTTGCAAACGCAGTATAGAGTTCTCGAATGACGCGAGCTGAGCTGACATAGGCTAAAGCGCTTGGACGACCCAATAGCAGGAGCAGCAGCCGTCGCTCGTACACATCCGGGACTTGTGCGCTAAACTCTGCGTCACAAGCTCCGAGGATTATGCGGCAAGCACGGACGACCGCTTGATTATGCACATGTGCATTGAGCGAGAGACGCGTTATAATGACGCGCGGGCGTTAAAGCGTTCGGAGAAAAGTAGCTAGGGGAGAGAGAGAGAGAGAGGTAGTAATTGTGGCAGCGCATGCACACCAGCGTAGAGCTCGCGAGATTAATAGGGCCGTTTGCTTACTCGGCAAACAAGATTAAAGAAATTGCAAGTATCCATTTTACCAGGGCTATAGCATATATGCGTGCGCTTGTTGATGCGCCACTACGAATAATGAAGCGCTTCATCCGACACCGTCGGACCAGTTAAGAGATTAAACGGTATATCGAGAAACTACTTTTTTTTAATTCTCCTCTTGACAGTCCATTCTGTCGACAATAGCCACAAGCCGTTTGGGTAATAATTCTAGCGACTATAAGTCGAATTGTCAACAATTGCCTGAAACATCACTATTGATGAGTACTCGACACGTCATCAATGTTGTGATCATTAACAGTTTCATACTTGTTTTGGAAACTCTCTGTCTTTCTTGAGTGCTTTGGTCACCGTTGTTTCGCGCGAATGCAAACTCAACTCGTAGCCCATGCGAATACACCAAGTTTCTAACGAACTTCTCCCATCGACAAGTAATCTTCTCGGTCTTATATACCACCGGCATGTCGCAGGATTAACTGAGGTTATTTCTTCGAGCTTCCAACTCTCTCGCTCCAATGGAATTGCCCATTTACTTAACCGCGAACAAAAGGTCAGAACGTGGAAACTCGTACTCTATACTCTTTCTCCCCCTTCCTCTCTCCTCACTCTCTCTCTCTCTCTCTCACTCTTGCGGCATCAAATTTAAACTTGCTCAAATGAATTTTAAAGTGGAGAGTAAACGCCGTCTACGAAGAAGTACTCCAAACTTCCACCAGTAATATACCTGCATAATTAACCAATCATAAAGTAAATTATCAAAATATTCGCTCTCTCTCTCTCTCTCTCTCTCTCTCTCTCTCTCTCCGCGTGCACGTTTTACGACACGCTTTAATTCAATTTAGAGTTTGCTAATTAAGCCACCAACTAATTATTTTCTCGTAAATTCGTCGTGTACTCGTGTCGCGAAAAGTATCGATAAAAAGATTCAGCTGTGCGATGTTCGAACTGGCGCAGTGTACAAAAAGCGACGACTTGTTCGCTAGTGAATTTCTGAAAATTAGGTCGCACGTAGCAAACGTGCTCTCCCAGGCTGTAGTTGGAAAGAAGAAACGGGTCGCTTGGCATAGGTAAAGAGAGCGAGATAGAGAAAGGAAGCGAATATTCCGTTGAAAAATATACAGAAAATAATGCGGGTGAAAAGGGATAGAAAAGGTGAAGGGAGACGACGAGAGATGGATTATTCTCAAAAATATATCGAGAATTCCTGTAGTATATACACACACGCTCCAGATGCCGGGAACCGATAGAGTAACACAGCAACGCTCGCTGGCCGTTTTCTATTGCGCGACCTATAGATCGATATAAAAAACGACCGATATACATAAATTGAGGACGGGTTTTGTGAATGACGCGAGCTTACGTCATAAATGAATATGGAAATAAAGTATGCGATTTCTTTAGATTCTCATAAGGTACTTCCGGTATATATATATTTGCATCTCTCACGTTCTTACATTGTGGAGAAGTTTTTCGAATGTTCGATCTAGTGGTAGACGAATTTGAATGTTGAGAAAAGGCTTGAGAGAAGAAAAACCCTATGTAAAGTACACAGTCATTTCATTTTCTCAGCACTTCTCTTATGACCTTTTTTTACAAATAGTCGCTCAACCATGCCGCAATCGTAATGTACTCGGAGACGATGTAGGTTTTCTCGGAACGAATTTTCCGAACAGCCGAAGGATAGTAAACGGAACGTGGGGTTGTTGTCGAGTTTCTCCGAGTTCTCACGCTTCTAGTCAAAAACGTTCTTCGGCTTCAATGAGAAATATCCAGTCATTCCATTTCCCTGTGCACAGCACAATTTTTCTGATCGCAAGCGAATCTCCTTCGTCTTTGCTTGTATTGGCATTTCTTTGTTGGTGAAGAATGCGCCTCGCAGTGGATATCTTTTGTCAAAAGTCTTGTAAACTCGCCTATTTGTTTTATTTCGAAAGAAGAGTGTAATCTCACCTCGCATGAATCAATCAAATGCCATACCAGCGAAATTTAACTTCGTAATAGTTAATTCAATAAAACTTAATTTTTAAAATTAGTAATTTGCAGTACTGAATTAGCTTCATATTAAATCGGTCGTGTATTCAGTTAGATCTACCGTTACGATTTTGGTACTCACGAAGATTAAGCTCTGATTTACCATTTGTTATCGTGAATAAAATAGCAATTGAAGTAGGTGTGTCTTTTCACAGAATAAAAATCCATAAAACGATAAAATTATAACACAAATAGAGATATAAAATGAAGGAAAGGAGAAAGATGAAACCTAACTACACGTCGTGCTTTTCTCCCTTCTTCATCCCGTCCCTTCCTCCCTTTTATGTATACTCTGGTACCCAGAGCTTGTATCCGCACCTACGCTATGTGTACATGCGTCAGACAGTTCAAAGAGTTTCACGAGCTAGCGAACCGAATTTTACCGCGATTATTTATACTTCGCTTCATCTACAAGAATAAAAAGAAATGACGCCTCGGTACCAACCTCCTCGCTTCCTTTATCCCTCTTCTTATCAGTCAGCGTCATCTTACAAAAAATGAAGGAAAAATATTATATTTCTTTCTTCCAATTAAATACCTTGCAATCAATATATTTATCCTGATTATGAATTTAACATATCATTTATGCATATCAAGTTGTTCGTGATTTCATTGTATTAAAATATGAAATTTGTTAAAAAAGTTTTAGTATTTATGAAAAAAAAAATTAAAAAAAATGTACTTACTCAAGACGTAATTCACCAAAATGACGCATAGAGACAAGATAAAAGTGAAAGGATATATATCCATACGTACCTGAAACAAAAAAAAATCCTTTTTCAAACAACTTATCTTACAAAGGATACTTTGCTCTTTTCCTTCAAAGCTAAGAGCAAAAGACGATCATCAATTTTTAGGTCACAAATTTCCTCAGGCATCAAAGAATAATTCAAAATAACTCGAAAACAAACTTAAATAAACCTTCTATTTTCTGTATATAACATTTGTCGAACTACATTTCGTATAGTTTATATTTTCTACATTAAAATTATTTGATGACGTGAAAGTACAATTTTTAGTTCAGCCAAAACAACTATTTGAGTAAAATTAATATAATAATGTATTTGGATAGAAATAAATACTGACTATAGACAACCATAAACTATACAAAACCCTGAAATAAATTTTCCTGAAGAATAACTAAGACCGTGAGTGTAAGTGACTCTTAAAAAGATTAAGTCTATGATGATACAACTTCTACGAGAACAACTCGACAAGACAACTTGTATTTGTGTGCGTAGAAATGGCAACGGTGTAAATCGTCGTACCTGTTTGTTTTCATGATTTTCATGTCTTTTTTATTGCCGATTCAGTTTACACGTACTCGAAAAGATGTTGAAACCACAAGTTAAGGTAACTTTTCATTTAGCAGTAACAAACAGTAAATTTAAAAGAAGAAAATAAAAACATAGCCACTGATGACCATCAATGACCAAATTCTGAATTATTCATTCTATTTATCTGCATTGAATAAAAGGTTTTTTATTACATTTCTGTTCATTTTATTTACTGTTATTGAAGTTATTGATATTATATCTCGATGAAATTTCGTTCTATTTTGTTCCGCGTAAACTCGTTTTAATATACACGTGTACGTATTTTCATCATAAAATGTTCAAAGCAACTTAAGCATTTCACAAGTAATTATTAAGACATACATATATCAATTAACAATATAACAGTTTATATAGCTATTAAATACAGTTCAAAACTTTCGCTATACTACAATTTTCCATACACGCATTGAGAATAACTTCGGTATGTGCAATATTTCTGGTTTCCTTTTGAACACAGCTTCAGAAATGGTAAAAGACAATTAAATACTAGAACCTTTGTTTTTTAATAACATTGCCATACGAAATAAATAATTAATTTATATACTATAACATAACACGTATGTTTACAGGATGCTTTCTTAACGAAGCGCTATAAAATGTCAACTAGTCGAAAGATAACGAAACAGAAAATATTCGCGCTCCTATTAATTTTCACTTTCAATTTTCATTCGGAAAAGCGAAAATTGAATCACTTAAGAGTCCTTTTCTGGCTAATATTGAGTTACCATCTGGCCATTTACTACAGCCCCAATTTCATTTCACACATTTCCTGTGTTACTAAGATAAGCTCAAGCATGAGGACTTCTTTCCATTCTTAGAGTAATGTAACTCGATCTACTTTATTTAAGGATCGGCAATCAAATAATTCAATAGAATAGTTATATTCGCTATTATATTGAACTAGTAACATCAAAGAAAATATGAGTTTAGCAGGTGCCCGTTTATGTTAATACTCAATATAAATTTCATGATCCACTGAATAAAAGAATTTTATTAGCCGTTACGAATACAGGATATTATTATTCATTGTTTAGTTAATGATATTTTCGTAAAAATTTCCATCGTTCGCGTTTTGTCAGAGAAAAGTGTCGACTTGACAAATACTTGCGCTTGCATTGTGATCTGAAGCAGAGCCAGAGCAGAGCTCGTCGCATAAGAGTTAAACACGCTCGAACTCGTCATTGGAGCACTGCACCAACTAGGAGACGTATAAAAGTTTTAAAGCTTCGTCAAAAAAAAATTAACAACTTTTTCACAAACATTCAATGGCGAATGTAAACATAAGTAGACATACAAAAAGAAGATAGAAGAGTCAAAGCGATTAAAGAATTAAACAAACTCGGCGTAGTACTTGTATAAAACTGATCATTTTTTGTTCTGAATGTAAAACAATCCTTGATATTTTCAAATATCTCGAATGCACAAACATTTATATAATATGTTTCTTTAAGTTTATTATTACAAGAATATTTTTATATAAATAATAAGATTTTATTCTTTGCAATTAAATGTATAATGGACTTTCGAAATTCAAATAATCTGATACATTTCATAATTTTCAATCCGGTTAAAACTTATCCCAAGTTTATATGCGACTACTTGGTCATCTAGCGATTACGACAATGAGACGACTGTTCGCTCTCTTAAAAGAGGCATAAACTTTTTTAATTAAACGCTGGTTGAAGTTTTAAATAAAATTGGTGTCAGTGCCGGTCAACAATTCTGTAATAGAGCCACGAGATTGTGAGTTGCGAGCAAGTTCGTGGGATGAGAAATAAATAAGAACCGAGAAAATTCGTTCTAAACAAAAATTTCTGATGGACTTTTACTTTCTCGTTTTGCTGTTAGTATTTTTTTTTTTTTCTATTCTTTTTTTTCCATTAGCCAGCTAATTATTTTAATAGATAGCGCACATCAAAGTAAAATTCTGTCCAATAATTTATAGTTATTGAAAGTCGACTAGAAATGTTTTTTATGCGCCAATGAGTCAAATACATAATTAACCAACACGGAAACATCTGTTTGCCTTTTACAATATTTCCACCTAATTTAGCTTCTCTATGTATTGACTTCGATTAAATATATTTCACCAAAAGCTTATCTTTTGATAGTCACATAAGTTACCTGAAAAAGTATCAATTACAATAGTGAAATACGAGAATATTAACGAGTATAGATTCACAGTTGAATATGCAAGAGCAGTTCACAAAGATGGCAGATAGAATTTCTGGGATAGAATTTGACACTCGCTATCGCAGTAATGAGCATTCCCTCTTCTTGTCTATCTCATCCCTCCTATATTCATTGGCTACTTTGAAAATGAGATAATTTTAAAAATAGGGACACTTTGTTTTTCAATACTTATCATCGATTATTCAACTAAATAACACAATGAGTTTTATATAAGCTTTAATATAGACTGAAACCAGATCTATAGATTCTATAACCGAACAATAATATTAATTTTATACATAAAAATTGTGGGAAAAATTAAATATTTAATTTTTAAAATGGATTTTTACACCTTCGTGTAAGATCTTGAATCGAAAAAAGTTAGATAATTAAAATTTTGTAATAAACGAAGTAAGCAAACGTTATTTGCATAAATTAAGTGTCAAATATCACGGTATGCATGTATAAGCACGTTAAACGTCCCAGTTTTAGAGATCATATATAATACAATAACAAAACTCCTTGACTAACGAACATACTGTGCACCCAACGGAGTATGATCGAGGTCCTTGTAAATAGGCTGACGGTTAAGAGAATTTAGATGGAAATTAATCTGGGAACAAGTCGCCACCACTACTGCTGTCAGTTATCTCCCCAATTCGTTGTCTCTTTGGCTCTTATCCCTCTAGTGGTGTCAACGGGTCAGAACTAGAATGCTTCTCATTAAAGGCGAAACGAGGATCTCCTGTTTTCTAATAGACGCTAATATCATGCACTCATAGAAATGACTTTTTGAATCAAAAGAAAATAATCTTGAATAGTATATCAAAAAGATAAATTACTTTATATATTTTATAAATATTTTATACAAAATAACAACATTTCTACGAAGTTCTACATATGTGCCACTATTCATTTTAAGGGAAGTTTATATTCAAAAGTTCCGAAAGGGAATAAGTATTTCTTATTCTCTTTTTGAACTTAGAATGTCTATTACAAAAATTTATTTAATAAAACCTATCAAAAGTTGATGTATCATCCTGTGCAAAGATATGATTTCTGTTTTAAATGTTGTAATTTGCTTTAAAAGAAGCAACAAAATTATGCTCTTTTCCATTCTGGCATTTATTAAAAATATAAATAGCAATACATTAATAAAATATAAGAAGCATTAATTGTAAACCTTCCTTAACATAAAAGGTTTTTAAATTGCGAAATTATGTATTATTTCTGTGAAATATATTACTTATTTATGTTGGATATGTCAAATATATTGTTATATGTTATTGTCAATAATATTATTCATACAAAAATAACGAATGGAATAAAAGTTTATTTCTCCTATATATGTTTCATGCAATAAATGTTAAAATTGCGAGCAACTGACCCAAAAACAGACAAACCGATGCTCATATAAATAAAGTTCGAAACAATGGACAGATTCATGGTACCACAAAACAACAACTTTCTGCGAAATGCTGTAGAGTTAGCGAGTGTGAAATCGCAATGGGGTCTTTGAGTGGAACCCGAGCTCAAAGTTAAAATATGAATAATAATCTGATACAAATCGTACGCTGACAAGCATGTAGGTCGCCAGGAGCACTATAAATATAATTCTCTTGGTGCATGTACGATTGGACATGTTTCATACACCAGTTTACAGAAAAATATAAAAGTTTTTTTTAAATTATAAATTACCAATTAAGATACTATTGCATTTTATATTAATTTATGTATGCAACAACAGGCAAGTAAAGATATTATTAAATCTTTTGGTATTTACTTTTCAGATCATTTATTAAAGTTAAAATTATATTGTGTAATGAAACATTTACAAATAGCATTGGAAGATGATTTTTTTTTATATTTAATAATCAGAAAGTATAGTTTTGAATGTCTATTAAATCAATTAATTATTATTAATTAAAAGTTTTTACGTCGAGCGAAAGTCGAAGTCAAACATTTTTCTTCTAGTCCTTGGACGAGATCTTTTTTACTTCGCATCTTTCACGTACGAGTGAAGGTAAAGGCCTAGAACTAGAAAAGTAGATAGCACAGGAAATTACAGGGGATCCGATGAGCAAATACGGTCTTTACTTCTGAAATTAGATCTTTTCGAAGTTGCTATAGAGAGTGCAAGAACAGACAAGAAGATTAGTTAAGGTAGAAGGAGCCGAGGCATCTGTAAACTTACGATGCGACGCTAGCAAGTTGATCAAGTTTTAAAAAAGATGCCTCTGAAGTTTCTGACAAAGTTCACTACGCTATTCGCATCGATGTGACTGCATACGCATCTTATCCCCAGTGGTAACAATTTACACATTCCAAAACGAATGTTGAATGTTATCCAACACAGTGAAACCGTACAAATCTATTCCGCTCGCGTTGCTCACCAGTACAGACAGTGAGATATGGATAGATGGAAGAAGAAAGACGAAGAGACGCAGTGAATTAAAAGTTTTTCCATGAATAGCGAGGTTCGTTCGTGCTGTGGTGCTGCTCGTGTCCGTCGACTGTGCCCAGAAGTCGCTGATTTTTGCTTCAGTGTAATACGGAGTAAAGAAAAGGGCTGCTAGTACCGCTGGCATTCACTTACCCAAGGGAAATACCGCTGCAGTAAAACTTGCATCAATCTCATTCGCAACACGTCGCCTCGACCACAAATTGGAGAAGCTGCTGAGGCGAAGCCGTCGATATGTAAAGAGTTCCCAAGACAACAGGAACAAACTGGAGAAATGCGGTAAAGAAGAAGAAAAGAGAACATCCGTTCTCTTTTCTGAATGAACATGCATTTTTGAGTACAAGGCCTCCTAGCTAAGGCGACTTCTTATTTGCATTTGAAATAACAATCGTTAGATGCATGAATAAAGCGAAAGAGAAGTATGCAATTTGAAGTGCCAACTCAAGGGATCTCGGTACTTATATATAGCACTTAATTTTATACTAAAAGCATGAAATAGTGTAAAGTATATATAAAATATTCTTAAAGTTACATTTTCAAGAAAAGAACATTTTATTTTCTCATTAGAAATATGAAATGGAAAATGATAACTTATTTAATATTAATATTATAGTAACTATATTCATACATGAAAATAATATTTATAAAGTATTTCCGGTATATTTCATCCAAATTCAGAATTTGTAAAAAGTTAATATTTTGATTAACGTAGTTTCGAATGTACTCGCTAATTGTTCGCATGAAACCACAAGCCAGGACTAGTATTCCAACTGTTTGTGTTTCGATTGTTTCTACTTCAACCTTTGCAATACAATTTTTGAATTGATATTCGGGCATGTTTATTTTTACAGCTTTATTGATTATTAATTTCATGAAAGAATCCAATTTTCGGTGCAAAATATTTTGAAAGATATTTGCAAAATATTTTTTATCTATCAAATTTCCCTGATAAAATGATTCCTTTGATATCAACGTCAGTGTTGAAATTAAGATATGTGAAAGAGGCCTCATTGGTAAAAGCTGAAAATTTGCACAAATGTAGGGGTTTTCAATTGAATGAGCAGAATAAATTTCACACGATGAAATATACCAAGATTTTTGAAAAAATAGCTATAAAATCAGTTTTTGATTTTTAATACTTCTTGTACTCATTAAAAAAATACCATGAGCTCCAATTTTCATCTCAACTCATAAATTCATTCACTATTAACCTTACGGAGAGTAGTTACGGGAGTAGTGAGTTTTGAATGACCTACTATAAGTGGTCGACAAACGGGCGTAGAAATGTTAAATAATCTACAAACTTCGGTATTAAATATATAAAAAAGCAATAAATATAACTAACACAAATTTTTTATTTTATGTAGCTTTACTTAAAGGTGTCTTGTTCCATTTAGTTTATTAATTGCAAACAACGAAATACGACAAGAATTATTTTATCGTCTTTAATCATAATCACTAAAGTGCTTTGAAGCTAGTATAGCTACATAAAGTCCGAGGTGAATCGTTGCGTAATAAACTCCTAGTATTAATCGAAGAGTAATTAGCGATAGTAAAATACAGTTCGCCTAGCAAATTAACTGCGGGCCGTGCATTATCACTCACAGTTGTTATCGCTATCAAACGTGGTAATTGCATTAACCAAACCTGATACTCTCTCTCTCAAATAATATTCCCATCTCGTAAGCTATGAACGTAAGTTCAAATTAACCTTAAATTCTAAGGAATTGTTTCGAAAGTGATTTAGATAAATTTTAGTCCCTACTAAGTTTCTTGACAATAAAGGTTAGAAATTTTATTGGAAATCAAATCAGCAAATATTCTTAACATAATTTGTCTGATCTGATATTTAATTATACTGAACAAAATCCTAATGGTGATTTTACTTTAACGCGATTATGTTTACTTATACCGAACTCTTATTATTATTGAAAATGATTACCTCGATTCAGACATAAAAGTTTTCATTTAAATTTTGTAATCAGGATAAATTTACTCAAGTTTTTAAATCACCGATCGAAAAAACGATCGTTCGCTACTTTTTATAGGGCATAAATTCACAATGCATGGAATCATAAAGAACACTGCAACTGACAATCAATGTACCTGTCAATATCAGAGCACACAAATGTGTTCATATTATAGTTTTCAAAAGCTTCAAAGCAATATATACACTGCCGGAAATTAAATTTATTTTCTTAAATTTTATAATCTAGAGGACTTAATACTGTATAACGAAATTGTATGGCTATATATATAGGTAATTGGTCAAGTGAGAATCCTGATAATTAGTCATAATTGATGGTTTTGCTGACGAAGTTTATTAGCTTGCTCTATGCACAAGTCAGGCTATTGATTTTCCAATGTAGAAACACGCTTGGACCAAACTGCAGTGAATATAACTTCGACGTAGATTGAACGCTACGGAATTTCGTGTTAGAAATAGGTATAGAATAAAAAAAGACTAAAGTGAAGTAAATCAACGGGTTCAACAAAAAACCGCGAGCTGTTCGATACAAAATTATAGATAATCCATCAGAAAATAATGTTAAATATTCGGTAAAGAAAATTGGATTAAATTATGATTGATTAAAGCGAAGTTGTGTATTGTTTATTGATTAAATTTTAAAAAATGAAACATATTTTTATACAATAATTCATCTTAATTTTCCAATTTCATAGCCATCCTACTGCAGTTCATCTCTGGGAGTATGAGAAGAACGTAGGAAATTGTTACGGGAATGACATACTATAGAGATGGAAGTGAAGTTTCATTTTGTTGGTTAAGGTAGTTAGGAAGAATAACGAGACTGCTGAAATTAATTAACAGAATAATAGATAGATACCTCTTCAGCTTACAAGATGAAACCAACTAAAAACTCCCCAGTGAGCCCATATATGCATATATTATATACGTTGTCTTCGACTCTTTCTATCATAAAATACTTTAATTATATTTTACAATGCATAAAAAAGAAATAATAATTTAAATTACAGGCACTTATAATCTTAATATAAAGCAATCTACTTGAAGATGCAAAGCAAAATTAATATCTGAATTTAGTTCGTAAAGCTATTATCAATCCCCCATTACGCCAGAGCCAAGATTCAATTAATGTCTTAACGATAAATTGCGTGAATTATCGGCATCAACTCAATATATCCGGTAGATTCCCTTATTACGCAACGTCACGTACTCGCAAATCTTGGGCGCAGTGAATCCAGGCTTGTAGCGCAGCTGCTCGTACATCTGGCGCAAGGAGTATACGTGCAATACGCGCGCAGTAAGTGTCGTCGCGGATATGGCGATAAACCAATGGTAGGTATCTTGATAGCTAGCGAGGGTAAAAGGAGGATAGAGAAAGGGAAGGAAGGAAGGGAAAGAGGAAGCAAGGGATACCGAGGGTCAGATGGGAACAAAGAGGGAAGCAGAGGGCGTATCTGTAATCGCGTATTTTCAAGCAATGAGGACACTGTTTGAACATCAAGCGAATCTTGATGCAGAGCTAGCTGTAACATAGCCTGTTTTGCAAAGTGCCAAGGTACTAACGATAGCAAAGTACGGTATTCGCGTCATGCGAACAATTACGACGCCGTCAAGCTCTGAATTGGCTGCTACGAGGAATATTCACAAAAAGTTAATAGCGTCAATTTTACAAAAATATCCTTTCATGTTTGCTTTTTAAGAATTTGATCGATTAAACTTTATAAATAAACTTCGCTTTAATGACAAGATTGTAAGAGAAAGAGGAACGAAAGATGTAAATTTAATAGTACAATTTATATCGACATAGTTCGAAAAAAGTTAATTTCGCAACTTCAGCGGACTTGATAAGTCAAACCGATTTATATGGACTTGCAATCCATTATAAACATGTCAAACAATACTATCGAAGAAAATAATATCGGAATATTCTTCGTGCGCATAGCAGATACCCCAGTCGTTTGCAAATCAACATAGCTATAATCCATAATCTCTCATCACCACGCATTTACACGATATCCTTGTATTCGCAAAAACTTTTTTCTCCACCCTTGTTTATTGTCTGAAAACTTTGCTGTCTATCGCGCTCTCTCTTTCTCTCTCTCTCTCTCTCTCTCTCGCGTGCGCGCGCAGTAATCTCGATTCAAAACAATAGAATTCTGTTTGCTGCCTTAATGAATGAAGAATTGTTAGCGCGTACTCACACGGGATATTTCCTGTTGAGCGAGGTAGTCGATATATCGACAAGTCATGGAAGCGAGAGAGCGTTGGCCGATTAGCATTTATTGCGCGAATCGGATTCGAATAGCAAGAGCGTGATGGTGGCAACGGTGGTGCCCGTAGAGATTCGAGTTTCCACTTGAAATTAAAGCGCGATAAAGAGAGGCCTGGATGGCGTGTGACATTTATGCTCTTCAGGCTTTCTCTCCGTACTTTCTGCACTAATGCTTGGCGCCAGCACTCCAATTAATTACGGCAGCCGATTTAACGAACGACTCTAAACCGAGTTATTAAAACGAATAGGGTCGAGCGACCGCAGTTTGTTCTCGCGCGCGCGTTGTGGCTTCTGCTTCCGCGCGTCGACGCATGACGCGCGCATACCTAGGAATCGGAAGAAGAGAGAGACAGAAAGAGAGAAAAGCAAAGAGGGGATTGAGAGTTCGTATGGATTTATGTATAGAACTGCGTTATGGATTGTCGGAAATTTTCGTGTTCGCTTCTCTCAGCTGATTTGACAAAATTTGCAAATTTCATTTTTTTCTCTCACATTATTACACGAGTTCTTTTAAACAATTTCAAACTTTAGTAATATTCGCTGTGTTTATTGGAGTATTAATAAATCGTAGCGGAAGCTTCGATCGGAGAACTTATAAAACCATGAATTTTTCATCACAAATAGTGAAAATGAGAGCAATGAGAGCTTATTTTATTTGATTTTGATAATTAAGTAGATATGACAATACAAGTGTATTAAATTTATTTCAAATATCAATGGCACCTACCAATCTCGATTCTATAAAAAATTTCAACAAATAGCTAACGAGTCAATACGGTACCGAACTCCTTTCATTAAAGAACAAGGTCAACAAGTATAATTATGAAAAGAGCTGAATTAGCAGACTCGAATTGAAATCGAAACTAATTTAATATTATTACATGAATTCAATCGAAAATTGCACTTGTTAGCCTCATTGGCGGATGATAAAATACGAAAAATTTCCTCTTTTTTTCTTTGATTTTCATGAAATACTCCAATCTGGTCTGCTTCAAAGGTCGGATAATAGGTGTTTCCGCTTAGAAAGAAGAATGAATACGAGAAAAAAAGTAAGAATAAAAAGTCGAACTCTGGGAAAGAAAGATCTTTAAACAGGGCATAGTAGCAGTACAAGAAAAGAACGAGTGAACAAGGTGGAATCATTGGGGAATAGCGGTCATTAGTAGGATTATTTGAGACAATAGGTCCGGGAGCTAACCCCGTTTTCAATGCGCCGACAATCGTTGTCGTTGCGTCGTCTGGCGACGGTAATTTCAGGGAAAGAAATCGCGAAGGGTAATTGAAAAAGGATAGTCCCGATAAAAAGGAATACTGCAAAAATAGAAGGAACAGATCAAGAGAGGTATATATCCTTTGACTACGCATACGCGTTTTTGACAGAGGCATAGAAAAAAGAAAGAAAAGTAGAAATTCCAATTTAATTTAATTTAGGGTAAATTCTTTCGTAGCCCTTTGTAATCTTGTACTGAATTCGTTATTTTCGTGTTACTATTTATAGCTATCTTGTACCCATTTCAACAGAGTAGTAGTAGATGGTAAACATTTTTATAAAGCTTTAGGTTTCTTATTAGAATCTAAAATTTTAATTCTGAGCGTTCCAGAATTTTTATTATTCCAAAAATAAAACGTTGATGTCATTCAGATATTTTAATAACTTTTGTTTTAAACGAGTACTTAAACGTACTTCGAGTTGACGAGACGACATAGATTCATCGAACAAACTTTTGTTTTCAAACACTTGTCCGAGATGCCGATCTTAAAGTGCGACTAACTGCTCTTCCTCCCATCGTTCTATTCTTTATATCTGTACTAGAATTCTATGCGAGAGAAAAACTTTAAAAAAGGAAAAAAATTTAAAAGAAGGACAACTGAAATGGTATATGTGCGTGAGTGAGAAAAGTAAAGAGCAACATGAAAGAAATGAAAATGTACAAAGAAAGATAGAAGTAAAAGTAAGAAAAAGAATAATATTCAATGTTATCTATTTCGCCTCAGAACAAAATCTCGATTCTGCTATGAACGTGACAAGTTTTCTCGGTACTGAAAGACGATGAAGCTCTCTATTGTGTCAATCGAAGATAAACCCTTGAATCTTTTTTGTTTCGCTGTAAACCATAGAATATTTTCTGATTTTATCAATGAAACTTTCTTTTTTCATTTTATATAAATCATTCCAAATCGCCTTGTATTAAACGTTTTGGCGATGAAGCAGCTTCAAGACCAGAAAGACAGAACGAAACGTTATACTCTGAGCTGACGGTTGAACCCGGATAAGTACAAATCCCGTGAAGTAAGACCTCTTGGCTTTGGTGATTATTGCCTGTATCGCAAGTCAAGTGTTACCATATGCGCCTTAGGAAATGGATTCGAAGCAAAGCAGAAAAGAAACCTTGAGTTTTAGAATAAGGAAAGAGGTTGCACTGAAATAACAAAGTTTTCAAATAACACGTTTAAAGTAAATTGCAAGAAAAAACAATTTTTCCAATTCAAGTCATGTTGAAATATTCATTTGCTCTATTATTTTGGGCAAAAACGGTCAAAATTATTTGTACTTTCTGTACCAATTCATTGGATATAAAACATATCTGTAGAATTAACTAATACATGTAACATTTTGCCCCACAAACAATATAAACTTTTACAGTTTAACCACCATATATCATCGGAAATATTTTGAAAAAATATTTAACATTTGACAGTATTTAACTTATGCGCATGAATCGTCAATACTCGAGCGTTTGCATAGAATGAATTATTGAACGGCGTGACGAAGACATTTGAAGAGAAATGCGAGGAAGAACCATTCGATATGCAGACACCGTCGTTAATGGCGCTTCGCGTCTGATATCGACAACCAGATAAGTGCTACTGAAAGTAAGAATTTTTTTTTATCGTAAGATGTTCGAGCCAAATATAAAAAAAACTATACGTAACATAGTTACCGCATTAAATATTTTTTCGTATTTGTTATTAAAAATACAATTCCTTATATAGTTTTTCATAAAAACTTACTCGAGAAGAACAAAAGTGAATTTAGTTTATAATTCCTTTACAAAGTTCGTCATAGCGTAACGAAATAGCACAATCAACGTGAGTTGCGTACAGTACACAAAATGCACGTTAGAGTACTCGAACATATACGAAGTAGTCATGGCTTTAGACAAGCATATGCGAATTTGATGATATCTGAAGGGCCACCAGCGAAATCAGTACCATCTGCGCACGCTGTACCAGTGAACTCAATAATACTACAAGGGGTAATCAAAACTGCAGACACGAAGTTAGCGACACTAGACAGAGACACACAGGGGCTTAACGGGTGACACTAGAAAGCGCTCAGTGCGACGTTAAACAATGCTTTGGCAACAAATAATGCATCGCGCATGTATAAGGTCACGGGATGCTAATCTACATTTACTCGGTTGCTTGTTTCGTATGTCAAAGACCTTTTTACGCCGACGATGTACCTACGCGAGTCTATGCAACCTATATTTGCATTCAGGAAGTGGGACAGAGAGAGATGGTTAACGTCCCGTGACGTCAGTCTCCGAATTAACGTCACGGTGATGTTTGCATACACCTACAGTTGATATATATATATATATATATATACAGAAACAATGCGAAGAAGAGAACAGGCTCTTTTTTGAAGAAGAAGAAGTACCCCTCGAGTCCGCCACGAAAGCGAACTAAAAGATCTGCGACGACTTTTGAGCTAGATGTTAAATGCTGTGAACGAATATCGTGTGCAACATTTGTATGCAGCTGAGTCTATTATCTGTAACAGCTTTTTCTGCTCAGTAGTGTCATGACTGTTGAGCACTCGCAAGGAAAGCATCGTATTTCGTTGCTTGGGAGAAAGCAAAGCTAAACTAGACGGGGATTCGAGCCGTCAGAAGTGCGCTAAGTTGATTCAGATATTTTAAGATACTTTTACCATCTGTCAATATTTTCTTTCAATGAATTTTCAAAATATTCTACAAATGTATCGAATATAATTATACATTTTTTACTTCAATTTTTTTCTTACGAATCTTTTTAATTGCAACTGATATAGATTTTTTACGATTCGATCTTCATTGAAATACTTGGATTACGTTCAAATCAACTTTTCTATTCGATATGCTGATATCATTTAATTTTATTAATTTTGTAAACTATATTATACTGGCACCTTAGAAATGAGAACGTTTCTGGTAGAAAGTAAAATTACCTGCTTACGTTCTTTGATTCTCTAGGTTATTCCTTGTGTAAAAAGTATCGCATTTTACCAAGACTCAAGCTTGCACTGCAAACAATGAAATTTTATGTAGAAATTTAATATTCATAAAAATAACGAGATTGTCTGTTGCAGGAAAATTGAATAAAAGTGCCGGATATAATTATAAATTTTATCATAAAGTATATAAAATGTATTTTTAGATTTAGAATGATATAAAGAGAATGCGTGGATATGATATATTATTTTTGCTGTGAATTCGAGTACTAAACATTTTAAAAATATCTGAAGAATATGTGAATATCGTAAAAGAAATATAAGTGTCTTCTTTTAACTTTGTTAATCTTGCACATATGAATGTAAAATACATGACTTTACGTTAGCATTTTATTTTGTTTGACAGTATAATGTAAAATATAATTGTAAAGAATAAAGTAAACAAATGATTTCGTTGGGCTTCTTACAATGCAGACTTTGACTGACGAACTTGTTTCGAACTAAAAGAAGTTTTTTAACATTTATGAAATCCGTTCCTGTAAGATCTTTAAATAAGCATACGGGTTAATTGAAAATTATTATCGTGTGTGTTTATATACCATTCATAAATAAAGAGTAGAATATAAGAGTAGAATCGATGTTTAAACGCGGTTTGCATATTAGATTGGTAATCAATTATCAGCTATGCGTACGCAAACAGAACCGTCAGAGGACCAAACTTTTTCTCTACATATCGACGATCGCTCCTCGGAACTAAAGCTGCAGACAATCACGCAGTACGACTGCGCATGATTGAAGAATCAAGTTTGTACGAGTATAGAAGGTGAATGCACATTTGAGTGGGCTCATTTTCAAGTTACGTAATTATGCAGTCGATATTGGAGTAGACTGAGGATCTCCCCAAGCTCAACATGCTAATCACCTTGCCTAGATTATCCTCTCTACCCACTACCTTCCCGCTGTACATATCTCTCTCCCATTCTCTCTCTTTCTCACCCTCCCATTGAGATCCAGTATTTGTAGATAATTATCGTATTACTATATGTATATATGATCAAATTCAGAAAAAACTCGGTACCTGGAAATCGAAAAATTATTGGCGAGGACACATCAACTGAACTGGATTTCCCTAGTTCCAGGGTGGCTTCTGGTAAGAAAAACGCAAAGCTCGCACTTTTCAGCTTGCAACTCGGTTTTTATACTCGGAAACGGAAAAAAAGTTTGAAATGGTTTATTGAGCTTTGTGAGTCATCAGATTTTGGAGAAAATACAATCAGGTACAGTTTTTAAAAAAATCATCGTTATTTTTCGTTCTAGTTTAATTGCATATATCGTTATTGTTTTTTATGTTTTGAAACTTTTGACATCTTCTTTTTAACTGCTAATATTTTATTGTGAAATTAACTATACATCCCATATTTAGTCCTCTATGTTTTCGAATATCAACTAAAATTTTAATTTATAAAAAAATGATAAAACCTCCTATCGAAAAATCACCAACATTTGATTAATTTCTAAAATTTCTCATATCTTACAAAACTTATGACTTCTAAAAAGTGTCAAATATTCATTCGTAACTTTTTACTCGGGGGATCTATTTAAAAGATGTTTTTCAAACGAAAACTCTACTTTAATTTCATACATTATAAATTGTATTAAATTTATTTTCAAAAATTATATTTTTCTTTCTATTTTCTATTTTCGGTATAGAAATTAAGTAACAAACTAAATAGTTTGAGCTTCGTATTTTTCTTAATCGGGAGTCACACGTCAGATGTAGTCGGCGTGTCCTTGCGACTATTTTTTTAACACCATTTCCAGATACCGAGTTTCTTCCGATATCTCGTGATTGCTCAGATGTACATTAAGCAAAACACCTTGCGTGAGTGCAAGTGATTACTCGAATGCTCGACGAGCAATGATAAACGCACAAATGCACATTTACACATACACGTACAGAAGAAACGTTTCTCTCTTTTCGGGTCCTCTCTTTCCGTCTGTGTGTTATATTGAACTTGTAGGTGGCAACATTTTTCCTGCTTTACTACAAACCTCTTCCTACTTTTTTTCCTGGATTTTTTTTTCAGCCCCCTCAGATTCACGATGCAGAGTTAGTGTGTGTTTTAGAGCTGCCTCTTGTAAGCGGCCTCTCAAAAAATTGAGTGTCTACGGTGCTCTAGTGCATATACTACATTAGGCTCTATCCTCCCGGCTGAATCTGTTGGCTCGTATTTCTTTTCCCATTTTCGGTATATATATATATATATATATATATATATATATATTCACAAAATAACCGCGCCGAATTCAGTGAGCCTCAGTCGTTGACTGCATCGATATTTTGCCGATTGAAATAAAAATTCTGATATATATTTTTGAAGAATATAGATGATCGACGTTTAACTTGACTTGATTTCTTTTTTTCACTTGTTTCTATTCTGCAAACAGTACAGAAATTCTGCTGATATTTCGTGTTCATGCTTTGTTCTTTCTGTGGTTTTATATTATCAGCTCTAATGCGAAAAACTTTATATCGATCAGATACTAATGGAAATAGTTATAATTTAATAGAATTAATATATAACACTAAACAATGAAAATTTAAATTTGATTACGAATTTGCTGATTGGGTCATCTATTTATTATTACCTCTGCACAGAATTATACTTAGGTCAAAGCATGGCATCAATACCAAGCACCACTCAACTTGAGAACTGCTCGTTAGTGTCGTTAGCAGTGAAAGGATGAAACTGCATAACGGGAGCAGAGGTAGTGCAACATAAGCAGTAGTGACTACATTTATACATAGATGTACAACTTTACCCTTGTAAATAAAGAAAAGTTTCAGTGAATACTCGACACACCCATTTGGCATAAATAATTTTTGTCTAAACTTACATTCACGACTCGCTTTCATTATTCAATTAATTAATTTATTTCAAATTATGCAGATTACTTCTAATAAATAGAAGTTGATATAAAGCAAGCTTTTTTCACCTGCATTTTTAACGTGTACGCGCCATACACGGATACAATCACATTTCATATAGATATTTTATCGACGACGGATGCAGATACTCAGTCAATACATGCAGATCATCGTACTATACGCCAGTGATTTACGCATGAAAAGATTCGTCATATAACGTCCCCGATAAATCTCACTTTGATTACTGCTACAAACTGTTTGAGATGACGATATACCGTGTAATCAGTGTAATAAATTAGTTCAGCAATCAGAACTGAAAATAATACAGTTGTTCGGGTGATACGACATTTACAGAACGAATATCGCGCGCAGTGAAACGGCGACGGCAAGTGCATGACTTGCTCGCATTCTACTACAAACGTTGTGTACGAGCATGGAACGCTACTGTATTGCTGTAAACTGCGGCACGGATGATTGATTTGGACAGATCCGCACATATATATCGTACAGGTGGGAATCGGAGATTCCATAACTCGAGCCGGAAAATCATTACCACGATGCTGACGCTCCACGCTGTAGAACCTGCCCGGATCGAATGTAAATCGCGCGGGTACTAATTGCGCGCCGCTTTTGGGTAATATGCGTCAACCAGCTAAATCCGACCGCCCACTAATCCGCCATGAGAACTTTGCGCTTTGGACTATGCCAATCGCGAATTGAAATGGGCCAATAAAATTGTGAAATAGATAAGCTGTGCACCGCCAGCAAGAGCACAGCACTTTACCAAAGATCATTGTTATAAACTCGAATGATTTTCATTACTGTACAGGGTTTCCCGTATTAAATGTATGCAAATCCAACTGAATGATCATCTATTTGTCATTACTGATCAATGATCATTTATATTAGCCATTACTGTCTGAGAGATTTTGCAATACTCGTAAAATAATCCTAGAATTTTAAATGTAAATTTGATATTACAGATTTACAAGTTGAATTTTGAAGCTGTTCGAAATTACGCATATCTCGATAAAAAAAAAATTATACGACCGTTCGAAAAATCCACGTCACATGGGAATCGTAATACATCTTTGATACGCGGTATATACCCAAAGGACAACGCGTTAATATACCTTCTTAAGAACGTAATAATAAATAAATTTATTACACCTTTAATAAAGGAAATTCCTTGTGGCGAATAGCCAGGAAATTAATTTTAAGTTAAAAAGTCATGCGGCATCGGTATTAAATTAAGTGTTTCAATTTTCCCCGGAATTTCGTCTAAGATTACATTACAAACCCTGAAGAAGCGTCGATTTCTCATTCGATTAAGCGGCTGGAAAGAGAGAGAACGCAGAAGTGGAGGAAATCGAATCTATATAGTAGGAAGAAGACGGATGTGTTGGAAAAGGCAGTGACGTACTCGACAAAGCCGCCGAAGGGCGGTACGCCGAACGTCGGCAGCTTCGCTGACGACTTATTGATCGGGAGCCAACCGATGGCAGCGTAGCTGCTTCCACCTGTCGACGTTAGCTGAAAGCGAGGATAAGCCTCTACTACCGTCGGCTCGTAAAGCTCCTATTCGTTCGTGAAAATCGCGACGAAGCCGACAGTAGAGAGTTTGAACCCAGAGGTGCTGCAAGGGTGGCAGGTCGCTGACTTACCTACCTACGCACTGGATAAATTGCACCGTCAGCAAGGTGAAATTCAGTATTATCAACTGTTTTAGCTCGGTGTGGATAACCGATTAGATATTTGGTAGGAAATTTTTACGATCACAAAATGTTCAGATAAGAGATTAGCTTGGATTACGTGATAGTAATGAAATCTGCCGTATCTAGAGAAATATTACCAACACTGAGTCACAAGGCTAGAGCTGTTTCTGGATAATAGAGGGTGCAGTAGTCGACAGAAGGGAAAACACGTCGCGAAACCACGTGCGTCAATTTGTTGACACGTTGCAGACTAATTAAGCATCAGATTATCCAAGCTGTGCTACTTTCTTAAGAGTTTCGAAGCCACGGTACCGAAGTACACCACTTCGGATTTCACAAACACTGAGAAAACTTCATCTATGTTAGAGGGAAGAAATATTAGTATGAAATTGGAGCAAAATTCTTGTTTAATCGAATATACCTTTTTAATGTTTACTTCTATTTTCTGCTAGATATAATTAACATTATTTAATATTAATAAATACGATACGTCACGACTGATCAAATACAGATCAGTACTACTGATTGCAGTTTCCTCTAAAGATTTAACCCACAAATTATATTAAAAATTACAGCCGCTTAATTTAGCTTTAAATGTCAAAGCCAGTTTTCAGTACGCAATGTACTGGAAGAAACAGATCAATGAAAGTGTATGTCACACTTTTATATGTAAGAGTGCAGATAACCAAATTCAATATCTACGTTTTATTTACAGCAAGTATTTTAATTAATGCATTATGCATTTACCTCATATTTATTTACGTAAAAATATAAGACATATATTTCTCAATGTTTAACAAGTTGGGACAAGAGTCCCGCATTTAAACATCGAGATCAGTATGACCGCCATATGAAGCATATCTCTTTGTTACGGCTTACTCAAAAAGGTTTTGACTCTGAATTTGTGGTCAACGTTTTATATTTATTCTGGAAAATCGATTTGTGGAGTAAAATGCCTTTGACAGTTCTATTACTGCAAACCATACGATATGACTAAATATATATATAAATTTGCAATTTTCATTGATACTATAGAAACCTTAATATTTGTACAAGCAGAGAAAATAATTGCTTTTATCTTAAACATAAATTTGACATAATAAAATTATTGTTTCAACACTGGAAATATATCGATAAGATTTAAAAGTATAAAGTCCATAAAAATAAATAAATGTAATATTTAAAAATAATATTCATAATGATAATGTTTAAAAGCTAGAACACATTCTTGAATATTAAAGTAGAAGTATGACAGTAAAGTATTCCCCTATTATACGAAGTGTACTTCAACCCAATAGTTATCGATTAACACTAAGGAAGGGTTATTTTTAGTAAAGCTCTACATATATTACTTTGCGTAAACTGAATAGCAATTATTATAGTGATTTGCACAGAGTTTATAAAGTAACTACTTAAACTTAATACTTTGAGAAAATCTGAAAAGACAATTCCATTACGAAGAAAGAGCCTATTACATTTTAATATTAACATTTGACCTTTAAAATCTAAAAACGCTTTCAGACCTTGGATGCAAAAACTGAACTATTCATCATTTACTTATATAGAATCAATAAATGGAAAACATATACCATAAAATGAAGCTCAATTACATTCGGTCCAAAGAATTATAGATGATAGCAAAGGTGTTCCCGATCTCAGCAGAGCTCAAGTCTTTCAGTATTCAACTGAAATATGAGATTCAATCACCGACCCTCTATCTTTATACGTATAAATTGCACAGGTCAATTAATGTTAAAACAAAAACTGCAGGCAAACGTTAAAAAGAATTGCTAACATTGACAACAAAAAGGTGAGAAAGCGGAGGGAATGAGATCACAAAGAGGAAGAGAAAAAGCAATAAAAAGAGAATAAACGAAACTAAAGATACTCGTGCTAAATAGAGAAAAAGCTAGAGAGTCAGAGGAGGGGTGAAAAAAGACGAGAGGAAAAGAGAAAGGGAAAGAAAAAAGATAAAAATAAATGAAAAGAGTCGAAAGCTTAAGAGGAATGGTAGCTCTAGGTAGCAAAGCAACAAATGGAAAATAGAAAAAAGCGGGAGACTATACGCGACGCAACGTGTAAGAAGCGCAGTAAGTGAGTCAAGAATCGAAAGCAGGAAACGACGAATTTCAGCAGCTCGGTAAAAAGGTGTACTGTGTATGGTGAGTATACGCGGACACGATGCGGACATGTGTGTCTTTTCTCGCGCGGTAAAGGATGAAAGGCGGTTTCGAGGTCTTGAAAGCCAGAAACAGCTTCAATGACAACTTTTATTTCTATCCGGCGTAGGAGAAAGAGAAAGAAGAGTTGAGTTTTTCACGCCTAGCCTACTTTAATGCAGCTTCGACTCTCCCCGTGTGTTGCTTGAATTTCCGGCTCGGATGAAAGGCAATTGTTCGAAGACTACTGCGATACGGATAAAGGAGGAAGAGAACAATGCAGAGCTATAGTGATACTTCCAGTATAACTTATAAATAATCTCTCTGCTCGGGTATTCGGCGATTGTCAAATGTCGTTTCACATGTCAAATACAAATGGAAATGATTTTATAATCCAAATGAAGTTTCAGACTCAAAAATCAAAATATATAGTACTAGTTTATCTTTGAAATACTAAAGTAAGTTTCAAAGATATCTGTTAATAAATTGTATAATCTAAAAACTGGATATATTTGAAACAGTAAAAACTGTCAACGGTTTTTATGGCTTCCCATAAGTATTTCGAGTCTAGCATATCCTATCATGTAACAACTATCGACTCGGATGCTGAGCAAAGAATTAATGGCGCTATAAATAACGATCGACGCATCAGGTATACAGAGTGATATAAATTCACTAGCTGCGCTGAAAAAGTCTTTAAAAAACAATATGAATTTACTTTCTGTCTCATTCGATACTCAATTGCATTCTTGTAACCCAAAGTCACTGAGCATTAAATATCAAGCTTAGTTTTTTCTACCTCGAAAACGTTAAATAGACCTAAAGATACGTTAATTCGTAACAAAATGAAAGAAAGATCAAGTTAAACAATTCATCTATTCACAGTACTCATCGTTATACGAACAAAAGGGTTAGAATACTATTTTCTTTTGAAATTATGCCTCAAGGGCTCTTTTGAGTTTTGCGTTACAATTATCGTTTATTTTTTTTTCCCTCGGCAATTGAACATTTCCATGTTCCCGCTGTCGAGGAAGTACTTAGTAATTAAAGGGCACGTTTAGAGCCTTAATGAACAAATAAAGTTTATATATGAAAAAAGTTATGAGACAGAATAGCTGTTCTTACATTGTAACCCATATAAAATGCATTACTTTTTAAAAAGACTGACCTACTTGTAAACACTTGTAAAAATGTTATTTATTTAACTCGGTGTTAAGCGTACGGTCTAAGATCAAGAACCATTTTCTCGGCTTAGGGTCTGGTCGTAATTGCCACAGAATTCAGTATGGCGCAATATAATATGGCAAAGTCAGCCGGTGCGTAACGATAGTAGCAGCTCAGCCTTCGAAGCTGGTTCTAAAAGTCAAATTTCGCGCGATGCAAGTTGCGAGTTATTCGCGGCCAGCCGCGCAAATTCAAGCAGCAATAGAGAGAAGAGCCGTCTCGAGAGCTGTGTGAGAGATCGTAAAAAAGGGGGCGGAAAGGGTTAGCAAGGCGGTGGACGTTACTACCTGCATTACGTTCGTCCTATACACCGGCACTGCTTCATGCTTCGTTAGATGCGACTGGCTTTACGATTTGAATTTCACACCGTTTTACATTCTAGCGGACTCTTCATTTCTGCTATGCTTAGCTGTGTGCAAAGTCATAGGAGATTGGCGATTGTTCGCTTGCACAATATTAAAATCCTGCATAATTAATATGACCAGAATAGTAGGATGAAGAGATAGCCAGTTGTCGAAAACTGTTGTATAATTAAACAAACTTTCATTTTTACTCATTTAATATTATTAAATGTATAAAACGTAAATTGTCTTCAAGAAATATTCCTCGACAATTAGAGTGAAGGCATTATTGGATTATATTGCATGGATAAATTCAATGAAGTTCCATTTGTGAAAGAAAATTATATGCAGTATTTTTTAATCTCATAAAATTACAAAATTGAAAAAAAGTAATTTTAAAACTATGGTATATTGATTTAATTTTTTTAGAGAAATGATGCGTGATCTGATTTTAAACATCATAATACGATTGAAATTTTAGAAATGATCTAACAGTCTTCGATACTAAAAATTCAGCGGATTGTAATTTATAATATAGGAATATTTGAGAAGAGCGAAATTCTCAGTTGCGATATTTATTATGCTGAATGTAAAATTCTACTGAATCTTTAGGATAGAGGACGAGTCGTGAAACTGAAAGAACAGCGTGTATAAATATTTAAATTGTCTCGTTACGAGTTATACAAAGAAACAGCCTTATTATAGCAACGTACGAGATAAGAAATATCTACTTTTTTTTGAAAATAGATGAATATTCATTATCAAAGTAAAATCCATTCTTTGAAGATTAATAAAAGTTTAAATGCTTTCTAATGTTAGCATAGTATAGTTGCGCTATAAGAAAGTAATTCTTTGTAGCCCGATAATCAACAAAGAGGGCTTCGTAAATAACTTGAAAAATAATTTAACTTTATCACAGGACGTAGTTATGTACTTGAAATTATCCTTTAAGAATTTCGAGCTTGTCTACTTTGTCGCGGTACACTGTAAATTATATCCGTATGCACAGGTGCACTGTGTACACACGCATTAGCGTCTGGATGTCTGGCTACTTCGAAGCCAACCACATTGCCGGTGGGTTAACGAAATTTACGAAAGCTGCATATTTGTGGCAAAGTAAAACGCGTCAACGGCAGCGTCTGCTTGTACTACCGCAAGTGTCGCCCGTTTACTAGCGAACTCTCCAACATAGTCCGGTTATCTAAGTTTCCAGAAGTCCACCTTCTCTAGAGGTTGTATGCGCATCGTCGTGCTATTTCTATGGAACGTGCTCGTCTAGTTAAATGCATTTCAAGAAACCGGATGTAATGCTATCGCAATGATATGGTTGCATACTGTACGGGTCTTTCTTTCTCTTACAAACTACGTTATATTATATTCTGTGCTTTACAAAGGATAAATATATACTAAATAATTATAGGGTCGGGTTCAAACGAATAATGAGAGAATACAATTAGTGTTATATATTGCTTGTGCTTATTCTTACAACTTCTATATGTATACAACTGAAAAGCTTAAGAGAGTAATCAAAATGTAACCATACTTTTGACTATTATAAAAATAGTTATTTAAATAATATCCTTTTCATATACTACAAATGAAGACCAATAACAAATATGTACAAAGTACAGGTTACCTTCTCTTGTGGTACAAAGTATTCTGTATTTAGAATTGCGTCCGACTATACAAGCGCCTTTACTACTTACAACACTTAATTTCCTTTTTTGCGGAGAAAATTCGTTTCAAGTGCATGAAATGTTTTATTTGTATATAAACAAAAATATATAGGTAAATTATAACTACAGAATCTATCGAACAATACAATCCGTTTCAGGTACTGAAATTCAATTATTATTAATCCAAAAGTACAATAAAATTGACGTTGCTACATATTATAATGCTAAACTAAATAAATAACTCGTAGCAAGTGGAATACTAAAGAAGCGGAATGCAGCAGAGACATTTGCCTTAAATTATATCCCGTAAAGCATCTCGACGTGGCCCTATATCAGGAGAAATTATGCACGTGTGCCGAGCCTCTGCGCACAACTTCAGTGCGCACATAATACATAAGCTTACGCACCGGCAAACGGTAACCGTCTATGCGCTTACCCGTATTTACAGCATGTTATACGATGTTTGCTCGTCTTTCACGATACAGACTTGTTATACCAGAAAAAAACAAGAGGATATGCGGAACATATTATAAGTGAGGCATGTAGAATGAAAAAATTAAATATGTACCTTTTAATACTTTAGAACTCAGAAAAAAAAGTTTTATGAACTTTTTTCATTCATGAAGATAACTTCTCTAATACACTAAGTATTTTCTTATTCAAAATAATTTGGCAATAAACATATTCTCTGAATTTAATCAACTTCCATTTCTTGCAATTGAATCTGTGATTAATTACGTACAGGGACATAACACGCTGAAATTAATCACATAAGATCATACTTCACGTGATCATACATTATTAATGACTAACGAGTTATAAATAATCTTTCAAGTCCATTATGTATTAACACCATGTAAGATATCTTCTACTTTTTAATTAAAAAAGGATAATAAAATATCATAAGTGCAACGATGAATTTCAAGCCATTCTAACTGGAAACATTAGAATTCACTTCTCGTCAATTCCGGATTCAAGTATATAGCAATTTCAGACATACGTCGCAAATTACAAAAGCGACGTCTGCTAACTCTGGGACAGCATAGTAACAGGATCAGAAATGGAAACAATTCGCAGCGTATCGCATGGTATACGAAGCATATGTTGCTGTAGCTATATAAGTAACTACATTGCCAACGCAAAAGCATTCAAAATTAAAGCAACCAAGTCTAACCGGTATGTGTCTATTTCATACATGAACTTGGTTGACAGTATACATATGACTTCCAGCGAAAGTGAGACGTTAACGCAGGTTTAATTAGAATAGCTAATCCGTCGCATAGATTCCCATGAGCGCCAACTCACACCCGATGAATGTAATTGCCTGTTACAAATTACGAGGAATTCCTATTCTCGGTATTTCCTGCCCTCTCCATACTACGCAGCACCGCATCACTCTCTTACACATTTATACACACGCACATTCTATCCCTCGGGAAATGTAAGAGAAACACGACTAATCGCACTCGCCAGAGTACGTCCGTAGTATTTCCTAGAATAAGGAAATATCGACTGTGGTTGCCCAGCTCCAATGAAAGAACTCGGCGGTTTCCATTCATTTGCTAGGTGTACCTAACTTTTTTAGGAGTAACGAAAACGAGCTTCTGTAAATGTTACTGTGTTATAAATTTTAAATTGATGCAGATACTTGTCGTTTACGGTAAATTGTTGATTAAAAAATTAATCAAAAATAACGACAAAGAATACCTACATAGTATAACTCCTTGTTAAAATTAAACTTGTGCTGAAAATGAATACAAGTGACGAGACGTTAGAAGTTAAGTGAAAAACAGTGTAACTACAATGACACTGTCAGTGTCAGTAACTGCTGAGGTAAGTACGATAGATGTAGTGCAGAAAACGAAAATAAAAACAAAGACCACGGACCCGGTGAGGTCAGCACAAACAAGTTGGTACTTGACTGTCCGGGAACGTCTTCTAGACTGAATGTCCCGACAGTGACATTCAAGTAGCTCTGTTCTGCTAGATTACCAAATTCAAGAGAAATTGCATTCACCTTCATAGGACACGAGTTTCAAGCTTTCGAGGTTTGACTCCAAAAAAGTGCTGAGCGAAAAAAGGGTAATTTAGAATGAAAAAGATTCGCGAGTTTTTCTGCGTCGGAATGGTCTCGGTTCGTTACGCTGGTTTTCTTCATTCTCACCCTTCCCCTCTCAACACCACTACCAAGAGAGTCGGCGACCGAAAGGTCGACGCCAGGAAGTTAGTCTGCGAATTCCGACGGCGGCAGCTGTGGCGATTAGCCATTTATCACATACGGCGTGTTTCTCTGCTAGTTCAGTGGTTTGGCTATTGGAAGACTCACCACGCTAAGTGTAACTGACTCTGATTTGCCGACGCCATTTGTGTTCGTGTCCGTATTATGAATAAAGAACATATGCAAGAACCTTCATTTCACTATCTACGTCGTTGCGGTAAGTCACGTGTGCACGTCGTGTACATATCTAAATATGCACCATAATTAGTAATATATATACAAATAATGTATATATATATATATATATATGACGGTAGGAAAAAGTATCGGAAAAGTAATTAATGTTTGATAAACTCTATTGAGCAACGGAGTTGATATATACGTATATCGACACACTGCTCTATATATTTTTATTCGAACGCCAAATAGATAAAGAAATTTCTGACGTTTATTTCTTGATTTATTACAGATTCAACGAGTAGATCACTCTACTACACTCTATAGGCCGAGCTTTACTATTGTTACTGAGACGAAAGCTTGCACCCGAAAAGAGCAGCTATACTATTACGTAATGGTACATAACGACAAATCTTATTCATTGCATAAGATTCAACGCAACGGAGTAATCAATGAAACAAGAAACCCAAATGAACTATGAACGTTTGTAAAATCTCGTCTACAAAAATGTTTCCCAGATACGATCTCATTATTGAAACAAATATCATTACGAATTAAAAAAAAGTCTGTCAAACAGTTTACGATCAAAGTCCCATCTTTTATGAAGTAGCTCAGTCAATTCGAATTCCAAATGAATTTAGACAGAGGGGCAGCATGTCGGTGGTACCGGGCCATTCAGAGCGCGAATTGCATGAAGTGGCCTTTTCGGTGCATGCCAACCTTAGCGAATGGGCCACTGCTAAAAGGCAAAAGCACGAAGCAGAACCAAGTCGTTCCACCGGCTGCTCTCTTAGGCAAATTATCCAAGCTCAAGGGTAGTCGGTCAGAAAGCTGACAGCAACACCGGCATGAACACCCCAGGTTGAGAGAGAAAGAGACGACTGTACTAAAGACGTTAAAGGGTTATGTACAAGGGCACTTTTAATAGCTAGGATTTCCGAAAATTTATCGGTTTTAGGCAAAGTCACTCCAGGCAATAATGTTCACGGATTTCTATCCAGTGGAAGATTAGCGCGCCGGAAATTTTGCGAAGTAGGATTAGCATAGAGATGGTGATAGAAAACGATTGACTATATATAGAGAGAAACGAGATAGAGTATATATTTCGCCGGGGATTTTCAGACTTGCGGAATTTACTGTAAAGGATACCTTTCTTGCTAGGTTTCTTTGAATTTTAGTAGAGGATTTGCTTTAAAGAATGAGTACAATTAGCTACTAACGGTGTATACAAATAAGGGGAAGCTTACTTTCTTTGCAACGCTTTATGTAATTGAATATAGTAATGTGATTGAAATATTAATGTCTTTTTTCTGCTCAAAATTTATTAAAATAAGTTAATTGTTTCGGGAATAAACTTTGTTAATTACGGGTTTTAAAGAGAGCTTAGTTGGTCTAACCTTTTTACAAGGATAATATATTTTTGTAATATAGGCATACTTGAATATGTTTTTTTGTTCACTAACATTGTTGATATACAGCTTAGTAAAGGTCATGCGATAATGTCGCAAACGTTGTACGAAAACGTTATTTCTCAAACAATAAAAAATCGAGTTTAGAGTACCTTCCAGAAACTGCTTTCGAATACATTTTCACAGCAACACGCGTCACTTCTCAGCGTTCGCTCACATACCCTACGTAAATAAATGGATGTGTATATACACATATGTGAGGAAGCTCCCACTACCATTGTCCCCACTCCTTGTATGTTTTATCTTCTTCTATACAGCTATTTCGTGTTATTTTCCTTCACTTGTGTACATAGTACTTAAATGGCGAAAATCTCTTTTCGAACGTTAAACTTCCTATCCAGAGTAAAATATAAAACGCTTGATACTTTATTGAGTATAAGAAAATGTGTAATTTTTATAATTTAAATAATTTAAACAATTATCAATATTTATTATAAATAACAATATATTCGATAACTACTTGTCGTTTACTAAACAGATTCAATGTACTATTGATAAAACCTTAGCTGTAGAAAAAAGTCAAACGAAGTTTAAAATCGAATGCTACTGGCGATAAGTTCAGAAGAGGATAGACGTGAATTCGTAAAACAGAACAAATAAAAAGAATAATCGAATCGGGGAAAGCGTAAAAAACGAAGAGAACGAAAAGCGAGGATTGCCATATAGCCGTCGGTGCGATACGTGTATACAGTGAAAAGGAGCGTAAGAGAGGGAACAGAAACACACACAGACAGACATAGACAGCTGAGCTGTATCTCTTTACTTTACATGCCTGTCTGCGTTGAGGTGTCATCAACGATGTCTGTAACTCTGGATTAAAGAGGAAAGTACAAAACACATAGAGCTTTACTTTTATGAACCGTCAAGCTTTGACAATTAATACTTCTCATTATTGAGCTCAATATATTCCAAGCGTTTGACACTGTCAGGGAAAAGTTCAGTGTCGATCATTTTTATGACCAGAATTGTAAATGTTGTATGTATATGTATATATGTGTATATATGTTTATGTACGTATATATGTATATATTCGATGCTAATGCGGGGTATTAAAGTCGAAGAATATTCACAGCAATTTAGTACTAGAGTAATATTTTATAGGATTATTGGCATCGGTATTCAATTAATTCTAGTAAAAGCTTAACATCGCCGATAAGAAATAATCTGAGCGCACGGAATACGACGTCGTGAAATTTTACGAGCAGCTCGAAGCTTGATAATACGCACACATATACGTAACCTGCTAGCTATCAACACACTTTAAGTACATGAAAACTTTTTGAAAACAGAAATAAAAAATAATAAAAGAAAGAAAAATTGCAATTCACTCAAATATACAATAGTCTTGATTAAGTCGTTAAAACTACGACAACTTACGGCTTAATACATAGATATAATAAAGTTCACGGAAAATAATAGCCAACGAATGAAAAAACTTTCAAGCCGGTTCGTCGGTTCATTCGCGAACGAAATAACGCTGAGAGTAGGCCTCGAACGTTCTTGTACCTCGTGCAAGGATGAAAAGGGGAAAAAGGGAAATTCATTTTCGTCTAGAGCCGTTGGTGTGTGCATCCGAGCTACAACTCGCTAGTGCAAGACTGAGAGAAAAAAAATTAAAGTGAGGTTGAACGTATGAATAGAGATTCAAGAGTCGCGCCACTCGACTCAACCTGACTCAACTGCTGAACCTGGGGTCGTCTGGCATTTCAATGAAAGTAGGCTTGTATTGCAGTAGCACCAGCAGTTACTAGTTGTTGGCGATTTGCTAAAAAGTTGCAGGATACTACTAGTCCTTACCTTCTTTTTGAAAAAAAATGTGAAACTGCTGCAGATGCGCTTGAGGTATAAAATTGAGAAATCGACCGGTTTAAGTTTCTATACAAATAGAAACAGTTATTTTTCAAGAAACTTACAATGTTCATCTATCGACTACATTTGTATTCGTCGGAATTTTAAAACTTACCGACTGTATGAAGTTAAAAAAACTGGTAATAAATTCTCAATTGTGGTGGGAAATGAAAGTTTCTAGAGGAGAAAATATGATGATTCATGGCAGATTTTAACTTTGGAAAAACCAGTAAAAGACGTAATTAAGTAGTGCTAATAAACGATATGGTCAGGCATATGCTCAGAAAACTAATCTTCACGAGATGAAAATTTTTAAATATTAATAAGTACAAAGATAATAACAAGCTTATATTCCGTTGTAATAAAGAATGAAAAAGAGAATAATAATTAGAAAAAAAGAAATTTATTGAAACTGAATTTTAGTTACGTACTCCTACTAGGAATGCAGGTAGTGCAGTGATAAGACAGCATTTCGGTTGCGTCTCACGCGTCCTATTCTTTTCGTAGCTGGCTTGAATGGAAGAGAAAGGCAGAGAGAAATGAGAAGTTTCCTGCATTCAAGAATGAGCAAGCTAAGATAGTTTGATGCGAATGGCGAGAAGACAGAAGCAATAAAACGGGTATGTTCAAACGTGACCGCGGAATTGACGTCAGCACGCTAATGTAACACGTATAAGGCTTAACAGCGACGAGCATGACGATTTCTTCTTTTTTTTAAATTACCAATCGAATCGAAGAACTCTTGAGACAGATCTTATACATATTTTCAAGTTCTTTCAAATGTCATGAAAATCTATTTTTATATCCTACATTTTCATAATAACAATATTCAAGATGTTACTCGCGAGCAAAAAACTTTATATGCATCAACTCCAACAAGCAAAGCGCAATGTCGTTTCGTGAAAGTTCTCTCATGAAGATTGGAAAATAACGGGGTACTTGTGGGCCACTCGTAAAAATCAATATTGTGAGCCAGGTTATCTCGATATCTGGGTTCGCAGCTCTACACGGCTATTTGATGGGGTGGGCTAAAAATTGAATGTACATTAGCAATGATGTCGAGCATTTACGATCGCGAAATGTTCTGATGCCTACTCCTCGTACGCATGCACGAGATACTTGTCGAAATTATCATGCCTGGGCTTTTAGAGCGTTGTTTATGTCTGGCATGAGTCATGAGCTACATTACAGCTTTAATCTGTAATTCACTCTAGATATAAATATGTGTGTATATTAAGTAATTTTATCGCAGATTATACAAACTTTAATTCAGAAGTTTAAAGTTTACTTGTTTAATTTATAATGTTCCCTTCATATTTTCTATTTTTATAAATTACACTGAAATTTCTCATTATATGAAAAATTACACATTCACTATTTGCAATAGTTAAAGTACACGGGATCAATATGTATTTTTTTGGTTTAAATATAAAATGTTAGTTTACAGAACTTTAAATATAGATACAAAAGTTTAAATTTATGAAAGTTTTGTGTACGTCTACAATAATAATGATATTATGTATTATGTATATTAATCTGATTTTGAGGAAATTAATGTCAGTCTATATTTAATATGTGCATATTAAATTTTGCTTTATTCTTTTTAACAAATAGTTCGATAATATTTTTTAATAAGATAATCACAATGAATCCAATTTATTTTTAATTCATAAATAATTTTACTATGGTTTCGACACCGATAATACAAATCGTTGAACACCAACAGAGTGTTTAAAGAATATATTCTTTCGAAGTGATATGAATATTTTCATTTATACAATATGTAAATAAAGTGTAACAAACCAATCAACTTTCATTTATTCATTTAGTAATAACAATAATATTCATCAATTTTAAAATGGAAAATAATTGTTTTACGATTTAGAATCAATTCTGATTCGATTGATTTTACATAATTAATTATCGTTATACGTGATACCTAAAAGTCTTCATTTTATTAAATATAAAATCAAATCATCGACTTGCCAAATTAATTTTTTTCACCCTTCTCGTTAATAAAAAGTTGTTTTATTCAGAAGCAAAAATAATATAACTATCAAAAGTAGTTAATTTATTTACCATTTAAATTTTAAAGCGTATATATTCATTAGCTCTCCCCTCCTCTTCGTGTTCAGATTACCTTCACATTTCGTTCTCTAAGTACATGTATATACGAGCATCGTCACGTATGGCACAGAAGTAGCGGTGTATATTAGCAGTTTCACCTCTCGACAGCGAGTTTCCTATACACACGACCAGCGCAATCACCGTGAAGGCACACTGCATAGAGAGCAATCAGAATCTAACGGCTAGGAAGGTATAAGCGTTATACGCAACAACGACGAAGACGCTAGCTGAGAGTATAGGATTAGACCTTTGCGCATACGCCATAGCAATTGAAGGAACTTCTCTGTACTAGCAACTATATTTCGACGTTCTTGAGTCGCTCAACTTATATACAAAGACGCGTCAACATAAAGGCACGTCTTCGAGGATCTTCCGATGTTATAATAGAACACAGTCGTAATAATTCCACTTGAACTGATACCGGCTGTAACGCGAAGCCTTTCATTCGGTCGCGAAGTTTCGAAGATAAGACTTTTTTTCAACGATCCTTCTTCTCGAACGGAGAGCAATTACTTCGAGGGTCGAACGAATGGGACGTTTATTAAAAGAGATTTCGAAGAGCTTGTTAACGCTAACGATGCATTTTTCTTCGGTTACTAGTATAAGCATGTTTGTAATTATTACTCACACATTATTTTGTACAGTGTCTTTTCAATTTTGAGTGATTGAAGTATTTGTGAATAAAACTCACCTGAAACAAACAAATAATTTTTACATTCATTAAATACCAGAAGGTGTAAATAATAAATTATAAATAGTTTTTATTAAAATAACGATAAAAAACTGTTTAATCAACGTCTTAACTACCACCTAACAGTTTTCGTATTGTTCGTTAATAAGTAATATCGTTTGCCTCCGTTTGCACGTTTCTTCTCATTAAACTAATGCAGTTCAAGTAAACCTCCTACGGCGGTTTGTTCTCAAGTCACGACGAACGTTTACACACAATTACACACACACGAAATAATGGAGAGAACAGGGAACGAAGAAAGAGAAGAACAACAAAGATGAAAAATTCAACGAATGTCATGTTACAATTAAATACGGATCATTAGTAGATTCGCAAAGGTTGTAGCTTCGCCAAGTAAAAAGGTTTTCGGATGCATTGAAATGCTGCTATAGACGAAATACTGATTGTGATTGAATGATACGAGAGGAGTTGAAAAATGTAGGCGGAATCTCGTGTTGGTATTCCAGTTTGTTTTTTACATTTTTCTGACTTTACTCTGTTCTTGATATTCGCATTTGTACTCTGCGGTTGCGAGACCGTCAGCTGTCTGAATTGAGTTTGATGAAACAAATGAAAGTCGTGCTGTGAATTTGCAATACATGTATATAGATGCATGTATATAGATGCATGTATATTTTTATTGAATACTAACATATACGTGTTAGAGAAGCGGAAGACCTTACGAAAAACGATTCATGTAATTGTCCCTTTTACTGTTCACTTACGATTTTACTTTAAAAAGCTTTAATTTTACATTACCAAGGATTCTAAATTAAATGTTAATTCGATAAATTAAAAAAATTTTCTTTTGTTTTATTTCAGTAGTTATTATTATCAATACTATTTCTGTATTGATTCCTTCGTAATCCTCTATTAACGAAGTTGAACGCAAGCCCGATTATTACTCAACTGGATGAAGGTCTAAAATTGAATCGCAGAAGATAAATTTCTATTGGATCGCACGGTAAACCCTGCCCTGCGCGTAATTTTCTCGAAATGAGATAATCGAAATTTCTGCCCTAGAAAGTTTTAATCAGACTCTGCATGCGTACGTATTCGATGGTAGCTAGACGAGAAGCAGCAGTACTTTATACTATTGAACGCGCAGTTAATTAACGAAGTAATGCTTATCGTAACAAAATTTGAGTAAAGATAGAAATTCATAAAGTGAAAAATACTGTTGGCGTAGAGAAGTGTCACTATTACAGTTGGCACGCGCGTTTTCGGACGTGGCTCTTTCCCAAAAGCTTTTCACCCTTAACCCACCCTCTCGAAGGTATGACAAAACGAAGAAGTAAATCGGGGAAGCTTTGCGCCAGGACTTGCTCGTAACGTGGCTTCGAGGATTTATCTGTTGTGGCATCAAAGAAGAACCATGAGAGAAAAGGAGAAGGTAAAGAGAAAGGTGATTGAGCAAAGCTATTGGGCTGAGGGTTTTATCAAGGAAATTGTGACTCTAGCTTTAAAAAGAGGACGTCGGTCGGTGCAATGTAGCCTGAATTTTTTCAGCTAAATTGACAGTTTTCTTTTTATAACCGTAAGCTTACAACAAAGTAATATAGATGTTGAAAGAAATCCATACTCTTAAGACTTGTAGATTCAATGGATTCTTTTTTCTTATTAAAAATAAGAACACTTTCGAACGTTACAACATTCACATACTACAATAATCACAATCATTCGTAATAGAATTTGTTTACTATTCCCAACACATGCCAATACGTCAAACAATTTTTCTTTAATCAATCTTTCTAAAATCTCCACAACAATCGTCTCGTTCTTAATGAAAAAATTGCACGAAAACGTAGTCGATTATCTAAACCCATAATTAAAATCAAAAGAGATAATCGCGAGATAGAAGTGAAAAGTAATTAAAACATTAATTTAAATTCGAGCTTTTGATGAGCCTTATTGTACGATTTCGTAATCGTTCTTATGAAATTAATAAACGAGCATAGAACAGCAGCGTTATAAAAACGACAATTTTGCGACTCTCTGAAGTAGATTCAAAGAGAGAATCCACGCATAGGCACCGAGCGAATCAAACGAACCAGCGGATTCTCTGCATAACCCAGCGATCGTAAGCTCTCTCAATTAAGGACTATATATGACGGAATGGTATTTCTCCATCGTGGTTTTCCCAGGAACTCTCTTGGGACTCGAAGCTCATCACTACGCAATATGCAATACGTCAATTCACAGTGGTGGACAGGGACCATTTCGTTCCGAATCGATTGTCGTTTTCACCATTTCATAAACGCATATACATTGGGTGTCAGTCTCTACCTATTTTGATATTGGTTCTTTTTTGTTCAAGAGAGAAAGAGAGCTTACGACGCGCTTCAAGCTCTCTGATTCGAGTATGCAGATTTCACGCAATAATCTTACAGTGGAAAGAGTGAAAGAGAGATGCCTGCCAAGCTCTTCATATACAACACAAAGAGGGTATACGTCACCTAGTTATTCCTGTCACGCTCAGAACTCCACGCCTTCTCCCTTCATCTATCTTTATTCCCTGCGCTCTAGCGTCAGCCGACCAAACCGACGAGAGAGAGACAGAGAGCGAGAGAGAGAGAGAGAGTGAGAGACGGATGACATTGTCTCTACCAGTTTACACGCCACGACGAGTTTCTTCTTCGGCGATGTGGCGAGCTTTTGCCTGCCTCGCTGCCTTTTCCCGCTCTACGGTCGAGCGAACGACTTATATACCCAGAGTTTTATACGCGCTTTTTCTACCGCAATATAGGGTTTTCGTTACGAGGAAAGGGCCCATTTCTCTCCAAGAGTCATCGTTCTACGGCGCGTAGAGTCATCGAAGCACGAATGTCTTGTTTTCCTCAACGGAAATTCGTATATAACTGTATGATTCATAGCTGAGGATTTCGTTACTCATTTACTTTATTTGTATCTGATTCAATCAAACTATTCGAATATCTGTTATAAATAAATAGCAAATTGACTTTAATATATATAACATCTGTTTACGTAACACCCAAAATTTTATACTCTGCGAATCATAAATAAGCGATCCAATATCTTGTATAAACGTACTTCCATATCAATAGTCAAACAATCATCCCAAGTTTATGTAGAAATTATAATAATTCACAATGTTAGTATTTCATATAAATACACAACCGAGTTCGACATTCAATATCACTGATCAAGCCACTGTACGAATAATACACAAGCAAACGATAAAATCTCATGAAAATCCAGCCTGTAAATCTCGCGATTAACAGAAGGATCCCATGGGAAATACAGTATTATCCATGCGATCCAAGTAAAATAGCATAAAGCTTGAAATTAATTCGGATCGAGAACGCTCTCTGCGAGCATGAAATTGCGGACAATCAGTACAGGAGAGAATCGCGCATAAAAAGCGACGAGGTAGCGCGCGCAGAATTTTCATTGACATCTCCGCGGCATACAATCCATTTCCCTCTACGAGCTTTCGTATCTGCATAGGTCTATTTCTTCGTATGTATATGCATAATATATACATATATATATATATTGTGTATACAGACAGAGACAAATGCTCCGTAAGCGCCATTATTATTCCACGGTGGGTCGTTGCAACTATTCCGTGCGCTCGTATGTACGATCGACTTTACTCTCTAGCAGCTGTGCGCGATGCCGTTTTTTTATACGCCAGCCGAGGTGTAAATCGACAAAGGTGATGTATGCTGACGTCTATCTGGCGGATTTGCACTTTTAGCTTGAAGTACACGAGACACCCCGAGTATTTTAATTCGACAGTCGCCGCCGAAGCGAATGGAGTTTCGCCTCGTTTAATTTACAATAACGTCATGCCCTTGCTGGTGCAAACATTAATTTTGATACTGATTTTTAATTCAGAGATAAATACGAAAATATTTTAGAAGACGAATGAACAGATTAAAAATGAAGTTTTTTTTATAATGAATAATTTAATTTGTTTTTTAGGAAATCCTGATTAAAAACTAATATCGAATTTAGCTAGGGATAGCTTCATAATTTTAATGGACTATTTGAATTGACAGCGTGATTGAGCAGAAAAATACAATGTAACTCAAAACAAAGTTGCCGAAAGCAAATATTAGAGAAAGTACTCTGTCTGGAGTTGGAGCAGCTTTGATAACAATCAGAAAGAGCTTTGGAGTACTTTTCCTGGATAAAACCTGGAAGTTTTTACCGTTATGTAGAGAAGCTCCTTTATTATAGATCTAATAAATGCTGGATTTGCAATGGAAATTAAACGACAACTTTCCAAGCACGTCACCCCTAACGGGTTTCAGTAGTTTGTATATATTAAACCCTAGAGTTGATTTGAACTAGTAATATAACAGTGTATAGTCGATAAATTACAAATTCGTGTGAATGACAGTACTTTACACAGATCTCTTTAAAACGCAAGCGTCTTCTTTCGATAAGAAAGCAATCATTCTCAAACTGTGGAAAGTTTAATCTTAGGAAAAGGCAAACGGCCAAAGTAAATTAGAAAGTTAGCTTCCGAGTCGCACGCAGTTTAAAGAAAGATCCGTCGAGATATACATTGGGTCGTCTACTAGTATAGCGTGACCCTTGGAACGTAAGTATATCTGAGATAAGTCGTTCATTCAAGAAGGAAGGTGGTAGAATGGGAGAGGCTGCTAGATTGAGCTTCCGCTAGAGACGCATCACCATTCAAGCAGAAGGCGCAGACGATTATTACACAACGGTCATATCGTTTCGAACGGCAAACCCTGGCACAGTAGGGGCAAGTCAGAAGCCATCGTGCACCGCGGCTTTTCCATTTCCGCCGAAAAAGGAAATGGGAAAGTCGCCGCTACTACTAGCTTGACACTCTCTCTCTCTCTCTCTCTCTCTCTGTCTTCTTTCTCGACAATTTATTCAATAGAAGGTCCATTATTCTTTTTCTTCAAGCTTCTCGCGCATATAGCGTAGTTCCTCTTTTAGGATTCCCTTCCACTGCGCCCACATTTATCTCAGGGACATGCATTGCGCGCAATATAGCCGCATTGTTTGCATACTGAAAATACTAAAACATCTGTGCAGCAAATTAATGGTCTTCTCGCTGACTTAACGCTTATGAATCATTATACTTTTGCCCAATCGTACGTTGTTGTAAAAACTTCATATTTTATTTATTCAAATGTGAAGTTATACATTTTATTAGAAAATAGCAACTGGGTTGTATATTTTTGAATAATTTAGACTGATATGCAAGGACGTTTCGAATAGAAATGGAAGAGTAAAATAATATGAGCCAAGAGTACGAAATTCAGTAGTAGCGGAAGTCAAATAACTGATAAATCTCTATATAAAAAATCTTCAATTACTCTAAAACGAAACGAAATCAAAGATGCAGGCGACCGAGAAATACTCGGATCTGAACTGCATATTAATTTAATAGCAGTATATATCAACTGAAAGAATTGTAGCATTTTCAAGAATCTCGAATTTACGATTCATGTTAAATCCAGGCACGTTTCGCATTCAATTTCTATAGAAAATTGAATTGCTGTCTATCTCGTCGTCGCATGATAATCGCTATGATAGAACGACATAAAATGAACAAAGATCAAATAAAGCTACGCACATATATACATTGAAAGCTCGATTATTTTAGTCCATAATCTCTAAGCATTGGTCATATTTACTGAATTGACTCTAGAATTTCTCATTCCAGAATCTGGAGTGTATTCGTACTCCACTTGTGAGCTTGTCTCATCGTTTCGTTTTGCTTGCGTTTGCAATGATCCTGAGATACTTTCTAGATTATATTACACGTTTTATTTTTTTATTTTGGTATATATATAGGACAGTTGACAAAAACACATTAGTTACTCTGTTTTTCCCTCAGAATATTTCTGACGGTACACTTTTGTAGATCCAAGAAACGCACATAAAAATTGTAATTAAAATTAAATTTACTGAGCAGTGAGCATGCATATAAAATTTGATATCCAAGTCAACTTAATAAAAACCTTCATTTCAATTCAAAGATCCGTAACGAAGCTATATTTATATGGAGTGTACATATTTTACGTGAGAGAAAAAGATCAGAGAGGACGAAAAAATGTTGCAAGCACAGGAAGCGAATAACGAAAGAAGGGAAGGCAGGAAGGAAGGAAGAAAGAAAGATTGAAGGCAAGGAGTACGGGAATCGATGATATATAGGACTAGCAAAGAGACGAAAGACAAGCATGGAAGCGAACCTATGCGTCGCAATGTGAAAGTAGCATACGAACCGACAAATATTTGCACACTTATATAAAGGAGATCAAAAGCAGCTTGGAACAAAGAAATAGCAGGTCCAGTAACAGTGGTGATGGTGTGGGTGGAAATAAAATTACTTTCATCCTCAAATAAAGCAATGGGAAATGCAAAATACATCGTTGCTGCTAAACTAGCTCAAACGTATGGGAAAAGTCATACTAGCTTCGACCGGACAATTTGACTCTTTATTTTTGGACTATCTCTTTCTTACAATCTCATGAAATGATATTAAATCCACTCGCTGCATGAATACTGCAAGACTATTACTACTGCCGATTGCAGCTTGAATAATTCCACGTGATACACGAATTTTAGCTCTACCATTGATAAGCTGCTTTCTGTATGGATTTTTAAAGCTTGACCTTTAAATGAGAAGCGTGCTATATTGATTTGTTGGATTTGTAAAGCTGTAATGTTTTTATTCTTTTGCTTCTCTTTTACGGAAGCTTGTGTAATCGTAAAATAAACACGAGTTGTCGCGGTTATTATTATTATACTGTGTTATACGTAAATCAATGATTCAGAAAATGATATATTTGATGTTTTTTACAAACATTACATATTAAAAATGTTAGTTGTTTCCTATTAAATAAGTACTTTTGCTACATTAAGCGATTAGAAAAATTAAGCTTAATCTCGTAATATCAATAATACGTTAGTAATGGAAATTTAGTAATTTAAATCAATGCCTTAAATAGCCTTTAAAATCATAAAATGAGTACGCCAACAAAATTATAATCATTCAATGGTATAAATCTTTCTAACAATATTCGCGAAAGCTAAATTAAAATCCTTGCACCGAATGATAACGCGAAAATTTCGGCTTAAATAAAACGAATTTTTTCAAATAAACGGATTACGCACAGCAATCACAATATAACACGACATTAGTTGTGTGAGCCGTGATATTCACGAGCAAAAGAGTAAACGTAAATTTATTTCTAAAAATAATAAAAAAAATCCGATGTAAGAGATGAAGAATCTATTCAAGTCAGTCCTTTTTCAAAAATCGCTTAAAAGTCGGCACGGCAACAGCGCTTTATATACCCAAACGTAAACAAGCGATCCGAGTGAGAAAATAGATTTGCACGAGTTAAACAGCACTCGTAAGGTGTACACTACAGTTACAGTCACATGCTACCTGCTTCGTGTCTTTGGGGAGCTATTTCCCACTGGAAAATTTCGATTGTCGAAAATTACGCTCTCGATAGAGATGTGACAAATCGAAAAGCTGATATTACGTTAAAAATGCACATTGTATCGAAAAAGTTCTTTTTACAAAGTAATTATTAAATAATGCATAATAGGCCCTTGTTTATTTTTTATGATCGCCGTTATTTCGACGATTATTTCCTACACAATGTCACTTTAATAATTACGTAAGCGCAGTTTACATATTATATTATAATAAATTTTTATAAACGAAGAAGAAAATTTAACTGTGAATTAACTTTTTTATCGTACTAAAATATCCACAAATAAAGTTTTCGAAGAATTGGTTGCGTTTCATCGGTACAATTTCATATACAATATTATCGATATGAGGCAGGAAATGTCGTATTTTCTGCACACGGTTAGGATCAATAGAGCAAGTAGAAGTGAAAGTCGGGAAGAAATTGTCAATGACGCTTAAGGGGAATATTCAAAGCTTGGGGACTTTTACGAAGGGTTTCATAATGTGAACATCTAGTTTCCCATGAGAAGTTTGTACATGTATTTAGAATCAATAGGAAAATGTACTACTACAAAGAATTGCGAGTCAGTACGAGAAGCCATATTTGCATAAAAATTGTTATTATTACCGTTAGAGTACGCAACTAATACTTAAAGTAATTCAAGTCCTCTCTTAACTCGGTTTTTGCACGGTAATGGAAAAATAGATATTGCATACAAATGAATGTATTTGAAAAAAAATGAAGTACTATATAAACTGATTTTTTAATGTATTGTAGATAGTAAAAATATTTTAAAACGTGTAAAAATTACTGCACATTACAAATGAAAATATAAAGAAGTTACATTTCATGTCGCGCCTATAATTACTGTTTTTATGACTTTTGTAATAACACCTTCTGAGATCAAGCTTACTGAAATAAAAAATATTTATATAACATCTGACTTGGAAATATTTAAGTTTGCTATTAGTTGCTTTCTTTTTGTTCTTACACCTGAAAAGACATGTCTTTGTTTTATCGCTTATTGATCGGCTGGGCGGTTTATGAAGTTTTCAAAAGTTCTTTACTTCTTGCTTTCTCTCTCTTTACAGTTCTGGACAGACTTTTTTTTATACCGTCTTCAATCTTGTTTTTACCGAATAAAGTTTTTGCTGCGATGCATGCAAAAGCTTCTTCTTTTCAACATAAGAAGTTTATGATAGATTGCGATTCGAAAAGGTGAATAGTGCCATATAATAAGGTTAGTGCAATATTCCCTCGCGTAATAGCACTAACTTAAATAGTCTTTAATTCATCGATTTATCGAGCCTGAATATTGTACGAGTACGCTTTATCCTGAAGTACGGGAATGTAATTGAATTAAGATTTCTGTAAATAAAACGATTTTACATAAGTTTATGAAGAGCAGACGCCAATTTAACCGGTTAAGCAAAAATGCAGTAGATATAACACGAACTAGGCAGAAATTCTTGACGAAGACTTACGAACTTTAAGTCTATTCAAAGCGAAAGGCGTAATCTAGACAAAGGGGATACGACCACGATGTGCAAGTTCTTCACCCTGAAACGTTCGAATTTCTCTTCCGAACTATGTATAGTATTGACATGCAATTCTCCAAAAATGACTGTTTCAGCCGTCAGCCTTTCATCCTTGTAGTCTGTACTGTTAGACACAAAAGAGACGCTAAGATATAGACAGGCAAAGTAGATATCACTGGAACCCCAGCTAATTAAGCTTTGATCGCCTTCGAGCTTGGATTTAGATTGGTTGAAAGTCTCTTTAGCGAATACGCGTTTGGATTGAGACGTACGAAACATTTCATTAGTTGGAATATCTGTTAAAAGAGATCGAAAATCCAAAAGGAAATTAAATAAAAATTAATGACTTTTTATATGATAATAATTTCAAGCTTGATATTTTGTTTGCATTTAAAGATTAAACATTATTTATTCATTAAACATATTTACACTGTATTATATAGCTTATATACAGAAGTCGTACAGGCAAGTCCATCAATAATTAAATCGATATACGTATTATAGTAAATGAATAATTAAGTGTTAGTGAGTGGCTGAGAAACCTAATACTAACTAAGTAGAATTTCCTGTTTTGGAGTCCGACTATCTGAGAAATGCAAGTTTACAAGGAGAATTCTCTGTTGGTCATCAAGCTTTTGAGTGGACGGAAGAAGAGAGTCTTTGATCGAGAGTACTCATACAAGTGGTTCCTTAAACTATGTTCCAATCGACTTTTCAATGAGTTTCGCCATGAAAGGGAATGCGAGTTTTGCTGGCATACATCGTGTAAATTTAGATAGAAGCATAGATAAATATAGATTTGTTCCAAATAATACAATAGATTAACTGATGATCACTCCTTGCCTGATTCATTTAATTGCGAGTAATGTAATTAAACAACAAGACATACAATTTAACGCATTATTAAATTACTATGTATTAAAGAAATTGTTATAACGAAATAAAATTTGTTTGATTTTGTGTGTGCGAATGAAAGAATATACTTTTTTTAACATATTATATTATTGAAATTTATTAATTGAAAGCAAATGGCATCTTTTATTATTCGATCAACACAATATTAAGTGTATTCAAGCAAATGTTAATTTGTATACACCAATGATTTACTGAAAATAGTTTTGTTTCAAATAAATAAAATTAATAAATAAATAATCTCTTTCTTAGATGCAGCAAACTTTTTTTTGTGTAGAAAATCAATATTGTAGAAAGTTGATTTAAAGCAAAAGAAGATAGTGAAGGAATTTGATCATAGGCTATAAATAAAAACATTGATCTAACGAAAGTATTGACAAAGAGCTCGTTGATGCTTGAAATAGACAATCCAATCAATGCAACTAATAGAAATAGTCTGAAGCATTGTTGACACTGACTTCTTGATACTGATATTTTTAAAAACATTCTTAATGCGAATAACGATTAGACACAACATTAATATACAATTTGTAATGGACCTAAATTTTCTATATTATATTATTTAAAAATTTGTTAACGCTCGTAATTGTCACAATTTATCGTATACTTATTATAGTCCCGATACTTATTATAGCTTATTGTAGTCCCATATTCGTATTAAAAAGAATATTTTAGTACTTGATATAGCAAATTCATAAACTATTAGATCACAAAATTTTGTTTTATATTTCAGAATTACGCTGAAAATTATATTGTCTCGATGAATTTTAATCTTATAATTATTAAGAGTATAAACATTTGATATAATAAATTATTATACTGAATATTCTTCTATATTCCAAAGCTTTAATTGATAACTTTTATTACCAATCGTCATGCTTGTATGATTCAATCTTTATAAAAACATCCCCCGACATTAGCGACAGAGTATAGTAAAAATATCCGGAAAATCATTCAATATATTATAGGGGAACAAGCAAGAGAGTTGATACAAAAAATGAAGCTCTGAGGAAGATATGAACTGCGAGGTGCGGCGCTGTGTAATCGTCGGACACATGTGCCAGTGAAGGATGGAAGTAGTAGACAGATAGACACGCATACATGCACACGCCAACTGACATACACATTCTCGCACAAACAAAAAGCTATATCGAGATATACGAGTACTGGTAGCAATAGTCGCTAGCAATAGTCAGTGCTGGACGCCGCTACTGCCGTTGCTTTTGGGGGAGAAAGAGAAGAGAGAACAGGACAGCAACGTCGCCGAGGGGGCGCCTATCGACCCACTCACAAACTGTTTAACTATCCCTTGTGTGCTCGCTCGACCCGGTGTCTCCCCCTCCCACCCCCTGTTCAGGGGGAGTAACGAGGCGAGGCGTGGAGAGAAAGACATTGGCAGCAGCAACAGCAGCTCAGAAAGGCACGACAACGAAACGTTAGCTATCGCGTATAGCCGTATTACAAGCCTCGCTGCTGTTCGAAACCTCTGAAACCAAAGTGTGTACGTGACGCTTCTCGAAAGCTGCACGTGAGCATCGAACGGCCGAATGTTATGTAGGAAAAAAAAAACTAAAAGAGAAAATTCGTCGGTGGTACATATTGGAGAACTATATAAGTACACAAGGAAAGGTGTAACTTTACGGCTACGCCGAAAGAAAATAGAGTAAGAAAAGAAAAATTCCAAGAGGTAAAGGCAGCTGATTTGGACGAGCTGGCGCTGCGCAGCTCGCCCGGGCCAAGCTCTCGCAATCGGAAGGGGCGGAATTGAAACAGGGGGTGTGGGAAAATAGACAGTCAGAGGGAGTGAGAACAAACCCCGTTTTCCATGGGAGACACGAGAAAGGAAAAGCTTGGCGTCTCTCTCTCTCTCTACCGCTTTCAAGATTTTCTCTCACTTGGTGCACGCCTTAACAAAGTTATTTTTACTGATGCATACCTCGTCACTCTATGCTTTGTTAAATACCTTGCTTTAATTTGCAAAGCATGTTTATATCTCTCTGTATGAGACGTTACTATTTGACCTACTAGTAAAAGCTCGAAAATCGAGTAAACGAGATTTAAACGCTAAAATGTAACCGCTAAAGAACTTGTTGGAAACCCCCGGTTAGCCTAACAAGATTTTCTGTTAGATTTAAATAGGCTATTGCTGAAATTTTTTAATTAACAATTCTGATTATATCTAATAAATATTGGTGCATACAAATGTTATGAATTTCACCGATTTTCGCATTTGCTTTGTTAATGAACAAATATAGGGACGTTAAAAAAATAATACAAAAATTAAATATCATAAAAGTAGTTTATTGTATATTCAAATGAACCGATAACACCTTTACGCATCACGCCAACCACTATCTCCAGTAAAGATCGTTATGCTCGGTCATCCGAAAATACGAGATAACAGAGATCGCAAGCTTACCTCGTCGACGCAGAGATTCTCATTAAAGAGACAATAAACTACGCGCGACGAGTAGCATCAAGACAAAAGCTTCCGAAACATCGTCAATTGAAATATATGAATAAATATTCACAGATATAACAAGAATTCAGTAGACAAGACAATTGTACGGAAATCGAATGAAATAACTCAGTTAAAAATGGAAACCTCTACACATTCGTATAGAGAGCATACGAAAAGATCAAGCTGAATGTCGTCATACTATGCTAAAGAGAGACAGAGATATGTAATTTGAAGTCCCCGTTTCAGCATAGCATCGAGCGCGGTCCAGGTGCATGGTTGTCATTGTCCCACGCGGAACACTAGAATACCGAGCTATCGGAGCTTCTATACAGCTTCAATAGCCTTCTCCTCCCATTTCTATCTTTCTGTCTCTCTCTCTTTCTCTCTCTTCGCTCGTTCCGAGCTGCACACTATTACGATCTCCAATAGTAGTGTATTTACGTAAATACACGAGCAGCTTTACTACTATTCTAGGACACATACCAGTAGGAGCAGTGCGGATATTATCGCTACAAAAGAAGTTTCCTTGTCGATCCTTTTTATCCCTTTTCGAAGCGATTCTCTTTTCATTTTTCATCTCCCGCCATGAGGACAAAAGTTTAGAAAGTCATTTTTGCTAGGTTGTTGCCGGCGCGTGTCGCTCGAACGTGCCGCGCGCGTTCGTATATCATCGTTTTCAAGAGGCGATATTTTTATTGGCTCGAGTAACGAATGGCTTCTGAACCGGAAGAAGATTAAATTTTTTATACCTTTCTTTTCATTCGTCAATCGAAATTTCAAGTGTAAAAACTCTAAAGGAAGATCTTCTAGGTTGAAATAATATCTAGAAACGATAATGGGCCATCACGGAGTCGTTGAATGACAAAAGGAAACGTTTCAACGGATATAATTAAATCAAGAACGCAATCTAAATCTCCAGCCATCGATTCACCAATTCTTGGTGTCGGTGGCTGCTTTTTTATTGATTTTCCATTTCCTCCGCGTGTTCTCTTTCTAATTCACTCGTTATCCAACATCCGCTTTCGTTTAATGTTTCGAAAGCTGACAGCGGCCTTATGTCGAAAAGGGCTCAGTCCCACAAGTAATTAAACCATCATCCAAAGTGCATAGTAGGCCGGTATTCCTTCCCTTAGTCTTCGAAGTATAAGCTCACGTATTATATACTTTTAAATGTAGTCAGTATATAGTTACGTGTATTAGAGGAGTTATGTCGAAGTTGAATGAGTCAATACGGAATCGTAATTGCGTAGACAACTCCCGAAATTGTGTTCGCTCAATTAATTTTCATTGCCTTATTTCTCAATGTCGCTTCCTCGTGTGAATACAATAATTTGCATATAAAGTACTAACAGAATAGTCAAGCGATTAATTTAGTATTAGTGACTTCCAAAGAGGTCAGCTATCTAATAAAATACACATCGCATTTCAACTCACGTTGGACAATTAACTTTTAAACTTATAGACGTATTTAATTAGCAACTACTTAGTACTTTATTAAGTCATTAGAGAACGTAATACGAGGAAAGTGCCCTAAACTGATATTAAAACTCGGAAAGAACAAAGAAAATGACGTGAAACGCTATATCAATAAAAAAAATAAAATTTCTTTCCATCCACGAGACAGTTTGCTATTGCAAAACATACAACAATAAAAAAAAGTCTCGCAGATATAGCGTTTGAATTTTATTCTACGCTACGTAACCAGCGGTAATTCGCTTTTTTGAAAAAGAGAAGAATAAAAGAGGGAGAGGCAATAGCAGCAGCAATGCAAGGCAGACCGGTGAGGGATTAAACCAATTTCGTAGGTGCATCGAAATACTGGGGAATAACGAATGCTGCGCAAGCGTAAAAAAGCGTAGGCGTATACAGGAGAGGGTCCAAAAAGCGAACCGGAGCTAGAAAAACGTTAAAATGACGCTTAATTCAGTTCTCGGGAGTGCAATTACAGTGGCAACGACTTTGGTTGGTGACGAGCACGCGAGCTCTGGTAAAATGCATTTGCTACAGGGGTGTTATGTTCGATGCTACATAACTGTTTCTGATGCTATGGTGGCTGCGACGAGGGTGAGAGAAAAGGATGGAGAGTGAGTAAGAGCAATCAATCTACAAGCTCGAGTGCTATATATTGTAACCCGATTGTGTTGGATTAAAGAAGCTCAATTGGCTTTACAAGTATAACGCGAAATGCTCTTCGGGCGCTCTGTTTACTTGACTCGCTTTGTACTTGAGGGGCATTGATCGCTTTGCATGAAAAAAAATTTACTCATACTCATGATCAACTTCACCTTTTTTCACCGATATATCATTTTGACTTACACAGGCATATAGCTTATGTTTTTTTACGCGAGCGAAAGTACATTTTCAATGTATCTTTTTTTAAACTTCAGGGTGAAAATCTATATTTATACGGTGAACTTATAAAAGTCTCAAAAGATAAAAAAAAACATACATCGAGTTCGGATATAAAAAACTAGAAAAGCACTATGTACTTGTTTATAAATTAATAACTTGTTTTAGAATTGACTTTACTGAAAATAAAAAAGTTTAAAAGCAAGAGTTCTTTTCGTGGATGAAAAGACATTTCGTTGCAATATATCTGAAACGTCAACCCATATCAAGTCATGTAACTTTCATTAGTAAAGTGGTAAGAGAATCGTAACAATAACCTTCTTCACTCATTCGTCTTTTAAAGGCTATCCCTTTTAGATTGTTGTCGCACTGCAAGCTCGATACTTCGTAACTGTTAACCGCATTTACTGGACCACAAAACATCCAACGTAAAAATCAAAATAACGCTCAAGGAAGGAAAAACATTCTGTCGTTTCAGACGTAAAAAAGACGTCTTAGCGAGTGAGACAGGCAGCTTTAAATGCGATTAAAAGGAAATAGCAGAGATACGATTCTAAGAAATCTTGGTTTATCACTACAGTTTTACACACAGTTTTACACGTTAGTTCTTTCGGGGGAATAGGGACTCAGAGATTCAGTAAATAAAATCTTTTTATTTAAATTATAGTAACGCTGCTGTTGTACTGTCAAATTAATAGGTGTCGTTTTAGCATTGTTTTATTTTACGTATGTTAATATACACAAGCTACAAAACTAATTACAATTAATCTCATTCATTACCAATAAAGAGATCTATAAACTTTTCATTCATCGTTACGTTCAAATTAGTATTCGTACATGAAATATATACGATTTACTTTTAGTTGCTGCACTTTCGTATTAATTGGAACTACAATACAAAGTTCTAATCCGAGTACGTTTTAAAATTTTTTTGAAAAATCTATAATATGAAAGGAATAAAACATAAAGTAGTCTGTATGGGGTAAATACACACTCTGGAGAAGAGTTGTTTCGCGTAATTCCTGCGAAATGTAATGCATGCAGTATAACTGTATCATTCGCTATTCTGCATGTCTGTTATAAACAAAGAGCTTGTGATTCTCTGCAAAGAAAAAGGTAAGTCCGTGGAGTAGTTTATAAATATCCGAAATACTATTTCTCGAATTTTAACACATGCACCATCTCTTTATCAAACAAAATTCCATTATCATAACAGATTATTCCTGAAAATTATTCTTTGCATGTACCAAAAATAAATTTAATCTACAATACGATTTAAATATACTGTTTTTTATATTTACAGTTGAAAATAAATCAAGCAGACACAATACGAAGGATTATATAACAAATCTAGCCATTTAAATTAACTTTCAATCGGTCGTTTAATGACGATAATCTGCAACGGCTGTCAGTTACAGAAATTTCTGATACGCGCGAATTGCATCGACGATAAAGTACAAAAGTATAGAATATTCGAATAAATGATTTTTGTCAAATGGGTACACGTTGTAAACGATTTCGTCAGTGTGATTAGATCAGAAACGAGTCTACTGACTGATTAAATACTTCATTTACAAAAAAGTTCGCAAATCTGATAAAATACCCTGATAAAAATTTCACCGGCATTTGGCTAGCGGATGGATATGGCTATATACAGTTGACCATCCGTTTGCTAATTTCTGGTGAAATTTTTACCAGGGTATTTCAATTTTTTATGACATTAGTGATGTTCATCGCCCAATCGGGGTAATAATGTTTTTTTTGTAATATACTTCGTTAAAATTATTTAAGTAATAAAATAATTAAATGTTATATATTTGAACTAGAATACAGAACCGCTAAGAAAAGAACGAATGAAAGAAATATTTCAATAAGTCTGTCGGCTATAGCGATACAGCTATAGCTAATTGCTAGTAAACAAGTAATATCAATCAGTTAGATAAATATAGCGGTATAACCAAAATGTATTTAACGCCAATGATTATATTATATTTATAAAGATAATATAAATACATTTCTTGAATTCGCTAAATTAATTATTGTTATTATTTAGTCAACAAAGCGAATAATATGCAATTATTTACAGCTCAGTCTGTGGTGAATTCGTTTGCTTGTATCCGTTGTATCGCAAAATGATAATATGCAAATGCATTGCGAGGGAGAGAAAACGAGAGATACAAAATCGAATCACTGCAATTATTATCAATCCACCGAGACGAAAAGCCAAAGCAGTAAATGTATCATCTACGAGAACGCATAGACAGTTGAGTGCATTCAGGTTATATATTATTCTATCTCTCGTCTAACGGAAAAGCGGATCAATGCATCTATGTGAGCAAAGCTATATATCTATGCGTGCTGAACGTGAAACGTATTTTCGAGAAAGAGATAGAACAAGCGCGCAACCAGTCAATTTCGGATATGACTCTTTCGCGAGACGCGTCGGCGACACGAATATCCACTCGGTATTTAATGGTTGTCCGGAAACGCCATTTCGCCGCAGATTCCTTTCGTCTGTGAGCCCAAGCACAAATTGCTATCCTGCTATTATTGTATAAGCATTGCTCTGTGTATGTGTGCGCGCGTACGGTAGCAGTTTCGACGACATTGTCGTATGTGTTGAGGAAATCAAATCCGACAATGTTAAAGGATAAAAATTGCTGAATTTCACGTAACACGATCTTCTTTGTTGTACAATACTCGTGAAACTGAATAACCGTATTTTCGTGACACATCGTTTATTCATGAAGATTTCAGATTTATAAAAAACTTCATAATGTATACTACATAATTGCTGGAATTTACTCTCGATATTCCTTTAAATGTTTAAAAGCATTAGCAATGTTATGTGCTTACAGTGGATAGAATAAATTGTTAATTACCAATCATGGAGTCTTTGTAGACAAAGACTCTTAACTTAACTTAATACTTAATGGGGACGCTTATTTAAATTATATCTTGAATTTCAAAAAGTAAATAAATGTTAAGGTAAAAAAAGTAATAAGAAGAGCTTATTTCACGAACTTTTAAATTTTATATACTAATGACAGTAGCAAAAAAATAAAAAATATGGTTAAGAAAATTACATCTTCATTCGTAACAGAAAAATGAACTAAGGGTCACGCTAAGAAAAAGTAAATTCGCCAGAAGTGTAATTATAGCGGTCTAATTAGAAGTAGCGGCTTTGTATTCGTCGGTGTTAGTAATGACAAAAAGACTTTTTGTTGACCATTCATCCTTTCTCAGAATTGAAAAATATTTTTTATACTTTTTTAAAATTATAATAATTATAATAATAATAATAATAATAATAATAATAATAATAATTACTTTAAAAGATCTAAATTTAATATTAATACAATTCTTTTATAAAAAGGTACTTTGTTTAATCGAAATATTCCTCTTTAGAATCTCACTTATCGATAGTACGACTCGTTCAGTAGTAATAACCATTATTAGTCGGGCAGCTAATGTTTTCTAGGCAATCATTTTAATTTGTTAAAAGAGAACGACCGAAACTGCATTCAATTCATGTATTAAAACAAACACGGCGTTGTTCACTGATTATTATCGTATAGCAATAAAATTAAATGAATAATTTACTTACGTGTAAAAAATAACGTAGATCAATTTCACATTCAAAAATAATATACATTCTGTTGTACAACCTTCTCAATTTTCTCTCAGTATCCGATCCGTCAGACAATATAGTACGTACGGTGACAACAATAACTTACCTGAAACAGAATAAACACAACAATTTGTCAATAATGAACAATACGCTACATTACTCATTCTGCATTAAAGAATATGAAAATACAAAACATCGGTCCTAATGACACTTACATAGAATATCCTTCATTCACAATGTATTGGGATTCTTTTTTTTCTCTATGAATAAAAATATCAATCCATCAAGACTACGCTCGGGGCTTATCTCGAGTCGGCGCGAATTACGCGTGCACGACGCCTCTCGCGGCCTGTTCGCAATCGATTAACGAGCAACGCGGCAGTCAAACAGCCAACAGTAGCCCCACGTACATATACACCAGCGTATCCACTCGAGGGGGATATTAACACTATGTTAATTAAGCACGCGACGCGTTGAGATCGCTAACGCTAGACACGTAATCCTTGGCGAGTAGCCCGCTTGTCGCGAGCTACTTCTCATTGAATATCTCACCCTAATACGACGACCTAACGAATCGCGCATTGCTTATTGCAAGCGTTAAGAGTGTCATTCAATTTGCGGTCAAAAGGAGTGAAGCAATTAAAAGAGTCAACAAGTTAGCTGCGCGAACTAATTGAAAAGTTTAAGTACCGATACACCGAGAAGGAGGCACGAAATCGAAGAAGACTGAACGGAATTGCTGTGGATACGTGATCTTTGATTGTTGCCCTCATTTTTTTTCTTTTTCTTTTAAAGAAACTTTCTTCCCTCCGTTTGTAGAGGTCACGTTTTAATAATTGATGATTTTCAGTCTCACTCTCTTTCTCTCTCTCTGGATTTTTAGCTTTTAACAAGAACTAAAAGATCAGTTTTTTCCTCAATTCGCTACATTAGCTCTATGTAAAAAATTCGTTTAAATTTCACGAATTGAATCTGTAGATTTATTCTGTTAAAAAGTTTGCTGTATTGCAACGTTTTTGAGTACTATTAAAACTTGGGTCATTATAAAGTACAAATCGTTCGCGAAAACTTATTATTTCGAATACAAGATACGTCAACTCGAGGTAACTTTTTTTCGCTTAAATCAATTATTCTTTAAAATGGAAACTCGATAACTTTTAAAAAGTTTTTTTAATGAAGCGGCGTTTTGTATACACCTTATTATCGCCAAATTTCACGAGCCTATTCGAAAACACGTGAAACTTTGATTGCCTTGGTTTCTATCCTCTACATAACGTGTACTTGAAATACAGTATAGAATTATAACCAAAAATAAAATATGCTGTTTGAAACACTAAGAATATTATACGGTGTCGAAAATGTATTTGAAATCTGCATGCAATTATTTCTAACAGCACAGGGATTCACTCTAAATTTCAAGATTCGAAGCTGAATGAAAGAATAGTTTATGTAGAAGACGAAAGAATGGAAGAAGCCGATATGGTGCAAAGAAAATCAGGAAAATCCAGTCTCAAAAATTCGAAGCAATACATGGAGATATTGCTTCAGTTGCTTGCAGAAAAGAAAGAGACGCAGAAAAAGAGAGACAACGAACTCACAATCCAAAACCAAAGCCTCTCCTGAAAGCCGTTATTTTATTCATTCCTAAGCAGCGTTTCTTTTTCAGCTCTTCTCGTTCACTCTTCAACAGAAACGACGATATCTCAGTTTCTAGAGCTCACTGAGATAAAAAAAAGTATATAGAAATAAATATATATATATATATAAATATATCGATCGAAAATCACGAAACCATTCGATTAAGTTAATGTTTTTATCGGACTGAAAGCATTAAAGAGTCTGGCATACAATCCTAACACATGACTGAAAGGGATCAAAGGCAAGCTTTCTTGCAATTCTGTAATATTTAAATTTCCTTTACTGCAGTTCGAACAGTACAGTATAATTATGCTACATATGTTGTGCACTTATTGCTTCATTAAACATACAAAGCCGGATTCGAATACAGATATATAATAGTGTTTGCAACCTGTTCAGTGAGAAGTAAAATCTCGACAAAGCAACCTCGACACAACTGTATAGACAATCATAGACCGAAACTAAAAGAGAAGTATTTAGAATTTCCAAATGCTGCAGTAACATTAAATCCATTGAAAATATCGTGAATCCATCTCTCGAATCCCACCGGCAAATAAGGAACAGAAAACAAAGAGTTGAAGAACCAACATGTAAAGTATAGCGTAAAAAGCGAATCCTGATTATTTTACAAGTGAATTGTTTTATAGCTCCGATCCGTCGCAGTATATAGGGTCACTGCGGCGGCAAAGATCGCGAGGGACATCAAAAGGGTATATATAGGGTCGCTCAAAAACATGGAGAAACCCTGGGGAAAGGCTAGCAGCAGTATGCAGCAAAGAGGGAGAGCGGATATAGCGGCGTCGACGGAATCATATAACACACAACGTGCTCGCGCGTCTACCGCATAAATCTTTTGCATTCGACCCCACTCTCTGTCTCTCTATCTTTATCTCTCTCGTAAGCTCGTATATACAGGTATAACGCATACAGTATATGGTAGCGCGGCAGCAGCCGGAGCTGTTCTCTGGAGTTTCCATGGGGGTCTGGAAACGATAAATCTCGCACTCAGTTTCTTCCGTCGGACGCCTGCTCTGCCGTAGATTCACCCGTTCGATAACATCGATAAGAAAGGACTTTCTCGCTCTTTGCTACCTCATTCGCTTATATCTCGTTCTCTTTTCGTTCTTTATAACGCCAAGAAAAGAAAAATGTAAGCCTTTGGATTTGGAATGGTCGAGCAGAATTATGCGAGTTGGGGAATGAGAATAATAACCGAATATCTGTCGTTCAAATTTGATGAGAATGACTGACGCTGATTTACAAGGACGATATATTTTTCTGCAAAATTTGCGCTTTCGTATATAATTTATTTTTCTACGGGAAGCCATACAATTTTTTCTCATTTTTTCTATCGAACGATATTCGAATACGGTAATTGTTATGGAATTGTTTTGAAATAGATTTTAGAATGATTAACATCGGAAGCTTACATAAACATTAATACAAGATAGGTATTCTATTAACTAATTGGCACAATATCTCACATAGCCATTCACGTACCAAATTGATCAATTTGATATACGAGTCATCTGGGATTTAGAAGCAATATTGACCTGGATAGTTCATTGGAAATTCACAGCTGAAAGTTTTTGTAGAATGTTTTAATACTAAAATATCACCTCGAATGTTTGATTAACAGTTAAAAAAAATTCTACTTTAGTTTAGAAAGTAAAGATTGAATTTTCGGTGATTAAAATGATACTATTCTATTCACACAATTTAATAAAAACGACTTTAACGAGTCAGCGTTTTGATCATTTAAGGAGGCAAGACACCTTTAAAATGAAAATTCTGAAAAATAAAATTTAATAGTCAGTTAGTTATACCTTTAATTTGCGATCTATTCTATAAATTCATTCCATAACTAATTACAAAGTAAGAAGTAGCATGTTCCTTTGTCTGTAGGATTCGAAGTCAACCAATGGATTGATTGAGCTCAAAATCAGGTTTTTAAACAATTACTCATAGAAATTTACACATTGCACAATGTTTCCTGATCCTTCAATTTAAAATAGAAGAGTATTTCTACAAAGTTTGAGCTCAATCCTTCTATCGATATCTTTTAGGTTTTACGGACAAGTTCTTGCATTTAGAAAAGGCCAATTTCCAGAAAAACTAAGTTAAACTTTGAAATCTCCAAAAGTGACCATTCCAACCAAACTGCATATATAAAAAAATCCAAAGATATATCTTTTGGCAGGTTTGCGAAGACAAATAATGACTGAGACTTTTTATGAAAATTCAATAAGATAATGAAAAATTTAATTTTTTTTAATGAGATCTTAAATCCTTTAATACTCGAGAAAAAATATTTGATGTGTATTATATACTTCAATGATAAAGTCACAATTCCTAACATTCACTATCTCTATTGTGTGCATCCAAATGTCTGGGCATTTACGTCTTTATGTAAGAGAAAATCGAATAAAAGGAAGTTTTTTTGATTGTTTTCATTTCCGTAAGCAGCATTCGATAGTCCAGAACGAAAGACGTATGTACGAAAGGCCAATTGAGTAAACGCGATCTGAAACTAGGTTTTGATGTTGAAACACAATTGATGCTGCGAGTTCCACAGATACGACTCTTTTTACCTTTTTTTCGTTCTTTCCGTACCTTTGCCATCGTGTCCTCGAGGGAATAGACGGGAAAAAGAAGAGACAGAAAAGATGACTTACCAAATCCTCTGCGGAATATATCCACTCTCTTTCTATCAATATACCTAATTCGCGCTGTGAAAGTATACGTGTATATAAGAAATACGAAAGCCACCTGGACTGTATAGGAAAAAGAGAAAGAGAAAAAAGGATGAGCAAAGCATCGACGGAATCAACAAAAAGCTATAGTATAACGAATAAGTGAAAGAGCTTACACAGGTATACACTATGATACATTGTCTGCACGCGAGGGCGTTTGCTTGTACGCTGAAAAAATAAAGTAATTACTTAAAACGACAAAATTTGTGGAAATCAAGCTTGTTAGCGATTAAATATATTAGATGAATGAAGTCTTTTGTTGATTCGATACGGCCTATTTGATAAATTAATTATTTCATATACTCTGTGTTTCTACTTTCACATCTATTAAATTATACAAAATACATATTCAACAATATCAAAGAGCATTTCAATCGCGCTTATGAAAAATATTTTAATATTTCAAAATTGAAATTTTCGCGTTACATTATGAGCTACTGACAATTCATTAGCTTTTCCACATTGAAATATTACTGATCGTAGTAAGCATTTTAGCATAAAATGAAAAAAAAATACGAGAAAATTTGTTAGATTCCAAAAAATTATTTCTACAGATAATTCTAGAAAATATTTACTTGAATGTAATCGTTCTATTTATTAGAATGTAAATTTCGTTTAAATACTCATTTAAATTACACCAAGTAGTTTTAAATATATTATTTCGTTTTTAATGTGAAATTTTTGTGTCATTGTATATTCCATTTAAATAAATATATTATACTTTTTGATTTTAAATATTTTTATAAAATTAATTCGAGCACGTTTTCACTTGCATACAGTGAGTGATATATTAGTGAAAATAATTTTAGTTTCAAATAAATATTTTTTAGAGCCAAAATCTTGTTTTTAATTCAAGTAAATATTCTTTATTCGGTATAATGTATGCACACTGCCGCATAAGAGTTTTGTGAGATAAACTACAATGTAACCACACAATTGAGTACATCAATTTAGAAAATAAGTGTCGTCGAGGTTAAACAGAAAGCGCGATTACAATAACGAGGTAGACGCCATGCCTTCTCGACTTACGGAGTATGAAGAAGCATAAATAATCACTCAGTCGTCGTTTGCTTTCACTTGATGGCTCGAAGGAGACAAAAGCACACGTTGTATGAAGAAGAGGCAGAGAGGATAAAGAAAAAAGCGGAAAAGCGCCGAGAGCAAAGGAGCAAATAGTTATATACGGAGAACCTCTATTATCCATATATATATATATATATATATATATATATATATATATATATATATATATACTCGTCAAGCCGAGGTGCGAGCATGGAAACTGACATTGGAGATTCTCTGGGAGATGCGGCAGCCAAGCAACCCTCCTGTAATGACTTTTCAAGGACAGCTGCTACCCCAAAACTTAGCTGGCGGCTGACTCCGAGCGTCTACACGTTGACAACGACGACGTCGACGACATCACCAGCAGCGAGTATCTCTCGCTCTCTTCCATATAGCGATATAGGCGCATATTATACCTTTCGCGCCTAGAGCCAAGCGACCCCACAGTCCCGAACGCCATGCGCGAATTCGCGCATATTTTACACTGTGGTCGGTCTCCCTTTCTCTTTACGTATACTAGCGGTCAGAAGTATTCACAGCCACGAGCATGTCAGAGGTGAATTTTAAATTCTTTAACTACCTCTGTCTGAAATGTCGTGCAAATCGCCCGGTGTTTAAAGAAGAGAGGAAAGGTTATATTATTTTTTTTAATAAAAAGTTACACGGGTAAAACGTTCGGTATTCGGTATTCTTTAACTAATTTTTAATCCAAAATGTTGTACTCGCGATTCATACAACTATATTCATAAAAAAATTAGAATTTTTATTTAATATTCAAACCGTGGATTTTTAAATTAATTTTTCTCCATTTAATTAATTCGATCTCGATAATAATGTAACAATTTAAAGATAGTAGTAGTAGCAGACATTACTGATAATCGAAACATTCAACAGATCAATTTTGTAAAATTACATTTTCTCTTGGAAGTTATTTAATACTTTATGCAGAATCGAAATTAAATTTTATTTACCATAAAAGAGATTATGACAAATATTCAAATAAATAAATATATACGTATGTTAATTTTATATTTTTCAAAAGCACTTTACGCATATTATATACGTATATTAATTACATATTATTCAAAAGCACTTTACGAATTTTATATACGTAAATTAATTATATATTTTTCAAAAACACTACAAGTCTAATATATACCAAGTTTTTACTTGTACTTTGAAGCATATGGATTTTCTGAGGCGTAACGAAGCCAACTTTGAGAGCTAACCCCCTAGTCTCCATCACCGCAAACGTGAAAGAAGCACCAGTGTTTATAAATGGTCTTTTAAATACCGCGGCAACTTCATCTTTATCCCCTTTAGACCACCGTGCGCTAGGCTGCATAAAAGTCAGAAAACAATGACTGTACAACTAAACTACGCACTGGTGGTAAAAGTTTTAGCCAAAGTCGAAACTACACTTTTATATACAAGACTGAAATTGGAATAAGTTAGCTACGCTTTGGCAAAGTTTATCAAATATATCTAAAGAACGATAGCAATAAACTCGATTTTAAATATTATATAAGCATAACTTAAATTTACGTAACATTGATAATTCATTCTTTTACAAGACGTATACGGTTGTAATAAAGTTAGTATTAAATAGAATAAAACTTAAAAAAAAGTTTATTATCAAATTGCCAAGAATATACTAAAATCGATATGAATGTATATATATGCCTACTTCATTTTTTACTTCGTATTGTCGTTTAGGGATTTAGTAATGCACCAAAACTAATGCGTAACTGCGTAGCTTGCAAATACCCCAGAGGCAAACCTAGCTCTACTACACAAGGCCATAATAGCAGTAGTAGCAATAGCAGCAGCAATATTGCGAAATCGAAGAGCGTAGCTCTTCTATAGCCACAAAACCACAAGCTTCAAGATAACGCGATGCATATACACTCATGTGAGTGTATGAGCCAAATTCCTGACAGACGCGTAATCTCCGCCGAAGTTTTGCTTTTTTACCCCCTCGAACTTTCCCTGCCAATGCTTAGTCGACCTTCTTCGTCTACTACTCTCACCATCTCTATTTTTCTTTTCAGACTTGATATATACATACTTTTTCCAATTTCCTTACATCATTCACTTTTCCTTATCGCTTTTCTTACTACGTTAAAAAGTGATTGGATATTTTTGAAACTTATCGATTATTAATGTCTCAACTAATTAAATGTAATTATGTTTGACGAAGTTTCGTTACTTTTTCTCGAAGCACTTTGCGCAGCGAGCTTTCAGACCAAAAAACTTTTAAGCATATATATATATGTTCGATATTTGAACTGTATTATCTCGTAATTTAATAATGCGGTGAATGGATTCCTTAATATTTGTTTCCAAAAGTTGTTCTCATTCTTCATATTCCCGAACGAGCTACTCTAACCCTATATCTGATTTTTTACGTACTGGTAATTCGAATAACCATCGAAAATATTTATTCCAATAGAGTTAATAGAATGTATAAAGAATTCACGACAGATGTTCAGATTGACTGAATCCCTGGAGTAACTAGCACTGGCCACTCTCGGAAATATTTGAAAACCCAAAGCGTACAAACTTGTCTGGTTATTATCGTTGTTGTAGGTTTTGTACACATAAAACTGTAAATCCTACTGCCCTACAAGTTCCAGAGAGCCGAAGCCACCAGCATCAGTAACGTTACTATCAGCTCTCACTGGATTCACGTAGATTGTCCTTGCAGTTGGATCACCGTGTTCAAAAATTACGAGGGTTTTTGCGGGACGCGCTTGCACTCGCGAATAAAACATATAAATGCTAGGTATACCACATCAGCAGAGAGACAGCGAAAGAGGGGATAAATTTTTTATTTGACCATTTAAGCCTATCTTTACCCACTGTGTACTCACAATTTACGATTCTTTTTTGCCCAATAACCCAAATCATTGTACTTGATGTTTTGACGTCTCTTCTGTTCATTCCTAATATAAGCAGAGTAGGACAAATAACTTACGATTCTCACCATTTAACAGTATCATAATATAGCAGATTTTTACAAGTGATAACTTCAACAAATTAACATCAATCAAGGAAGGTTTACACTTATTCCTACCGTGAACTTTTAATATCTAATATAAAAAATACAGTATTTTTGAAAAGCTAAACTTTTGTTTCTTAAAGTAAAAATAACGGGGAACTAATATCAACAAATCCACCTAACCGTTCAAGCTGTAGTTCAGACTACAGGTACAATTTAAAAAATGTTAACTTTACACATGACGATAACATCAACTTCTGGTAGGGCTTATTGAATAATATTTTTAACTGGTTTTTAAGAACAAAAGTATAGATTTGTAATAATAATACATTCTTACAAACATTCAAAATTTAGGTAGGGAACAAGTGAAATCCCCCTTAAATCTTAAAATAATCCTTCACAGATATATATTTTACTGTCATTATAGCTTACAATGATTCAGACGCTATTACTGCACTCACCGCTTCAAATCCTCTCAGACAATCAAGTCCAAGCTATCCTCCTGCAGGACAGTTAATTTTATTACCGCAGAAAGAAAAAAAAGACTGAAAGAAAGGGAAGTGTGCGGAACAAAGGTCGAGCAAAAAAACAAATCACATTCTCACGCACGAGTTGAAGAGGAGGAAAAAAAGAAATTAAATAAGGAGGGAAAATCGGATTTTATCTGCGACGGTAAACGCACAGATGAAATAATCAGAAAAGAGACGACCAGAAAAACGAGAACAAAGTCTCGGAGGGTGCAAAGACGCCAACAGTAGTGGTACGTGAACCACTGTATATACTGACTACTAGCCAAGGCGTAACACCACACATATATGAGTATTTATACGTGTAGCAAACTTTCTTGCCCTACCTCTTCCTCTAACGTGCGATTCCCTAGAGGAATGAAGGAAAAGCGCGGAAATTGCAAAATCGAGCCCGACTATGGGTGTATACTATATATACCTGGATACATTCACATAACGAAAGGAGGGAGACGGTTATTGAAATTAATTACAGCGCGCGAAATCACGAGATACGCCGTGTGAAGCCCAGGAGGTTATTAGTCACGGTCATGCCGTTCCGGGACAAGAGCGCTCTCCTGTGAACAACGGCTTGAAAGATAGAGCAGAATAAAACAAGCGCTTACACGGGAAAAAAATGTATGGATTAAGATTTAAATCTCGCGCTTTTTGTGCATGATTCAGGGATGGAGATTTTTAACAGAGATTATTAATTTCCACAAGGGATATGTTATTGTTCGAACTTTTTAGTTCAGGATTTAATAACAAGAGGTTGCGGTTCAATAGTTTTTGTGCCGAATCCGATTCATTTTTAGCTAAATGATTATTTGAAACGAAGACTATAAAATTAAATTCCTTTTCGTCTCATGTCGTTGTAATTTATATTCCCGTTCATTCTGATAAAATAGTCAGAAGATAGAGTAAAACTGAGTACAGGGAAGATTAAGGTAAAAAAATGAAGATGAAAGAAAGTAAAACTGGTCCGTTGGATAGAAAGCACTTAAAAGAACGTGCTATCCATCATATCCGTAGACTTCATCCACTCTCCTAACCTCCCTATTGGATATGATGGGACTAATGAACGTGAACAACCCTTATAGTCTAAGAAACAGAAACGATGAAAGGTAAAAATGGTTTTCATGTGTTCTTATGATACATTATTAATACGAAAATTTAATATTAATTTCTTTTAATTTATATAATCTTTTTTATTTCTCTTTCTCGTTGACAAGTTAATTTAATTTAATTATATATGAGATAAGTTTTCGATTTTCTCATCAGTAGTCTATCCTATTTTTATAGTTACATGTGTTCACGCTAAATGTAATTAAAAAGCCACAATTACTGCTAATAATAATAACAAAAAAGTCTTAAAGTCAATAACTTACTGAATTTAGAAGTATCAGTTTTGGTTACTCACCTGAAACAAAAATAAAATTAGTTAATAAATAAAAAAAGTATCGTAACAAAAAATTGAAACATTTTTAAGTAAACACTTTCGCATAGCCTATACTTGCGTATAATATTATATTAAGATTTTCACGCGATATAGCTGCGAATAGGTTCAATATTGGAAAAAATTGGGATTCCTGACAAGCGAAAGTACATAACGTAGCTCATACGAAAACAAACGGCAAAAGCTGTAAAAAAAGAAAATAAAAAATTGTTTCACTCCGTTTTTATCATTTCGCAATGCTTGTCATCCATTGTCCACGAAAAACTTTTCACGAAATATGAATGCTGATTAAAATTCTTTACAACAGCTGTAACACAATGAAAAACAAAAGAAACCACACAAATCTAAAACTAAACGACGATTACAGGTATTAAAATGAAATAAAGAGCGGTAGTTATACATTCGCGCTATTAATAGAAAATTTACCTAAACGCACGTACGACAGTTAAATTGTGACGAGCAGTGGTCAAAGGGCCGCAATTATTATTTGCTTCCTAATAAAGCAAACATTCGAGGTGATTCAACGCATTCAGACCTGACTGATGTTATATAACGATAACAAAGTAGGTAAATAGGAAATTTCCAGTTCATTGATCGAACAAACTATTATTCATACCAAATGAAAGCCCTAAGTTTTTTCATGCAGGCATAATATGCAACATGTGCATGTATACGCGTCGTAAAAGAGAGCCATAATCTGCGAATCGATAGAATATTTTTTATCTTTCTTTTTGCACATGCGACATCTCATGTCCAACAATATTCTGATTAATCTGAAACTACTGGAAGCTGGTGAAAGAATTGGTAGAGTCTGATGAATGTACCAGATGGCAATGGGAGATGCGACAAGCCTCGTCGATATGCAAGGGATCGATGAAAACCTATAAGCACTTGAAACTACTTTCGCAGACCACGGCACGTCTAGACATAATGCTTTTTAGGAAATGAACTCTTTTTACACTTTTTCTACTGCTACCCTACACGGGGCTGATCCAAAGGTTATTGCGCTTGTAGAACTGGGATTGGACGTACAGATTTTATTCAGGAAGTATTTTATTTCATTTTTATGAAGGGAACTTAATTAACGAATGAAGAAAGCGACAGCTCATTCGGCCTGAATTTTCTCATAGCCACGTGTATTTAAAAAAATTCATTTTTGAAATTATAATATACTAGAAAATATATATAATATGCGAATCAGTTAAATAAATAAAACATTACAAATAAAGTTATGTCAATTAAATTTAAAGCTATGTTTTAATATATAATTTTAATATATTATACACCGTATGTAATATACCTCACGCCACTATAGCAAGCTAAAACAAATTAATTTGAGTTGGAGTCAATGGACTTTACCTCGACCGTTTCTCTCAAATTAATGCGAACGCTCGTTAAAAACCGACGGTATAGCCTTACCGCACCACCAGCTTTCCTCGACAATTATCCAAATAGCACAACCATTCCTTAAAACCAACAATGGGCATACATGTTGTCCACCCAGAAAGCTCATGCGCATATTCACGTTTCGATGAGATAAAAGGTGCGCAAAAGCATTGCGATTCGTAAGTGTGGGCCTGATTAGAGGGTGGCTATTAAGTGCGAAAAGCTGACGTACTTGTAATCACGATAATTCAAAAGCTTCTATACCCATATGTATAGAAACACTACTGCGAACGCACTAGCCGATTGGAAATACATAAAACAGCGGTGCGCTGCTTTTTCTGTCGATAAAGTTACGGGTTTCGGTCTTACCTCAATAGCTAGGGGGATTGAAGCATGAAAGAGTCACATGCACAGGAGACACTAAACAACATGGACACAGGAGACACCAACAAACATTTACTCGTGGTAAGATGTATATATTTTTCATACTGATGAAAAAAAAACAGAATGACTTGTACACATCATCCTTTTGAAACTTATACGCTTCAGTGTTTCACTCGTGAGACTAAATCCCGAGCGAAAATACTTTTGCATAAAACCCTGTACGCCACATACAATGAAGCGAGTCGTAGAAATGAGGACGCGAAAGCTACTGTATTGTCTCTCTTGTGTGATCACTTTTGTGTTTGTCTGGCTTTTAGGAAGGTTTGTCCTATTTTTACCTTTTTTCGGGGAATCCGTTTCGTCCTTATACGTACGACTCTTTTTACGTGTGCTGTACAGTTTTATGCGAGACATTGTTTTAACTGACAAAAACAGGTACTGGCAAGATGAAGATAACATTTTAATATTTCTAATCGTTAAAATTCAATGTAAATATGTTAATTAATGAATATAGTTCGAATCTAAGATTTCGAGTTTGGGAGCAGCTTTTGCTGATGCAGAATCAGAATCATCAAAAAACTTTATGTACATCAATTACAGAGCAATGAATACATCCGCATGAATATAGCTACACTTAACAAACTAAAACAACTTGCTCGAAATCGCTATATTGCGGAGCCGAACAGAAAACCGCATGTAACTAAAACCCGAATACGTAATGTCGTTGATTCTCAGTAATTAGTTAGTTTTCCCAGTTTGCGATGCAGGGTTGCTACTCCACCTCGAGTTAGCTTGTAAAGTTAAAATCTCTACAATAGCAAAATAGACCAAACCACTTGGCAGATCGTCTTTTCCAACAATTGAAGCTACAGCACAAGTAGTAGAATATAGTACATATAGTACTATTTGCTTTGGCGATTAATGCAAAACCGTACTGACACTTCCATTTCACGTAAGAAGCTTTTCGTAAACTTCTCTGTGCGGTTGGCTGGCTCTTTTTAAACTTTTTAAATTTCGTTTTTGCACTTTCAATGCCCCATCACCTATTTTATTTACGGAATGGCTCAAAGATTTCTAGTAGATCGTACTCTATCTTTGCGTGTCGCAGACGAGTAGTTTTCTCATCTTCTTTCCGGCTAACTCGATCGTACTTTGAAATTCATGTATTTTTTTTATAAAGTTCTCGAACATACACTTGATAAATTTCTTACTCAGAGAGCAATATGTTTTATAACTCTGTCCATTTTCTTTTTTCTTTGATCTCAAAATGTAGTTAACTTTGCCAGCGTCTCTGAAAACTATGAATTATTAAACAAGGCCAAATAAAGGACTATATCGTACAAGGGTCGCGCCAATTAACCGAAAAATGCGAGGGTAAAAAAGTATTAATAACTTTGATTTGGTAAAGTAAACTTCTCCCTCCAAGAAATGGTATGTATGTTTTCTCTGCTACAATTATTCTGTTGCTCGTCTGCGTCTCCTATCTCCGTCGTCGAAGCCTCCGCTTCTGAAGAATTCTAATAGTGTAGAAAGATCCCCAGGCTCTTGAAACTCGCTCAAACTTTAACGACTTTCCAAGAGCAATAACAGCAGCAGCAGCAGCATCAGCAACGTGTTTCGGAAAAAAAAATTGTTATAGCCACTCGTAGCCCACACACATACACGTATACAGGAGACTCTCTCTTTCCACCTGGAAGCCATTATCGCTCATGACGAGCGTCGCTTTACCCTCGTTTTGTCGACCTAATCGAATCTAAGAACTTTTCCGATCGTCGGCTTCTGCTGCCGCAGATGGATTTTATAAAAGTACCTCATCCTCATCCTACTACCTCTGATATAGTATGGAGATAGAGAGAGAGAGAGAGAGTGCGCTTGGTTCCCATCAAATTTCGGAGGTCGATTCGATTTCGTTGTTCGGACACACCGGTCTTGCGAACATTCCAGTAAAGGATGGATGGAAAAATTCGCTGGAGCGCAAAACACGTCGAGTGGATGCGGAGATTGAGTCGTGAGAAAACTACGTACTACAGCTACTGCACTGTATATATGCAGCATGCATACATACAGGTATACATAATACAGGGCGACGTGGGATTTTACGTGGTCGGCTGAGCACACTTCCAAATCGATTTCAAATTGCGTCATAAATCCGGCGTAACCGCGCGCCCGCGCGCACGATTCCTCCGGTCTGCTGCCGCGGGCCAGTGAAAAGCGCGATGGCCCGCAAACGAGACGATGAACCGGCTGTGTTAGTTTTTCCATGGAAAAGAGGGAGGTGGGCAAGAAGGGAGACAGAGAGAGATGGCGCTATTTAAATGAAATTACCTATGCAGCAGTGCACACTCAAATCTGCATCAGTTAGTAAAATATACGATTACGTACGAATGTAGACGGGAATGAGATCTACGCTCCGATATGATATCATATTTTCCGAAACGATGTTACTTTTTAATATCTCAAAAGCGCTGTAATTTATTTTGACTATATGTGGTTACGAGAATTTCAGTGATGTTGCATTTAAAGAACTAGTTATCTTTTTCAGATATATCTGTTCTTTTCAACGTATAATTGATTTAATTCAATCAACCACTGATGGAATTGATTAATTTACAATATGAAGCATTTAAAAAAAAACAAATAACAAATCCTCTGATCTCTATTACTTGAACGTAACAAAGTAATTGTGAAAGCAACGTAATCCTCCAACTCAAACTGCAGTGGAAAACGATCAAGAAGAAAAAAAACGTGTCCGTTGTTATAGCTGCAAAACGAAAATACAACTAACAAAAACGATTTGTTTTCACGTCTCATTCTTTTTCTTTTTCTTTTCAATTCCAGTGAAATGACGGTGGTTAAGTAGGACGAGAATCAGGGGTTGCGCAATTATCGGCGACCACCCCTAACGTTCAATAGTAACGACAACTACGAACACAGAGACTTGTGCGAAGAGCAAGACCGGCAAAGAAAAAGAGATTGAACAGAAAGAAGAAAAGAGAAAACAACGGCTACTGCAATCATGATGGGAATCATTTGAACTGCCGATTGATTACTTTCGAGAGCATAAATATACGTATATTTAAAACATAAAATAGAGGTTACAGCTGCAGATCCTACAAATGAGTTCGATTTTTCGTCAGCGCTCTTTTCTTACCCCCCCAACTCTACCCCCACTACCAGTGAAATGGACCGAAATCATTGGCTGCCCCCTTCCACCGTCACGTCTATGCGCGAGCATGCGATTATCACAGACTCTGCTGTCCCTTCACCCACACCCATCTCGAGCTTTCTCTTTCACCTACATTCCGGCTCAAACATTCATTACTCACGGGAGTAGAGCTAGAGGGAGATCTCTGTTTGAAACAAGACACTTGATTGTCTTTACCCGCAAATTCTTCCTTTGACAGACAAATCCTCGTCGAGACCAGTTCTTTCTATACGTTTGAGTATCGAGACTTCAAACGGTAAATACCGAGCTAAAAAAATTTCCGCTTTCTGATTTGAAACCGTTAAGATAAGACAGAAGAGAAGTCAGTCCTCGAACGTACTCTACGAAACGTAGCTTCATAACGAAATACAACCAGTAAAAACCTTTGCTGCAGTAGCTCTCGTGGTTTCATCAAGAATTCTCACCTACGTGATCCGGAAACACGACATGTCCGGAGTCTAAGAGCCAGTGGGAGAAGAAAAAGTGATAAGGAGAAAGCTACACAGAGAAGGATGAGGAGATCCTCTGCTGTCGGCTTAAGAGTCTTTCTGTTGCGGGAGACCAAGGAGATAGATTGTGGGACAAAGCAGAAGGCGAATAAGAGAGGAAGTAGAAAGCCAGAACCAGACATCGTTGGTAGTAAGGTCAAAGGGATGCTACAGGAAGAACAGCGGAAATGAAATAGAAAGCAAAAATTAGTCGCAAAAAGTGACTAACGCGCATTTCTTATTGTTAAGAAATTAAGGATAGAGGCCAACTTGCCAGAATTTCGGTACATGCGACTCAATTCCTGGAATAAATCCTTCGATCGATGTGAATTAATATTGACATCGAGAAAAGGATTAAGGACTATAATTTGTTAGGATTTAAAAAATTTTAAAAAAGTTGTATAATGATGAGAAGCTTGGAGACACAGGATATACTAGTTGTAACAAAAGTTTGCGATTCAATAAAAATATCAGGTTACTTTCGATTATCGATTTTCTATCAAAAAGCATCAATCAAACCAAGTATATTCGATGTATACTTATCATTCCTACCGACCAATTAATGGAGCTTAAAAAAGGCATTAAAAAGAAGCCATAAAACCGAAAAAATGTTGCTACCTTCACGAATTTTCAATTACACGGGTACTCTTTCAAACAAAAGACCCTCCGAATACTAAAAATATGAACCATGAGGTCCGACAGCTTGTGCGTTGAGAGAATCTCCATAAAAGCACGTAAAGCTCAAAATTACCCAAGCTACGGGCGAATAAAGAATGAAACACGAGACTACGAGAGTAAAGCAAAAAAGCAAAGCAAAAGGTATAGGAAAAGTGCGAGTAACTAAAAAGGGCGTAGGAGTCAAGACAGAAAGAATCGTGCACTTGTCACATCGGGCGAATGAAGTGTACGTGCGCATCGGCCTCTGCGCATGTCGGTGTATTTTAGGCGCGGCATGAGTGATGCGATATACAATGACCCTATAAACTCTCTTATCTGCTACAGCTACTTCTATACACATCGTGTATTTGTTTGCTAGGCGCCCGAAAGAAGGGATGAGTACCTGTCCGTTTGCGTTGAATATGCATGCACGTGAAGAGGTGCGGAGCTACTGCTCTAAAGTAACTTGAGCACGAATAAGAGTTTCAAAAAATACAGTTCGTAGTGGATTTAATACTCGATAATCGATATTTTTCCGTTACTTTTTGGTCACTTGGTCACGTATCATTTAAATATATATTTCGACTCTTCAAAGGCCGCGTCAGAGCAAGATCAATTTTATTGTAAACGCCCATAGCTGCCAGCGTTCATTAATATGTATGCCACACGAATTTGCTACATAAAGCGAATTAAATGCGTCGAAATGTTATCATTTTAATATAAATATTATTCCTTAGACTCAAACAAGTTTTTAATAATGATATTCTAAGTGGTATTGGCAATCCCTAAAAAAATAGAATTTTTAGGAGTTAATAAAATAAATACCGTGCATTTTAAGTACACTCGTAATTAAAAATGAGTTTTAATGTATATTGTAAAAAATGTAATTATCCAAGAAATTCATTAAAACTTACATTATAAATGTCCACGTAAGTAAAATGTATATTAATATGCACGTGTTGTAGATGATGGTTACATACGAAATATAATTCGTGATTTCAAATTGAACGTGGGAATGCATAAAGTTAAAATAATTCTTCGTAAAATATCGTGGACCGCACTGAATTTTAACTCACAATTAACAAGTTATTTATTTTCAACATACATCATTTTAATCGTTAATAAAAACTTTAAAATGTAAAATCTTTTGAATTAAGTAGTTTAACAATTTAAAGGTGTACACATTTTCATTCATATTGTCAATTAATAATCGAACGAAAACTTTATAACATAAATTTAAATATGAAAGGTATGTAAATTTAGAAAATTTTGCGATAAAGCACGAATATAAGTAGATCGTCAACGTACAGTGTTTGCGATCGCATAATACGATTTTCACATAAATTTAAAAGCGGTGTGTAGATTCTCCCAATGTTTTCGAAAGTGAAATAAAAATACTTGTCGTATCTCTAACTTATCAAATAGCATGAACAGAGTTGCCTCAATATTGTATATAATATAGTAGAGGGAGTGAAAGGATATTCATCCTCCGCGAAGGTAAGAGAGAGCTTTTATAGAAACTTTATACGTCCAATCTCGCGAAGAGTGCCATCACTACCGGTGAATTTACATTCCATACGCGTAAAATTTGATGCGCACCGATATGGCCGCATTTTCGAACTACGAAATATTTTCAGAGCAAGACTTTCCAGCTACATTAGACGAGAAAAATTATACCGACGCAGTTCATTCGAAGATTAAGTATCAAAGGCTTTTTTAAAAGAATATCTTTTCGACTGGTCGTACAGTTTCCCGGTATGTGAACGAATATTTGAAGATAAGGTTTCTATCCAATAGATAGTAGCTTTTGAAAATATTCTTGTGCGTTATTAAATTAGATTTTACGAAATAACTCTTTTAGTTAAATATTCAATATTTTATTTCCACGAAAAAACGTGTTGTAAAACTATTTAAAAAAATAACCTGGAACTAAACTGCTATTCGCAAAGAAAATCCATCAGAGTAGTACGGAGCGTAGGCTATAGACGACGAGTTTGAACATAAAATTCTGAACTGCGAGGTAGTTCCGATGCAAATTTATCATCGTAAAAGCACTTCACAGCGGCTTTCTGCCTCTCTTTCTCTACCTCTCTCACTGGTTCACAAAAAAATGACATTTCAAGACAAGTAGAGCATGCCTGCCTCTTTCTAGCCCCTAGACTAGCCGTTCGATACACATACGTCACTCTTAAAGGGGAACCTCGTTGTGCCATCTAATAAAGGAGCGGAGGTAAACTAAACAACGATCACCAACTTCCATCGTTGCAAATGTAATTATATAGTACTCGATAATTCACTGGACGCTATTAGTTATCAGGAAATGAAAATGGTTGCTATAATGCCAGGAAAACTGTTTCACAACGAATATTCGACGGAAAAGCGATCCTCGTTGTAAAGTTGTCACGTTGGGTAAACAGTATACCCGTGAGTGCCCGATATTTTGGTATATATTACAGGCCGCTGGTACTGCTATTGTTATGATAGAAGAAAATAAAGTGAACGCGTATGCTGTTTATAAAGTTACTGCAGGGAAATGCTCGTTATGCTTCATAATAACCTTAGCTCTTGCTCATGGGGTAATATTCGATTTGACGATGAAGGTAAGCAGGATGATTACTTTTCTGGGATGCACGTCGAATATAAAAATTATTCTCTAAAAGTCGATATCTGTAACTTAAACATATTTTCTACATTTGTACGGAAATAAAAGGAAAATTATCATTGAATTTTTTCAATAATTGAAAAAAATAAACCATAGTCGCAATATAAAATTTTCCAATGATCTGATCTTTTTTTAAGGATACCATGCGCAAAAAAAGAACTTTAAAACATGACAATGCGAGTTTAAGAGGATTCTAAAATGAAAATAAGACCCGCGTATGGTCATAAAGCATAAATAGTATAAGCTCCATGTGGTATGGAATAAGAAGCATCTTTCTAGTACCTATTTCTAGAAAATAAAGCAAAACCACCCATTATTTTTTTATAAGACACTATCCTGATCGTTGATAACATTTCGTATAGCTCTGATCCAGAGATATAAGTGCTATCAGTAAAAACTCGATAGAAGGATGAATCTCGATAGCCCCAAGTTCTCCAATCATTCATTCGAAAAGAGATATCCTCTTCAGCCTATAGCTATGCATCGTAAAAGCGCATCTTTTATTCTGTATCCCTCTCGCATTTATCCAATTCCCAATGCTGCTACCGTTTCGAGTATCTTCCTATCTTCCTCCCCAACCTCCTCTCCCCGCTGTCCTCTTTCTCTCCTCAGTGCACACATCTCCGTTCGCATAATTTATCGGAAAACCGGCATTATTCTCCACGCATTCCGAAACGTCCACGTAGACAGCATAGCCGCCGCACCTAAACTCTAGAGAGAAAGTAATAAATTGTAGCTGCCGCTAAATACAGGCATTACACCAGTGGCGAGAAAAGGCCTTGATCCTGCGCAAAGCGACTTATTGCCTCTCTCGGCTAGTAAGCTTTATCCCTCTAGATGTGGAATGTGTTTGCTCTCGCGTACTGCTAGTACTGCCTAGAGAACTACTACTAGGCTCAAATCGACGAGAGGACGATCTTATTTCTACCGTCGTTGCTTCTACTGCTTGCGCAGAAATCTCGTTTGTCGGATTACACCGCTGTGGCTGCTTATGTTCCCCGAGCCGTGCGTCAATATTGGAATTCTGTTCGGGGTAGGAGATTTGGACCGACGTATTCGTATAACGTAAGAGCAGATCCAATAGCAGGTGTTGATCACAAGGCTGAATTGAAAAGGTATATTATGTACCCTAACGTTATATGACTGTCGGGTCAAGTGTCTATAAAGGTTTAGATGATTAATTTGCATGTGTGCTGGTATAGCATTACCGAATTTAACCGAATGATATATTTGCAAGTTATAGAACTGTACTATGTAATTTGTAAGTTATATACACTGTACGTGGAGATATATAGAAAGATGGAATGAATTTTAATTGTCCTCTGATTATGCGATATCAGGCGTTCTCTTGAAAACAACCACGCTCGGATAACTGATCTAACCTAGCTTCTAAGCAGAAGATAACGTGAATCTCACCGATTCTCGGTCAATCGATCAATCAAATGATGGAAGGAAAGTAAGAAAGGAGAAAAAAGAGCTGCTATATTATGCATATAATAAAAAAGCTCAAACAACGTTAAACTCATAAAATATAAATGAAATAAATAATGCATCATTAGATCTGGATAATGATCAGTCATTAATAAACCGGCCAATGCCTTTTCACTACGGAGATGAATACGAACGTTCAGAGCTTGAAGTTGCCAGTCATGTTTCTTCTTGATTCCAGTGCTATAGAGCAGAACAGCTCCAACTCTCTGCGATTTATACCAAGTTCACGAAACGGGTAGTAATGTTCGCTAGAAGTAAAATGGCAGGCTACGAGGTGTCGAAAAAAGAGGAGACATTAAAGAAATAGTGGAGGGAGAAAGAAAGCGAGAGAATAGGAGCGCAAGGGGTAAGACCGATGGAAGCCATAAGAGAGACAAGAGGGCACGGGCAGCGATAAGGAAGAAAAAAGGACGCATGCAGCAGGGAAGTAATCGGCAAGGGAAAAGATTATAAAGAGGGTTGGCAAAGGAAGGGATTGGAAGGAACGATACTTGGATAGAGAAACGTCGAGAAAATACGAGCGGGTATATACATAGCATGCGCTCAAGACAGTAAAAGAGAGAGAGAGAGAGAGAGAGAGAGAGAAGAGACGGAAGCAGTAGAGCAGGCGTCGGGATTTAATTTAAAAGAGCAAGAGAAACGGACTTGCCGCCGCGAACTCCTCTCCTTCTATCTCGCTCTCTTTTCCAAGGAGGAGCAATGGTATCAGCAGCTCTAGCAGAGCTTTCGAGTCAAAGCTTCTAAATAAGCCTTTGCAGGGCCTTAAAGCTCAGCGCGAAGACGCGAAAGCCAGATGAACAAACTTTTCAGGTTGAACGAGTTTCGACCTCTTCTTATTTTGCTCTCTCTCCCTCTCACTCTTTCGATATTTCGAAAAAATGCTCGGCGACACAATGTAAACTTCAAAGTTCTTACTCCATTAGTTTGATGTTGTTATTTACTATTTGTATGACTTAACCGGCTCAACATTTTTAAATTGAAGGATGTTTGTGTTGAATTACTTTAGAAAATTTGTAGAATTACACTTTTTTCAGAATTATTTTTTCAGAATGATATTTGGATAAAGGATGATCATAAAGTTTAAAGAAAAGTACAAGTTATCGATGAATTTTTTAGTACCAAAAAGTAATTAAAAAAGCTTATTAACAGCGATGAAATGTCCTCCATAACCATGCGTTAATTTAAGTTCCCAGCTTATTAAGGAAATTGCAACAAAAACTGATGCGGGAATAGCTGTTACTTGCCATAATCTTTGCATATAAATCCATAAAACTCACTTTACGAGTACTCGGCGTAGGAGGCGATAAGATAAAAATAAGAGATGAAAAATTGTTAAAGCCGTAATAATTCCGTGAAAACTCGCGAAGAGGATGTGCCCGTGAGACTCGTAAAATTAATAAACAGTAAGTTTCTCCGTTTTCAGCCCTGCAAACCACACCAGCATCGACCGCCGCTGTGAAAAATAACGAGGACGATGAATCAACTCGTGTACAGCCGGAGCGAATTTCTCGACCCGTTGTATATATAGCTATACACCGTACAATTCTGTGAATCCTTTTCCAGCCTCGCAGTGCACTGGCGCTATACTAGATAGTAATGTTCACGGCTTGGCCTGTGGACGAAAAATGACATCGAAACCAGCTGCTATGCACGTACACGCACGCGCGTTCGTTGACCGATGCGACAGTCAGGCGGAAATCATTAATATCGCAAATTAGCGAATTTTCGTTGTGTAGGCAAGCTTTTTACGGGTCAAGCGATATTTCCCTATAAATATTATTTATACATCCCTATTCAATATAAAATATATGGAAATATAAAGATTTTTTTAAATAGAAAAACAACCTTTCAATCCAAACACAAAAAAGACATTGGTTTTGACGTATTTGCTGAAGCTACGGTACTTTTTTCTGCAACGCATGCAACTGCATCAAATATCTGCTGACCGAACTAGCGACGAATCAAGTGATTTAAAAAAAGGAATGTGAAGAGTCAAGTCAGTGCGTCGTTTGAAAATTCAATGAATTGTTTTGTATATAATGGACGTAAAGAGAAGGCTAGCGGATTGACGATTGTAATCATCGGCGCAGACTTTACGTAATGCGCACAATACTCATCTAGGCCGCGAGTCATACATTTCCAACACGTATTATCGATCTCAATCCGCGCAGATGTCAGATTACGCCAGAGAACAAAGAGCTACGTATGGATTTTAAATTATTCCTCTTTTTAGTTTTATAAAAATAAAAAATGATTAAACGCAAAGAAAAAAGGTTTTATTTTTACAATTCTTAAAAAAATCATTACGTACAAGCAGACCAAATAATTTTTTCGAACAAAGTTCATGGCGTATTGCTATAACAGTCATTTGTTACCGAGAAAAATACGAGAGAATACGATAAATTCAACCGGTATATTGATGAAAAAGTATTTAAATCAAACAAAGTTCAATTATATAACAAATTTTATGAAAAAATACAAGCGAAACATTAATATTATTATAGAAATAGCAAATTAAATACAAATATCGAGATCGATGTAACTAAAATAAATTAACGTAGTATTACAGATAGTGTACGACTATTGACAAAAAATCTCATCGCAGTGGCCGTTTATCAGAGATGTTTGGCATTCGCATAAACAACGAGACTTGTCGAACGTTCAACCCCGAACTAATAAATCAGGATAAACGTTGGACAGTGTGAATCGAAACAATCTCGATATAGAATGCCGTATCTTGCATACGCATGTCTATACACGCATAACAAAAAAGGAAATCCATCTTCTTTCTCTCTCTCTCTGTATGTCCTTCATATTTAAAGCTAAAATACGCGTATGTGACTATAGGTTTGATTATTTATAAAAGTAGAGCAATATTAAAGTAAAATAACGAGTGATAAGAATAAAAATAAATACTTCAGCAAGAATCGAATAGACACAAGGTTAATTGATGATTAGATTGGGTGCAAAGTTAGAAATAAAGTGAAATAATTGTTTTATAAAAAATATTCATTTTATTTTGAAGTAATTGGCGTAAAAATTAGGATATTAAAATACTTTTAGAATATACAGTATAAATACGCGAAGATAATAGGAACACGTACGTTGTACTCCGATTGAATACGGGAAGAATAAAATCTATATGCGAAGCAATAAAAGCCAAGAAGAACGTGTGCATACGAGACGCGTATGAAAATATGTAATACGTAATCAAACCGTTCAAATCAAACCTTATTTAAAACCTTATTCAATAATCGTTTCACAAGAGTACAGTTAAAAGAAATTCACTGTTAATAATACTACTTTAATTTTGATAATAATAATATTTAACGCAATTTATATGAAGCTTTGCGTAAATATATTTTATTATGAAAAATAAAATTACGACTTTTCATTATTACGATGTTAAACTGTGATAGCGAATGAAATATAGTAACAATTATTGGACCCCACGAATCATAAAAAAAACTAATAAAAAAATTGAATGTCAAATGACTGAAAACATAAATAAATATTCCATGTATAGTATATTATTTTATTTTTTCCAATCTCTTTCAAAGAAACGTGAATCTAGCACAAAATTACTTGACATTGCATAAGTTAATAGACATCCGTCTAATAATACAGTTGATTGCAGCAATAAAATTTTAAATCACACGCAATATCCTATAATTTCAAGGAACAATAAGTATTTTTCACAAATTTATTTCTAGTAGAATAACGAATTCTTTCATTCTTTCCAACACTTCACGATAAGGGAGAGATAATTATTAATCTCCGCTAAAACTTACGATCTAACAAAAACACAGTTACAAAACAATATTGCAAAATGCTCAACGTTCGTCTCAGTATTAAAAAGCATCTTGAAAAAGTTTTCATTTTTTAGTAAATATAACCTTTTATGCATTATGAACGAGGCCAGCAACGTAAATCCTACCTACGGGGACGATAGCGAATCGAACAACTCTTAGCGTAAAGCGATAACTAACAACGCGCTCGAACGCCTTCGCACAATAACGCCCTAGTCTGTTCGTCGGACATGCAACAAAAGGAAGCTAGTCTCACTACATGAGTTGTCATCAAATTAATTAGCGAGCGATACTGGTCAGAGCTCATCCATTGCAGCTGACTGTCAGTTCAGGGCTCTTCGGTTCCCTTGTGTACCTAACGTACACAGATGACAAGAGTCTAGCGGTAACGACATCAAACCTCGAGAGCTTGAAAATCTCAACAAGAGACAGAGTATATACCCAACGACACTGAATTCCGTCGAGAGTCCGAAAATATGCACGCAATGCAATAAAAAAGTTTAAGCTACTCGATGTAAAACGAAGTGGCCGACGAGACAAAGAGCGATTTTAATGACGTACACAGTGCTGGGAGCTAATACAAAGACCAATTATATGTGCGAATAGACAGCGATGAAAAAGGGGGAAAACGAAATCAAAGAGAAACGCGCCTGCATCTGCCGCTATGGTTTTCTCTGCTGTTACGGCGACGACCTCTCAATTAGCCGGGGTTACGATTGAGAACGAGCTACTGAGGGAGCCAGAGTCCGGCTTTAATGTTTTAAAATCAACTTTGTCGCATTGTAGAGGATTTCATTAATAGTTAGCGTGGAATTTTGACAAGTGAAAGCGTCAAAGCTTTTAATAATGGAAACAAAAAACAAAATAATTACATTGCGGAAAGATAATGAATTTATTTGCATTCTTCGCATTCTCTTTGTCAATTGAATAAGTGGAAGTGTACAGACAGATTCAAAATTGCGTTGAAACCTACAGAAAGAAATCTTCTTAATTGATTTGTATCGAAAGACTATTTTTATATACGAAATTGTTTCATAAAACATGAGAATATTCGTAGATATTAAATAATTTCGGTTACGGCAAAATACAATTTTAAATTAAATTAAATATAATGACAGGCTATTCCAGTATGAAATATTTATTTTGATACTAACCTATTAAAAAATCTAATCTCTTAATCTGATATTTATTTTTATGTTAAGTGAAAAATTGATTTAAACAACAAATTTCGGTAAAACATTTCTACTAAAATCAACTGTCAGAATTCGTTTGTGCAACTGATTCTGCCAATAATGAATGCGTAATTCAAAGATAAATATTTAACAAGCCGCGTAACTAGCAAAAAACGGAGATTGTAAATGCTTCTTATAATCAATAGGAAATGAAAAACAAAAAGGGACGCTTAAGATACCTTTAAGTGAAGCTACCTAGAATTAAAAATTTTAATTAGTTATATTAATTATAATATTTATATATTTTATACTGAACTTCAGCTTTGTTTTATAGTCCCTTCGCTGACCACTTTAATAGGTTGTTGAAAACACACTCTCGGTAAGCTTCAAAGTGAATTAACGGACCGATTGAGCTGAAAATTGGCATAAATACTCTTTGATACGTTCTTCAAAGCATGAATGTAGGGATTTCCAATCGAATGAGCAGACAACATTTAACATGATGAAATGAATAAGATTTTTTAAAAAATAGTTATAAAATCAGTTTTAATTTCTAATAATTTTTTTATTCATTAAAAAATCCCTATATTCATGCTTCAATTGATCTATTTATTCACTTTGAACCTTTAAGAGAGTAAGTATTCCACAAGCTACTATAAGTTGTCGTCGAAGGGACTTAGAGATATGAAACAAAGTTATAGATACGTATCTACAACTTAAACGTTGCAAGTAATGCAACTAATTAAAATTTCTAATTTTAGGTAGTCTGACTTAAAGGCATTTAGTCCCCTTAAATGATCTATCCAGAAACTATATTGCTATACTAGACTTGCTCACTTTGCATACCATCTTTGCTTCCGTAAACAAATACGCTAATTAAGCAATGCAGTCGCTGTAGCAGATGACCTTGGGCTATGCTGTAAGGGCAAGAGAGTGAGAGAGTAGGTAGTAAGCATCCCGCAGAGCTGTGGTTCGATGGACTACTACTGCTGCGGTACACGATTACTAATACGGAGACGCATGTGGTATCAGAGTTACTAGTGCAGTTCTCGCTATCTGAGAGGGATGTTACGCCAAGGGAGGAAACTAGTGGTATAGAGAAAGGGGTAAATAGAGAAAGCAACCAAATCGAAGCAATTAATCGAATCATCCACACGATAATATCGATTTGCGCGTATCGTAACTCAGGGACAAACCCAAGCAATTGCCGAGGTAATCACTTTTCCGGGTTATCGGATTATTGCCCGCTGATCATTAACGATCGAGCTCAGTCTATTTGGGCGTGATTGTTATAATGATCTACGCAGTCGTCGGATACGCTGTGACGAAGCTGGCTTGTCAGAACGGAGTTATATGCACGGCTGCTGCTTCTGCTACTGCAACCAGGAGCTTGTCTGACTTGAGTAATGATTCGGTTGGAGTTCAAGCTTGTTAGCTCTTCGGTCTTAAATTCTAGTTGAGGAACAGCTAAATCCTTAATGAGCGCTGACGAACGTTGACAAATTGTAATCTCAACTTCAGAGTAAAGTATGTAGAATAATGTTTCAACTAGGCTACAGCGATGGGGAATTCTATTTGCTTCTATGTTTGTAGTGTTAATAAGAGGAAAGGAAAAAAACTATGTTGCAACCTGACCTAAGATTTAAATGCAACTACATATCTGAATTAACGATAATATTTTTAAACTCCAGTCGTGACAGTATTTATAATATATTTATATACATTCGAGTCAAGGTCATACATAATTAGATGGTTTTACATGAACGCAACACATTATAAGTAGTTTAGTAGTGCATATGAAATCGATCGAATACCAGCTATGCCACTACCGTGCACAAACCACAAAAAGAATATAAAAAGTACAAAACAGGAAAAGTGAAAAAAGCAAGATTTTAACTTGTTTACGTTTTCTACTCAAGAAGATTCCACTTTCAAACAAAAGAAGCTCTCAGAGCCTATTATCAGAGTACAATTTTAGCGTTCTTCCTTACGATTGGTTTCAATATTACTGCTAAAACTAAAATACGATACTTTTCATATATAAGTAGCAACCTATGCTGATGAATTTTGATAACTAAAATTTACTCCTGATCGTAGAGGGACAGATTTTCTGAAAGTTCAAATAAACTACGAAAATCACGGACAATAACATTTAATAACAGGGCAATACAGAAGTCAGTAATCTTATTTCTCTTTAAAAGAACACAGGATCTCTTTTATAAAATGCAAAGAGAAAAAATGTAATCAATGAGAAAGTCGACCTCTGAGTAGATTGCTAGTCTTCCATTTTAATCGAAAATTGATTTTTCAGAACCAACAGTGTCTGACGTGAACCTTTATCGGGGAACGCGTCGTACTACCTTATCAAATACGATAACGAGCAAACTGCAGTTAAAGAATCCACATGTAAAATTGATAGCTATGAATACAATACCCCGAGAAGAGTATTATCAATTTCTCTTTCTCATATTTCTCTTCCTCGATACCTGCAACCTCTGGGTAATCATATTTAATAACCTTTGCATAAGCTTTGCAATTGTTCGAAAATCATCGACGAGTCGGTTTCATTTGGCTATGCAAGCAACGACCAATGACGACAAATTCGTATATTACTGACCACTGCTCTCTGTCATCCATTCGCTTCATAATAGTTTCTGGGCAATGCATCCATCAAAACGCAAATACAGACGACGATGTGTCGACAATAAATGATTTACGGGAGCCATTATAACATATCCTTCGGATTAATTGTGCAAGCTTTAGCTTAATTAAATTTGTTCGTAAACCACAATGTCCCTACTGATACATTATTAATACCGTAAATAACATTGAAGAAGACATATATACACTCCTGGCCTATCATAAGATTCCGAAAATTATTCTCTTCTGTTACGATTTATAAACTTGACAAAATAACTGATCGTGAAATTTTAGGTCATAATTACGTCATTACATTATTCTATTACAATGGAAATCCATTGTTTTCGTTTAATAATCAAGTGGCAAATGTTCAAGGATGAATGTGGTGTATGATTATTTGATATTTAGTTATTGTGTAAATCCAGGTATACACAACTACATTGTTCCTTGGTTAAAAATGGAGTATCTGATTAAATTTTGAATAGAAACGATGTTTTGCACACCAAAACGGCGTTTTTACTTAGATAAGTTTCTAATGCAAATTTCTAACGAAACTACAAACGCAAAAACGAAGTACGTATATACGTATGGACGTGGGACTTCTTAACGGCCTTGCTTCAAAAGAGGGTCGAGTGCAAGTATGACTCGTTAGAAAAAAAAAACGCGGAGAGTAACGCGACATCTACGCTCAATTTTATGCTTCCCTCTTTTTTCGCAGAGTCAGTAAATTGCACTTTTTCATTTTTGTAACTGTTCGTATAATGAAATAAGATCATTTACAATGTTTTACCGCATTACCGTACTTGACTCTGTCTTATTCATTCTCAAGTGTTGACAATTTTAATACTTCATTCTTTAATATTAGGGAAAATTACACGGAGGAAAATTTTTCTGAAATGTCCTTGCAATCGACAAAATTGATTTAAAAAAGACTACGCGTAGAAGTATAAACCTTACGTAAAGAAATTTCAAAACTATTCTGCTGTAAAATAATTATAAGAAACGAGTCTTTTATGTAAGAACTATTGCGATTATGTACCTGCTGAATAGATATATAATATATATCTATTCGCGATATTAGTACACGATCTATAATCATAAGGCTTACAATTCAAACTGCTCTACACTGATCAGTACTAAAAATCACATATGCAACTTAGAATGAGAGAAACAAGTTATAAAATAATCAATTTGCGCGACTATATTTTCATTTACGAGCGCTGGATATGTGTCGACCAGACAATTACTTAGTGCACTTATGGCCTCGCGATTACAAAAAATAATTCCAGGTGTGTTAAAAATAACTCTTTATAAAACAGAAAAAGAGTGCCGCTAGGCCTAGTGTAGCCTCAGTAGCAAAAGTAGTAGCTGGTTGTCGAAGTACGCTTTACCCTACTATCGATTATCATAACTCGATTGAAGTTATCTGCGCGTAAAGGCTTATACTATATTTTTTTATCTAATTATTTTATTTACAGAATTGACAATTTTTTCTTTCAACTCACTGCTAAATTTAATTGCCAAACCGAAATAAAGTGACAGAAAAAAAGTCGGAGATAATAAGATTTTATATCAACTTCTAAAATTAGTGTGTCGATAACTCAGCGATAAGCGCTGAGACGATAAAACGCAAAGAAGATTATTAGACGATTGTCACCTACATGTACAGCACGAAAGCAAAGCCAAACTAAGATAGGTATCATTGCAATGATGAAAACTCTCAGAGCACTTTATTTCTTATTACATTGTTACATAATAGAAACCACAACGTTTGCATGTATTGCATATGTAAATGTATACTAATTAACTAGTCAATAAATGAAAGTAATATCTAACTAACTTTACTCACTTTATTCAGCAATTCACAAAAAGAACTACAACTTTCAATATCCTTGTATAGAACCTTGCAATAACGCAGCAAAAATATACATATTCATTCGGATTATTATGCTATTCGCATATTTATATACAAATAATATAAACTACATCATTTCATATCTGCATAAAATCAAATACGACAACAAATTGCCGCTAGCATTGCGGAGTGTCATGCAACGTACACGTACGACTCCACAGCTATTCGTAAATTCAATACGATCAAACAAAATCAAAGGTCGTCGTTTTATCGAAAATAATTACACGTCACATGTCAAATAGACTACGAGTATACAGCAGTCGTTACATTCAAATGCAAAGGAACTGATTGCGCGGAAGATGATAGAGGTAAAGTCTTAGACAACCGCGAAATCCTGTGGTATCTCCTTACGTTTCGCAAGTCAAACACGAATGTTCTCTCGTTTGCACTAGTTTGTTCTCAAATGGTTATACTATATAGGGTATAATGCGATATTCTACTAGCTTAAGGAGAATCCGACTCAAGCGACATATGCGGATCATCTGCTCGTAGGTATTTTTCGTTTTCGTCTCGTCGCATTCGTCAAATAACTTATAATAATATACGATTCTCTGTGAGCAGGCGACGAAATTCTAGCATCTCTCTCTCTCTCTCATTCTCTGCAGCTGGTGCGTAATCGACCGATCGATAAGGCAGTATCTTCTCTAGAGTCACAGCTCCTCGTCTACCTATATAATACTACTACTGCTTCCGTCGACGAACTCAAATGATGCTAGTGTTGAAAACACGTTTTAAAATACAACATTGTGAATATTATCGGTCGTTGATGGAAATTGTATATATTCACATATAAACATGTTTTCATTTTTAACAAAAATATGTACGGAGATTTCATGCACGAAGTATTAATACATCTTTTAAGTCGCATAAAACGACTGAAAATGACTCATTTGGTACCTGCTTTAGAAACAAATATGCACACAATAGTTGCAATTTAATGTATATACTTATGCTGTACGTTTGAGGTATAGCGAATTATATAGCAGTTGCCACGTAATGCAAAACTGATCGCGCAATTATACGGGAACATGCGCTAGCGTATACCGTCGAGTGTTCGTTAAAAGAAACTCTCAAATTTCCGCTATGCTTTTCACAGTTGTTCACTCTCGAAGATAAAACATTTAATCCATTTAAAAATCAATCCAGAAGAAATGACGTTTCAAAAGAAAATAAAAATGGTATATAACGCAAGGTATGAGAAAACATCTGTTTGTATCGTGCGTGCACGCCCTGATGCAATAGGTAAACAGAAACGAACGCACAGCGGTAGGCCAAACATTGTTCCAGCCCTTTAAAATTCCAAGAACTTTTGACAGTCTGCGAATATCACGTATAGGTATAGCCCAGAGGGCTAGAGCAGACGACAGAGTAAACCGAGTCTGCGTGTGTGTATACGTGTTTTGGTATGCGTCGTTTATACAAGCGAGGATTTTTATTGCAGTACAGGATCGTCTCCAGGGAACTCATGTAGATGTGCAAGAGTATCCCGTGCGTCACATAAAACCATCAGAGCCATATCGGCCTCCAATTTCGAGTCGGACACATTGATCGCTAGCGAGGAAGCAGGCAGGTAGAATCAGTGAGAGTGTGCGAGAGAGATAGATAGGTAGAGAGATAAATCAGGGTGTTATGACTATGGCCTGTAATTTATTTTCATATTTAGTATATCGACGATAACAACGGCGTGTGTGAGTTGCGCTAATAAGGCTGACGCTAATTGTTATTGAACCTGCAACGCGCGCGCGACAACAACGTGTGACGAAAAGAAAAAAAAAGAAAAAAAAAATTGCGCCAGGTGTGAGTGTTGAAAGTCGACAATTAAGTGAAATTGAAAAGAAGGCAGGTGGACTGCGTTTGTACGTAGAGCTAGCTTGGAGTATTGATTGAAAGAGCTAAAACTTAACATGAAAGTAATAATAAATGAAGTATGCCAGCGGCGTTGGTGGCAACGACAGCACTGCGTGTATGTGTGCGCAGGTTAACCTCAAAAAGACTGAGTATCACCTGTTATTTATTGAGCGGGACCTCGTTTTCTTAAAACGAAAAGCCACGCAGTCAAGTCGGGCTCGTTGCAGAAAGAAAGAAGGAATATGTGCAAATGTGCGAGAGAGATAGAGAGAGAGAGAGAGAGAGAGAGAAAGACGTTGGAGGAGGGAGTAGTCCCTGGAGATGAGTTTGTTCCAGCATTTGTGTATACGTATTACACGTACGTGTGTGTATATGTATGTATGTATATATATATATACTCTATATATATATATATAGAGAGAGAGAGAGAGAGAGAGAGTATATATATATATATATATATATATATATACTCTCTACATAGAGAGAGAGAGAGAGAGAGATACTGTTATAGAAAAAGGTCGAAGCTTAGTACTCACCAGGTGAAGGACAGTGTTGACAACTTCCCGATTGGAGACCTGGCCGACCTCGATGAGACCGATTAGGACGGCGAACTTGAGACTGTCGTTCATCGCCATCGCCACCACTTCCTCGGGCCGCTTGATGTCACTGAACGGCGGCGCCTTTATGTCCGCCATCGCGACCTGCCTTCCTCTTTACGGCCTCAATAATAATAATTATTTTTCTTGTTTAAACTTTATTATTATCCGCGGAGAGGAAGCTCAGTACGAGCTCTCTGCGAGTCGGCCGCGCGCGTATACAAGACGTCGAGAGAAAAAGACAGAGAGATAGAGCACACTTTGCGCAGGGCGCAAAGCCTCGCTGCGCACACTTTTATTTATCGCACTATATACTGTCGACGATGCAGAATGAGAACGAGCGAGAAAGACAGATAGGTGGAAAAAGAAAGAGAACGAGAAAATAAAAGAGAGAAGCAGAACGCTTGCCCGCGAAGGCCGCGCGAACCGCACGAAAACACACACACACAAGAGCACTGACACTACAGTTGTCTTCGAAGAGGTCGTAGTAAAACAGCCAGAGATATATAGACGCCGGCTCACTACGTCGAGTCCGGATGAGAGAACCTGCTCCAAGCGAAGCAGAGTCACCCACGCGAAGTCCACTGTGTCTCTGCCGATACGACGAGGCTTTACTCTCGACACCAGCAGTGTGCGCGATGTTTATAACTCTCTCTCTCTCTCTCTCTCTCTCTCACTCTCTCGTTTGAGAGTATGTGCGCGGCGATGAGAGAACTTGCACTTGCACACACTGTCCCTCTCTCTCGCTCTCGCGGTAGTCTCCCGTCTCAGCACGTCACATGATAATACGAGAGAAATTGATCTGCCATGTTGGAAAGTGGCCACTGTTGTGAGCGGCCTGCCAGCGCGCCAAAGGCAAATGTCCCTATGCTCTCGCGCGGATAGCCTACTCCTCTCTCTCCTGGCGCCTGCTCTGGTGCTGCTGTCGAGGAACACCGCTCCGCCCCGCTACTCGCGCCGCGTCCACGGCTCCACGCCTGCGTTCTCGTTCTCTCAGTCTCTCTCAACACGCACGCACACACTCGCATACCTATCTGCGCTGGAGTTCGCCCTCTTCGCCCCACGAGTCCCACGACCCACGACTGCTCCGCACTTTGTATTATATATGTACATGTAGACGTTCCCAGCGCCTCCCGCGACCCGACATACGCACGCAGATCGATACGGAAGTTGCAGAGCCGGTTACAAGCGACGCGCGTACGCTGTTATACTATACTGCGATGATGAGATTGCCACCTGCACCCTGCGCGACGCTTTATCGACGATTGGTCATGCACCTCGCTCGCGGCGGTCGTTACTCGTTCTTTTTTCTTTTTTCGAACTTTTGGGCTAACCGACTTTTTTTCGAACGAAAATTCGAATAGTATAGAAAGACGGTCGTCTCGTTCGACGGGATATTTATTTCCGTAGCGCGAGGTCTATTAAACGGTGGATTTAACGGTGTAATTGTCTAGGTAAGATTCGAGGCATAATTTGGCAGACAATTTCGTGGATATCGATTAAAATAGCAAAGTAACTTACGGATGGGTAATCGGAGGAAATTTTGAATCGTCCCTCGAATGGTGCTCTGATTTTCAATGACCTCTGACGGCGTGAAACGTCACTAAGTGCATCTCGAGAGTTGACTCATTGGCAACATTGGTTTCTTGAAACGCCGCAAACAGCTTCAGTATACATTATATTTTTGGGGCCGACATACGCGTTGAAGATGGCGGCCGCAGACGTCGAACGTGTGAAGGTAAGTATTGTTTTTATTTGATTTAGATAGTTAATATAGATATAATCGAGATCATAGTTATGTTCGTCGTTTGTCGAATATTGTGGAGTAGAGTTTGGAAATACTAAGTCAATTGTTTAGAGTGAACGACTTGAAAGAGGTTCGATTAAATCTGAGCTAGGGCGTTGGTTTTTGTTCCTTTTTCTTTCGGTCAAGACTACATTTAGACTAAGTAACGCTCCAAATCCTTATACGGTGTATAACTGTTGATTATCGTACGGTTCTGGTGTGACAGTTAATCTGAATTATCATAATTATTATGTTTAAACAGCTGGAAAATTGCATTCGCAATTTAAAACTCTCTGGACATGTTGGTTTTGACAGTTTGCCCGATCAATTGGTTAACAAATCTGTTCAGAATGGTTTTCTTTTCAACATTCTGTGCATCGGTGAGTAATTTCTTGATAAGCAACTTATCCAATGACTTTGATAAATTTTATACTGTTGCGTGTATCGTTTGTTTTTGATAATGTATTGACTTTTATCCATTTGTTCTGCGTAGGTGAAACTGGTCTTGGAAAATCGACTCTTATGGATTCTCTGTTTAATACTAGTTTTGAATCAACTCCAAGTCCACACAGCTTACCTTCGGTGAAACTAAAAGCTCATACTTATGAGCTGCAAGAAAGCACTGTTCGACTAAAGCTGACCATTGTTGACACCGTTGGCTATGGAGATCAGGTTAACAAAGAGGACAGTTTTAAGGCTGTTGTAGATTACATCGATGCTCAATTCGAGGCTTATTTACAAGAGGAATTAAAAATCAAAAGATCGCTTTCTACTTATCATGATAGTCGCACTCACGTGTGTCTTTATTTTATCTGTCCAACTGGACACGGGTAAGTTGAAAGTTGATTTAAAGTATTATGAGCATTATGAGCAATGACCAAAATTGTCTTATCGTGTTCTTCTACATTTTTCAGATTAAAATCGATTGATTTAGTTTGTATGAACAAACTAGATACAAAAGTCAATATTATTCCTATCATTGCTAAAGCTGATACGATTTCCAAGACTGAATTGCAAAAGTTTAAAGTAAGATTTAATTTGCTAAATTTAAATCTTAATAATACTTATAATAATTATAATACTTATAAATACCTTATCAATCACAGAGCAAAATCATTAGTGAGCTTGAAGCTAATGGAGTAAATATATACCAATTTCCAACTGATGATGAGAGTGTTGCTGATGTCAACACTCAGATGAATGCTCACGTACCTTTTGCAGTAGTTGGAAGCACAGATTTTGTTCGTGTTGGAAATAAAATGATGAGATCTAGACAATACCCTTGGGGTACTGTGCAAGGTATATACAATATCTCTTTATTGAATCATTTGCATAAAATTCAATCGTATGTTTGTATTATATTCATATATATTATTTATAGTTGAAAATGAATCTCATTGTGACTTTGTGAAATTGCGAGAAATGTTGATTAGAACAAATATGGAAGACATGCGAGAAAAGACTCATAATCGTCATTATGAATTATACCGAAAAAAAAGGTTTGAACAGGTTGGTTACCTCATTTTATTTTTTATAATGCAATTAAATCCTATAGTAAATACAATTTTGTATTTTAGATGGGATTCAGTGACGTAGACAGTGAAAACAAACCCGTTAGTTTCCAACAAACATGCGAGGCTAAGAGATCAATTATTCTCCAAGAACTACAGCAAAAGGAAGATGAGATGAGACAAATGTTTGTTGTTCGAGTTAGAGATGCAGAAGCAGAGTTGAAAGAAGCTGAAAAAGATGTGAGTTCATGTTAATAATGTAACCTAAGACTTAAGAGCATTGAACTACAATTAAACCGAACAATCTGTAATAATTGCATTTTCATAATTTGTTTAGCTACATAATAAATTTGAAAAATTGAAGAGAGACCATACCGATGAAAAGAAGAAATTAGAGGAGAGTCGAAAAAAATTGGAAGAAGATATTCAAGAATTCAATAGGCGAAGAGCTCAAATAGCTATGCAATCTCAGTCACATCACACTCTCACTCTTGGAAAGAGTAAGAAGAAGTAATTTATTTTTTTAACTACAAATTTGCAATTATATACATTATTTATCATTATTTAATTGCAAAAAGTTCATTAGATCCTACGTAAAAATTGACTCCAAATGAAAAATTATTTGAAGCTTCATGTCTACCAATGTCTTATTTATCCAAAGTTAACGGTATAAAAATTATTTTAAATTATTATAATCGATTGCAATACGTAAGATATTTTTAATCAAGTATTGAAAGCCTACTTAGTATTTAATTTTTATAACATTTTGATAGATGTAATTTTTACACTATATAGCCAAATATTGTCGTTGGATAAATCTTTATACAAACACGAAAATAAACGAATTATTTACGTAAGAGTGTCTTATACATAAAGGTTTCCTACAGCATAGACTTTTGAAGAAAAAAATACATTGACAATTTTGGAATTAAACATTTTATTACTCAACAAAAAGTAACAATAGAAACCTAATATTAACTCGAAATTAAATTTAACACTTTGTTATGGTATGAATTCAAAGTGTACATAGCACTTATACATATAACTCATTTTTGAGCAAAAATGATATAAACATAATATAAAAAGCAGGTACGGTTACATTACTTATATACGTTCTCCGATATGAAAATAGTAGAAGTAGATTAGGACATTACATTATGGCGGAAATATAACGTACGTACTAAACCTACGGCGTCGCAGAAAATATAAATCAATTCACGCATAAAAATATTATTCTTCTAGTACTGCGTGGAAGTAATGGTTGTTAACAAACAAAATCGTGCGGTCATACGACGTTCGACTTTGACGCAGATTAAAAATGTTAAGATGATATATATTTTTTAATAATTGTTTACATAATTTCAAATATTTTTCTCCTAATCAAGTTCACCCGTCACTAAATATCTTAAACAAAATACAAGCTGAGGCATAATTTTCGTTTCTGCATATATAGAAAATACCGATGAGATCCAGGTTACATAAATTCTTAATACAGAACTTTCTGCGCAACGGGAAGTTTTTGCGAGACTTCAAGGATTAAATTAACTAAGCCTTCTAAATTCATACGTTATTTTCAAATTACTATTAATTTTATATATATAACAAAATGCAGATTCATCAAAACTTAATACACCGTACATCGAAAATATCTCCGTTTACAAAATGATCATCAGTTCATTTTTTTTTCTTCTTTAAAAGAAGCAAATAATTTTTAAAAAAATAATTTTTAATAATTATAACGTTCAATAATTCGTCACATCTCTCCAAATTATTCCCATTGCAATACTTATCGATTGCAAATCACATAAACGCATCACGCAAAATCTTTCTTCTTTTCATATGTACACAAGAAATCGAAGAAAGAGCGTAGGCTGTTTGTAAATTTCTTTTTCATTATCTCTCTCAAATGCAAATGTCGCATACGTCTTGTAAACAATATATAGCCTCAACGCGCCGACAAGACTTGTCGGACGATTCTCTGCTTTGGTATTCCTTTGCACGTCGTGCCCTTGCATTTCTGGAAAAAATCAAACACATGTCAACTTTCTTCAAATTGCAATAGTATTACCATTTGCTTTTCGTCTTGTATGACGTCGTATCATGGCGCATTTACTACGAAACTAACATCTTATCTCTACAGTATATTATATAAAAGTAGAAAAGATATATTTGTATTTGTTGTTATTATAATAATTACAATCTTAAGAAACATTATTTTTTCAGTTGAAATGCGAATACATTTGTTATAAAAATTGCAATCTTCGACGCACAATTTTTGAATGCAGAGTCGGTTAAATAAAGTCGTGCGCTTCTTCAGCATTGATTGTTAAAAGCAACGCGAAAAACGCTCTGCTATAGCTGTACGAAATAACTTCGTCTTCAATATGACGTATATTACATACGGGATGCAAAGACGCTCCTTAGCAACTTTAAAATTTATTTAATGCTCATAAGTATTTTAATTTACAAATATGGTTTCAACCGAATCTGATTAATTTTTATTTTTGACTATACACGTGTTATGGTTCCATCAATTTCTGCTATTTTCAGCAGTTCGTGGAAATGAATATATTCGCAAAATTATGGAACAATAATGATTCGTAGAGCTTAATCATTGAAAGTTAATTTTTTTTAAACAGAAGCTAATTGTAATAATATGTACCATGTATGCTAATGGTCAAGTAGTAAATTTATGTTTTTCTCTATTCACTGTAGACTACATTTTAAATAACACTAAATTGACATTAGAAAAATGTAATTATTTTGAATAGCATTACAATGATCGCCGATATAATCTTTCCTGAGATTATAATTGCACTTTATTTCAGACGTTTAGCAACGAATGAAAATCAAGCTACCGGTGCCTTTACAATTATAATGATTTACAATTTTAGCAATAGCCTAGTTTTAAGGGCTAATTTGGCCATTGCGATCTTAAAATCTACTTACACCTGGTGCTGGTGCGGCCGCTTGACAATTCGAACTATAGTTATGAAAACGAGAAGGAATGATAAAAAAAATAAATCTCCGAGCAAAAATAAAAATTTCATTTCCAAAGCTCGAATTGCCAAGCTATAATTTTACGTTGATTATTATACTATTATTTCATAGTAAAATAGAGTGCCTTAGCGTGTAATTGTGTACAATTGCATAAATACGTGCGCGCTATATAATTCGAATTTTGAAATCTCCGAATACAAAAGATTCTGGCCACCCATATATTTCTCTAGCCACGAGAAAATCCTTGATCCAAGAGTATTTCCGTTTCCACCTTAAACAGTTTCTTGAAAAAAAGAAGAAGCACCGTTTGGTTAGTTATCATTTGACTGGCGCATCATGTGTATATATAAAATATATACGAATGCGTAGTCGAAAAAAGACCTCAGCATTTGCTCTTCCGATACGTGTTTTTCATTTTCCATTGCCGATAAAAAGCATCGTTCCTGTTATGCAACCATCGCAGAGTAAAAGAAAAAAAAGATATTTCACAGAGTGCGGTACATCGATCGATATACAATATACGTTTGACGTTAGTGCGAGATACAATATTTTTTTTTCAATAAAGCTATCGCTTGATTGTGTACTGTGTCGTCGTGAAAAGTGACAAATTGGTTGAGAATTTATATTATTCGAGAAACTGTTTTGTTTCATTTATTAATCGTTTATCTCTTGACTTGAAGTCTTGATGATACAAGGCCAAAATAGAAATCTACTCGATAAATCACGACATCGATTTTTATACTCCAATTACAAATTCAAAGCCAAACTTAAAAAAAGTATTATCACAAGTCATCTTCAACCAAACAAAACGGTTCCTCAAAGTCAAACGGAAGAAATTTAAGGCGAACTCAACCAATGTGATAAGTAATGCAGCTTTAGCGTGAAATCGGCGGTGAGAAATATCTTTCCTTCCAGAGCAGAGTCTGGAAAATAGCTGCAGGCACTGGGTATCCGGGCAATGTTCGCATGATATACAAACTGCACATTCGCGTGTGCAGTATCGCTTGTGAATATACATTTTAATATTATATATATGTGTGTGTGTGTGTGTGTGTATGTGTGTGTATGTGTGTCCACATACATATTTATAAATAATCCTGCGATGAGAGCATGAGCGGAATTATGTTATAAGCGGAATTAGCGAGCGGAAAGGGACTCAGGAGTCGGTGGGCTGCGGTACTTGGCGCGAATGTGCAGGAAATTGTTGCTGTGCTTGGCGTTGTGCGGAGGCGGTGTAGTCTCGCGACTGAGGACCCTCACCTGGCAAGGGTCGTGCCTCGTCAGAAAATGTTCCAGGGTGTCCCAGCCTCCGCCCACTCGCACCATCATGTGTCGGCCTTTCAGCAACTGCAAAACATTAAATTTTATCATTTTTATTATCATCTCTCAATACCTACATCACACCCCCTATTTTCCATGACACTTCCAGTGTAATTTCAATTATTATTTACCCTACGCGAGAAGCGAGAAACTCGTGAAAGTGTGCAAACAACGTCTAAATAAAAAGATCTAAAGGTCTACAAAAAAATATTCTATATATATATACAACGAGAGTGGATTGAGGAGAACCTTACCCTTATGAAAACATTTCGTCCAGCGATGTGATAACGGCCCTCTCCGACTTTACGTACTTTGAGTTTGCTGCACTTGCTGGACGGGCACTGGCAGAGTCTCTGTACAGCTTCGGTTGCTCTCCTCACCTGTAGACGTATGGCAAACGTAAACAAAGGGAGGGAAAAACATATATACGTTTTTCTAAATACAGTGCTGGGCCAAGTGTAAGGTACATAAAGAGCATAAAAGGGTCGTTTAGAGAGCGTCGTCCCGTATTAAAAAGTTGAACACGTCTTCGTCGGCGGAATAAATCGGTTTCCGCTGACCGCCGCTGCTGTAGGAACTTTTCGAGTCACAGAGAAAGATGTGTGTTGCGCTGCTGCTGCTGCTGTTGCTGCTGCTGCTGCTGCTGCTTTGTATGCGGTGACTTTTACTCACTCGCGTAAAACGTGAAGTGCATGTGGAGAGAAAATGAGAGGAAGAGTCTCTAGCCTTAAGCGTAACATTATATATATGTATACATGTATTCTCTATCTTTCCTTACGACTCCTCGACACGGTAATACGTTATACATGAAAGGTGTTTGGAGTACTGAGAAAAACACATATAATACAACCTTTGGTGGTGCGGGTATGCAAGAATTTCTAAGATTTCAAAAATATAGCCCCGTAATACACGGAGTTATAAGCCTACGTACGAGTAGATGGGAGAATTTTTCCTGAGAACGCGATTTCGGTATAATCGGCTAATAAAATTTTACGGGTACGTATAGACCAATGGTTTCTTATAGTGATCCTAAGTTTAAACACTAAAATCATCTATCGAGTATACGTGTATATAGCTATAATAACTATAAGTAAAACAGCCGTATATACACATCGTGATCCTTGCATTTTTTGCCCATTATATTCATATATATATTCATATATATATATATATATATATACCTTTCTATCCAGCTCGGTAAGCGGTCCAGAGTGCTCTGGTGGTTCGGTGGACGACGGCGAAGGTGAGCTCGACGGCGATAATACCTCGTCGGGATCGTCGGCGCTTCCGCGAGACCAGTCGTCTTCCGTCGTATCGCTTGGTACACCATCGCTACCCGTTGGTCCATTATCGCTTACCGAACGTCGCATCTCTGGCTCGTGATTCGGCGTCGTCGCCGATGAATCCAGCCAACGCGATGCTGCCGTTGACATCTCCACCGCTGAACTGAAATTTTCGAACAAATTAAATTCTTTCGTTGTGAAGAATTCGAAAAATTCTTTTATGATATGTCACGCCGCGTTTACGATGACGTAGGCCATAATTACATGCTCGACGTTTTGGAATCCGACCACTGTCTAACGAGACTCAGGGGTCGACCGCACCTTTGCGCGTGTCTCCTTGCACTCCTTCATTTCTTTTTCGTGCGTTATGCGTACGGAATATCCACACACGAATTTGACATTAAAATGAGCCTTACGATGATGCATTGCTGAACTGATTTAACCAGTTATTTTGAATAAATTTCTCCTCCATGAAAGAAAAAAACAGACACTGCATTGTTTAGCTCTTCCTCGTAGACGGATCATCAAGGTTTCCGAAATTTTCTCCGAATCTTACGCTTTCCTTTTATATGCAATAAACACGTAGACCGCCAGCGCGTCAGCAAATCAAGCTATAACTCAAGAGTCGCATCCGAAAAGAGAGAAAAAAAAACAAAGCAACAACTGTCTTGGCGCCGTGGAAAATTCGTCTCGCTCAGCAGGACGGCGCAATAACGAGCTAAGAGAAACTTGTAAGTCTCTGTTACTTCGGAGGGAAAAGAAAAAAAGTAGCTCTTGTACACACACATAGGGATACATATATATTATATATAGCTATATAGGTATATAGGTATACCTGCTGTGTTTGATCTTGTCGGCGGGTGGCATAGGCGAGGCGGTAGGCGATGGAGACGGGTACTGCCAGGAGACGAGGCTGCTGTGAGAGATGCCGCTATCCGAAAGACAGTGAAGGTCGCGTTCTTGTTCCGCTGCGATCTCGCGTTCGAGCTGCACCAGACCCGGTGGCTCGAGCGAATAACGAGCGGCTAGACGAGCCACTTCTAATAAACATAGCACTACGTTTCGAGGTTGACCCTGGAGAACTGTGGATGAATATTGTTTAACATTTTATTATTTATTAATTTTAATCTCAAGAAACTCTATGGTCAATTCTTACTTATTAAATACTTTTCACATTTTCGAGAATTCGATTCACTCTGAGTCCGAGTGGATGGAGCAATTTGTTAATGTAGGGATTTTTACAGCTGTACTGAAATAGACCTTTCAAATTCAAGGTTTCAAATAGAAAACTATGTTCTCTAATAAAAATACGTGAAGATTCTATTTCTAAACTGCATAACAATTTATAAATATTTATAATTTTTAATTTAGTAATTTGCATTTCAAGGGTGTCTTGTCTTGTCTCTCCCCTTGAAGTGTGATTTTAAGGCTAGAGTGACAGAAAAAATTGTCTTCTATTCTTGTACTGTGTCTTTCTTCTCAGATTTTGTACTCAGAAGCTGAGAAGGAAGAAGCTAGAAAATAGAATAGGAATAGAAAATTGTTACTATTCATAAAATTTCATTTTTCGTGTAAAAATTTTATTCCTATTTCACCGACGAATACGTATGCACAATCGCATTGATATGAGGTAAATTTTATTAGCGTATGACAATTCGATACAAAGTTTATTATTATTATTGACTTTTACGCACTTTGTTAATAAATTGAAGACATCCATACAAGACATTCAATGCAAAGTGCATTTACTGTATATTTTCATTGATTTTGAAGTACAAATTTCATACAAGAAAATCATGTAATTTTTAACAAACGTTTGCATCGTTTGCGAGGACGAGCTTTTATAGAATACTAGCGAAAGATGAGATTGCATTGTGATTGCGTTGAGTTCTACGAGTATTGTGCGAATATAAATGTAGATTTTCTGCTCGACTAGGGAATGGGAAGCCGTATAGCAGTAACATTTAAGTATACACACTGGCAATTTTTCATTTGTGAACAAAAGTAAAGATAAAACAGCGAATGTTTTGTCTAGAAAATACAACAACGGCGTATAAAGTAAACAAGAGAAAATAGAGAAAGTTCGAATAATATAGGGAGCTTAATAGCTCATTACTTTCCCAGTAGGCATTTGAAAAACATCGATCGCGTATACCTATACAAACATACCCCGAATATCTTTTTTATTTAATTGGTAAAAGCAAATAAGTTTCGAATGCAATCTAATTAAGTAGAGAATCTAATTTTTGTTTCAATCGCTCTGTCAACCCTTTGCTTACGAATTATAGATCACTAGGAGTACAATAGGTCTGTAGTACACATCGATCCTCCACAAACACTAGTCCCTCTCTCAAAGTAGGCTACTCTGATACGCGCACTCCAGTGATGTCTCTTCCGCTTCGAGGGCATCAGCCGACGGCAGGCTGTTCTTTTGTGTGAATAAGAGGAGAAAAAGCTTTTGTCGTTGCACTAGAAACCCAGTGAACGATAAATAGACATATAGCTCGTGAATGGAAAACAGATGGAGGAATTTCCTTATCACTGCTCTCTTTGTTCTGCGGAGGCGTTTAAAGGGTGCTCTACAAGGGGCAGCAAGGAGAGTCGTCGTGTCCTATTTATTCTTTATGCATGTATGCGTCATAGGGTGTATACGAGATACGAATTCGAAATGCCCTCGAGTGCGTGTTTCTGTCTCAGAGAGAGAGAGAGAGAGAGAGAGAGAGAGAGAGAGAGAGAGGGACATGTGGGACAAGTCTCGTCTCTCCGACTTATTAAGATTCCTCGGAAAATGACTTTTTCTCTGCGTGTGCTTGTCACTGGCATGTCTTATCTACGCTTCTTTTGAAGAGGCGCTTTGTGCAGTGCCAGAGCTTTTTTTAAAGCGTGTTTTTTTGTTTTGGTTTATTTTTACTTCTCGTTATACGAGTGACTAGTAGGTCCAAGTAGAGGGTATTAAATAAAACTTTTAATTGGAGGCTGTAACTTTTACAGTCGCGGCAAGTTTTATTACACTACCTTCCCAGCCAAGGCTATGTAACACAAGGAATAATTCTCTCGCTGCATTGGATAGAAGAGAAATAGAACTTTTTCTTTTATTTTTATCCAATCTCGAATGCCAACAGCAGTGAACGCTCTGGAAAAACTTTTCCGTACATACATAGGCATAAAGGAACAATGATCCAAAAAAAAAAAAAAATATACGTAATTGACTCACCCAAGTCGTCGCTTTCGAATAGTAGATTTTCGTGAACGCCCAGTCGCCGACAGAACTGAATGAAGTTTTCCATATTGTCCCTGGAGAAAAAACTACGGCGAGCGGCATTTTCCCAGCAGCGACCCCGTATTACAGGCGCCGGCTAAAAGATAAAACCACCAAAGCACAGAAGGAATGTGATTAGTATTTTTCGGAATAGAACGTTCATTTTTTTTCTTTCTTCTTTCGTACGGGAACCGCGAAAACTGACTTCTTTGTTATGTACGAGCTCGAAGATGACGTTTAAATTTTGGCCATCTGAGCGTGAAAGGATTAAATTGTCATTGTAGTACACCAAATTGAAAACGACGCAACTGTACACATTCATTCGAATATCGTATAGGTTTAATGATTTATACGTTGCAGGAGTACACGCGAAATGTCGTCGCGATTTCTTAGTTTTAATTAAGATTCATTGTTTTTGAGAGCTCCACACTTACCCCTTTCGCTCTACCAGCTTCAACGGATGATCTAGCCTTCTCCTGAATGACTCGGGCCAAACGGCACAACACAGCGCCATTGTCGAGTACGTCGAAGAAATTATCGCCCGATATGTGGTCTACGTCTGTAAGAAATCGAACAATAGTTTCTTAGTCATTTTGTAGACATATCCTAATTAAGCGCGATAAGTGCGTGCTGTGTTATAGTGACTATATACGTGTCATAACACATTTTCTAAAACAAACTTAGCGGTAGAGTCGACGATTTTTCTTTTCATCGATTGTCTTCTTTAATCATTTTTCATTATCAGTACACTTTTTTGACGGAGTATACTGAATAGAAAAGTTCGAGCGGTACGTTTTGTTATAATTTTGACTCTACGATTTTTTTAAAAGTATAAGCTCGAAAAAATTTACGAGTTATTCTAAGACTAATTCTAAGATATTTTCTTTCCTGAAATTCCCACCTCTATTTCTCTCGTTAAGTTCAGACATCGAGTACACTTTTTTTTAAGTTTTGGGTAGATACAAAAATTGCAATTTCTCGTTTTTTACTTCACCATTGAGAAGAGCAACTTTCAAAATATTGCGATCGTTTTTCTGTTCAGGATAACCAGTCAAAACAAGACTTCAAAACTTACAACAATAACCATTGCCTTACAATTATTCCAAGAGTCTAAAAATAATTTTTGATGAATTTTTATTTATAAAATTAGCGATAATATAGGGAGAACAGCGCCACTCAGGAAAACCAGGTCGATCGATGGAATCTCGTCTCGTTCATCTTACCCGTGTACGCACGTTCGTTTCTCAGCTCTCAGAAAAGCTCGCGAATATCCCTCCCGTGCAAGTATATCGATCGTTATATGTATATCGAAACTATATAGCCCTTTTAGGAGGAAAAGTGTTCCGCGCTCTACTTCTCGCTTCTCGTGGCATTAATGGCATGTTTCGCGCTTATATATATATATATATATATATATAGAATTTCGCGCGGTGAAGCGTATAGAACTAAACATACACCTCTCGCGTATACATTCGACAAATCGAAGTCCCGTTAAGTACCAGTAGAGGGGAGATAAAAAAAGATACCGATCCATTTTCCGAACTGTCGGTTTGTCGTGTGTATCATTAGATGCATTAAACTTTTTGTTCCATCTCTTAGTATAGAGTCGATTGGTCTGATTCTTTCTCTCGAGAAAACAGGCTCGTCACTACAGTGCTCTTGGCAAAATCCTCGATTTTTCTTAATTATCATTCTAGACGGTACACAAAATCACATCTATCCTCTATAATCGATTATTTTCAGACGGAGCTCGTGCATGGATGACCAAAAGAATTATACAACCGCAAAGCGCCAGTGCAAAATAACATCGTAGCTATATATACACGGTGTACATAAAAACATTAAACATTCGCGGTATCAAACTCTCGCTGTGAAAGCAGCTCGAGCACAAGGTCTAGCGTACATCATCGGTATCATCATCATCATCATCATCATCATTTCGGTTTCGTTCGACCGGCAAACCACGAGGATGACGAAAAGTAGTCGCGTGCGCACGGATAAAACGTCGACGTTCCGGTGACTCGAAGAGATCGGTTGTTGTCTATTGTTGTGGCAGAGGCGAGACGATCGGTTTGTCTAACCATTTCCACGGATAATGTTGTGCGCGCGCGCGCAGAGAGTAGATGATTCTTCTCGATGATTCTGTTTACTGTGGAAATCAATTACCTTGACCAAAGAAAAAACGGCCGCTCGAAGAAAGTTCATGCATTCGTTACGATGGAGAGATGATTATAAGCAATTTTTTGTAATTTTACTTGAATATTAGTGAATTGTCCTTGGAAAGAATTGCTGGTACTGGAGCAATGGCTCAAATTTGGTACGACACCGGGATATAAAAAACGGGCCAGAGTTGTAATACTGTACTGGCCCAATTCTAGATTGAAGCAAGATTTAAAACTGTATAGCGGTTGAACACTACATGCCGATACTGACCCAATTATGGTATGCCAATTTTGAAGTGATTGATTGATATATGCCAATTCTGGCCTAATGCTGACGTGCCAAATTGAAAGCAGAGTTAAAGTGTGGTCTCAAAAAAGCAAGATTATAATTTAAAAAAAAAAAGTTTCACAGGTAGATGCGATGAAGTGTTTGATTCAGATCATCGAGAACGTTTTATAATTTATTTGAAGAATGTCGGTACTGGGCCGTTGCTCCATTCCTACTAGGGGTAGAACAGTATTGAACACTCGTGATTTGTGTTTCATTGATAGAAGCACGATTAAGAAAAAAAATATATGTATATACAACTGACGAATGTAATGGTTATAACCTTCTATATAATAGCGTGACGGCGTTAAACTAACGGAATGGACGGAGTCATTAGATTTAAAACGATTTTACGCGGAGTAGTGGCCAAAGGCCAAAGTGTAGCAAACATGGTTTTTAACGTTTGCCGCAGCATAGATAAGCGATGTCGTGTTTCGTCTGATTTTTCCTGCGAAGTTCAGTGTTCACGCGTAACTAACGACGAGAGATGGAAGTAGCGCACGACCGATACTGCGTTTGATTTAGAAGCGAAAAGCAAACAAAACCGCAAACTAACAATTATCCATTTTTTCCGGGAAATAAATGATACTATTGACTCCTGTGGCAAAAGAACCAACTCGTTGGATTAGAAATTCGAATCTGTATACTATTAAAATTGTTTTTTTAATTAATATTAATGTCAAAATACTAAAGGCCCATTTCACATTCGTAGACATGAATTTTAATCAATTCTAGTGTATCAAATGCAAATTACTATAGTAACTTTTTTTCGACGCGTTAATTAATATTTTAGAGTCGAATTTAATCCATGAAAATTAAAACGCAATTATATTAATACGACGTATTTAAACAATAAAATGTTAATTAACTCTACGCGATATTCCATCAAAGTCAAGTATTTTAAAAAGAAATGTTATTTCTGTACATATATACTAAACGTAGAAATAACATTTACCATAACCGTATTTTCTTTTTCTTCGAAAAGCAAATTAAGTACCACTTAATCTAATAAAAACAGGCATGAAAATTCATTTTACTTCCAACGTTATACTGAATCCGCAAAAAAAGAATGTTATAAAGCAATGTCTCCTATACCAAGATTCTCATATATATATATATCCACCGCAAAACCGTACTTAATGCTCTCCGAGCAGTTCCGACGAGACTGTTATATTCGAAAAACCGCGCGTAATGCTTATACCGCGCGGATATGAGACTGCATCGTTGCTCGATGTAAAACCATGAGTTAGCGGTTCTTGGCAAAGAATTAAAAGAAACGAAAGTCTACGTAGAGAACGTAATAGAAGATTAAGAAGATATTGCGCATTTTCGTTTATTAATCACAGTATATACAACGATAGGCTATAGATACGGAAGTGCGCAGCTTGTTACCGAGACGCCTTATTATTGTAGTGTATACAGGACCGTTTGTTTTTATAATCGACTGCTCAGTCTTTAACATCTTTACGGAAGAACAATTCTTTCGTTATACTGCGACGATGACCGTGACAATTTTTATTACAGCCATCAATGAGCGACTCGCATTACGGACTTAACGAGGACGTGATAGAAAAAAAAGGAGGCGAAACCGCGCCTGCGACTCGCACGAAATCGTGCAACCGTTAGCGCAAACTTTCTATATACCGTCCCTATCTAGCTATGTATGTGTGTGTGTATATATATATATATATATATATATATATATATAAATGACAAAAATTTGAGCTCGCGTTGTCCCGTTAGCGCTCGCGCGAGCAAAACCAAACAAGTCATTAGTTCGTCAATTAACTAGTAGCTCTCTTGGCAGTCCGGTACGCGGCTTTAGCTCTCGAGAAAAAGGACGAGCAAAAACGAGAGCAGCAACAGCGGCATCAGAAGCATTGGTATAAAGCAACTACGGGGTAAACAGTAAATACGTGATGGGAAATAGGAACTAGGCTGTTTTCAGCGGCGCAGCTTCTTTCGATAGACTGGCTTAGATACGAATGGTAATGAGAAGTCGGTATATTGCTCAGCTGCTCTTTCTCTCGTGACTTGACCCGAGAAGCTCAACAATAGGGTTGCTTCGACAAAAATATATCTCGCGCGGCTGTGGCTTTTGTCGCGTGAAATAGCGTGTATATACCTGTATAAGCTCTTAAGTGCATAATAATAAACTCTCGGCTCTTTATTGGATAATAATAGTCGGTGAAAAGGGAAATTTCGCGGAGGGTGCCGTGTTATTCAATGAAATTTTCGCCCTTTTACCGAAGTGAATAGATGCCAGAAGTGGATGGAAATGAAGCGGTACTGTCGTTGTCGGGGAACGAGGAAAACGAAGTAGTTTTCTTAAGAGCGAGAGAGGGTTGCGTTTGTTTTATTCGAAACCCCATGATAAAATGCGCGTTGCTCATTAATTATGAATCAAAATGTTTTATTTTCATAATTACACAAGTAAACAATACGTCCTTGGTAGGAATTGACCAATGGTCCAGTATTGCACCAGTCTTCGGTCAACATTGTAGAAATACATATAGTAATATACATAATATATAATATTATTTTTGAAAGAATCATCAAATTCTTTGAAATAGTCCAAAAATCAAAATGGCATGTCTTTCCAAGTATTAAATTCAAGAGACTCCTTCCTCTTCATTCGTTGAAGAGTCTTACTAAATTTATAGCTACGTAAACTCTCGTTCGAATGTCACGCCAGTATTGTGCCATTATTGTACCAGCCTTAAGCCAATATTGGCGTACAATATTCAACCATCAAACAGTTTTAATACTGGCTCAAGTCTGGCAACATTGGGCCAGTGCAGTATTACATCTCTCATCCCGATACCGAACTAATACTGGCTGCCAATAACGTTGTTCCAGTTCTGGCAATTCCTATTAGGGGTATATCACCGATGTATACATCTCATTGAACCGACAAGCTATTATATTACGACTGTATTCTAGCTTTTATCACTATTCAAATTTCTTTGTACAGACTATTCGATCGCGTTAATAAATATGACAATAAAGTTAAAAAGAAAATTATCTATCCCCCGATCGACAGCAGCACTTAGCCTTAGCAAATTAATTTCAGAAAAATTCATATATCTCAGATTATCCTCTCAAATCCATTCGCACGAGCTTGACAAAAGCTATATATACACGTGTGTAAATGCAACGAGAGACAATAGCTCTCGAATGGCGAAACTCGTGATAAGGCGGGATGTGCCCGAGTTTATATTGTTCCTTACAGAGAGAAAGAGAGACAAACGTGCCGCGTGTGGCCCCTTTCGATGCGCGCCGGCAATAACTCACGTTCGCATTCGCGATTTCGTTTCGCGGGAGGAGTGTGCTGAGCGACTTACGGCAAATATATAGATATATATATATATATATATATATATCCCCTATATATAAACGTTCTTATATATATACGTATATATATATAAATACGAGTGCGCGGATCTCGGCCACCCGGAACTCGCGGACTTGCGATTGTAGCTATTGTTTGCTAGCGGGAGATTCAATTGCACTTCCAAGAGACGCGAACCCTAATTGTCCGTGAAATTGCGCGGTCCTACGCTTGCGTAATTTTTGACTATTGCACCGCAACCCGCATTGTAGTCTGAACTGAAAAGGAGAGTTTACGAGTTTGTCTTTGAGCTGTGCGCGATTTGTTTGCGAAATTAAGTACGGTAAATGAGTCGGAGGACATTCGAGACGCGATAACTTCAAGTCTACCTATATATACATCCGTAGCTTGAGAAAATATCGATCATTGCGGAAGAAGTAGCTTATTCACATATAGAAGCATTCTTACATTCGATTCTTGAGAATCGAGTCACTCGCACTCGCTCGATGTTTCTCAAACAATTCATCTTTCCTCAATGCAATTCGCGTGTATGTAGAATCTTTTTCCTTCTTATAATAGGGGACCTGTGTAGTATATCTGTACTAATAATATCCATAAGACTCGTTGCTACTATACCGGCATATGTTGCAATATAATATGACTGCGCAATCTCGTTACGTCTGTGCGGAATCCGTTCTTCATCTGAGTCAAAAGTTATACGAAGTAGCTAGACTTTGACTAGAAAACTGCCGCGCATATGGCGACGGCGGCGATAGACAATCGACTTTCTCATCCACACGACAATCCATCGAACGAAACTCCAATCGAAGTACATTTCTCACGGCTCTTATAATAGCGCACACCTCAAAGTCAATCGAACCACTCACGAGTCACGTGTAACTGCATCGCACGTGGAAACGAAGCATAGGCGGTGATCGAGTGGATTATCAAATACTCTATACGCGGAAGAACGATTTTTATTGCTGTAATATATATACGGGCAATTCTCTGACTAATCGTCACTATATTATAGATTTTGAATATCGATAACTACTCAAATAAATTGACGAAACTATACGGTCAGCTAAAAAATACTGCATTTGTGCACTTAGATCGTAAGTTCAGTATTAATAATGAATTGCTGTATTAGTTATTGCCGTTCTATCAAAGGATGAATATTCATTTAATGATATAGGAATAATTAATTAGTAAAGCGTTTCTTGTAGATCTTGCAATGCTTCGGAATTTTAACCATATTTGTATCCATACATTAGGTGGATCGAAATTATTCTGGGAAGATTTTTAGAATAATTTATATGCCCGTTGATTCTGAACTATTGCAAATATATTTCAATGTTGTTTTCCAAATTCACCGCTATTATAATATTTTATCAAATATACGAATTGATCAGTTGTAAACAAACTTTGTAGGTATATAATTACATTGTTTACAGGTCTAAACGTGAATTTTCTGGATTTGATACTGAGAATCGCTGTCTCACTATTGGTACTTTAGCGATTTTAGTTATTGGTAACATCTTGTGTAGATATGTGTACATACAATGTAATATAGGTAGGTATAAGACTTTCAAACATTCTCGTAATATAATAGAAAAAAGTTTTTTATACTCGTAATTTGTCAGAGAATTGCCCATATGTACGATACGAATACGGGACGATCATAAATCCTTAACGTTCCTGCGCGGGCCGACATCGGCAAAATATTCAGTTATGTAGCGAACAATCTCGACTCAGGAAACTTATTTGAAGTTTTATTGGCTTCCTCAGATCATAAAGCCTTTTGTGATACTTGGCTTCCCCCGTACCAAAAAACCGAGACTTTACTCAAGGTTACATTGACGCATACAGGATTTCAGTCTTTTTACTCAACAAACTTTCTCGATTCAAGACTGGTCATTCAATCTTATATTGAAAAGAAATTTGAACGATACAGTCTCCTGGACTTGATCCCAAAAATAACGATCCATCATGTTATCTATGAGAAAAACAAAGCGACACTCTTCCTTGTCTCTGCGACAGGATGTTTGCATTTTGCTCGTCTGAAACGCGGCTTCGGCAATAAGTGTCTCGGACAATAAAAAGAGAAGAGAGAAGAGACGAGCCAAGTGCGAAAATATTTGTTTAACGAGGCATCTCTTTCCGATGCGAGGTGTGTCCGGACATGTAGGAAAAAAAGTGAAGGATAATATGGAGACGAGCAAGGCGTAACGTTATGCGGAGGGAGAAAATGCGCAAAAGGGAAGTCGAGGGTGGGTCGAGCTACTTCCGGTGTATGACTCACACATGCGCACAGTTGTTGTCGATTTATATTTGCAAGAGGCTTGACTCTCTCTCTCTCTCTCTCTCTCTTCTCTCTCTCTCTGAACCGTGTATACTGTACATTAAAGGTTCGTTCACGACGTGTTGCAATCTATGCGAAATTATCCACTGTTTGATTACTTTATTATTACTTTACAGAATTCTTTGATATTTATATACGAAGGCGATAGAAATACTTGGCTTTGATGTCGTGTACACGAGAGAGGAAGCGAAGAATGAATATTTTATCAATTTCGAAGTACTTCAATTTTCCCCTTTGTCAGTTGAGACTATGTAAGTCCTCGATATAGTTACTATAGCAATCACCCTTCAACTCCAGATGAGCCCTTCTACTCGAGCTGTAAGGGAAAGAGCTAATTGATTTCTAAAATAGACCATTTAAATCTTCATCTGACAATTCGCTCTTGTATTCTGAGTTACAATGTGTAATTTAAATCTTTTACTGAACAACAACTCGATGACAATATTTTAATGTGCATAATATATGTAAAAATGAGCGTACATTTTCAGAGAAATTTGGTATAATAATCTTAAATCAATATCGAAACAACTAGTTTCCACCAGAAGTCAAGAATAAAACAATGGCGTGTTTCCAACTAGTAAATATCCTTCAATATTGCCAACAAAAGCAACTCTTGTCTATTGAGATGGCAAGACACCTTTAAGCAAAGCAAATTTTTTAATTTTATGTCACCTCACATAAAGCTTTAAACCTTTAATTTGAACTTTATTTCATATCATGCATTTAAAAGCATGTATAAAAAGTAGGAGTTTTTTCAACGAATAGAAAAATTATGAATAACAACAAATCTATCTTCATAATAATTTTTCCGTAATCTTAATACTTTTCATTATTTCTGCTCAGTAGATTGAAATTTCAAAGAGTATTTACACGAATTTTCAGATCCTTGGTGCATTAATTCACTTTGAATCTTGCGGTGAGTGTGTATTCAACAACCTATTATGAATGGTCATAGAAGATTTAAAGATGTCAAACAACGTTAAAATTAAAGGTATAGTAACTATATCTACAAATTCAGAATTTAATATATAAAAAATTCAATTAGCACAACAAAATAAAATTTTGAATTTCAGATACCCTCGTTTAAAGTTGTCTTGCTCTCTAAATAATCGATGATTTGAATGGAAGAAAAAGCCTTACTTATAAATCTCAATTTATAGACGCAAATCACATCTTTCGAAAGAAGCTCCTTTGTCGGCTTTCTCAGGCATCCGCGTATAGCTATGTAGATACCCTATTCATTCTGAAAAATAGCGTTCCCGACGGTAGGCAAACCCTGATCTCTCTCTTTCTCTCTATAGGACGTGGCCACCCGCAGCTCTGCGGAGCGATATAGGCGTCGAATTTCACGCGAGTGTTTGAGCCCGTGGATAGCTCTCACGTATATGTATACACTTATATACACATACGTATGCAAGACATAGTCTTTAATATAGAAAGGGAGAAAGGGAGAAGATAGCTCGGCAATTCGTCAGGCGCGTGTTAATCGCTTGTAGACACGTATGTACATCCGCGGAGAGTGAAAGAGAGTCGAGTCATCCGCGTGACCTGGTACGGCACTTTTTTTCGCGAGACAAAAAATATCTGTATACTATAGAGTACATATTTAAGTCAGTAGTGGCAGTTGCATTTTAGGGCTTTTACAACTCTGTTAAATCGATACTTCATATTTTCTCGTGGAATATATGAGTCACGTCAAGGCCTATTTCTTCAATCTTTTTTTCCTTAGTGCTGTGTCGTGCTTTCTTTTCCAACGTAACGGCTTGTCGTCCCTTTGTGGCAAATCAGTTCACGATTCCGTACGCATACAATAATGTAGCCATCGATTTAATAACCGAATATAATGAGCATACTGTAAAATATGTATATACATGTCTGTGCAATATCCTACAATCGATCCTTTACGAAGGAAAACGCCACTGTCGAGTTGAGTGAACAAAAATTCCGTTTAAACGCTTCGGCAAGAGAAAATACTCACTTCTTCCTAATATAATAAAATGCAAAGCATTCGATACAAGAAACTAAGATCCCTCGTAATTACAGACTCTCGCCAACCTACGCAACGGAAGCAATAGAATTCACGCTATATTTTCCAAAGCTTCAGCTTACATATATAACTACAAAGGCCAATGAACCTATATTCAAAACAACAACATCGTCGAACAGTGCTCATTAAAATAAAGCATATTCAAAGTAGCTACAGCCTCCCGAACGCTCGTACTTACTCACACACACACACACACACACACACACACACACACACACACACACACATATATATATATATATATATATATATATAAGCAAGGTAAAAAAAAGAATTGCGGGCGACGTGAAAAGCTGGCGCACGTTTAAATTCCGCACGAAGCCGACACGATTGTCCCTCTAATACAAGAGAGCAAAGAGAGGCCCCCAAGAAGAGATCGAAGAGCCGCATTCGAAATCCTCTCTCGCGCGCACGGGGCTTTATCTCCTGCATATAATAGGCACGATCTCGCGTAATCGCCTTCCGATCGCATCCGCGAACGATAATGCGAGAGAGTCTGTGTACCTTTCGCGCCTTAACGCTTTATGTATTTTACATACACATATATACACCGATGTATATATATACCGATTTACGCTCCATTTTATTTATTTATATATGCATGACATTGCAGCTACAACCGTATGAGTGCTTTTCACGTATATATATGTTTTGTACGGCGACGCGACCAAGGCGGTCCAAAAATCAATGCGACTATCGATGCGCGACTTTTTACCAACTTTAACCAACGCATCGCGAAGAAACTACCGGTTGTGTTCCTCTCGCGCGAATGGACAGAACACCTTCTTTGTCTCTCACTTCTGCGATCGCGTAGCGTGTCCGGTTTTTTTTTGTCGAACTTGCTCGAAATATACCGTATTATAACGCGAAGGAGATCGATTTTTTTATTCTTGTAAATTATATATATATATATATATATATATATATACATATAGACGGTGAATTTTTTTACGAAATACTAGTCATTTTCGCATAAAATGCATTTATTCATGCGATATTCTAATGCATCACTATTTTCGCTTAATTTTGCGAAATTTCAAATTCCAATATATCCGAGCGAGTGTGAGAACGAGCGTAAGATATCTCCGAGAATCGATAAAGAATGAGACCGAACTTCTGTGCCGTATACCAATAAAGGACGAAATTCCGAAATAATCGGTAGAGTTGTGCAGTTACTTAGCGCCCGATTGACCTCGCGCTTACTCGATGGTACATATAGGTATAGGTGTATACAGTGAAACTAGAAAAACTTTTTATGGTTCTAGTCTACTTTAAGGTACGCGGAATTCTTGGAACACTAATACCAATACGTACTTATACACACACACACACACACACACATGACTTTCGGAGAGTCATATGGTCTTCGAGTGCATGTAACCTAATAACGCGATCCAAGTTTCACCACTTCTACTGCTTTCAAGTTTCGACAAGTACACATATATAATAAAACGCATCGGTGCGAGTTTCGATAGAAAATTTGAAAGGCATTCACGTTATGCATGCATAATTTTTCATCATTTATTAGCTGAAAGTTGCCTTTCTTTTGCCGAATCTCATATGTGTGTATAATATCATATAATATACGATGAGGCAGTAGTCATCGTTACGTCAACTTATAACTATACCACATACATAGTATGTATAGGTATACAAGTCCATAGTAGTGACGAATAAGGGATTCGATATCGGTTCTTTGCTAAAAATTCAACTCGCCGCTGCTCCGCGATCGACTATTGGAATTGTTCCGAAAGCGAAAATGCATAATGAAAGCGCGCATTACCACAAAGCGGAAGCCCGAATGTTACGCGAATATCCTTTCCCACATCTGGCCAGATGCTGATCTTTGTACTCTATTCGCGTCACATGTTTGAAGCTTGTATGTATGTATATATATTTAGTGTGCGTATGAAAACCGCTTACGTTGTATAGACAAAGAAAGAACGAGTGTATAATACACATGTATACATAATCGAGCACGCGATGGATCGTCTCGTAAAAAATGAGTCTGAGTCCTTTTATGCGAACCGGAATCAGAGAACTCGCAGACACGCAATATCTGATCGAAAAATTATCGAGTCCCCGTTATTCGTAAGTTCGCGTCTTTTATAAAATAATGATAAATGCGATGCACTTGAAAGCGAAAAGGCCTCGTTAAACTCGCGACGTTAGTGTAATGTAAACGTTGCATCAGCGGGTAGTGATTTCTACTAATCAATCAGCGCAGATAACGATTTCCTACGCGGAAAATAGCAGGAACAAAGGCAGTCGTAATATGCAGAATAAATTGCTCTAGTATTTTAATTAATGGTACCTAATCGCAGCTATATATGTTCAGGATTCGCCTTCGTAACCCAATTACCGGCACTATCGCGTTATTTGTAGTCGATAAAGCAGCAACAGCCGGTCTTGAGGAAAGAAAATTGAGAGAGAGAGAGAGAGAGAGAGAATAAAAAAAACGAACAGTGTTCAGGACGATGAAATTTCTCCTGCAGCGATTCGTGAGATTCGCGCGCACGCGCGGCCAAGAGCCTTAATTAGAATCGGATTAAATTAGAAGAGTGTATATTCAGCGGTCCGCTCTCTGCATTGGAAATAAACTTTCACCGCACGGGGATGACCACGAGTCATCGTTACGGAAGAATGAAAACGCGAGTACTATCGCGGATGTCCTGATGCAGAATCGTGGATTCTGCGAATGATAAATTCACCGATACACGCAAACGAATAATCTCGTTGAAGCTAAAAAGATTGTCTAATAAATATTTCATCTGCACGGGATAAATGCATTCAAATGAGAAATTTAATGAGCGGATAAAGTATACATCGCAATTTTTTTTTCTATCATTCTTTTTTTACAACGACCAAAAATGCAATCGGAAATTACATTAAGGGGGCAAGACACCTTTGAAATGAAAATTACTAAATTTTAAATTTTAAATGTTTATAACAATGTCATTATCATATACACTTATTCTAATAATAGAAGACAGTTTTACTTTCAATTTGCTAACTAGATATCGAACTAATGTAACTACAACAGAACGTAAAAATATCATTCACTGTAAGATTCAAAGTCAAAGAATGTATAGATTAACGAGAAACTTGGTAGTAATAATTTTAGATACACTTCTTTTAGTATGAATGTAGGGAATTTCAATTGAATGATTAGAAGAAATTTTTGTCGAATAATTGCGGTTTAATAATTTGTCTGTATATTTAATTTTCAATCCCTACATTCATATTGAAAGGACTACAGCAAAGAGTTTAACTACCAATTTTGAGTTCAAATCATTATCGGTTGACTTTCATTGTTATAAATACTTAAAATTTTGAATTTAGTAATTTTCATTTCAAAGGTATCTTGTCCCCTTAAATCCGAATCATTTCAACGCGTAAGTCTACAATCATTTGCCAGTGTAGAGTCAAAGCGAAAAATAATCCAACATAATCCAACGATTTTTTTCCCGCTCGGATACAGGGAAAAATCGCAAATGAACTTTTTCCTCTTTTTCATTGTTCCATAAAACAGCCAAAAAACAGCTGAAAAATTTCATTAGCAGAGCGCACACGAGCAATCCATTACAGTAGACAAAGAGAACCGAAAGTGAGAGAGAGAGAGAGAGAGAAAAGATAATACAGCAGCGTAAAAGGAAAGAGAGGGCAAAAATCCTGCAACGAAACGGATGCGCGTATTACGCGGAGCAGTGAACGCTGAATCGTTGAATGAATGGCTGAAGGTACATTATGTCGTATTACGCCTTGGAGAGTGCACGCATGTGCGCGCACGCGCTGCATAAGCAAAAAAGGGCGAGGAGAGAAAATGAACGCGAGCCAAGTAGTAGCCCCTCGTGTATACACGCGCTATCCGATATTATTACTGTGCACTGTTGGCTCATCTGCCTTGTCGTATGGATGTCTGTATATACATGTATATGCGGGCGATTGATCGCCGTCCTTCGTGCGAGACAGCTAGACGTATATGTTGCTGTTACTCTAATATAATTGAGTGTCTTTCGTATATAGTCTCTGATGCACTAATTCGATGTGAGATATATTGATATAGCGGCTCATTGATGGGATATATTTTTAACAGAGGTCTACGCGCGTCTCGTATCTACAGTTATAGAAAAGTCAAGAAGTAAATTATTGATGAGATTTTTATAACGACGGCGTATCTGGGAAAGGAAATAATTTAAAGACGTTAAAACTTATATTATTAGTTATAATCGGGGATGTGAAACAATTTAAAATTCTGTAACGTATACGGCTCCATAAAGATAACGTATCTCTGCTCATATCTGTTTCGTCGTTAATTAAGTAAATTTTAAAAAATACCTCCGGCCATACGGGCCTTCGTGAAGTGGCTATCCACGACTCATTCGCATGTGCCCATATGGTGGTGGACCATTTACGAGTTTTAATATAGTGAAGGATCAAGATAATTTTTATTAGATAAATGAGATTAAGCATATATGATTTGTTCATTTCCTATAACGTTGTACTGTTGGCAGGGCGTTATGATATTTGAGAAATTCTTTAAATATTTATTTATTTTTATAAATGAACGTAAACGGTTAGTACTATACACATACTATTTCTCGTTAACTTTAAACGTTACTAAACAGCGCCAAATTCACACTAACAATGCGGAAGCAACAAATCTTTTTTTTTTGTGCAAAACGTTTAAATAATTGTAGTATTATACACGAATGTGTTTAAGCTATTCATATACAAGTAAATATCTCGTAAACACGAAACGCATAGCTTTTCGCTTTAATAATACGTATCAGGGCATCGTCGATTTATCAGTTCTTTTTTTTGTGACACACGTAGACACGAAATTTGCGTTTAATTTATTAGCTTGTCTTTCAACTTTTCTATATCGATCGCATAAAATACGATGGTGCTGTCGTATTGTTGTCTAACGTTTGATGAAGGGTGAGAGACCGTATATATGTATACGCCATATACATAGTGCGACGGGGATAATTCAAACTCAGAGGATAATTTGGGTAAATATATACTGTTATATAGATCATGAACTGGTAATATAAGAATACCAGTTTCCAAGACTATTTTATGTCGGAATTTTGTACTGAAATTCTTTGTGGCATTCAGTCACGAATCCTGGTTTTAATGTAGTTCCTATTGATATTATTTCGGAATAATATTCGTGCGCTATTTTTATTTTAGTATCGAAGCTCTATGTCATGCTGGAAAATTAGATTTTTTTTTTCTACGTACGGATATATTTTTATTTCGATTACTTTCGTAAGTAGCTTGAGTTTTTAAACTAGTATGAGACGTACATTGTGTACACTGAAAAAAGTTTGCTATCTCAGAGAAAATGTATTTATGAGAAAATTGACCGTTTGATAGAAGAAAATATTTGCTCGAATAAAAAAATAATATTCAGTAATACGATACTTTCTGTATGCAAATAAGAAGCTGCCTTAAGTACTTTCATATAAATGTAATATGTAACTTTCAAGAAAACAAGTTTTTTTTATTCTAAAACTTTATTCATATTCCATAAACATTTATATTCAAGCAAATGTTTACTGCGATTTAAATTAATAACTTGGACTATCCAAAGCAATCGTTTTTTGATTTTAAATTTCTTTTTTTCCTTATTCTAACAATTTATTCTTTCAATGTTCGTATATTATTCAGCTTGGATAAAGCAACAATTTAAATAAAATCTAAAAAAAAAATTCCTCCCAAGTCGCCTACATTGCGTAGATAAATAACGATCATCTCACTAACCTAAAAAGCTCAAAGAAATCGTTCTATATATTCTCCGTAAAATATGTACACCCATAAAAGCAAAGCGATCCTCTGGCATAATTGAAATGGCACATTCTACCGAGGCGATACATAAAATTAACTTCTCTTACCGCGTGAAAAAAAAACTCAGAATTCTAATTCGATAAATTCTCTATGAGGATATAAATACCCAACTTTCTATATCCCATAACCGTAATCTCGCATTAACAACGGTAATTACAGGTATCGAGAGAAAAGAGAAGAAAAAAGTAGGAATAGAAGCAAACTCAAGAAATCACTGATAAAGACTTACTTATCGTCTTGTTTATCCAATCGGCCAGATCTTCTTGTAAGGGTATGAGCTGTCGACTTTGTGCAGAGTGCAATCTTTCATGGTAAAACTCGGCATATTCCTCTTCTTCGGGCGATGGTCTAGGTACATCGGCCCGTTGGAAAACCGAGACAGAAGATGGGCCCCAACTGCTACGGTAGCGCGTGTTCTTGGTCGGTGGGAAGCGGTTTGTGTACGACATCTTACTCTCGACCAGTCAGACCAGCTGCTCTTCCACCGTCTTCTTCTTCTTCTTCTTCTTCTTCTTCGCCTCGGTGCTCTGTAGCAAGGAATGGAAAGAAAAGGTTCATTAGAGAGAGAGAGAGAGAGAGAGACAGAGAGACAGAGTACAAGTAGTTACAAGCAAGAGAAAGAGAGACTTTTATCAGACGCGAAGTATCGTCGTTCGAGAAAATGAAGAGTCACTTGAGATTCGAAAGCTACTGCCTGTATATACCGATTGAGTGGGACTATCGACTTCCGTAGGTAAACAATGTTATTAAATGCGAAACCTGTAGGTAGTTCGACTTTTAAAGCTACGGTTGTTCTCTGTTTTTGCAAAACGTTACTGCCGTGTAGGCGCGATAAGTCTGATCGCTTTTGAAGCGAAGAGGATAACGTAAGAATTTCAAATCGGAATTGGGAAAGTAAGTAATGAAATATTGATCTTTTAATGGAATATGGCTAGTCTTTAAAAAAAAAATACTAATTTATTGTTTTCCGTACGCGCGATAGTACGTTACATCGATTAATATCGTAATATACTTTCTTATACTCTCAAATTGAACTTAGATACACAGCCAATCAATAAAATTAATATCGATTCATTTCCTTGCTGCGAAATACTTTAAACGAGGAAAATTTCGAGGCTAAGAAAATTATGATCATTTATTAGTAATGGATATATCCCGTAAACGATGAGAAAACCACAAGGATTTACAAGAAATTCCCGTTTCTCATACTAAGTACCACAGCGAAATTTTTAAAAACATGTGGTCCGGTAGTTCAAAAAGCCGCAAACAACTGTTTCCCGTGCAAAATTACAGACTGCTTGAACAGAGTAAAAAAAAGAAAATAACAAAGTTGCTCAGATAGAGTCATGGAATGACAAGTAAAAATAGCAATATCACCACGTGGGCGAGACGTTTTGTTTTGCTCCGAATAGGAAACGCTGAGAACGAGTGAAAGGTATGTATACTAAAACAGAATCGTCCCAAAATGTCGAGGTGACCATGAATATCGTAGTACTACTTGACGGGATTTTCGGCAGTTTAATTCGAAGCGCCAAATCACCGAGAAGGATCGCTTCCTGGTAAGCATGATTTACATGGTTTTTATTTACGTCGCTATTTTTAGGTTGACATAGAGACTTTTTTGACTGTGAGTCATGTTGTATCTCTCTCTCATCGCAGATCACATTTACATATACATCCGAAGCATTTATTCGGATAGTGAATTGAGATACTTACGAGTGTAAATGACTCTATAAATCAGTTGAACATACACGAGTGTTAGCGCGCCATTAAAAAAAGATGCGAAGAGGCGAAACTAGGCCAATAAATTTTGCTTTGAAATGCACAAGCATAGCTTGGAAATTCAGGAGAGAAAATCCCTGATTCTGAAAGGACAGCTTGAATTATACGGACATGTAAATGTTCCGCGAAATGAAACACGTCTATCTCTATGGTCTAACACATCGTACGAAACAATAACGATCTCAAAGAACAGAATACAGATCAATCGGATGTAATATTACCTCATGCTCGAGACAAGAATCAACTCCACAGGAGTGTCGAGTCGGTCACGTGAGTCGATGACCTAACGACGCGTCGCCGCGTGTATAATAGGTATGTTCGTTGATCACGAAGGGAAAAGCGCGAAATCGAGAGTAAACGAAAAAAAAATTGCCCACGCCCATAGCCTTGGTCAGCGTGTGGTACACGGAGCGCAAATCACGCACGTGCAGGAATAGTCGGAGAACCTAATTATCGAGGCACGATTGCGAAAATCTTTATAGTACACACGCGGCACTGTTGACCTGGAAATTGAAAAGTGATTATCAGCTCTTGCAGCAAACTGTTTACTTTGACCCTTGGAACATTGACGAGATGTATATCGGAGGCAAATGCCTTCATCGAGCTGACGTTACTGCGTATCTCTTGCATACAATGGTTTAATAGGCCGGAGGTGTGGATGCTAAGTGGACGGAATTTTCTTTTTCGTTCGCGATCGAAGAGAGAAAGAGATTATTATAAAATATGTTTCCCACGGGTGTGACTCGTTTAGTCTAGTTAATAATGAAATGAATTTGTATTCATCAGACGGATTAAATTTCAATTAAATTCCTCGCTTAATTATCATCCAATTTGCCCGAATTGTTCAGCCGACGTTTCTCTCTGATTATACATATATTGTCTTGTGAACAATAACTTAGCCGCGTTTTTAACAAGTTTTAAAAGTCTAGTTCAAATTGATACACGAGAAATCGCAGTCGTTTACAGAAACGAGTCGAAAGTCCCATAAATATCTCCGGCAGCTCGCTAAGCGATAATTCGGACAATCGTAAAAACGCCGACTGCAAATAAGTAATATCCCCCCTAACGCGCGCGTGCAAATTATCGTGCGTGAAGATATTTCAATACTCCAGAATTTCTCGGCTATGCAATTAAGGAATCCAAAAAAATAAAGAATAAATATCGTCAGAATCGGCATACCAAAGCCTGTAATTTGCCGGATATTAAATCAATATGCTCCGACGTCGGATAAGCCATTATCTATGAGGTGTTCGATCGAAGACAATGCAAGCATATCAGTGTCCTTTTTACTATTTTCTTTCGAAGATACAATATTTACTCGGCTTAGTGTTAATCAGAGATTGGAGAGGATAAATACGAGCAAACGGGAAACCAAATCGATTGGGCTGGCACGCGCGCGAGATAATTATTATTAAGCGTATTCGCATCGTGAATCGAGCTGAATGCACCAGGAGCACAGTTGCTAATAGCAGTTATATCCTTTACTTTCCTTTTTCCCATTTTAACGGAGAGAAAGATGCAACACAGCCTCGAAGGCATCTTTCATCCTCTTTTTTTTGTTCCTATATATCCCGAAGTGATTTAATACTACTTCCACGCAGTCTGTTATGGTTTCTTATATTAAACACTGTGATTACGATCGACGCGACGATGAGTATAATGAAAAACGTGACAACGGCAATTTGTCTAGCAGAATTTCCCACCGAGGAAAACAAAATTTATTTTCTTTTAATTTGAGTATAATCAGCTATTTTGTTGATTTATTACATTACTTTATGGATTTTCTTATGCCCGGTAACCGAGCAGTTTCGCTTCTGTAGCTTTAAATCTATATGGGATTCTATTAAATATCTTTTTTTAACGTCATAATTTCTTTTTTTTCTCATTAGGAAAACTGTTGTTATGTTTCTTCTCAGCCTGACCGCACTGCAACAACATCTCGAGAAGGTCGTATAATCCATTCGTGGTTATACGTATAACTCAATCCTCGCGAATGTAATGCACAAATTCAGCCAAGTAACACAGTAATCAGTTCTTGATAAAAAAAATAAGGTAACGAAATACTCGCTTCACGCAAATAATAAACGACAACACGAGGGTTAAAAAAAGTCTCAGCCATTTAAATTCCTCACCGTCCACTTCAAGAGACATCTCTCGCCACCCAGAGAGCATTTTCACAACGTCAAGAGAGCAGAGGATGCGCCCGTGTGCGCAGCAATTACGAAAGCATTTCGCGCGACGTATGGCGAATCGGCGACAGTCCCATATATATATATACACATATATATACGTTCATGCACTACAAGTATGCGCGTCCGTCATCCTCGCGATGTCTCCTCCGCGTGGGCGACACACGTCCCATTGCGTAGCTAGAGCTTCTCTCGTCGCTCTCTTCGTCAGACTCGATTTATGTATTAGCGCTGCGTGTGTGGGTTACGCGACTCATTGAAAAAAAGAAAAAACAAAGTAGGTATATGTTATTCGCGCTTGCCTTTTTTCCTACAGCGCGAGTTACTCGTTTTTCGTGGGCGAAATCATGCTATGGCCCTACGAGCCATAATGAAAATTCATCGCACGCGGCAGTGACTTATTACTTCTCTCTTTATTAGCGAGTTTAATTGACGTGAAAAAACATCGAGTGTTTGTGCGACGTGGAAAGCTTATTTAGCATGGAGATTTGGATGGAGCTACTCGATGCTAAATTCAGAATTAGGTATTTTCGATGACTGTGTCTATATATTATTGTCGTTACTACAACCATAATATCCGTTGAATTTTATTCTCGAGATGATTTAGTATCCATTGGGAATGAGCTATTAAACGAGACGTATCTTGAGTATCAAAATATATTGTAATTGCCTCGTATTTCAAACATTATTAAAATTAACCGTTAATTCGTTTAATAAAATATAGTTTTAAAAACCTCTAAATTATTACTCTTCGCTCATTAAAATTAGGTTTATATGTGTAAACATTTACAACTATAATCATATGGATTACTGTGTTTCAAATTTATATACACACACAATTTTAATAATATACAGCACAAATATGAATCCGATAAATTCACCATCACACGTATCATCAAATTCAATCTCTCCCCAACTGAAAAAGCTATTAAAATGAGCACACACATCACCGGCAAACCGCATAAACATCGATACCCTCATCTACATTACGGCGGCAACTGTAAATATATAACATTCAGTAATTTCACGCTGACTGCTTACTTCCTCCACAGCACGAGATGTCGCACATACGTGAAGAGATACGCGCTCATACCCACATAACAGACACCATTGCCACACCCGCGAAATAATCATTCCAACGTTGTGCTGTCTACGCTCGATTAGAAGACGGGACACCCGCGAAAGACGAAGAAAGGAGGTCCTCAAAGACTTCCGGCAAAGCTACTCGAGGCGTGACACTCTTACAGACACGCAGCTAAGTGCGTGTGATGCCCTTCTCTCTCTCTCTCTCTCTCTCTCCCTCTCTCTCTCTGTCCCTCATTAGTTTAGGTATAGCTATATACATAAAGATACGCACTTTGAACCGAGTCGTCGCCGTCTTAGCGACTAAAGCAGAAGAGACGTGGAGTATTCAGACCGAGAACTTTGGACGTCAGCTTGCGTGCTGTACACTTTCGAGTTCGCGAAGCGATTAATCGATTCCCCCCGCTTCTCAACGCTTCATCGGAACTGGCTTCTACACAGCCGTTGCTCTTCGACGGCGAAAAGAGAACTTGTCGATTTTCCGAGCTTTGGCACGTTGTAAAAAGATTCTTTTGCACGAGAATTCTTAGACGAAGGTATAAAAAAAAATGTTTCTATAATCATTCGTTAGCGATTATGTTAACCAATGGATGTAAAAAAGTATAAACACGCACGTATCCAATTACACAGTCACTGACGACGAAATCACCGAAACAATAAACAATAACGATTTGAATGTGAAGCATCGGTTCAGTGGGCCATTCTAAAACTTGTACGAAACTCGCACGAAATGAAGCAGTATACGAGCTATGCGAGTGTATAATACGTGTGCTGCAGTCGACGCGCTTACCAGTGCGTAATAAACACGGACGTGTATATGTGCGCATTGTCCAACGCCGTAGGAAGGAAGTCTCTCCCTCTTTCTCGTCCGAAGAAAAAAAAGAAAAAGAAAAGCGTCATGTGCATCGGGAACTGGACCGTAAGGCGGATTAGTCTTTCGTTTGCCATGTAAGGGACTTTCCAATCGTGGAATTTCACAGTGTGATTTTCTTTCCATACACGCTGTAAATTGCGCAATGTAAACTAATACGGTTTCGCACGCATTGCGTGGGTCCGATGATTTAAGTTTCACGAGATTTCATATCAATTTCGATGTGCGGCTAAGTTCCGGTGTAAAAATACAAATTTAAACTCGAGCCGTCGTTACCAAACTTTATATCTATATATATATAAGTAAAGAATATTTACGTTAATAGCGGAAGACGAGAGCTTACGTTTCGCTGTGCGTAATTTATCGCGTAGAAAGGAATTTCAGTGCGGCCGAATATAGTTGAGAAACTGTGTATGCATCGTTCAATTTTTATGACGTAGCTGTATATTCGATATTCCACTTTTGGCGCATCGTATTTCGAGCTTTTTTTATACAGCAATTACTGTTGCTAATAAATGGATGTTCAGATGTAAAAAGAGCTTTATTCGCTCAGGCGAACGAGGAAAAAGCCGGAAACTGAGATATGCGTTAAACGCGCGAGAACTGGGAAATGGAAAGAATTTTCTAGGAATGGAAAAGAAGTGGCAATGCATATGTGAGCACGGAGGAAATATCGCGATGAAAAAGCAAGTAATTAGAATGAAATTATGTCGACGTGAAACCGGAAAACTTAGCTATACGTATACGTAATTAAATTTTGTGGCATATATAGGTTAGTTGTATATAACTATTGGTATAAATAATAAATATAAATCAGAGCACTTATCTTTATTTCATCAATTGACAGGTGAGATTTATAGTGGCGCGAATGGCAAACGAATATAAATATTGCTCGTAAGCTATTCCTCTATAGTTTTGCATATCGGAAACTTACGTGTACTGAACGTATTGATATGGTGCGATACTAGTTGGTAACGTCAAATGCTACCTTTAACTTTCGATCATTTTCTAGAAATTCTAATCTTATTCGTGAATTTAATGGTAATGCATGGCTGTATACGGAAAAAATCATTGAAATTCATTATTATAGCGCTTGTTATACGCACTCGAGTGTGGTATACCATTTTCTGTGCGCATCTCTTACGTCTGTCTGAAATTAAGCATTTCATAATATTATGTAAAAAAATCTATTTTCACATGCGACATTTCTTTTATTCTACTCTGAATTTCCGTCGTAACTTAGCGAACTATCTCCAGTGGAAACTCACCAAGAAAAAAAATTAGAACGTATGCGTTGGTATCGATTTATCCTCGAGAAGGAGTGCATTAAAAATGAAAAAAAAAACGGGAAAGCTAGCCGGGCGACTCAATGATTTCGAGATGAAATTAACGAGAAGAAAACCCGCTTTTATGTATACATCAACTTTTAGGTCTATAAACATTTCGGTCGTACGTCATTTCACTTTCTTCCAGAGAAAACTTCCACACACTAAAACCTGAATATATCTATCAATATTTTGAATATATTTACACGTAACTCGAGTAACTACGTGAAATGAGAGTGTCTCTAAGTTAATCAACGACACAATATCGATCAGTATTTCATAAAACGTACAAAATGAAACCTAATCGAGGTCTATGAATTACCTCACTAACAGAGCTCTCAAAGTTTCCGAGCGAATCAATTAAGTTCACGCGATTGGAAAGAGTACAGAAAAGTCATAAACAACGATATGATCGCAATAGCGAGGAAAACACAATGTATCCCTTGAGAGTGAGTGTCGCGCGTAGGCCGAACGTTGAACCCTTGCGACAGTATACCTACAGCATCGTATAAAAGATAGCGAGAGCCGATGCATCGGATTACTACACACGTAAGTTGGATACTAGTACCTGCATCCATTCAAGTGAATCATGACACGCGAGCGGATGTTCGTCGCTCGCAGGTTGGCACGAGCGTCTCTCTTGGCGAACGACGATTTGTTCTGTCTTAACGAGATAATAGAATGTGTTCCGCCGATTTTTTTTCTATTGAACGGCTATGGGACATTCTTTTTATTGCTGTTTACAGGTTGCGTTAACATTCTTTCGCCATCCTTTCGCTCATCCAGCCACCTGACGCAATCAAGATTAAATCTATTCTTATTTATTTTATTCTAATGACATAAACAATGGATAATGCTCGTTGAAATAATGGCGTTTCGAATTTCGAAGGTATATTAACCTAGCGGAAACTAACATAAGCAATGAGCTTCTATGTCGTCGTAAACTCGATGTTTTATTATGTGGGTTAGTTAGCTTGTTAAAACATTGACAAAAAAGATAAGTGTATGTGTATGTGTGTACACATATGCACATGCATACATTGTATAATACTCTCTCTTTGCGTTCAATTAACTTTTACGGATACACGTCTAAGACGGTTTATTTCTTAACTTTCGTTTTAACGATGTCTTACGCGCGCGTGTACACACTCGAAAAACAAACTGATTCGCTTGATTGCGCAATTATTCAATTAAAGCGGGGGATATAAAAGTTCAAAGAAAGAATCATAAATACGCGACGATTTCGCTTGAATTGACAATCAAGCATAGAAGCGAAGTTCTCAATCGGGAACGTACTTTTTCCTTTCAAAGTCAATTGCGGAGTATGCTAATATGGAGTACCGACGCATGCTGTCACGTGTAGGAATGTCGATTACCATGTTAGCATGCAGTCGAATGGATAACCAATTAAAACGCAGAAACAGAGCGTGCATCCACCTATACTGCACAGAGACTGCCTAATTATTTAATCTCGCGATATTTTTTATTCCTGCACTCTAAGTCTACCTTTCGAGTGCGCTCGTGGTGAAACTTCGCGCGAGATTCTGACATCTTAATGGAAAGAAAACTCTCCCCTGCTCATTCGTCATTTTTCGATTCGTTCACTTGCTTTAACAGAGTAGTTAAAGCGTCTATTGCCTTATTTTATTCGCAAAAATAAAAAATAATTAATTCAGGCGACTGTGACAAACGACTGTGCGAGCCCTCGTATCCTCGAGTACGTAGAAAATTGAAACTGTGCAGAACTCACGTAGGGGAAAGAAAATCGTATAATTACGTATAATTATAACACTGCAAAAAAACGCACCGTTAACGTAAGTCACTCCAATTACTCTATTTAAATGCGTTAACGCCGTATACGAATACACTCCGATGTAAAAAAGGCGAGAGAAAAAAATCTTCTTTTCAACGAAAAATATTCCACTTCGCTGAGAAAATTTCACACGACACTTTTTAGTAACGTAAATCAAGCAGTCGCGTACAGTCTGTAGGCGACTGTATAGTCGTTCCTCCGTCTTCACCTGTCTCGATTTCTAAAAGGAAAATTCGCCGAGTTTTCGCGCAGAGAGCCGGTAGCGAACGGAAAAGCTTACAATATGCGCCGTTAGCGGTAATAAGATTGATGCAATAAGACAGTTTTGGAGCGTGACCAATGTGGTTCTTTATATTATACATACATCTACACATACCTATAGGTGAGCGCGCAAGTGCATCGCGCAAGGTGTTCCAGCAATAGGGAAGAGTTTATACGCGTGGAAAACATCACTGCTTGTCTATATACGTATACCGAGAAGCGGTAAATAAGACACACAAATAACGCGATCAAAGTTTACGACGCGAAGCACAAGCATATCTGCATCAGATTTACCGTAAATAAAAAACAAGTTTTTTCGATTTCGTTTTCAATGCAATATAATTATAAATCATATTTCCACGTGAAAGTTTATAAAAAATGTTGAACCATCGACCAATCAGTCAAGTAAATGACTATTAAGAACAACCAAGTTATTTCTTATCTACTAGTGTGTTCGAGTTTCAGATAGACAGCAAACGAATCAATGGATTCTTGATAACAAATGACCGATCGATTTCTCTTACAAGCTATTTGAATTTAGCGGCGTTTAGAATGCTTTCAAGATCTCTCGCGAGGATAAAACGAATTTTCGCGAGAAAACGAGCTTTTCAATTCTTAATTCGCCACTTGAAATAAATAAATACTTCGAATTGGACGCCGAAGATAAAGTTCATCGAGAACGAGAACACATAGCTGATGAAACGATTTGAACACTGCGCACTTAACGCGCTTCGAAAAGACTCGTAACGAAACGTGTCATTATATAAATTCGCGCTATAATTTACCGGATAATTAAGTTAATTGCTCCCGCATATCGATCGAGCTTGTACAATGCCGGTAAACGTATCTCCCGTAGCATCAATTGTCTTAAGTCAATGACATATTCGGTCACACTTATACATAGCTATATACATATATAATATAGGTATATATATATATATATATATATATATAGACACACATTATATACATAAGACGGATCCGGTCAGCGATTGGATCGTACGTTTTGAAAACAAACTTGATCGCACCAACGCATGACTATATACATATACTTACGCGCGAAGAATCACCTCGATAGATACGCGTGTGTTGTATGTATGCAAAAGCGCGATCCGTTGACTGCTTTTGTCGCGAACGATGGGCGCGACACGTCGAATTGAATTTTTTCAGTCCTGGCTTTACATTATGCGCTCGAAGTATGTCGCGTCCAACTTGCTGCAAACGGATGTCAAAGCTTAGCTGAGCAATGAGATAACCACACGCATACATACGCATTTATATACAAGAGCTATATAGTTCGCATATAATTTATCAAACGCTCGCGCTATTATCCAATTCGTTCTTACATACGTATATACACATGTAGCTTTTACTCTTCCAATCTGATTCTCAATTAATCTCGTCGATGCTTTCGTTATTGTGCTGTTACAAGGTTTAGCCAGTTATTGACCTCTATTTCGTTTCCTATTATATATTCATTTGCTAATTAATTCAATACGCGTCTATACGTTTATGGATATAGATTATATGCGTGTACTAGAAAGTTTGTGTATATACATATAGGTATAAGCGTATGTACAGGAGAAGATAGAATGACGCGTTGATATTCGAACGTGTTTTTATTCTGTTTACAGAGTCGATTGTTACACAGCAAAGACCGACTTAGCAGCAACTCTCCGTACAATCACGAGTCACGCTCTGATTGAATTTATGCAATTTCACTGCCAAGCATAACTATATACATATAGCGGTCGTTTCTGTTTCTACGGAAATTTTACTTATCGCCACTCATCCGCGAAGAGACTGCGGACCACTACGTTATATATATATATTTACTATTTCATTCATCAATATGATATATATATAAGTATCTGGCTGGTGAATACAAAACTCAAAAAAAGATTATAATACTACCAAAAAAGAGTAAAGCCATAAGTGACAAAAACAGTTAAATAATAATGACAATTAGAACATATAGCTAATCAAGTTCGAAGAAAAAATGGTAAAAGTAAAAGTATAATAAAAATATATCTTCGCAATGTTTGGAACTTTGAGTTTTGAGATAGCATGGAAGTTTGTATGTGCCAGCTTATGCATAGGTAAATGTTTTAGCTCTATGGGATTTACTTTGTAAATTTGTCTGGTTAATAAATAATAAATAAATATATTTATGCGTGTATGTTTTTCCTCGCGTAACGCAGCTTTTCGCGTATACGTACATATACCTATAGGTATACTATCGTAGACTAGACGATAGAAAATTTTCCGATGACAAGGAAGCGATAAGGTTCGAAAAGCGCAGTTTTAACGACTCCATTATGCACGCTTAAAGACCGGTCTTTGGCGCAATGCCTTTAACTCGGTTACAGTGTAAGCCTCGGGAAGAGAGTCTATATAGTGGATAGCTACTACTGCAAGAGGCCGTTGTCCGACGCCATAGAAATTCTACTAACGACTTTATGCAGCCGCGAGATGCGCGCACATGCAGCGAGAAATGCCATTAGGACATCGTTTGTCGCCGCTGTACTCTCTCTCTCTCTCTCTCTCTCTCCCTCTCTCCATGCTCTTTCTTTAACTATAGGTTCTATACATGTATATATAGAAAATCCGATTTAACGCGAAATGACAAGACTCTGCGTACACGACGTGTTGTGCATAAATTGCGTTAGCGCTCGCCGATTATGTTTGCCGACTGGAAAACTCTAACCAGGCTAATCTTGTCTTTGATTTTTTACTGACTGTTACAGAATATAGAAGTCGCAAGATAATGCAACGATGAAGTAACGCGCGGACTTCATTCAATTTCGCATTAAATGTTTTTAAATGGACGCTCTTCATCGTTAAGAGCCCCGAATTGCTGCTTTATGAATGAAGAAAGAAAAGCAAAAAGTATATATATATATATATATATATATATATATATATATATATACAAGAGTGTTCTATACAGGGAAACGACGAAACTTCAAAGAGAAAGAGAACGACAATGAACGTCGCATCAGAGCTAATTAGCGGCCATCAGAGTGGCAAAGAAAGACAGAGACGTAGTGTCGAAAGTACAAGAGTGTCGAGATAGAAGGAGTAAATAAATATATGTTTATACATACGCTCAGCTGGAATTTACATATCTCTTTGGCTTCCTGTCTTAAACGTAATAACTTGCGCGCTTAGAGACATAGCGTTGTACACGCATAGAACGGCTCATTTATTCACTCTCTTTAGGGATGTAACGCGAGGGTTTTGAATCATTTTTTGTCCCTCCAAGCGGCCGATTCCAATTAGGGGCTATAGTTATAATTCAAGTGAAATTTAAGAGACTAAATTTGAAAAATATCGCGTCCAAACATATGTTAAGAGTAGAATAAAAAGAGCGCATAGAGAGTGAACTACAAGCTCGTCCCGAACAAAAGAGAACATAAGCTAGAGCGAGCTAGAGTCCATTAGTAAAAGCTCGTTAAGCGCCTCGATCTTAATAAACCAAAGTGACCTCATTGGCCCGCCGCGAATGCGAGAGTGTCGCCGTACACGCGTGTACAGCTGTGTACAGCAAAGGGCTACCGCATTATGCACATGTAGACTCGCCTATAGTGAAAGCGCATTGTTCCAGGGAGTAGAATGAGTCTCTGCGTCCCGAGAGAGGAAAGGTGTATATAGCTTGTTGTATCAACCTAAAATGCGCTCTGTTTATATGGTAAACGCCTCATGATCATGTAAAACCACATATAACGTTTAAAGAGGAAGCCTGTGAGCCGAAGAAATGGCGAAAAAGTAATATTTTATCAAGATATCAAACGACGCGAAATTCCGAATTTCTTTAATTCACTTAGAAGATTACTTTTATACACTTATAAAAATTATTATATTAAATAATCGTTGAAATGCACTTCGTAAAGGGGCGATTTTTTCACGAAGAAAAAAATTGTATACAAAGCTAAAATTAATTACTACAAACCCTTCTTTCCGAAAAAATCCGCGTAAAAGCGGGCTCAGCCTTTGTTGTACAGAATGCTGAGGAGAAAAATAGCGACAGCGTAAATACAGTCGTTATAAAAGAAACAATCGCTTTGACGCATCAATTTGATCGCAATAGGGTGACTCGTCGTCCTTTCCAGAAAAACATCGATTTCATCTCGTATACAGGGGATAGCGTGAGGCGCCGTCAGCTCGTTTTCCCTCCACGAACGACTTTGTTTTATGCGTTTTCTGGGCGAAAGAAGGGAGGAGGACTATTCGAGCAGGAGCGCTTGTTACGATCCTTAACGGAATAATACCGAGTGCGGCTGCGCCGCAGCTTCCTTTAATTAATGCGCCAGTGACTTTGCGGATATTTCCCTTTTTTATACATGCCTGATGTTTCGATGTTTTGAAAGAGCCGCGCACCAGGTACTTCCTGCTTCGCAACGCGGCTGATGTACTTTGGCTCCTTTTTTTTCATCCCATCCGTCAAGAGAGGGTTTTTCTCGCCGTTTTCGAGCAAACTTGGGCAATTTATGATTATTTACCTTTTATTTTCTGCGAAACGATTTACACCATAAATGAGCTAAGATTTTATGCAAGATTCTGGGTACGGATAAGCTGTAACGGTGCGAAAACAATTTTTAACAACTTCTTCTTTGAATTTTCTAACGGATGATGATTTTTTTTCAAAAAATTTTATTCATTAAGCGGTTGCCAAAAGTAAACCAGTACGCTCGATTTACGATGCACTTTGAAAAGCGAATAGCGTGAAGATATGAAGCTCATTATGGAAATATGAAAATCGAGAGTTTGTAAGCTACTAGAAAGTCGTATTATAATTTACACACGAGTTGGAGTCTGTATCGACGAACAGAGCTTAAATTTAAAGTTTACGGAAAGCGTTCAAAGATACTTTACTATCGCCTTGTAAAAAAATTTTCGAAAAAAAATACTAGTCATTCGCGGACATTGAAAAAATATTCGAGTGTATACATAACGGGTTTTAATATAATATTTAAATGCTCCTGGTTAATGAATATATTAAAAGATTGATCATTAGCTAAAGCTAGCAATTTCACCGCGAGTACTAAAATTAAACACGAAATCCTAATCACAGCCGTTAAAAACTTAAATGGAAATCTCGTAATAAAAGAAATTTCGTATAAAAAAAACAGTTTTATTTTTCTTATTCGTCGTGTCGTAAAACTTGCATTTAGGACGTAAATCCGAACTGTTGAGGGGAATGAAATTCATACGGTCACATGTGCGCCAGCCGCGACGTATTAGTCATCGTTTAAAGGGCCGCGCGAATATACATAAAATCGAATAGTTGAAAAGTCGAATCGAAGCGAGAATATTTTATAGCATATTCGCGAATCGACTGCTTTGAAAGCATCCTTAGAATTATTCTTGTCGCTCGAAAATGTTTTGACAGATTTTACGAGCGTAAGAGGATAATTTATAAAAACCACAGAAGCCTTTCTTTTCACTTGATAAAATACGCACGTCTTCGTCTAGACGCAAGCAGGGGATAAGCCGTCATTTTTAAGAAACAAATTATTGCACTAGACGCATTTGCTGTTGTATGAAACTAGCGTTACGAGCAACTATAAATTAATCATTTTAAGGCAGTAACCTACTCTACGGTATTTATATTACCTCAATTAACCGGTCGTTCGCGTTTCGGATATATCATTATTGTTATTCGCGTATGCTTTGTAAAAATTTGAATAAAACAAGATTTAACAGTTCGTTCGGTCCGCTACACAATTTATATGCGTATTCGAGCTTTCACCAAGTTGCAATAACGCTTGATGGAACGTACCGATGCGATCGGCAGTTAATGACTTTTCTATTGCTCACCCGTATATAATATAATTACAAAATAATACAAAATGTTAATGATCGAATAATGGCCTCGGAGACTGCGTTGAAATGTTTAGCGAAATTAGAAAAAAAAATAAAAAAACTAATGCTCCGCACCCTTGTTATTGTAGAGATCGCACATTTGATATTGTTGATCGTATCATGACACTCACTGACAGTCATTAGTGTCGTCGATATAATTAAGCGAGTTTCCTTGTACTTTCTACTGATTTAAATAAACGCGCCAGTGATAAATCTCGCAAGCGTCCTCTTTCGATCGAAATGTCCTCGCTTTAAAGCGAAAACGATAATAACAATAATAAAAACGACGACATTGTTATACCAGTGGTAAACATCAGAATTTCGTTTATTATTGTGAAAAGGGGAGGATAAGTAAGTACCTTATCGTACGTCGATGTATTATGGTTAGTCGGAAGATGAAACACTAGGAAACATAAACCATAGTTACGGCCTTAAATATCAAATACGAGCTGTCGTCTACAGTACGTGTATATGTAAAAGGGGATTGACATTTCACTCCGAACGAGACAACGCTTTCCTTAACTCAGCAAACGTTTCATTTTTGTCTCTATCCACGAAATAAACGTCCCGTCAATATTAATAAGAGTCTCTGTCAACAAATAAAAAAGAAGTTACGATCGTGAGTAGAAAACGATCGAAAAAACTCGCGAGACGAACGAAAAAAAAACCTCGGTCTTTTTGAAACAGTGGCCTCTGCGTATTGTTCGTTGATGTAACGGAAGAATTACACCGATCAAGGGCATAGCAAGAAAACAAGATCTCTGTATAAATGACGGCTTGCAAAATTATACAAGCTAGCAAGATCACACACACTCATACGCACACACAGGAACTCACGAAGCCATCTCCAAAGCAATACTCACCGATCATCCGCTGTGGATGTCTCGCAGGAGAATTTGCACTAGGTTAGGATCCTCTTGTTCCAAAACGTTCTTCTCACGACGGCCGAAAAGACATGACACAACAACACATCGAGCACAAACTCGCTCTCTAGTGGACACCGGCTTGTATATACACGAGAAATGTGCTTGTTTCCTTCGGCACACTCTCTTGTTATGTATATATATATATGTATATATTTATATAAATATATATATATATATATATACGTATATACGAGGCGTCGCGCGGCTGGCAAACTCGCGACTGCCGCTGTTCGTAGCGCAGCTCGACCCGACTGCTGCCGGCGGCGCTGCGAGAAGGGAAGGGGGAGTTATACAGTCTGTTTCTCTCGATATAGGATCCACCGAGCCTACCACCTCTCCTACTAAAACTCTGCTTTCCCCTACTTTGGCGGTGCGGCTTTGTCGAGAGAGAGAGAGAGAGAGAGAGAGAGAGAATAGCCCTTCGACGCCGGCAGACACCACGTGCTGCCCGACGATGCACCGGCGCGTGCAGTTCCTGTATAATGTATACCGTGACTGCAGTCGCGCTTAGAGCAAAATTTAACGAGGACCTGTGGGAGAACGATTGATGGAAAAAATGCGGGGGCTCAAGAGGGACTTGTCGAGAGATAGAGTCTGCGCGTATGAGGGTTGTTACATGTGACGATGGAAACTTGGCTGTTTTCCAGGATTCTACGTAGGTATTTATGCATTTTTTTTTTTTTAATAGTTGCTAGTTTTTTTCGATACGGATGCGAGCTATTATTCGAAAGACGTAACGCGGTTTGCGCTAAGAGGAAATTAGTGCACTTTTGAGATTATCTCTGATCGGAACAACGTTGCGCAATCGAGATCTAAACAGCAGACAATGTAGGTGTATAATTAATATTAGTGTTTTTTTCATGAGCGTTGTTTGAAAGAAAATGTAGCTCAAGGTGTGTGCGTTAAAAATGAAAAAGCTAATGAAATTACTTCTACGCGAAGTATAAGAGCGAAACGAAGAAAATACCACGAAATTTAGCGTAGAAATTTATATTTCGGAGTAGAAGCAGAGGCTTATATTAAGGAAGAGGTGGCTATATGATTATAGACTAAGTGGGTAAGATGTCAGGTAAACCACGAACCCTTGAAAAAAAAATTCTCTTCCTCTTTCTACGAGGCTCTTCAGTGTCATTGCTGGAGGGCAAAAGTCAGAAGAGCATTTTTGTAAATTGAGATTGTACGTATTTACCCCTTCCGAGACTTTCCATTTCAACGTATAATTTTTCGTCTGATTCGTTGGCGAAATTTTCGTTAAATACGAAAGTAATTACCATCGTAAAAACGTATATTCTCTTCAGTCTCAGAATCCCTTACCGCAAAATTGGCGAGACTCCAAAAATTTACCTTTTATCCCGAAATTGCGCGGACAAACACGCTAAATATTTTCTCACTTAGTTTCAAGCTTTCTTTGTAGAATCCTTAATTAAGACGTACATAATAAGCAATAGAAACCGAGCGTCTATTCTAGCATTCGAAATTCCGAATGTATAAATATTCATGAAAATATTCACTTACACCCACTGCCCGCCCATGTACCTATATCCTTGACGAAATATTGTGCTGCGTCGAAATAACTACCCCTTCGTAAGCTAATTAATTCTCCAGCTTCTCCAGCTGTATACGACCCTTCCATATCTCATGTGTTTAAGCATATGCATAAATTTTGGCTTGTGGTATATCCACAAGCCAAACGCGCAATAAAAAGATTCCGTCATCCGGCTGCAGAACAATAGCTGGCATTAGCTTCGTAACGCAACTACACGTCGGCTTTTGAGATTCAAATCCGTAAGATACCGCAGAGCCATTCTCGGCCACATGCGGAATTCCCGCGAGATCAAATCTCCGAATAATTTAAGACTCGGTACTGTCATCCCCTCTACTGAGCTATAATCGCCCCTTACACTCAGCGGTTTCCAAAATCTTGGAAAAGTTGCCCACAAAGCTCTTGCAAATTCTTTTAGGAAAAGATATAGACCTCACCCTCTCCCTCTTTCTCTTTCTCGTTCTCAATATAGCTTACATGTATATACATGCATACACATGCATTTGTATTTTCTTTCTGGAGATACATAGAGAAAGTAGAGGGTGAACGAGAGAGAGAGAGAGAGAGAGAGAGAGAAGAGGAGAGAACCGTTGAACCCCTTTTGATCAATACTCGTGGCCTCCAGCAGCAGCGCCACCCCCGCAGGAGCTTCTCCTCTGGCGCTCTTTCCGTCCTGGACCGCGCGCTGCGTCCGCTCTCTCCCTCTTAAGGATATATATACAGCTATATAATGTGGCTACGTTTTTCTTCCTCCTTTTTATCTCTCCCTCGCTTTTGGCTCGGCTGCGCAAGTTCACGCGCGGAGTCAAGTTCAAGAACCCTCTGGGCTGGATATTAACCTTTCGCTACGTCGCTATCTTCTTTCTGCTCTTATCTTGGCGCACGTGGTAGAGTTTCCACGTTTACTCCGTAATTTATGATTTCCACTTTTCTCGATAGACGTTTCCCTTTTCCGCTCACGTATATGCTTACGCGTTTAAACGATTTCTTTCCTCCGATTCCGCGAGTTATGCTTGGCTCCATTCGCTACAGAATGAAGTTGAAGTTCCGCGCGACAACTTGACACCGGTCTAAGTGCACTGAACTTTTCATTGGACACTTCACGTTTTTCCACTTGTAAGAAATTTTAAGTATATACATAATATATATACGTGAGATGTTAGAAAAGTCCTTTGACAGAGTATTTTGCAGAGATATAGGGTATGGACGTTCGAAACGATATTATACAGTTGGAGCATCAGCAGTATACCGTCTCGATCGAATAAACACGCTGAGCAAGGGAAATTTTTCCTTCGCCCGCGAGCTAGTATCTTCTTTATTTCTTTAGAGCTCCCACAGTAGTCGGGTTCAAGAATCCAGCTCTAAATGCCGCCACAAGGGCCTCTTTGTTTCGTTACCCTCCTACCACACTGCGCGAGCAAGTCAGAATGCAAGAAATCACGATTTGGCCCCGAGCTACACAGCTTCGCGACATTCTGTATGCGCAATATGTGCATATACCACAACCTCTCGATAGACCCTTTTCATGCATATACACACACACACACCCACACACTCGAGATCGACTCTCGAATCCGCATGTGCGCGTGATTTGCGCTGACGCGTTGATGGCACGCGTCTATTCGAAGAAGCTCATTACAGAAAATTCAATAGAGATTCGGACTAACGAGACGAAGTTGTTTCGAGTGTCTTTTGAACTGACGTTTCGGTAATGAACGATATTCGTTATATACATATAGCGGTGTGAATACAGTCAAAATAAAGTTACAAGAAAGTCATCCGGAAAATATGCCGGATAAATTAAAATGTATAAATATAATAATGAAAGTATTATAGTACGAGGAGAGAATACAAGCAGACTAATCTTCCCTTTCGTTTATTCTGTATACTAAAAACGAGCGCACAGAAGCGCTATACGCGTATACATAATCGCGCGTCGGCAATGAAGCGTATATGACGTAATTGTAGCGAAATTGCGTTTAATTAGACACCTCGGAGAAAGAAAAAGTGTAACGAAAAACGAAAAGAAGACTGACAGCTCAAGATTCTTGCTACATTTACATAGATGGACTGTATAACGCGCTAAGAAATAACGGGGACTCGCGTTTACGAGCTCACATTAAAGACTGTTTAAAGTATGCAGACAGACGCCTCTATTTCACTATATTACAATATACGCATACATACATATATATTTAAATACTCCGAGAAAAATAGTAGACAGTGCATTGCACTCATGGAACGACCGCTCGCAAGATTCCTCCACTGTTCAAGATTTCGTGATTTAAATTTGCCGCGCGCGCGCGCGCGCTAAATTCAAATTAAGGTCGAGCGAAACAGTTATTTAGAAACAAAATGTATCCTTGGATAATTTTTTAGCTTCGAAGAGCCGCACCCCTATCACGCGCGTACAATAAAAAAAGCGTAGCGGGTACAGAATAATGCATACAGGTGCGGTTTCGAGCATTAAAACGCTTCGCAGGCAAAAGAACCGCCTTAAGTTGCACGTACCACCCGACTCCCTTTCTCGGTCCACATCAACGCTCTAGAGAGTGCTAATCCTCGGATAATAGGCATCGCTTGCGTCTTCGACGATGAGGTGCGGCGCAGTCGGTAAATTGATTATACACAAGCGTCCCAAGATGCTCCCTTGATGCTTCCCTGTACGTCTCATTGAATAGGCGGTGACGTTGCGCTACAAGGGATGGATTAGTATAATGTTCTACCGTAACGAATTGATTTTGTATCGGAAGGATCTCAATTGACTGGCGATTGAAATAAAAAATGTTTTCCAAGATTCTTGGACCTGCGCGCCAAGTTTCCTTTTTCCCCGATAAAAGCGCTTATTTACCGTTTTGCAACTGGCCTCTTCGGAGCTCCGTGTAATCAGAGACATCGGGAAGAAAGATCAATTTGCCAACTTGATTTACCACCTGCAACACAAAGCACCTGTGTTCACGATCCATTCCACTTCCACCTTCCACAAGTTCCACAGTCCACTATACATTTATACATACACAGTACACGCACACACACGCACACACACGCACACATATATGTAATAGCGTTACTTATATGTATGAAGAAGCAAAGCTTTCATTTGTTTAGCTGATTCCAGCACGGAATTGACGGTTATAAAAACGCGTAAGCGCGCACGCGTATAGAAACTTGGCGTTACAGGAATGCAGAGGAGGTACGTAAGATAAGCACGCACGTTACAGGAATAGAAATAAAAAAACCGATGAATAACCGTAGATAGTAGCCATCTTTTCCGAGCTTTATGTATGTATATACACTCGACAAAGGAGCGGCCTAAGAAGAAGAATAAACATAAGCACAAGTAGAAGAAGAAGAAACAGTAGAGTTTTCGTGCTTGGTTCGTCGGTCGTAACACGACAATACGAGAACGTGACATTCTAAAGGCAACTTCTCGTTCACCCACTTTAGCGCGTCTGCTTTTTCTTCGTGTTTAGATCTATCTTGACACATGCTATAGTCGGCTGTGGAAACCGGATTGGGGATAATTTTTTTTTTCAACGAGAAAATCTTCCGAGCCTTTCAAATGAACTAGGAAGTTGTTTGTTACGAAGGAGGGTTTACACTGATTTCCTCCTTGAACTTTCAATGTATGCAACAACAAATTTATTCTTATTACAAAGCTAACATTATTTAATAAGACTTACCACAAGTTTACGCGCAAAGATATGATTCCTTATCTAATTTCAAGCTTAAATGATGCTATTTCTATGTATTTTAATGAGTATCAGAAGGAAAAAAAGGATTTTTTTTTAAAACAAATTACATTATTTATACCATAATGATACTTATGATACATTTTTAATTCTATAGCCTATGCAATAACGTCATTTGAACTTTAAATTCAAAAAATCCCTCGATTTATTAGAGCTGTCGTCTGCGCTAAAGCGGAAATAAAAAAAAAATCACATTTCTTATTAAATCAAATTTTTTAATGTACTTTTAAGAAAAACAGTTTAGCCTTGTAATAATATTAAATGTTTTATTGCAAACATTCAATTTCAGGTAGGCAATAAGTGTAAAACGTAACAGTGATTTGTTACGATGCAATATTGTTCTATTTTTTTTCTTTTTCTTCATTTACTTTAAGAGCTAAATACGCGATGAAAGATATCTATCTTTAAAGTGCACGAAGCACACTCGAAACTATTCCAGTTTTTCTTTCGCCGAAGACCCTTATTTTGATTGAAAACGCGGTACCAGGAGTCACCAGCTGTCGTGACGAAGACAGCTTGAGCTATTTCCTCACGAAATCCTAAGCGTATCGGAATATTTTTAGATAATTAGGTTCCCCATATACATTAGTGTTACGAAAGAATTTGTTATGCTTTTAAATTTAAAAAAAAATTTCTTTCTAATTTTGTCAGAGAAATACACGTGTATAAAAAGTGTTTTATTATGAAAATAATGGGTAGATCGAGAGTCGAGAGAAAAGATCTTCCAGTAAGCTCGTCTGTCTTCGTTTTCTCCTATTCGTATTGCGATTACACGAGGGAATTGAAAGCTCGGTTGAAAGCCTCTTTTCCTCGAGATGTACGAATATAAGTGCCTATTGTAATGCGCGTTTTATTTCAGTGTCGTATAAGTCTAAAAATTTCCTTATTTTATGCAATATTTTTATCAATAGGGGCTTTATAATGTGTAAATTATTAATAAACAATAGCTTAAGATTAGTAAGTTGTCGTTGTATTGAATAGAATTTAGTTTCTTAACTGAATATCAGTTAAGGCCATGTATGTAAGTTCGGTGTCAACTTCAATTATTAATTATCTATTTACGAACAATATTATTTTGTTTATCCATTTAAAGAGTCGCGGCGATGTGAAGTTTCTATAATACCGGCCGTCGATACTGAAAAAATATGTACCTACAGGACTGTTAACAGTATTGCTCATGGCTCCACCTATCTTGACTAAATAATGTATCTTAGAAAAGAACAGTCGATAAATAAATCACCTACTTAGATAATTTGAAAATTAACTGAACTCTGGCGAATAGTCACGATTTGCATCTTCTTACAGTTTTCAATATTAAAATAAATTAAATAATTTGTAAAAATATTCACAAATAAGTATACAAATATCCTCTATCCTTGTCTTTTTACTATGCTGAAAAAAAATATATTTTTCTAAATGCAAACATAATAAGCAAACGTTCTACATTAATATTAGTATAAGAATATCTAATCCTATCGCGGGAAACCTGACCTTCGAAGAACTGGAATAAATAGTAAAATTATGGATGAAAAACCGAAAAACAGTGAGACTAATTGCAACAATGTCACCAAAGAAAGTGTAGTACAAACAAGGTAACTCATGCTTCAATCATACGTATAGTTACTTTTCGGAGTTTATAGGTTAAATGATTGCTTTGATACAGTGTTCCATGTATGCTTGTATACATAGGTCTATCTGTATTTGAAAATTGTTCAATTTCCATTCATATTTTCGAAAAAAAATTTAATGCTCTGTTTCTTTTTACTTTCTTAGAGATTTAAACAGCAAGAGACTAGATTTCATAGACTGGGATGATTACTTTATGTCTGTCGCTTTCCTTGCCTCGATGCGTAGTAAGGATCCTTGTACACAAGTAGGTGCTTGTGTTGTTAATGAAGATAAGAAAATTGTTGGTGTTGGATACAATGGAATGCCAATGGGCTGCAACGATGATGAATTTTCCTGGAAAAAAGTTTACGAAAATGAAATAGATTCAAAGTTTCTTTATGGTACTGTTATGATTTTCTGTAAAATTAATGTTGACTATATATAATAGATATTAAGATGATAAAATTACATTTTTAGTTTGTCATGCTGAGCTCAATGCAATTTTGAATAAAAATTCTGAAAATGTGAACAACTGCACACTCTACGTGGGCTTATTTCCATGCAATGAGTGTGCTAAAGTGATTATCCAATCTGGAATCAAGAAAGTCTATTATATATCAGACAAACATGCACACAAAGTTAGAACTATAGCTGCAAAACGAATGTTTGATGCAGCCAAAGTGGAATACAGGTATATTTATGACTTATAACTAATGTTTTAATATAATAGAAGAAGTATAAACTTATGTATTAATAAATATTGTTTATTACAGTCAATATAAGCCAAAGCATGAAAAAATAGTAATAGATTTTTCAAAAATAAATTGGAATGATATGACTCAATTACCTCCAACACCAATAAAATCTAATCCTTTGGAATCATGATATATATTTTCTGAAAATAGAACTAATAGCTGATTTATCGGCTTTACATGTAGTTATAAAAATTATGAATATAATATTTCATCAATTATATTTTTTAACAATAGATTATAAGTAATTTTTAAGGATTGTGTAACATAATAGTTTATTGGCATATTATTGCATGTATTTTTAATTAAGCAACCAAAGTATACCAATACCGTTTTTAGCGACTATGTAATTTAAGATAACTATGTAATAAGTTCAATTTTGTAGTAAATATCAATGAAATTGATTTACTCAAAGTCAGACTGATACCGTGCATAATAAATAATAAATAATTACACGAATGTTAGCAATTTTCTTCAAGACGTAATTTTTATCTATTTGCATCTTACAATATAGCAATAAAAATTTACGCAATAGTATATGATATTTACTAGAAAAACCTTCGGAGTTTAATAATGATGAGTAGGAAACTTTTATATTAGCTAAGTTGGATTTTGTAATTTAATTTACTTAATAATAAAAAGTAGGAAATAAAAATTTGAATTATTTTTAATCTATTCGTCAGTATCTAAGTTGTAAACATGTAAATGAATATAGGTGATAGAATGAATAGCGAACAAAACAAATGCTTTATATTGCGAAAGATCTATTTGACTTTAAGTCTAGTTTTTATATATTTATGTCTTCTTGATTTCTATGAAAATATGCGAAGGATTTCAGTACATAATTGGGAAAATTTAAATAATTTCAGGGATGGACTAAGTTTAGATACAGTTTATTAGACGCGTCTGTACAAGTGAAATAATTATTTGGGATATAGCGATTAAGCTGATCGTGCAATAAATACAAATTAGATATTATTGATAAATTATATATTGTAGGTGATGTAACTCTGAAAAACATTTAACAAAATATCTGAAATGTATGATAAGTTTTGTGAAGATTTGTGAAGATCTATTATCAATTGTAACTCATGTTTTCTCTTGAATTGTTAAAACTGTTTCGAATTATTGAACAAAAGTACAAACCATAAACTCTTACAAGTGCATGTTAACGTAAAGATCTTAAAAATTAATGACAAGACGAGATGCGTAATGTTTATGAATGTTTATCTTCTTATAATACAATTATTTCAATGAATTATGAAATTCTGATTAAACCATAAAAATAACAGTTGATTCAAAATATTAAAGTAGTATTAATAAATTCTGTTTTTCTACTCGAGCAAGACAGTTATAAAAAGTCACTTCTCACTGTACAAAAATTCAAATTAAATTGACTATTATGAAATATTTATTAAAAAGTTACTCAGACTCACGATTATTTATGCTGTACAAAGGTTTAGGATATAATACCAAGTCGAGAGTCACTTGAAAGACAAATATAAGATGAGCTATTTTTATATGTCAAGTTCACGTATTATTATTATTACTTAATATTCATATTGATTGACAGTGGTTTTGATAAACGCTGAATTGTAAGTCTTGTATTATTTTCATAAGTCACAAAACAACAATTTTATTTTATGTAAAATTTAGTATTTTACAAGTATCTGAAAAACCTATCGACTTTGCTTAGAGGTCGTGGGAATATTAGATTCGAATAGAAATATCGATAATCTTATTTTTTATTAAAATTTCCGTACTTATTTGGTTTACAGATAATTCATTTTATTTTCTGTGTTAACCAATTATCAAGAACATGTTTGGTTCTATGCGTATGCACAATACGCAGACAGCTTATATACTAGATTTAAAGAAAATCTTGATAGAGCTCCGTATTAGTAAGTATCATAAGACAGAAGAATAATCAGTACCCTATTCTATCTATAAATCAGACTTTCTTAAATTCATGATGTATTCACTAATTTCAAAATATCTTCTGTTTAAAATTACAACAATTGATTTCAAAATAAAGTTTGCAATGAGCTGAAAATTCATTATTTACCATCAAATAAGAATATCGAAGGAAAATTGAAAGACTCGAGAGGCAGAATCAAAATTGTATATTAATTTTCAAAATGAATTTTCAATCATTGTACAAATTATTCAAACAATAAATTATTAATTATAATCAAAGGATATATTTTCTGTAATCGGACAGAATTTCGTTCCTAGAAAAATTTCATTTTTCAAACGATTACATATACTTTACTCACATGGTTAAAAAAATAGCAATCCGCAGGATGTTGAGAAACACCAGAGAATCCAACATTAAAAGATAATTTGGACTACGATAGAACATGGTACTTAATGTGTAATCGTTGCGGCTACAGTGTACCTTGAACGCGGAGTTTAAGCATTTTTTTTCTGTTTATCACGGAGCGCATGTTTTGCGAATTGTATACAAGTCTTGGGTTTCGTTTGTACCGTTAATATCGTTCATCTACTACGCATCCTTAATTTATACACAACGCACCCTGTACACTTAAACCCCATCAACCTTCTGTTCTGCCACTTTAAATTGTGTCCTCTTATCATACGAAGCCCTCATGTGTGAGCATTCATCAGCAGACATCTCGTTCCACTTGCGCAGAAGGGAAGCCAACAGAATGATTTGACTCATTATCATTATCATCATCATCATCATTATTATTATCATCATCATTATCATCATGTATTATGTTTACGATTTCATCTCTTTGTGACATCAATATATCATTGTTTATCGTGTGAAAACATTAGCTAAACACTGAGTTCACTTTCGACTGCGCCTTCCACCCACGTGTCCGTCAAAACTCGTCTAAGCCACGCCGAGCGATCGGCGAAGCCGCCATCAATTTATTAAGAATAATCGCGCGCTTCTTATGTTCTCGATACTGTTCTTCTTCTTATTATTATTATTATTTTTTTTCTCATAAACCCGGCACACACCATTTTTTTCCTATTTCGTTTACAAGCGACCTGCATCGAAGCTGGTCGTACGAATTATATTACATGTTCTTCCTCCTCTCTTCTTTACTTTTTTTAATCAACTCAATCGTTTAGTGAAATATTCATACATCGAGCTCTTCTCTTGTGGCGCACGTGACGCGGACGTCGTTCGTACATTTACTTTCATCATCATCATCATCATATATAAATTGCGCGTAAACCGCATGCCGTGTACCATTTTAGCCCAGCCTCTTTCCTCCCTGCTATTGTTGTCAATTAGTTCATCCGGAAATACCAGTCATATATATGAGAAGCTTGTGTGAAGGTGTGAGTTTGTTATGATATTGATAGGTAATGTCTATTGAGCTTATAAATTCGTTATATCGAAGAGCCAGTAATCCCACTTTCATTCCTTCTGTCGCATTCGCATGTTTATCTTAGCTACATCGCACACCGCTGTTGAGGCAGTAGCAGAAGCTGGAGCAGGATTCGCCCTGTCTGGATCAGTACTTGTTCGAGGTGGGCTGTTGTTGTTGTTGCGGCTGTTGAGGCTCCTTGGCATCTTGGTGATTAATAAGTTGAGGTTGTTGAGGTGGTTTAGCCCCTGGTGGACAGAAAGCCGCCGCATAGTGGAAGAGCTCGTGACACTTGGCCCTATAGTCCGCTATCGCTTGCTCGCAAAGTCCAAAATCACCGTTGCTAAGGGCCTCGAGAACTCTCGTACAGTTCTCGATATTGATACCCTCTAGGCTGGGCTCGAGGTTGGTGGCCAGGCTGATGGCTCGCTGCTGAGACGTGGGGTCCAGAAGATAGAGCATCCGAGCGCCCTGGAGAAGATGCGCCAACGAGTTTGAGTTCTTCTTGAGGTACTCGGCGTTCAGTTGGCTGGCGGTCGAACTAGCAAAGATGCCGCTGGATTGGCGCTTGACTACCTCGGCGATGACGTTGTCGAGGTTGGAGTTGCTTGTGTGGCGCAAGAAACGCACCAGACAGCTGTGCAGCTCTGGATTGTTGGGTTCCAAGCGATGGGCGCGGTTTATCGACCGCAGCATCAAAAGGGTTCGACCTGTGTGTTCAAATTGTAAAGTACTTTTAATTTCGATCATTTTTTCATCAGCTCGCGTATAAAAGGATTGTTACGTACCCTTGCGTATATAGATTTCGAAAGCCATCAGGTGAGTTTCGATCTTGTTGGCAGCCAGTTCTTGCAGAGGAAGAAGGAATTTGATCGCTTGCTCCAAAGGATCCTCAACCTGTTGAATACAATAATCGTTAATAAAAATATTAAAAAAAAGGTTAGTTATATTTAACAAGATTTTTTTGGCCTTAAAAATTGTAGCTTTCAAACGTCATTTAATCGATAATGGACCTAAAGATTAAAATTAATCCTCATTTCATAGATTTTTAAGTCCGAAAAATTGACTAAGCAGCTGCACAATTTACTCACCCTCTCTAACTTTTCTGGAATGAGTTCGTCCAGCGTAGGTTGTTCGAGATCAGGATCGGTCTGTTGTCGTGACTTATTGTGCTGTTCCCTTTTCTCCTGAGCCTGAGCTGCTTGCTGTCTCTCAAGTTCGGCCTTCCTTCGTTGCTTCCTCTGCTTGTTTCTCAATTTCTTCAACTCGGACGGTGCCAAGTTTTCTGCGAACGCAAGAAAAATAAGCGAGTTAGCAAATTTCAACCTCCTCTCTTTTTCGACGAAAACTCAACGAGCTGTGAATGAACGTACACAACTGTACACAGTGTATCACGGTATAAGAAAAAGATTTTTCAAAGAAATAACAAATTCAAAGCTTTAACAATGTCGCAACAAATCCGATAACGCATGAGTCGCACAATTATTTGCATATCGTAGAAAGAAATGCACTACTTCATTCAAAGAAACAAAGCGAACACACCATCGCGAGCGATAAAAACAAAATCACCGCACGACATAACCAAGCATTCCTCCAGCAACCAGGTGGGAAAAGTAGTCTCTCTCTCTCTCTCTCTCTCGACGTGGAGGTAAATAAAAAAAAATCGATCAAGGCGTGAAAAAACAAAGAGAGCGCCCGCGAGCACGTGAGCGTTGTTACTCGCTCTCCCGTCACGCTCTGAGCTTGTTTCACCATGTATATAGACACTTGTATATCTATATACACGTACGCAGCGTTTGCGGATGCTGTCATCCAAGGTCAAGCGTGTCTACGAGGAACGCCCGCAAAGTTGTTTCGCAAAGCGCAACCGGCCTTTTCTTCTCGTCTAGGTTTTCATCGGTGGCATGTGTGCTCGCACGTGCGCCGGGCACGTGCGAGAATCATGTGCGTTTATGTACTCGATCGATCGATCGATCTCTTCGCGCAGTTCCGTTTTCGGGATTTCTTTTACGTATAGTTCATTTTACCTTTGGAAGATGAGCTGACTGTACTCTGGAGCAATTTTTTTTACTCATTCTGTTTGCTCTGGTTCTTTAAGGAAAGGTTGTTTATAAGTGTAATTATTTCGCGATAACCGATCATTTGAGCGAGCTCGCGTTTTTGCGAAAAGTGGTCTAATTTTAGATTCAGTACAGATTTTCTTTATGGAGAAAATTGAAGAGAAATCTATATCCAATCGCGATTGGCTATTGAAGTTATAGCCGTATGGTTAAGCTTTTTTTCGTTATCGGCAATTTAACGGTAAATCACTTGTTAATAATTCTCTTCTGTGATTATAGCTTGAAATTTTTCACGCGTTTCTCGTTGTAATCTGACAGTAGTTTACTGTACAAACAAAAGACTACGAATATAATATTCATATATGCAGATAACTAAATTGCCTTATGCATCTTTATCTTCGTCTCTTTATAACTAGCTGGCAGTATTTAGACGTCCGTGTTTTTTTTCGATTCAATCGAAAAAAATCGTGAAATTTCAACGATCGTGATTTATATATCTATTAAGTATCCTATTCTATCGAACGTTATCACGATGACGATGATTCATGTTAAAAGAGGCATTACTTCACCTGTTGATGCATCATTAGAGGAAACACAACCAACCGCGTAAATAGAAAGTCTAATGGCATTTTATTGTTCATCCTAATAATCGATGAAGTATCTGCGATAATGAAAACAAAAGCATCGGACTGGTAATAAACGATACAATTGCACAAGAAGAGCAAACCTACATGTGTGCATATAGCGCATATATGTTTCCTATTGCAGAACGTGCATCTTTAATCTATTATGTATACGTCAGATAATACATTCAGAGACGCTCGTAAAATTCTTCGTACAATTCATGCTCGTATAAAGAGTGAATATATGGGCCCGGCTAGGAGGCTTTTAATTTACCGTGTCATAAAACGTAGATTTTGAAAAATTGCCGATAAAATCAATGAGAAAACGACCCTTATATGGAATACGGAAGTTCGTTTGTTTGAGGCCACAAAGCCACTGAGCTTTATAATTCTGCGGTTAAAAACTAGATTAAGTCGATTAGATTCGGAGATGAAAGTTCACGATCGGCCATGGTTTTCAACGGTAACTTTCGTAAGTCCGATGCATTGTATATAAAAATACAATGCAAATATTCGTTACATTCGATTTATGAAACGTTATACGCAGACGATTGCTGATTGAAAAAAAATAAATTCTCGAATCAATAACAATGGATGACTCGGCGTAATAAATTCGTGCATGCGCGATTGTGAATTGTTTCTCTCTTTTATGTATGTAGTGTAATATTAAATAGAAAAAATGATATCTCACGAAGACTTACGCAAAGTATATAAACGTTTCTTATCGAATTAATAAGATCATTACGTTAAAATGTTTACATCAAACAATGCGCGGACCCTCGGTGGCTGATTTTAATTACAGACGTCGCATTAACTCGCTATTACAGCGTGAAAATTGGACAGGCTTTCCAGTTATATAAGTTGGACGTGCTTACAGCGCTGCTGATGCGCGATATACCCAGCTACGTGTATAGGTACCATTTAATATGAATTTTAAGTCTGATAGGTTATTTATGTAAGGGCGGCAACGCGGTAGGTAATTAAGGGGGTACGTAACGCGTTGACAAGTGAAATTGACTTTCCTTTGTCTTTTCTGCACTTTCGAGACAATCTACACGGTGCATTCCGGAAAATTTCTAATCCATGCTTTAAGTTCAGTCGTTGGAAATGATTTGTTTTTTTTTCTTAATTATTTTAAACTTTGAAATAATCTCCTAGCGATTGTTGACTAATGAGACTTTCGCAATTAGAAGAAAATTGCACTAAATAGCGTTTCATTTTTTACTCCATGTCTGAGAAGAAGCGTAAATTTGTTTTCAATATTTTCCTTGAATATAAACCCGCCCGCTTGGCTTAGCGCGACGATCAAAAATCTATTTTGCGAATATCCTCGAGCGCATATTGAGTCAGAAAAAGAATTTATTTTTCATCGAAATTGAAACTTTAATTTCGCACGTATATCCTTTCGGATCGCATGGCGCGAAGGTAGCTAAAATAAAGAACTGTATTTATAAAGTCGAGACGCGACTCCACTACCGGAGAGAGTTTTGAGACGCTGTTTGTTTTTCGTGACGTGTTCGACGGGACGCTGACCTGATTCGTGTATTCGTAACACATACAGATGATTGTGTTAAATTCTACGTAGTATTTGTATTTATATGTCAGTTACGAAAAGGTGATGATAAAAAATTGGTTTTTCATCTAATTTATTATACGAGTAAAATACAGGATATAACTCGGTGAACTTGAAAATTATTTGCGAGAGCCATTTTTTCATGGTTCCTGGATGTCTTCCAGATAAAATAACCTATTTACACATTCGTTTCAACTAAACACTCGGTGTTTACAGATTAAAATGCAAAAGAATATTATGTTTAAAATTTTATTTAAGCGGACAATCAATAACCTGCGATTAAAAAAAGGAGTCGTTCAAATTGAATATACGAATCAAAAGTTATTGACGCTTAAATATAAAAATATGTAATCATCGGAAAATCATAGGGATTTCCGTAAATACGCATTTTTCTTCAAACACTCGTAACTTTCTGTTCGAGTGGAGCTCGGAATCGATTACTTTTAATTAAAGGTATTTTCTTCTACTTTCTTTGCAAATTACTCAATTTTATGAAATCAGACAAGCTCATATGATCTTGCATACTTAAACGATTATAATTTTGTTCTCGATTGCTCTTTTCTGTTTATTCGTTTTTTAAATGAAAACTGATTACTTTACGTCTCTTTAAGTCCTTTTCTGAAGTTTGATAAACTACGCACCTTTAAAAATATTCACATTGAAGAATACGTGGGTATCTTATAGGCATGTGCCTCCCCCTCCCCCCTCTCTCTCCTTTGAAGTTAAATATGGAAACTGACATAAACTAACATAACAACGGCAATGCGTAGGCGACTTTCGACCTTCAGTGCAGCTTATTCAAGTGGTATCAAACATATTAGCGAATTTTTTTGTTGACCTACTCAGCCTACAGTCGCGCGAAATAAATGATTTCGCATGAATCATTTTAAGGCGATTATATAAATATTCTTAACAAGCACGCCGATCTAAATCGGTAAGGCATAAAATGTAAAATAAATTCATAATTCATTATGCTCATGCAGAAATGACTTATTATAAATCGTGCATTAAATTTCACATGTATACACGCTCGATTAATTTTACAGAATCATGTTCTTGGCGTACAAAGTTCGGTCAAACTCGACGAATAAAACAATAAGATAAATGAGAACAGGATAATTCCGTGCATGAGGTATGGAATGAAAGATTGCGATTAAGCGCTCAAGAATCCCTAGCGCGCGATTTTTATATCCTTGAGAACGAGTGGACCTCGTTGTAGCTGCTCCCAGAAAGAATGTGGAGTAACCACGCTGTGGTCATAATTATAGCTTTCAGCATGCGAATCGCATCCTTCGCTAAGTTTCTCGCTTGTGAATCCACGTGACACACTCTGTTCTATTGCGTATAGAGAGAAATATTAATTATTACTCTGCATATAATTACTATACTTTATATATTTTCTCAAAGAAATAGGTGCTATCCTACGATTTTTTTTTATTTTACTTTTTATTTTTATTTTAACGTCGAAAAATATTCTATTTAATTAAATCGACGTATACAATAATAATTCATCGACAGACGGTGAATTATGAAATTTAACGACCAGTTAAAAGATAGAGAAAAACTAAATGATTTGCGGCAATCAATTTCGCTTAGACAAACGCACTTTGGTTTAATAATACCTATTAGAGTCTCAGGCTTAGAAACAGTGCTCTCGTGCGAAGAAACTTGTTCTTCGATACCTCCCCCTCCGCCTTTACGATCTGCAAATACGATTTGTATCGTATATCTCTCATTGCTTCAATGGGGTTTCATCAATTTCTTTGTCCGATGCAAAACTCTCCACAAAAGCGAGTAGGCACAAAGATCTATACACACCTACGCATTTCAAATAGACACACACACACACACACACACACACACACACACACGCATACGCATAAGCGCGCGCGCACTCATATACACCATATATATTCTCTCGGACAATTTTCCACAGGTTAGAAAGTACGGAGACGTCGTCGAATGCAGATACGCGCCAGATCTTTTATGTTGTCGGCTAATGCGAAATTAAATCGTTTCTTTCGTGGTTTCGACGCGTGATTGTGCGCGAGACTTTAATAGAAGCTTTGTATGCTTGTACCTTTAGCTTTGTACTTGTAGAACTACGCGCACGACCAGGTTGAGTGTAGCTGCGCTCGTTTACAGTTTTGTACCGCAACAAAGAGATAGACATCTATAATGTTACACTTTGTGTTTGTATATGCTATCCGACAATGTAATTGCAGGTTAATAAATATATACGGATTGTTGCTAGGTGGTAACTGGAATTTTTCGTTCTATCATTGCCCGTTTGTCGAAACGTGTTTTTCAAGCGATTTTACATTGCACGTACGCTTGTTGCTTTTCTTTACGATCTTCATTACTTTTTGAAATAAGATGTAAATAATAAGCCTTCAGGAATGTATTAGCGGGAAATGCATATCTTTCAATTTTTACTGTTTTTTAATACGGAACGTCGAACAAAGAACTGTTAACGGGAAGTGTATATGAGATATTAATAGGTTTAATGACAGCCATATAACTCTAATAGTACTCGCAAGTTGTTAACGCGAATAGCAAATTAACAGTTACTTGGTTATCACCGCGTATATCTATAAAATAAATAAAAAAAATACAGTCCCGTAGAAAAAGGTAATTAGCGAAAATTATTAGTGTACCCATATTGAACTTTTAATAAGACAACGAAATCTCGTATCCTATCCAAAACAATCGTTAATAAAAGATTGTGATCGATCTTATCTGACATCATCGTGATTTACTTTTGCTCATTGAACTATTAATGATTTCTCTTTTTACGATACGAATTTCACCAAAGATACATCGAACTTCAAGTAAGTATTGCACAAGCGTGTTTCACACGCTAAGAGCATCGATTTTCCGTTAAAAAAGAAAAGGGAAGATTAGACACAACGAAAGGAGCAAAACAAAAACAAAAAATTCAAACCAAAACAATATCGATTCTTCGTGCAGAGCAACCCACGCTCTCGGCAGCCGACAAGCCGTTCAATTTCGTTAAATCCCGAGCCAATACACGGATAATTATCATTGTTTTCGCGAGGCTAAATTGGCCGCGCGAAGATTTGCGAACGAAAGCGGTAGCTTGATTATATCCTGCTCACACACCTGTACATAAAATGCATACACTCAGTGTGTCTATATACACTTCGAGGATTCAAGTTCCAAAATAATACCAGCCCGCTATAAGCAGCTGTATAACGTAGTTTTATCCAGAACCGATCGAGTTCGCACGTGCGCGCTCTCCCACACGATCTTATACGAATATACATTACGTGCTCGTGTACGTGTGTATACGACTTCACGAACTCACCAGAAAGAGATAGAAGTGCACAGTAGCTAGCCTGTGGGATTATATACGCGCTGCACGAGAGAGCCGTCTCTTTTCTTCGGGACTGCAGCCACGCCCCGCAGTCTCCTGGCTACTACCGCGTGGAATATGTCTCGACTTGCTGTTACAGTGATATGAGCACCGGCCAACGCCCGCCGAGAAGAGAGAGAGAGAGAGAGAGATTTTGTGCAGATAGCACACAGCTTTCTTTTTTTGCAGCAATGACTGTGTCTGGCTCTGGGAATATGTCCGAATGGGATTTTTAGCTTCGGTACCAATTCGATCGATTTTTTCTTATTCTCATATGCTGCATAAGTAAATTCGCATGTTTTTTTCAACGTTTTGTGAGAGAATAACGATTATTTTATACACAAGCGATCGCAAAATTTTCACACGTAGCGCGATCCCTTTAACGATCAACGAGAAATCCTTTTCATTTTCAGATAGATAAAGGTGCAGTGGATGGAAAACACGCTTCGTTCGAGTATAATATTTATCAGACATATACATAGAAGGTATACACACACGCCGAAATGTGTGAACTTGATTTACAACACGATGCATTGTCCCGAATGTGATTCAAGCGAATCCGTGAGAATTAACGGTGTATACGCAGTAGATTAGACGCTTTTATGCTTTTTACAAGGTCGAAATAATACAAGAAGACGTATTTTAGAAAAAAAAAACGAAAGAAAGAAATATTTCCTTTTCGTCTATTTGTGTTTCCGCATATTACTATACACGATTATGCACCAGACGTAATAAGCTGTGAAACAAGTCCGAGGAAAATGGTAGTCATAATTCCAGTGTGCGCTGCATGGGAATGAAGTCCGAGCTCAAGAAGTCGGTTAAAAATCCAACGTCTATACGTTTGTCTCTGCGATACGAAAAGATAGACGAATTTCTAAAAAATAAATCGATCGAGAAATCAAGCACTTAGCGAACTATGCAAAATAAACGCCATTTACTCCAACATCTTGAAATTCAATCTCATATTCAAAGAAAACTTTTGATATTCGAGTAGATATTGTCGCATCGAAATACGATTTCTTCGATGCGAACATGTTCGCAGTTAGACGAGTGACTAAGGAAAAACAGCTAGACTATCTAGCGTGACATATTGAGCGATCACGTAAAACGTCGTGTGTCTCGTACCGATGGTAGTTACACGTTCCTGTATATACAAATATACATATACCTATATATAACACATATAACCCACAATTGTACGGTCGCACGATAATTAAAGAGAGTTTTGCATCGTGGTTCTTATACGATTTCGCGGTACATTAGAATGGAGCGGATAGAACTCACTGTATCTCGCGAGGACATGTACCTGGAAACGTGTTTTATGTGTAGGTATGGAACAGACTTGATTGTCCTCGGTACTAGTATTGCGACTTTTGTAATTAAACCGCGTGTGTACCTCCTAGATTAATATTTGCCCCGGGAAAGTTTCGAAGCTAAGAGAATTTTATTATTGTTATTACGTATCGACCGATTTACATAATTTCACTATAAGTTTCTTCGCCGGGCAGTTTATTTTCTAATCGTAAGAAAGTGCTATTTTTACGTCAGATTATATCATGACTAATCAATTACTCACGGAGGTTGGTTTTTTTTTTTTTTTTTTTTTGATGATCCGTACATTCATTTGAAATACAAATAAATATCAACAATGATCTCGATACTTCGATGGAACATATTCTTGAGAGTTCGTTTTCACATTTGATCGTTGTTTATCAATATGAGCAGTATTTGAACTTCTAGTACATTACGAAAATTTAAACGATTTACGTAAGAATGCAAGATCCTCGATACTTGAAGTAAAAAAAAACAATAATAATCCTTGGATGTGCGAAGATAATCCGTAATACTCGGGGTTTTCCGGATATTCGATCTACTCATCAAAAGCATTATATATACACCAAGACACCGTAAAAGGGGATCAATAGCTATAGGACTCCTTGGGAAAACATTGTAGGCGACGAGGCCGAATGCATTGAACATACACGTATAGAATACACATACAGTGGGACGATGTCGGCAAAATATACATTTTCAAGCAACAGCAAGATTTCAATAGTTACTTCTTCTTCGTATACCGTCCTGAGCGAGACTTCATTCCGGTGCGTGAGCGAGAAAGTTTTCATGGTTCTATACGCGAATTTTTATTAGAATTTACATTATACAGCCACGTTGATGATTAATACTCATTGAATCGTATAAAGTTAGTTATTTATGTTCGTCTTTCGCTCGGCTTTTAGCGGCTTTATTTCGCGTTCATTCGTTATTAACCACAGCTTCGCTAATCACTGCAAGACGACGCGAGGATGATGAGCCGCAACGCAAGGAGGCAGCTGATCGTAAATCTGTATACAACGCTGTAGTGGCCTTGTAAGTAGACCTTTTTTTTCTCCTTTTCCATAAGCAGACTGCGTGTGCGGCTGTTTATCGATTTATCACGATCCAGCAAGAAATGGCCCGTCGTAAAGGTCTCGATGCAATCTGAGCGGTTAATGCTGTACGAATGACGACGTTAACGCGCCGTATGACCTATTGCTTGTGTCTTTAGTGCGCATCGGATAACTACGCGAAGTGAAGCTCGACTGATATCCTCGAGAATTACAAGCTGCTCGTTTATTTTCTCTGAAATCGTGACGCGTCTGTGATACACTTTCTTCCTGTACAACTGTAGTTGCGCATCTTGCTACGTTATAAATTATTTTCTAACTCGTACATACATGTACATTATACTACTTTGTAGACGGTTTGAATTAAACGTTATACTAACGGCTTTACGAGGTAGCGTTTCGAACGCTGCTTAGAACGTTGGGGAGAGAGATGATTAATGGCGTATTAATTATACCTACTGAATCATAAGTCATGGAAATCAAATGAAAACGTTACGATAATTGTTAAAATTCATAAGTCAAATGTGTCTCATGTGTTAATATAACTGGGTAAGTAAGGTATTAAGTAACGTTTATGAAAGGTTGTTACATTCGGTATAAAATAGACGGAGAAAGTTTATCCACAATGAAGCCCGTTCCGCAGAAAAAGTGAATGTTAACTTTTAACAATAAATTATCGATATACTTTAGAGTAAGTTGTAATAGTTATATATCAAAGTAAAATAAACCGCGTGCGGTAAGACGGTATGCGTGTATATAAATTCATTTATTATTCCTCGATGCATAAGTGTATTAATTATATTAAGAGCGGAAGAATAATTTGTCTTTATTGCGGGGCTTATTCGTACGGAATCCTCTTAGGAAAACAATTAATTTCATTCTATGAGATGAATGCAATTTACTGGATTGGAATCGTGAATCTACGAATGAAATTTGTCGTTACCCATTGAATATTCAGTGCACAAGTTACTCTGTTTCCGTTATCTTTATGCTGCTATTAATTAGTCGGAATTTGTTTCGTAAAACGTAAAAGAAACACTGCACATAATCTGAGAAAATCTTATTTAACGCAAGAGTAGGTCAGCCAAACGATCTTAATTCACGTGGAATTTTTACTTCAAAACGCAAAGGCTTATATTAGACACGTAGCGTGAAAATTAAGTCATTGCATAGGCACAGTGTTTCTTAAATTTACGCTCACGAAGGACGTATTGATATTTTAATAGATCAGCTTTTTTCGCTAATAAGGAAGAGGTGAATAAATTTGGTTTAAGAAGTAATTAAGAGTTATTAATAAATACGTATTGCCGTTACGATAACCTACGACTAGTCAACGAAAATACTCAAGCGGTACAATACAGACTCGAAAGAGAAAACTGCTGTAACATATGGGATTTATAGAGCAAAGAAAGCCAATTTGCATATATAATATACGCGTTTATACGCTTAGTAACTATCAAAAAATTTCGGTCTATCGTTTAATAAGCTTAAGCAAAAACTGTTCAAATTACCTCACTCGAGAGAAGCCATAACATAACGCTGTACCGAAAAAAAAAACGAGTAAAAACTCTGTTAGAGCAAAGCCTAGAAAATAATATCAATTTCCGTTACAGCGGAAAGCACCGGTTCCCATACTTCGACGAGTTTTCGATCGAGGAAGCTACGCGCGTTTACGTCAGACGTGTCCACGATAGGAAAAAAATCGAGTGGCGCGTAATTCAAATTCTATCGCGGCTTTTTCATGCGTACCGTTGCTGAACTACATACGCGTATAGTTTATATATAATGTATACATGCACACGCACATACACAACGTTGTAATTGCCGTGGCACGCGTAACTCACGTACGCGTATGCGGCGATTCTCTGCACCGCGACTTTTACGAGCACAGAGCGTAAACAATTTGCGCTCGAGCGTCTATGAATTTTATACGCGCTTGTGTATACTCGAGTGTTTTCTACAAAGGAGTTGGAAGACACGAGAGAATCGTTGAGAGAATACCGATTTCCTCGATCCCCAAAAAGGTCGTAAATTATATAGTTGCTGCGAACGCGAGTACGCGAAACGAAGTTGACTACGGACTTGCGTAACGGAAGAGGACTATTGCATACAGCTTGTACTCGAACGCTAATGGGGTATGAACTCGAATTGGGCTATTCGTACGCGATGTTTGTTTGGCTCGACTTTCGGAGAACTCTGGATTTTTTTTTATTTTATAAGCTTTTTCGATGGCTTAATTGTGAACGAGAGCTATTATTTTTAGACAATTTACTGAACGAAATTGATGTTTGCTGCAATCGGCAAACGATAAATTTTTTTTTTAATGTTTATATGGTCCTGCGAGTTGCAACAACGATTGTTCTAAAAAAAAAAAGACTAAGATCTTCGTTTACGAGGGTTTGCTCTTTTTTTATGCATCAATATTCAGCAATGATCTTTTTTGTATAAATAACTAAAAGGCGCAGCGAGATAGATTAATGTCCCGTCGTGCAGCTTTTGATGATCTTGTAAAAGTTTATCATTTAGAACTCCATTGTAGGTTCGAAAAAAAATTTCTTTATTTACCCATTCATGCGTGTACACACCTTTTATGATTCAGTCATAAATCATGGATGCAGTACTATGAATACGTTTTCTCACAAATACCGATCTGAGAATTTCTTGATCAGACCAGCGTATATTAACACAAAATACTCAAAGGATGAAACTTAAGTTTTCCAATCATTATGCTTTAGCATACTGCGCAACTGACTGCGATACCGTCATGCTTTAAAATAAAATTCCCAATCGTCGAAGGAATAAAATTTCATGACTAAACAAACTCATCGCGATTTTATTATAAGTCTCCGTACTCCGTACTTTAATGACAGCTTTAGGAATTGTCATTGTATTGCAACATGAGTGTTGCACGAATAGAAAATGAAAGAACACAATGATAAATGTAGATCACCTATAGAACGTATTCTTCGTAGAAATCGGTATTTCCATTTTCTCAGAAATATGCCAAAGGATTCAATTAAACATCTGTTTGTAGCTATTACGTCAACTACTGCGACGATCTTAAGAATATTGAGGAGATGTTCGTGCGTAGACTGCTACATATAAATGTGACGGCTATTTTCTTTATTCTACTCAGAACTGCAGGTATGGCTTTCAATTAAGCTATTATCGCCGTTAGCTCCGCTCAACTGCTGCTTCGGTTAGACCAAGCGTGAATAATCGCTGCTTGATTTGTTTTTGAACGTTTCCTCGTGCGCTACCTGCGACTATTTATTTTATGTTTTTTTTCTTCGCGAACTGCAAAACGAATGTCACGAAATTAAATGATAATATCTGCCGGAAGAAGAAATTAGCGCATGTAAGGTTTTTTATCGTATATATTATACACAGCGATTATTATTTCGAGTGAGAATTCCATGGAAAATCGTGGAATAAAGAAACAAAATTACAGGCGAAAAAGAAAACGACGGAATCTGTAGTCAATCATCCGGATGATCGTTAAATTTTAATATATGTAAATACGAAAGAGAAATTACAGAAGATAATCTTTGTTCAATTTAGACAATTCGTTCTCGGGTTTCAAAAATATCATTTTCAAGTGTGATAAAATCTTGACGAGCTTCGACGAATAAATAAGTATTACATTACGAGCCTTGTTATAGCGTGAATCGCAATGAAACTTTTCGGTTATTGCACATATAAAGTTTCGTCTATATCACGTCAATTATTTGAGTCAGTCGCGTGATTCGATTTTGTAATTCTTCATAAAGCTATGGTACGAGTGCGTACACGAGAAGCGGAGGAAATGGATTGCGAAAGAATGGGCGGTGAGAAATGTGCTTTTCTGATTATCAAAGGAACTAACGAACGCGCACTAACGTTCTGCTCTTGCATTTTGCTTGAAGTATATTATTAGTTTTTGGGAGTAGCCGACAGGCTATTTAACTGTCGTATATACACAAGAGACAGCGGATCAAATGGCAAAGACGGATGACTAATTATTTTGGCCTCACGTGCATCCGATTACTGCTTGTGTCTATTTTTAAAATTTGCTCTCGTTACGAAAGATTTCTTCGAATTTTCTGTAACCGTGACCTTTGTGAAAAAAGCAGATTTTTTTTAGCTAAACGAAGCTTTGCGCTTCTGCTGAAACGTGAGTTTCTTATTTAGACGACATTACTTTGTCCGTTGCAAGTCTTGTGAAAAAGAAACAATGGTTTGAATGTTTTGGTTATACAATATTCGGGTTATAACAATGTCCGCTGAATCGAAACATAAAAACTTTTCATTTAAAATATACATTCGAACTCGATCTATTCCTGTTTCTTCATGCGAATTTTCATACAAACATTTGTTTTCGTTTCGACGCCAGGGTACACATTTGCGGTGGGAAAAAAACATTTCTTCGGCCAGCAATCGAGAGCTAAATATATATTATTACTTTTCAGCAAAATGAAATACGCAAAATCCAATACCAAATATAAGTCTTTCGCGGCGGTCTATTTCAGCTACTTTCCGGCACCCAATAATTCACACTCCCGTGAACAAATGAACTCGTGTGCTGCTGCTCGTAGACACGAAGAGCATTAAATAACCAACGAATTTCCGTGTGCATGCAATCGTGTCTATGCACGCGTGTAAAATTGCAAAAGATTCCATTCATAATCGCATAGCTTCCAACAACATAACAATATATTACAGCCATACGCACAACGCAACAAACGAAAAGTTAAATGGGCTTCACCCGCGAGACAATCGAGTTATGTCCGATTCAATTAGAAAAAAAGCCATGACATAAAAATGTCATCCGCCGAACGAGTGAATAAAAGAAAAGGCAGCGTAGAAGCGTTTAAGAAATAGGTCTGTGTCTCTTTGTTTCTCTCTGTCTCAGTCAACCTCTCGTTCTCAACGGCAGTAACGCCCGCTTATCTATACCGCCGAGATGAAATCAAGAGCTATGCTCTCGGCTACAAGCGTGTCAAGGAAAAAAAGCCACGCGACAACTCATTGGTGGTACAGCGGTTCAACAGTCCGGTTCTTGCCTTACGAATCGATCGTGCAATTAACCAGCTCAAAGCATCGCGCTCAATTGAAATTGACATTATGCTTTCGCATTATCGACCACCACTCGGCTATGACCCCGTATTGCTGCAGCTCTTGGTACACGAGTGAAGTACGTGACGTGAATCGGAAAATTGAAAAAATAACGCTTTTTCGCAGAACTGGATTCACGCGGATAAAATTCCTGGCAAACCTTTCGCGTATCTTTACTGCTTTGCATTTTACAAAACATCGACAAACCATGTTATCGAGCAAAATTATACGTACACATATATTATATTTCACTTGAAAGAAATATTTTTATATTTCAATATTCCTTAACGTTCGAATATATCCACAAATTAAGGAAATACGATGTTTAAGCGCTTTTACGATTTTCATTTATTCGTAGCCTATATAGCCTGGTCTTACTTACTCGACTCCAAGAGTAATATCGAAGCACGAGATGAAGATTCGCGCTGTAAAAAAAAGATTTGAAAGTCCTTGAATCGATTTCGCGTCTTCTTATTTTCTCGTTCTTCGGTAACTTGGCTTTCCTTCACTACAGGTTAATGATCTGACCGTTCAAGCTATATAGTTCTTTGAACGACATAAACAATGCGTTACAGGACTTATATGCTTTGACTACATTTTAGTGATATGCGGTTCGCTTGAGCTTTATGATCCTTTTCTCTAAAAATGCTTCGCGTATTTTTCACTTTTAATACTTAGTTTATGAACTTGGAGGAAGTGCCAGACTATTTCGACTCAAACGAATGTTCGCATAAAATAATTTTTTCCCCTACTTTTCTAAGTTATACTATAATAAGCAGACGAAATTGTACACTGGAAATATCAGAGATTATTTCCATGTGAATTTGGAAGCTTTTGAAATTCAATCCAGGTATCAGCGCTGCTCAAAAAATCAACTATACTTATATTAACATATATTTTAGATTATATTTTTTATATACTTGACGTTTTATATAACCATGTTAATGAATTAAGATCTTACGCGTGTCTGACTTATATATTATATATTAGATTACATTGCACCATCTTCCACACTAATGCAATAACGAATCCTTTCAGCAAAATTACGTTTTGATTGAAAATCGATGGTACGAAATCAATTATTTATGCAAAACTTTAGAATCAACTATTATACAACCGTCCGTCCTTATTACGCAATCGCAATTTTATTCGCTCGAATCTTATCTTTAGAAAGCAAAATGTTTTTCATCTCTTACAAAAAAATATTCCACTGAAATGCTCCGCATTGGAAGCAGCATTGAATCGAATTATTACTTCCTTAATACAATAACGGTATCATCGTCTCTCGTGACGATGAAAAAAAACGAATCCTATAAAAGTCCAGATCCCCTAAGACTCAAAAGGAGAAAAGCTCGTCGTCGGATAAAAGATTTCATTTTCATTGTTTGAAGCTCGGAAACCCTCGCGATTTAAATCCAAACGTTATGTCCAGCTATAGGTTGCATACGTAAGGTAATCTCTTTCCATCGGTTTTAACCCCCGCGGCCAAACATCGCTATACATTCCCATTCGATAAATCAACCAAAAGGGCAGTGCAGTACCGAGATTAAGAATCAACGATTTCACCGATCCTCGTCGCGCGCTCTGCACACAATCAAGAGCAATTTATCCAGCTCGAGGGCCTGGTAGCTATGGTGTACAGCCTATATTAGAGTTAGTCAGGTCTACAGTACGCGACGCACGGCGCGGCGCCGGTGAAGGGTGAGCCAGGGCGTGGCTGCTCTGCTCTCTTTCTCCGCGGCTCTCGCAGAAATAAGAAAGGTGCCAGAGTCATGGACTTCTGCGGTTGCATGTGTGTGTACGTGTGTGGGTATGTGTGCGAGAGACTTACGATTCGAACGCCCGTATTACAGAGCGCGCCCGAGCGAAGCCACCGGAATGTGCCAACTTCCCATGGTTCAATTTCGAATAGCCGAGCCGCTTTGTCCGTACTACTTATAGCTTGTGTATATGTCGATATATATAACTTTCTGAAACTTCGCACTGGAACGATGAAAAGATTTTTCCGTTTTGAAGTTTTCGCTCGATTGTGTAACTTATGCTTTATGTATTGGTGCGGTGCTTTTGAAGTTGCTACGCACGCGCTAATTTTTCTTCCCGCACTTCGAACTCTACAGCCTTACGATGACTCTGAAAATTTCTGCGGATCTATCCTATTCACTATTGTATAACGTATTACATACGAGTATTGTATATTATATTTCTGTCGTACGTAGATTTGCACTTAAGCAACCAATGGCCCTTATTGAAATTTTGTAATTTTATTGCTCGTACGTAACTGAATTGAAATATATACGTCAGACTAAAGAGAAGTGACAGTGAAAAAAAAAACGTTTTCTATTATATCCAATGATAGACAGTCGTCTAGTCAGCTGATTGTTCGAATTGCAGGAGAACGAGCTTGAGTCGATGCATAACCATCGTAGTAGGTAAAAGTAAAAAAAAAACGTGACTATAATAATATGCGCTCGCGACACCTACTGCATTACAGTCCCGGATGTAGCTCCGACAAGGTCGTCCCGTTTGTCCTGCGGATTGCACATTTTCGACTTTAGTGTTGATTGTCGTTGCTTGATTTTAATCAAAAAGATACGGAGAAGGTCAACTTCCTCGTTTATGATATTTTAAACTACTGCCTCTCTGTGTAGCTGGTTTTAATATTAAAATTGTAGCTTTTCGGAGTGGGATTGGAAAATTCAGGATGTTTTCAAATAAATAAAATCCTAAATTTACATACGATGATCTAGAATGAGTTTCACAGAAAATTACGATCTGACAACACCTATTATGATGTCTAAAATTCTCTGTGATAATTATTCTCTCACGAGTTGTATTTTCGAGCACACAATCTTGGTAAGAAAGGTATTACGAGCTATTAGACGAGGAAATGCTTTTTCAAAAAGATTAGAATTAGCATTGGAAAATAATGACTTTTAGGCTACCTCTCGCAATCATTTTACGCTTTAAAAACGCGAGACCGTTAATAGTATAACACGTTAAAATTCTTGTTAGAGCACGTCTAACAGGCCATTAGCGATAAATAAATGTTTACTGCTGGTACTTATACTCCCCCCTTCTACTTTTTCAACCCGAGTATTTTGTCAACTGTGCGATTTTCCAATTGAAAATAATTCAGCCAAATGAAACATGATCGCGTGCGTAAACGTTCTCGTATATCGATATATACACTGTGTACTCGATTGTGTCACGTTATGGAATTCCGATTAGGAGCGAAGGAAAATTTGCCTCAAATTAACTTTTTACGTCGGTGGTTCGCGCGCGCAGCCTCGCCTTTCACCCGCCCCGATCTACAAAGTATATATATATATACACTTGTGAACGCGATCGTGTGTGTATGTGTGGATGCAATGCGAACCTGTGCACTGAACGCCGTAGAGACTTTATTATATTATTTCATGCCAAAAGTAGAAAAGGTGCTTCTCGAACGTTCAAGCTTCATGTATGCACGTAGTTTTGCATATTGCCGTGGGGATATGGGAATATATAGTTCGACAGGTTGCAAAATGTTCACTGTTCCACACGGGAATACGAACATATAGTGCTTCTGTGTAAGCCACTTATCATAAACGAATATAGAATATATAGTATTTCGACAAAGGCTGAGAAGAGGAGAATTTGACTATGAAATCTTTGATACTATATATTCTAGACAGTTCGAATTTTTCACCGTTTCCATCGTACATTCTAATGATATATCGGTTGCTACTTAGTATAAATGACTTGACAATTTGTAAATTAACCTCAGATGCAATGAAAGTATACGTTATGACATATGTAGCTTGGAATTCAACAATGGATGTAGGGAGGAGCGTGCAATAGTTTAAAAAAAAAATTACGGTATTGTTGAATAGAAAACTGAAAATGAAGAATGAAATTGTTTTTTTGTACATTTTAAGCAGAGCCGTCGTGGCGAATTAGCTTCTCAGTGCGAGAATGACCCGCAAAAGTATTTGCGTGTATACTAAAAAAACTTGCACAACCTATAATTTATTGAAACTCCCAACGTTTGGCAGTAGTAATTAAATAAAGATAATCTATTAACCGGTAGTCTAGTTGTTGTAAATATATCCGTAAAACAGTTTGAAACGCGATTACATAAATTACATAAAATTAAATCAATATAGAAAGTAGTTCACGCACATATTATGTCATTTATAACATCGACGAAATTACGATAGACGGTATACGTTTTAAAGGCGCGCAACAATCGTATTATCCAACCACGGCACTGCGTATCGGTATCTCGTGAACACCGGAAGTTAAAAATCGGCATCGATACTGCCATAGCCCTAAGCGTCGATTAGGAATTTCGTAAGTCGCTCTTTCTCTCAATATTACCTCTGAGTAAAAAAAAATCTTTGGTTTCACGGAAGAAAAAACTTCCTAACGAGTAGTGCAAGCATTTGGTGCGTGAAAAGTGTAAAAGGGGCGTATACGCGCATACGTGCAATGTGTATCACTGCGCGTATAAATTGTATAATACGCTGCACATTCCATCCATCATCCTCTGTATATATATATATATACATATATATATATATATATATATGCATGTATATAATGCTACTTGTATGCATGAGCACTCCAAGTGCTTATTTTCCGTTAGATCCACGTAAACAGGTAGAAAACGGACACTACACGTGGTTGCGTAAAAATGCACGTAGCTTCTTTAAAGTCGCGCATCGTTACGCGATTACGTGTTTCGGCTTGTCTCTACTTACTATTTTCACTAAAATAACTGAAAGTATAAGGTATATAGCAATCGACGGAGCAATTGTAAATAGCCTAGTCAGCGCGCTTATTACAAGCGTACAATGTAGTTCGTTATGAAAATTGCCGAGGTGCTAAAAGGATTTCGTCGCTTCTCTTGGTGCAATCGTGAACATTGCTGCGTTTTCGAACGGTAGAAAAGACGTGATACTGCAGACTTAAATCCCGGAAATTGATTTTCCATTCCTTCTTTTTCTTTTTTTTCACCCGTTAATAATGACTCGACTCCCGAGTATTGTATCTTTCCGCGATTATATACAGCAGCCAATTGTACGCCGGATCCTCGCGAAAGTCACCGAAAGGTACAGTCGAGCGCGACGAGATGAAGCGAAGAACTGCAACTTTGGAAAAATAATAATAAATGATGCAGCAGCAATCGATGAGGCTCGTTAACCGTCGCGGTATAGCAACTTGGTTCATTCGATGCTGCGAAGTATCGCTGCGCAAAGAGACGGATAATAACGAGAGCGTTGCGAAAAGGCGATGAGTTATAATAATATCCCTTGGTTGTATACGCGGACGAACGAAATTGAGAGATAGACTGTTGAGAGAGTACTGGAGTTCCGCTTGGCGCCGACTAGGGGGAAAGTCTATAGACAGGAGCTGTTCACTGATTTGGTATTAACTCGTTGTAGATCATTGATTGGACGTATACTTCTAATCGGTATTATTGTCAAGGATATTTAATAAGTGTAATTGAGACGAGGCTATTTTTCTCCATGTCGTTTGCGAGGTTCGATCAAATTACATGTTTATGGGAATCGCAAAGTTCGAAAGTAAAAGTGCTGCAAGAGGTAACTTGATTTATCTGCCGGAGTATAATTGCAATAATCAATATAATTGCGATGAATGCGCGTATCAGTGAAACTCCTTAATTAGATTAATTGCGTTGATGAGAAAACACTGTATCCGTCATAGTTATATTATTTTGTGTGTAAAATCGGTTAATTAATTAAATTATTGTATATAGCTTATTAGTCGAGTATAATTGCGAGGATAACTAATTTTTCAATATATTGTTTCTGTCGGATAAACGTGCAATGAGTCTCTTTCAATTATTCACTCGTTGGCGCAATAGTTAATCGGCTTCGTAATAAGTTAACAAAAAAACGATAACGATTTTCAGAAACAGAGAGAAATTATTCTTGCTATAATTAAAATACGTGCTAGAAAGTACATACGAGATAAGCAGGTAATTTTTGATGTTGAAAATATGTACAGTTAGCTGTAGTCGAAGTATTTGTTCACTTGACCAATTATTGACCGGAGCAATAGATTTTTTGCTAAAAAAACGTTTCCTTCGTTGCTCTACATATGCAAGCACCGAAAGCATCGTAGATAAAACAGTTATTAACAAATACTATTAAATCCTTCATTTTTTACTCAACTTAAACAAGTCGCTTCTGCGCTTATAATAGCTGCACATATAATGCTGAAATTCGATTGCACATGCACATACATAAAACTCGAAAAGGATTTCTCTCATTGAATTTTGCCACAAGGAGATGCAAGACGGTTACTATTACAAAAAATGTAATTTCATCAGAAATTTTTCTTCTCTACGACTGAAATCACTTCTATAAATACGCGTCAGCGAAGCGAAGCGTCATTCGCTCTTATCGCGAAAATCCATTCCGACCAGCGTGAATAATAATTAAACCGAAAGACGCCCGCTTTCATTGGAAAAGTAACCGCAGATAGGAAGCTAAATCACAGATAAGAGACGCGCGATACGGAGAGCGCACGCCTAACGAGACGCTCTCTTACAATACCTAATGAAAAGCGAGAGCGAGAGCGAGAAGCGCGCTATTCAGCGATGCTTATCGGCTTAAAGGGAGAGAAGAAAAAAACAACGAGAAGACTGCGTGCACTCGCGTCGACGTCGAAAAAGATTAAGATCTCGCAAGGAAGCTGAATCGTAATAATCGAGAGTAGAAGCGCGTGCCACGGCGTGATAATAGTAGTAGGCGAGAACGACGCCAACGTTTCTCGTATGCGTCGCGAGACTTTCCCCGCTGTGATTCGCAGTGGCGTACTTTTCTCTTGATCTATCTCCCCTTCCCCACGAGTATATATGTATAATGTTCTTATGGAGAGGAGAGCAAGGTCGATGCACCGACACTGGGTAATTACCATCGGATGATGACGACGTCGTAGGTTATTTCGTTATTAATACGATACTTTCGTTGGATTTACCCCCCGCGGTGAGATGCGGATGGACGTTCAACTGCGTATTTCTCTACTTGTATGTGTAAGTATATAACTGTCTTTATGACTTTAAGTACGAAGACTAGTTACGATACCGCTTTCGTTTGATCGATGCTCGCCGATCTAAACGTATATCCGAAGTAATAAAGTCCGCTATAATATGCACTTTTTGTTCAGTCGTTGTACGCAGAGTGACTTTGACATACATTTTCTGTCTGCAGTGTCTCAGTTTTCACTTGTTCTGATAATGTTCGGCTGTCAAAAATAATATTTCTCGGATTATGTAGTGTGTATGTGGTGTATTTCTTACGAACAGAGCCACCCTTATGTCCAACAATTGGAATGTCCTAGAAGACTTTTCAATACATCATTTTGTAGGTATGAATGCGCTGTTCTTATTGCCGTGGGTCTTTTTTTTATAAAACCAAGTTGGTTGATCATTAAATAATTTTTTGTGTCCTTACTTTCTCATCGACTTAATGTCTATTTAAATCGCCTCCTCGATATCTAAACTTAATATAACACTCGCGCTTTGATTTGGAATATTTTTTAAATACGATAATAGCAGCCGATTTGAAAATTTTATTTTTTAATCTTTACAGAATTTTTCTCGATCTATAACTTAGACTTATATGAAAATTTCCTAAGAACAAAAATATTCTAACTTTTAAATATTAGCTGAATATTAAAGTTTCTATGATCAATTCTAAGTTATTTTTGTTCTTAGAATACTTTTACTAATCTTCATAATTTACTCACGCACACCTACAATTTGACGTGTTAAAAGGTCTCCTAGATCGCTCAAATTTCTGTTCACAGTTACACTTTTCACAAAAAGTATCCCAAATTTTTTATAAAATTCTGTTTCAATGATATAAATATCACATTATCATAACCGAATTCTTATTTAATCTATAAATAAAAGAAAAAGTATTTTTATATCTATATGAGTGAGTTTATACAATATTCGCATCAAATTGATTCTCGTTCAGGGTCAAACTAATTATGAAGATCGACGTCGTAACGAATAATATAATTTAAGCCCCGAGTATTTATTCTTAAGGAGCAATTCTGGCATTTCTGTTAAACTATATATTATTAAAAAAAGAGAAAGGACGATATTCACGAAGTTAATAATTGGTGGATAGCTGACGCATTCGTGAATCAATTCTAATTCTGTTCGCTGCAATGAGTTGCAAAGAAGAGGTTTCTAAATACGTACAACCAGATGTGTCAGTCACATCAAGACAGAGAATAGAAATGGAATAAAAAAACAAATCGTCAAGCTATACCGAGACAGTTGATCAGCAAATCTGCAAAGAATTACATTTTATTCACGCAGGAAAATTTTTTTTTCCATACGAACCTCTGAAGTCATCCTCTAAATCAGTATCTCTGATTAAAAAGACATGCTGCTAGACTTTTAGAGCTAGCTCAAAGTACATAATTTTTCTTTCTCAAAAGATAATGCGAGTACATTTTCAAATTGCACTGAATCAGCGAACGTGAAAGTTCTGCAACGACGAAAAACGAAGCAAGTTTTTGCCATGAATTTTTTAATTAACGCGAGTTCGTTAGCCCATACGGATAAAAGTGAAGAAAGGTCGGAAAGTAGAACCTCGAGTCACAGCTTTCGAGTCCCGCGCGATGTATAACAATCGAGTTCGAGATCTGAGAACTGTCGCGTTGAATATTCTCTGCTGCTATAGGACGCCGGTGTTACAACTGATGCATTTAGTATACGCGTCGCGAGTAAAAGCGAGAAACGCTAGCGAACAATCGCGAGTACGGATGTATACACTGAAACTCGGATGTATATTTTTTAACTTCAGGGCGATGACTCGCGTTCTTTTCAATTTTTAATTGGGACGTAAGATTTTTCATCATGAAAACTTTTCACAATTTTTAAGGAAACTTCGTATAAGTACTTACGTGTTTAAGCTGATATTAAAGTAAAATTCGTTCGGTAACTCACCTGTAACAGAGAGATAAAAAGGTTTTTAATGAAATATTGCTCGTTAAAGTAAAATTTATAACGTGTTTTATTTAACATAAATTTCGGTAATTTTGTTTGTCGTAATAATCAAAAAAACATTGCAAAAGAGAGGTGCAGCGATTTTCAGTAGATGCATTTTGGAACGAATTTTCGCTTACCACGCGTGAAAGATTTTCATGAAAATTTCAAATATAAAACTTGAAACGAATTGTTCGAAGAAATTTATATACCGATTAGAGTGATTCTTACAGAGCTGGCAAAAAAACCGAGTTGCGTAATGATTTATAAAATACTAGCGCGGTTTCGTGAGAAATAATCGATATAAAGGATAAAAAGTAAAATATTCATTCGCTGTTACCTACGACGTCTTACACGCTCTAGAAACTCCCATCCATGTGAGATATATAGGTATAGTTACCGTGTACGTAACCATATGTATACACACATTCTCTGGCGTATACACAGAGATGCGTGTGGTTCGTTTGACTGATAGTTTGAATGCAAAACCGAAAGTGCCGCGGGAAAAAGGAAGAAGCTTCAAGCGTAATTATATCGTCGCTCTTCGCCGTGATCTTGAATCGCGATTCGTGACATCAGGCCTGATTCCCATGCAACTTTTACTTGTGAAGCTATAAATTGCATATAAGCGAGAGGGAAGTCTTATTGTCGTTGCTCCACGTTTTAATTAGCTGAAAATTTTTCCTCTCGCTTTCGCGCGCGCGCGCGCGGAAATACGCTACTGTGTAAACATTTTTTTTTCAAGGCAGCGTCTATACGGGTATATACACACTGTAAAGTCGTTGAAGACACGAGTGCAAAAGTAATGGAAATTTAGAAATATTTTGTATGTACAACAAAGATATTTAAATGTATTTCTTGAACTGGAAAAAACGAGGCAGGTGCATTTGCTGCATTGAACTTTTCTCCTCGTACGTTGGAATCGTTGCTTTATTTTTTCTTTTACGAGAAACGAGAATTATCCCGTGTGCTTTATTTGTCTACGTTGGACGAAGAGATTGAGTTTTTTGTTCCGTCTATGTACTAAACGCTTAATGCTTGTTAAGATAAATTATTTAATATTTGCATGACGAGCATATAAATTTTTTTGCTACTGCAAAAAAAATTGGTCTATCGTCTTTGCAAGAAGGATTATGCAAGCTGTGTACACATATTCTTGTTATGGTCACTGGGAATGCGATACAAATTATTAATGTCTTGCAACGTTGTTGACCGCTGAGCAAAATGAAATATTGTTCCATTTCTCTTTCCTGTTAGGAACGAAAACTTTTTTTTCATCAAATAAACAAATTAATTGCAATTAGTGCATGCGATATAAACGCGTCTGTGCAAGAAAAGAGCGAAGAGTTGGTTTAATTTTTTGAAAACCCGTTAAATATTTTTACAAGCGCACTGTAGCCGCGACTAATGAATCTCGGGTAATTTTTCAAATGTCGAAAATGACCGAATTTTAAGTACAGTATGGAAAAGTCCGATTACTCCATGTCTTAACAAAGAGAACCTAATTGTAACGATAAGTAAGCTGTACCATTAAAAAATTACTAAATTACCAAAAACCAAAAAAACTTGGCTAGTATCACTGGAACGGTTTACATGCTGTTAGAAAAATTATTGTCGTTATTTTCCTTAACAAAGCATACCAACATTTCTAATTGAGTGAATTGCTTTAAATTGTTTGGACATAATAGACGCATGGACAAAAAGAAAAGAAAGTTAATTGGGAAATAAGTACACTTATCGCGTGATTACTTAATACTTATACCGAATGTGTTCTGTAGGTCATAGAAAAAGGCGAATAACCTTAGCAAAATACATTGAATAGAGTTCGTACTAAGAGCGGGAGTGAAATAAATGAAAGAAAAACGTTTCGAAATAAATAAACTTGCTTTCTCTTTTTCGACAGTAAGAAAATGTAGCAAAGTATGTAAAGAACGTAAATAACAACACACTGGTTCGAGTTTAAATGCCAATGCCCTAGCCAAGCACTATCACGCGTGTGAGCTTCTCTATGCATGAAATCGCTAATTCGAACCTTATACATACACACGGAAGCCCATCTAATGAAATTCTTTGAATTTTTTTCGCTCAAAGAGAAACGTACGTGTAAGTACACGCCTTCGATATACTTTCCTGGTAAATAATGTACTTTGCGGGTACGAAGCCGTTGTCAAAAGGCTCTTACTTTAAAGTACGTTATCTATGCTTCCGAGTACAAGAACCTCGACATGACTCTAAAGTTGTAGAAGTTCTTAACTGTTATATCACTTAGGAAATACACGCAAGCCTAAAACACCAGGCAATAAATGCATATAAGAAGCTTGAGACTTTTTGGATTTGATGCACGTCCCGGATTGGTAAAAATTAACAATATTCAAAATTAAAATTCGCATATCTCTTACAAATGAATAAACAAGCAGAATCAAGTCGGATTTATATGAATGTTACAAAGCGATGAGTAAGTCTGGGGAACTCGCAAGCAAAAATAACGTTGTTTCACATGTCCAGTATTTTAAAGAAAAGGGCAAAAACATCCGAAGCTCTGATTTACGTTGGCAAAAAGTAGGTCGGACGACTGGTGTCTTGTTTAGTATCCGCCGTGACCTACATTAATGTACACAATCCCAGAATTAGCGCGCGTGTCGCGAGGAACAACCAGTGAGTGTTCGCAATGCGAAAGAAGCCTATTTGAGAAGCTTTCTGCGTGCACTTGAAAACAAAAGTACATGAAAGCGAGGGAAAAGTGTACAGGAGTAAAAGCGATGTGGGTAAGTAGTTGCTGCAATCGGGAAGTGCCGCGAGACAGACATAGGTAGAAAATAACAGGCAAAAGGGATTATACTACCTTGAAAAAGGTCGACGAGAATAGTTGTGGAAATTTAAATTACAAACGAACACATATACGCTTTCTTTTACTAATTGCATCTTTCAGCTGCTTGTTCTTTTAAAAATGAATTTCTCGCGATGTTACTTCTGTTTGCGAACGAGTCGCTTGAGTTCTGGATACACTTGTCGGTTTACAGTGAATGATGAAATTTCTTAGAAATCAAACGATTTTGTAAACTTATTGGTATTGAAGCCAACATATCGATTTCAGTAGCAATATTAATAAATATCGACGAAGAATGAAATCGTACAAAGGTTGTGTACAAACAAATTGATTTAAGTGCGTTTACGCAATGCAAAATGCGTTTTTGAAAAAAAAACAACAACAAAGGATAAAATGGATAAAATTAAGATTAAAATTAGTTGCATAATTAGGATAACCTTTACAGCTACGCTAAAAGTCGCGTAGGTTGTTTTGTCCAATGAATCATGGGTTGAAAATGGACATGTCAATGCAGAGCCGCCAAGACGAATGAAAAACTGAGACTCGTTTAAACTTAGATCATTTTATGCGAAACTTGATTTTATTTCATCGAAACTGCGTCATGAGCAAAATAACAAGAGTCCTGAGTCGACTGCTCTGGTTATACACAGAATAACAATTGGACCTTGATATTATAAAATAAAAAATATATTATCTACTATTTATCAACGCTACTACTTAAATTTATTAATTTATATACAAATGATTTGTAATTTTAATGTCTATTATAAGCACAAAAAGCGTAAGTTTTCATGCATTTCCAGTCTACGTTTATAAATGAGCATTGAGTAACTAATGTAAATTAATGCTGCGAACACATGATCGTGAAAATGCTTGATAATTCAACAGTAATTAGGTAAATTCTCTATAAAGGGAGAATTTCAATAGTATCGAATTGAAGCCAACTAGTAGGCAAATCGTTATGGTGATAGCAAATGTGTGGTGGACATAACATGGGAAACTCGGGCGAGATAGTAAAGTTACGTTATTACAGTTCGAAATTGTTTTGAATTATTATTTCATTTACAAATTTTGAATTGTAGTTGTAGAACAAAATTCCCCTACTTTTATTCATTACATTATCGAGAGACTGCAAAAATGATGACAAGATAAATCATAAACTAAACTCATATGCACATAAATTATAAAATACATTTAATTCTCTACAGAGCGAGCAATGCATGCAATAATTTTTTTTATCGAATTAAATAAAATTAAAATAAATATAACTAAAATTGCTAACTGCGAATCTTAAGAAAATTTTATGAGTGAAGAAACTGTTAAGAATGCACTTAAGCTCGACAATAAATCATAAAAAAAATTTCTAACAGCATATAAAACCAGATACAATAGGTACTCAAGATATGGATTAGAATAATTAATTGAGAAAAAAGAAGTCTTGCATTGAGGGGGAAGATCTTTGTGACTATGACATCATCTCGGGAAACCCGGGAATCCGAGACGTCAGACTTCAAAGGACAAGTCCCAATGACCAAGAAGGAAGAATCGTGGCTTTCGCGGATCGAGATTGACTCAACCAAATTTGGTTACTTCGTACAACAGGAGATTTATGCACGACATCACAGCCGTAAAGTCTTACGATCCTTAACGAAAATTGGTAGTCATTGTTTTGTATTTTTTTCTTTACGATAAACTGTTGAACACCTCGAGAACTCGCGGAATGCGTTGGTCATTTTTTAAAGACTTTCTACCTAAACAAAAATACAAATCAGGTGTATCTTTCAGTGTTACGGTCTTCTCTACAAAACCTGATCAGCGAAAGAACAGGGCAATTTATACTAAAAAGGCTCGACGGGAGACTCGCTTAAGTTTTCGTACAGCATTCATTGTCAGTAAGAAGCTATTGTGGTCGTTCTCTCGATAAACAGCCCTGTATTAAGAAGAAAAAATGAAATCCTCGTAAATTTGATCGTAAAATCTCGACAAACTTAGGAATAAAAGATAATTCCTTTACTATGTACATTAACGTTCGGAATGTTCATTGTTTTTGTAAACAGAGGTCATTTGCATCCGAGTATATAAATAGATAGTTATTGTCAATTTGTACGAAACGAGATGAAAATTGTAAATTATTTTTCGTATACCTAAATATAAAACTACTACTAAAAAACTTTAAGCGTCGAGCGATCGACGAAGCTGCAAAAGTAATTATTGAAAAAGGTCTTGAATTTGAAGACGTCTCCGAACATCCTTAAAACGTAATCGAAAATCTAGACATTTACTATAGTGATGCACATCGATAATTACGGCAGCCGAGCATACAGATACGAAAGTCTACGGAAGTGGCAATCCCCGCAGGATACTCCAGGCGATTAACGCGCGTAAATTACAGTAGTAATAAAGACTCAGCAGTGTGCAAACGCGCACACGCATACACGTAGTATTCAATCAATTGACTGGCATTTTGCTGCAAATGACTTTGACTAATCTAGCCGTTAGAAGCTTCTTCGAGTGTAGCGAGTGAATCTATAGAGAATTTAGAGAAACTATCTAGTATTTAGTCTCTTTCACTAACAGTATCAATCAGTTGGCAATTCAAATACAGCATGAGTAACGCGAACGTGAACGCGATTTGAATTTTCAAAGAAGGATGACACAGTTATCGACTTTTGGTCGTGACGAGTAACTGCATTCGAGTAGACTCTTCAATTTAACTTTTTGATTTTGGCATGTTGATCGCGAATATGGGTGAGTGTTCCGTGAAATAGGAGGAAAAAAAGGTAAATTTAGGCGCCCATGCGGGTGTGACGCACGAGGTGTCGGATGTCTTCACTTATTCTTTTTTTCGGAAGAATGGCTTGAAGAATGCGGTTCACGTTGACATTTTGTACTGATATAAAAACAGGTTTTTTGTATTTAAATCAAATTGTGATTGATCAGATGCGTCGATAAAACTAGATTTCGTTAGTGTGAGGAAAAAAGTTCGGTCCTTGAGTATTTCAAATGTAATTACGTTAATGTGTGGAAAGACCAAATTGATTGAATAAATGCGACTATTGACGAAAATGCGAATAAAATGTCATTTCTAAATCATAATAAATAATATTAGTGCTAAACTTGTCTTCCTTCTTTAACACGCCTGACTTGATTATTTCGAACATATTTCGCGGTTTCATAAGTCTTTTTATTAAAATTTAGTCTCGATTGAGAATAATGTTTTATCAGAGTATATTCTCACAAGTGCTTAATCGTAACAAACTCAAAAAAAGACAATACCGTCATAATCAACAAGAAGGTAGAAATAAGATTGCAAAAGCAATCTTGATCGATGGGAACGCCAGTAAAAACAGACAGGCCGTGTCGGACACATCGAGCAACCTAATTTAGTATCCAAAAACCAAGCAAAACCAGCTGTCAACTTATATCCTATTAAGCCAATAAAAATCTAAGAGTCCCACGCGTGCAGACATTTAGAAGCGGATTGCGGGCTAGAAACAAAGAGAGAGAGAGAGAGAGAGAGAAAGAGAGTCGGAAGGCCGTTTTATTCTCCACGGTGTTTAAGAGAGGAAGGACCGTTCGCTGGCAAGTAACAGCAGCAGCAGCAGCACCCAAGCCCACAAAGAGAGTAAAGGGGGGCTAGGCCGCATGCACGTATATTCCTACCGCGAGGAACTGGTAGACAGCAGCGTTATACGCCTAGAGAGAGAGAGAGAGAGAGAGAGAGAGAGAGAGAGAGAGAGAGAGAGAAAGAGAGAGAGAGGACCGGCGCGGCGACGGCGGCGCATGCACACGAGGGAGAGATACCGCCGCGGCACAGCTCAGTCCGAGCGCAGAGCCCGAACGCGAACGCACTCGCGGCGCGTGTCTCCCGCTACAGCTTATAAGGACAGCCGAAAGTCGTGTCGAGAATCCATTAAAAAAGAAAACATATTCGCGCGCGCGCGCAATACATACGTGCGCGCAAGCGCACTTGGCATCGAGCCAGATAACATCCCCCGGACACGGAGGTATAAAAAAGAGTTGCAGCGAAGCGCCGGCTCGCAGTGGCCGGCGATCCGAGTGCACGGACTAATCGTCGGGAACATGACAGTGACCGAGGAATAAACTAAATAAATTAATTTCTGTACAGAAATTGATTTGTAAAAATATTTATAAAATAGACCAGTGGATGTAGACATCGCGAAATAGCGAAGAAACTTAACAGCATCAGCCTGGGAATCGTCTGGCCTGCGCGGAGTGTCTATATGTGTGAGAGGTTGGTTTTCTCGCGGCTCGATCCCGATCAAGCTAGCTAAGATTCATGTGCCTGACAACGACCAACGAAGCCGCGAGAGGAGGTTGCCGCCGCAGCTGCAGCACGAATCGGCAACATCAGCCACAACAGACGGTTCGACGATCTTGGGCAGCTCCATAAGGAGTACAGCTAACTCACGATCGCACGCAGTGTCAGCCACGTGTGCGGCTGCTACCTAGTCGCACTTTTAAGCAGTGTGTGTTACTTTATATCTCGATCTGAGAATAAATCCTCGCAGCAGCAGACGACGTTGTTACCCTAAGACAATGTGAGTCATCTCCCTTGTTTTCTCCACCTTTAATGCTTTTCAGGAGCTGGTGGTGGAATTATTTTTTTTTCTTTTTTATTAACTATGAATTATGACGTTTAATATCGTAAGATTAATTTTCACCACGAACGATTTCATTTCTTGGCGTTGAAAGTAAAAGTGTTCACGGCTATTTCATTTAGCGCTTCCACGGACTGGTGAGATGATTCGTATTACGGTGTTATATTGTTTTGCTCCATTTGTTTCGTATAAAATGAATTTAACGGGCACTTTTACTTCCTCGTGAAAAAATAAGAAACTAAAATCAATATTGCAGTAATACAATGATCATTCAAACTATTCGGATATCGGCTATTAATTTTTTTTTTCTTAATGTGCATCAGCCACAGCGAAATCGACTTTACATTTCTCGCTTTGCGACATTTAAATGCATAATCATAATGATCATTGGATAATCAATTGAGCCGTTGCACCGAAATTGCCAAAGAACGATTACTTGTCTTAGTCAGTCGTTGATCCTTTGCCCAGAGTTTTTGATACTTTTGAATTTATTAAATTGAAAATTAAGCAATACGAATAGATTTTATTTGCATTTAATCGCACCTCAAAATTTAGCATAATTATGCCACAATAGCTTTTTGTTAGCATCGACTACACTTTAGTTCATTCTCTAAGCTCATTGAATGCAAAAACGACCTCTTACAAACGCAATGGAATGAGCAATTCACAAGCCCAAAAAAAGTTACGACTTAATTGAGCCCTGAATTTTTACGTAAATTAGTGTGGACACAATTGCTCCTTACATATTCAGTTATATAAATTAAAACGAACCCCTGCAAGTGTAAACAATTTTTTATGAATATATAATAAACACTTCTAAAGTTAGACCTTCGCCACTTCGAAAACAAAAACAAAATCATTAGCTTGTTGATTTTAAATTTATGGTTTGTGCATCGAGCAAACTAGTGACCTCCAGTTTTCATTCACTGCTGAATGTTTGAAATAAAAATAGCCAGAGAAAAAATAGTTTAATGGCGTTGCTCGTTAAAGATCAAAGTAACTTTTACATTGACGATTGATCATAACAACAACCTTCGATACGCACATCCCGCATGTTATTCATTAATTTGAATATTTCGCAAATAGCAGTAATATTGCTTCATAAATATTGAACATTGCCTTAATCGCAATTATAAAACTCTTGAAAAACATTTCGATTTTATTTAAAAAGGTCATTACGTAAATATAAAAAATGGAGAAAAGAAAATTTGAAATGGAATAAAAAGAAAATTTGCAGAGTAAAGGCCAACGGTGTCGTTGAACTTATAATAGCTGCACATATCCCCTCGTCTAAAATCGAAACGGCAAAGCTGCAGACGCACGCGTACAGGCTGCGCTTTCGCGTCTGCATATACATCTATTTATTCCTCGACTAGTCAGCCATGGTCGACGACGGGGCTCTACGGTCAGCGTAACGGCTCGTCCAGCAGTGAAAGTAACTGGCAATCGTCCAGCTTATCGCCTCCCAATATCTTTTGTCGTCTCGTCGAAGTGTCAAAACCGTATCGCGGCATAAGCGTACAACTGACGTTCGAATTTCACGAGCACGTGCGCGCGTATTTCTTCTTTCCGAGCATTTCCACTTGTCTTGCGTTTATTGCTCTACGGTATTACTTTAGCGCACGCATATGCATATACGATTGAGTTTTTACGTAAGCGAGAGACCAACTCGATAAGAAATGAAAGTGGGGCTGGGACGTCGGGTGGATTGTTTTATGTAAACAGTCAACAACGTTGCTGAAAAACGATCGTACTTTCCAAGGGGGCGTTGGTTGGCCTATGCACATTTTCCTTCTTTTCTTTTTTATTTTTCTTTTTGCTAGAGCCAAGGTGGCAATTTTGATTTATCGAATTAGTGGCTTCGACGAAGGTTAGAGAAAGAGAGTGTGTAAATTATAAGCGGCATAAAAATTTAACTGCGTCGCTCGAGTATAGCAGCTACGGAATGTCTATTGAACGAGGGGGATTGGAGACTTTGGTAAAAATGTTTCTACGCCCCGTACGGTATACAATGCATGTCGCGGCGATCAAAGTCCTTTTACTACTTGTCTCCCAGAACTCGGCCTGGATGAATTATATACCTGTAATATATAGGCGTGAAGCTATTTGCATGACATAATGCTGATATTAAATTATTTATTTAAAAAAACCCTTGGCAACGATCCTTGAGAAAAACAATTTATCGTAATAGCAATTTATCGACACTTCATTTTCAAATATCATATTCGTTACGTGAACGTCCATCGCTGTACTTTCTTAGCGGTTTCGTTGGAAAAAAACGATCTATTTTCTCGATTATGTAGTCACCGCATGGTTATAGTGCGTTTTTAATTCCAAACTTTCCCAAAAGCGACTCAACTAACATTTCTTTTCCCAAAGTGGGCAGTGTCGGCACGTCATAAGGAAAGTATTGTGTACACCGGCTAACTGCAGAGTGAATAAAAGCAACGGAGCATGAAGTAAAAAGGACTTATAAATATTATATCAAAGGCGGAACTCGCTTCCTTTTAAATTCTATCAACGATGCGAGTATGATTTTGTAAGGTATTTTGCATCTTAGCGATAATCTAACGTAACTCGTATCGATAGCGATCAATTTGTCTTCGGATCAAGCGGTTCAATTTTCACACGATCAATCAACGCCTGTAACGAAGTTTTCAATCTTCATTAGAGAGTAAAAGTTATCGCGCGCAACAAGCAAAGGTAACATACGTATATACATCGAGGAACATACGCTGTGATTCGCAATCAATTACTTCTCATTTAAAATCGTAAAACGCCCATTTCCTTATCGGAGATCGCTGCTTCAGTGTAGACACAAGGCACTATACAAATGTTTTATAAACCGAGAAGTTCGTATAATTATTCCAACGAAATTAACTCACAATACCGAGACGAGCATAGTCTTGTGTACCAAACATGGTTTTGATTACTTTCGCTGAAAGTCGTGTATGTATAAATAAAATTGCCTTGCGCTCTCCTTTTCGCGCCTGCATCGCGGGATCAGTGACCGTTTGATTTTTTAGTTTTCGGCGTTACTGCCGAGCGCCCGAAAAGTCTATACTCGCAGCTTTCGCTCGCGTGTACTTCTTACAGATATAAATTTGCCTGATTACTTTTATAAGGCTGATAGATCGTTAATTTGTTAACTACGAGAATCTTGGCAAAGCTGTTAGTATATATAAATATAAAGACACGAATGGTGAACGTGTTTAACTGACGGAGACATTATTTAAGTGCTTTCACTATTAAATTGACGCGGTACTAGTACGCACGAGTACGTATAGTAATACGTATACATATGCATGTGCCTTGCGAGAAGAAATTCCCAGCTAGCTTACAGTTTGCCTTTTATAGAATTTTCGTACCCAATGCCACAAGCTTTACCCAATGTTTAGCTCGGAAAGAAATTTTTAGTCAGCCTCATAAATCGCACCTGACATCTAATAACAAACACGTGTATACGATGGTTATTCACGCATAACAATGAGATTTTTTTTTTCTAATCCACTAGCCTACTGTCGCAGTTTCCATTCGGTAAATTGACTTCGCGACTTATTTGGAAGGCTTTTACATACTGTCGATTTCTAAAATCCATTTCATTAAATCTGCCTCATAAAAGTTAGTTACGCACGGCGCTCATTACCGGGAGGATTATTCGCGACAGCGTTCGCCAACTCGTAAAATGAAAGCTGAGAGAGAGAGAGAGAGAGAGAAAAAAGCCAAAACGTAAAGTGTCTCTTAATTAAAAGTCGAGACCTGCGACGCACAGTTGGAGTTTTGATTTCCGGATGGTTTCTTGCGGGGGAGGGGCCTACGGTGAGCACATACATGCACACGCACACACGCACACATGCAAACACATACGGACACTATCTCGTTTGTCACGGTCGGCATTCACCTACAACCTGTGCGCCAAGCGCGAACCACCCAAAGTATTACTTTCACTCTATCAGGCGTGCGCGCGGCGGTTCTGAAAAGGTCTGATCTGATTACGCCCGGTGTTTGTACGTTGGCCCGTATAGCAGCGCGCGATAAATGTATCGATAACGTTGCATAATCGAGATCAGGATTTTAGAGTCCCATGGTCTGTCTTTACTTATGTATGTATGTATGTATGTATGTATGTATGTATGTGTGAATGTGCTTTTTTTCAACTCGAAAATTCGTGTGCGAAGAAAGAGCGAACTGACGGGTACGAATAAAAAGTCTCCCAGCGATCAGGCGATGATAACCGCCTTGGGTTTCTTTGTGTAGGGAAATAGAGAGAAACGCAGACGTGTACATCTGCACAATGAGTATGCTCTATACTTCTGTCTTTCTGTATATACAGTTTACTCCGTTGGTAAATATACGTCTGAGAGCGAGAGAACTCGGTAGACTTGTTTATCATTCAAGACTCGATGCTCTTTTTCTAAACTTTCCTAACCTTTTTTTTCGCTACTGCATATCGAGATGTGGAAGTATCTTGAGGTTTCATAAGTGTTACTCGAAAGGTATTATCTATTTTTTAGTACATAGGATCGTGTGTAATTAGCGATAAAGAAAAAATTGATTGATTACGGTGGAAAATCGAAAGGCGTGTAAAATATTGTGCGCAAAATTATTTCTATTCCGAAATGCTAGACCCTAAGTCTCGTTGAAAAAGAAACGAATTGAAATTCAATGAAAACTCTCACTTTAGAAACGCTACATTTATCTGCATAATGGGCATGGCCAAAGGTTCGTCAGTCAACGCCGCGCATCTGACACCCTGTATTTAACACACAAACCGAGCGTTCACGCAAAAGTGAAAAAAAAGCCGCGCGTGCATAAGATTCGTTGAAGGAAACTATAGTCTACTGATATGTCTGTATGTGTATTCATCTGCGTTCATCACGTCATACAGCGACAAATTAATTATAATTCATCAGTGTAAGAGGCATCAGAAACAGCGAATTCCCGTCATATCTCTGACACATGAAATTCATCCTATCTCTGGGATGAGCAGCTGCTGTTACAAAACTATAACGAGATCCACCACGTGTCGGCAATTTTTATTTGCAATCCGCGAATAACTTTCTTTTTCAAACTCGCTATTCCCATCTCCGTATATATATTTGTAATTGTGCAAGTCCTGATAAGCAGTTACACACATTTCCGGCACTCACTCGTCATCTCTTTTAATAATTCGCGCGCACTCTCTCGTGTGCATGTATAATATACGGCTCTAAGAGTCCTTTGCATACAGGCGCCAATTGCTCAGGGAAAAGCAACAATGGCCAAGTGAATTCCATATAGACAATGGATATGTATCTTTGCAAGTTGAGTGAGAAAGATTGAATCTTATCGTCGACTGTAAGACACTCTAGATATCGGGATCGTAAGAAAACAAGGGTTTTAACTTTACCTTTTCCATAAGTCTTTTCGGTCTTTCTCTCGCGCTCTAAAAATCTCAACTTACTCCGACTGTTATGGATCGTATATAGGGATTTTGTGTCTTTACCGCAGAGGTGCGTATAATATAATGGATCGTTTCGTCACTGAATATGCTCGAAGCGATGATCTTTGTAATAAAACTCCACTAGAAGTGTTTTATGTGGCGTGCGAGTTATCGTTTAGTTTGATTTACGTTGCCAGTAAGATGTGCGATTTTTTTACTATCCACAAAAGTATATACACCTGAGAGTAATGACCGTTTTTAAAATTGTCAAGATTTCGATGGTTTAATTGAGAGTTTGGAAACTCGCAGGACTTTTCACGACGCTTTGTGCAAGTGCAACCGATTGAGTTACATCATCTTTTGAATATGATTAATAAGATACCTATATATAACAATTAAGGAACAAGCAGACTACCTTAACGACTACGAAAGTTAAAAGTTAAAGTTAGTTATTATTCTTTTCCGAGAAAACTAAGGGGTAGGGTAGGGTAGAGTAGATGGGGAGGGGGATAGGGTATGATATAAAAACGTATTTGCAATTATAAAATTTATGTTTTCCTTTATTACATAAAATAAATTGTCGGAAGCCATTATGATGCAACGAGCATGAAAATTTTCTAACGATTTCAATATTATAAATAGAGCTAGAGTTATGTAAAGGCAAGTTGAACATTTTCTATACGGACGCTGCGCTGTAATTTACGTGCATCTTGAATTAGTAATTTGTAATTGAGTCAAGTCCACGCGTGGCTAGTAATCAGCGAAAAACTCTGTCAATTACCTCGCGCGATAAGAGCAAGTGCGCGTTAATTACGACTGAAACTTTTTTCTCGCGAGCGATTATATCTCCGTCTATTTTCGCTGACACCGCTATGTACATACAATACGGTAAAGAAAAGCAAGTAGTGCGCGACAAATATGTCGCTCACAGTACCGACGTTAATGAAAATTTACGGGAAAAATTCTCTATAGAGAGAAAGTCACGTGTATACAGACGACGGCGAGAGATTCTAATGCTGCTTTGGGAACGCTCGAGACGATAATCGTTGTATACATGTATATACAATGTAGTTGCAATATCTCACCGGTAGATCGAAGTTAGCTAGGGTCATTATCGCTGATTGCCAATCGATTCGGCCGTCGCGAAAAAAGCGGCTTGTATATTTAGCGATTTATACCGGAAATCGGCTACCATCGAGTGCGTTTTCTTTGGCTCTTGCAATTACGTGTATTCCGGCCTGACTATTATTATAGAAGTAATGCTAGCGTAGCTTAATATATATATATACATATATATATATATGTATATAAACTACATTTCTGAAGCGAAATAAGTGAACAGGGAGAGGTAAAAGGAGTATCGGTGGGATCTTCGAACGAATCGTAAACTACTCGTTGACAATTTGTTTTTTCGTATGGTGCGACAATGATTTACGTTCGTTATCAATATGCCCAAGCTTTTTGCTCGATCGATGAAACTTTCGACGATTTACGAGTACAATTAAAGACTTCCAGTTGAAAACTACGTTTTTCTTTGTTACGCAGTATAGCGAATACATTTTCTAGCTAGTGAATATTTATAGGCCAGAGTGTAATGGATAAATAATCGTAGATTTTTTCGACGCGTCTTTCTTATCTTCGCTCGAGTTTATAACGAGGAAATTCGCTCGTTGCACTACGTCGTGAATTATAATTATTTACTTCTACTGAAACAAGCTCTCTTAAATTGTAATTAAACTGACTTTGATACACTTGAGTAGTCCGATAGGCATTTTTTAATGAACGCACACATATAATCATGTACCGATAAAAACGCTTCTCCCTAATTATACCAAAGCTCAATTATACGTAGTTGTTCGGAATTTTAAACACGCAGACCTAAGAATATTTACATGAAAGCGGCAAACTTTTCTATCCCCCGAGTTGCCAACACTCTCCATTGTTCTGGAAATAGGAACGCTGATCGAAGAGCTTCTCGAAAGTATTGTTATAGGCTCTCGATTAGTATTCTGTCCGTGACGTTGACGCGGCATTCACTTTTTCCTCGCGAAATTGAAATCGACACGTAGGTAGGAAAAAAATCTCCCCAGTAAAGCTACTGGGGATAGTTATTGGTATAGGAAAAAACGCGTAAATGGAACAAAAAAAATGTACATCGCGACACAGAGTAGCCGAGAATGAAAAGTGGGGGGAGGAAGCGAACTGCAAAAGCAATCGAGTGCATTCCTACGATCTGCTTCCGTGTTATTGGATTGGGCTTCGTAATTTGGAGAGAAAAGTGAAATTCAATTACTCGAGTTCTACACTACGATATCTCATGACATAATGACAAAAGTATGAACTAATTTCTTCTTCTTTTCTTTTGTTATTGTGTAAAAATTGTTAATTTGAATGTCTCCCGCGAGTATTGAAGAATAATGAAGCTGGAAATTCGAGGAAATGGCATTTGCAATCATTCTAAATGAATGACATAGGTTCGATTTTATATATCCTTTGGACATTTTATGAGCGCGAAATTATTCCTTCTCTCACACTTTATAATGATTTAATAACGTTTCAAGATCATCTAGTTTGTACATGGACTTTGTAATTAACTGCTCGTTGTGCGCAAATTTAATAACAATCTAAGTGCGCGACAGAGTATTAATAAGCAGTCGCTTGCATTCTTACGATCTGTTCCAAATATACATTGCGCAAAAAACAGTATTGCGCCGCGCATTAGTCGCACCCATAAGTTGAAAAAGTTGTCTAAAACCGGAAAGCAAAAGCGAAGAACGTTTTAAAGGTAAAAATTAAGTATCATTAAGATAAGAGTCAGTAACCTGACTTCTGCTTGAATTTCTCGATGTAAAACTGGCGCCAGCTAGAACTTTTCCTGTGCACTGGGGCAATCGAAGAAACTCAAAATGAAAATCAGCAATTCTCAGGTATCTACGTGAGAAAATCCAATTGAATAATCAGAGCAACGCGTACGCGTTTAATCAAGTATACAATAGACGTGTTGAGGCCCAGCGTGAAATTGACGCGGACTTGCGCGACATGCTATTACAAGTAAATATATATGTATATATATACATATATATATATATATATATATATATATCTTTTTGAATGCAACAGTGTAGGTGTGCATATAGTATGCGCAAATAAATGTACATTCAAAGACTAACTCGAGGGAAAGCCGTGGGAATACGAGCGTGCATGGAATGCGGAGATATATATAAATAATTAACCGATGACTTTGAGGAAAACGCCTCCCGCGAATTATTTAAGCAGTTGCACACGCGAGCCTGGCACTGTGTGGTCTTTAAATGTACAAAGGGTTAGAGCGTAAGTACATCTGATTAAACTGACTCATCGAGACGATTCGCGTGATCGTTTGCGCAAAATCACTAGAAGCACGTGGAGAGTGCAGTTGTCTGGTGTGTATTGTAAGAAGCACGAAAAGCCTGGAATCAACGTCTGTTACTCGGGAGAATCTTTACCGCTGAAGATATTTTCACAGTTTAAGTGGGAATGAAATGTTGGGTAATCGAGCGGCGATGGATCGTTGAAGGAAAAAGGATTAACTGATCGAAGTGTGTATTTCCGACGATTATCCAAGCGAATGGTGTATTTCTGGCTGGAGTATAATGGGATTGGTGTATTTCATTTAAGCGGGAATAATATTATAATGAAACGATGCTTTTTTTATGCGAACATCTTGTTTCTTCAACGATTATGGAAATCAGATACGATTATAGGCTTCGTTTGATAAGACTTCAAATTTTTCACATTTAATAATTCTGTTTGATTGATCGAGGCGTATATATTGTCTGGATTTATTTTATTTGACTTATCCAGAGATTAATTATTGCCAATTACAACATTAATTATATTAAAACGCCACTTGACGTTATTGCGTTGCGCAAGATTTAATCATGGGACATCTATTTGAGATAATTTGATTAACCAACAAATTAAATAATATGGTCGAATGAGGAAATTAAAATTAATTACTATGCAGAGTAATGTCATTAAGAATCATTGTTAAACAAGAGTTTAATTTGCAATTAAAATCCAACACAGAATTTTCCAATCGCAATGAAAGTCTAAGGAGCAATTGAATCTCCGATGAAACATTCTTTTCGCGCGAATTAATCAAGATTTAATAATGTCCACTAGGGTAATAAAATTGCGATCTCGCTAAAAATTTCGAAACAAATTCCATCAACTGGAAAACCACCATGTTAATTTTCAAGCTTAAGTTAATTATCAACTCGTTTTTCATCGAAATAATAAACTATCGGATTTTTATATCGCCCTATAAGAAAAAAAATACATCTTGTACTACATTGTATGAGTTTAAAACACGCCCATGCAAAAGCTGTTCTAGATTAGCATTTAAAAACAGGCTTCATTTTATTGTTGCATGCATAAACATTTATGCAATTCTGAATTACAACTTGTTCTAACACTCAATTTTAACCTGTTTCTCCGGGCGGATGCAACAAATTTATACCTTCAACGACTTTATTGCGATCGTCGTAAAGTTTTGTTTATGTATATCCCATCGATTAGAATAGAACTTCAAGTAAACTGGAAATTTATATTTTCTCTCGTTTCTTTTTCTGATCTTTAATCGCGCATTGGGCGCTAAATTATCGTCAGATATTAGTTATGTAGATTAAAATAAACTAGTGCAAAAAGAACTTAAGCGTGAGTACATTAATATACGTACTCGTAAATTTAATCAACCGGATGTATGAGACTTGCCTTTTTTACGAGAAAAAAAAAATAAAAGAGTCTAAATTTTCCATCCTATAGACATCGTCACGCTGCGGAAACTCAATAAAAAGCCACAAACACGTCATTAGGTCTATTGCCCGACTTTCGAAATCATTGTTTCCGGCGCGTTTATCTTTCTTAAGCACATTTTATCTCATCGCAATGTATTCTCTGTACGACTTCCCCTTCTCTTTTCGCTGTATCCGTTCGAGCAATGATCGGCCAAACGCATAGTCGAACGAGACAAAAAAACATTTCTCGCGTCGATATGTGCTTGTAGTAGACTTCGTAATGAAGTTAGTGTGCCAGTGAGAATGACAGTGTGTCGTACGTGTTTACTCATGAAATGACCACCGAAAAGTATGTATACAACACCAGCGGATTTTCTTGTTGTTTCGTCACTTTCACACAACTATTACGAAATTCTTACACTTTCATAAGAATATAGATCAACTTTTCACCTCGTAGAAGTAATTCTATAATGGTTTAAACAGCCCCATACACTGTTGGGCGTAGACTACTTAAACTTAAACCGTATCTGCAAATGTTAAAATAACCATGGTGCAATGGGTTTGCATTCAAATTATAATAATAGGCGCGTAATTCTGAAATTGCATTCTCATGGCGGTAAGAACGGTTGCGATTTAATGTGTTAAAATTAACGAGGTGTATATATAATATTTGTGGGGAAAAAAGCATCGAACCTTTAAAACGTTTCTTAGGAAGTTATTTCAAAGTACGATGTGTCGTACTACAAAGGTAGACTCTGCAATAAATCACATTGTCTTGGCTCTGGGACTGCGACAAGGAAGCTATTAAATTATAACACTTGAAGAATAATTTAAATTAAAAAAATCAACACTGAAGGTAACAAAAACGATAATAACATAATCTCTTCTTTCTCTTGTAGTGGGTATAAACTTTACGTACAAAACGTCCAACTCGCATTCCGCGTCCGTAATAACAGCGGTACTAAAATTCATAGCATCGCTATAGTTTTTCAATTGACTTATCTCGCAGTCTTCTCGTTCGCGAGGCAATTCATTTAAAACAATAAAATAGCGCGCGGAAGCGAGAAAACGGATTCGCGCATTCCCGCACGTATTATAATTGACAGCAATCACGTACGGACTTGAGGTAAAGATACAATATTGCGTTTCATGAGGCTACTGACGACGACAGACGACACTTTCTCGCACAAGACGATAATTGCCTTGTAAATAAAAGCAGAACTATTAACCTTGTCGTCTGCGGTGCTAAGGCGGTCTCGAACCGACCTAGTTGGGAAGAGTGAGTTTATGCAATATTGCAGGCGAGTGCATCTTCGAACAGTTTGTTAGCTTGCACTCGTCTCCGACATCTGGATTTTATTTTTATTTTATAAGTGAATTATTTATTGAACGAACGTATGATGGCACGTTCCATCTCAGTGAACGTATAATTAGCGAGAATTTTAACAAGATTTTAAACTTATTTATATTTCGTTTTTTAAATTGACTGATTAACACGTTTTGCACAGTTTATTTAAAAACGTTAATTGTTTTGTTTCGCTCGCGTCTGATTGATTGTTTAAGCCAAACGTATAATTGAAAGTTTCTCTGATCGATATCGCGTTCAAATTATACGTATTATAACAAAGAAGTCTCACTCAATAATGAAAGACTCTTTCCCACAAACTCTTCCTAGATATTTGTCTCTTTAATTTACACTCTCGGTGTGCATGCGTGCGATACGATGTATACAAAGCCACCAAAATTAGCAAGAAAATAGGAGGAAAAAAAATAAATAACGAAGCGAAGCTATAGACAATCCGAGGACGATTAAGGCGAAAACTAGAGAAAAAGGACGCGTGAGTAACACAATGGCTCGAGAGATGCCAATCTCCCTTTATAAGTCTCGTGCAAAAGACACCGATCCAATGCAAAAAAAGAAAATCTCCACGGCAGGTGCCTCTATATATGGCTGCTGCATTCCAAGATCTCCAACGGACGATAAATGTGCCAAAGTACACGCGCGAACTCGTAAAAACCCTCCGTACCGTAGCACACGATAATCAAAGATGGTGATTTGTACGAGGCTGCGCGTGACGAGTCTTTTGACGGCGCAGATGATTACCTGCAAGTTTTTCCGTCGAGATATAGGTTGACTGTGTCACGAGTTAGCTTAGTTGAGCTCATGATCGGTTGTTCTTTTTTTAATGTAAACAACGGCAAACATCAAGTAATTATAATAGAATGAAATCCCTCTAAAGCCAGGGTGGAGCTATGTCTGGCCATAGCCTGGTCCCTTTCTACTGATTGAATTAATTTAAATGCCGCGGTTCGTAAAAAAATTCCAACTTATCCCGTCAGCTGAGTTTGAGAAGCTGTCGACGCGCATTGAATTATTGAATAAGTAAAAAAACTGAGTGCCTTATCTATATGATTTAGACGGCGATAAAATACCTGTTCGACGTATCATCGTTCGAGATTATACGTCTGTATCGACGAAAAATAATAGAAAACTAATTAGCATAATTTCAGAACGCCGGCAATAAATATCGAATATGAAAAATGATTATCCTACAAACATCGTAATTTCCTTGCAAGCGAAGTATATACATATCGAAATAGTAAATACTAATAGCACTCAACATACGAGAGCTGCAATCCATCCGCTCGACTGGAAAAGGTACTTTGACGAGACGAGGCTCTCTCTTTCTCACTCGCTTGTGAGAGAGCGAGATGAACGAGACGAGTCTCACTCTCTTACTCGCTTGCATAATCTAGTTGGTGCAGCAACGGGCAAGCCGGTCAATGCCAAGGTGTTTTCCCTCGTAGCGGCTCATGCGAGCGCGAGCGCGTTTTTCCTGCGTCTCTGGATTATACCTCGGCTCTCTCCCCCTTCTCGAATTCCTTCCGGGCGTTTATATTCTCTTTTTCATTTTTTTTGTCACAACGACTATGTAAGTATACGATGGATTTATCGCGCGCGGCGAGTTAACGACGCGACTTTACGACCATTATTAAAAAGGGATAATTTCCTAGAGGAGTCTAAAGGAAGTGTTGGCTTCATGGCTATGAAGGGGTAAAAAAACAACATCTCGTTACGATTGTTAAAAGGTAGGCTTTCGTAATGTCTATACATACCAACGGTGCTAGGCATACACCACGAGGTTTTAATTATAATTATTAGACAAAACGTGGGTTATGATAATTCGGCAAAAATTTATACGATCGGTTAATCATAGCACTGCTCTTTAGTAGAGGTGGGAAAAAATCCTTGATACTCTAGGATCGACTAAATAACGATAAAGCGTGGGAGGTTTAAAAATCGTACGTTTTACTAAAAAATTTTTGCGGAACGTATTATCAAGATTTACCCGTGATATTACATAGTATTAAAGAATAGATAAAAAAAATAATAACATTGAATAATCGACGGAATTCTTCGGGAGCTTGTTTCACACACTTGAAATGCTCAACAATGCGTTATTATTCATTTGAAAATCCAAGCCACTAATGGGAATGGCTGCACATGTACTGGAAAGGCTTAAGTGTCGCAAGGGGAAACGCGTCAATTTATATATATGTACGAATACATACACAACGCCTATTTCACAAGTGCACTTTAACGGCCGTTTCTAATTCCTCTAATCCGGACGCGCATGGCGAGAGTCAACAAAAAGCATCAGGTAGACGCAGTGCTTAATTTATCCTTGTATATCCCTTGCTAAAGTAACTAGCTCGGTTCTGCGATACTTAGAACAGTCGTTAGAGATTGTAAATTATTTATTATTAATTAAAGATAAAACGAAAGTTGGGGAAGGGGCGTTTATTCAAGATAGAAGGAAAATTCACGCAAACTCCACTTTCAAATGGTAATGATACTAAGCTTGTTGAAGTTGATTTTGATTAAACAAATGCAGTGATACATTGATCGGGTTATTAAATTGAAATATTGCTTAGTATATATTCTACACAAAAGTAAGCATCTACTAGTTATATAGAGAAGCTCGCGTTTGATAATTTGCATAAATGGACGCTATGTGCTTTGCTTATCTCGCGGCGCCTCTTAAATCGTATTTACGACTGAAGCGAATGGCTCTTCCGACTTTTGCTTGTTGTTCTTGTTTCACATCGGGAAACATATTACACGTTCTTTTTAACTTTTTTTTTTATTTTTGTAATTTACATTTTATTGAACAATGCGTGATAGTTCAATTCAGAACAGCGATTTGGCTTTCTAAATAAGGTACAATTATTATTGGTACGAGCACCTAATATGGCGTAAGATTTTTTTGTGATAATTTGGGTTAACGTCGTAGACATCGCGTACACAGAGCGAGGTGTACGCGCGTGAAGTAAACGGGATTGGGTAAAAGCACTAAAATAACCGAAAGAAGTGTTTTATGGTGGAAGGTTATTACGAGATTATAATTTTAGAAGCTTTGCTCACTTTTAGCACGCAATAACTTGATTTTCTCACGTTAATGAACCACTTATACCACAGAAGCGTAATTTAGTAAAGAACAATTCATGTGAACCGAGTACAAATTTAAAAATTTTCTATGCCGCACTCCGAGGCATCGTAATTTCTGCATCAACGTTTTTTTTTATTTATCCTTCGACCTTTTTTTCTCTATTCTCTATACTGCTTCACACAATAAGCTTCTCTTCATTCTGACCAAGCTACTCGCGTACGAATTTGCATTTAAATTTAGCTTTAAATTAAAGTTTTTAATGCAAATTAAAATCTTACTATTAATTGAAAAATTATTCGCACTCAAGCTTGAGCAGTTATGAAAATGGAACAAACGATGTATACAAATTGAAATAACAAAATACACCTAAGCGTAACAGATTCGAATACGATTACGCGAACTAAACGTTAACTCCAGTACTGGAAGGTTTTGCGTTTACAAGGCAAACTCCAAACGCACGCACGTATAATTGTGTTATATATACATAGCACTCATATGTGTAGGTTTCGTATGTAATTCCTATATTACCGAGTTCCTCGACTAGGTGATCCGTGAATCGTGGCGAGGTAAAAGCAGTGTGTAGAACTTTTACGTACGAATGTTCGTATGCGTGTGCGCGTGTGCGCGTGTGCGCGTGTGTATAGCGCACGCGTCGCGGTTTCGCGATGCGCCGGTACGGCCCAGAAATTAATCCTACTCAGCGAGCACAGCGTGAAGCGAGAAGGAAAGTAACAGAAAGCGTAAAGCCAAATTGGATAACAACGGTATACAACCGCAGGTTGTGGTTCGAGGGATCATCTCTTCCAACCGCTCTATATACCGGCTACCGAAGCTCTTAGTGTATATGTATGTGTGCATATAACTGGATTTTCGCAAGATGAGGAAATCACAGCCTAAGGCTACAGTACACTATACGTACATACGAGTAGGCGCCTCTTCCCGCCAATTTTCAAACTGGTCTGGTGCACATTTCTCGCTTGCTTTGCTGTATTATTAGATATTTATTCATGCGACCGGCTTGTAGAAACGATCGATCTTATGGGTACTTTAACTTTTTTTCTTTTTTAACTTTTTTTTCTTTTGAAAAATTGCAAACTTTTGCAATGGAAACCCGAAGTTGCTTTCTACCTCTTACTCGAGATTTGTTTCGACTAGTTTGAAATGTTCTTACTCGTTACTGAAATGTAAAATAGGAAGCGATGGCTCGCTTTATTATATTGAGTACATATCACTAATTTTCAAGCAGTGCACATGCAGATCAATTGCATAAGAAACGGTTACTATCTTTTTTGCGACTGAAAAGGAAACAGGCTATAAAAATAGATTGCCAGGCAAACGTTTGCACTCTGTGCATAGAATGTTGTAAAAAATTGAGAAATCGCTAATTCGTTCATTCACTCGTTCGATGCTATTGCACTCGGATTTTTATTTCATCGCTTTGGCTCACCTACCTATAGTTAATAAGGAAGTCAAATTGTAAAGCTAATAGAGTCGATATGTTTTTGTAGATTTTTTTCGCGTCATAATGAAGTCGAAAAAATGCTAACGTTTTGAAACAAAAGATAACTGCGAGGACGATTAGCTGTGTAATTGGAAGAATAATCTGGTGTACTACAACAAATAATATTGCAACATAAACGAGCTCAACGATAGATATATTAGTTGCATTAAATATAGATAGCGGTTAAGTTCGGCATTGCATCAGCAGTGAAAAGCCGTCGAAAACATTTGGTACGTCGAATACGTATAAATTACGTACGCACATTTTTTTCTCTTCAGAACACAAGAGATAAATTAGTCTTATTACGCGTTCGACATGCATAGGTCAAACTAACGCCGAGATTCAACCATAAAATTCATTAGCCGCAAAGCCATTCTGAAGAGAAAATCAATTTAATCTTTCGTGACAGCTTCTCTCAACTCGCATTGTACAAGCAGACAATATCCTCATTACAACACGACATTTTTACACATCGAGTCATGGCATTTAAAACTTTCTTACGACGCCTCGCATTAATTTCATCGAAGCTTTTCAATGGAGAGAGAAAAAGACACGTATACTTTAGATTCTGTACGATGGCGACAAAAAAAAATATTGATCTCGAACAAAACCTACTGGGCGGCTATCCATTGCACAAGCCATATCTGTATGTGTACATATAAATGTATATGTGTACATATATATATATATATATATATATATATATATATATATACTCCCTCTCACAAGTATATAGGGACAGCGATTTTTGCACAATATGTATCGGGCGGTGAAAATACTCAGGAGCCGATGCCGGAGGCCTCTATACTCTCGATCTCTGGGCGTGCCTTTCACCTCTTTCATAAAACCCCGGGCTCTCAGTACATGTACGTACGTACTTGTATGTATGTATACACGTGTAGTTTCCCTCGTAGTGTATGTGTCGTCGGAGTCGAGCGTGAGATACATTTAATATGGCACTGCTGAGACTCAAGCAGAGCCAAGGCCAGATCGGTTCCTGGGCCAATTAACCGAGCACTATTGGCTGCCGTAGCGCAGTATGCGGAGATTGCATTCTGTAACTTCGTGTTACAGGCTGCAGTGAGGAAAAAGGTTCGTTATTGCTGCAGTGTTGATTTTCAGAAAATCTCTTTACGTGTAATTTCTTCTTTGAAAAAAAATCGCATAGACACATACATATTTACTAATACCGTTATTACCCTTGATAGTCCGAATGCGACGCGAATCAACTTAATGCACAGCATATCCGCTGCCGATATGTAATAATCAGCCGATTAGGATCGCATTTTTTTACGATGACAATGAGTCGTTCATCATGTGTAATATATACACACACTCGCACGGGGTCGACCGGTCAAGGCAACCACACGGGAAATTACGAAAACAATCGGAATTCAACGAAGACAACGACGACGATGAAACTGGGTTACGCAGAGCCTCGTTTGTACAGATCGAGATTATGCGATCTGAGACAGATTACAGAAATGACAATCTTAGTTCATTAGATTTGTGCCTTTCTCTCTCTCTCTCTCTCTCTCTCTCTCCTGCTTAGGCGCGTTCTCGTAGTACAAATATCTAAATGGACCTTTTAAGCGTTTGATTTGGAAATCGATGTGTTTACTGTTGCGTCGACTAGAGGCATGGCTTTTGAGAGCGATTATTTGCGCGCCAGCTCTGATTCCATCCAGATAGAAAAGTAGCAATTAAGCTTTTTGAAAGAGACGTGACTGATCCGTTGGTAATGTGTACACTACCGAGCAATCAAAATTCTATTGTCTTCGAAATATAGAAGTTAAATTTATAGACAACCATTAAAATTGATGCATAACATTGTTGTTTTTTTTTTTTTTTTTTTTTTTTGAAGAGGTATATCATAAATAAGTCCTTTATCGATGAATTTTCACAGCCTACAGTGGAGATATCCAAAAATTCGCAGTAACGATTTCTTTTTTATCAGACATATCCCGAAGAATAATTTCGCCGAGTTAACAACTCACGGGTAATATAATTGCAATTATTATATGCGCAACTATACATACTCACGTTAGGCGTCCATATAATATTGGTCCGATTCCAGAATTGCGTCACAAGGTGGGAACCGGTTTACCCGCTATTTTTTTTCTGCTCTCAGTTAGTTCTCAAGCAGTTGGGCTTTCAAGATCGAGTCGCGCGTTTCTTACAACGTGTTCTGCACGAGTCTATAATATTGTGCACAAGCACCCGCGAGTGATATATCTTTTGCGCGAGCAAATCCATACGTCGCTATGGACACGAATTTCGAGTACAATGCCACCTGTTACACCACTGTCTCGACGATATCGATTCGAAAACAGTCAGTTTATCTTACGTCAGTGACTTTTTCGTGAAAAATCCACTTATCGGACTGACATGTGAGTGTATATGTATGTGTATGTTTGCGCATTACAGTTGAACAGTTTTTCGTCTTAGCAATATTACTGTTCGAGAAAGTGAGGCATCGACTTTACTTCGACGGTGAATATTATATGTGGCAGACATTGCCGAGAAGCTTGATTTTCATAAACTGAAATGTGAGTGGAATTTATTTATACTCGACTTTCCAAGGGGAAAATGTTTTCAGAATGACTCAACGTTATTCAAATGCGGTCTCTATAAAAAAAAATTGTTGGAGGCCGTCCAATGCTCTGCACTTTTTTTATTTGTTTATTTTCTTTTGAAAAACTTTCCCGTACAACCTTTTTGAATTGCGCATTCCCCCGCGTCTTAATGTAGACATGTACTTATATACCTATATATACATATACCCGACTCGTTCTTGCTCCTGGTCATGCATCAGTGCCGGTGAACACGGTTTAGTATTCGTCATTTTTTAGACAATAATTATAGACTATGTAGGCTTCGAAAATAACCTTTTATCGATCTTTATCTTCGGGTCTGTATTCGTGATAAAAAAACGATATATTCAAGTTCATCTTTACTATAATGAAACGATGGAACCAAGGAAAGTAATATTCAAAACGCTTAGAATAACAGTAAGGAAAGAAAAAACAATGGAACTTTTTTACGCTCGTGCGACTTGCTAAAATTCAATTCCCACATATGAACCGTTGTAAGTTACCTACAGACACTAAAACGACATCGTTAAACGATGTTAACAGCGACGCGTTGACGGAAACTCGCTAAAAATTGGCGCAGTCGCCTAAATGTATATGTGTATTCGCAACAAACGTTAACTCGACCAGTTGTTTTGGCTTGCACAGCTCTTTAGCATTCAACATAAGTATATATCTGTTATGATCTCGCGTGAGACCACGTTTACAAGTCTTAAAAATAAAAAAAACGCTCTGGTCCAGTATCTCATCGAGACGATCTTAATTCTTTCTTTCGGGAGACTGTAGATCCGACATGTTCGCTCAGCGATACTTCCGACAGAGTTAGAACAAAATTCAATGTATTTTTAACCTTTGCACTTGGTTGTTTGCTTCGAACGTTTTAGATGGAAATTTAACGATGACTATTTGCGAAAGCAGTAGTTAAATTTTATAATTATTCTTTTTTTAAATCTTTCATATGAATCGTGCGCGCAATCGTTGCCTAGGGCACAAAAGATATGATTTAGAATGTTGCTAAACTTTCGTATACCTGAAGACATTTGAGAAAAATATTGATCGTGAAACTCGAGCTAGACGATAATGTCTTACCATACGAAACACTTGCTCCACTGCGGACACAGATTCGAATCGATTCTCTTGTATAAGTATAAACGCGTAAAGCTAAGCATCGACTATAAAAATCAAATATGTTTCTTTATAGTAGATAGCCAAAGGCGATGTTTAATATTGGCCCAGATTCCTATTGTCTTCAAGGTATTAAGAATTGACCTTTAATTTCAAGGATTTTAGTTTAAAGAATAGATAAGCTTCAATCAAACGCAATAAGTAAGTACGTATATCCGAGAGTTCTAATTACCGATAAATCGTTAAACGAACATTACGCGCCTATTCGTCTACCGTCGATTAATCTTACTCTCTATCAACTTCTTTTGAAATTCCGCTGTTGTCGCCTCGCCCGATAAAGCGAGCGTGATATCGTCAGGGCCAAAGTCATGTTTACCTGGGATGGAAGTTCGGTAATGGAACTTCCATTCACACCGTGGAATTCGATAACTCAATCGTCTGAACAAAAATCGGTTAATAAATCTCCCGGGCCCACCCTCGAGCTACGCGAATTATCCAATAATTCCTTGTGTGTCTATGTATATATATATATACACACACACGTAGACAATACACCTGAATTGAGGCGATTACGAAAAGGTCCCGCGAGTTATCCCGTGCAGCCAAGGCACCAGCTTTACAATGTTATCACGCGGTGGTGAAACGCGCGAAAAGCAGGAAGAGTGTTAAGCATGCAAATTCTCACGGACGATAAAGTCCACGCCTCACAAGGGGAACTGTTATGCGCGTGCAAAGTCGGTTGTCGATGTATAGTTCCCCATCGATCTTGGTATGCATTTGCATGCGATTTTTTTTTCTTTTTTTTTGGAGCAGACGCGGGATTATCATCCTTTTCGGCTGGGAATCGTAGACTAATGAGTGTTTCACGGACAATGAGCGAATTTTCCGTTGTACCTAATTAAACAACGATCTAGACCGTCGCTAGAGTGCATTGTAATACAAGATTGAGTTCTCAGGGCGCTACAGCCGTATGTATATGCCGTATGGTCGTGCCTGGGCTTTACTGAATTATTGCCTATTATCCGCGATTGCGCGGGTTCAATTAATATTTTATCGAAAACTTGTATCTTTTAATATTTGTAACGAGTGATCGATGCAGACACGAGGCTTACAATCTCGATAAGTATGTCTAATAAAATCAGCAGCTGGTCTTGATAATTTGAAAATGTGCTGCGTTAATTTGCGAGATCATAAAACGATCGGTATCCGTACGCCATTAAAATGGTACATTCGTACAGCGTAGAATTCATTGTCGAGAAATCAAGCGTTTAATTCCACGTAATACACACACGTAAGCAAACACCGATTCAATTCAATTGAAATCATTCGAAAAAAAATAAACCGGGTCAACGTTACTTTAATTAAACCGTGAAATATAAAAATATAAAGCACAAAAGAATCGACGCGTTGAGTTTGCATCTCGTGAATTTTGTGTGGTATCAAAAAGAGAGTTTCAATAATACATAGAAAAGTTACGAAAGAGAAAAATCCACCGCGAAGTATTTCGATGCACTTTCGATATTACATCTTCGCCGAATAATTTCACTTATTAGTACGTAGCCACGGACTCGTTGCCAAAGACGTTATAAATGTATTATCATAATAATACAGGTTTGTGTAAGGAGAACGCCTATAGAAAACGAATCTGACTTTGATTCTTATCACAGATATAAGTACGCAGGCAGGCTAAACACGCCGACGCCCGACGCGATGAAATTCGATGCGAATAAACCAGGAATGCCCATTGAATTTTTTTCTTTATCGAATAAATAGAGTCAATCGTGAATTGTAGGGGGTATATACACGAGATATCGGTCGAAAAGTCGTGTTATCCCAGGTCTGTTCTGCGTAGGTACATTTGCATTCCGCGAATAGAGAAAAAAAGAAAGCAATTTCCCAAGAATACTCGTACACGGAAAGAGATTTTTACCTCTTCAACAAACAGTTGTACTTGTGTGAGTCGAATAAAAAGTGGTATATAGAGAAAATAGGTAAAAAACGTATAAGCCACGTCTCGTAAAACGCACTTCCTTGGGTGGCGAATCGAGCAGAGCAAGTAAAAAAAACTCCGTTGCCGATAAAATGCACTGTAACTTGGGAGAAAGAACTAACCAATCGATACTCAGTGAACCCGAGAAATTTCCTTGCATTTTCACAGACGTCGTTTACTAGCTTCGTTTTTTCCCCTCATCTTTTCCTTCTTTTTTCCATTAGACATTTTCACTTTATACGCCGAGAAAGAGAGGAGAAAATTTATCGGCCTAATGAAATGACAACTGTGATCTACTTTTGGAGCACGAAATTCTATTAATCTCGATGTAACTACTGGAGCGAAAGACTTTTTCCATACCCCCTTGGGTTGGCATTTAATTGTATTATAAAGCCACGAATAAGCAAGCTGTAAATTCGCTAGCGTTATACTCGCTGTAACAAGGATATTTCGCGTGGCAAAGCAGCTCGTGATCGCAATATTTGATATTTAATGAAAATTGCCATTTGCAATTAAAAAGTCATTTTTATAACTTTTCACATACACGTATATATGTCGCGCAATTTTGATGCTCAACTCAAGACATAATCAGTATTACATAAATTTCGAAGTCAAGCAAACGCGGTCGTGAAAAACAAATTTTCACCGTCATAATATCTAACTCCCGCACGAGTAAATATACATATATACATATATATATATAAAATATATAACTTCATTTGCTTCCGGCTCTATATACCATTACCCAACGCTCGTGAACTAATTGAACAATGACCGTTCTCTTTTCCAACTTCTTCCGCACTACACCCCATTACGTATTATATGCATATTTCGGCGATATCGCGCTAACGGTAAACGAACGAAACGTGCTTCATCCCTAGGTAGATATGGGAATTACGGAACAACCAGTCACGAAGAGACCCGCTGCCACATACGTTGTAACAAAATCGAATCGACGAATCACGAATTAATTCATAAAGCGTCTCGTGTGTCGCCGCGGGCTGACTTCCGCCGGCTATACTCTTTTCGCATTTACATGAGCGTCTAAAAACTCACTGTCTCTATGTAATATCTGTATATACCCATTACACACACATATACAACCGAAAAACGCTCCGAGTCATTACGACGGTCCTTACTCCAGTGACCCGTGAATGTTTGTCGAGAGAACGTTCACTGCACCGAGACGTTGTATACATGTATGTAAGATATATGTATGTGTTTCTAGACAGTACGTGTATATATGTATACGTCTGTACATGTACCGAGGGAAAGGCGTGGCCGCAGGACTGGTATAAGCCGTACGTCTTTCGTGAGGGCTATCGCATTCTAAATCGCGGGACCGGCGAATATCTAACGAATCGATGGAAACTTACTGCTGTGACTCGAAAGACTAACGATTCTTGCGATATAATTGACATATACATACACACACATACGCGTTTGATATTATACCTTATTTAGAGAGAGTTTGTGAAAACTTCAACGTATAACCGATTTCTTTTTTCTCAAGTCGTTTAATTATTTATCGATCAAATCCAATGGATTTTCACCGTAGGTTCCGAATAAACAAAATTCAATGATGCACTCTTAAACTTGCTGTACATACCTCTGTAAATCGTAAAATCTTCAGCGCGCGTTCGCTGTAGGCGTATATATGTATATATATATATATATATATATATATATATATATATATATATTTCCAATTGCATATCTCGATACATTTCCGTGAAAATATTATATCTTTCGCTTAGACCTAAGGCATTCGCATATCTTACGCGCGTATTTATATGAATGCAGAATGTAAGATTTATCGTTGTGGAATTTTCACCAAAATTAGAATACAGATTCGCGAAGGTTGACGTGCTGCTATTACGCCGATGCGAAGCTGCTTCCGCAAAAGCGCGTTTCATTCAAAACGATTTCTTTATCTCTTACGCAACTTACCGATCGTACCTGTGTGTATATGCATTTGTACACGTGGGAAGTAAAAAATCAGTTTTATTAACTTTGTGTGTCCGAAAGAGGCTTTTGTGTGTATCGTAAGCCGCACGTATGGTATAGTTTACGAGACGCAGTGTAACAATGAAGTAATAGCTGCTCGCGTGAACGCGCGGTTGAGCCCTAATTTAATTTTACTCTCGCTCAGGCGACATCGTATACACGTTGCGCTAAGATTGCGCGATAAAGTCGGACCCTCAGGGCTAATGTACAATTTTCCTCTGGAACGTAATATATGTAATTCAAAATTTTTCATTTATATATATTATACGCGAAGTATTATTTGGAACCGGATCTTACATATCTTCGTTTATGTAAGATGCGCTGAAATTCATTCAAATATCCTGCGCACTAATGATTTGAATCTATACAATATATTAATTTTTCAATTTATTATATAGGCACACAGTGCACCGGCTAAGTAGGCGCTATTATTTTAATTGAAAAATTTGATTACTTCGCCATCGTTCATAATAATGATGAACGGACAGACGTATCCGAGGCAATCGCCACGAAAAAAGAAAGTGAGGCAATTTCTTTGTCTAGCGGATCGAGGCTTCTGGCAGCTCCACTGTAGTTTATGTTTTTCTCGTGACGCGAAAATTAATTTCACCAGTTGTGCAATACTGCAATTCTAATGATAGATAATCAGAAGATATTTTTAGTACCGAATCTGTTCCATACAAGGATACATATTGAGTTCGAACCTTGACAGGAATTGCCGATACGGAAGATTAGGACCATTACTGGCAAACAGTATACTGGTTACTAGTACTGGTGAAACTTATATCCGATATCGAAACTATAAGAGTGGACCAGAATTCTGATAATGCACTGGACTTATGCTGGGGTTGCAAAATTTAAACCAGAGTTCAAATTTTTTATTTTATTTTATTTGTAATACTTAGATAACGTTTTTAAAACGTGAGATACCTTTTTACCAATATTTATAGGTAATTAAATTAGGTACAATTTTGACACCATACTGATAACACTACCGGTTCAATGTTCTATGCAATAGTAAAGCCCGTTTGTGGCACTCCAATGTTGGTTTAATACTAGAATGCACAAAGTTTTTATTAATTTTTTTCATTACAGATGGAACCAAGAGTGCTGAGAAGCTTTCTTATCTCTCTGCTCGTGATCGCGTACTGCGCCTCGACATTGGCTATCGACACAAACGAGAGAGGAAGCAAGTCGCTCAAAAGCAACGACAGACAAGAGTCATCTAGTCATCAAGCTGAGAGAATACGTCTACCCCGGCGTCTGTCCAGCCGACATAATGAACTCGGCATCACATCCACTGAGCCCGCGAAACACCGTTTACTGAACAGCGACGATTCGGGAGCCGAGAGAGAAACCGACAGCACCTCCGACTCTCGCACCCTTGATGACGGCCTCCTTCTCTCATCCGCAGGTAACGGTAAAGAGAGAAAGAGCTCGACCAAGCCCGTCAACAGCAGTGACGACGACGATAAGAAAACGCTCTCTCAGCAGGTAAAGGAAGGCAAGTACGGCTTGATCCAGAACGAGATTTATCCAGAGAAACCCAAACGACCAGGCATAATCAGCTACTCGGCGAATTCCGAGGTGCCGAGCGATAATGCTAGCAATTTAGGAGGACTCGATGAAAAGGAGATCTGGCTGGCCGAGAATCACGTGCTTGTTCTGAAGGGTGGAAACTTCCCCGACTCGGAAGCGCCTATTACCGACCAACAGCTGGAAGATAACTGGCCACCGATCGACGATTATAACGCACCTCGACGACAGGTTAAAATCCCACCTAGACCTAAGGTACCGCCACCCTTCCCCGTTCAGCTTATCGAGGGTGGACCCATCCAGCTCATTGGCACCAACAGTACGAGCCTAGCGGAGAACGGTACGATAGACTTCGAGAGTCTACCTGGTGGCTTCAAGGGATTCCTACCCGGTGAGGGACCTTACTTCCCTTTACCCAGTGCTCCCACCACTACCGGTAACACCAGTGACGGTTTACCCGAGAAAAAGAACAAGGCTGACGGACCACCAGGACCCTTCTATCCCGCGCTACCACCCGGTGCCGTCATAGTCCCGCCGCCCAGCAACCAGACCGACTACGACGACGAGGACCAGTCCATCTATTACCCTCCACCTTATAGCTTCGTCTACCCCCAAGATAACTCAACGGCTATTCCCCCTGGACCCCTTGTGCCCGGAATTATATTACCCCCGCCTCCAGACTTCTTCTCTTCCCTCGACAATAAGAAGCCTGTGACCAAAGAAAAGTCACACTTCCAAAAGAGACCGATATTGAGCACCACTCCCGTACCTTCAAGACCGCCCTATTTGCCACCAGTAAGGTCCAAGTCCAGTACCAAAATCTATAAGACTCCCTCGGTCACCTCGTCGACTACCGTTGGTTCCAAGATCGTCTCCTACAATCCTAAGCCCTTCGGTCGATCTAAGCTCAAGAACGCTACGACGTACAGAACTGAGAAGACGACGCCGCGTCTCAGCTACCACGCATTCGTCGAACCAACCAGTGAAGCTCCGATCGAATCTACAACTCTCGAGTCTCCACCTCAGGATAAATACCAGCACTTCGAACCCATCATAGCCAACCAATTACCAATCGAGGAGACCAGTACAGAGAAACCCTGGCGATCGGTCATCAGTAGTAGACCCGTATCGCTACTCACGTTCTACGCCAGCACAACGCCCAGCTCGGTCGACGAACCCGTCGAAACAACGCCCGCGAGCATCCAAAACGTTCTCACTACCGAGAATCCCGCCGTACGCTATCCCAGCCAAGCATCCTATTATTTCTACGAAGAGACCAACAGTCCCAGAAGCGACAGCGATCGTAGCGAGGAGACTCCCAGCTCGACCGTCGATCCAGTCGTTTACTTCAGTACCACCACCGAGACTACACCGACGTACTACAAACTCGAGCAACAGACCCAGCCTGAGAGCGAAAAGAAAGATTACTACGACGTGGAGATGATCCCCTCGCAGAGAACGTCCAAGGACTACAGCGTCAAGCTGATTGACTCCATTGTCAAGAACCCGCAGATCTACCGTTATCTGGACTCCGGTGCGACGAGCAGTCACGATAAATACGAGGCGCAGCCCGTTAGGAGCCAAAGTCCGAGGACGCTGCACTCGGAACCGCTGTACTACCAGAGCGCGTCAACCCGCGCACCACCCAAGTTGAGCTACTTCAGTACCACAGCTCGACCTAAGAGTTATTACCGACAATCCGACGCGGAGTACAGTAAACCCACACCCAAGCCGATCTACCAATACAGTTTCGAGGCGACCGGCTATTCCAAACGCGGTAACCACGCGCTCTCTCCCAAGACTAAGATCGTCGTGGAGGAGCCACAGCCGATTGCGGTAGCGCAACCGCTGCAACAGCAGCCACCTCGTCGGCAAAAGGAGCTGCCGCTCTACCAGGAGTATCAAGACATACAGTCAGTCAGCGATCAGTACGACTACGAGGGTAGCGAAGCCGTGGCCGATCAGAAGTTACAGACAGAGAAGACGCCCTACTTGAGCAGCAAGACCAAAGAGCGTTCGTACTACCATCAACCTCAGTCGACTACGGTCTTGCCAATTCGCGACACAACCCTGGCTTCCCACCAGCAGTACTTTACCAAGCAAGACGAGCAGTTACTCGACGACGTGACAAAGGAGTACTTCACCATGTTCGGCAAGAAACTGGCTTCGGGTAAGCTGCCCAGCACGACCCCCATATATGGTAAATCCAGTGTCACCGAGAGGCCAAAATACACCAACGTGAACAGCTACAATAACGCTCAACCGGATTACGGCAGCTCATCTCGTCAGTACCGACCACCGAACATCAAGGTACATTACGGTGATCAGACGCCAGGACCCTACTCGCTCAAGGATGACGTACTTGTCAACTACAAAAATCCATTGCCGTCCATCAATCCCGACAGCGAATTCATACCCGTGGTAAATCCCAGTCCAAGGCCACCGACTATCAAGTACCGACCTCGGCCAGTCCTCCAGGTGTCGAGTAAACTGCGGGACTTTTCATTGCAACCGCTCGTTAGCAATGTTCGCCAGCGTTTGGATCATCTGCGTGGCTACGGAACTCAGAGGTCTGATCAGCAACAGCAGCAAGTCCCACAGAGAAACTCTTTCATACCTCTCAGCGATCCGCGAGAGACGATTCGAGGATATCATCAGCCGCAGAGACCGGTCTCACTGGAAGGCGATGTCGCGGTCAACTACAAGAATCCCAGACCACCAATAAATCCAGATGCTGAATTCATTCCCACTAAAACCGCTGGTAACACCGACAATAAAGCTAACTCGTACTTCGCCTACAGATTGCCTGGAGACGGAGGACACTTCTATTTCCTCACACCGCAGGCGATTAGCCGTGAAGATACGGGTGGATACCTCTTCTCGAGACCTAGGGGATCGAGACTTCTGAGGCGACGACGCGGTCGAGACGGTGATTGAATTACCTCTGGTTGCAGACAATTTTCCGAGACTCATTGCACTGAGGTCTGTGAATCTTGATAGACGAAATTTATACTCACCGATGAGTTTGAAATGTATGTCTCTGAAATGTGTACTTCAAAAGATTAGTTGCAGATGATAGTATCGTTACGTTGATAAGAGATGACATCGAGATTCGACAGACCCCATTGCGACAAGTTCGTTTGATAAGTAAATGTAAGTGTGGTAGCTAGGCTTATGACGAGGCAGATGTCCGATGCCATATAGAAGATTTCAAAGTTCGGAAGAAATGGGTGTCGCTTGTATCGTTGTCTGAAGTTTGCATGACAGCTCGACGACTACTTAGAATATTTATTGCTTGTAAATACAGTTGACTAAGTTAATTATTAATAATATATTTAGATGTGTAACTCTGCGTTTTAACGACTCGTACTTGTAGAACTGACTTTTTTTGTTTACTTGCGCCTTGTCTGTGATTAATGATTGAAGTGTAAATACGTATCGATAGCGAATCACATTATAAGATTTAAAGTCTTCGTAGAAGACAATCGGTGAATGTGCTTGATGGTGCGTTATTTTACGCTCTGAGATATGCTGTTAGTGTGAGATTCATATATAACGTAATCTTACTACAAGTAACATACGTCTTGCATGAATCGCAAAGAATGAAATTTTTTTTTAAACATTATTATTGTAATGAACAGCGGACCGATGTGATCGATCCTATCAGCTATTCGACAATTTTGATCTACGTTGTTAAGTTATATAAATTATAGCTAATAATCGACAAATAAACTAGAAACAAAATACCCTGCTACCCGTATTCCTACTCTAAATGTAACTGAATGTCAAATATCAATATAATAAATCATTCATCTTTATACCTCAATTTTAGCAAAATATAAAGTAGAATAATTATAATAAATAATAAAATTAATGATGAAAACAAAACTCACCAGTGTCAATCTCTTGTGTTTGCGTGGGATCTGGTAATGGATAATCGTGTAACCGTAGATAAACTTCTATTGCACATTTTGCTGCTTTGAAGTAAAACGGATGCGACCGCAGCACATCTTCTAGCCTCAGAAGACCGACGTAGGAACGAAGAGTCATTTTGCGCATGCAGTAAGTATGAAAATCGAATTGGTCCTCAATAATTTCGGAAAAGTGCTGAAAAATAATATTAAGATGAAAATTAAAAAACAATTCTTAACAGTTGATCAGTTAGCTGTTTTTTTTTTTTCATAATTATAGAATAACTTGATTTAGAATTCAATTAACAATAACTCACCCTATCAACTTCGTGACATTTTTTTAACGCTTCGCCATACTTTCCTAAACGTTTGTATGCGTTTGCAGCTTCAGTTTGAATTCGCATGCATTGCATTTCATTAAGATTTTCCATTGCCAAAACTCCTTCTCTTGTGAATTTTCCACAAGTCTCTTCCGCTTCTTTCACTAGATTTGCACGAAGCATATACTTGGCACATTTGGAGTTAATGTAACGATCAGCAGTGTCTAAACCTTGTGCTTCATCTAACCATTTATATGCCTCTTGAACATCTCCTGCGTGCTGGATAAATAAATAAATAAATATTTGTATCAGTCAAGTAACGAACGATAAGAGAAATGCAGATTGAAATTTTAAATATGATTACCTTGTAAATTCGTCCTTTGGTAACAAAAAGTTCAATGAGGGTAGGTGTATGGTATATGGCAGCATCAATTTCATCAAGCGCTTTCTTCGTTTGTCCTAAGAAGTCATAGTGTTGAGCAAGGTAATAATAATTCCATAAAAGAGCCGACGCTGGCTCCCGCGGCTTTTTTTTGTCTTCGTTACTAAAATGACCATGCGCTTTCAGTGCTTCTTTGTATTGTAGAACTAGTGACTGTATGGTGTCAACCTTGCTCTGATCAGTATACAAAGAGCATAGGTCGACAAACAATGGTGGTACCCCTTTATGAAGTCCTATGACAAGTGGTATTTGTTAAGTTTACAATATTTCTTATAAAATAAAATAGTGAAAAAGCTTTCCGTACCTTTTCTTAAGTAACGATCAACCAATTTTTTGAACTGTTCACCAGAAGCATAATTTAGTTGCAACCGCCGAGGAGCTAATGCTTTAGGATAGATACCTTCATAGTATTCAAGCATGCCTAATGTATCTTCAGGTTTTGTATATCTATGAGCATCTGCCAATCTCATGTAGTAGGACGTGTTTTCATTATTCAATTCTAAAAGTTTTTTATATATTTTTTCTGCTTCTTCGTATTGTCCTAGTTCAAGTCTTAATTTACCTAAGAATAAATGATTATGTTAAAAAAATGAGTATTTCAAAATTTGATACAGCTAAACTTGTTAAGAAATTGAAATGTATTAAACTTTCTCAATGAGCATATAAAATATATTTTGAAAAGGTAAAACACTTGTCATTAAGGTTATCTTTCCAGCAGTGACAATTGATCTGTACCCTTACTTTGATTTTACAGAATCATAGAGAGTATTAACTTTTAATTGTTATTTGTTTGTGTATCAAATGTCCAGGTTAGAAACATAATGCAATACAAAAATCCAATTTCTCAATTTGTTAGATTCATATAGAATAAAAAATATTAATGAAAATGAATACCATATGTTTCGTTGACAGTTATCTTGTCACGAATTTGTTCAAAATGTTTGTCAAGATGTTTTAAAGCTTGTTCTTTGTCTCCTGATTCTTGAATGACCAGATTTTGATAAAGCAGCAATTCACTGTGTTCATAATCGTAGCAAATCTATGCATATTTAATATTTAGTATATAATTTTACATTATAAAATATTAATCAGTATATCTATAAAATATCTACAGAAACGATAAAATTATTTAAATTCATGAAGCAAAAATAGAAAATATATCTCGAACAAATGACAAACCAGAATTACATAACTTGGTTATGTTTACTCACCATTGGAGAATTCCTGAACTGATCCAATATTTTTAGTGCCATTTCATAATCTTTCAAGAGATGGTAGGATATGGCAAATCCGATCCAAGAGGCTCTCTGTGTTGGTCGTAGCATAAACAATTGATATCTTGTATCCTAAAATAAATTAAACAACAATTGAGACACTGCACAAAACTGAATTTCACAAAATAAAAGACTGAAATACACTTTGATAGCCGTAAATAACCAACCTTGTAACCCTCCAAGTCACGCATTTGAATTTGCAACAAGGACAGATCCCTAAGGATTTGAATGTTATCTTTGTCCCACTTAAGAGCATTACGGTAACATTTGATGGCTTCGTCATATTTTTTATCAGATCTCTGCAGAAGCCCGTAGACATGCCAGCATACATGGGACTGTAGATCATTTCTGAGTCCACGTCGAACGTAATCATAAGCTTCTTCCTTACGACCCAAACAGTTCAGTGTGAGACCTTTCATCGCCAAGGTCTCTCCATGTTCGCAGAACTTAGGATTCGAGAGAATTTGCTTGGCGAACTTCAAGCCATTTTTGTATTGTTTGTGCTCGTAACACCTCTGAAAAATTCCAACCCATTAAATAGATCTCTTAATCCATTAGTGTGATAGACAGGTAAGCCAATTGTTTTTCCGTCAATATCAGTCAATGTTTACATTTGAAGGTTATCGAGGTCATAGTTTAGCCGGGAAAACTAAGGAACATCATCGGATTGAGAAATCCGAACGCCAAGCGACGTCAAGAAGAATTGCCATTTAGGTTTTTCGATTTTTCAGGTCAAAGAGTGCTTCATCATTAGAGTCAGTCGCGGAGTGATTCTACGCCGGGGGGACCCGAGAGTGGGGCTCCAAAACAAAAAATTCGCCAAGCGTTTACTCACCAAAATTCGCTTAAACAAGGCATTTTCTTTGGGTGGCAGAGGATTGCTGGAGGGCATTTTTGTATAAATACAAAAATAGAGGTGCTTTTCCACACGGTAAACTCAATTTTCACCACACAAAACCTCGTGGCCACAAACGAAGAAGTCGATCTTAGATCACGTGATCACTCTCGCGGACGATAATGCTGTTCCGCCGGAAATGCCTATAGCGCCACGCATATCGAAAACGCGCGAAAATTCATTTTTATTTCGTCCACTCGTTTTGCGACTTTTTTTTTTAATTTTATTTTTTGTTGTTTTCCCTCTATTGTTAACAATAATAATCAACGATATTTTATTCTTCTCTTGCGATTGCTTTTTACGCGATTCGATGCTGTTTCAAGCTTGTAATCGACAATTTTGATGCACTTGTGTTATGATGTAATGTTACTACTACTAGATTTCGTTATTCGCATTTTAGCTCAAGTTATTTTCATGTACTAAAATAGAACCTAAAACTATATGTTATATATATATATATATATATATATATATTTAATACTCAAATATTGGTCTAAAGGTTCGTGCAGCTGCAATTCGGGAAATGAATATTGCAAAAAGAAAATACGGTATAATACATTTTACACGTTTACGTCAGTACGACGTAATAGCTGGTAATTATCCGACGTGAATAACATTATAACAATACAATAACAATAACAAAATAAAGAGCTAAGCAACGTGAAGTCATTTGATGGTGTAAATATATCGATAGGTCGAACGACAATATGGCGCATGTGCGTCGTCTGAAGTCTGAATTTGCCGCGTGTTGTAATTTGTAGCCGCAGATTTTAGCTGCCTGCAGCACTGGCTTGTCGAATGCGTGACTGTCGTGTCAATTAGTAAAAGATTTTTTTATGAAAATGCTTTAGCAACGGAATAAAATGACGAAAATTTTCGCTCATTCAATTCGACGAATTTCTAATTCCATTATTACGAATCGCATCGATTTGAAAATTCTTGCTTTTAGTAAGAAATCTTAGGATTTAAATAAATTTTTTGGTTAAATACAAGGTTAGATTTTTCACTGGAAATACCGGTTTGAGGAGACGATTTTTATTGTTGAATTTATTTAGTAGAATATTGCCAATCATGTCGTTGATATTAGAGAAACTTTGTAAAAGCATTCTGCTTGAACATTTTGGAGCGATCATTGAAGAAGTTGCGAGTGATCTATTTAAACATGGACCAAGAACTTTGGGCCAAATGAGGAGCACTATAAAGCTTCCAATATCGAAGGTAAGCAGTTTTTAGCAAAGCGAATTCATTTTATTTGTATGGTTTTTAATTTATTCATGCAAAATTATGTTGTAGATAAAGGAATCGCTGTGCGTGCTTATTAAATTTGAAATTGTTTTATACGAACAAACTGAACGAGGTTTAATTTATAATTTAGATACCGAAAAAATAATAACTATTCTGAGGTATCCGAGGTAAGATATTCTGCTTTATAATTAAGTGTAAGGTTTTTTAACGAAGCTTGTTTGATGGTTATTTTATTTTAGGTACATGTATTTTGTTAAAAACTGTTGTGGCGACGAAGCAGAGATGATGCTGGAAGAAGTTTTAAAAAATGGTTATGAAACTGCATCCCAAATAATTGTTAAAGCTTATAAAAGATTAGAACAATTCCCACGTGAGTTTTCATTACGCATTAATGAACGAGATTTGATAGTCTATAAGAAATTAATCGAACTTTTATAATTGTAGCTGAGAGAAGATCGTCCATTCCTGTTTTAAAGGATAAATTTGAATTACTAGTCAAAAATCAATTCTTAATGCGCAGTCTTTGTACAGATACGTTAAGCGATGTTTCTACGGATAAACCAGATTTTAGTATACCTTCTCTGAACATCAGGGCTATTACACGTTTAACACAGGGTAATGAAGCAGATGCCGGTGACAATAAAATATACTGGAAAGTCAATGTTGATAGATTTACTCAAGACCTACGGTAATTTTTCAAGCGATACTTGCGTACGTGAAAAATCATTTTAGGCAAAATACTAAATTTGTCTTTCGATTTTGCACAGGGATCAAATTTTAGTTAAATCAATTACTAAAAGAATAGATGAAAATGCTGGTGAATTAATGAGGCAACTTTTGTATCTTATGTATTTACGAACAGCATCTTGGGCCGATACGTCCATTCCTATTCCAGTTACGGAAATAAAAGATGCGATGAAAAAAAATTTCCCTTCTATATTGCCTTATCTAGACCAGTATCTCCGAATCATAGGTATCTCATTATTTCTCATTTCTGTAAACTCGTTTCATTAATTAGAAACTGTAAAACTATATTTTAACTTTCAGACGAAGACTCAAGTCAATTTATACAAAGAGTAGGAGATTCTGGAGGTGGACAATACAGTGTCAATATGAAAGAAGCATTTTATCAATTAGCATGGGCCGTTTTAGAAAATGTAGTTATGGAAAGATTCGGATCTAAAGCTGCTAGAATCTTTAGGTAACTTAAAAAACAAAATATTCAAAACCTACAGCTCCTACATAGTAAATACATAAAATTTTGCTTTGATTCTAAATTGCTGATAATTTGTGTTTTATCAGATTAGTGCGTAGTCATAAGTATATTGAACAAGAAAAAATTCAGCAAATAGCTATGATACCGGCAAAAGAAGCCAAGCATTTGACGTACAAACTTTTAGAAGAAAACTACTTGCAAATACAGGAACTGAAAAAAGCTGTAGTATCGACTGCACCAACGAAAATGTTTTTTTTATTTCATATCGATCTGAATCAAGTCGTCAGAATGACGGTCGAACATTGTTATCACGCACTGTACAACGTTATTCAAAGGAGAGAGCACGAAATGACCAGCAATAAAAGAATGATCGACAAAGAATTGAGAATGCAAACATTAACGAGCAATTTAAAAGAGCACGGGGCAACCGAAGAGCAATTAGCCGAAGTAAGTGTATATTTAGTTATTTATTTTGTTCACAAAAATGTCAACGAACTATTTTCGAGTATTTTCACGTTCTACTCGTAGATTGCGGAAATGATGACCCCATCGGAAAAATTACAGCTAGAGAAAGTACAAGAAGTAATAAAAAAACTAGGAACTAATGAATTTGGTATCGACGATACTCTGTTTCTGTTACAAATGTATATACGTTACCACAGGTGATTGCCGATTTAATCACGCGAGGACACAACTTTTATTGTGTTATTACGTTTGATAAATAAAGTCATTTATTTTTTAAATAAGAAAAAGACAAATCATTTATATAGATATTTATTTATATGTAATAATGAATACGCTTGTAAAATACAAACAACAAAGAGTACCTAACTTTTAAATTATTATATAATAAATATAATGATATATCTATGTTTATAATAGTGCTGTTCTCTATGCGATACAGTACATTTCGTCGATGTCACTATCCTCGGGGAAAAGTCACATCCAGGATCATAAAGTGTTCTCTTTTCTATTATTTTTTTTCTTTTTAGTACATGAATTCGAGGAAAAGTTTAGATTAAATGGCTTTTTCGAAGCTGTGCTTCGTTCGCTTATATTTATCTCGTCGATCCAAGCAGTTTATCACCTCTCATTGTATTTAATTATTATTTCTTTTGTTTTTCTTTTCTTTTTTTTCGTAGCTCTTCAAAATTACAATTTCTTCACAGCCAACTTGCGCGCGCGCGTGTTCTGCCTAGATTTGATATGCACGTGTTGATTGCGACAACTTACTCGATGTATTATAAATGTCATTTTGTTTCAACCATTGTATTATTCATGTACGTATATTATGCGTATGTGCGAGTGACATTCCACTGGTATACTCCGAGATGAGTGAACGCGAGTGATTCCTAGTGGTGGCTTTTCCGATGTATACTTATTACATAATCTGTTTGTCTTTTTATTCAGCGGTTAACCTTAACACTTCTCGTACACGAGTTAAAAGAACAAAAGACCCATTTAACATGCAACATTTCACCCTTTTTTTTTTAATAATAATAAAATTAATAATATAATCTCAAATGCGCGTCGAGCTTGCGAAGTCAAGGCTGTGCAGCACCATTTCTGTGAGGCATAGAAAGAGAGAGAGAGAGAGAGAGAGAGATATTGATAAATTTTGTAATTATTATACTTTAACAACCTAACTCTTCAATGTCCAGCGCAGAAAACTAACTTAAACTACTAAAATAAAAAAATATAAGTCGAGAAAAGTGTTAAGGTAACCCATATATAAGAATGTCAATGATTTTTGCCGCTCCAAAAAGTTATACGTTATAACTCTATGTCTAAATCGTTCACACGCATTCAATCGTCGTTCTGCACAACTATATACACATTTTTCAATTATTTTCTTTAAATCTTTCGTCATGCGCACATGTCCCTAGAAGTAACGTGTTTATTACTTAGAAACTAGGTTTGAAATTTTTCGGTAAAGCGTTATACTTTATCATACGTTTTTTTAGTTTTTTTTTTATATTCATTATAACAACAACGTACATGTAAACGAAGTAGTGAAATGCTTGGAATATTTGAGAGAACTGCAAGTTAGTTCGCTTTCGTATCTTTTTTCTCTTTTTTTTGTATTCATTAAATAATGCATTAGGCGTATCGTTATGGAGATATTAATAGCGTGAACTTTACAATGTTTGTTTTTTCGTTACTGTAGACTTCTTTTTACACAGCATTGAATTCAAAGTAGCCGTCCTGTCAATTTTCGTTCCTCTAACACTTATGTTAAGTGCTCGCTCGATAAAGCAATATTAATAACAAATTTGGTTTTTTGTTCGCTCCTTGGAAGCGCTGAATGAATAAAAGAACGGACGTGCCATAAAAAGCTGAACAAATGACCTTACATTTTTTTTGTCGATTTATTTCTGATTAGCGCATAATAAGTTAGTTTTGCTACATTATTGGCACATTTCAAGTGATTGTATGCCTAGTATCCGTTTCCTTCGTTGAAAATCTGTAATTCGACGACATTCGGTGTTTACAGAAGAAAGGAGAGTTACGTATATGGCACATAGGGAAAAATGTATATGTATCTTTAATATATATCGATAAAGAAAAAGAGATATGAAAATGCGAAATCGGCAGGTCCTTCGCTCTCGATTCCCTTCACCCTATTTTAAATCCGTGCCAAAATTCAGCAAAAATAAGTGTATGCAAACATTCCAGTTACGGTGCGAAGTTGTTTGCTAGAAATAAGTCTTTATAATCGTGTAGGAAAAAAAAAAGAAAAATAAAGAAAAGATGTGCAGAAAACATTGTTTAATTTGTAAAAACCAATATACAGAAACTGTACCTCTACTACATACATTTATTTTTGTTGTCATAAATAAAAATACAGTTGGATTCTCGTTAACAATTATTACTTTAATAATACCCTTGCGACAGGACTGATCTTTGGAAGTTACGACTGGCGATAGATAATCTGGCCAAAAGCGGGACAATTTTGAGAACTGTTATGATGTATTGGATACTTTTATCATACATGTCGTCTATTAGCTTCAAGCCAATTAAAACTATTAGGCGTCGAATGGATTGTTCAATGAATGAAAAGTTCATTAGGGTAAATATAAGAATGTCAGTTTAAAGCCGCAATAGTTTTTTTTTTGTTTTAAGTAATATTTAAAGCTATCGATCTACAAAAAAGTCAACAGATTCTTCATAAAAAAAGTCATTAAGAACTATTAAATATTTAAAAAACATTCTCATCCGAGTTATATATCAATTTTTTTTTTATTAACGCTAAAGAAGTACTTATTGGACAAATTTTCGCGTCGTTAACTAAATTAAAATGAGTAATAGAAATTTGATAAAGAAAAAAGAATTTCTAAAATTCATCAAACTCGGAAATGCTGCGAGCATTTCGAACAACAGTTTAATATAACAAACGGTGTAATTTTTGTCATCGATAAAAGAGATTAAAAATAAAAAAAAATCTAAAAATTACATCCAGTACATAAATAGAACGACACCCAATAGTTTCTTTTCTGTTCTTTTTTTTGAGTAAAAACAATAACGCAAAGGCGATCGAGCGTCGGAAATTCGATAGAGAAATTATTCGAATCCGTCGTTCACAACAAAAACTGGCACGTACTACCGTTTTCTATCGCTAGGGACAATGAGAAGTTAATTTCTAAATCGCTTAAAAATGATAATAAAATGGTATCGATAATTACAATAGTCGGCATAAAAGTAATGATAATAATAAAATAATAATTTTATAATAATATAATAATCATAAAAGTAGCAATAATTATTTATGAGAGCCAATAATAATGACGATATAAGCAATAAGATTTCTTGTCGTACAATGAGTAACGGTATTTCATATAATATATTTATATATTTATATATATATATTTATATTTATATAGTCTATAAGGTTCTGCTTCTCGAATAATTTTACACATACAACTACGTATAGGTACATCACAAGTAATATAGTTACACTGTACAATAATTATATCGTAGTAATATCTGACGCAATTGCCACGGTGGCGCCGTCACTTATTCTTTTTTTTATTCTCCATCCCGCTTCATCATGAATAATGTCGAGTCGCGCCGGGCCTCGGTCGCGGCCCATTGTACAAATCCATTATATACATAAAATAAATTATTATCAACATTTAAGCTATTCCGCCTGCCACTCAGCGCTGGTGGCGTTATTCGCTTTGTTTTTTTTTCTTTTGCTAATCTTCTCAATTCATTTTCATATACGATTTTTTTTCGACGCCTCTAATCGTCGCCGCCGTAATAAGCATCCTCGCGCTACTACGCACGGACCACTCCGTGGCAGGCTTCCTCTCTTTTATCAACTGGTTTTTTCATTTTCTCATCGAAGATACTGGCTCTCTTTGTCAAAAATTATATTAGGTACCTTCTTTATTCTAAAATTGCACAGATTGCACATAAATTAAGGGAGATGCGAAGTGATAAATCGAGAGAACGAGGGCTCGCCGAAGAGAAAGGAAGGATGAGAGTATTTTATTCTACTTTCCATCAGTTTCAATAGTACGTCGTATCCAATACACTTTCTTGCGTATAAAGTGACGAAGTGAAAAAACAATAATAAATCAATTGAAAATCGATGCTTTGAAAGCGGAATACTTGTCTTTACGACTAGTCCCAATAACGCAAGAAAAAGAAAAAACGCTATTTGGCACATACATATTTATGATAAAAATATCACATCAAACCCCTAAACATTTTCTTGCGTTTCAAATTGTACAGAGACAATTTTATTCAATCTAGTATATAATGTACTATTTATGTGAAAAGTAAAACTTTAAACAATTAAACAAGTGACACCGTCTCTTATAGACCAATCCTACATACTTTTCTTCTTATAATTTGTTCTCTTTTTCTCTCTCTCTCTCTCTCTCTCTCTCTCTCTCTCTCTCTCTCTCATCCTTAATTCTTGGCTCGATTCGCGCACTATTAATGTTCAAGGGCTTAATAAATTAATATCGAAAATTTCTTTAACTAAGTACTAAAGCGCATTTTAATACGCATGGAATCGTCGTGGTTGCTCTTTGTTCAGAATCCATTTGTTTTCTATTCTTTCACTCTTTCGAATCTCGATTTACTAGTAATCTAAAGTGTAAAAGTCGAAACACCACCGACGTCGTTTCACTTGCTTCGGATCATCATACGTTTGTTACTTTTTTTTTCTTTCGCCAAAAGTATCTACACAATTACTAACTTTTTTGCCGTACAATTACATTTTTAGCTAGGCATGATGAAGAGAATTGCGTGTAGAAAAAGAATGCGGTGATCGCGTTCTAATTCGCGTTTCCGAAAGTGAAACCAGACAGTGTACTTCGATTACATAGGCAAACTGTTCAGGTGCTGTGTAGTGGCGATGCGAATTTGCATACGTGTACATGTATATATGTTTACGATATATTACGTATATAATGTATGCGACGCTTCGAAACGAGACGTGGCCAGCACCTTCATCCTTTAAAGTCGGCTGACTTTTTATTTATTTATTTTTTATTCCTGGCCAGATAATCGCTCTTTTAGACACACTAAATAGGTATAGGAACAAGATTTGCTTTCTCGGCAGAGAAAGTTTTGTGCAATTGTTCGAAACATATGAAAAATTTTCCTTCTAATTTCTTTTACTTCATTCGTGCGAAAAGTCTGAGAATTTGTCAGTTTTGCTTTAGCAAACATTTTCATATTGGGAATTCTTTCGGCGAACGCACAACATTTCGAGGGTTCGAATTTTCGCTATTGAGGCGAAGCTTCGTATAAAGTTATCCGTAAAGCGCAGTCACTTGTTCGTTTTTTCCATTCTTTCTCTACGAGGAGGTGATCGTTTCAATGTTCCGAAGCGTAGGCCCGTTGCCATATCTCTTTCCTACAGCCCCGGGCTTCATCGTTTCTTTTGCTGTTAACATCAATATGCGAACGTGTAACAGCGAAAAAACCTCATATCACATTTACGTTTCTTCTTGGTTGCACTTTTGATTATCATTTAAAAGGGCGGCCCGTTACCCGCACTCGGGTCGCCTCTCGTGAACTTTCTCTCTCACGCACGCTAAAACTTCTACATATTATTTGCGCTACAAGCAATCCTAGAAATACGAGTCGTCCCTTCGCATTGATGCCCTTTCACTTTTACGTCGGTCAGCGACTCTTGAGATGCCCTTGTTTGATTTTTTTCTCTCTCGTCACATTGAGTTTATCGCAGCTAATCTCCCCGTCGACCGTGCGATTGCTTCGTTCAATTCGAAGCTCGACACCTTCGCTCACAGAAATCACGCTCCACCACCGCTTGCGCAATACCTGGCTATCTCTTTTGGAAAAGTCTACAATCGTCTTTTCTTCCCTTATTGCGAATCTCCACATTGCCCGTCTACTACGGCTGGTCGTATCTCGTGAGCCGCACGATGGCACTGTCAGAGATATAATGCAGCTCCACCGTCTTAATAACATCACAACCAAAGAGAAAGAACCGTTGGGCGCGCCGGTTTGAATGGCAAACACACTGGCGCAAACACACTGGCGCAAACACACTGGCGCAAACACACTGGCGCAAACACACTGGCGCAAACACACTGGCGCAAACACACTGGCGTAAACGCACTGTGGAATCAAAGTAACAACAGAGACACAGTACAGGAGAGAAGAATCGATGAAGAAGAAGAAGACGAGAAGAAGGTTGTCAGTTTGCACGGACGTGTAAAAGAGAACCGCATGTCCGTCGGTCTTCTTTACCAATAGAGATCGTGGCCTCCGAGTCTGGCTGCTCCGGGTTGCCAGATGTTCGCTGGCTGACCCGGAGCCACGGTTCAATCCTCGTCGGCATGGTGACGGGGACTGGCGTAGCCACCCATAGAGCCTGAGTTATCCGGCGAAAAATGCATCACATCCGTAGGACTAAGACTGTCCTGAGGATAATAGAACGAAGGATGATCGGAGCTCGGTCCCGCGGCGCCGTTCAGCAAACTAGCCGGTGGCGATACGGATGGTCGAGCCGATGGACCAGCATCGATAGCCAGTTGCTGCTGCTGCCCACCAAGTTCCGATTGAACCGGCGAGAGGAAACCCATTTCGGGTCCACCGTCTCTGCACCACAACTGCCTCATCTCCATGCGACGTTGACGCATCAGCGACTTGTATTCGGAGATGCGCATCTTCTTCCCGTCGACGATGCAGGTTCGTTTTGGACGCGGCCGATACCTGTAGTCCGGATGCTTTTCCATGTGCAGTTTCGACAGTCGCGATTGCTCCTCGTAGTACGGCTGCTTCTCCGAGTTCGACATGCCCTTCCATCGAGCACCTGTTGAAAGGACGTTGACATTTAGCACGAGATTTCCTGCGATTTTTCCCAGGATTTCAAAATCAGCGGAGGTCAACAACTTACCGAGTATTTTAGATATGTTCGAGTTGTGCATGTCCGGGCAGGCCTTGAGAATTTTTCTACGCTCATCTTTAGCCCACACCATGAACGCGTTCATTGGTCGCTTGATATGTGGTTTGTTCTCACCTTCTCTCTTCTGCTGTCTTACCATTTTCGCTGAAAATCCAAAATTCCATTAGTATACAACGACTGTACGTTGAACGCATTTTTTTACACCTCGTCGAACGAGACCTACCTTTCTCCGCAATCTCCACCGAGTCTACCGACACCTTGTAATTTGCGTCGCGCCACACTGGAAAATGAGAATTTTTTATTTTTAACGACTTATCTCGTGGGATCGTTTGAAAATCTAAGCTCAAAGTTTGAAAATCTAAGCACCTTGCATCGAGAGATAATCGTCTTCGGGTGGCGGTTCATCCCTCGACGACGAGTGCTTCATCTGGCGCTGCTGTTGTGGCGAGGGTGGCATTGCACCGGTACTCGGAGGTGGCATTCCGTACATCCTGTGCACGCTGAAGCGTTTTTCAACGACGACGACAGCTGCGGCTGCCGCAGCCGCCGCCGCTGCGGAACCCGTTGGTGCACTACCACCGCCCGCATCCCTACCACTGTTCTCCTCGTTTGGCATCTTGCCCACTGTAATAAGTAGAAAAAAATTTAATATTTTTTTATTCACAGAACAGAGCAAAAGAGTGCGTTGCTCTACTGTTGTAATGCTTATGTTTGAAATAGGGATAATTCAACGTTTCAGTTGGTGAGAATAATGCTATACAATATGTGCTTTTTGGATTGGAAATATAATGTCCGTTAATTTTTCAGATGAACGCGTTCGTTTCTAAAATCATTCATAAATTAAAAAAAATAATCAATACCATCGTTGTTCATTATTAATAAGCCTTCGAAAGATCTTAGAAAGTGCTAAGAATATTTTTGCTCTTAAAAAATAAAAATAACTTTTTATCAAAGCAAATCATAACGTTGTAAAATATGTTGTTTTCGCCCTGTTCAATAATGAATAATTAACGAAATCAGAAATGAAAATAATTTCGCTATAGCGAATTCGCGCAGTAGTAACAGTCGCGCAGAGTCAGCCGAATTAAAAAATAACTCACTAGGCGTGGACAGCGAGCTAAGGTGCGGCGGTAGTCCAGCGTACGGCAGAGTGGACAAGTAGTTTCTGGGAACAGGCATGCCACTGGGGAATAGTTTCGGAGCTGTCGCGGCTAGAGGTTGTTCCTGTTGCTGTTGCGGCGAATGTTGCTGTTGATTATTGGTAGTAGCCATAGTCGGTCCCTGGGCATCGCTACCAGGCGATGAGCTCGCCGTGGCACCGGACGACGAGGAAGACTTGGGTTTGCTGAGGTTGAGCGGCGCGTCCGGGTCCTGAGGCGTTGGCGGCGCCGGTGAGGGTGTCGTTGGAACCGCTGGGATGCTTGGTGACGATGGACGATCCTGGTCTAGCTGGGCATTCGACATCTGGGCGAGATGCGCTGTCGCCCAGTTCAGACCCTCCCGATGACTGCTTATCATCTGTTATTGATGAAATGTTGTTGATCACGGTAATTCGTCACTGGTTTTTGATTTTAATTTATCTCGAGGAGTAGCGACTTACATTAGCAATGGAGTTGATGTGCTTGTTGCCGGTGGTAGCTGTGGAGGTGGGAGGTGGCATGGCAGGTGAAGGTAGAGGTAATCCCCTGAGTTGTTCGAGGAACGGTAGGAACATGAGGGACTGTGGTCCGGCCATACCGGCGAGTTGACTCTTGCTCAGTTGGGCTTGTAGCTCTTGGATGTTGTGCTGCATTATGTGCTCCTGCTGACGTTTCAGGTGCTCGCTTTGCAGCCGCTGCATTTCCATTTGTTTAGCCGAGTCCACACCCATGTGCGATGGGTTGTACGTCTGCAAGTAAAAAAAAACGACCCACGCACATTATTTTATTCTCCAATGATTCTGACGCACGTAAAACGCAGTTTAGTTATGCACTGTATGGCGCGCAGCTCGACGTTATTAAATTCGTATTTTGTCGGGCAAGCCGAATAGTGCTATAAGTACCGAATTCACACGTGGAAAATGGGAGCGCTGAAAGCTGACTCGAAATAATTTACGTGTACTCTGAATCGGAATTCACGTCGAGAACGATGCAAAAGAGAAGAAGAAGGTGGAGGTGAGAAAGAGAGGAGAAGAGAAAAAAACTGAAAGACACGTGCAAGAGGTCATCTCTTGCTCTTAGGCCAATGAAACTTCATTATTCAGTCGAGCTAGGCTCAGTTATGCCGATGATACGTATCCATGACAGCTATACACCGCCCACCGGGGCTAAATATAAAGACAGGCGTGCTGCCAGAGTTCCATTCACATATTCTAGCAGTAGCTGCTTGAGCGTAAGAATATGAGAAAGAGAGAGAGAGAGGGAGAGAGAGAGAGAGAGAGAGAGAGAGAGGCCGTTCTGAATATGCATCCGCGCATTGACGCCAACTGCGCCGCCTAAACTTAGCAGCGCAATTACCGAAACATATTCCGCACCATACCATAATACACTCTACCGCATCCCCGCTCATTTACTGCTTAGCTCTGTCTATATCAGGCAGAGCCTCTTCTTCTTTTTCTTCTCCTTCTTCTTAGCGACAGCTGGAAATGAAATTTCCCGACGAGAAAAAAAATATGACGGAGAGTAAGACTCTGTGCGCTAATCGCGTGCGATGAGTGAAGTATCAGGCATGTGTGTTCATATGTGTATACATTAAATAAGCACACGTATGCAAGAATTAATAACAAATTAATTTTCTTCGCGTCTATAAGCGAGACAAAGTTTGCATTATTCTCCGTATCGCGTTCTCAATCGCCGACTGATACATAATATACACTTTATGAATGGCGCTCTCTGATCTTATATAGAATATTGAATCAAGTGTAACTCGAGCGCGAACAGTAGCTTCTCATGTGTGCGCGTGCATCGTCCTATATATACATACGGAGATATGGAAACGTAATAAATTTAACTATCGCACATATACACATATATATATACATATATATTTGAAAATCTCTCGACTCGAGCGCATATCTCAGCGGTCGATGTTTATTATCATCTCTACTACATTTATCCTTTTGATATTCCGGCGCCTATACGCAAACAAATCGCGGTTAGAGCGAAACGGCTTCTCAAAAGCGATTCCCGAACGACCGGAAGATCGATGAATGAGTTCGAGCGCACGCCTTTCAGATACGCACATTATATACATTATATACGTGAATGAAAATATCAGAGCTTACGTACGTGAAATTGGACGAATCCGCGAGAGGATAAAAGAGACGTAAACCAGTGTATCTATAATGTGAAGGATCTCCCGGAGACTATCTATAATGTGCACACACTGATAGAATCACATGTGTGTGTGTGTAATGTATACAGTGAGGAGAAGAGATCGATTCTATCTTTCTCACGCGTAAACCAAAGACATGTACACCACAAAGGCGACTTTGTCTTATAAGCACGAACTCAGACTCGCGTCATCGTCTGACGCTCGGCTACTACTCGTCGATCGAGATAATACGAGTATAGCGCGAAAGGAGATGGAACAAACGTCTGTACGTCCCGCGAGAGAGGCTTTGAAGAAATTTTTCTTTTTTTCGACCCCAAGTGAGAAAGCGAGCTCTCTCCGCGTGCATGGCTAAGCGGGTTTGTTCATCGGAATTTATTGGAGTGTTAAATTAGAAGACGCTCGTGAAAATGCGAACGCGCACAACGAGAGAGAGAGAGAGAGAGAGAGAGAGAGAGAGAGAGAGAGAGAGAGAAGCTTTGAAGAGCGGACACTTGAGAGAGCCAATATAGCGAACGCACTGTTTGCTGCTACTTTTTTTTCGATATGCCGTGGAACAGAACTTGTATTAGTGGACGGATTAACGCGATTTTTTTTCGTTAAAATTATATTTCGCGCGCGGCAAAATGGTATATGTATATGGTATTTTCTTTTTTTTTTAAGCACTACACGAAAATACCTAGCTCGCGCGCTTAGCGCGTTCAAGCGGATTATTTTCCCGCGTGTCAGAGTCGAGAAAGAGAGAGATTTTCGCCGCAGAAAACATAGAAAGGATAAGTCGATAAGACACTAATGTGTTCATAAGCTCTTTTGCTCGATACACGACTCCATCTGCGGACACGCGAGTGGAAAAAAAGGTTTATATACGCGCTTTGAAAAATATTTCGAAAAAGAATTAAAAAATAAACCTACGCGCTGTGTGCGTGCGCGCGCGCGCGTGTGTGTGTGTAAGGTAGAGATGGGCGGCGATGAAAAAATCCAGCGTCGAAAAGGCAAGCTCGCGCGCGCGAGTGCGACAGGCGAAGAAAAAGAAAAGGATAGAGTATGGGTCTTGTCGGTCGGTTCGTAGCGACGAGGGACAGGAACGACGTGGAGAAGGAGAAAATAAGCCGCGACAGCATCAGCAGCGCGAGGAGCTCGCTGTCAGCCGGATTATTGTCTTCGGCGGGTCTTATCCTCGCCCGGGGAAAAAGAGAGTCGTGAGTCGCGATTCCCTGGAGACACCACGTCAACGACTTTCTTTCTCTCGACACAGCGGGTTTCGAAATTTTTTTACCGAATCGCATTAATGTATTTTCTTTTTTCTTCTTGTTTTTTTATATTCTCGACTTACCGTATAAATGCATCTATAGCAAATATCGTATTATAATGGAATTTCAATCGATCGCGTATCGATGAATACTCAAAGCTTATAATTAGCGTCTCGAGCACGCAGTGCCTTGGAAAATCGTTTCAACGAATTAAGGAAAAAAGTAATATTATCCGAGTTGTATGAAAGACAGTAAGTGCGTATAAAGAGAGCGAGAGAGAGAGAGAGAGAGAGAGAGAGAGAATAATAAAGCATATAAGTCTGAATGAAATCACATTCCCGAAAGCAAGCCTCTTAGCGTCGTAAATGTCATTAGCGCGAGCACGAGATCGTTCGCTTTGATCGTCGAGACGATTGCTTGTTTGCTCGAATTAATACATGCATATCCGGTAATTTACTCACAATTAAAAAGAAGGAATACTCGGGGGGTAAGAAGATGAACAAGGACTAGAAGGAGTGATTAATTCCTAACAAGGCGCGGCGCGCTTGAAGAAGGGTGAAGAAACGCATCCGGGAAAATACCAAAAAAGAGAAGGAGGAGATAAAGAGGCGACACAATACGAGCCTTTCTCCCTAAAGGGATGGGAAGGGGGTACAATGAGAGAACCCTCCCCTCTGTGTCTCCTCCGTAGGTTTTAATTAATTTTGTATGCGCGTACGAGAGTCAGGGTCGCGAAGGAGCGCGCCGGAAGATGGAAAATAATAAATGAGGAGGAGAGGTAGAGCGAACTCTTCTCTCTGCGATCGCTGTATATGTATGTACGTGTATGTATGCATAAAGGGGGAGAGAGATGGGGAGAGAGAGGGGGAGAGAGAGGGGGAGAGACAGTCTGCGGTATACCGCTATGGCTGGCCGGGAGTCCACTTGAGGCCGCGGAATATAATGCGAACGCTGCACGTGCCGAGGCTCTGTTCTCTCCTACTCCAGACCACCACCGGTATATACATTACAGCTTTGTTTCTCGTTTCTCTCTTTGTTTTATTCTCTGCTGCCGAGGGTTAGGCTCCTGAGTTTTCTCTTGCTTCTTTATTGTTATTTTTCTTTTTTTATACATTTTATATTATTCCGTACTCAAAACTCTCGATATTGCGAGTTTATTTCCAACGGGACAATGCGACGGTCGTCGTTGTCGAAAAAATAACATTGGCAGAGCGTGCAAAAGAGGAGAAAAGACACGAGGGAATGCGCTAGTGCAGCTGCCAAGGCTCATTCAGTTCCGTGAGCAAAGCGGTCGTTCCTCGGAATTCACGCGACCCTCCCTCTCTCTCTCTCTCTCTCTCTCTCTCTCTACTGTGCTTTCGCGCCTGAGCTTTATGCTCTTTTTGCGTCGTAAAGGTGCGGAGACTTTAGCCAACTTTACGAAGAGCGAAAACATAGTTTCTCCGGCAATTAAGAGCAAATCTTTTTTTTCTTTGTATTCTTCGTGCATCGTTCGTTGTCGCGAAAAAATACTCTTCTTGTTCGCACTTGATAACAACGGGAGAGCTTTTATATATACGAGTTACGCGATACATCGAGGTCGAAAAATCTCGAGCGCAACCTGCGAGTCTAAGCGAGAATAAGAAAGAAAGAAGGATATGAAACGAGTATAGCACATGCGCGCTTGTATGTAGGTATGTACATATATACATATATACATATATATGTACACCGCGGGATGAATTTAGCCGCGACCTCGGTTATTTCCGTTCCTTCTTAGCACAAAATATCTGTCGCATTATGATTCGCAGCTTGACTCATTGTGTGCGTTGATATTCGTAAATACAAAGTGTCGATATATACAACTTCGGGGTTGTATAGCGTTGGTGTACAGAAGTCAGTCTGTCTTAATTTCAAGCTAAACCACTCGGTTGTTCGACGATACACGACAATCAGTCTCATTGTCGTGTACCACAGTCACACCTCTTCCAGATGACAGTTCGAGTTTATCGAGGATTTAAAGGGCGACGAGATAACGACGGCACATCGCGACGGAAAAGAAAAATGAAAGCGGCCGATTGTACTTTCGTCACAAAAGCTCGCGAAAAATCAATAAAAATGATAAGAGAAAAAAACAAGGGCTGCGGAGTAACAATACACAGCTTGTTGCAGCGTTCGGACAATGAGCTGCTGCTGCTGCTGCTGCTACGGCTTCTAACAACTTTCGCGGGAAGCGACAATAACAGCGCTAGATAAGAACAAATGGTGTTGGCCTCGTTTTGTTTTGTGAAGCTTCTTTTATTTTCGCAAGCCGCAATTGACATGTCTGCGAAGTGCGAAATTCAACGCGACTTTTTTCGAGCTTTTACGGGTTATTTTTTTTCAGTTCAAGAAAAATCGACGTAGAAATATAATTTGTGCGTTTCCCGACGATCACGCAAGCGAAAAACTTCTCGAGTACCATAATACGAGTCGTTTTATCGCGTTCAGTCGCTTTAAATCAAGAAGAAGTTAGTCCAAAGCTCTCTTTCTTGTCATTTCTCCACTCCGCTCGCAATTACGAATAAAGTCGTTAGTTCCAGGCGCGAACAAGGAGCTACAACGAATTAACGTTTCTCAAGGTATTTTTCTTTCCGTCGCGAGAAAGGGCGAATGACTTCGCTTATTTTAATTACGACTGTTTCTTAATCGCTCTTGATGTCGGCATTTTTCCAGGCGCGACCTTTGTAATTTCGACTATTTAATGCAGCGCGTGCTTTAATTTTTTTTTAACCAACCCACCAACGCCTTCTCGAGAAAAAGCTCAAGTCTTGAGAAAAAGCTGGAGCTTTCTTCTTTCACAGTATAAATACAAGCTTACGTATGAAAGATACTTATGTGGATTTTAATTCGTTAATACGCGCTCTTTACTTCTGGAAAAGAAAACGAGAGTTTACTGTCTAAGTAGATTATACACGGCTATGGTCAGACCCATTTTTTTATTCTACAAACGAAATCATTACGACGCAGAGAGTCGAGCAATGACATAGTTGGCGAAGTAGGAGTAAGCGCAGTGAAATAAATACAACAGACGAAAAAAAAGGGTGGCGCGGATATGATAGGCAGAGAAAGATATTATCGGCGGGGGTTCGCGCAATTTGAACGAGTATCAACAGTTAAAGTCGACAGATTTAATGAGGTTAGTTGCAATTACATGCGTTAGTACGATACGGCAGGGCAGTAGCAGCATCAGTCGATCTCTCAAGCGGAGAAGAGAAGAGAGAGATGCGACTATATACCGACACGGCTGCATCCCCTTCGCCAAAGGACGACAAGTCGGCAGGTATATACATTATACTGAACGCGAGAATGCTAATGAACTGTTAGCTACGAAAGCTCCGGAGTGTAGAGAGAAACAATTCGATTGAATTATTTCATTATTAGAGAGAGAGAGAGAGAGAGAGAGAGAGAGAGAGAGAGAGAGAGAGAGAGAGAGAGAGAGATGGAGTATGTATGAGTTAATGGTTTATTTAATAGATAAGCTAAATGGCTTGATAACAGTTTTAAAATATCATTAAAACGACGGAAGAGCGTTGAAAAATTTCCCAACGATGATTAGACCGCGAAACGTGCGTGAAACGATGCGCCGACGCTTACTCGTTAGCAGGTATACGCGTGGCTGAGCTTGCAGTCACGATCAAACGGCAAATGCCGCACATCGAGATAATTCTTTGATCGCACCGAAAGATACGCCGCAAGTGAGCACTCGCGACTCTGTCTGTTTTGCGCGTCGCTGCCGATGCCGCCGCACTGGCGCGTGATAAAAAAAAGGGTTTGCTTTTTTTCAATCTACCCGAAGGAGAGGAGAGCTGAGCAGACGACGTTCATTTAACGGTACAAACGAGCCGCTGCGATTCCAGGGGAAGATCCGAGTTTTCTACTCGTCGAAGTTTGCTGTGGCTCTATGAGAAGGAAATCTTTTTGGTAATTGTAGTTAACGGATTTTTGTTTTTCTTCCCTCAAAATAAACATTGAAAATACCCCGTGGACACTATAAGCTGTATTGCGTGTCCTCGTGAAAGCACAGGTGGATGAAAACAATATCGACGAAACGAGCTTTGTCGCTTCGCTCTATCGTGGAATAGCTATATAGAAATAGAGAGATGTGTATAAATATACATCGGTTACTGTATCGTAGCGACTAATATGCAAACGCGACTTTGATGCGCGAAATCGGCAGATATCCTCTGTAGCAACGGGATCCACCGTGCGTTTGATATATACAATGTCGTATTGCAGTGTCGCACAGAGAGGAATACACAGTAGTGTAGCAGATAGCGGCAGCGCAAGTAACAACATTCTATTGACCGGATACATATATACATTCACTTCTCTCTCTCTCACTCACCCGCGGTATTTCCTGCGAAGCGATGATTATACTTGCTGATCAGCATCGCGTGGCCTGTCTCTCACTCCCTCTCATCCATATATTGACAAATTCGCGTGAGCCGTCATCCGCGAGTTCCATTTCTCTCTCTCACTCACTCTCCGCATGCGATATATATACAAATATATATATGCATACAGAGAGTCTCTATCCGTCTGTCCTCGGGGGCTTTGTGAGAGAACGGGCGCGTATTTGTTCATGTATAGGTGCGGACGATCCGAAAGGGGGAGTATTTGCGCCGCCGCTACCACCGCATATGCCCAATGAACGTCCGCCCACAATTCTCTCTCTCTCTCTTTACCATAAAGCACACAGAGTATACGCACGAGTCTATACGCAAATGGACACACGCGTTTCCCCTTTTGTATGGCGGCCTTCGTCGGATCGCTTTCTCTCGCACCCGCCCAATAGTCTATCTGTTGTGAAGCATCGGCTTCCTCGATGATACTCTGTGCATCGTACACACACACACACACACACACACACACACACACACATACATATATATATATATAGGTCTACACAAACGTATATCCTGTAGCAGTTTGCAGGGACCGAATAATAACAACGACTCGCGTTCGACCCCAAACGCGTACATTTACTGATCCGAGAGCAGATTTTCTCTCATCGATCCGACGCGTTTTGTATACCCGATAGCCTCTCGCGGATTTCCATGCGTTCCTCTCTCTCTCCCTCTCTTTCGCTCTCCGCGAATATATCGACTATACCACGTAGACAGAGAACATCGCTTAATGTCGGGATTACGTTTTTACACACAACGATTCTTTTTTCCGTTCCAACGCGAACTCGAATGCGTCGCAAGCGTTTGAAAGCGATGCACGACTAATGACTAAAAATAAATAAAGAAACAAACAACCGATGCAGAAAACGCTTAAATACACCGCATACTCTTGTCGCGGAATCGATCGCGCGGAGCTGGGAAAAATGTGCAACGGAGTATAGTATTCATTTCCGCGCGACTACGGCGCCACACCTGCAGAGGCTCACACATATACATATACCACGCAGTATCGCATAACAGGTGAAAAGAGAGGGGCACAGAAGTAAGAGAGAGAAGAGATAAGAAGCCGCAGGAGAGGGAGACCCCCACTCGAGTTGCTCACCGCGGCGCTAAGTTGAGCGACGACGACGGAACGTACATTTCTATCTACGCCCTCTGATGCTCGAGCGCGAGCTCGCGTAAGACA